>CM041292.1:182353961-184753961 GCA_023052935.1 Piezodorus guildinii | reverse complement strand
AGGCGCCTGAAAAGAAGATGGCCCCGGAACCTTCTAGTTTAGAATATTTTTAGAGTGCTTCCAATGGGAAGGAGGTGGGATAGAGTTAGAAGAAGAGGGACTTGGGTTTTGGATAAGAGTGACAGTGTCGGAATGAGAGGTGGGATGGATTGGAGGAGATATTGGGGAAAGGGAGTGTTGTGGTTCGGTGTTAATAACTCGAGTTGAAAGTGGTGTTTGTACCTCGTTTTGAGAGCTTAGGTTGTGTGGGATTTCTTTAAATGTGTTTGTATTCTTATTTACCTGGAAATCATTATGTTCTTGGTTTCATTTAATAGCTATGCAGCATTCTATGCCTAAGGGTACGGGTTGAAACCTGTTAGAGGTCTAGGTGTCTTTAAGGTAGTAATTAATTTTTTGTTTAAGTGAGATTATTTCGTCCTTCGAAAGGGACGTATAAAAAGATATAATTTTGGCTAAAAATAAACAATATATGACAGGACTATGTACCGGGGTTTTAATCCGTAACATTAGGCATATAAGGCTGCTTTGCTAGCAACGTCACTACAAGTGACCCTTGATATATTTAATAAAGGTTGTGGATTTAATATGAATAAGGCCACAGGTTCATACCTGGCAGATGACACTAGAATTTTTTATGGGAGTGGAAATAATCGTTCTTTTTCGTCCTTCAAAAAGGATGTAAAAAAAAAAAAAAAAATTGATTGAAAAATTAAAGAAAATATGATATGGCCGTCTGCCGGGTTTAAACCTTAGGCATAGAATGCTCTATAGCTAGCTACGTCACTACTGGTGGTCCTTAAGAGATTTAGTAAGGAGTTAAGAATTTAATGTGCCCTAGATCGCCGGTTCATACCCGGTAGATGGCACGAGGATTTTTTTAATAGAGTAAGTAACCCTTAGTTATTTAGACCTTCGAAAGAGATATGAATTTATTTGAAAAAAATATTATAGAGCCCTATTCCATGTTTGAACCCCCGAAATTGGGCATAGATGGCTATGCTACGCTTTCAAACTTAGGGCAGATGGCTTTATAATTTTTTGAAGGGAGTAAAAAATATTCCTTAGTTATTTCGTCCTTCCAAAGGATTGTAATTTTTTTAATAATTTTATTTGAAAAAGTAAACAAAATATGATAGGATCATCTGCCGGGTTCGTACCCGGGACTTTAGGCGTATAATAGATAAAGTCTTTGAAGTGCAAGCGCACAGTTTTAAAACCAATAGTACCATGTCATTCCACGAGTAGGTTGATTTTATCCGAAGATGTTAAATTAATCGAATTTAAAATCGATAATATGAAAAAAAAAAAGGTGGCCTAAGTAAATTAATAATAGACCTTAAAATGGATGAAACCGGTACTTAATATATGTAGGTAATATACTCGTACTCTGAAGACCTCATATAAAAAAGTACTCCAGTACAAAAAGTACTGAGTACTGTACTTAGCAGCGAGCATTATTATCAAACATTGTAATCAATACAATACTCAGTACTTTTTTTCTGTGTTTTTGTCGATAACTGACTCTAATTGTATTTATAAATTTTCAAAATTGATTTTAACAACGGAGGTCAGTGATAGTCGTTTGTTGCACACACCAGATCTTGTAAATACGGAATTATGTAGTTTTTTGTACAGCCCCTTATTTTAAATGATTAAAAAAAATATATATTCCGATGTTTATAATATAAAGTAATCTAAGAGCAGTTTTTGATGGGAAGATTAACCGATTATTACTCATTTAGTTATATATATATATATTATATATATATATATAATATATATATATAAATATATAATTTTTTTTAAAATTGGTATTTATTTACTTAAAACCAGAGATAGTAAGGGAAAATTGTGTACGCGCATGTTTAAATTGAATGTCTAAAATTATTCAGAAATAATATAAGATATAAAAAGATAAGATACTGTGTTATATAGTAAAAATTGTTAAAACTTATATTCTAAAAGTGATGAAAGATCTAATTAGGATGTTTACATGTGCCTGCTCACTCAATATCATCATAACCAACAACTTCCTAATCAAATTATAGAATGTTTACATTTTTCAGTATGACTGTCTCTCTTCTTTCTACCTTAACATTATTTAATTGAGAACTGGTGTCTGTGCGGTTTGGTCTACTCCAAAGCCCCTATTTATATAAATAAAATGTGACATTGTTAATTATTGTTTATTAATTTTATAGGTATTCAGTTTACTTTTATTTTAAAATAATATTATATTAGAAGAACTTAATCTTTCAAGGTTCAGTTAATAATTTTGTTGTTATATTAAATTATTCGTGTATCATCCCCAAAATAAGTTCTTAAAATAATACATATTTTTTAAAATCGAACACAACACACAAATACAACATATATATATATATATATATATATATATATATAATGGCTCTCTCATTTTATTAATTTTCGATTCGAAATATACTTCTTTTTTTTTAAAACAAGGTGGTAGTATTAACATTAAAGAGAGACGGCCATATTGAATCTTAAAAACATAAAGGTAAGAGTTTTAAATTATGCATGACAACATTTTTTTTTCAGGATATTATTACTAACTGACTGATAAATATTATCATATTGTTATAACTACTCTTTTAGTTATACAACAAGTAAAAGGCAATTAAATAATTAATAACCTATAATTTCAATTTTTATTATGAATAGTACAATTGTATTATTTGCTATGTTTTTAACCGACTGCTTTTCTAAGGCAGCGGTAGCTTCAAAAACTAGCTTATTTGATATATTTAATGTATGTATAGACTATTATTTAATGAAACCGTTGGATTTCCTTTAAAGGTTTCGTGTAATGTCTCTTTAACTAATTATTCTTATGTACATTCTTTATTTCCTGCATTTAAGTATGTTTAGAACGTTACTAGATAAGTCTAAGAAAACTTTGGGTTTCATATAACGATTTTTAAAAAAAAATTCAAAAAATGTCAAAAAAATTGAAATTATTTTAAATAACTCAATGTATCCAAACATAATGAAGTGCAAATTGCTTTTAAAATTTTACTTTTGTTTCTAGTTTTAAGGAACAAAATTTCAATGTAAATTTGTTTCTACGCTTCTTTTGGTAAAAAGCGCTTGTTGGCTATAGAAATTTCTTTAATGGAAAGACCAGAAAAAAATTCGACATATCAAATTATTTTGATGTCTAACTTAATTTGTTCAATTGATAATTATAATGAAGTACTTCTCGAAGCGAGATATAATTATAAATATGTTTGAGGGTATTTTTGTTATTTATTTCCTTAAATTTATTTCATCACATATCCTACTGTAATTTATATAATTTAAATGATAAAATAGCATTTCAGATTAGATAGAATCTATATAAATAATAAAAAACATAAGCTTGCTCCCAAATGCAAAAAATGTGGCGTTGGGGAAACTGGCATGGAATACCAGGGATGCAGCGATGTCTACTAGTGAGAAACACATATCTTCAGAAAAAATTGTCTCAGTTACCAAATATATTTGGTACCTTGAGAGAGCTGTAAAAATACCTGCAATTAATTTACGCATTCGTTGATAATTAGTTATTATTAATTAAACCGTAAATTTATTTCCTAATAACTGAATTGATTTAAATATAGAATAATTATTTAATTAATGGAATATAATTTTGATGGCTGTGTATGATACCATAGTTATGAATAATTATGAAAACGGAGCTTGAATCGATACAGGGTTAAATTCGATTACAACTATAATATAATTACTACTATCCTGTCTGCTTGACAAACGATCCAAATTATCCATGAACACCAAAATTACTATTTACAAAGTACTGATCAAACCATTATGGACATACGGGATAGAGCTATGGGAATCTGCCAAATATTCTAACATCCAAATAATTCAGACCCTTCAATCGAAAAATCGTGGATGCACCGTATTATGTAACCAACGAATTACTTCACAAGGGCTTGGACAAAGTTCCAGACACAGCCACAGAATATTATAAAAGATTTCATGACAGACTGATTACAACATGAACCCATCGCCCCAAACACTTAAATCCTACACGAACCCGTACAACCCACCCCGACGACTTTTGAAGCGGTGGCCCAGAGATGCCTTTCTTTAACCGACTTTCGGAAGTCATCATATTTGCTTATTGCAATTTTTTTTTTTTTTTTGCAGATAGCAATTAACATTAAAGCTCAAACAAAAACAATTGTAAATAAATAAATGAATTCACACTGACATACTTTGGATCGTTGTAACTGATTTTCTTTTATATTGTTATGGGTAAACGTGCTTACCAAGGAAACAGACCTATAATGAAAAATACCCAATTCGGTAGCAAAAAAAAAAAAATGGTTTTGCTTTATTGTTTCTTAAATGTTGACTATTGTATAAAAGTATTACAGTGTTGATATTTATTTCATTCATTGAGAAAGTGAGAATGTTGCATTTCCCATCGGTAGCGGACTTATTACTTTTAATTTAATTACAGAGTACCGACTTCATTGCGGATCGAAAATGCTTGATAAAGTCAGAGTTATCAGAGATGGTTAGTATAATATCGATTTTAAAACTTCCTAGTACAAAATCAAATTTCAAAAACACAGCGGTCATTTCGGCTATTATCAGTTATAGAATGAGACCTAACTAATAAATAATATAGAGTTATTATTAATAACTTCCTTTTCCATAATCGAAGGCTGTCATAAACCAGCTACCTATAAAGGACAGACCAAGTACCGACAAAGAACACATACCTGTACTTAGAACCCAACACCTGGAGGCCCTTTCTTTGTGGTACCCATGCCGCATCCTCATCCCCTCTACAAAACCTTGCTATATATACCCCTTGATCCTCAAAACTCATCACTACAGTTGTAACATTTACTTATGTCACACTCATAGAAGGAGACCTCGGAATGTACACTTGTAGTCACCCTAACTCCTCAGCACAGTTTATTGTATTCTGAATATCTATTTTGTTCTGATAATAAAAGCAGTATTTTAATATCTTCACTGTGTGTGATTCATTAACTGTCGGTTATTATGGAATATGCTAGCTTGCATGGTTGGGGAACTTTAGATAAGAAGGTATGGGGTTGTCCAACAAATAAGGAAATGTTTCAATGATAACTTCATATCCTTGTAAATATTTTTATAATATTTTTATCTACATCCCTTGTAAAATATTTCCGCTGAGTCTTTTCATTTCTACAAGGGTCTTGCCACTGTTACTCCCAATCCTCTGGACCATATCCTGATAGGAAATTCTAGGTTGGCCACGTGGTCTTCTTCCTGTAGTTCTGGCTTCCAGTGTCCTTCTGGGTTCCCTTATTTCGTCCATGCGGCAGACATGTCCAAACCATTTTAATTGCCTGTTCTCCATTATCGTCTTCAATGGTGGTACCTCGAGTTTCTCTCTGATTCTATTCTTCCGAACACAATCTCACCTTGTCTTTCCTGCTACTCTACGTAAAAATTTCATTTCAGCAGCAGTGATTCGGCTGATATGCTTGTTGAGCATCACCCAGCTCTCGCCTCCATATGTAAAGACAGGTAGGTAAATGGCTTTATAGATGTGCATCTTAACATTTTGCCCTACTTCACGTGGTGTCCTATTATACTATTGTTGATCTGGTAGTACACCTGGTTCGCTTTATTGATCCTATTTCCTATCTCTTGGTCAATTCTGCAAGACCTGTCTATAATGGTTCCCAGGTAGTTGAATTCATTTACCACTTCTAGGATCTTCCCATTGCATACCATTTCAACATTTTCTTCTTCATTCTGTGAGAGAACCAGAATCTTACTTTTGGAGTCGTTGATGGACATTCCCTCACGCAATAGTTCTGTCTCCCATTCCACCAGAGCTTGTTGTAGCTTTTCTTTTGTGTCCGCTAATAGAACAATGTCATCGGCATATAGGAGGCATTTCACTAGAACTGTCTGCATCTTCCATTTTCCTATTTCAATCCATACCGTTCTTCGCTTGCAGACTTTATGGATCTCGTCCATCAGAATCAAGAATATTAGAGGGCTACGACTGTCTCCCTGTCTGACTCCTCTATCAAGAGGAAATTATTGGATTCTCTACCATTGATTCTGACAACTCCCTTTGCATTTCTGTATGTTGATTGAATTGCCTGCATTTTATCTGATGGTACATTCTTTGCAGCAAGAGCATTCCATATTTCATATCTAGGCACAGAATCGAACGCAGCTTTGAGATCCAGGAAAGCCACATAGATACTTTTACACAAACAAAAACAAATGTTTTATATATTGTTATTACTATTATTAGTTATTTATTTTTTATTATTATTATTTATCTATGTTTTTTTATTTTCTTAATTTTTCTGCTATTTTCATGTTGGTGAATCGTTTTTATTTTTTGTATGTTGTAACAATGCGAGGGCAATAAGTACCATTAGCAGTTATTTTGCCCTTAAAATTAAAACAACAGTACACAAAATGGAAGATATATCTTTAACATAAGTTTTGTCCCAAAAAAAGAGCGTTTGGAACCTCTGTACACCCCAATTAACTTTCGAAGGACCCACCACTGTCTTAAAACTACTTTCTTAAACTAAAGCAAGGTTCTGATGACCCGAGTTTACCGCCTTAGTCGGGATAGGACTCATGTTAAAGCAAACGAAGAGAGACTTATCCTCGAAACTTGAAGATCCCGTTAAATTTTTCTTATGTTCCTTCTTCTTGTCTATTTATGAAGGTAAGATACTTTCCTGAAAGTTTGGAAAAGGCACGTGGTAGCTTAAAAACTTCTAAGTTCTGAACAGTTTTTGGGAGTTTCTGATATAATCCACGATTGTATAAAGGATACAAACTGACATGAATGAGATGAGTAGTTAAGAATTTTTTTTCTTTGGTACTCAGAAGTATTATTTGAGGTAAACATCTGGTGTAATTTTCAAATTAATAAAGATAAATAAATAATGACAATTTTTCAATGATAACATTTATAAATACAACAATTGTGACATGGTTGGTTGTTTTAGTTCCAGAGGTTCCTCCCTACATGTTCTAATAATGAAAAAAACGAAAATCCATTGATACCTAAGTTGAACAAATTTATTCTCTGTAACATGAAACACAGAAATTTGGATTATAAAGATGTAATATGATTGTGTCATATTAAGATCAACGTAATATAATAGTCATGGCACAAAATAAAAATTAATTACGAAATAATTAGTTTTAAAAAATCAAAAAAAAAACCCAATAATTTGACTTAAAAAGGTCCCAATAAATAAAAAAAAAAAATATTGGCCACTTCTTTGCCAGACAAAATAAAAATCTCCAAGTGTAAAAGAACTGAGGTGAGGTTGGGTGATAAAGTACTTCTATTCGGTGCGAGGTTGCTTAAGGAATGACTACAAATGGTGGGTTCTGGAATCTCCACCATTTCCCAGGAGATGGCGGCACCGAACAGACGAAATGGAGTAAATTTTAAATTCACAATAGCTGCGCATACAGCCGCTTTCCGCAAAGGTTGCAAATGTTTCCCACAGATCGCGACACTGGACGGGCAACAGCGACATAAAAAAACTCGTTACACGATATAAATTATTCTACAATATAATTAGTCCACAATAATCGTTTAATTTTATCCGCTTGTCGTCACTATCCGTTCCGTTCTTAAAAAATTGTGTTAGATAAAATTATAACTAAAATCCTTAGCTTTCCAACTATATATTATACATCTATATTACTGTTCTTATGTTCGAAAACCATAAATTGCAAAAAAAAAAAAAAAAAAAAAAAAAAAAATAATATATATATATATATATATAATATATATATATATATATATATATATATATATAATTTTGCAGTTTTTTCTTTTAGTTGGATATCGAATTCGTTCAACTTTTATATTTACCTGTTTTTTAAGTAATGATAAGATGATATGTTATATGATTATGTTATCGTAAAGTGAGAATTTGACCGCACCCTGAACTAAATTCTCCCAGATATATGTTATTCTTGTTGGATCTACAAGATTAAAAGTACTTTAGAGAAATAAAATTTAAAATATCGGCATTTAAGTTGTGTTAGATAACATTATACGTAAAATCCTTAAAAGTATTTTAATGTGCTGACCAAACAAATTGTCTTCACTTTTTTATCCTTCAATTGGATATAAAATATTTTCGTGTAGTATATTTATCCATTTCATAGCAATGCTAACAGTCTGAAATGGTTAATTTTTTAAAAATCTATAAAATGGAAGGTACTTAAGGAGTAGAAAACGTGGAAAATCGGCATTTAAGTCCTGTGTGTCTGTCTGTGCGTATATATGCGAATCGAAGGCGATAAGCTGTATGAAACTTCATATTTTAGAAGCGGTTACAGCAACTTTTTTAAATAATTGGGGGAACAGAAGAGCCACTTAATACCGCGTGCCTTTTGCACATTTTTACGAGTTTCACAAATACGCCTCGAGCGATTTTAATTTAACTCACTATATCCGAGTAAACTTTGATGAAATTCGAAAGGAGGTCGGACTGGACGTACAGGATATAAGAATAATAGCCAACTTATACTGGCAACAAACGGCATCTGTTTGCATCGAAGGTGATGAATCGGAAGCTATTTTGATATGACGAGGGGTCCGTCAGAGCTGTGTGCTGTCGCCTCTACTCTTTAATGTATACTCGCAGCGGAATTTTCAAGAGGATTTAGAAGATACAAACAATGGAATTAAGATCAACGGCGAGTATATAAACAACTTACTATACGCAGATGAGTGTTTACGAATAGCCTTGAGAGTCTCCAAGAGATGATGGCTCGGGTGGTCGAAGTCAGTGAGAAATACGGACTGTCTCTGAACTTCAAAAAAACAAAATACATGGTTGTGTTAAAAAACAACAACCATGCTGGACAGCTCGCAATCAATAACCTAAAAATAGAAACAGTTCAGACATACTTATCTCGGGACCAAAATATGTGAAACGTGGGGACACTCAGTGGAGATTAAATGCAGAATAGAGAAGGCCAGAGGTGCTTTTCGCAAAATGTCCAAATTGTTCATATGCCATGATCTATCACTGCCAACTAAGATCAGACCATTGAAGTGTTATGTCTTCCCAGTGCTGCTCTACGGTGTCCAATCCTGGACTCTAACAGCTACCCGTGCAAAACTTGAGTCGTTTGAGATGTGGTTATACCGACGTATTTTAAGAATCCCATGTACCGATCATGTCACCAATCTTAGGGTCTTAGAAAGAATGGATAAAGAAAAGGATCTGCTGTTTTTTTAAAATCTGGTAAACTGAAATATCTAGGACATATAATGAGAAACAGCCAGCGGTATAACTTGATGCAGTTGATTTTACAGGGCAAGGTGGAGGGCAGGAGGAGGCCTGGCAGGCGAAGGATGTCCTGGTTGAAAAACTTACGAAAATGGTATAATACAACAACCGTGGGCCTGTTTCGTGCAGCAGTAGATAAGGTGCTCATTGCCTTAATGATCGCCAACATCCGTCTCCGGATAGTTACCAAAAGAATAAGAAGATCCGAGTAAACTTTAATGGGCTTTAATACCGTGTATAAATTGTGTGACAGGGCTTAAATACCGATATTTTAATTGTATTTCTCTAAAGTATTTTTAATTTTGCAGATTCTATAAGAATAACCATATCATTTTGTTATCATACATAATATAAGTAGGTAAATATATAAGTTATTAATATATATATAACAAATTCGAGTTCCAACCAAAGGAGAAAACTGCAAAAATATTATTAGTTTCCCTCATTTTCATCTTTGTTTGTTTGTTTATTTATTTAACGTTCCTTTAAGCTGATATGGCTAATCGGACGATACTACAGCGAGATTCCTTAATTTTGCCCATCCAGGTTCAATAAGGATAGGAATGTTTGACGAGTACCTGACATCGCACAGGCTCGAGACCAATTTTTAACGTCCCCTCCGACAAACGACATAACCAAGGATTTTTCACTTCCATTAAAAAATCCTAGAGCCACCTGCGGGTTTGAACCCGGGACGATCTTTAGCATATGAGGCTGTTGTACTAACTAACCACCATGCTACAGGTAACCCCTTCATTTTCAAATAAAGTTAGAGATATAGGAATTTAAGTCCTTTCACACGTTATTAAATTACACACGATATTAAAGCCCATTGAATTTTACTCCGATATAGTGTGTTAAATTAAAATCGTTCAATGCTTTTTTGAGAAACTCGTAAAAATCTGCAAAATGCGTGGTATAAAGTGTCTCTACTGTTCTAGCAATTTTTTAGAAAAGTTGCTGCTACAGCTTCTAAAATATGATATTTCAGTTTTATACAAATTATCTTTTTCGAGATATACTTGGCGTATACAGGCAATCGCACAGGGCTTAATTGCCTATATCCCACATTTTTTACTCCTGAAGTAACTTTATTTTTATAGATTCTAAAAAATGGACCAAGGTCTTGGGTCCAAACCCGGCAAATGACCCTTGTATTTTTTAAAGAAAGTAAAGGTGGTCACGAGTCGGTCCTATGTCAGATACTCGTTAAACGTTCCTGCCCTATCAATAAACCAACAAAGTTTTCGCTTCTTCCAAGGAGCAAAATTGAGCTCATAAAACTGATTAACTCCGGAAATCTGAACGAGACCATGATTTCATTAAAAAGTAATAAATGATCTAGAAACGAAAATTGTTAAAGCAAACAATGGTTTGGTAACCTTGAACAAGCTATCAGTGAAGTGGCTAGGTGGGCACAATAACACTCCTAATTATCGAAGGTAAGGCAAGTTAAGAGAGTTTAAGCTGAGGAGCTAATTAGCCTAAGAGGTTTGCTTAAACTTATAAATGGCTAAGTCTCAAGTCCCCTTCCAATAACTACTTTTACTCCAGTCCCTTCCAACTTTTCTAATTTACATTCATAACATGAAAAATTGGAAACTAATTTATTTTAATTTTTTTTTTTTTGGTTCATTAAAAATTTGTGAAACTCGTTAGTTTAACAATTAAACTAATTATGAGGTTCAGCGCGCAGCTTTGTTCAAACTATCCTTAGAATATATTTTTTATATATACATACATACATACACAAACACACACACATATATCTATCTATCTATCTATATATTATATATATATATATATATATATATATATATATATATATATATATATATATATATATATATATTCTTAATTTTTGTCTTCGGCACTTTAAGGAGGTCTCATGTTACCCACTCATACGTGAATTAAAGTGGCTCCTCCCGTCCACCCGCAGACAATATTTCCTTGGATCGTACCTTTACCAAACTATTAACTCCTTCCTACATTCACCATTCACAGGCTCCTTCAACTTAAATTCTCAGTCCACTCACTTGAAATAGATCGCGACATTCTGACCTTTACGTTTCTACCCACACACAAACCAAAACGTTCCTTTATTGTTCGCCTTTATGGATTTATCTTCCAACCCATATCCGCCATGCTGCTTCTTTAATCTAATTCAAATCCCAACTATTCCTGTATCTTCTTTCATCCCAAATAGACGATCAGCAAATGTGATTTGTCAATTCTATCTAGAAATTTACATTGAATGAATGATGATTACTGTTTATCGCCCAAATTTTAATTTGTTTTTGTTAAAATAATAATTTTATTTTTCTGAATACATAAATTTAGAAGATATATATTTTTTATTTTTTCTTAATATCTTTGTTATTTTTTTTATGTATCGTATTTCTCCTTATTTTACCATAGGTCTATTCTATTCTCTCTCTCTCTCTCTCTCATTCTCTCTCTCTTTCATATTATATATAAGGCTCAATCCATTCGAAATCGTCCAGTCCTTGACGCTGGACAAAATTTACAAGATAAGTAAAAAAATGTTTTGGGCCAATACTTTTAGTGTTTTAATCCATTTTCTTGGCTACTTAGAGAATATATTTAAGGACCAAAATTATATAAAATACTCTCATCATTAATCTAGTTATTGTTTGGTTCTTAAATATGCAAAATTAATGGAGTTAATATCTATTTTAAGAAAAGTTATTTTAACAGTTAAGAGAGTTTTATAACTCCGAAACCAGCTTAGTATCAAAGACCAAATTTATATCACTTGAACACATCGCATCGATAGGTAATTTGTATTAGTTTCATAATTTGCCACTCAGTCCCTTTTGAGATATTTCCATATTGACACCGCAAAAAAACATTTTTTGCCGATTTAAAAAAAATATATAGAAAAAAGGACTATGTTCTGAAGATCTAAATTTTTACAGCAAGTAGGACTAAGACTAAGCAATATAAGAAAAAAATAATTAAAAGTGAATCTCTTTTCCTTTATATACTTTTATCTAGTTAAAAGTCTCGTTTTTTAGTCCTTTTCATTCCTTCATTATTTAGACAAGAGTTGTGAGGATAAAAAATACAAAGTATGTCGTTATCTTATTGGTAATTTTTGTTTTGATTTAATATATCTAAAAAATTACAGGAAATAGAAAAGTTTTCCCATGACAGTTTTCGCCCGTGAAGCTGACTTAAAACCTCTGCAACTCTAAAAGTATTGCCCCGAAAAAACATTTACTTATGGCTTTATATTGAAGAAAGGATAGAGAATAACTGGTCAAAAATCACGGAAATCAAAAATGTTTAGCGGCAAAATTAATGAAAATCGTAATAGATCCCAGCATTATCCCTTTCTAGGCTTTAATTTAGCAGAGGAGGTCTTCCGGTAAGTCCGGATTTATGTCTGAGGAATTTGGTTAATAATAAAATATTTGTGGGCAAGTTTTTGTAGTAGTGTGAAAATTATGTGTTTTGACTTATGATTTAATACAATTTTACAAATGAAGCGTGTTAAAGTGCGTAGTACGCTGAAAAAAATGCGCCGGAATAAAAGACGGACTATATCAAAGCTGTTCCCCAGACAAGGGACCATAGTTAATGACCCGTGGCAGGAATTATAATACTGAAAATAAAGTGCGCTGTAAAGAAAACATAATAAATAGCATGAAGTAAATAAAATATGTTGAGGACAGCGTATAGAAAGCAAATTACCAAACTGAAAACAAAATTTATTAAAAGTAAAAAATTAAAGAAAATATTAGTGTTTAACACTTAAATAACAAACAAAATAAAACTTCTACAACATATTCTAAAATTCAAATGAAATATTTATATTGGGTTGTGTCACATGAAATGTCCGTTTTCAAGGAAAAGGATTTTTATTAAAAATACGATATGAAAACAAGATAATTTTATTCCAAGTATTTACCTTCTTTTTCTACACATTTTTCCCAACGTGACACCAACTTTTTTATCTCCGAACTGAAAAACTCCGAACTTTGAAGTGAAACAAAATCTGAAAACGCACTTTTCACTTGATCATCATTTTCAAAAAGTATTCTTTTGACGAAGTTGTCTAAATTCCTGAACAGCTGGTAATCTGCTGGAGACAAGTCGGGAGAATATGGTGGGTGCGGAAGAAGTTCGTAGCCCAGTTCTTTCAATTTTTGCACGGTTTTGAAACATGGGGTCTTGCTGCCGCTCAGTGAGATCCTGAGGTACCCATGTATCGAGCTTTTTTACTTTCCCAATACACTTTAAATGTCTGAAAACGGTAGATGCACTTGCATTTAGTTGTGCCGAGAGTCCTTTAACTGTTTGGTAGGGGTTTCCTTCTACTGTATATTTGAGGACATCGTTGTCTATTACGGACGATGGTCTTCCTCGGGGCAAGTTTTCCAAGTCGGTATCCCCAGCTGAAAATTTAGCAAACCAACGGCGAATGGTCCATTTATTAACACTCCCTTTCCCAAATGCCTTGCAAATATTTCTAGCAGCCTGAGCTGCTGAATGGCCGAGTTTAAACTCGTACAAAAATTGCGTGTTTCCATATTCATATTTGGAGGTATACTAAAAAGTGGGTAATTCATTAGGAAGCTAATATTTATAATAAAAAGGTAGAGGATTAGTAACTGTTTACTTTAAATATGTAAACATTCGGAAGAAAACATCAGAGACCTGCAGAATCCTTTATGTATTTCAGAAATTATAAAAACGGACTTTTCATGTGAAACAACCCAATACATTAGATTGATAAAATCAAGAGAAACAAAATTAAATAAATAAAACAAAATATGAATCAAAATAAACTTAGCTAATCTACCTAAAACTAAACTACTGTACATAAAATTATAGGCGCCTTAAGTTCTCTATAGCGGTCGGAAACAAAACATTGGCTGAGCTGGTAGCCACAGCGATGGCGATGTATTCGCATTATTACTGGCCGTCGATGACAACTTATAGTCCTAAGCGCTTGAAGATGTTTGCTTTTTAAAGTCGTAAGACCAACTGACATAAAGAGAGGAGACAGTGTTTCAACAAAGTTTCTTTGTTCCGACTTCCGACAAAAACAATAACTTATGATAACCTTTACTTATATTACACACTGTTACATTTATCAATTATCAATAATTAAAAATAACAGAAGGAAGTTTTACCTGCCTGAGGCATATGAAATAGAAATACTCGTAAATTTAATTGAAATATAATAAAAACGTTAAATAAATCAAAATAATTTATCATGATAACCTCAACAATGTACCTATTCTGTAGGAGCAATAAGTGATTTTGTACCGCCAGAACACAATCAATTAGAACACAATATGTCAAAATATCAATTTAATATCAGATTCCTTTAGTACCTTTTTGAAGTAACATCCTAATTCTTCTTTATTCTACTATAATTCTACTTTCAATCCCCCTTAAAGTAAATCTACTTCCTTAATCCCCCAAAGAACTCGTCATTGCTCAAAGCAATCTTCTACGTTCTACCTTATTCTCGAAGATAGTAACATGTAGTTCTTTCTTCAATATTAGAGATCAGTCTACCAAAGAATAACAGTTTTATTCATTATAAAAGCTGTAAACTTAGTAATTTTAAACTAAGCAATGAAAAATAACATGTATTTCGTGAATTTAGGTGTACGTTTATTTTCTCTTACATTTCTTATTTTTACTTTCACTTACCATATATAGTAAGGGGAAGTATTGCGATAGTGAAAATTTTTGAATTCCAGTTTTCAACGGAAATACACGTTTTAGGGTCCCCTGAGTCCAAATAACCAAGTCCCGCAATAAGGTCTCTCTGTGTGTGTGTGTGGTAACTCCCGGGCGGAAACGGTAAGTCCTATGAAACTGAAATTTCATATTTAAGATAACTATACGCCCGAGACGTGACAAAACTTTTTTCATCAAAATGAGCTAACCAGAAGAGGCACTTTATACTATGCATTTTGCACCTTTTTTCTATTTTCTCGAAAAAGGTTCCGACGATTTTGATTAAACTCGCTATATCGATTTAAAATTTAATGGGCTTTAATATCATGTAGGTTTTATTGGGATAAAAATGGTCTGACAGGGGTTAAATGCCGATATTTTAAATTTTCTTCCTCTGAAGTACCTTTAATTTTGTAGATTCAATAATAATAACTGGAATATCTTGTTAACGCTGATTAAAAACAGGTAAATATATAAATTGAATAAATTCGATACCCAACTAAAGGAGAAAATAGAAAAGATATTTTTTAATGCAATTTTTCAAGCTTTTATAAGTCAATAGAGAGTGATAAGAAGATAAAACTAACTGATTATTTTAGATAATAATATAATCGATTTTTTAATAAAACACATGTTTCTATATAAATTCAATTTGATTAATTCCTTAATAGTTTCACGTATTATTATTTCTAACTGTATTTGAAAATTCTTTCATTGATTTTAAAAATCGAGGTAAGTGAAAGTCGTGTTTTGCCCGCACCAGATTTTTTTCTTTTCAACTAATCGCCCACGTACTCTATTTTTCAAGTATTTAAACGTATACCCATTGATAGCTCCGAAATGTATGCTGTTTCTGCAACAATCCATAGATTTTTTTTTAGGGGGGAGAGAGAGGAAGAGAGTTAAAACTCTTTATCCGTTTTTATAAGGTGTAATACATTTAATAACATAAGTTCAATAGTTTTCGCATCTTCAAAAGGGGGCGGGGTAACTGAGTAGGTTAGCGCACGTTCCTTTCAACACGCGTTGCCTTGCAACAGAGAACCAAAAACTTGGAACAAAATAATCACAAGTTCGAATCTCGGAATGTGGGTGGCTTTTATCTCAGCATTTATCCCCCGCTCTCACCCCCGGGCCCGAGAAACCCCCGTCTAGCCTTCAAAAGCGATGTAGGAGTGAACAAAAAAAAAAAAAAAAGTTTTCACATCTTTGCTTAGCAGTACTAAATCATAAATACAGGTCTAATACTGAGTTGTAAAATAACTTCGTAGCGTTTTTCAATATTTCAATTCAATCTTCTCTTTGTCTAAAAAATCATGTTTACTTGGTTAATAATGTTTACATATTATAAAAAATCTGGTGCGGGCAAAACACGACTTTCACTAACCTCCATTTTTAAAATCAATGAAAGAGTTTTCAAATACAGTTATAAAAAAACGTGAAATTATTAAGAAATTAATCAAATTGAATTTATATAGAAACATGTGTTTTATTAAAAAATCAATTATATTATTATCTTAAATAATCAGTAAGTTTTATCTTATTTTCATCACTCTCCAATAACTTTTAAAAGCTTGTGTATGAGATGATAATTTTTCTAAAATCTTTAGCTTTCCAACGGTATATCATACATGTATATTACTGCTCTTATGTTCAAAAACGAAAAATTGAATTAAAAAAATATTTTTTCTGTTTTCTCCTTTAGTTGGGTATCGAATTTATTCAATTTATATATTTACCAGTTTTTCATCAGCGTTAACAAGATAATCTAGTTATTATTATTGAATCTACAAAATTAAAGGTACTTTAGGGGAAGAAAATTTAAAATATCGGCATTTAAGCCCTGTCAGACCATTTTTATCTAAATAAAACCTACATGATATTAAATCCCAATAAATTTTACATCGATATAGCGAGTTTAATCAAAATCGTCGGAACCGTTTTCGAGAAAATCGAAAAAAGGTGCAAAATGCATGGTATAAAGTGCCTCTTCTGGTAGGCTCATTTTGATGAAAAAAGTTTTGTCCCGTCTCGGGCGTATAGTTGTCTTAAATATGAAATTTCAGTTTCATAGGACTTACCGTTTCCGCCCGGGAGTTACCACACACACACAGAGACCTTTTTGCGGAACTTGGTTATTTGGACTCAGGGGACCCTAAAACGTGTATTTCCGTTGAAAACTGGAATTCGAAAATCGCAATACTTCCCCTTACTATATATAGTAAGTGAAAGTAAAAAGTATTAGTTAAAGTGCTTTATACATTAGTTTCTACCGAGATTCCTTAGCTTTAAGTGGTATTTTGCTCGCTCAAAATGGAAGAGACAAATAATCCATTTTCGTCATTTAATGGTTTTTTGATTTTCGAAAAAGAAAAACCTATGCATAGACGGTTAACTAAATTTGAAGTGTTTGTGTCGACGATACCTTAAGACAAAGCAATAAGTTGTTTGCTCCGTTCAGAACCGGCAATTTTGACTTAGAAGACGCAAATCGCTCGGGTCGTCATTCAACTATTGATGATGACGAAATCCCAAAAATGATCTGAAAGATGGAAACATTTAATAGATCAAAGTGGGTCATATATCTAAATTAATAAAAATATTTACATGAATCTGAAGTTTTTATTGAAATCATCAGTAAAAAATGCTACCAATTTATTTTACAACCCAATACATCAACTTTATTGAATGTTTCGGAGAAGCACATCCCTTTTAGATTTTCTAAACTAACATTACTAATACCTGAGATAAATGTTCCGAAGTTGGAGAACTAATAAATTCAAACGGCGACCATTTGTGAAGAAAAACAGTTGAGAGCGGTTGCTATACAGAGCTGGCCCAAGACACATTGCTCCAGTAAACTCTGCCGTCCATTTGCTATTCGCCTCCAGGGTTGAGTTCTGGCTTATATTCCAGACCCTACTGTCATGTGAAATCTCGCAAGTATGTACATTTTATTTTGTGACAAAATCGAGTAGAAGAATAAATAGGGTTAAAATAAATAAGAAATATGCCCACTGTTGCTAATTATGATATTTATAAAGATCGTTTGGGTAACGGCCATTGAATAATAACAAAAAAAATGTGAAAAACCATTTATAAACCTAAATCCATTTGTCATTTACTTTCGGCTAACTTAGGTATGTACAATTTCAAGTCATCTATTAATAAATCATTCGAGGTTATATTTCGAGTAAATACGATTATTAAAACTGGACATTTAAATTTCTAGATTTAGTTCAATATTTGGAACATTTATTTTGAAAGTGGTCTAAGCTCATTTATAGAATAGAAAATAAAAAAATTCTAAGACTGGGTTCCTTGTAAAATGTAAAATTTTAATATATAATATGTCTGGCCAACTGACAAAAAGACTTTTTTAAATACTATAAAATGGTGAGATAAGAAAAACAAGAAATATTATAAGCGAAAAATATTTGGGTTAAAAAAAATGAAGAAAAATCTGGAACGCGCAAGACCTTCATTTTTTTCTTGTTTTTTGCTTTTTTGACGACTTTTGCTTACCTCTATTGTTAAAATCAATTTAAGAATACAGTAAGAGATGAAAATTAATTGTTAAAGAATTAATTATATTGAGTTCCAATAGAAACATGCATTTTATTAAACAATCTATTATATTATTATCTAAGACAATCAGTTAGTTTTATTGGTTTTTTATTATCCTCTATTAAATTTCACAATTTTGTATACAAGATAGTACTTTTTCTAAAATCATTAGCTTTCCAACAGTGAACTATAAATCTATATTAATGTTTATGTTTTCACAAACACAAATATTGCAGAAAAAAATATTTTTGCTTTTTTCTTCTTTAGTTCCATTTGAATATTTATCCGATTTTTGGTAGTAATGAGAAGATGATATGGTTATTTTTTTTTAAATCTACAAAATTAAAGATACTTTAAAGAATGAAAATATAAAAGTATCGGCAATTAAACCCTGTTAGACCATTTTAATCAGAATAAAACATACATGGTGTTAAAGCAAGTTTTTTTTCTCCTTTATTGCTTAGCAATCAAGTAAAAAATAAAACAATATTGCAAAAAAAAAAATATATATATTGCAGCAGTACAGGCCTTTCAGAACTTACATTACCTTTGAGGAATTGGAAGCTGAACATTCTTAAGTCGACTGTATGTGGTGGTTCCAACTACAAGCTGTCGCCTCAACTTTTCTGGATGGTGAGAAACCATCTTCCAGACTTTTGAAAATATAACGGAATCAGAATTTATTTAGAAAGTGGACTGTTCATTATTAGAATACAATAGAAAGCAATTATTCTTGGACAGGGTTCCTTAACGATAACAGTAATGTAGAATTGAAATATATAATATGTCTGGCCAATTGACAAAATTACTGTTTTAATTACTATATAAAATGGTGAGATGAGAAAAAACCATAAATATTATACTCGAAGATAATTGTGTTTAACAAAATAAAAATAAAAATAAAACTTTCGCTTACCCCCGCTGTTAAACAATTACAGGGAGTTTCATATAGAAACATGCATTTTTTCCCAGATCCCTTCCTCTATTTCCGATTTTCAACCGCAACTCAGATGAGGCGTAGAAAGAAAAAAAAATTAAACAATAATATATAAACGTGTATACATAAAACAAATATTTTTGCTCTTTTTCATTCAGTTGGATATCGAATTCGTTTTGTAATTAAATACTTATCCGTTTTTTGGCAATGCTTGTATTGGCATTTAACCTCTGTCGGACTATTTTAATCAGAATAAAACCTACATGGTGTTAAAGCAAGTTACATTTTACATCGATATATTGAGTTTAATTAAAAGTATTAGTTCTGTGAGTAGAAATGTACAGATCAAAATGGCGCGGTGTTGTTTTAAGTGAGGTGACTGAATATTTAAATTGAAGGAGACTGTGAATGTAGGGAGGAGTCAATGGTTTAGCACAGGTATGAACCGAGGAAATATTTTCTACGATTGGGAGAATGGAGCCACTTTAATTCGCCGTATAAGAGAGTAACATGAGACCTCTTTGAAATACCGAAGACAAATATTTATAAAAATGTTCATTGCCCTCAACACAATCGAGAGGTGACCATACACCACACAACGATAGTCAAAGTGGGAGAAAATAAGACAGAATAAAACGAGGTTATGATTGAATAGTGGAGAAGATTACGGGCGCGATGGAAAGATTTAAGGGTACTTGTTTGGGGTGATCTCTAACTGAATGTCAAGATGATCATACCTTATTGAAAATTGGACTGTATGAAAATATAGAAAACTAAGTAAATGAAATATGGACCTAGATGAAAATTAAACGACTGAGTACAGGTGAAAAAGACTTAAATTACAAAAAAATACTACATTTACATTTAGTGGCCAGGTATTAATCTAATGGATTACTAGATTAGTAATGTTGAGACTTTTGAAAATTATATAAATATAATTAGATGTAAGTCTTATATTTTTTTTTCTTTTTAACTGCCCCGAATAATTGCAATATGTATCGTTTATGTAGTAAGTGGGAGATTTTAAGCGTTTGTCGAGTAAATGTTGTTATAAACGGTATCTCCAAGCTGTTTTTTGTCGTTTCCGTCTAGTGAGTAGTAGCCTAGTAAGGCATTTGTCAAAATGAAGTCCTAGATACGGATCAAGAAAAAAACCTTATTCTCGAAAACCTTGGGGTGTTGTTTATTCTTTAAAGGTAAGCTACAAAGTTTCGAAACGGTATAGTAACGTCGGAAGAATAATAGTTTTGTAGATTCTAACCTTTAAGTTTCTGATATAAACCGCAAAGTACGCAGTTTAAGTATGCTATGTTTTTGACCGGCTGCTTTTCTAAGGCAGCGGTAGCTTCAAAAACTAGCTTACTTACTATATTTAGTCAATATATAAACTATATTTAAAAATACCATGGATCTCCTTTCCAAAGGTATCGTGTTTACCAATCCAATAGGTGGCATGCAGGGTAAGATTAAAGTAAACAAGATTCAATTAATACATTACTATAATTATTAATTTACACATATAAGTTATATTAACCCATTGCCTAGAACTCTGATTGAGAATACTGAGGGACATTTTACTACCTTTGCCATACAATATTACAAATAACAATATACCTTTGAAACACTTAACCGGCTGGCGAATGTGAAATCAGTCTTAGGTCCCCTTTCTTGGCATCATCCTCCAGCTACTCTCAGAACCCCGACGGCCACCTCCTCTTCTTGTAGGTAGAACTCGACTCACTCTTCTTGAGGATCAAACTTGACTGCCTCATCGGTTCTTCTCTCTCATTCTTGTCACCTCGGATGGGCCAATATGGGAAGTCCCCCGGTTGGCGGTATAGCCTTTGTGCTATTATTCTTATCTTTACACTCATCTTAATATTCTTATTGGTCGCCGCTGGGGGGAAACTACCAGAGGTTTCTGGTACCACTGGGGGGCCCATACCGATGGGAAATCTAGGGGGCTAGGTAAACATCTTTTGATGTTTTGCCGACAAAGGTTCGTTATCATTAATTGTTTAATATTAAAATTATTTAATTATGAACTCCCCTCAGTATCCTCAATACATTACAAGTAATAACACCAATTGAAGGACTTTATTTTCTCCTGACTCTGTTTTTTTTTCTAGTTAACAAAGATCTTAAATACCTAAATCTATTCACATTTTTTAGCGTATATCCTGATACATCAATGTCACCACAACTATCACCGTCTTCATTACTAACTATATATTCCGTCTTATCTGGATTTATTTTTAGCCCTATCTCTTTACAGGTTTTCATTTAAGTTCTTGTAATTACTTTTATAAAAATAAACTTTTATTAATCCCTAACAACAATAATTATATACTTATTTTCTTAACTGTTTCTCACGCCTGAGAACATTGATATATCTATACTCGCTAAAAGTTTTATCATGGATGTTGAACACGTTACAGTTCTGGGTTCGAGTTGTGACTGTTCTTGTCCCGAGTTATCTCGCGAGAAATGTTCGACCCAGATTTAGTTGTCACGAGAAGCGTATTATTTCGTAATTAGAGATAAAACTTTTTTTTTTTTTTCTTTTTTTTTTTTTTTTTTCTTACCCTCTGGTTTTATTTTCAAACAAAATACAAATACAAATATAATATGTATAGCTGTCAGATTTGTCCTTCTGTTACCCGGAGGTATTCTAAAGAGGATTGCTATATGCGCTGGATGCACTAGTAATCTTTCAAGGGCTTCTTCTAAGCCTTTATTTATCCATTGCAAAATGGGAGGGACCATTCTTCAGGGTTTTGGCAATAAATTGAGTTCAGACATAGTCCGAACTCCTTCCCTCGGCGACAACGTCAACGAGAGGTAGTGATCCTTGCCACCTCCCAGGCTTGGGTGGTGGGGTGATATCAGAAAATAATGGATTAGCACAGGCCTTCAGCCCATCAAAGAATTTAATGTGCCTCCGGCTGATATATTCAGGCACTGTTGGCAATACTAATTCCTGATGAAGGATATGGTTTCTGGCCCTCTGTAAGTTGGTACCTCTGACAATCCGCCGAAGGATGGAGTTCTGGAACGTCTGTAATTGTTTGAGAGTGGACTTAAACAGATGCCGCATCAAGGGCGCACCATAGAGCATAGTCGGACGTATTATAGCCTTGTAGATCTGTAGTTTCAGCCTCAGTGAGAGCTGAGGTGACGTGAGTAGATGATTAAGTCTATAGCTCTTTCTCCTGGCCAGTTTGAGTCGTTCCCGGACGTGACTAGATAAGGTGAGGTGCCTATCTAGAGTGACGCCCAGGTAGAGGATTGAATTAGAGACTGGCAGTGTTTCTCCGTTCACTTTAAAATCAGTGGGCAAAGCGCTCTTCCCCTTCTGGAACGACATGACAATAGCATCTGTCTTCTTCGGGTTCACCCTAATGCCAATCTCCTTCAGCTCATCTACAATAGTGGTCGATGCTCCTTGTGCCAGGGTGAGAGCCCTTTTCGGTCTCATAATAGAAGCATAGATGCCAATGTCATCGGCGTAAGCTGCTACCAGTGCCATTGGGTGCTTCATTGAGATCACTTTTGCTGTAAAGATCACAAACAATAGTGGTCCCAATACAGAACCTTGAGGAACCCCACAAATGGTGTCCTTTGAAGTTGACAATTTATCGCCTACCCTTACGACGAAGGATCTCCCGCTTAAGTAGCTTCTGATCAATCGGCATAATGAAGCTGGAAAACGATAGTCTTCCAACTGGCGAAGCAGTAACTCGTGGGATACGCAATCAAACGCCTGTGTGCAGTCCAGCGAGATGAACGCCGTGGCTTCATTGTTCTTCGTCATACGCTCTATGGTGTGCCTCTGAAGTTTCACTAAATGATGATCGCAGGCTACGCCTCGTGAGAACCCGGTCTGTTCTGGTGGAATGATGGACTCCTCACTGCAGTGCTCTAGCAGATGGTGATGGATCAGCCTCTCGAACACCTTGTAGAGATAAAACTTTTCCCTGTCTTTGTTATTTAAGCTAAATCGAGTCCGATAAGAGAACTTCTTTCTTATTAATATTTCTTATTCGAACTTTATATTATTTTTGAGGTTATATCTCTGACTGAGTTGGTGGTCTTCCAGGGAAAAGTACCCAATAGAGTTCTACTAAACTACTCTAACAAAGTTTTACAGGACTAAAATTTTTATTAGATTAATGGGAGACATTGATCAATAATAATTTTGTACAATACTAATGTGTATTATATTTATGATTGCAGAAATAAATCGGGGACGTGTTTATTAATGAACCACACACATGTGTTTATTAATGAAAAAACTCGGTAGTGATAGTATTAATTGGTAGCTCATTAAGGCAAAATAGAACACTTAAAATATATGCACACATCTTATTTATCCGTTCTTCTCTCTCCGAAAAAATAATATCGCTATTCTTTCTTTCTGCGAACTCCTTCTAAAACATGAGACGAATTTCGATAAGGTTTTCTCTAACATTTAGAACATTGTTTCCTGAATGTTTATAATTGCAATGCTTAGCAATTAAGTTTTTCTTCAGAAGGGAAAATGAATATTGTGTAATCGTTATCAAACTAAAATTCCTGAAATATAAGTTATAATATAGACGTATAATATACAGTTGGGAAGCGAAAGATGTTATAAATTGTTATAAGCCCATCAAATTTCAACGGAAACTAAATTGAAATTTTTAAATTTATCTAAAATATTTGAATGTGAAACAGTGTTAACATAAAACAATAGTCCACGATATATATTCGTAAGAGACTTGATTTATAAAAACCGCATTTATATTTGAATACAATAACAAAAAAATAAGGTAGATTCAAACGAGTTAAACAAAGAAAATTTTAAACCTGATAGTTTTAAAATACAATAAATATATTTAATTTATAGTAATAGATCATTAGACAATTTTTAGAATTTAAGGAGGGATCTTTAACCGCCACAATCAGCCCATTCCACCTCTATCATGGGCACCGGGTCTCCAACCAGTTTGCTGAGTGCATCCTTCGGATATATATATATTCCCCCCTTTTTTTTACTTAATTATTCGGTATTTTATTTTACAAAAAATCTAATGCCCGCAACATACGACTTTCACTTACGTTGTTAAAATCATGTAAAAAAATTTTAAATACATTTAGAGATAAAAACAAATTGTTAAATAATTAATTAAATTGAAATGTTTGCACTTTTTTTTTTAGTTGCTTGGCAAATGCTCTCAATTTGTAGATTTAGCTATTATTTATCAACGATACCAAGATGATGTGCCTAATTTTTTTTTTTAAATCTATAAAATTAAAGGTACTTAAGAGGAAAAAAATTGATATTGAATCCCATTAAGTTTTACATCAATATAGCGATTTCAATTAAAATCGTTATAGTCGTTTTTAAGGAAATCGTAAAGAGATCCGAAATGCATAGGATAAAGTGGCTCTTTTGGTAAGCTGATTTTAATGACAAAGTTGTTGTTAACATCTCGGGCGTGTAGTTGTCATAAATATGAAATTTCAGTTTCATAGGATTTTTTGTTTTCCCGCTAGACTTACCACACACTCACACATATACCTTTTTGCAGGACTTGACCTTTTGAACTCAGGGGATCCTAAAACGTTTATTTCCGGTGGAAACTCGAATTAGAACATTTTCACGATCGCAATACTTTCCCATTCTATATATAGGTAATTGAAAGTAAAAAAAAAGGCTTCTTATTTCTAAAACATTACGCATGTAATTTTGTAACACAGAACACAATGAAAAATTAATACAATGCTGTTATGACTATACGTCGTGTGGTTACGTACCTTTCCAAAGGTATCGTGTTTACCAATCCAATAGGTGGCATGCAGGGTAGGATTAAAGTAAACAAGATTCAATTAATACATTACTATAATTATTAATTTACACATATAAATTATATTAATATGCCTAGAACATTGCCTAGAACTCTGATTGAGAATACTGAGGGACATTTTACTACCTTTGCCATACAATATTACAAATAACGATATACCTTTGAAACCCTTAACCGGCTGGCGAAGGTGAAAACAGGCTTAGGTCCCCTTTCTCGGCATCATCCTCCAGCTGCTCTCAGAACCCCGACGGCCACCTCCTCTTCTTGTAGCTGGAACCCGACTCCCTCTTCCTGAGGATAAAACTTGACTAACTCTCCGGTTCTTCTCTCTCATTCTCGTCACCTCAGGTAGGCCGAGATGGGAAGTGCCCCGGTTGGCGGTATAGCCTTTGTGCTATTATTCTTATCTTTTCACCCATCTTAATATTCTTGTTGGTCGCCGCTGGGGGGAAACTACCAGAGGTTTCCGGCACCGCTGGGGAGCCCATACCGATGGGAAATCTAGGGGGCTAGGTAAACACCTTTTGATGTTTTGCCGACAAAGTTTCGTTATCATTAATTGTTTAATATTAAAATTATTTAATTATGAACTCCCCTCAGTATCCTCAATACATTACAATATATATATATATATATATATATATATATATATATATATATATATATATATATATATATATATAATTTAATTTATTTATCCATTTATCAGGACATAACTGATACTAAAAGAACTGACGGTGAAGATTAAAACTTAAATAAACGACATGTGAGGGAAGGGAAAAAATAATAGCCAGTGACAGGACTTGGAACCCATTTCTCAGCCACGTCAGTTCCAATCATCTCCTTGTCCTCTCACTTCCTCAGCCAGTGGCTATTGCTTCTAATAGTGCCTTATTATATCCTAGTTATTTCTGATAAAATTACAAGATGTAGTTTCATATCTGATTCTGAGATAAAAAAAAAAAAAAAAAAAAAAAAAAAAAAGGAATACTACTTGGAAGAAATTCAATATCAAACAATTGATGGTACGTTCTGTTCCAATCAGGACATTAATAATAGTGATAAATCATAAATAAATCGCAAAACAATAAAATGACATAATCTACAAAGTATAAAAGCAAATGAGCTACAAAATAAAAAGCACTCATATCCATATACAAGCCACAAACATATAGCAGTTGAATGGAGAATCTAGTGAGAGATAGAACTCCTATATAAATGTTTACAACAGTTCTCGGGGCCACTGCCGTTTCAAACTCCCCCCTAGGTAAGGGTGTGTAGAGCTGGATATGGATTGACCTAGCGGATTGGGGTGGTGTATAAGGTTCTGATAGTATTGAGATGGATTAAGGTCCAAAATAACATTTAGGTCGTGGTATAAGGTATGGTTGTTGACATAATAAATAGCATTAACTACTTTTCGGAAGACTTTGGATTGGATGCGTTTGATGTGAGAAAATTTGGCTGCCGTTCAAGTTTAAATCCGTAGGACCAGATAGGTTCCAGTACTGCATTGTAAATTTCAATATGTAGTGGAGACTTTCTGTTCAATAGTCTGTATAAATCCTCGATTTGGTCATCGTTTAAGTCAAGTATGCGGTTACAAGTTAGTTTTGTTTCGAAGGAAGTCAAGATATCGGACTGTGTCTGAAAAGAGAGTGGTGTGAGATTAAAGTGAACTGGCGGGCAGGAATGTCTTGGAAGCGTGAAGGTAACATTTTTGAATTTGAATTCATTATATTTAATTCGTCAGTCGTTACACTAGTCTTCAAATAAAGGATAATGCCTTGGAAGGTTAAATAATACAGTTTTTGGATCTGAGTGAGAGGATATGATGGATGTGTCATCAGCGAACGTTGTAAGAATGGTATTGGAGTGAACAGGAATATAAGCCGTGAATAAAACGTAGAGAATAGGACCAATGACGCTGCCTTGAGGAACATCGGATTCAACTGGATAATAATTGGAATATTAAGCACCATAGTAAACTTGGAAAGAGCGGATTTATAGATAGGATCGGAAGACTGGGTAAATAGAAAGATAAGGATTGGGGGAAATGGGTTCTGTGCTTAAAGTAATCCCGGACGAAGAAATGATTGGCAAAGGAGGCTACATGTAATAGATCAATTGATTAAAAATATTAGCAAAAACCTGAAATTTTCACTGGATCTCCAGTAAAAAACGCCATGAACTTATGTTAAATCCCAATTGCTTTTAATGTTACACCGAGCAATAAGTTTAATTCTTAAACGAAAAGTCTTTGGGGAAGGGGTCTGGACTCTGCAGTCTGAATCCATTATATTTACATAAGCCTGGAAGATGGTCTTTCCCCATCCAGTATTGTTGAGGCGAAAGCCTGCAGTCGGAACCACCACATGCAGTGGACTTAGGAATGCCAAACTTGAAATGCCTCAAATGTAGCGTAAGTTCAGATGAGGCCTGTACTGTTGCACTAATTTGTTTTGCAACATTGCTTTCTATGTTTTTTAACAATAAAGGAGATAAGAAAAAAAAATGTCTTTGGGAACTGAAATCATATATTTAAGAGAAGTATATGACTGAAATATTACAGCAACATTTCACGAACTAATCGGGCCACTTCATACTATAAAGTTTAAAGTTTTTTACGATATTCTCAAAACCGGCTAGGAATATTTCGATTAAAAAACATACATTTAATTTATGTTAAACTCCGTATTGTCCTGTTTGTCTCAGAAGTATTGTGTGAAATTTAATTTACACTTGGGATAGGGTAAACCAGACAGTTATTGACACCCCAAACTTTAACTTAATGTAATAAGTAAACAAGTCCGAATTGTATTTCAAGATATACATGAAACTAATTTTTGAAGGTCCTCTAAGTCATCTATAATGTTATAGTTTAGAAAATTAACAGCAGGAAACATTTCAAAATTAATACCTATGCGGCTTCAGTTGATAGCCTGTTAAAGTATTTTTTGTTGCTACTCTTTTCATAAAAATTTGTTGCAATAAAGGTTCGTAGTTTATTTTGTTTGTTAATCTACAATTGAAGTGTCTGGAGTGATTTTAAATTAAAATAATCAATTTAAATATTATAATTCAGGGATGACAATAACTGGTCATTTTTTTTTTCAGTGTATTTTGTTATTGACACCCCATGTCAATAACTTAATTTTGATTTCTCTTTAAATATTGGTGGTTCTCTTTTAATTTTAGTAGTTTAATCTTCATGATAAATCTGAAAAGTTATTTTAACTTTAATTCTAGGGTAACTAGTTATTGACAAGCGGTGTCGATGACTAGTTATTTGCACTGTCAGTTCCTACTATAATTTTTTTTCTGTGTGTACGGGTGCTAAAATACCTAAGAAGCCCAGTTATAGCCAGAAGGAATTAAAGCATTCCTTGAAGGCCATAATGAATGGCTCTTCCATTAAAATAACATGGAAAAGATTTGGAGTTCCTCTGGCATCTTTACTCTTCAGCCTTAAGCTATGACTTTGTAAAATCATCGTTTGGGTCACTGCCGATTCTTTCAGATGAAGAAGAACTTACTATAGCTGCTTGGATAGAAAAATGTGCGTAAAAGGAATTTTCAAGGCGGAAAAACGACATCTTAAAATCAGTGAAAGAATTAATTGAATTTAAAAATATGGTCAGTCCCTGTAAAGATAATTGTCCTGGTATACGGCTTTCTTATGAAGGCACCCTTCTATAGCAGAGAGGACTCCCGAAGCCAGCGATTGTGTTTCTGAAGCTAGTGTTAGAAAGTGGTTCAAGAACGTCCAAAGCATATCAGAAGAAAAGCAATGCTTAAAAGTATTACTTCATTCTGAAAAGATTTTCAATACCGATGAAACTGGATATCAAAAATGGAATCAGTTTGGTACATCTGGCAACGTAGAGTGATCCTTGTTTAAGTGCTGTACTGGCCAGAATCTCCGAAAAGAAAACACTCAAAAGTTTCCATTTTTCGACACAAGTAAACGATGGAAACTAATAGTGGAAACTAATATAGAAAAAAAAATCCAAAAAAGAAAAATGAACAAATAGAAAAAAACCAACCCTATGTTAGAAATTATTCTAAAGGGATTTATTTTTATTGTTCATTATGCAATAAGGTCCACCAAGAAAAATGTTTAAAAGGATATGAACATATGAAAGTGACGAGTCTGATTAATTTGTTTGTCCTGCGTGTTAGATCGTCAAGTTTGATCCACATCATCTAAATGAAGATGAAGATACGAATATTGATGATTAAATTTAAATTAATTATTTTATTTTATGTTTCATATGCCTACTGGAATTTTTATCTTCTTTTTTGTGTTATTTAAAATAGTTTCACTTATAATGTTTAATAAAAAGTTTGAATATTTTAATTGTTTTTTATTTTACACTACAAGGGTACAAGGGGTGTCAATAACTGTTGTGTGAATAACCCATGCAGAGGGTGTCAATAACTAGTTTGTTTCAGATTTTTATCTTAAATATTGCCATATTGTAAAATTATTGAAGTTTTGACCCCAAAACATCTCGATTCTTTAGAAGGATAAATGAAGAGGAGCTATAGGAAGTTTCAATTTGATTCGTTCATAAAAAGTATTTATTTTTAATTTAACCACAGGGTGTCAATAACTGTCTGGTTTACCCTACATCGGGTCTGACCAAATAGCCCCTGGGGGCACAGCCACTGTCAAACCTTCATAACGGTTGGGCATAACAGGTTAATATGAGAGGATTTGGAGCAGCGCTGCAGTTAGTATTCAATTAATCAAGATGTCAATGCTCCCCGACGTTCTATTAAAAAACACGCTGCATTTTCCTCTTAGACGAAACAGTGAAATATAAACATAACGCGATAGAAATCAACACCCGAATATAAAAAACGATAAATTTTGACCAAATTAAGATAAAAGAAAAATCCTATTGTATAAAACTCAAAATTAACCCTGATGAATGTTATATTTATAATTATAATTATGATTATTAAGGCCACAGACACAATAGATGGCTATCACAAAATTTAAGAAAATTATATTACAATAGGCTCTGTTTTGAGTTTAATTAAAAATAATATAATTCATAATTATTGAATAGAAATCGTGAAATAATTTCGATCTGTAATAAAGATCAGTTTAAAAAAAATATATTAAAAATAAATAAATCTTTTTACAAGAAAAATTTGGTTTCACTTGTTTTTAATGTGTTGGAGGCTGTAAAGTACTAAATTACCAAGATATAATGTTATCGATCGAAATGAAATTGATTACAAGATTTGAAGGTCTATTTTTGACGAAAAAATTAAGAGAAAAGCCTAAAATTTGCATCGTTTTATTATTTGTCCTTTACTTGTTTTATTGGATTTCGAGAACAGAGATACTCTGCGTATCACCACCTCAAAAAGATTGGGAAAGTTAAAAAAACTCTCTTTTCTTTTTTAATTTTTTTTTGGATGTTTTTCTTATTATAATCAGTTAAAAGACCACACATTGACTTCCATTTGTCACTTAATTACTTTAGTTCATAAGCTTTTCATATCTGTCGACGTTTCGGGGCTGGTTCCCCATTTTAAAGACTTTTTTTTCATTATATAAATGCTTTTTCATATATAACCCATCATTTTATTTTATAGCACACTGCTATTTGTCCTTAAGGGTGTTCATTGGCTCACTGTTTCTATTATTTTTCCTTCATCAAAATAAAAATAAAAATAATAGAAACAGTGAGACAATGAACACCCATAAGGACAAATAGCAGTGTGCTATGAAATAAAATTATGGGTTATATATGAAAAAGCATTTATATAATGAAAAAATAAGTCTTGAAAATGGGGAAACAGCCCCGAAACGTCGACAGATATGAAAAGCTTATGAAATAAAGTAATTAAGTGACAAATGGAAGTCAATGTGTGCTCTTTTAAGTGATTATATTAAAAAACTCGATGTTTGGATTCTTCCATCATTAAGCCACCATCGAAAAAATTATTTGGGCACAAGGGACAGAAAATTCTAAAAAATTTACGATCGTAATACTTTCTCTTACTATATATTTCATATATAGGTAAGTAAAAGTAAAAATAGTTATAAATATATATATATTTTTTTTAAATATGAAGTGAGGGCCTTGTCGATTAAGCTGCCTGAGGGGAGGCAAGGTAACTAAGCCTTGTAAACTTCTGTTACAGCCTGTAAGGGTTAACAATTTACCATATTACTGTGTTACAACCCACAACAGCGAAACTATGTCTTGTAACTTTCGGATACTGTATATACGCATTTCAATTATATTAAAAAATTTGGATGAATTATTTTTAGTGGATTCAATAATTATTGATTAATAATACAACTTTATTAAATTGAACTTGAGTTATAAGAGGTTTTCATTACGGTTCTGAAAACCTATCGGTTTTTCCTTTTACTGGAGAAATTTACAGTCGCGGTCATGGAAATAGCATCACTCATTAGAAAAAATGTTTCTAAACTAGACATAATCTCATGTTTTAACAAAATGCTAATTGAAGAAAAAAATAATATTAGGTATAAACTAGTTACTTCGCGCAGGTGCAACTTAAATGAGTTGTGAATTATAACTTCTCTCTATACCAATAACATATGTTTATAGGTTTATACCATTATAGCAATAACATTATTATACCAATAACATATGTTCATAGGTTTATGTGCCTAAAAAACATTATATTAACTTGTACGATTTATTTTATTGCGTATTAACTTTTCTCAATTCTCACGCTTTCCAATGGTATATTATGTTATGCCTATGTTATTACTAACATTTTGGAAATAATTTTTGTACTACTTGGTTACAGAAAATTTATTTTTCCCCGTTTAAAGAAAAGCTAAATTGCAATGTATTTTACCTATTAACCTTTAGGAATAACTGCCTTTAATGATGGGGAAACCGTATCGAAATCCGTCTTGTGGTTTAGAAGGAGTTAGCGAAAACCAAAATCCCGTTATCATTTTATATGTAGAGATATAGAGTTAAACAGTTTACGATCTTACAACTTCATATTAACTCGTACGATTTCTTTAGATGAGAAAGATGGTTGGGGTGCGGTCATAAATTAGATACACACATTTAAAATAAGTACTATTTTAATTATGCGCCGACGTTTCGGCTTACAATGTGGGCCTTCATCAGGGCTAAAAGAAACAAGATAACAACCAATGTAATTATAGACTTAATAATGCGTTAGGTATATAATAATAATATGACAGTAATAAAATATGGGAACATAAATAAAATTAAATGTAAAATGATAATAAGATGACGGTTATGAAGTATGGAAATAAGGTGACAGTTATAAAGTATGGAAATAAACAAAATTAAGATGATAGTTATAAAGTATGGAAGTAAACATGATTGAGATGATAATATTGTAATGAGAATATATAAAGAGAGACTAAGCAAATGAAAAATGACAAAGGAAAAATATGTGAACAATTAAATATTTTAAATATTAACAATTTTGAAGTGATCTATGACGGTAATAAATTAAAAACATAGTTAAGAGTATAGGTAATATATAAAATGAACATAGTCATTAAAAAAGAGAAACAGTATGAATAAAAAATAATTTTAAATTTTAAAATAATGTAATATTAAACTAAGAATTATATGTCAGGATATGTAACAGAGAAATATATGAGTATGGAAAGAGAGAGAAAGAAATGGGTGATGAAAAGAGATCCTAATCAATAAGAAAAAAGATACATACTTGACTCTGAGACGCTGCCTAAAGGAGTGATGTTTTCCAGTTTTAAAAACGCTCATTGGGTGGAAAGGAAAATATGAGAACTAGAATGTCCGTTAGGGCTTTTCCAAGAAGCTAAGATATGTTTACTGATTCGATTGTTTGTTGAAGAAAAAAAACTAAAAGATTGACTCTTAACTATGTTTTTAATTTATTACCGTCATAGATCACTTCAAAATTGTTAATATTTAAAATATTTAATTGTTCACATATTTTTCCTTTGTCATTTTTCATTTGCTTAGTCTCTCTTTATATATTCTCATTACAATATTATCATCTCAATCATGTTTACTTCCATACTTTATAACTATCATCTTAATTTTGTTTATTTCCATACTTTATAACTGTCACCTTATTTCCATACTTCATAACCGTCATCTTATTATCATTTTACATTTAATTTTATTTATGTTCCCATATTTTATTACAGTCATATTATTATAATATACCTAACGCATTATTAAGTCTATAATTACATTGGTTGTTATCTTGTTTCTTTTAGCCCTGATGAAGGCCCACATTGTAGGCCGAAACGTCGGCACATAATTAAAATAGCACTTATTTTAAATGTGTGTATCTAATTTATGACCACACCCCCAACCATCTTCCTCATCTAATTTCTCAACGGTCAACAAAACTCCATCATTACGATTTCTTTGATTGCATATTTTTCAATTACGTAACTTTTCTAGAAGCCTGTTCTTTTCAAAGGTATATTATACGGCTATATTACTACTTATATTTCGGGAATAATTTTTTTACTACTTGGTTACAGAAAATTTATTTTTCCCGTTTAAAGAAAAGCTAAGTTGCTATATATTTCACTTATAAACCTTCAGGAAAGAATAATGATGGTGAAAACAATCTATATTGTAGTTTTTTATCATTGAAATAATAAATGAACTAAAGAAATAAGTCAATTGATGTTGACATCTTTTAATAAGACATAATGTATGACATAATTGGATATTTAAATATCAGAAAAGACGTTGCGCGAGTGCGGTGGCGCGTGGACTCGGCAGAGCAGATACAGCCTGTTGCTGAGAGCTCAGTCGGCCGACCTGCCCCGTGCTATTCATCTCGGTGAGTAGACTCCACTCTCCTCATAGATCGTAAGCGAGTCCGTAATCATGTCTGTCCTTAGGGGAATGATATCTGAGCTATCATCCTTCAGTCTCAAAATGACAGGTTTACATCGTTAAAAAAAAAAGTAATAAAAAATTAAATATAGGTAATTATTATTTTTACAACTCCTTGAATCCTGTATTGTATAAAATCTAATTTAAATTTCACATCAAGAATTTTAAAAAAATAATAAAAATTTTTTCCAACTATCGTGATTTTTTTCTGCATATCTACTAACAGTGCTAGAAGATCCAGCATATATTTTTGATGTCTACGATTAGAGAAATATATCATATTAGATTGTGTTAAGCTCTCAAAAATTATTAGAGGAACATAAATTTTTTTAGAAAAAATGAGACCAGAAAAACAATACTGAAATTAATAAAATTTTGAAATTGTTTTGATAAATTCAAGTGACATAAAAAATTAAATTATAATTCTAAAGATTATATTACGAGATTTTCAGAGGAAATAGTTTTAAAGTTATTAGTTTTTATGTTTTGTTTTTTTATGATATCAAACATATTACATAGCAGAAATTGTTTTTATTAATAACTTTACAGCTTCTGAGAGGGTGAGGGGATTTAATCATTTTGGTCGATTACAAAGGTTCAATAATGAAAATCATAAACCAAAACCAGAGAAAAATAAATAAATGTACTACAAAAATTGATGAAATATCTATTTTTTAAAAGAAAAAGAGGCCTTGTATTGTTATTTCTTAGAAAAAAAATTTAGTTAATACTCAAATCAAGTATACCGTCATTAGCCATCTGCTAGCCAATTGTTCAATCTCACGCGATAACATTCTTTGATATAGCTGTCAAAAAATTCTGGACGGCATTTTCAAATTCTGTCAAATTTCAAAATATTTTCCTTGAATTAAACAGTCCTTAAATAAAATAAAAATAATCAATATAGGTAATTATATATTTTTTTAAATCCTTTAATTATGAATCATGAATGAAACTGAAACCAAAATTAAAAAAATAAATAAAAACATTTTTACCAAGTGTAATGTTTACCTGCTTATCTATTAACAGTACTCGAATATCCAACTTATATTTTTTATGCCAAAATCAACTTCACGAAAATCAGAGAAAAAATAAATATACAACCAAAATTTGAGACAGAAATCTATTTTTTAGGGAAAAAAATTGTGATTCCTGAAATAGTTGATATTTAAATTTTTTTGGGCAGTGTCAAGTGACATTTTAATTTAAAAAACTTGCAATCCTGAAAAAAAATATACTGTATTGAATTTTTCAGGGGAAAAATTTAGGGAATATTGTATTAGTTTTATTTTATGATTAATAACAGCAGAAAATGATTTTTCTGTAATTGGTTACACTAGAAAAAAAAAAAGTTGATTCTAATAGCTATATTTTTTTGTTTTCAACATTATAAACAACAGATTTAATTCTTAAAATATCTGTAAAATATAGGAAATTATTATTTTTTTTTTAATTCCTCGAATCCAATATCATTTTAAATTTTACATTATAAATTAAAAAAAGGAAATATGGTTGTTGGTCAATGAGCTTGTAGGAAAGAAGTAATAGCTAAATAAATAATTATTTCACACACATATTTAACAATACCTAACAAACAAATAAATAAATGAACAAACACAATAGTCATTTTAGACTTAAAGTTGTTCAATGTGTCAGATATGAGTTACTTATGTTTATATAATGATATTCGGAAGTTTAATGTTCCACATTTTTTTATTTTTAGTTTTAAATAAAAAGTAAAGCATTTATAATTAATATTATTTTTATAATAATATTACATGATTATTTACTAGCGGTATTTGAACAACTTAATTGCAATATTTTTTATGATCAAATAATATATGATAATAAACTGTCTTAACCAAGCAAATACTAAAATAGGGGGAAAATATACCGTTAACATTAGAGGAATTTCTAGATGATAACGAAAAAGCGGCCAGAAAACCTCTTGAATTCCTAAAATTAGAAACAATATGCAAATAAATATAAAAATCATGATGACAGACGCATTGTGTAAATCAATAAAGAAATCGAATAATGCAAACATTATTTTATGTTAAAGGTCTAACAAAATCTGTTATATGTGCTATTTATGTACCATCCATATTCAACTTGTTACTTATTTAATTTTATTTTAGTCTTGATAATGGGAAGCAGATTTCAAAAAGTAGACATTTAATAATTTTAGAAAGTGTTTTAATTAGATAAATATATTGAAAGTTTAAGGTTCCAACCATTTACAAAAACATTAATCAAAGCTTAGGGCCTTATTTCTCAAACATTTTCAAAATAAAAAAATAAGTGTAAAAAAAAAAGAAAAAAATCGTTTTAATTATTATTTACAGGAAGTTATTAGTACGTCTGGCGGTCGGTGAATGAAACAATTAGGTAGTTTCAACAATTTATTTTCTGTCTACGTTTGGTTCATGGGTCATCATCGGGCGTATTGTAGGCGAATGGAAACTCGTGAAAAAACTATTTATCTTATAATAAAGCGAATTATCTTACTTACTGTATTTTAAGAATTTTCAGTAAAATAGGTATTCATTTTCTCCAAAATTTAATTACAGGAGACTATATACAAATTTAAGGAATAATATTTTTGTTTTTAATAGGTACATTTGTTTTTATTTTTTCTTAATTAACATTAATAATTGATTTATTGAAAACAAGAATAGTTTAAGAAAAATTTCAATTTTTTTTTCTAAATAGTTTCATTTTAACTAGATTCTAGGAAAACTATTCAATTTTATATAAAATGCTTAATCGATATCCTTGAAAAATAGGAACTAAAGTTTTCAAGAGCACGCCATCGGAAGTTCATTTTACTTAAGAAAAAACTAAAGTTTTCTCTCATTTTTTATTCAGTGAGCAATATCTTGAAAACTACCCACTCAGCGAAAAAAACATTATTAAAATTTCATTTTAAAATGTTGCGCAACCTTACTAATATTTCAATTATTACAGACATCTTTATTTTTAATAGCTCCCAAGATTAAAAATTAAAAGGAATAGAGAAATCCTCATATTATTTATTTTAGCAAATCTCTTTGGAAATCTTCTACCTTATGAAATAAGAAAAACTTGTACCTTTAGAACCCATGAAGTGTCTTATCTAGAGATTGGTACTGTATCTAATACCAACGGCCGTGCAATGAGATGATTAGGCCGAGATCACACACTTATCCGCCAGGTTTTTTTCTATTTTTTGTGTGCTTTATAGAGGCTGGGTTGGCCCCAGGAAGATCTCTTTACCCTAGGGTGGCCCGCGGCTAAAATAACAGAATAAATAATGTTCTGTCACAGCCGGGATTCGAACCCAGGACACGGGGAACAGTGAAATAGTCCTTATAAAACACTTTTTAAATCATTATATTGAATCAAATTTGTTTGGTAAAAGACTTCGGTGCGCCTAGCACTTTGCGATTTGAGATGTTAAAAAAAAAAAAAAAAAGAAATTGCACACGATTATCAAATTAATTAAGAGTAATAATTCTATTTTAATGAAGAACGAATAACTCATCCATATTTTAACTCTCTTTTATCTCCTCAGATTCATTAAAGTTTTAAATTAAAGCTGAAAAGATACAATATCAAAGTAATGAAATATTAAATAAAATGAATAAAAAAAAAAATAAAAAGTTCATAATTTTTCTCTTTTAATTGTAAAACTGTATTCCATATTCCAAAAAATGTAAAAGGAAATAAGGTATATTTTATTGCGCTGTATCAAAAATATTAATGATATTGAGTAAAATAAATCTTTAGCGTTTTTTAATGGTGTTTTAAATAAAAAGTTCAGATTCTTGGAAATATTTTTATTAATTACATGATTTGGCCATTTATTAAAAATTAAATGTTTTTGATCAATTATCATTAAACTTGGTCATCAACAGTTTTGGTATAGGAGGTACTGCCTACATGAATTATCTTTATTTCCAAAATGAAAGAACATTAAGTATTCTTTGCTCTGCAACTTATATTTTATTAATTTTTTTCGATTTGGATAGATGTTTCAAATTTACAGCTGTCTCTTAGTGATAATTGACCAAATTGAGTTTATCAACAAAAATGGAAAAACTTGGCTATTTCTGACGAACGATTGTGGCAATATCACTAAACCAAATTCTATAACTAAGGGGGCCTTTTGAAGGGAAATTTAACGTTTTTTTCATTTTAGAAGGACAGATAAGGAAGTTCCGTTTTCGAGTTATAAATGAAAAACTGAAAAGAGTGCGAAAAATTTGGCTTCCTATATAAATAAAAACAATTAATGAGAGGCAATTCTATTGTTTATTTGTTAATTGCTTTTGAACAAAAAAGGAGATCAGAAAAAAAGAGAGAGAGGGAATTCATCGCAATTAGTAATCTTTATGTTTTTTTAATTTTCATAATTTGTCAGGGAGTTATAAAATATTTTAATCCACAGCTACATTTTCCAATGGCACTGTGTGGCACTTCGACGCTCGGATTTTTTCTTTTTGTGAATCAAGTGGGTTCAATATTCAACTACTTCATTTCATAATATTCAACAATCTACGCAATTCAACGGAAAATTCATCCTTTTTAACCGTCCTTTAATGAAAAAAAAATTACTTGTGCAGTGAAGTTCTTGCAACTATGGCAGTCGATGAATCAAACGTTCTAATATTCAACTAAACTACAAACGGCTCATTTATATGATTATTATAAGGCGAATCTGGACGTATGGAGTTGCGGGGCTCTACTAAACCATCGAATTCCTCTCAAATCCAATCCTTACAATCCAAAATAATTCGTAAAACCCTCAACGATTGCTCCTCACTTTGTCACGATTATACTCATCCATAATGACCTTAATGTTCCGTATGTTACTGTTTGGCCCGAACCAGATACCTCTCATTCTACTACCACTAGCTTCAATCCTTTCTCCCTCGTCGATTCCTGATAATCTTCCAAGGCGTCTGGAAAGAATATGGCCCCGAGACCTTCAAGTTTAAAATATTTTTAGAGTACTGCCGATGGGTAGTTCTCGACAAATCTTGTTCATGTCTATTTTCTTTTAGTCTATTTACTACTTTTCTACTAGTTTACTATGTTTTCTAATACAATTATAAATATCTATAAATAATTAATTATAAATAATGATGCTATTAACATATATATAAATTTATCTAGTTTTTATTTATGAACAGTTTTTTTGAAGAGCTCTATTCAACCGTCGGAATATGATAGTTTTAAATATAATTAAATTACAAATAAATTATTATTAACGGATAAACATTGAAGAAACAGAAAAACAAGTATTGGAATTTGTTACTAAAGTATTGTAGTAAGGAATGTTGTGTTTTGATTGTGGCTAAACGAACATGGTATTTGATTTTCGAAAATAACGTGTTTGAAAAAATTATCTGATACTATATCCCATTATGTATTTATTGTTTTTATTATACAGAGACGATTGTTTTCTCTGTTACAATCTGGGTGTTATCAGAATGATTTCATACAAGTAATATTTTATAAAATCCTTGTAATTGAATGTTGTGGAAAGAAAAATATATGTCTAAAAAGAAAGAAAAAAAGGACGTGGGTTGTTTGTACTTCATTAGATAAATTAACATTCTCTCCTAAGGAAAATAAAGCTACCTTCTATATTTATAAGAGTTTCAATTTTCCGATCTTTCAAATTGTAAACATGAAGACATCCACCATGCCCAAATATTCTAGTAATTAATGGGGGTAAGGTGTAATAAGTCACTTCCTATTAGGTTTGGTCATTGGAGAAGTTAGACCATCATCTCCGTAAGAAGAGGCATAGGGATAGGGACAACATATTGTAAATATATCTATTGTAAATATTGTAAGCAATTAAGGAACATGGTATATAGTTTTTGTTTATTTATTAAGTATAATAATAATAGGCTTACCGAACCCGAAGGTTCGATGCCGATACCACCAAATTCTGTCTACCAGTCAGATCAGCGAATACCAACTTTCTCGGAATCCGCTGCTCTTCGTGCCAATAACTTTACTCGCCAATTTTAGTCTCCGCGATGCTATTAACTCAATTATATTCACTGGATACAAGTTCCGCAATTCCGCATTGTGCAACCTTCTAAACTCCCCAGTGGCCTCATATCTCTTCGGACCAAATATTTTACGCAGTACCTTAATTTCGAAAACCTTTATTCATTAAGTATATACATTATTACTATTTTTCACTTATATTAGTACTAGTAGATTAGTAGTAGTAAATTATAAATTGAATATTATAATTTAAATGTTATTCTTGCAATAGAAGGCTTTATTCATTCATTCATTCAAGGTGTAATAAGTGTAGGTGTAATGTAAGATGTTTCATTATTGATGCTAATGGAATGAAATAAAATATGTACTTAGAATTAGTACCTTCGAAACTTGGGAAAGAAAATTAATAAGTAAACGCGTTTTTCAAGGATTTGTGAATTATTTAGAGAAAATCGAATTAGGGGTTTTCATAATATTTAGTTTACTATTATTTATTATTTATATTAGGGGGTCCTTACCATTGCACTAATTGGATCAGAGGCCTAAAGGCATTGTTCAGTATTAATTAAATAGGATTAAAATACTTACAGTCTTTTGAAATTTTGGTTTTGATAACACGGTCAGAAAAACATCACCCCATTATTATAATCTACCTTGGAACCTAAGATTCAATCCACAATTCAATTAAATAAAATTCCACGAATAGCAGTTTTTCAAAATAGCTTACTTGCTACACAAAGTTTCTTTTGAAAGTCTCATTAAAATGATTTATGAGAACCGCGAAGACTCGCACGTTAGTAAAGTTGTTGGGTTCAGTGAAGAACGAATTTCGAAAAAGTTGGTATTCGCTGAACCAACTGGTAGGAGTCCGAATTGTAGGGCGAAGCGTCGATGGGAGCATTATGTTGTCTGATCTCGAGGACTTTGGCTTCAACGGTGATCATTGGACGAGCCTGTGTAGGCATTACTTGGTAGTATCGGCTTCGAACCTTTGGATTCGGTAAGCCTAGTATTATTATCCTGAGGCTAATCGGACGATGCTACAGTGGGAGTCCTGAATTATGTCTATCTAGGTTTAATTATAATAGGGATCTCTAATGAGCACCTGGCAACGCACAAGCTCGGGACCACATATTTACATCCTCTCCGAAGGTCGGCATAACTTTTTTTACTCACATTGAAAAATCCTAGAGATCTAACACTACAGTTATGCAAAACAATTAATCATGTAACACCTGATAATTTATAGAATGTTTGCCGTTTTATTTTTTCCTAAAAATAGTTACTTCAGATTGCTTATGGTAACATCTACAACATCAAGTTATCGTTAAATAAAAAAGCATTTAAGGTTACTTATATTTAGAATAAACACAATAATTTTGGACAGATAGGTTTTCAGAATCAGTTTTATAACTGAGCCGTTTATTTTGATAATGGCCTAATTCCATTTATACTTTAATTAAGATATTAATTATAGATAATCTCCGAAGGCAGTGATGAAGATAATTTTAATAAATTAGTATTTAACAAGTTAATCGCAGTTTTTAGAATCTGATAATCTCCATATATATATAATAATAATATTTTATTGCTTTTAAGATTTACAACTTTTAGCAAGAGGTTTGGCCTCTATTTCATTTAGACAGAATCATTTTTTACATTTAGTAAGGAAATATTATAAATATTGAAATAATGGTTGAACTAACTACTTTAGAAACGACATTATAAGAAAAAAAATAACAATTAACAAAATAACTAAGAATACAAATCTTGATTAAATAATGACAAAGAAACTTTAAATAAAAAATAAATAATAATAAACTCAAGAAAACCGAACAAAAAAATGTTTAAATAATACGTTTCTTGATAACAATTTTATATAAACAAAAAGTAATGACATAACAATTGCATATAAATTTTGTACTAGTCGTTTGTAACAAAACTTCTTATCTTTAAAGCTTCTATTGAAAACAAAAATAAATCGTTCAACTTCCTATAAGTGGTAATTGTTAATAAGTCTTCTAAATAAAAATTTTTCATAACATACTTAAATAAATAGAATCTTCTGACTGGATTTAAAACTGGACACGATATTAGAAAATGTTCAATATTATCATAACCATCGGTATTACATAGTATATATAGTATTACATCTCCATATATATATAGTTTTTTTAATTATATTTAAATTTCAGTTGTATGATGAAAAGTGATTTATTTGGATTAATACATAACTAATGTCAAATTAAAACTGGACTTGAATAAAAATTTAAGGTATGTATTTTAGGTTTAAAAAAATGATTTTTTCCCTTAACTCTTGCGTTTTAAGAAACTTTTAGTTTTTAGATTATCACAAATTGTGTATAAAATTATTTTTTTAACCGAAAATACATCCTCGCGAGAGAAATCCATAGAGAATACCTTAACTAAGCTTTTATCTAATCATTTTGTAGTAAAATGATTGAAAATGTTTTATAAGTAATGTAATTCTGAATTTTTGGTGAGAGATAGTTGTTTACATAGGTTTTAATAATAATAAGAAATATTAGTTAGATGCAAGATTTTAGAAAACAAATAAGTTTTTTTTTTTTTTCATATTGTTTCACCGCTTAAAAAAATTCGAAAAAAACCCTGTGTACAGAGGAGTATAGAAGTCATTTTCTGAAAAAAATCGGCGACTGACACTTTTCAAAAAGCTTAAAAAATACATATTTTGGTTTGTTTTCTTCCTCTAAAAATTGGCTTTTCGTTTAAGAATCATGATCATATCATGTTTTTATGCTTTTGATTCCTAAGAATCAGAGAAATAATTATCATTAATTAATTGCAAATTTTACTATTAAAAAAATAATAAAATCGAAAAAATACGTTTTTTAAACAATCTGGAAAACCGTTTGGATTAAAAAGCTAAAAAAATAGGTGAATTATTTGTATTCGACACCGAATCGATATCGATAGTTTGAGTCAAAAAGCACCGGGGGCAGATTTACCATCCTAACCCGGCTATACCATTTTTTTTTAATAGAGGTTTTTTTTTTATTTATTAATTTATTGAAATTTACAACTGTATTAGTAAATACATCAAGTAAATTAGCTCATAATATAAATAATATACATGAAGAGAATATGCCATTGGCAACACTCCATTAGGTGATCTACACTAGCAGGTCTCGAGGCCATCTTCTTTTCAGACTCCTCGGAGGATTGTCAGGAATGGTAGAGGAAGCAAGGATTGAAACTAGTGGGTTAATGTGGGAGTGGAGTTTGTGATGGAAGGAATGATACCTCGTACGGGCCAAATCAGCAACACATGGGACTTTATGGATAAGTTTGTTGGTGACAAAGTAAGGAGCATTGAGGATTTTTCGAATTTGATAGAAGTTAAATCTAATTTTTATAGGAGGATTACTAAGGTTCATTATTGAAAATGATAAGTAGATTTTAGTCGTGTTGTGAGAGCACTTGAATAATGTTCTCCTTGTCTCGGATTCAAACCCCGGCTGTGGCTACCATTTACTTAGTTATTTCAGCTGTGGGACGATCTTAGGTCAGAAAGATTATCCAATAAGAGGGTACCCTAAAATTACTATGAAAAAACCTGAGCCGTGATCTAGGCTTAAATACCTCCGTGCACGCGGAGTGTTTTTTTAATAAAGCAAAAGTAACTTAGCCAAAGTAATATATTCTCAACCATAAAAAAAAGAAGTATAAGCGATAAAATAATGTCTTATCTTTTCTTGAACTCCGACTCGCATTAGGATTCAGAATTGACTGAACAAACAACTAAAGAAGTGGTGGTCTATAGATTTCTCACCCCCATATTTTATGAGTTAATGTCCTTTCCAGCTCTATAAGAGAAGAACATAGGATTTTTTTTTTTTTTTTTTTTTTTTTTTTTTTTTTTTTTTTTTTTGAGCGGAAATCTTAAGAAGTGTGGACATCCATCCATATTTTATCATATCTCAATCTTTTCCATTTTCGACAAAAACAGATAAAATATAATTTCTTTATTTTTAAAATTTTTTTGGAAGTCTCTCATAATAAACACTTAAAAGAGCACACATTGACTTCCATTTGTCACTTAATTACTTTATTTCATAAGTTCATATTTGTCAACGTTTTGGGGCTGTTTCCCCATTTTCAAGACTTATTTTTTTTATTTTATAAATGCTTTTTCATACATAACCCATCATTTTATTTCATAGCACACTGCTATTTGTTGATGGGTTATATATGAAAAAGCATTTATATAATGAAAAAAATAAGCCTTGAAAATGGGGAAACAGCCCCGAAACGTTGACAGATATGAAAGCTTATGAAATAAAGTAATTAAGTGACAAATCGAAGTCAATGTGTGCTCTTTTAAGTGTTTATAAAATATAATTTACTATTAAGATTTAAATGAAGGAAGAATTTAATCTGAAAAAATTAGGCTAAATCTATTCCATCATTTTTTTGGTAAACTTAAAAAACACATGTATCTGCTTCATTAGGCCTTGATCGGCCATTTAATATTTTAATATAAATACAATTAAAATTTTACCCATATAATATAAATAAATAGGCATTATACATGATGTATCAACAAATAACTATATTTAACTACTGAATTATATTAACAATATTATAAATATATATATAAATAAAAAGGCATTATACATGATGTATCAACAAATAACTATATTTAACTACTGAATTATATTAACAATATTATAAATATATATATAAATAAAAAGGCATTATACATGATGTATCAACAAATAACTATATTTAACTACTGAATTATATTAACAATATTATAAATATATATATAAATAAAAAGGCATTATACATGATGTATCAACAAATAACTATATTTAACTACTGAATTATATTAACAATATTATAAATATATATATAATATAAAAGGCATTATACATGATGTATCAACAAATAACTATATTTAACTACTGAATTATATTAACAATATTATAAATATATATATATAAATAAAAAGGCATTATACATGATGTATCAACAAATAACTATATTTAACTACTGAATTATATTAACAATATTATCAGTAGCTAGTCTCTAACAAATATAATCCATTATTTTTAATATATAAATAATTAACTAAAATTATAAATAGATTAGGCACCAGTAGTCTCTGCTCACATCTGAGAGTTCTGGTGTCATTTCAAATAATATATTGGGTTGTAGAATTAGTTCTTAGCGTTTTTTACAGGTGATTTCAGTAAGAACTTTAGGTTCTTGTAAGTTATATTCTGTGATATCCAATATCGTAGAAAGAGGGTTGTCTGTGAACAATCCTTGAAGTTGGTCGTCATCAACAGTTGGATCTTTCCAGACAATATTTCCGGTTCTGAACCGAGCAGATAGATCAGCTGATGCGCTCGATGATAACAGTCATACGTTACATCGTCTCTCAGATTTTTGCTTTTTTCAGTAGTAATTCGCTAGAATTCAGTCTGGAGAACATCACTAGACCTCAGGAATATTACGGCAGTGAATATTGGAGAAGTTTCGGTAAGCAAAGTTATAATTTACTTTGTACAATCACGAAAAAGTGAAAGAAGGGTCACTGATCAGCTGATTGCCGCTAGCTCGGCAAGCTCGGGCTTGCTTTTCTTTTAATTATCTTTCTTTTATCTTTAATTCTTATCTCATTATTTATTTATTATTATTATTTTCTTAATCAATGAGATATTTTCATCAAGTCATGTCCTCAAAGTCTGCAAGTAAAAGATCTAGATCTGCAGGTTCTAACTCGTCTCCCACAAAACAGCGATCCCGCCGTGAACAAAATAAAAAAATGATTCCACCAGCGACCGCGTCAGCTACCTCATTAGGTTCTGAACCACAGCCCAGCACATCATCACAAGGAATAACTGATGAATCTCCGTTTTTTACACCGAATCCATTTCAGATCCTCCAAAATGAAAAAGAAACCATGGAATCTTCTCCTATACCCAGAGAACCACTACCTCCACCAATATTTGTTAAAAATATTAAAAATTTTAAACTGATGTGTGCGCATTTAAACAAAGTAACAGATCCTAATAGTTATTATTGTATAAGTAGAACCAATGATACTAAAATATCTCCGACTACTGCTGAAACCTACAGAAAGATTGTAAAATATCTGACTGAGACCAAAGCTGACTTTCATACTTATCAGCTGCGCCAAGAGAGAGCACTAAGGGTCGTAATCAGAAACCTACATTCCTCAACACCCGTTGAAGCAATCAAAGAAGAACTGACAGAATTAGGATTCCAAGTGAGGCAAGTCACCAACGTTCTAAAAGATAAAAGTCCACTGCCTCTATTCTTCGTGGACTTGGAACCATCAGCAGGAGTCGAAAAAATCTATGACCTCAGCAGACTGTACTATACCCGTGTAAAAGTTGAAAAACCTTACACAAAGAAAGAAATAGTCCAGTGCCATAACTGTCAGGCATATGGTCATACCAAAAGTTATTGCCATCACATACCACGCTGTGTGAAATGCGGTGAACAGCATAAAACAGAACAATGTACAAGATCAAGATCAACACCCGCTGTATGTGCTCTGTGCCTCAAGGACCACCCGGCTAACTACAAGGGATGTGAAATCTACAAGAAACTCAGAACCAGATACCAAAAACCTCAGGATCCGAATGAAACAGCTGTACCAACCAGAAGCAGAAGAGAACCATCAAAACTTGTAAATTCTAACGTGTCATTTGCCCACTTGCTTGGAGGTGGTAACCAGAATCATGAAGTCGAGGCACTGCCGGAACAACATTTTCCTCAACATTCTCAATCTATTGTACAAGAATCTATCCCTCAAAGTTTACCTAATCTTCAAAAAACTCCTCAACATCAAATATCTCATATCCCTCCACCATCAAACGTCACAGATCTTACCAGTCTAATGACATCGTTCATCTCCGAAATCAAATCTCTTGTTATGCCGCTTATATCACTCCTTACAAATCTAGTATCGAATCTAATCCCTGCTTTGAAAAATCCTTAAATGACTTCACCTAACTCCTTATCCATTCTCCTTTGGAATGCGAATGGTGTTAGAAATCATACTGACGAACTGACAGCGTTGTTGCAAGACAAAACAATCGATGTTGCACTTATAACTGAAACAAGACTAACGACTAAACAGTACTTCAAAATACCGCAATACATGACATACCGTACTGACCACCCAGACGGTAAAGCCCATGCCGGTTCTGCTATCATTGTCCACCAATCCCTCTCTCATCATTTACTCCCACTTCCCACCTATGATTTCCTACAAGCCACATCCATAGTAATCAAGACTTTTTCCTTTCCGGTAACCCTCACATCTGCATATTGCCCTCCTAAACATTCCATTTCCAATTCTGAATTTGTATCCTTCCTGGATTCCTTAGGAAATCGTTTCATTCTGGGTGCAGACTTAAACGCCAAGCATCAGCAGTGGGGTTCCAGAACCACGAATTCTCGGGGACGAAATTTGCTGTCTGCACTCAACTCCCGAAATTTTAATATCCTGCCTCCTGACTCCCCTACCTACTGGCCAACCGATCCTAACCGCAATCCTGACATCCTCGACTTCTTTATCCACAGCGGATTAGGCTCTCTCAACTTGTCTTTAACTCGCCTTGATGAACTATCCTCAGACCATAGTCCACTGATCCTAAAAGTATCTCTCACACCAATTCCAAAACCCATTCCACCATCATTCATCCGAGGCCCTGTCAACTGGAACCTTTTCCGCCAAATCCTGACCGATAATATTGACCTAAGAGTAACCCTCAAAACCCAAGATGACCTAGATAATTCCGTCTATTCCTTTACCACCGCCATCCAACAAGCTGTCTGGAAAGCTTCCTCTCCTAAACACTCCAATATAAATCCAGACCAAAATCATTTTCCACAACCTATTATAGACCTTATCCACACCAAACGCCGAGCAAGATCATTGTGGCAGCGCACCCGACACCCAACAGATCGCCGCTCCTATAACTTCTATTGTAGACAATTGAAGAGGGAGTTGGCGAACTTCCGTTCCCAGTCCTTTAATTCCTACCTCTCCTCTCTACCAGCTCGTGATAATTCCCTGTGGAATGTCACGAAAAAGATCCTAAAATACCATCATGTTTCCCATCCTCTCCGACGTGGTGATGACTCCTGGGCTGCGTCTGATGAAGATAAAGCCGAGGAATTCGCCACACACCTCTCCAAAGTATTCACTCCTCACCCGGAATCCCACATCAATCACACCGCAAAAGTGCAAGACTTTCTTATGTCACCGATTCCACTTTCCCTACCTCCTAAAGCTATTAATCAAAATCTTCCTTCCCATTAGTTTGGATTCCGTCCTCAGCATTCCACAGTTCAACAGGGGCTCCGAGTTGTAGACCATATTTCCTCAGCTCTTGAATGCAAAGAGTATTGTTCTGGTGCGTTTCTGGACATTGCGCAAGCTTTTGACCGGGTATGGCACACTGGATTACTCTTCAAGCTGAAAACCCATTTACCCCAGTCCCTATACCTCATTCTCCGATCCTATCTCTCGAACCGTTCCTTCCGAGTTCGCTGTGGTGAAGAATTTTCTAACCTTTATCCCGTTGAGGCCGGTGTTCCTCAAGGCAGCGTCTTGGGACCCATCCTCTACATCCTTTACACTGCTGATATTCCTACACATCCTGATACCTTTCTGGCAACTTTTGCAGACGACACCGCCATCCTATCATCCAGTTCCAATCCTGAAACAGCATCCTTAAACCTTCAGAGACACCTTTTCCTTATCGAACACTGGTGTAATAACTGGCGTGTAAAGGTGAACGAAGCCAAATGTAAACACATAACCTTTACTCTTAGACGAAAATCCTGTCCGCCAGTTTATTTCAACTCATTACCGATTCCTCTCTCAGATACAGTCCGGTATCTTGGCTTACTGTTAGACAAAAGATTGACTTGGAACCCACATACAAGACTTAAAAGACAAGAACTCAACCGACGATTCGGACAGTTATACCGACTACTCAACAGAAAATCTGAACTTACAGTTGAAAACAAATTATTAATCTACAAGACAATACTGAAGCCCATCTGGACCTACGGACTTGAACTGTGGGGGACAGCTAAACGTTCTAACATCAAACGCATTCAATCCTTTCAATCCAAAGTCCTCCGTACAATAGTAAATGCTCCTTATTATGTCTCCAATTATACCTTGCACCACGACCTTAATGTTCCATTTATTTCAGACCTAATTCCATCCAAATTTTCCAAATTCCACCAGAACCTCATTCATCATCCTAATCCTTTAGCTCAATCCCTATCCAGCTCCACTCATCCATACAACCCACCTAGAAGGTTGAAACGGCAGTGGCCCCGCGACCATTTGTAAATAAATTGGAGTTCTAGCACTGGCTAGATTCTCCACTCAATGTGATGTATGTATGAGTGTGTGTATGTGTATATAGGTATAAGTGAATTATTGACTTTTGTATTGATTCATTATTGTGTATATATTTTATTGTAATTTTATGTTGTGTAAATATTGTATGAATGTAGTATGTTTGATATCATTCAGCAATACTATTAATGTCCAAATTGGGACAGATTGTAAAATTTTCTCAATAAAAAAAAAAAAAAATTGAACCGAGCAAACCACGGGCGGTGGTTTCTTCTAAGGCATCGGCCATACCCACTTCAAATTTTGCTAATCGTCAGTGCATGGGATTTCCCTTATCGGAAATCAAAAAATAAAAAAATTCTCTTTGAATTTGAGAAAACAAAATATATTAAAGATAAGGAATCTCGGTTGAAACTGATGCATAAAAGCACCCTAAATAATCCTTTATTAGAATTACTTAACTAAGTAAAGTTCTTCTTGTTTCGCCACTCCCTTAGTACCACCAGCCCGGAGGAAAAGCCTCGGCTGACCTTACCCAGCGATCCCTGTGCTGCTTGTGCTGCCTCTGGCTCGCCCTAGCCTCTCCATTTAGTCACAATACATCAGCCTGAGCCTGCCTCTAGGTCGCCTACACTCTAGTTTTGCTTCCACGTACCATTTAGCTTTTCAGCCATCGCCCAGCCGGCACACGTGCATGACCAAACCACTTTAGTTAGGTTGCATCACAATTCCTACAGTCTCACATTCAATCCATTGAAGAATGGTGTCATAACTGGAGAATTAAAATCAATCCCAATAAATCCCATCAAATTACCTTTACCCTTCATAGCAAGCCTATGAATACCTGTCCTACTGTATCCTTTGGCAACATTCCATTAATTCCCGCTGAACAGATCCGCTACCTTGGACTCCATCTAGATAAGCGCCTTACTTGGAATCCTCACACTAGACTGAAACGACAAGAAACTGCCTACAGGTACCGCTTACTACAACACTTACTAGACAAACGTTCAAAACTCTCTATTTACTACAAAAGACCCATTTACATCACGATTATCCGACCTATTTGGACATATGGCATTGAGCTATGGGCGTCCACTAAACTATCAAACTCCTTGCAATCCAAAATCCTACGAAAAATCCTCAATGCTCCTTACTTTGTAACTAATAAACTCATCCATAGAGACCTAAATATCCCACTGGTTGCAGACTTGGCCCGCGATAGATACACCTCCTTTAATTCCAAACTACCTGCCCACTCAAACCCGCTTGTCCGTAATCTACATCTAGTCCCGGTAATCCTCCGAGGCGCCTGAAAAGACGGTGGCCTCGAGACCTGCTCATGAAATTAACTTTGAAGTACTACCACTGGGTAGATTCTTTACATGTCTATTCATGCCTGTTATTGTCATTCAGCCATTTTACTTATTGTATTTGTATATACAGTTGTAAAAAACAATAAAATATATTATAAAAAATCATCAAAAATAATTGAATTCAATAACAAAGTAGGTATGTGAAAGTCCAGACAAACGTTGTTCTGAAATATAAATTATTTTAATGTATATTTTGGTTGTTAAATAAAAAAAAAAAAAAAATGAACTGTGAGTTTGGTTGGGACCTAGGGTAGAAGATAAATGGGGCGCTGTAGACGATAACTACCGATAATAAACAAAACAAAAAAAAAACCCAACTATTTATTCATTTTCTAAAGATTTTAGAAAAAAATGATCTTTTATACGAATTTGAAAAAGGTAATGTAAAGTGACGAATATGGTTTAATTTTAATTGTATTATTGATTATTATACATAATAATTTTATATTGTTGTATTATTTAATCTTTTTATTTAAATTGACTTCAAACTTTTTTCAACTTTAAACTCTCTTTATAGCTCTTGTATTGATTTTAACAGCGGAGATAAGCGAAAGTCGTGTGTTGCCTGTACCATATTTTAGTAAGAAATTATTTAGATATTGTTCATACGAAAATACTAAAATCTTGACTAAAAAAATGCGAGAATGGTTGAACGTTTGGGGTTTTAGTTATTTTTTTGCCAAATACAAAAAATATGTTTGTAAAAAAAAACCATGACATAAGATTTTTATATATTATACTATATATTATAATATACTATTATATTATATATATATATATATATATATATAATATATATATATATGATTTCTAATCTGGAGGAGATATTCAACTCCATTACTAAATGGAGTTGGTTGCCACAGTAATAGATAGCGCTGCCGTCTCAAGTTACTTCAATTTATAGCGACAACTCTCGCTGCACTCCTGCAGTTTAAGCTTGGCTTGGGCTAACTTTCAAAGTTTATATCAACCACGGGCTGAGTGGGTTTATGTCACTCAATATTACTTTACTGTAATAAATTGTTCTAAATAAAGTATGAAAGAATAATTTTTTAAATACTGTAAACAGACACATATCTTCAGTTGGGAAATGTATAAATAAAAAATCTGGTGCTCGTAACACACGAATTCCCTCGGTTGTTAAAAACTATTGAAGAAGTTTTAGGTTAAATTAACGTTTAAAAAAGCTTAAGGAATCACAAACAGTTTCGTTGGAAAAATATTTTTTAGATTAAATAATTTGACAGTATAAAATTGTTATGTACATCAATCATTTAAGTTTACGCAATTTTCCTCATGTTAAATTAATTTCCACAACTTTGAAAAAAATAATATTTTTTCTAGAATTTTTAGCTTTTAACCGGTGTATTATAGATTTATATTACTCATCTTACGTTAAAAAAAAAAAAAGTCTAAACAAATATGTTTGTGCTGTTGTCCTTTAGTTGGTTATCGAATTCGTTCAACTTGAATATTTTGCCTTTTTTTATCTAGGCTTATATGATGATTAATATAACCATAATAAACTGTCACGTATTATAATCAGTAATAAGTTTATGCCCTACTCGTCAGTTTATATTACATTTCACAACTTTTTACACAAGATAATATTTTTTGCAAAATATTTAGCTATCCAACAGTATATTATACATATATGTTACTGTTCATATGTTCAAAAAACAAAAAAAATTACATTAAACAAATATATTTGCTCTTTTCTCCCTTGGTTATCAAATTTCTTTTAAATTGTATAGTTAAACGTTTTCTGTCAATGATAATAAGATGATATTTTTAATTTTTTGGAGTCAACAAAATTTAGGATACTTTAGAGGATAAAAATTGAAATATTCGTTATTTAAGCCCTGTTAGACTATTGCTATTAGAATAAAATATTGTATATAGATATAGCGAGTTTAATCAAAATTATTAGAGCCGTTTTAGAGGAAATCGTAAAAAGGTGCAAAATGTATGCTATAAAATAGTCATTCCAGTCAGTTGATTTTGGTAAAAAATGTGGTGTAACTTCTCAGGCGTACAGTTGTCTCAAATATGAAATTTTAGTTTATACGAATTTTCATTTCCGTACTAGACTTACCACACACAAATATGGTTCTTTGGACTCAAGGACCCTTAAGCTTGTATTTCCATTGAAAACTTGAATTCAAAAATTTTCAAGGTAGCAATACTTGCCCTTGTAATAAATTTCATAAAATAATATCAATAATAACAAATTCTTTATTTATTCTGGGACAAGTCCCTTCAGAATAATATTACAGACAAATTGAATTAGTACTTCAGTATCTTAAAGAAAAATAACAAAGGAATGAATAATACTAATAAAGTAACAGATAGCTTATTATTATAATTTAGAAAAACTAGACAAAAAAAATTTATACGTTCATATATAGAGCCCTAGTTAAAATAAATGTTGCAATGCTTATGAAACGTGTAAAATAAAATACCTAAATGTTTAAATACGATACAAAATAAAATATAATAAATAATCGTTTCTCTAAGCTCTATTTACTGATTTTTATTGAAATTTGCGGATCAATTGGTGTTATTTGAGAATCGGATAGACAGGAAGTGTTTGAATAAACGGGATTTAAAGATCGGAAGAGTAATGGAGTGATGGATATCAGAAGGAATAGAATTCCATACGGATGAGGATCGGAAAAGGAAAGATCTGTAGATAGCTACTGTTCGATGAGGCGATATATACAGGTTCTCAGGTCGCGAGAGTGGACGGGGGAATTAAATGAAAATATATTCGAGAAGTCCGATGGACTTTGGGATCGGAGATCTTGGAAGAGAAAGGATGCCAGGAAGTACTTAAAACGGTAGGAAGGGTAGAGCCATTTTAACTCATATTAGAATTGGGTTACAGGTAAATGAAATTAAAAATTATGGAATAGTAAAAAAATAAATAGCTTTCGTATAAGGTAAAGACCTAATAAGGCCGAAATGCAGAACTTGCTCACCGTCTGTATGCTGAAGGAAAGTTATTCCGTAGCGCAGGTGGAAGGATTGCGTTATTAGAGAATGAATCCTTGGATGTGAATTATTCTTATTAGCTAAAGATCGCATTGGATGTGATTTTGCTAAAGTGGCATAACGTGACCTTAAATGCATAAATTAATCAAAAGCAGATTTTATGTTCATTCAAATAGTTGGACAGAGCTATGATGAAGAACTTAAAAATGTCTACCTTTACAGTACGCATAACTGTTCAAATAACAATAACTGAAAAGTAATAAAAATGAATAAACATGAAATAAAAAAGAATTTGGTTTATTATGCTATTATAATTTATTTTGTTTTCATATCTAAATCTATTGTATATTGATTATAAATTATTGTAAGTTGCTATAAACAATCGATGGAAAACACAACATCTTGCTGGAGTGACAGGCTCAACTCCCTAAGCTTAGGCTAGAACAATGGAATAGAATAATTAAATGGAACAACCATTGGATTGGCAGGCGTGATGCCTTCCTTGTCTTCATATTCTCAGCTTCGTTCCTTCTGCATAATCGAGACTGTAACAATCAAAAATTGACGTTCCTCTATTCCTGTTTACATTTGAATCCTGATCAGGAAATACTATAATCAAATCAATTATTTACCTAAACTAATAATAAATTTCTCAAAACCGGAGTAGTATCAAGCAGGATAGTTTCCAGAAGCGAAATTCTAATTTTAAGAAGAAATATAAAGATCTACGTTTGGACTTGGATCTCTAGAAGTTCTTTGATATACGATGTACCCTAATACAATATACTATTGTATGCAATTTAAGCGCACTTCTAGAATACTTTCCCATCATGTATCCGCCATGTCCCCTCCCAATCTTCATTTTTTGACACATTCTTGCTTCCTAACCAGATGATAACAAATTTCAGTATACGGATTGAAGTGAGATTATAAATATCTACACTTCTTAACATCCATTGTAGTAAAGTATTTTTATTCTTATTACTTTCACTTACCTAAAATGTAATATTTGCTAATTAATGTAAATGTAACAATCTATATATGTAAAATCTAACAAATGTAAAAATTTTCTAATTCCAATTTTCAGGTGAAATACACGTTTTAGGGCCAACGGAGTCCGAATAACATATAGCTAAAAGATCTGTGTGTGGTATATCTAGCACAGAATAATTTTATAAAAGAGAAAAAAAAATTGAAATTTTGTCCATAAATACGCCCATATCTAAGTTATTTTTGAAGATAGAGAAAAATGTGTATAGTTTTAGAATCTAGGCAATAGGCCTAGGCGTCCGAAAGGCAGTTCTAATCTCGGGGTTTGGTCTGTCACCATCGAACCTTTGGCTTTAGTAGGCCTAATATTGTTATTAAAATTGAGCTATGTGAAAGTTGTTAGTTCGCGCACCAAATTTTGATTTTTCATTTAGATTTTAAAAAAATATTAAACTCATCTACTGCATAATTAAAGCAACATATTATAACTTGATTTGCTAGATGAATGAAGACAATTTTATAGGACGAGATACTTTTTCGTTTCTGTACCCCCTTTCAGAGGCTACCCGTAGGATACCTTTCATATTTAGGAAGGAGAGATCCTCTATTTCCGTTCTTTCATTCTCTCCACGATCCATCATTCTTCGGACCAAATGTTTTATGCAGTGCTCTATTCTTGAAAACCTCTAGACCTCATTTTTCCTCAGCTCCGGCTACCACGATTTCTTTCAGAGGAAAAACACCAACGCTCCGACTACCCTCATAAATTCTTGCATTCAGGTTTTCGAACATCGAGTATGAACTGGATGGTTTTCTGAACTAAGAATAACTGGTGAAGTTTATTTTTAATTCTGTTTCCAAGGAGAGTATAATAATAAAACACTAGAAATTATTACACAGTGTTTATTATTTCCATATAACTATTATGAAGCTGTAGATAGGCAATTAACTACTACGAAAATCAATAAATAATTCAAAGGTAAATGGTATATCTCCACTGCTAGTTTCAAAACCCTGTATCTCTGCAAGTTCTTCTAATTTTAATGATTTTTAAAAGATTTAGTTTATTAGTTTTGGAGAAATGCATCATGCGGCGAATCTTGAAACGTAAGCCCTTTTTTTGGTCGATTACAATGGTTCTTTATGAAAAATAATAAACCAAAACACAATAAAGATCCCGTTTAGAAAGGCAAATAAATACACCGCTGACAACTGTCAACAGGAAACTAACCTAAAATGACATTTTCACATTGTTTTTTGGTTTATTTCTTGAGAATCTATAATCTTACGATTATAAAAGAGGAAAATGATAGACATAGAATTTTAGTATAAATCTTATTTATTTATGAATTTATGGATCCATAATGTCCAAGCACTTCTTTTTGGTAAGCTGTACCCAGGTAACTGCCCAGGTATCTTGGGCAAAAGTCACATCGGAGGGAGCGGCATCCTTCATAATAGAGGAAATATTAATATTAATTATTACAAATTACAATAATATACTGTTGAGTCAATCTCCTTCCATAACTATAGATAAGTGAAAGTAAATACATTTATTGTTTTTTTGTTTATACTAAAAATGTACAATAAAATTGTGTTGTTTTGTAAAGGTACATGTTTTTTTTTTAATTGAGTAGCTTTCTTTAATTAATATAGTTTTATATTTGAAGGAAACCATACTACTAAATACAAGTGTGTTAATAAAAACCGGTAAAGAAATAGGACTCGAATTAAATACTGATAAGACGAAAATAATGATTAGTAGCAGAAACGGTGGCGACCTTGGTGATATGATATATCAGGGCATACTTTTGAACACTTAGAGAAAGTCAAGTTTTTAGGTTCAATGATAACAAGAAAAAATGAAATCCAGGAAGAAATAAATTTACGGTCAAAGGTGGGAAATGCGTGTTATTGTTCAGTTGCTAAGCTACTTAGTTCGCGGCTTCTATCTAAAAACTTAAAGGCTAGAATTCATAAAACTATTATCTTCCGACGGTTCTTTACGGATGTGAAACGTGGTCGCATACTTTGAAGGATGAACAACGGCTTAAGCTTTTCGAAAATAAGGTACTGCGTGAAATATTTGGTCCAAGAGGGTTGAGGGCACTGGGGAGTTTAGAAGGTTGCACAACGCGGAATTGCGGAACTTGTATCCTGTGAATATTATTGAGTTGATATCGTCACAGAGACTCAAATGGTAAAATTATTGGTGAGGAACGGATTCCGAGAAAGTTGGTATTCGCTGATCCGACTGGTAGTTCGTCCGAAAGGTAGGCCGAAGCGTCGATGGGAGGATTGCGTTAAGGTGTTTTGGGGGCTTGGGCCTGAACGGAAAACATTGGACGAGTCTGTGTAGACGGAATATGGCGGTATCGGCATCGAACCTTCGGGTTCGGTAAGCCTATTATTATTATTTATATTCGAACGAACAGAATACTTCTGATTTAGATGTACACAATTTTTATATTTTTTATAAAATAGAAATTAAAATACATTTTAATCTAGTCTGGTCGGCGAATCATAAATCTCAATCTTTTTATGGTGCGTTTAAATTTATTATTTGATAAATTTATTTCTTTTAATAAAATTATTAAACCGATCTTGAACAATTTACAAGTTGTCACAGACTTTATAAATCCTTTCTTTATAAAGCTCATAAAAAAAAAATTACACTGAAAATTTCTAAATGCGGTATATAAATCTAAGAATGACACATGAATTCCTTAATAATGAAATGAAACATAAAATATTATCTAGGTTTAACGTTTCTTATAAATATAAAACAAGGGATCGATAAGAAATATATTTTAGTTCATGTCCAGGAATTCTAGGTCATTGTGGTTATAAAGGAACTATATTAAAAATGTTCTTACGAGAATTTACCAGCTACAAAAGTAGACATTTATATATCCTATATTATTATGAAATAAGATAATTAAAAATTTATTTTTGTTGAGCTAGTAAAACTGTTTTTTATATGCTATGCACTTCAATATTTTAATGATTTAAAATGATACATTACCATAATTTTAAACATACTTATTTCTTTTATCCTTTATGGTTCAAACTAACTTTTAAGATTTTTCTCATATTATTATTTTTATTCTCATAAAACAATTACATGGATAAAAATATTTACAATGGTATAATTGTGTTACAATATATAATATCATTGAATATAGAGTATTCTTATATTCGGCCTGTGAACGAAGTAGTCGCCGCACAGTGGGCAATATTACCGATTTAGGTGGACAAAATTCTGAAACTTGTCTATATTTAACCTTTGGGGTCCCAGATTACGGAAAAAATATTTTAAAAAATTATAAAAACTAATTATTTTTTGACACGATTAGCGAGCGCACCGTGGTCAAACATCAAATTTATTTGCTAAAATCTAAAACTCCCCTATATTTAACGTTTTAAGTCCTAGAATACGGAAAAAATCGAATTATGGCTCGGAGGTGCTAAAATCTGCTAATAGATTTATTTTATATTGTTTAGGAAATTCTTGAAATTATAGATTGAAAAATTTTTGATTCGTAGTGTTGTGTCTGAAAAAAATGATGTATCTCCTAAAACGCAAAAAATCGCAAAAATTCTTTGTAATATCTAAAGACTAGAAGGATTGGTAAAAACAAACCCTACAAACAAATCCTTGGGGTAACTTGGGGGTTATATAGTTTTTCGTTATTGAATAAGGGCGTACATTTACAAATTGCTAAATCAACTCTTCAGGTGAGATTGCAATTTATATTCAATAACGAGTTTGGAAATATAATGTCTTAGCAATGCCCATTGTTAAATAAAAGCAAAAAGACTTTGCTCAAAATACACCTTAAACAGAATAAATGACCATCGAATAAAAATAATCCCACTGTTGGTTATTAGGAATGATTTATTAATTTACTATTTATTTGTAAACTCGGTATCGTGGGAAATATTAGCATTAATGGTCTTGCCAACTAATAATAAAAAGGTGAAGCACTGGAAAGTCCCAAACTTTTGACTTGACTTTTTTCCACCTAAATTGGTGATTTAGTCCTTCAATATTTTAGGAATTTTTTCTTTAATTTATTAATAAGAAATTATATTCTATATTCATGCAGTTATGTGTTTAACCATTTCAGTGCCGGGCGAAAAACGAGTGCCTATGCGAAGATAACAGGCCGAACAGATATGCAACGATTTGGAAAAACGCTTATAATAATCAAACTACAAATGATATTTACATGCTTAAAACGCCACGTGTTCGGGACGAAATGGAGAATAAAGTAATGATAACAATTCTCCAATATAAATTGAAAATGATATGAGCAACACAATTATAAATAATAAAAAATCGAGACATATCTGTCATAAACAGTTCGACTTTGGACCTAAAAGAGTGTCTGGTGCCGATTGTCCATGTTATCGCTCCAGCGTAAACAGGGTCCAGCACACTCCGGTAAAGAATGTGTTAAATGTCTGACCCACAAATTCTTTGTCAACGAAATTTGGGCATTTAAAATCAAATTAGACCATTAATAAATTTAATTAGAGATAAATCTTTTTCGCAATGTGAAAAATATGGCGCACGACGATATACCGTCGCTGCCACTTTTGGCAAGTATAGCAAATGACGATATATTGTCATCCGGCATTAAAACGGTTAATTAACCCAGCTAAGAGACTGGTCTACTTAGGTATATCATTATTAATGAACAATTTATAGTTTTATTTACTGTAATAAAGAATAAAAAAAATCCTTACAATTAATCCTTACGCTTACTGCTATTCGTCCTATTTGATGTCTATTGGCTCACTCTAACAGTAAGCCCATAGACATAACAGACATGACAGAATCCCAAAACGTAGAAAAACAATGTCATAGATAGTGAAGAAAAATAAATTTGTAAGAAAAGGAAGTTAGTGAATGTTTTTTTTAGTGTGAGGGATTTTAATTTATTAAATCTCTATTTACGTCTCAAACGGGTTGTGACTGCATGCAATGATTATGTTTAAAAGCTAAGAAAAGGGATGAGAACATTTCAGGAAATAAATTTTGAAGGCCGATCCCACACTAAAACTCTATTGACCTAACAAACTGATGGGAATTGGGTTAGAGTTTGAAACAGTGTTAGAGCCTTGAAGGTATGAAGCGCAGAGGCAGCCAGGTAGCTACGAATATAGTAACCTGATAGTTTGCTAAAGTTTAGACTCCGCTTGTTTACTAACCATTACACACCCTAAAGTGAGAGAAAAACCTTCACAAATTCAACTACAGTCTGCTAAAACACTCGATAAAAATTATACGTAAACCCTTGTATCGGAGAGGAGAAAATGGAATTTTAAATCGATTTCCAATTTAAATTAGTGCTTTGTCTCACAGAAGTGTATTTTATTTTTTTTATTTTATACCGGGGATGATCACAATTCCTTATCTTGCCCGCAGGCAAGTAATTTTTCTCTTTCTGTTCTCCTTCATTTACCTTACAACCAACAAACTACAACACAATGCAACAGTCACAGGCGTCTCAGAACTTTTAATTGCTGCATCTTTATTTTTGCATTGTATTTTACTTCGTTGGGTTGTAAAGAAAAATAAAGATGATAAAAAACAGTCTGGTGCGCGCAACACACGACTTTCACTTTCACCTACGATCTTAACATCAATTTCAGAAGTTAAAAAATGTTTTAAGAATCAAATTGACTACTTCAACACTTACTAGACAAACGTTCTAATCTTCCACTTAACTACAAAAGACTCATCTACATGAATATTATAAGACCTATCTGGACTTACGGAATTGAGCTATGGGGCTCCACTAAACCATCCAATTCCTCTCGTATCCAATCCTTACAATCCAAAATCCTTCGTAAAATCCTCAACGCTCCTTACTTTGTCACTAATAAGCTCATCCACAAAGATCTTGAGGTTCCCTATGTTACTGTTTTGGCCCGAACCTGGTATGAATCTTTCCATGCAAAACTTCATTCCCACTCTAACCCACTAGTTTCTACCCTAGCTTCCTCTTCGATCCCTGATAACCCTCCGAGGCGTCTGAAAAGAAGATGGCCTCGAGATCTTCTTGTTTAGATTGACTACTGAGTGCTGCCAATGGGCAGTCTCTCTTCATGTTTTTTCATGTATTTTATCTTTACCAGCATATTTACTAGTTGTATTACAAAATACAGTTGTAAATTTCAATAAAAATATTTAAAAAAAAAAAAAAAAAAAAAGAATCAAATTGAGTTTCGATGGAATTTTTTTTTTTTTTTTTCATAGATTTATCAGTAGAAATTACCCAATAGAAATAAAAAATAAAACAATGGCAATTTTTTATCTACAACAATCACTTAATTTCATCAGTTATCTATTAACAAATACAACATACATCGTATATAATATGATTTTTTTTTTTTAAATCACTAGCTCTAAAACGATTTAATACACATCTATATTACTGTTCTTCTTTTGGAAATAATGTTTTTTTCATTAGTTAAACAAATATTTTTGCTCTTTTCTTGTTTACTGCGGAAGAACGTCGATGTTTATTTAAGTAAGTAGATCCCAAGGCCATCTTCTTTTCAATCGCCTGGGAAGGTTCTCAGGAATATGTGAGGTTAATAGGTTGCGGAAAACAGTTTGGCAGGGTTTGGGTTGGGAGTTTGGAATTAAAAGTAGTATATCTGGTACGAGAAATTTCTGCAACGAATGGGATATTAAGGTCGTTATGGATGATTTTATTTGTGACGAAATAAGGAGCATTTAGGATTTTGGATTGTAAGGATTGGATGCTGGAGAAACTAGATAGCTTAGTAGAGCCCCATTGCTCGATTCCATATGTCCAGATAGGTCTGATGACGGTAACATAAATGAGCATTTTGTAATATATTAGAAGTTTAGAACGCTGATTGAGTGTGTTGTAGTAATTGGTATCTACGGGCAGTTTCTTGTCGTTTTAGTCTCTATGAGGATTTCATGTAAGATGTTTGTCAAGAGGGAGTCCTAGGTATCGGATTTGTTCAACAGGTATGAGTGGGGTGTTATTAAGGGATACAGTAGGGCAGGAAGTCATCGGTTAGCGACGAAGGGTAAAGATAATTAGGTGGGATTTTTTAGGATTTATTTTAATCCTCCAGTTTTGACACCATTTCTCAATGGCTGGGATAAACTTTTAAACTAGAAAAGCTATGATTTGAAAATGTTTATGATTCCAATACATTCCCTTTATATATATTTCATATAGCAGTAACATTTAAATTTTACGACTTGACCCTTTCTGTCGAATAACAGTAAACATCGATTTAACATTAGCAGTATATGACCTTTCTAGTCGAGACTGACAGTTCATCCGATAAATAATTCAAAAGGTTCAGAACGGAATTCCACGGCAAATAGTTAATTTAATCTTGGCAGAGGCTCGAGCTCGAGAATAAAAGATATGATGCGGGCAATGGCTCGAAAAGGTTCGACTAGGAAACCGGGCGAGGAGGCTTTGAAATTTTAAACAGTTGGGCTTGGGGAAGCACCCGGGGTTCTCTTTGATGTATATTCAAAGCCAAATCATTCCTATCTAGCCACCGATTTATTATTCCGAGATCCGTTTTGCGATATCTGGCTAGCTCTGGTAGTCTTTGTAGCGGCTAGTTCATATTTTATTAAGCCTGTTTGATTTTCAGTTCCCGAATGATTTGGAATAATTAATAAATCCGGAATAGTTCGTGTTGACCTTTTATGAGATATTTCCGACAAGGAAAATTTAAAATTATCGTTGTTTTATTTTTTCAATAAAAGCAAACATTAAAAAAATGGAGATTATTACAAGTAAAAACGATGCTCCAGCTGTTTCAATTATATACACTAGGCCAACATTATAAAATACTAATGATTAATAAGGTTATTTAAATTACTATGAACGCCTATTATAAAGTTGAGTTGAGCTTTGGGACTACACAAAACCAACCATTTCCTCTCACATCCAATCCTTAAAATCCAATATACTCAAATTTTATTAATTTTTTCATGAGTAAAATTACCTTAATATGAGTCATTAATTTATCAAAGGTCACCTGTTTTGCAGGGGCTAGCATAACAGCCTTCTATACCAAAGGTCGCGGGTTCAAACCCGGTAGATGGCTCTTGGATATTTCTTTTATATTTTTAACCAAATTAATAGGGTATTACTCCATAAATCTATCGAAGGTCACATGTTTAGCAATGGCTAGCAAGAATACCTTTTGTACTAAAGATTCCGGGTTCAAACCCAGTAGATGCCTCTTAGATATTTTTTTTTTAGTTTTAAACAAATTAATAAGAAATTATTACATAAATCTATCAAAGGTAACCGTTTTTGGAGTGGCTAGCACCGGGTTTAAACCTGTGACCTTTGGTATTTAAGGCTGTTATGCTAGCCACTGCTAAACAGGTAACCTTTGATAGATTTATGTAATAATTCCTTATTAATTTGGTTAAAAATATAGAAGAAATATCCAGGAACCATCTGTCGGGTTCGAACCCGCAACCTTTGGCATAGAATAGTAACATAAAGTTACGTTGAATGAACAAACGATAACAATATTGTATAAAAACATTTAGTTTTTGTAAACAAAACCTCATTAAACTAACTGTATAAAATGGGTTCAAGAAATTATGAAATGGATTGAAAAAATTACGAATTTGATTGAAAAAATTATGAATTTGACTGAAAAAGCTATATGCCGTCCTTCGGAGAGACCGTTAAATGGTGGTCTCTAGCCTGTGCGATGTTAGGAGGTACTGGTTAAAGAGAAAAAAGACGCTCTTTTTTCCATTAATTTTCACTTTCCACCATGTTTATACCTCCTTGTTTTCTGAGGTAAACTATAAATTGGACATTTTTAAACATAAATGGCACTGCATTCCTATTGCACCCGAGCGAAGCATGAGTGACTCACAGGTTTCATATGAATGTGACAAAATTAATTGCCTGTTTTAAAAAACTTAATTAAAAACCAAATAATTAAAAGCAGAATTATTTATTTTCTACAATATTTACCAAACAGGAAATTGTCGCGTTACTATGGCAATATTCGTAATGGTGGTATTATTCTGTTGCTTTTTGCCGCTTACATCAACATTAAGTGGAATGATAATACACAAAAAGTTATATGCATAAAGATGTATTTTTTCATTACCCATAATGTTACATTATTAAATTGTTAAAGGTTAATTTAGTTTGAAAAAAACGGTATTTGACCAGGCTATGAATATCAACGAGGAGGTAAATCGGTTGCAATATTTTAGCGCAAGTGGTTAAGTAGTTTCTGCTTCAGCGATAATTTGGTTCGCCCTCGGTGAAACAATTTCGGTGGATTAGGCCTTATCTTTAGGGTTGGGACCTTGTATAAGAGTTATAGTAATTTGAATAAGAAAATACGGTGCGAGCCTCACACCTATTTGTTTAATACAATAAGCCTTTCAGTTAAACATCCAGATCTATTAAAAAAACTTAGTACGGGCCACGCACAAAATTTACTTAATTCTTTCCTCGGAATACATTCCACGCGTTTTAATATTCCAGAATAAATTTCCGAATCTAGTTTCTTTGGGAACATATGGAAATATCTAAATATTTAACGTAACGTTATCCTAATGCGGCTGATCGGTCAATGCAACAGTGAGAGTTCTAAATTTTTCTCATCTGAGTTAATTTAAGATAGAGATCTTTAAAAGTATTTTCCATCGGGACCAGCATTTGACGTCCACTCCGAAGGGCGACATAACCAAACATTTTTTACCCTTTTTAAAAATTCAAATGCCATAAGACGGGTTTGAACCCATGACTGTAGGCATAGAAAGAAGGCTGTTATGATAGTCACTACAATACAGGTGCCCTTAACAATCATTAAATAAAACAGTAAATTACTTTTATAGATGATTTGTTACTCTATAATAAATTATTCAAATTTATTGGTTACATATTATTTTTTTTTTATAAAATCTTGCACTTTCGTATTGTATGTATATTAAAAAAAATACATTACTATTAAAATATCTGAACAACATAACTCTCCTTTGTTTCTGCCTACGCCCATTTTCAAACTGTTTTATACAATATTTCATATTTACACTTTTATTATTAATGCTAAATGTGGTAAATGTTTAGTTATTTCAAATTAACGAAACTAAAGGTACTTTAGAGGTAGAAAATTTAAAATATTGGCATTTAGGCCTTGTAAGACTATTTTAATTAGAATAAAACCTCCATACTATTAAATCAAACTAAAGCTTATAACTTGATATTGGGAGTTTAACTAAAACCGTATGAGCCGTTTTTGAAAAAATTGTAAAAAGGTGCAAAAAATGCATGGTATAAATTTGCTTCGTAATGTCACCCATTCTGTTGAACGTGTTCCCTAGTATATACGCTTTTAAAATATGATATTTCAGTTGTATAAAACATATCTTTTTCGAGCTTGACTTCCAAATACACAAAAACCAGCCTTTTTTGAGGGGAAATATTTCGACTTGGGTCACAACCCTAAACCTCGTATACAATACTTTCACCAGTGGTATAATAATATTAATATCCTGAATAACCATAAATTGAAAAATATTATGGGATTTCATGACAACAGTTTATAAAATATTGTTATAAATAAAAAAAAAAATATATATACATTGAAGGATAGTTGAATGGCTTATGAAAGGATATTATTATTTTTTTATAACTGTAAGGAGTAAAGAAGAAGATAAATAGACTAGAAGGCGTAATATATACCCATAGCAGGCTTCTCTTTATAATAAGGGTGGAGATAGCAGACTATATATTAAACATTCCACTCCTCAGTCTCCGTGTCTCTGGTGGAATGCCACTACTATGTCACACCTTTTTTCCCACTAAGTATGCTGCTTAACACCTCAACTCATACATCATCAAACATTTTTATTGGGTTGTGTCACATGAAATGTCCGTTTTCAAGGTAAAGGATTTTTATTAAAAAATACGATATGAAAACAAGACAATTGTATTCGAAGTATTTACCTTATTTGTCTACACATTATTCCCAACGTGACACCAACTTTTTTATCCCCGAACTGAAAAACTCTGAGCTTTGAAGTGAAACAAAATCTAAAAACTCACTTTTCACTTGATCATCATTTTCAAAATGTTTTCCTTTGACGAAGTTGTCTGAATTCCTGAACAGGTGGTAATCTGTTGGAGACAAGTCGGGAGAATATGGTGGGTGCGGAAGAACTTCGTAGCCCAGTTCTTTCAATTTTCGCACGGTATGTTTTGAAACATGGGGTCTAGCGTTGTCGTGTAAGAATATAGGACCCTTCCGATTTACCAATCCAGGTTGTTTTTTTAATAATTTTGTGTGCATTTGGTCAATTTCATTGCATTACGTTGTAGAGGTAATGGTTTCACCTCTATGTAAAAAGGAATAATAAATTATCCAAGCCATGGACCACCATACTGTAATCATAAATTTTTTTGGGATGCAATTCGGTTTTGGCATTTGCCCCGGGGTTTCGTCGATGTTCAACCACTGCCGTGACCGACGCTGATTGTCATATGCATGACATTATCATCGCAGGTAATTATTCTTTCAAGTCTCAGGTTTTTGCCTCGTAAGCAAAGAAACGCAGGTCTCAAGGCGTTTCAATTGCTGCCGCTCAGTGAGATCATGAGGTACCCATTTATCGAACTTTTTTACTATCCCAATACACTTTAAATGTCTGGAAACTGGATGCACTTACATTTAGTTGTGCTGAGAGTCCTTTAAATGTTTGGTAGGGGTTTCCTTCTACTGTATGTTTGAGGACATCGTTGTATATTACGGACGGAAGTCTTCCTCGGGGCAAGTTTTTCAAGTCGGTATCCCCAGCTGAAAACTTAGCAAACCAAAGGCGAATGGTCCGTTCATTAACACTCCCTTCGCCAAACGCCTTGCAAATATTTCTAGCGGTCTCAGCTGCTGAATGGCCGAGTTTAAACTCGTACAAAAATATTACTCGAAAATTTCGTGTTTCCATGTTCAAATTTGGAGTTATACTAAAAAGTGGGTAATTGATTGGGAAGCTAATGTTTATAATACAAAGGTAGAGGATTAATAACTGTTTACTTTAAATATGCAAACATTCGGAAGAAAACAACAGAGACCTGCAAAATCCTTTATGTATTTCAGAAACTATAAAAACGGACATTTCATGTGAAACTACCCGATATTTTTAGACCTACAGTTGGTACTAAGTTTGAGATCACCTATGGTTTTCATCGATTAATCTGTTTTGAATTTTTTTCGGCAATTTGGCGATCTATTTTTTTCATTTTGTGTCTTAGTAGGTTGCACTACGCAACTCAAATGAAAACTTATTCTTTTTAACCGTTCTTTAATGGATACCACGACAATTACCGATGCAGTGAACTTCTTACAACTTTGGCAGTCAATAAATCAAACTGAGAATAAGATGTATGTTTTCTATTCCTCTTGGGGGTTACCAGACTGTAAATAAAGCTACTGACACACAGTTTATTCTTATTTATTTTTATCACGTAAATAGTCTCAGTAATATTTATATTTAATCAAATTATATATTGTTATTTACGATATTGACAACACTTTCTCACACATAATCAGAAAATTTGTTTATAAATATAAATAATTATACTGCCCTTGAGAACAAGGAGTACTGCTCGGGTGCATTTCTGGACATAACGCAAGCATTTGACCGGGTGTGGCACCCGGGATTACTCTTTAAGCTCAAAAACCATTTACCCCAATCCCTATACCTAGTCCTCCGATCCTATCTATCAAACCGCTCCTTCCGAGTTCGCTGTGGTGCAGAATATTCCAATTATTATCCAGTCGAATCCGGTGTTCCTCAGGGCAGTGTCCTTGGTCCTTTCCTTTACAATATATACACGGCTGATATTCCTGTTTGCCCTAATACCTTCCTAGCAACGTACGCTGATGACACAGCTATCCTATCCTCTCACTTAGATCCCGAAATTGCATCTATAGGCCTCCAAACGCACCTTTCTCAAATTGAAGACTGGTGTAACAACTGGAGAATCAAAGTTAATCAATCTAAATGCAAACATGTCACCTTTACCCTTCGAAGACAATCCTGCCCTCCAGTTCTCTTTAACTCCGTTCCGCTTCCTTTCTCCGACACAGTCCGGTATCTTGGCTTCCTTCTGGACAAAAGACTAACTTGGAACCCGCATACTAGACTTAAACGACAAGAACTTAATCGACGATTTGGACAATTATACAGACTACTGAACAGAAATTCTAAATTATCTATCGAGAACAAACTGCTAATATACAAGACAGTACTGAAACCTATCTGGACCTACGGACTTGAACTGTGGGGGACAGCCAAATTTTCTAACATCAAACGCATTCAATCCTTCCAATCAAAAGTCCTCCGAACAATAGTTGATGCTCCTTATTATGTATCCAACCATGCCTTACACCGCGACCTAAATATTCCATTTATTTTAGACCTTATACCATTAAAATTCGCTAAATTCCATCGGAACCTTATCCATCACCCTAATCCCCTAGCTCAATCCTTATCCAGCTCCACACATCCTTACCATCCTCCTAGAAGGTTGAAACGGCAGTGGCCTCGAGACCTCTTGTAAAATGTATATTGGAGTTCTAGCATTGGCTAGATTCTCCACTCACGTGCTGTATGCTTGTGAATTGTATATAGGTATGAGTGACTTTTGTATATATTTTATTGATTTTGTTTTGTATATATGTATATTGTATTATTATTATATAAATTTATTGTTTTGTATATATCGTGTGAATGTAGTATGAATGTTGTACTTCATCACTATTAAAAATGTCCTAAATTGGACAGATTGTAATATTGCTCAATAAAGAATTGTTTCTAAAAAAAAAAAAAAAAAATAATTATAAGATACCTATATTTTATTTAGGTATTCATAGAGGCTATTCATGATGTATTATGCATATACATGTATTAATATATGTATTGCTATGTTTTTTGACCGGCTGCTTTTCTAAGGCAGCGGTAGCTTCAAAAACTAGCTTACTTACTATATTTAGTCAATATATAAACTATATTTAATGATAACATTGGATCTCCTTTCCAAAGGTATCGTGTTTACCAATCCAATAGGTGGCATGCAGGGTAAGATTAAAGTGAACAAGATTCAATTAATACATTACTATAATTATTAATTTAAACATATCAATTATATTAACACATTGCCTAGAACTCTGATTGAGAATACTGAGGGACATTTTACTACCTTTGCCATACAATATTACAATTAACGAGATATCTTTAAAACGTTGTCGGCTGGTGAAGGTGGAATCATCTTAAGAAGTCCATTCTCTGCTTCATCCTCCAGCTGCTCTCAGAACCCCGACGGCCACCTCCCCTTCTTGTAGATGGAACCCGACTCACTCTTCTTGAGGATAAAACTTGACTCTCTTTTTCCAATCTTCTCCTCATCGTCGTCACCTCGGGAGGGGCTGATCTGGGAAGTGCCTCATGCCGGGGGTCCTTTGTCCTAGTGTCCAAGAAGTTTCCCGAGGTACAAATTGCTAGGAGCCCCATGGAGGTAAACGCCTTTTGATGTTTTGCCGACAAAGGTTTCTCAATCTTTAATTGTTTAATATTAAAATTATTTAATTATGAACTCCCCTCAGTATCCTCAATACATTACAGTATATATTTATTATATTGACATATTGGTAAGTATATATTTATTATGTATATGTTTATTAATATATTTACATATTAATATATATATATATATATATATATATATATATATATATATATATATATATATATATATATATATACGAGTACATATTTAAGGATACGATATGGAAAGGTATCGTATCCTTAAAAAGGTATCGTAAAATTAATAGATTTTAGAAAAAAAAATACATTTAACATACAAAGTTACATAAGATGCTGATTTATATTAGCTATTATTATATTATACATTAATTATTATTACTTTACCTTACCTATACATTACTAAGGGAAAGTATATTATTTTGAAAATTTTCGATCACGAGTTTCCACCGTTTTGGAGCATAATAAGTCGAAGTAACACAAGAAGGTCTAAGTGTGTGTATGCTGTTAGATAGCCCAAAAACGGTAAGTTGTGTAAGACTGAAATTACATATTTTAGGAGTGTAATCATACCTGAGAAGTTATAGCAACTTTTTCAACAAAATCGACAGACCAGAATAGCCATTTCATTCGATGCATTTAGTAAATTTTTACAATAGTTTCAAAAAACAAAAAAATCATTAAAAATTTTCTTCGTAATTCACCCTTCTTTTGAATTTCCCTAGATAACGTTTTTAAAAATTTTTTTTTTCAGTTTAAAAAACATTTTTTTCGACTTACTTCCAAATACACAAAAACCACCCTTTTTTTTGAGGAAATATTCGGGGGTTTCAAAACCCAAAACCTCGAAACAATACTTTCACCAGGGGTATAAAATTAATATCCGAAAAACCATAAATTAAAAAATTTATGGATTCAGACAACATTTATAAAATATTTTATAAATAAAAAAAAAATAAAAAACATTAAAGGGATATTAAATTGGCTTAAAAAATATTATTTTTTTTATAACGTAAGGAGTAAAGAAGGAAAAAAAACTAAAGGCGAATATATACCCATAGCGGGCTTCTCTTTATAAAAGGGGGAAAGTGCAACTATAATTAAACATTCCACTCCTCATCTCCGTTCTCTGGGGGAAGCCACTACATGTCACCCTTTTTTTTCCCACAAGAAAGCTGCTTAACACCTCAACTCATACTCATCAAACATTTTTTTTTGGGGTTTGGTTTCACATGAAATGCCGTTTTAAGAAAAGGGATTTTTATTAAAAAATACATATAAAACAAAAATTTTGTATTCAAAGTATTACCTTATTTGTCTACCATTTTCCCACGTGACACCAATTTTTTTTATCCCCGAACTAAAAAACTCTGAGCTTTGAAGAAAAACAAAATCTAAAAACCCTTTTTCACTTGATCATCATTTTAAAAAAATTTTTCCCTTTTGACGAAGTTGTCTAATTCCTGAACAGGGTAACTTTGGGAGACAATGGGGAAATAGGTGGTGCGGAAAACTTCGTAGCCCAGTTTTTTTCAATTTTTTCACGGTAGTTTTGAAACATGGGGTCTAGCGTTGTCGGGAAGAATTAGGGCCCTTCCATTTACCCAAACCCGGGTTTTTTTTTTAATAAATTTTGTTTTTTGTCATCGCAGGTAATTATTCTTTCAAGTCTCAGGTTTTTGCCTCGTAAGCAAAGAAACGCAGGTCTCAAGGCGTTTCAATTGCTGCCGCTCAGTGAGATCATGAGGTACCCATTTATCGAACTTTTTTACTATCCCAATACACTTTAAATGTCTGGAAACTGGATGCACTTACATTTAGTTGTGCTGAGAGTCCTTTAAATGTTTGGTAGGGGTTTCCTTCTACTGTATGTTTGAGGACATCGTTGTATATTACGGACGGAAGTCTTCCTCGGGGCAAGTTTTTCAAGTCGGTATCCCCAGCTGAAAACTTAGCAAACCAAAGGCGAATGGTCCGTTCATTAACACTCCCTTCGCCAAACGCCTTGCAAATATTTCTAGCGGTCTCAGCTGCTGAATGGCCGAGTTTAAACTCGTACAAAAAATATTACTCGAAAATTTCGTGTTTCCATGTTCAAATTTGGAGTTATACTAAAAAGTGGGTAATTGATTGGGAAGCTAATGTTTATAATACAAAGGTAGAGGATTAAATAACTGTTTACTTTAAATATGCAAACATTCGGAAGAAAACAACAGAGACCTGCAAAATCCTTTATGTATTTCAGAAACTATAAAAACGGACATTTCATGTGAAACTACCCGATATTTTTAGACCTACAGTTGGTACTAAGTTTGAGATCACCTATGGTTTTCATCGATTAATCTGTTTTGAATTTTTTTCGGCAATTTGGCGATCTATTTTTTCATTTTGTGTCTTAGTAGGTTGCACTACGCAACTCAAATGAAAACTTATTCTTTTTAACCGTTCTTTAATGGATACCACGACAATTACCGATGCAGTGAACTTCTTACAACTTTGGCAGTCAATAAATCAAACTGAGAATAAGATGTATGTTTTCTATTCCTCTTGGGGGTTACCAGACTGTAAATAAAGCTACTGACACACAGTTTATTCTTATTTATTTTTATCACGTAAATAGTCTCAGTAATATTTATATTTAATCAAATTATATATTGTTATTTACGATATTGACAACACTTTCTCACACATAATCAGAAAATTTGTTTATAAATATAAATAATTATACTGCCCTTGAGAACAAGGAGTACTGCTCGGGTGCATTTCTGGACATAACGCAAGCATTTGACCGGTGTGGCACCCGGGATTACTCTTTAAGCTCAAAACCATTTACCCCAATCCCTATACCTAGTCCTCCGATCCTATCTATCAAACCGCTCCTTCCGAGTTCGCTGTGGTGCAGAATATTCCAATTATTATCCAGTCGAATCCGGTGTTCCTCAGGGCAGTGTCCTTGGTCCTTTCCTTTACAATATATACACGGCTGATATTCCTGTTTGCCCTAATACCTTCCTAGCAACGTACGCTGATGACACAGCTATCCTATCCTCTCACTTAGATCCCGAAATTGCATCTATAGGCCTCCAAACGCACCTTTCTCAAATTGAAGACTGGTGTAACAACTGGAGAATCAAAGTTAATCAATCTAAATGCAAACATGTCACCTTTACCCTTCGAAGACAATCCTGCCCTCCAGTTCTCTTTAACTCCGTTCCGCTTCCTTTCTCCGACACAGTCCGGTATCTTGGCTTCCTTCTGGACAAAAGACTAACTTGGAACCCGCATACTAGACTTAAACGACAAGAACTTAATCGACGATTTGGACAATTATACAGACTACTGAACAGAAATTCTAAATTATCTATCGAGAACAAACTGCTAATATACAAGACAGTACTGAAACCTATCTGGACCTACGGACTTGAACTGTGGGGGACAGCCAAATTTTCTAACATCAAACGCATTCAATCCTTCCAATCAAAAGTCCTCCGAACAATAGTTGATGCTCCTTATTATGTATCCAACCATGCCTTACACCGCGACCTAAATATTCCATTTATTTTAGACCTTATACCATTAAAATTCGCTAAATTCCATCGGAACCTTATCCATCACCCTAATCCCCTAGCTCAATCCTTATCCAGCTCCACACATCCTTACCATCCTCCTAGAAGGTTGAAACGGCAGTGGCCTCGAGACCTCTTGTAAAATGTATATTGGAGTTCTAGCATTGGCTAGATTCTCCACTCACGTGCTGTATGCTTGTGAATTGTATATAGGTATGAGTGACTTTTGTATATATTTTATTGATTTTGTTTTGTATATATGTATATTGTATTATTATTATATAAATTTATTGTTTTGTATATATCGTGTGAATGTAGTATGAATGTTGTACTTCATCACTATTAAAAATGTCCTAAATTGGACAGATTGTAATATTGCTCAATAAAGAATTGTTTCTAAAAAAAAAAAAAAAAAATAATTATAAGATACCTATATTTTATTTAGGTATTCATAGAGGCTATTCATGATGTATTATGCATATACATGTATTAATATATGTATTGCTATGTTTTTTGACCGGCTGCTTTTCTAAGGCAGCGGTAGCTTCAAAAACTAGCTTACTTACTATATTTAGTCAATATATAAACTATATTTAATGATAACATTGGATCTCCTTTCCAAAGGTATCGTGTTTACCAATCCAATAGGTGGCATGCAGGGTAAGATTAAAGTGAACAAGATTCAATTAATACATTACTATAATTATTAATTTAAACATATCAATTATATTAACACATTGCCTAGAACTCTGATTGAGAATACTGAGGGACATTTTACTACCTTTGCCATACAATATTACAATTAACGAGATATCTTTAAAACGTTGTCGGCTGGTGAAGGTGGAATCATCTTAAGAAGTCCATTCTCTGCTTCATCCTCCAGCTGCTCTCAGAACCCCGACGGCCACCTCCCCTTCTTGTAGATGGAACCCGACTCACTCTTCTTGAGGATAAAACTTGACTCTCTTTTTCCAATCTTCTCCTCATCGTCGTCACCTCGGGAGGGGCTGATCTGGGAAGTGCCTCATGCCGGGGGTCCTTTGTCCTAGTGTCCAAGAAGTTTCCCGAGGTACAAATTGCTAGGAGCCCCATGGAGGTAAACGCCTTTTGATGTTTTGCCGACAAAGGTTTCTCAATCTTTAATTGTTTAATATTAAAATTATTTAATTATGAACTCCCCTCAGTATCCTCAATACATTACAGTATATATTTATTATATTGACATATTGGTAAGTATATATTTATTATGTATATGTTTATTAATATATTTACATATTAATATATATATATATATATATATATATATATATATATATATATATATATATATATATATATATACGAGTACATATTTAAGGATACGATATGGAAAGGTATCGTATCCTTAAAAAGGTATCGTAAAATTAATAGATTTTAGAAAAAAAAATACATTTAACATACAAAGTTACATAAGATGCTGATTTATATTAGCTATTATTATATTATACATTAATTATTATTACTTTACCTTACCTATACATTACTAAGGGAAAGTATATTATTTTGAAAATTTTCGATCACGAGTTTCCACCGTTTTGGAGCATAATAAGTCGAAGTAACACAAGAAGGTCTAAGTGTGTGTATGCTGTTAGATAGCCCAAAAACGGTAAGTTGTGTAAGACTGAAATTACATATTTTAGGAGTGTAATCATACCTGAGAAGTTATAGCAACTTTTTCAACAAAATCGACAGACCAGAATAGCCATTTCATTCGATGCATTTAGTAAATTTTTACAATAGTTTCAAAAAACAGCATAAAAGGTCTTGATTAAACTGGCTAGAATGTAAAATTTAATAGGATTTAATGATGTCGATTTTATTCTGATTGAAATAATCTAGCAGGATATGAATACCGAAATTATAATTATTATTTTTATTTTATGTTGTATATTATAAAAAAATAATCATATTATTTTGTTATTATTGATAAAAACGGCTAAATATTGAACGAATTTTATAACCGACTAAAGGAAAAGAGAGAAAAATATTGTTTAAGTAGTTTTTTTAAACCTAAGTCTATTAAAAAGTATTATATAATAGTAATATAGATATGTAATATACCGTTGAAAAGCTAATGATTTGAGAAAAACTGTTATCTTATATACAAAGCTGTGGAAAACGGTATAGAGCCTCAAAATGTTGAAGGGAAATAAAATTGATATGAAATAAAATTTATATATACTATGTGTTTCTTTCGACAAAATTAATACCATTAGTAATGTTTAATATACCGTTCGAAAGTTAATGACTGATTTTATATTTAAAAAAAAAAAAAATAGTTATCTAACAAACAAAATGTACACGTTTTAATTGGGATGGACCAAATGTATTTCAATGTGATTTATTGACCAATTCTATGCTAGAGAAAGCAGATTTACCTGAATTGAAAATTTATAATAAATTAAATGAATATACTAAATCCTGCGGCGATAATTGAAATGGAAAACAGTTTAATTCCCTTTGAGTGATTGATCGTATTTTATATTACTTGCAGTTTAGAATTCTTAACTTATATTTTTAATTTGTTTAAAGAACTAATCAGTTCATAGACAAAATAATATTATATTTAAGTAGTTTTTCACAATTCAACTAATTTTTACTGTAACTTAAACTTAAAGATTATTCGACTTATAAATAATTGAGTATTTATATGTTTTTATGGGCTTGTATCTATAATGCTTTGTCTGAAATGATATTTTATTTTTTTTAAACTAAGATTATCCTCACACAAGACTGAAACGAAACGGAACTTCTCGAAGATATCGATTTCTACAACACTTACTAGACAAACGTTCAAAACTTCCATTATATTACAAACAACTCATTAACATCACAATTATTAGACCTATTTGGACATATGGAATCGAGCTTTGGGGTTCTACGAAACCATCTAATTGCATCCAGTCCTTACAATCTTAAATCCTTCGCAAAATCCTGAATGCCCCTTATTTTGTTACAAATCAACTCCTCCATAATGACCTTAATATCCCATTTTTTGCAGACCTAGCCCGTGATAGATACTCCTCTTTTCATTCTAAACTCGCTGCCCATACAAACCCACTTGTCCGTAATTTATCTTCCTTAGATATCCCTGATAACCCTCCAAGGCGACTGAAAAGAAGGTGGCCTCGGGACCTACTGCGTTAAAATAGTGAAGTGCTACCACTGGGTAGTTCTTTCTCAAGACATTTTCATGATTTTTTTTTTCATTCCTCATATTTACTTATTTTTGTTCTTTAATATAGTTGTTAATTACTATAAATACATTTTAAGAAAAATAAGAATAAAATTGAGGTTTTTAACTGTTAATTGAATCTTGATAGAAATATTAAAAAATAAAAAGATAAAGTTTTACTACCATAAAAATTTTCGAATTAAACTTTCTTCGATGGAAATACACGTTTTAGGGTTCCTTGAGCCCTTAAAAATCCAAGTCTGAGCATCTGTGTGTGTCTGATTGGCCGTGTTTAGAAAGTCTAGCACAAAAACGAAACCGAAATTTTATATTTAAGACAACTATACGCCTGAGATGTTATTCCAACTTTTTACTATTTTCTGAAAAACGGCTCTAACGATTTTGATTGACCTCTCTATATCCATGTAAATTTTAACGGATTTTAATATCAAGTAGGTTCCATTCTGACTGAAATAGTTTGACGGGGCTTAAATGTGGAGAGGTTAAATTTTTTATCTCTAAAGGACCTTCAATTTTGTAGATTACAAAAAAATTAACATAACAACTTATTAGCCTTAGTAAAAAATGGGTGAATGGACAATTTGAACGAATATGATAACCAACTAAAGGAAAGAAGAGCGAACATATTTTTGTATATAAAATTGTTTTTGTTGAACATAAGAACGGTTATTAATTTTATATAGTTTATATTATTTAATCTGAAACATATGATCCTAACGAAGCTTAATAAAATTCTTTAAACGTTTCTCAACTCTAAATTTATTTAATAGTTCTTAAATTGATTTTAACAATCCAAGTAAGTAAAAGTTGCGTATTAGCAGCACCAGATTTTTTAAAATTTACGCTCAACGTCTCGTAACATGTTTATCAAGAGTTAAGGGAAATAGCCCTTGCTCACAAACTATTGACATTGCTGTTATTAATTTCATTTATATTTAAATCTTTAAAGCTCCTTTAATTTTATCTAGTATTAATATTTCACGTTGTATAACTTATTGATGGAACAGGAAATACCTAGAAAGTTATTTAATATAGCCTTACATTGTCATAGAAAAGGTAACGTGTACGGAGAAAGGCTTAAATCTGTGTGAAAAAATACCGGTTCTGGAATGCGCCGATGATTTGGTACTGCTAGGTGATGACACGGAAACTATACAACTAAATACAAGTGCGTTAATAAAAACCGGTAAAGAAACAGGACTCGGATTAAATACCGATAAGACGAAATATATGATTAGTAGCAGAAACGGTGACGATCTTGGTGATATTGATATATCAGGGCATACATTTGAGCACGTAGAGAAATTTAAGTATTTAGGTTCAATGATAACGAGAAAAAAATAAAATCCAGAAGGAAATAAAGTATCGGTCAAAGGCGGGAAATGCGTGTTATAATTCAGTTGCTAAATTACATAGCTCGCGGTTTCTGTCCAAAAACTTAATGGCTAGAATTTATAAAACTATTATTCTTCCGACGGTCCTTTACGGATGTAAAACGTGGCCACTTACTTTAAAGGATGAACAACAGGATGATGAAATTCGAAGTTTTCGAAAATAAGGTACTGCTTAAAATGTTTGGTCCGAAGAGAGATGAGGCCACTGAGGAGTTTAGAAGGTTGCACAACGCGGAATTGTGGAGCTTGTACTCTGTGAATATAATTGAGTTAATAGCGTAGCGGAGGCTCAAATAGGCGAGTAAAGTTGTTGGGCTCGGTGAGGAACGAATTGAGAGAAAGTTAGTACTCGCTAAACCGACTTGTAGGCGTCCGAAAGGTAGGTCGAAGTGTCGGTGGGAGGATTGCGTTAAAGCTGACCTCAGGGACGATGATTGAACGATGATCATTGGACGAGTCTGTGTAGACAGTACTTGTTGGTTTGGTAGGCTTGCTGTTGTTGTTTTTCTTATTAATATTTCCCATAGTTCAAAGGACAAGCATACATCCAATAGTCTTGGTACACCCTACTTATTTGTCTATCTTCACTGGAACCAAAGATATTAAATAAAATGAATTTTTTGCGTGCAAACTTTCCGAACTGATCCGACACGACTCCTAGGGAGGTTCTCAAAGGACAAGCCCATCTCTGATAGTCTTGAAACAGCTATCTAGGTCTTATCCACCCTGTAAAAGAACGCTGACCTGGACTTAAGGCTGTTTTACTCTGCGAGAGATCAGGTAATTAAAAATCATAATAATCATACACAATATTGGTCCAATAATAAATTGTATATGCTTGTTTCATTCGCAAAAGTTTTCTTTTTTAAACCTGAGTTTAAACATTCTTTAACCTGGAGTATAGGCTACTTATTATTATCGACTATATGACGTTATGACCACAGATATTAAATAAGATGTGTTTTTCGCGTGCGAACCTTATGATTTTTTAGGCGACTCCTGGGGAGCGTTGGAGTTACGTAAATACGTTGTTCAGGCATTCCACCGAGTCTGGCACGACCCCAATCCTTATATCTAATCCTACGATTCTACCTTTCAAACCCTTCCTTTTTCCAATAGTTGCCTGATTGAGGCCGGTGTACCTCAAGGCAGTGTCCTAGGTCTTGTCCTCAATCTCCTATATACAGCCGATATACCTACAGATCCTGATACCTTCTTAGCAACTTTTGCCGACGATATTGTCATTTTATCAACCTGTTCAGATCCCGAAATGGTATCTTTCTATCTGCAAAGAAACCTATCCTTGATTGAATTTGTGTGCACTAATTGGCGTATCAAAATTAATGATACTAACCTGGAACCAACACACTTGATTTAAACGACAAGTACTTAACAGACGATACGGCCAATTATATAGACTACTAAACAGAACATCAAAACTTTCTGTTGCCAATAAACTATTAATTTACAAGACAATTCTAAAACCGATTTGTACCTACGAACTCGAACGGTGGGTGGACAACTAAATTTTCGAACATCAAGCGTATTCAATCCTTTCAGTCCCCAGAAGAATATTCAATGCTAACTATTATGTTACCAACAAGACCTTACACCATAATCCTTGATCTAATTCCATCTAAATTCTTAAACTTCCACCAGAGGCTTAATCACCTTCCTAATCCCTTATCCCAATCCCTATCTAGCTCCTGTAGGTTGAAGCAGCTGTGGCCTAGGGACCTCTTATAACTAAGCAATGTCGAGTGTTGGCAATGACCAGCTTCTCCACTCACGCCTGACAGTCTGTGGCTTTAGCGCCCTCTGTCAGCCTCCACTGACTTATTAGACCGGTTACGCGACTGACTTAGATCTCCTTGTCTCGCTCCCCGTCAGCCACTTGTGAACGTCGAGGTTTGATTCGGAGGTCTTAGGGGCAGTATGTAAATATTGTATATATGTATATGTATGATTGTGGCCATGATTATTATTATTATTTATTTTTTCTCTTTATTTATCCTTTTTTGCAATCTTTTAAGTTATTTTTATTTACTGTACATATGGAATAAATGAGTTCTTATAGCACTAATACTCATTGACCAAATTTGTGGCAGATTGTATTATTTCTAAATAAAACACAAAAAAATAAATAGTTATCTAGTTAAAATGTTTCATCGAAATCGGTGAGACACATTTGGTATCCCCTCCTTTTAAGCCTACAATCATTTATTTGAGCTCGGACAGAGATAATTGTGTAGGAAATATTATTTCGGGTTCACAAAGCCTATTATTATTGTTGTCGTGACTAACTAATTAAGTAATTAGCTCTGATAAGCCCGGCATCATATTTAGGCCTAGATAGGATCCCACGAGCTATCCTTCAAAGAGCTTGTTATGGCGTTGGAGGAACCGAAGCTAATTGCTGTTGACATCCAACCCAGCGGTTTAGGCCACCATATTTCTGCTCTCCCGCTATATGAGCTAAAATTGGAACGTTAACATTTTCATTTTAATCCTTCAGTTTATTTTAGCTTCATTTAAGTCACGTGTATTCCAATTAAACGAAAATACAATTAGAGCGATTGATCCAATTATGAGTTCAAACATTACTTATTTTTTAACAACATGCTTCTATACTGGAGGATAATATTCATTAGAAATTCTAATATCTATTACGAGTGGCCTGGTGTAGTGAATAGAGCACTAGAATACAATCCTTCGTGTTCGGGTTCAATATTTAAAATTTATAAAGAAAAGAGACTCACTCACCTTTGATTATTTTTTCATACATAGCTTATATACATGACACCCACTTTCTGTAAATATTTCGATGAAATGTCAAAAATGGATCGTTTCTCTGAAGTTAACACTCTCTACAAATATCTCAAAAGGGCTGGGTGAAAAATTATGAAACTAACATAGGCTATACGATATTTTATATATCTATACGATGTTTATAAGTGACGTAAAGTTGTTGACTGAGACTGAGCTGGTTCCTAAGTTATAAAAATTTCCTCGCTGTTAAAATAACGTTTTCTTTGTAAATTATTAACTCCTGTAATTTTGATTTGTGATGAGAGTTTTAGATCCTTACAACATACTGCCTAGGTAGCCAAGAAAATTGTTTAAAAAATTCACGAAAATTTAAATCAACTGCAACTTTTAGCGGGCTATAACATAGGAGGTTAGAAAGGAGTCTCAAGTTTAATTTTTTTTTTTTTCATGTAGTATTATCGTTGTACAGCTTGTTGTAGAAATGATGACGAGTGAAGGGTGTGTGATAAACGCACACCATATTTTTTTAAGCAACGCCCTTGATGGCTATCATAAATCGCTTTAAGATTTACGAGAAACAAATAAAGCTTTTCTATAAAGAACTCTTGAAGGGGAAATCAATGGGTGTAGGATAAGACTAGATTTATGATAGGAACCTTCAGAGCATTAAATCAGGATACGGGGGTATTTCAATGGTAGGGTGTGGAGATCTATCAGTCTCCTGGAGGAAGATGGAGTGGACAGTGTGGGCAAGGAGGCAGGCAATAATACAACCGTAGGCCTGTATTATACAACCGTTGGGTATTGGGAGTATTGTCCGAAGTGTGTATACAGTAAATAATACACCATTCTCCCTTTAGGATGGTCTGTAACCCTTATATTACCTGTAGTCTATCAAAGCATAATAGAGAAGATTTGTGGATAATATAAGTTCATTTTACAAAACTCAAGCTTTTATGTATTTGTAAAAATAAATAAATAATAAACCTGTAACTGTTAATGAAAGGGTTCTGAATGAATGAAAGAGTTCTGTTGTTGAATGAATGTGTTCAGTTCATATATAGTCGTTGATATCAGCTGGTTATTATAAAATTACTCAGTTATTTTTGAAGATAGATAGAAAATTTATTAGGGATTTTTAACCAAAAAGCCGCGAATAATTATATAATATAAAAGATAAAAAATTGTATCCATAAATACAACCATAACTCAGTTATATTGGAGATAGAGAAAAATGTGAGTTTCAGAATCAGTCTAGCGTGATAAACAGGAAAAAAAAAAATTGATCAATATATTGAACTCACTAATGGGGATGTCATTCCACCAAAACTCGGTCATTATTAAAGATATAGAAAAATCTAAAAGATTCCGCGGAGAGAAAAAATATTATATGGTCAACCAACAACCTATAAGAGATGTGATTCCCTGGTAACCCGGTTATTAAGGTGTTCTGGAATCAGGAAATTTTATTAGAATGACATGGAAAACACCTCCTTGCACGGCCGAAAAATAGTACGAATGAATCTCTACAGGGTGTTTCATAAAAGTCTCGTCATATTGTGAGAGGAGATACTAGATCTCAATTAGAAAAAAAAGTTTATGTGACTCATAGTCCGATTCTCAGTGGTTAGGATGGAAAATCAAGTTTTGAGTTGTTTTTTTTTTCTGTTATCCATGGTTTTCATCAGAAAAAAATCAAAAAAATCTGCTTGTTGTGCAGATGCAGAAAAAAAAATGGTATCAAATAAATGAAGAGATAATTCTCCAGAAGTCAAACGTATTCACGTGTATTCAAGTTACACGAAAATACAATTGATCCGATCATGAGTTCAAACATCACATATTGTTTAGCGATATGCTACCATACTTGAGGATAATATCCATTATAAATTCTATTATCTATTAAGAGAGGCCTGGTCTTGTGAATAGAGCATTAGAATACAATCCTTCGAGTCCGGGTTTGATCCAGGCAGTGGCAAAATAATTATTTACTTGGTTACTTGAGCTGAGAGACAACAGTATCTGACGTTTGCTCGTCTAACAATCATTAGTAAAGGTTTCTAATCGCAAGAAATGTAATTTCTTTATTTATGCTAGCCCTAACCCCCAATCGGATAATTAACTAATATAATAATGCGAGACATAAGACGCGTAAGAGTCAATCCAAGTAAAGAGCATGGAGGATTTTACGACGGATTTTGGACTGTAAGTAATCGATGCGGGAACCCCATAGCTCTACACCGTAAGTCCATATTGCTCTTATAACAGTCATGTAGATGAGCCTTTCGTAGTAAGAGTTTGACCGTTTGTCTTGTAAGCGTCGAATCAGCCTAAAACGGCGAGCTATTTCATTAATTACCATTAAAATGGTGAGAAAAAAAAAACTGTTTTCAAAGGCCGACCAAGAATGCGAAGAGGCAAGCATTAAAAAAAAAAGAAAAGAAATTATGCTTTTTATGTTTCATAAATGTCTAGTAATATTGTAGGAGCCGATCCTATACCTCAAGAAAAACAATAAAGTTCATATGAACTGATTGCCAACGGTTAGGGAGGATAATCAAATTTATGCTCTTATCCTTGGTTTTCATTGAACAGCACAAAATAAAAATAATTCATTTTTCATCTTAATCGTTGACAATAAGACTATGAGTCAGATGAACTTTTTTGTTCTACTAAAGGTTTAGTATCTGCTCTCACAATATGACGAGGCATTTATTAGATACTCTGTAGAGATTCATTCAAAGACCGTCCAAGCAGATGATTTCTAAGTCTCGATGTTTATTCAAATAATTCAAATAAAATTTCCAGCGTTATCAGGGAATCACATCTCTTATAAGTTGTTAGTTCACCATATAAGATTTTTTTTTTTTTTCCACATTTTTCATTTTGGTGTCTTGATCGCAATATTTTTTTCGATTTTACTATTTCTTTAACAATCACCGAGTTTCGGTGGAATTGCATCCCAAGTTGTGCCTTGAATACATAGATTAACTAGATTTTATGTTTATCGCGCTTAACGAATTCTGAAACCCTCGAAATGTTTTTTCTATATCAGCAATGATAACTGAGTTATGAGCGTATTTCAATCCTTTTCTTTTTGGCTAAAAATCACTAATAAATTTTAACTAAGTTATTTTATAATTACCAGTTGATATCAACGCCTAGGTGTCCATAGGTGTCATGTCCTAGTATTTTTGTGGCGAATATAAAAAAAAAAATTGTTCCTGTAGTTTCGGAGAAATGGATGGCGTACGGTGGATGGTGGAAAAACGGATTTTACGTATGTTGAAAAGTAAACCTTCAAATTTTGGAGGGAAGGTTTATTTTATTTTTTTATTTGTTTGGTATATTACAAAGGTTTATTATTGAAAATAATAAACAAAAATAGATAATAATTTTTAAAACTATTCTTTTCCGAGGAAATTAATACATAATAAAAAAAAACTAATATTTTTTTAGCCTAATAATTTTATTAAATTAAATTCATTCTATATTTAAAAAAAAATCTATTAACGATTATTCAAACCATTGAAGTTAAGTTGAAGTTAAGTCAAATAATGTTTTAGTCCAAATTTTCACTTTGTAAAATTAAAAATTAAAAAAAATGACCTAAAAATATTAAGAAAATAAAGGTTTAAAAGTTTAAATCATATTAAAGGCTACATAAACTTTGAAGATAATTCATAACTGTTTTTAAAGGAGTAGAGGATTCTCTGGTGCGAAAAGCCTTCACACTCGATAAAACTGACCCTTAAAGATTATCTACTTCCATATTTTCGAATAATTGGATAGTCAGCTAAGAAGCTAATCTCCATGCCTTTTAAAATATTACGCCTTTTTAATTAATTTTTTTTTATAGTTATTCATTTAGAAGAATATAAAAATAAATGAAGTAAGTATATTAATTTTTATTATGTCTTTTAATATTATTTATTTTTCTATTTTTTCAGTTGTTTGTGCTCTGTTTGGTACAATATTATTGACTAAAGATTACAGATCAATTAACAATTTATTTATGATGGAAGACGGATGACCTACAAATTTACCTGTCCTTCCATCCTTCTGATCTACTCGAGGCTTTCCGTAAAATACAAGAAGATATCAATAGCATTAACCACTGGGCCAACAGCTCCTACGTTTCCGAGACTCTTTTCCTAGAAGTACCCGCAATCTCTTAGTGTATTCTCTCACACTCCCTCACTTTGACTATGGATGCCTAGTATATGGTGGACTCAGTGGTTGAAACGAGATGAGGCTTAAGATCGATGGATAAGTTTATAAGATTTAAGTACGGCCTCTCCAGACAGTCATACGTCTTACCCTGGTATTATGATCAAAGGTGGCTAGCTCTATTCCTAATCCCGAAGAAAATACCTACCGGGCATCTTCCTATTCCATTCCTTGCGAGCCAGAAAACCTTTCTGTATCTTTGACCTCCTTACTCCGCACTCTTCTATGCACATTCTAAACAGAAGAACTTACCGATCTATACGTAACCTATCATAGAACTGCCTCCTTTAAAAAGTTCTTTATAAGAGCTAACACACTTTGGAACTCTTTATAATAGTCTTTGGAAATTATAGGAAAATGAATGAACAATGATGTTTAGAATTGAACACGAGATATTTGTGCTGCAGGAGTTTTTATATTCTTTTAACGAGAATCAAAATATGTCTTCAATTGGAATATAGTTTATATTTTATGATTGACTAATTTATGATCAAGATTTATGTGAATTAACTAGGAAATTATGTTTTTTTTATTTATTTATTCAAAGAAATTTACAACTGTATTGATTCAATACTAGTAATATGAGTTTAAGACACATGATTGTCCTGTGAAGAAACTACCCATTGGTAGAACTCCAATGTTCAATTTACGGTAAGAGGTCTCTTGGCCATCTTCTTTTAAGTCGCCTCGGTGGATTGTCAGGAATAGATGTTGAGGAGAGGTCACGGAGAAGCGGGTTCGAGTGGACAGGAAGTTCGGAATGAAAAAATGTATATCTGTATCAGGCTAAGTCTTCAACTAAAGGGATATTTAGGTCTTTAAGAATGATTTTATTTGTAACATAGTATGGAGCATTAAGGATTTTTCGAAGTATTTTGGATTGCAGGGATTGGATGCGAGTGGAATTTGATGGTTTAGTGTATCCCCACAACACAATGCCGTAGGTCCAAATAGACCTTATAATGGTTTTGTAGGATTCGAGGTGCAACAACAGGATCATTATTCACAGAAAACACACATGTGTCATCCGCGTAGGTAATGTTATTTAAATTTGAAATTATTTAACCCAGAAAATACTTTTTTATTAAGTTCTAAGGAATTTTTAAATTGAAAGGAATGATTGAGGGACATAATGAGTTTTGGATAAAATATATCATGATCTTAATACTTTGCCTAACTGCATAATTTAAATTTATGTAAACAAAAAAAAATAAGTGCCTCAACTTGAATAATTTTGATTTGTTATTTGCAATACAAAACTAAAAATATACATAGGTATATTTTTGGTGAAAAAATATGCACTCTCACAATTCGAAACTCTAGGGATGTGTGGTAGATACTATATATGTCTCATTCTTTTTAATCTTTACTTTAAAAAGGTGAAGCATAGCTTCCTCCTCTGACATATTTGTGAAAATAAAAGTACAAACTACGTTTATTTTTCCAAAGTTCCACTTCTATACATTTCCCTTCTCAGTGAAATAGAACCTAGAGAGTATAAATCAGAAGACTTGTAACGGTTTAGATTTCTCTAGGAAAAATAAAAACCCACATTTTATGACAAGCAGGAAATCCGTATCCTGCTGCAGAATAAAAAGCACTGACTGTATTTATACTATTGCCTTTGACTTCCGTGTCAATATGTTTTGAAATTTGAGCTATATAATGTATGCTTCTTTTTTTTTTGTCCACACGATGCATAAATGAATGAAATATCGATTTATCGAAACCGAGGGTTTGATACCGATATCAACAGTCGCTAACTCACAATTCCATTCAGGTCCGTATCACTAACATCTTCTTTGACGCATCATCCCATCCACGCTTCAGAAGTACTTTTGCCAGCTCATCCTAATTTCGCCTTTTGAATACTGAATCAGCGGGAAACTGGGTGTGTCACATCAAAGGTTTTCATAATGTATTTTTTACGGTTCACGTAATATTCCACGATTATTGAGTTCACTAGAGCAAAATAATTCTTTTTTTCATTTCGTCCATTTAATTTAATTACTTATACATACACATATAAATGATTTAAAAAATAGCTGGTAATGCTCCATCGAATAACTAACATTAACTTCGTCGTAGTGTCCTGATCCTAAAACTCAGTACAATTTTTTCTCTATCATCAAAAATAACTTGGTTATGGGCGTATTTATGGATAAAATTACAATTTAAAAAGTAATTATTCACCTTTTCTTGATTAGAAAAAATTATAAACATTTGCCTCTATCTTCAAAAATAAGAATTAAATCATTTTTTTTTTCGTGGGCTATTTTAAAACTAATCGGCTGATATCAAGGTCTAGAGGTGTTGGGATCATCGTCGAATACTCTGGTATTTTTGGAACCCAATTATAAACGCATAAAATTCTAATGAAGCGGATGACAGGTCATTTCTTTCGAATTGAATGTCCAGAAGGAAAATAGAAATATAGGATTGTAAAATATGTTTTTCAATATTTCTATTTAATCTTCGCTGTGTTAATAAAATCATGTTTACATGGTCAATAATGTTTACAAATTAAAAAAAAAAGGATTAGTTAAGGTCCTTTTATGCATCAGTTCCAACCAAAATTCCCTATCGTAAAATGGTACTTTGGTTGCTCAAAATAGAAGAGAAAAAATTCATTTTCGTCATATAATAATTTTTCTTTCTCGAAAAGAAATCTGTCACTCTGACAGTTAGCGAAATTAGCAGTGTGTATGGAGGTGATACTTTAGCAGAAAGGACCGTCTCTAAGTGATTTGCTCGTCCTTCGACTGTTCTGAAAGGACGGTAATAAAAAAATTACCTGAATGATGGCAACATATAATAAACTTCCCGTCAAAAGTATTGCAACAATTAGAAATATTTGAATTTTATAAATACGTTCTTATATTCCGGTGGGATTATCTCATTGGAAAAGAAGAACGTAATAACTATATCAAAGAACAAGCAGGATATCAATCTCAGTTGAGCAATGAACATTGTTTGATTAAACTGCACAATGAGGGGACCAGGAACTTAAACTCGAACAAGGCAACTGCTATGATAGCCCTCAACTCTCCTAAAGCTTTTGTTTCTGTGACTCACGAAATCGTCTACCAAAAACTGACTGATTTAGGGTGTCCGGAATAATTGTATTCGGTCATTAAATCGTTTTTGAGAAATCGCTGCTTAGCTGTAAAAGTTGCGGAAGAGCTCTCCGGTTCGGTACAACTTACATGTGGTGTTCCACAAGGAGCAGTACTGTCTCCTATATTGTTCTCCATTTACGCTTCTTACATCGTTGGAAGGAAGTACGAGAAAGTCACTGTATCAGCTTTTGCCGACGATATTGCAGTCACGAGTAGCAGTTCCAATGCCAGTACGGCTCTCAAACAGTCCCAAAATGCCTAACAAAAAATAGCTATAGAGCTAAAGTGGCTAAACATAGAAATTAATCCTGATAAAACAAAGGCTATTGTTTATTCGTTCCAGAAAGATAAGAAAAAACTTCCATCAGGATTTAATCTCAATAATTGCCAAAGTAAACTGTATAAAAATATTGTGTATCGTGGAATCACATTCGACAGACACTTAAAATTTTCAGTCAAAAAAATTAAATCTGTAAGGCGAAAAATGTTTAGGCTTAACTATTTGATTTCATCTCCAAGTATATCTCTCCGACTAAAAGCAATGATATACAAAACAATTCTTCGTCCGTCACTGTTGTATGGCTCACAACTTTTTCCACACGTAGCGAAATCAACGGAAAAGAATGTCCAGGCATTTCAAAACGGCATTCTAAGAAGAATCACAAAAGGGACGATATTCCGAAGAGTAAAAACAAAGAAATTACATGAAGAGATGAAAATACCAACAATTAAAAAATTTATGAGTGAGAGGAATATAAAGTTTTTCGAATCAACGAAATTTGTAAATAACCCTTTATTTAATCAACTGAAACCCCCAGAATACCTCAGCGATGGCAGAAACTCAACAAATAAATAAATTAGTTTAAGTTTTAGTTGTAAGACCGAAACAAACTAGAAGGTGAGCTCTATCACCTGAATTATTATTCATAATAATATTACTCCCTAGAAGTTACGTTAAAGAGTTGCAACTCCTTAAAATGCACGATTGCAGAAAAAGGAGAACTTACCAGCATTGCAGCTTTTAGAAGAGAAAATAAGGGGCTAAGAAAAAAAAAAAAAAGTTCTTTTTTTTGTGATAAAGAAAGGCTTTGAAGTCAATAATAAACATTTTTAAACTGGAAATAAACAAGTTTTATTAAAATAAATTACAACATTTCTTTCAATAAACAAAAAATTAGAAAACTTACTTTTTTAAATTTTCATTCACTTTTAAATTGCAATACAAATGTTTAATTTACATTTAATAAGACGTATTGCCCCCTCTAGCTTCAATGACTGCTTGCACCCGTCTTGGCATATTCGTAAAAAGATTTTGAAAAAGATCTTGGGGTATATCGTCCCAGTCCTCCAATACAACTGTCCTAAGCATTTTAAGGGTAGTAGGAGGCGAATCTCGTGACCGAACCTTTCTTTCAGATAATCCCTCCTATTAAATGCTCCTTATTATGTCTCCAACCATACCTTGCACCACGACCTTAATGTTCCATTTATTTCAGACCTAATTCCATCCAAATTTTCCAAATTCCACCAGAACCTCATTCATCATCCTAATCCCCTAGCTCAATCCCTATTCAGCTCCACTCATCCATACAACCCACCTAGAAGGTTGAAACAGCAGTGGCCCCGCGACCTTTTGTAAATATATTGGAGTTCTAGCACTGGCTAGATTCTCCACTCAATGTGATGTATGTATGAGTGTGTGTATGTGTATATAGGTATAAGTGAATTCTTGACTTTATTGTATTGATACATTATTGTGTATATATTTTATTGTAATTTTATGCTGTGTAAATATTGTATGAATGTGGTATGTATGATATCTTTCAGCACTACTAATGTCCAAAGTGGGACAGATTGTAATTTTACTGAATAAAAATTGTTGTTGAATAAAAAAAAAAAAAAAAAGATAATCCCAAACGAGCTCGATTGGGTTAAGGTCAGGATTTCTTGCTGGACAATCAATAGTGTGAATATTTGTGGTGTTTAGGTATTCAGCCTTGACTACCTATGATTCTGAGCCTATGATTGGCATAAAAGGCACTACATGGTCTTGATGAATCATTTCTAAATACCTCAAAGCATTCAAAGCCCCTCCTTGGATTGGCCCTAACACGGTGCGCGCCTCCAAATGGCTCAGTTTCTACCGTTCAGCACTGACCATATCGTTCTCCAGGCCTCCCCCAAACTCTTCCACGGCCATCTGGACTGTTAAGGGACACTCTCGTCTCATCAGTGAATAGAAAGTTTTTCCATTCTTCCACAGTCCAAGATTGGTGTTCCCTTGCAAATCTTAATCTTTTTACTAGGTGTTCTGCGGTGAGAAGAGGACCTTTCACTGGCCTTCTTGACATGAGATTTGACTCTCTGTCTTCTAATGACCGTCGACTCCGAGATTGATAATCTTCGAACCCCAGCGATTAAGTTTTGAATGGAAGACCCAGTAGAATTCCACTTCCGAAGTGCTTGTATTTTAATAAAACGGTTATCTATGGGATTAGTAACCCTGCGACGCCCAGATGATGGTGATGATTCTGTCCTAATCATCGTGACTTAAACAATTCATTGTGAATACAATTGATTGTTTTAAATAGACTTAAGAGAAAAGAGAGAACAGAATTGAGGGAAACGAAAGATAAATATGGACTGAAAGGAAATTTAGAATAAATAAAACACAATTCTATCGTTTGTTGGTAATCAGTGAATGAAAATGATATGTCTAATCTCTAATATCTCTCATTTAGTAAATAATATTACTATAAATATAAACAAAGTCTGGATTAAGGCCTAAACCAAGAGAATCTCGAGAATTATAGGTGTTTACTTTTGACGGGGATTGTAGATCAAGATGGGTTATGTATAGTTGATTAAGAATATTCACAAGAATCTGAAGTTTAAATTTAATCACCAGTAAGAAACGCCATGAACTTATTAGACATACCAATACTTTGACGCAATCTTCCTACCTACGCTTCGGTCTACTTCTCGGACACCGACCAGCCCGGTTCAGCTGAAATATCTAGAGACGTGATGGTAGCAATGTTTTCACTATTCCTAATAAAGGAAGTCCCATACTCATAAATAAAAATAGAATTTCTTAATTAATTAATTAATTAATTAATTAGATCAAGAGTTATAGAATTTTGGAAGAAACCTGGGTTGATATAATATAAACATTTTTAACTGAATCTTAATGGCGATTAAAAAGTCAACTATTCTCCTTCATAAGTAACTTTTGTTTATAAACATTGATAATGAAGGGTAGACAAACCTTTTCTTCTGGAGATTAGAGCTTGATAAATTAATCAAGACCGCAAAGAGGTTTCTTTTCCATTAATCATCCAGTGAGTAGAAGAAGCTAAATGGGGCTTAGCACTTAATGGTTCCATCAATAGAGCTCCTCTAGCTTCCTTGCCTCAATGAGGCAACGAATTTCGGGAGAAAAAATGAGATTTAAGTATTCATCTAAATTTTGGTTTATTGTTTTCAATAATAAACTTATGTTATCGACCAAGAAAAAAAAGAAACGCATGACTGTTTCCAGATACGCAGAACCCAAAGGAGGAATAAAAACGAGCCGTCGACGGAATCATTCAGTTAGTGAAAACATTAGTTTATGCCAGCTCATTATCCTTTATATAGTTGATATCCACTCCATCCTTGCACTGTTCTCAACCACTGCATTCCAAATCCTTAGGTCCCACATCACAGCCATCGAGGAATGGTGTCAGAAATAGAGAATCAAAATAAATCCAACCAAATCACCTTTACCCTTCGTCGCAAACCGATGATCTCCTGCCCTAACGTATTCTTTAATAATACTCACTCCTGTAGAACAAATCCAATACCTAGGACTCCTCTTGACAAACGTCTTACTTGGAATCGTCATAAAATAATTAAACGACAAGATACTGCTCGTCGATACCAATGATTACAATAATTCCTTGACAAACGTTGAAAACTTCCATTATTTTACAAAAACTCCATATATTTTACCATTATCAGACTCATTTGGACATATGGAATCGTGCTTTGGGGCTCTACTAAACCATCCAATTCCTTCCGCATCCAACCCTTACAGTCCAAAATCCTTCGCAAAATACTAAATGCTCCTTACTTCGTCACAAATAAAATCATCCATAACGACCTTGATATCCTATTTGTTGCAGACCTCTCTCGTGCCAGATATACCACTTTCAATTCCAAACTCCCAACCTACATAAACACCTATGTCCGCAACTTAGCAACCTCACATATTCCTGATAACCCTCTGGGGAGATTAAAAAGAAGATGGGCTCGGGATCTACTTACTTAAATGAACTTCGAGTTTTACTGCTAGGTAGTTTCTTCACAAGCCTTTTCACGCCCTTTATTACAATAGGGGTACTCACTAAGTTTGCTATAGCATGCTATTTGTGCTATTGTGCTAAACCCATCAATTTTATACAGGAAATAACTGTAGAAACTCGACGGGTTTAGCAATATAACACAAATAGTATGCTACAGCAAACGTAGTGAGTACCCCTAATTCAACACTTTTTGTTGTATTTATGTTATATACAGTTGTAAAATTCAATAAAATATAAAAAAAAAAATATGAACTCATCTAACACATTCGTCTTTTGCATTCAAATTATTTTACGTATTTCTGATATTACTTACATTTTTTCATTTTTAATATTGTTCCTATTGTTTTATTTTAATTGATTTCGTCCTTTCCTCTCAGAAAACTGGAAATAAATTTGCATCCCAGATATCATTTATATATATATATATATATATATATATATATATATATATATAAATGATATGTCTATATATATGTTTATTATATATATATATATATATATATATATTATATATATATTTTTTTTTTTTTTTTTTTTGTTAATCGTAGTTAAGTTAATCGTCTTCTGAAGATGTTTCGGCAATAATAAACACTCGCATTTTTTTGCTTAAAAAACAAAGGACCGTCCTCTGCCTCTTGGTAAAGATTTCCCTCCAGGAGACTTTGCAACATTCTCTCCACTCATTCGGGCAAAATAGCCAGCCCAGCGAAGTAGTCCAAGCTTTATTAGTTTAACAATGTTGGTTTCCCCATACAACTGGTGCAGTTCTACATTTTTCCTTTTTCGCCAGTTGTCACCATCCCTGACGGATCCAAATATTCTTCGGAGGATCATTCTTTCGAAGATGAGGATTTCTTCCTCTCTGGTATTTGTAAGAGTCACGTTTCAGAAGCGTCTTTCATGGAGATGCTAGCACATTAATGCAAACCGTGGCCACAATTGAAATACCTCACACCAGTAGAAGGCTGAAAAGGAACTGGAAGAGGGACCTCCTTTCATAAATAGAAAATAGGAATGAAGTTGACAACTGTGAATAAAAATATTAAGCTTAAAAATATATATATATATTTTCTATTATTAGATTATTTAATCAAAATAACTTTTTCCATCGAAACTCATTGTAATTCTTGAAACTTATTTCAAAGTCGTGTATTGCGCGCACCAGATGCAGATTTTTAATAATAATAATCTTGATTTATAGTTTAATTGTATCGAATAAATAAATATAAATCGGCGATACAGGAAACTTGTCGCACAAGTTCAAGATTTTGGCCAAGATAGGCGGAGGCTGGAAGTTAAAAAGCAGCGGGACAAAAGACTTGAGTAATTAGATGAGGGTAACTGTAATTGACAGCAATTAGTGAGCATTGCACCCGATAGGCTCATTCAGTTACTCCTGCTAATTGCTTCGTTACAGCCTCTACAACTTTATTTCCAGTAGTCCTATCTTGAGAGGGGTCGAGGAACTTAAAGTTTTTTTTTTCTAATGCCTGATTGACAAAAATCTTCTTCCTTAAATTTGCTATGGTTCATCTTTTTAAAAATAAAAGGCTAGCATAACCGCCTTCTATGCCCAACCTCATGGTTGAAACCTAGGATTTTTTTAAAGGAGTAAAAATTCCTTGGGTATTACGTTCTTTGTAAGGGTTGTAAAATGGTGGTCCCGAGAAGTTACAGACACAAGTTAAAGAATACTATCCTAATAACATCTAGATGTGCAAGAATTAGGACTTAAATAACTATTGTACCTAACATTATTAATAATTTCGATAAAAAAGAAATTGAGTTGTATCATGCGAAAAACGATAACTTATAATTTTTGCTTATATATATATATATATATATATATATATATATATATATATATATATATATATATATATATATAATATATATATATATAATATATACAGTAAGGGGAATTATTGCGGTCTTGAAAAATTTTGAGTTTTCATTGGAAATACACGTTTTAGGGCCCCCTCAGTCCATACGACCAAGTTCCATATAAATGTATGGGTGTATAGTAAGTCAAGATCTTAACACATTCACGCCGGCGCCAATTTTCATTGTCTGCTCTGTGGCGCTCCAATTCATGCCACGTTTCATCGATTATTGCATGTTCAGACCTGTATACGATTTGTACGTTAGCTAACAGTCTAGTTAGTTCTTATTTCGGAATTTGTGGAATTCGTGCGTTTTTTCATATAAGCAAAGGTTTTTTGCTAGTAATTCTAAATCGAAAGGCAGTTAAAATGTTTTATTTTTTTATTATTTTGCCTTATAAATAATAGATAACATGGATATGGAAATACCTGTGGTATGCGCAGTCCGATAAGACTAGACTAGCGCGGGCCACCAGTGGTAAACGCCGCCCCATGGTACAGACTAGTGCGGGCCACGTGATGGTACGCGCCGGCGTGAACGTGTTAAACGATAAGTTATATTGAACTGAAATATCATATTTTAGAAATTCATATGCCTATGATGTTTCAAACCAAAAGAGCCACTTTATAACATGAATTTTGCACCTCTTTACAATTTTCTCAACAACGGCTTATACAATTTTGGTTAAATTCCCAATATCAGTTTATAAGCTTTTAAACCTTAAAATTATATATATATATATATATATATATATATATATATAATATATAATTAATTACTACATAAACACTCAAAAACAATATCCATCTCTTAATACTATAGCGTGAACAATATTTTTTGTTAGCCCATCTTTAGTTAAAACAACCAAACTGAATGGTTTACCCACTCGAGAGTATGCCGAATTCCTTGAGAATAAAATGAGTAGAGTGAAAACACCGAAATAGAAAAATGATAATTGTTGAGGTTACTACTAAGCCTGATGCTTAAATAATAATAACGGACGAAAACCGTGAAGGGAGTGAGAGAAGGCATATTGTGTGAGAGAAAGAGGAGACCGGCTTCGGTCTCATCCCTACTCCGTGCTGATTGCTGGCTGAGAACTGACACCAGTATACCTCTGGCGGGGATAACTTACCAGAAGATAATTGATCAGTTTTCGAACGGCATCACATTGAGTGGAGAATCTATATATATATATATATATATATATATATATATATATATATATATATATATATATATATATATTTACAAGAGGTCGCAGGCCCACTGCTGTTTTGACCTTCTGGGGGAGGGGGCAGTAAGAATGTGTGGAGGTGGAGAGGGATTGAGCTAGAGGATTGGGGTGGTGGGTAAGATTCTGATGGAATTTGGAGAATTTTGATTGAATAAGATCTGAAATCAATGAAATATTTAGGAAGTGGTGTAAGGTATGGTTGGAGACATAATAGGGAGGATTTAATATTGCTCGGATGACTTTGGATTGAAAGGATTGAATGCGTTAATGTTAGAAAGTTTAGCTGTCCCCCATAGTTCAAGTCCGTAGGTCCAGATACTCTTCAGTATTGTCTTGTTGTATTTAACATAGTCTTACAAAGCCCTGTCAATGTTTTAAATTGTCTCTCTCTTAAGTACCTTCAAGTTTGTTGATTTGAAATAACTAAAAATTCACCACATTTAGCAATAATAAGAACAGATTAAATATGGAATATTGTATTAAACAGATCAAATCAGAGTAGGCAGAAAAAAAAGGATAATTTTTAATTAATTGAACGTTATGAAAACAGGTTTTATTGATTTTGATTAAGCTATCGAATTTTAATGGGCTTTAATATCATATAGATTTCATTCTGACTAAAATAGCCTGGCAGGGTCTAAATACCATTTTTTCATTTTTTTTCCTTTAAACTACCTTTGATTTTATAGACTTCCTGTTAGAAATAATTAAGAAAAGGTAAGTATTATACGTTAAACGAATTTGATAACAAAATTAAGGAGGAAAGAGCAAACTTTTTTCTTTTTTTCTCGAAAATATTATAGTAAGATATATAATATATATTAAAATATATAATATAATAATAAGATGTATAATATATCGTTAAAAAGCTATTATTATTGACTTTTGTATTGATTCATTATTGTGTATATATATATTTTATTGTAATTTTATGTTGTGTAAATATTGTATGAATGTAGTATGTATGATATCTTTCAGCACTACTATTAATGTCCAAATTGGGACAGATTGTAAAATTTTCTCAATAAAAATTGTTGTTGTTGTTGTTAAAAAAGCTATTAAAAAAATTTTATATACAAAGCTGTAAAATGTAAGCAAAAAGACGTTAAGGGCTTCAATTTAGGTGAAATTGTAAATAATAATTTCTATTGTTAAATTATTTAATCTAAAATATATGTTTCCAACGAAACTAAATATAAATATTTAGATTCTAACTTAATTTAATAGTTCTTAAATTAATTTTAACAACAAAAGTAAGGGAATGTTATGTGTTGCCCGCACAAGATTTTTATGTTAATGTGCTTCGTTTTTGTAATCCTCAACTCTACATACTCATATAATTGACAAGTTGCAAACGAAAAATCAGGTGCGGGCAACACACGAATTTCACTTACCTCCGTTTTTAAAATCGATTAAAGAATATTCAAATACAGTTATAGATACAAATAATTGACAGTATTAAAAAAATTATTAAATAGAATTTCTATAGAAACATGTGGTTTATTAAAAAATCGATTATATTATTATCTAAAATAATACTTAGTTTTTCCGCTTTTCATTCCTCTTTATTAACTTTTACAAGCTTGTGCATTAGATAATGTTTTTTCTAAAATCTTTAGCTTTCCAACGGTATATTATACATCTATATTACTGTTCTAATGAACAAAAACGAAAAAATTAATTAATACAAATATTTTTGCAGTTTTCTCCTTTAGTTAGATATCGAATTTGTTCAACTGATATATTTACCTGTTTTTTTCTTTGATAACAACATTATATTGTTATTTTTTTGGTATCTACAAAATTAAAAGTACTTTAGAAGAAGAAAATTTGAAATATCGGTATTTAAGCCTTGTTAGGCAATTTAAATCAGAATGAAACTTGCATGATATTAAAGCCCATCAAATTTTACATTGATGTATAGAGTTTAATCAAAATCGTTAGAGCCGTTTTTGAGAAAATCCGTAAAAAGGTGTAAAATTTATGGTTTGAAGTGGCTCTTCTGATTGGCTGATTTTGATGAAAAAGTTTCTGTAACATCTCGGGCCTATAGTTGTCTTAAATATGAAATTTCAGTTTCATTGGACTTCTTGTTTTCGCCCGAGAATCACCACACACAGACTTTTTTGCAAGACTTGGTCTTTTGGACTCAGGGAACCCTAAAACGTATATTTTCGGTAAAAACTGGAATTCGAAAAATTTCACTATCGCAATAGTTTCTCTTACTATATGTTACCTATTTCTTATATAGGTAAGTGAAAGAAAAATGGGTAATTTGTGATTGTAAACAGTAGCAATAAACAAAAGCCATTATACCACTTAGAATGTTTTTATTTTAAATGTAGAAAAAAAAAATCACAATGTCAACTAAAGAACCTCAGCAAAAAGAAATATCCATGTCAAAAAACATTCAGCAGGTCATCTGCTTAATTAACTACCTCAGTTAACTTTATTGACCTTGAAAAGTAATCTAAATTAAGCATTAATTAAGTGGATTGTATAGAAACAGTTGAATGGAATGTGTCAGGTGAGATGGGGGTATCTTTTGACGGGTACAGAGTCGAGTCACGCACAGTTTGATTAAAAAAGCCCCATGTTCCTCTTTGGCTATCTCCCTAGCGAGCTTCTTTTCCGATCTCAGCCAGAGTCATTTCTTCTCGGATTTATTTTTTCGTTTCATATAATTGATTTCTCGTTTTAATTACTATTATTTCACTTTTTAATATAAATTAATGCAACATAAATTTAAAAAAAATGCAAATTATTACATAATGGTTTATTATTTCCAAATAACTATTGTAGGGTATAACTGTTTATAAGCAATTAACCAATATGAAAAGCAATAGATAATTTAAAGGAAAATGGCATATTACCACTGCTAATGTCAATGATTTTTTATCGCTTTGTTGGAAATTTGATTCTCTATGAAACTGCATCACAGCACATTTTCAAAAATGGACTTATATATTTATATTTATATATATATATATATATATATATATATATATATATATATATTTTTTTTTTTTTTTTTCTGTTTTATAGTTAATAGTGGTGTAATGATTCTAAAAATTTCTAGAATTTTTTCTCTATCTTCAAGTTACAAGCGTACATATTGGCAAGATTTCATTTTTTTCCAATCCTTTTTTTTATTTTTTATTCGTTGAGGTTCTTCTTCCCAAAACTGAATACAATTGTCTCTCGATCTTAATAAATAACTGATTTATAGGCATATTTATGAGTGAAAATTATTTTTTTATTTTAATTTCTTTTTCATTATTATTCGCGGTTTCTTGGTTAAAATTGAATTAACTCATATTTAATCGGTCGCTATTTTATAACTAATCGGCGAATATCAGCGTCTAGGTGTTAGGATCAATGTTGAATCCCCTAGCATTTTCGCGGCAAGTTTAAAAAACATCAGTCTTGTAGTTTCGGATAAAAACCGCGGACAAATCAACTTTTTTTTCGCTTTTCGGATTCTATGTATCATGAAATTTTAACTAAGCCATAAAATTTTGAGATGTAGTTGTAATTTGTAATGTGTATTTTTTTTTTTTTTTGGTTGATTACAAAGATTCATTATTCAAAATAATAAACCAATATAGGTTTATTATTATTTGTGTTGATAAACAAATATGCTAATTAGGTGTGAGAAAGGTTTGTGACTATCAACCTAACTAACAAGAAATAATTTGATTGAATTTAATTTTCACTGAGGCTTCTAACGTGATAAAACTAAATAAGAATAAAAAAAGCGATTTTTAGGTCTGGAGCTTTATTTACCGTCAAGTAATCCCCTCAGGCGAATTGATAAGATAAATTTTGTTCTTAGTTTGATTGATATCGCTACCATCTTCTCTTCAGAAGCCTCTGATAATAATCAAGTATCGAAGAGGAAGAAAGCCTTGAAAGTATAGGGTTTAGCTCGGGATTTGATGGGAAGCTACCTCGTTCGTGCCAATGAATTTATTCGTGACGAAGTAAGGAGTATTGAGGATTTTACGAAGGATTTCAGATCGTAAGGATTGGATAAGGGAAGAATTTTATGGTTTAGTAGAGTCCAAATGCTTTACTCTATAAGCCCAGATTGGCCTTATTTTAGTCATGTAAATGATTCTTTTCCGTTTATTATTTTCAATAAAGAACCTTTGTAATCCATCACACAAATTAAAATAAAAAATTACTCCCTCGCTAAATATGAGGTCTTACGTTTCAAGATGTATAGAACCCGAAAGAGGAATAAAAAAAAAAAAACGTTTTTCCTACTTAATAAATAAATACCAACAAATTTAGTTTGTGAAATAAATCACATAGTGCTATGTCATACAGAATTCAATTTCCTAAAAAATAGCGTTTTGAAACTAGCAGTGGTGATATACCACTTTCCTATAAATTATTTATTGCTTTCCATACAAATTGGTTGTCTATTAACAGATAAATTGGGTTGTCCGGAAAGTTCGTAGATAAATTTGGACAACAATTAAATTGATGAACTAACAGCTTAAAATTTATTTATTTAATCTACAAAATATTATAGTTACCACCTTTAGCGATTACCCTTTCCCAACGGCCTAAAAAGTCCATTATCCCATTTTTTCAAAAATCACTGTCCTTACTCCTGAAGAACAATAAAAGGTCCGTTTTGGCGTCATCTTGTGAGGAGTAGGATTTCACTTGTAGAAAATTTTCGAAGGAACGGAAAAAATGGAAATCCGTAGGGGCAATGTCAGGAGAGTACTGCGGGTAAGGTAAAACCTCCCATCCGAAGCTTAATAACTTTTGCCGAGCCCTTAAAGGCACACAGGCGTTATCTTGGTGGAAAAGCACACCTTTCCGATTTGCCAACTCTGGCCGTTTCTCTTCAATTTCTGCCTTCAATCGGTCTAACTGGCCGCAGTAAAAATCCGTATTTATAGTTTCGTTTTGTGTAAGGAACTCAAAATGTATGGGTCCCTTCACATCCCACCATATTGAGCCTCCTTTATATGATTAAAAAGGGTCGATTTGCAAGCTCTTAACTCCGCAGCTATCTCACGGACAGTAATTCGTGGATTGTTTGCGATGACCGTCACAATATCCTCGATGTCAAGAGTAGAACGCCGGCCAGCCAGGGGTTGGTCTTCCAAATTGAAATCTCCTGATCTAAACCGTGAAAACCACTTCTAATTGAAGTGGCAATTGAATCGCTGCCATACACTTTTTTTTTTTTTTTAAGAATAGCATAATATGCCGAAAATGAACTGAATCGTCACTCATGTTGGTCTACAATAAACTACACAACATAACCTTAATAAAGAAGAATTCAGTGTGTAAACATAGTTAATTCCATGAGGAAAAAAGGCATATAAGTGAACATTAGCTTTGTGATTCATTTTTAGTAGAAAAAATAAAAGATAAATTTTATTTTGAACATCTCTGCGAACCAACCCATATACACAGTAACACCCTAATATAATTATTAGAAAATAATAAACCATTATTCAAATAATTTGATGCATTTTAGGTATTCTTGAGAAAAAGTTCTTTATTAATTTAGGACATTTTTAATAGTGATAAAGTACAACATTCACACGATATATACAAAACAATAAATTTATATAATATACATATATACAAAACAAAATCAATAAAAATATTATACAAAACAAAATCAATAAAAATATTATACAAAAAGAAATCAATAAAAATATTATACAAAACAATATCAATACAAATATTATACAAAAAAAATCAATTAAAATATTATACTAAACAAAATCAATAAAAATATATACAAAAGTCACTCATAATTAGGTATTAAAATTTGTTTTATGAATAATTAATCGGAAAATTAGAGTAGGATTTTTTACTCCCATTGAAAAATACTAGGGCCACCCGGGGGTTTAAACCCCTGACCTTGGGCATAGAATATTATGATTACTATGTATGAATTTATTCTTGAAAAAGTAAGGAGCATTTAAAATTTAACGAAGAATTCCGAATTGCACAGATTTAAAACCAGAAGAATTTGATGGTATATTAGAGTCCCAAAATTCAACCAAGTCCAGTTAGTCCCATGATAGTCATATAAATGAGTCTTTTGTTGTTAAGTGGAAGGTTAGAGCATTTGTATAGTAGGTAGGATTTAAATTATTGAAAATTTCCAGTGATGTCCTATCCATATCTGCAACATGAGTAATAATTGTATGATCAATATAAGTCATATAAACATAAAAATAAACGAGATACACTCATAGCTCTCCCGAAGTCTATGATGTCCGTCAAATAACAAGTGACTACTCACAGAAATAGCCGCAGAGAGTGATCTCTCACATCGCGTTGCCAAGAGGTTTTTACGCCCACGAAAAAAAAAATTAAAAATTAATTGAGGAAAGATAAAATTCTAAATATTAGATTTGAATGTTTCCATAATTCAAATAGCTTCAAACGATCCACAATGTATTACATGACAGTTGAACGGAGTTGCTCTAAAAAAGTAATAAAATCGAGATTTTATCATTCTGAATAACCTTCCCTTCCTAAAAAGAATGGACAATTTCCTTACTTTTATTTTATTTTCAATAAATCAATAAGGAACTAGAAACTAATAAAATATACACGTTTCTTTCCTGTAAAGAAGAATGTCAAATAAAGACTTTATTTATTCTGTTACTGACACAGAATGGATTGGAATTTGACAGCACATAACTCCTCTATAGAAGATTTTGTCTCGAAAATATTCCAATATTACGTGACAGTGAATTTACTATAGTTAATATTATATACCTAACATTTCATTATTATATATTTACAGGAATCTAAAACGGTTACAACCATATATCCAGTTATAGCATTATAGTTATACCATCTCCGTCGGGGGGGGGACGTATAAAGCTGGTCCCGAGCCTATGCGATGTCAGTTACTAGTAAAAGATCCCTATCCCAATTAAACATGGATTGGAAAATTAAAGACTCCCACTGTAGCATTGTTCGGATATTCACTACTGCATAAAGTTGAGCTAAATGAATAAACACTTTCACTAAAATATATTTGAAACATATAGTAACAAAAAATATTGCGATCCTAAAAAATTCAATTTTTTTTTAACTGAAAAGAAACCTTTTATGGTGCCTTCTGTGTGTGTGTGTTGTAAGTCTAGCACAAAAAGTAGGACGAAACTGAAACTTCATATTTAAGACAAGTTTTTGCTTCCTCGTACCTTACAGAGTGTCTCTAATATTGTGTGAGCAGATATTTGATCTCAAGTTGAACAAAAAGTTCATATGTTCCTTAGTCCGATACCCAACGGTTAGGGAGGGAAATTAAATTTTGAGTTTCTTGCTGTTGTCTATGATTTTCATCAGACAAACTTAAATATTATTATTACTCACGTGCACTCACAGAAAATCAAGTGGTATTAATTTAAAGAAGAGAAAATTTCCCATAACGTAAATTGACTAAAAATAAAATTTCATATTTGGGAAAGCATACACCCGGGATGCTATAGCAACGTTTTTCCTGAAATTCTATACTATATAAGACTAAGATTTTACTTTTAAGGTATATACAAAATAAACCTTTATTTACGTCGAAAACTGAAAGACAGAAATTACACGAACACAGTTCTTTCCCTTAAATATACTATATATATATATATATATTTTTTTTTAATTAAAAATATAGTAATAAAAACTATTAAAAGTAAAAGAAAAATCTTTGTAAACGAAAATATGAGTATGCTCCAGGGATACGAAAACCTGGCCTAATCCCCAAATTCGGTGCCCATTAAAATTGAAGCTTTTAGGAAGGCGATTAAATTTACATCACCCGACACATTCCCCAGGTCTAATGGATTTTTAGCAGCACGATAAAATGTTTTGACCTTAAAATGTTGCTATACTATGTTATCCCATAACATAAAAATAATAACATAGATAATACGTAAAATGGTATATGAACAGAAATTTATTTTAATATAAGTATACTTAAAAAAATCTGGTGCAGGCAACTCACGACTTTCACGTGAATCGGCAGTAAAAATCAATTCAAGAACTATTAAATAAACTCGAAGTTGAAAAGTAAAGTTTCTTTAAATAAAAAAGATTATACCATATTCGTTACTTTACATTACCTTTTACTAATTTTTATATAAGATATTATTTTTTTCTAAAATCATTAGCTTCTTAATGGCTCATTAGCTATCTATGTTACTGTTCTTATGTTTAAAAAACCAAAAACAAATATTTCTGCTCTTTTATTCTTTAGTCCTCGCGCGGATCTCATTACCGCGTATGGGGAGCGTCCCACGGGTGGCGGATGTGGGGATGGTCGGTGGAATTTCCTCGGAAGCTCCTCCCGGCTAAGTCCGAAGGACTCGCTGACCAACAATGAGTGCGGCCCTCCAGGCTTGCTGGAGGGTGTGACGTAGGTTCGAACGCCCTACTTACATATTTTAGTTCACAAAATACCACAAAAAGTCATGGATTCCTCTGAGGTAAAACGCCCATTATCCGGAAGTAAACTAGTACCCCGTTCGGGTCTCCGGGTGGGGACTGCTTCAGAGGAATCTAGGCGCAAGATGAAAAGTAGAGATCTAACAATAGGGACGAGGAACGTTAGAAGTTTAAATACGGCAGGTGGGTTAAAGTCGGTCGCGAATGAAGTTAAGGGGTACCATTTAGATATCGTTGCATTACAAGAGGTTCGCTGGCCAGGGGAGGGTTCTTTAACAGAAGGAAAGTACACTATTTGGTACGGGTGGAGCGTTAATTATTGTTTAGGTACCGGGTTTCTGATTAGGAATAGATTTCTTTCCGCATTACGGGATGTACAGTTCTTTAGTGAAAGAATATCGGTTGCTATATTTCAGGGTCGTTGGTCTAAAATCGCGTTTATAAACATTCATTCTCCCACCGAAGATAGTGATGATGAAGTAAAATGCGAATTTTATGATAAACTAGAGTCGGTTTACGATAAGTTACCGCGAAATTACAATAAAATAATACTAGGTGACGCGAACGCAAAGGTTGGAAGGGAAGAAGTATATCGTCCTACAATCGGTAAAGAAAGTTTGCACGAATATAGTAATGATAATGGGACCCGACTAATAAACTTTGCCATTTCGAAAAACCTAATAATCAAAAGTACTACGTTTAAACATAAGGACATTCATAAGTATACGTGGACGTCGCCGGATGGACAAACTCGGAATCAAATAGATCATGTTTTAGTACAAAACGGATGGCAAAGTAGCATAATTAACGTGAGATCGTATCGTGGTGCAGAATGCGGTTCTGATCATGAATTAGTAATCGTGAAACTTCGACAAAAACTAAATATAAAAAAGAGAACACCGAACTATATTCATCCCGAGAATTTTGATGTTGTTAAATTGAACAACCCCGAAATTAGAAAACAATTCGCGATAGAAGTAAAAAATAGGTTCGAAGCTTTGAAATCTTCAGACGAGGAACACGAAGATGTAAACAAATTATGGGAAGGGATTAGGAATAATATTAAAGAGGTCGGTAACTTATGTCTTGGGAAAATTGAAAATAAAAAGAACAAACCTTGGTTCGACAGGGATTGTCAAAATATGTGTGAAAAAAGAAAAACCGCTAAACTGAATTCCTCAAATAATCCAAGCGATAATAATGTGGCTTACTTTCGGTTAGTAAAAAACGAAACCTCAAAATTCTTAAAACATAAGAAAAGAGAGTATCTTAAAGGCAAAATAATAGAAATAGAAAAATACAGAAGCGAAAATAACGTAGGAGAGATGTACAAAGGTATAAACAAATCGCGTAAAATATTTGAACCTCTATTGAATGGGGTTAAAGATGCGAATAACAACATAATTGCGGATCCGACTGAGATATTAAATAAATTTAAACAACACTTTGACGGCATTCTAAATACGGAAAATAATAATCAATCTCTTCCCTCTGAATACCAGAGCGCTGAACCATGGGTAGACGCACCGAGTAAAGAGGAAGTTGAAATGGCGATAGGAAAATTAAAACGTTATAAGGCTGCAGGAAATGATAATATCACGAGTGAATTAATCAAAGCATGTGGAGAAGCGGGCGGTTCCTAATTACATGTTTTAGTTAAAAAGATCTGGGATAATGAAAAAATATCCGAAGAATGGAAAGAATCAATACTTATTCCGATTCACAAAAAAGGACCGAGGACGGATTGTAACAACTATCGTGGGATCTCTCTTCTCCCAGTTTGCTATAAAATATTCTCGTCAATACTAACTAGCCGAATCACGGAATACGCTGAGGAAATTATCGGAGACTACCAATGTGGTTTTAATCGGAATCGCTCGACTATTGATCAAATATTTTCCTTACGTCAAATATTAGAAGAAGAAATTTATTTATTTTTTTACGGTTTTCTCCTTCAGTTGGTTATTTCCTATTTCAAATTCACATATTCCTCATTAATTCTAACATCAAGATATGGTTATTCGTTTATATTATATTAGGTTGTAAAAGAAGTGTTTACAATATTTAAATAGCGTTTTTCAATATTTAAATTTTAAAAGTTTAAAATCATGTTTACTTGGTCAATAATGTTTTCATATCAAAAAGAAGGATTATTTAAGGTAATTTTATGCATAAGTTTCAACTGAGATCCCTTATTTTTAAGTGGTATTTTGCTTACTCAAAATGGGAAAATTTCATTTTCTTCATTTAATAATTTTTTATTTATGAAAAGAAAATTTCGCTGCACAGACTGTTAACAACCGTGTCCGGTTTAACGCAAAGCGTTTGGGTTTGGGTCGTCCTTCGACTTTTGATAATAACCAAATTAAAGCATACATTGACTTTTTAATTTAAAATATTGACTTTTTGATTAAATAACAAAATAATATAATTGATTAAAAATATTTAAAAGATCTGAATTTTTTATTGAAATCCCAGTAAAAAACGTTACGAAATTATTTTACAACGCAATAATTTAGGAAAAGATAATTTTAAATATCAGCATTTAAGCTCTGGCAGACTATTTCAATCAAAATGAAAGTTACACAAAATTAAGGCATTTTAAAATTTTCATTAATATGAAGATTTTAATTCATAGCGAAAGAGCCGATGTAGACGAAATCGTAAACAGGTACAAAATGTATGGTTTAAATTTGGTATTCTAGTTCATTTAAACAAAAAAGTTATTTTAAGACCGCTGGTATGTCATTGTATTAAATATGGAATTTTATTTTCGTAATAGTTCTCTTAAAAAAAATATAAAGTGTTTTGGGTTCATTACCTATAGAGATTCGTTCTGTTTCTAGGCCAACATCCGTGCTAGAAGGTGATTATGCTTAAATCACGCTCGGCCGCCAGGTTTTTCGCCCAAGTCCACGTCGCACAGTGGGGCCGAATGGCCAATAAGTGGAATAAATTCATTATCTCCAAAACGGATTAGCATAAAAACCTGGGGCTGGTCTCATTCGACTCAGAATAAAAAATGCACCAAGTTCAATGGTCTTTATTTTGAAGAAAACTTAATAACTAATGAGAAAATTACTGCCTGATGGCAAGATAAAAATTTCAGAAATTTTCGATATAAGTTCTACTTATGAAAACCAGTTCAAACAAGTATTTTGAGTGTATATTGAAATTAAATAATACTTACGAATTAAAATTCAAGGAAGTTTAAAAGACTGGAGAATTTCGTAAATAATTAAACAAGAGATTCTAAGTCAAAGCTTGTTCAAATTGAAAAGAAACTTACGATTTCAAATTATATTCACGTTTGCTTAGCTGTATCACTGATTTCCAGATGCTTTTTCTTTGGTTCCGGTCTAATGTTCGTGATAAAAGGATCTCAAGTCTCCAGTAGCTGGATTCGTCGCCTGGTATGTGGAAAACATTCATTTTCCATCCACTCACTGAATATTTTTTTGAACCACGCCCGGTTCCGATTTACCTTTTTTTTTTTTTTTATTTATTAAAATGAGGCCAAAAACTCTTACATAGAGCTGTCACCATTGTAGAAATGTTTTCGTCGTCATGTTCAGGGTGATTTCGTCAAAGAAATAGGTCGAAGTTTGTACCACCCAACAAGCACTCACACGAATCGCGGTATTTGATTTTGATAGAGCTCATGGCTAGACAACGTTAGCAACTAGACTGAACTGGAATCAAAAGTGTTTTGACGTAGGACATGTATTATTTGAGCCCTTTGGGTAAAAAAAATAGTGCAACAAACAAAGAGGTACTCTAATCCTTTCTTTTCTTTTCAGTGTTGTTATCGAATAGGCAGATTAAGGCAGATGATTTTTGTTCTAATTACGTGTTTATATGTACGTGTGTGTTTGGGTTACGTGACCAAAAATATTTTTTGACCAAATCGTCTTATGTGTGGCATATTTAAACATCCTAGAACAGGAATAAAACATTAGAATAATTTCACTATTTTTCTCAGTTATATAGCAAACTCTGAAAGTTAGGTGTAATTTAAGCAAAACTTCCACTATCTTGACTGTAAGCCTCAATGAATGGGGCTAAACATTAATCTGGATGAAATTGGTGCTTTATCTAGATGCAGAGGCTAATGAAAAACAGAAACACGAGCCAAATGATCAAAATAAAAAATTTCGAAAAATCGATTTTTTTTCCGTACTTGCCCACTGTGCGTCGCTGCTCCGTTTTGGTGATATATTTAACGAATATATGCAAGCACGTACAGATCTTTTTGAGGGTCGTTTTGACTCAGAGGACTCGAAAGTTAGTATTTTAGTTGAAAATTCGAGTTTAAAAAAGTTCGCAATGCTTTCCCTCACTATATATTTATATATGGGGAAGTAAATGCAGAATGTGTTGTAAAAAAAATAATAACAAAAAAATAGAATTTTTTGGACCCTAAACAACTTTTGTGTGTCTTGGTTCAAACCCGACAGTAGCCTGGTACCCGAAAAAGAGTAAAAACTGACGATTGATCATGATATCAGCCAAATCACCTTCCACACAAGTTAGCCTAAAAAAAAAAAGTACTACAAACCACCATAGATTTAAGATCCCTTTATTGATGAAACACTGTATCCTATTTAATGTACAATGAATGCTTGAAATGTGGGGATTATTAAACAACTATTATTCTGACTAGTTAGGTCAGTTTTGTTTTGCTTGCCCTCATGCAAACATACCATTTGTTAACTTTGCCTCTGAAAGTCTCTTTCAAATATGGTCTGTTGATCTTATGTTTGGATCAAAGTTCTATATTCCGCATGTTTCTCTATGTTTATATAGAGGGTCAGTCGAGAGCACAGGCTAAACTTCAGCAGTGGATTGCATATGGAGACATAAAAACAAAACAAAAAACTCTATATATATCTGTATACATAAAATGAACGGCGATTTTTGGTTTACGGGAACTCCTCCTAAACCGCTGGACGGATTTTGATACGGTCTATCCTATCATTTAGGGAATTCTTTCTGAAGGTTTAAAAGTAAAATGCATCGGATTTTAGCCTTTCTTTAGGAGATAAAAATAATTTTTATGTAATCAAGTCATTAAAAAATTATTCTTGAAATATGGGTAGTAATATACACGTACAATATGCCGTTGGAAAGAGCAAGATTACAGACAAGTTAATACGGAATCAAATATTCATAAAGTTAATATTAATTCTTTATGAGCCCAGAAACTTATGAACATCTGTTATTTGTAATGTGATGAGAGAATATCTCTAAAACCTGTGAAAAAATGTCGCTCTCACCAGCGCTATCTAGTGCCTTTTTGGTAACTAGGTGCTCCAAGCTCACCCCCTTTTTAGGCTGCGCTACTAGGCAAGAAATCGTGATATCCGGTGATAGTGAATCATAAAACACCCTCGCATACTTTCAACGTATATTCATTCAATTACCGTATTTTCTATAAAAATTCATATTTTATTTTTTTTAATTATTATTGTAAATAACGTTTAATTTCTTAAAAAAGATTTTCTACATTAAAAATGCACGTTTTCATGATGTGTATGGTACAATTGTTTGTTTTGATGTAACATTATCATTTAGTTTTTTCATCTTAAAAAAATAATTGAGGATTTTTTAGAAAGTAATAATATTTGATGTTATAATTCACACTAAACAAAAAAAAAAAAAAATCTGGCTCCTCTCCCGCTACTTTCGTGAACTCTCACGATACCTCGCTCTAACGAATTTTTACCAACCTCTTCTCTCATTGTGCAATGCCTTTTCTTGGCTTTCTAGCGGAGTGATTTTATTTTTTTTTTATAGGTGTCTATCGTGAGTTGGAAGGCTAGTTCAATTTTTTTTTTCTAATTATTTAATGTGTTGTTGCGTTTCATTTGATATGTCACTATAATTCAGGCTTAATTGTTTTTTCTTAAGCGCTAGAAATACCTCAACATGTTATATTGAAGGTAAGTGAAGGTAAAAAACTGAGAAAACTCATCAGTCACTTTGAGCGATACGGCTCTGTAAGTGTTTGCGCCTTCTACTACACGAATTCATATATCTAAGAAAGATGAGGTACCTACAGGTTAATAACCTATTCCTCTCACCCTTCACCAGGATGTAGGATATCTTTTGACGTTAATAATTCTTCCAAATCCGGATGACCTGTTCCTGTCAATATAGACCAATTTACTGATCCAGTGATCCGACTGTTGATAATAAGTGGTGATTAAGATTAATACGGTGACAATTGTTGGAGACAGCCTTATTTCTCTCTGATATTATCTTTTCAATCAATTACTCGTCCTCTCTTATTTATTGGTCCGTATTACTTTGTTGTTGTGTGTACTTTTTTCTAATAAGTTATATTTTTATTCTTCAATTGGTCAAGTTTATATTCTGTTAGTTAGAGCTAGTGCTCAGACAATAAATATTATTTTATCGTACTCCACTTTTTCGGCTACTTGAACACTTACTAGAAAGCTCAAAGCTTACACTTAAGTACGGAATACTTATTCATATGACTATAATGAGGTCAATCTGGACTTACGGAGTTAAGCTTTGTTGCTGTTCCAAATCATCGAATTAAACTCGTATCCAATCCTTACAAGGGGAGCCCGTGGCAGAGTGGCTAGCGCGCTAGTCTCGCATGCTACAGGTTCTGAGTTCGAATCCCAGTCCCGGCGGGGCTTTTATAAGGATGTAAAAAAAAAAGGGATTCACTCACAACTTCTCCCCCGGGTATGTGAGACCGTCAGCTAAAAGGTGGCAACTCACAAAATTAGTCGTAGGGAGTGATGGCCCAACACTAAAAATTGTATCGAGAAACGTGCCAGGGCCTACACGATCAGTCGCGCCACTGGAAGAAAAGAAGAACACTTACTAGAAAGCTCAAAGCTTACACTTAAGTACGGAAGACTTATTCATATGACTATAATGAGGTCGATCTGAACTTACGGAGTTAAGCTTTGTTGCTGTACCAAACCATCGAATTAAACTCGTATCCAATCCTTACAATCTAAATCCCTTGCCAAATCCGCAACGCTCCTTACTTTGTCACACAAAACTCGTCTCAATGACCTTAAGTTAGCATATTTAGCTGATTTGGCCTGAACTTGTTATGATTCCTTCCATCGAGAATTCCATTCCTACTCTAACCCACAAGTTTCAATCCTACCTTCCACATCAATTCCTGATAATCCCCGATAAGTCTGAAGAGAAAATGATCCCGAGACCTGATTTAGAATATTTATAGTGCACTACCAGTGGGTAGTGTTTTAATGTGTAACATGACGTATTTTGACTTGCTTGGCGTATTTATGTTATTTGCTTGATGTATTTATAATAACACATTCTTTAATCTTAATAAATATATATTTTTAATGAATACGATTATAAAATAAAAATTGCCGGAAAAAAAGAAAATAACCAGGAAAAGTATTTCTCATCACTTATCTTTGATTTAACATTTATTTGCCTGATAGTTTTTATTTATTCTTGTTTCTACTAATATGTATGTGGAAAGACACTTTGTTATTTATATTGTGATTTTTATTAATTATTTACTACATTTTTGACTTATATTCATTTTCCTATTAAAAACTGCCAAGTGTTCATTAAATTTTTTATATTGGATGTCCATAAATTAACGCAGGATTATTAGATTTCTTTAAGACACCCCTCAACGTAACAATTTTTTACTTTTACTAGATTATTCATTTCTATGAATGATTTATTAATCCTCTTTCGAATGATAATGTTTGTTTTCCTCTGTAACATTTTCCTCCTTAGAAATAATTAAATATTTACTAAGAAGCCAACGCGTGATATTATTTCGTTGGAATGACACTCTGTCATATTCGCCCTACTCTCCCGATCTCTCGGAATATCTTATGGGATATAATTTTTTGAGACACCTGTACCACTCTTATGTCGCATTATAAGAGTAGTACAGGTGTCTCAAAAAATACTGACTTAAAACTGCTTCCCGACTCCGAAAACCTTCCTATCCTCAGACCCCTCTTAGAATGCATTGATGCAGTACAAGAGATCCATGATTCCTCCCCTATCTTTTGCTGATTTCAACCCCAAATCCCATGGGGCTTAGAAAAAAAAAAAAAAAAAACACTCTAATGTGACAAAAAAAAATTGGACAAAAGGAATTAAAAATGTATTTTTGCAGTTTATCGATTCTAAAGATGGGAAATCGTATACAGAGGTAATGGAATAGTTTCGATGTGTAGGCAGAAATGTATTGATAGAAGTGTAGATTATTTTGATTAAAAAAAAATGTTGTAAAACTTTGTTTTACTTTTTTTTATCATTTATATATAAAAATCCTGCAGTAATGCCTGGGCAGCCCATTAATTGTTCGTTTATTTTATTTGTAATATAATAAAGGATATTATATTAAATAATTTTGATTGCCGTTGAATCCCAAGCCCCAGAGATCAGACTTAACACATCTCTCCCATCGACGCATCGGAGATACCTCTGGGACACCAACCTCGGTGCACCGCGCCGTTTTCAGAATTCGTTTTCTGAAGAGATGCAAGCAATGCGATTCCGCGTTGTGCGACCTTCTAAATTTTCCGCAGAGTTAATGTCCATAATCTTGAAGTTGTAGTTTAGCCTTGAAAGTAAGCGACCACGTTTCACATCCGTAGATCCATTGTAAGAATACTAGTTTTATAAATTTTAACCTTTATGTTTCTTGATAAAAGCCGTGAGCTAAGTTCCACCTTAAACCACGGCTTTATTTCTGACTGAATTTTTTCAATAACGTGGTTGAAATTTTATTGTTAAGATGTTTCTATTAGGCATAGAAATACATTTATTTAAAAAAAAGTAACAGTTAAGGGTAGCCACGCCTAATTGATAAATTATAAATTAAACTGGATAAAATTGGATATAGGTCAGATCTGAGTGACATGTTTAATTTAAACTTTGACCGCTGTTGACCCCCTAATATAGGCGTTGGTTAATATGGAAATATTTTATACCCAAATGAATATTAATATTTTTGTGATCTGAACATGTAAGTTCTGATATAGTCCATCAACAGAAAAAACTGAACACTCAAAAACAAACAGTATCGATGGTAATGTGAATTTTGTGTATACAAAAACTTCGTTATTTTAATGTAAAACATAGATTATCAAAGTTTCGTCATTACTGACAATTATTATGAAGTGACTTTATACACAATGTCCATTGATGACTTTAGAAAAGTAGAAATAGTTAATAAAAAAAGTTAGTTTATGGATTTATGACAAATTTCCATTTATTTTAAAAACTAACTTAAGATTTGGTACATCCGATAACTAGGACTCCATCTTGACAAACGTCTTACATGGAATCCTCATACGAGACAAAAACGACAAGAAACTACCCGTAGATACCGATTACTGCAACACTTATTAGACAAACGTTCAATACTTCCAATTTATTACAAAAAGCATATTTATGTTACTATCATCACACCCATGTAGACATATGGAATAGAGCTTCAGGGTCTCTACTAAATCATGTAATTTCTCTCGCATCCAATCCTTACAATCCAAAATCCTAAATGCTCCTTATTTCGTAACAAATAAAATCATCCATATCCCATTTGTTGCTGACCTTTCTCGTACCAGATATACCACTTATAATTCCAAACTCCCAACCAATATAAACCCTCTAGTCCGCAACCTATCAACCTCACATATTTCTGACAACCTTCCGAGGCGATTGAAAAAAAGATGGCCTCGGGATCTACTTACTTTTAATAAACATCAAAGTTCTATCGCTGGGTAGTTTCTTCACAAGCCTTTCACGCCTTTTATTATAATTCAATAATTTTACTTATTGTATTTATGTTAACATACAGTTGTAAAATTCAATAAAAAAAAGATTTGGTACGTCATATTGCTTGTAAAATCTTACGTACTGTGTGGAAGAATATATCTTTACTATACTATACTGTATGGTAGCGACACTGAATCCCATAACCTCCCTCACATTACAAATAACATATGTTCATAAGTTCATGCGCTTATAGCAACTTATTAATATGTACGGTTTTTTTCTGTATAATAACTTCTTTTTTTTTTTTGCGTTTTCCAACGGTATATTATACGTCTATATTATTGGGTTGTTTCACATTGGCCGTTTTTATAGTTTCTGAAATACATAAAGGATTTTGCAGGTCTCTGTTGTTTTCTGCCGAATTTTTACATAATTAAAGTCATGACCTCACTGAGCGGCAGCAAGAGCCCATGTTTCAAAACATACCGTGTAAAAATTGAATGAACTGGCTTAAGAAGTTCTTCCGCACCCACCATATTCTCCTGACTTGTCCCCAAGAGATTACAACCTGTTCAGGAATTTAGACAACTTCGTCAAAGGAAAACTTTTTGAAAATGATGATCAAGTGAAAAGGGCGTTTTCAGATTTTGTTTCACTTCAAAGCTCAGAGTTTTTCAGTTCGGGGATAAAAAAGTTGGTGTCACGTCGGGAAAAATGTGTAGAAAAAGAAGGTAAATACTTCGAATAAAATTATCTTCTTTTCATATCGTATTTTTAATAAAAATCCTTTACTTTGAAAACCGAAATTTCATGTGACACAACCCAATACTACTCATAATACAGAAATAATTCTTTGATGACTTGATTAGAGAAAATTAAATTTTCTCTTCCACAGAAAAACTTAATTGAAATGTATTTCACTTACAAACCTTCTGCATTTAATGTCCTAAATGATGGAGAAAACCCTTAATAAATTCTGACTTGTTGAAAGTTGAAGGAATTCGCGGAAAATAATCGCGTTGTTATTTTATAAACATAAAGAATCAATATCTAATCATTGATCAGCGGCTTCAATAATGTTTATTCATACCAAATTATATGAAAACAATTTTTTCGAATTCTTTGTAAAGGTAATTTTTAACAGCGTTATAATGATCTTAGAATTATTACAACTGAGACACGTTATTATATTTACGTTAATAGTTACGTTTTTACTTTTCATGGATTTTACTAATAAAAAAAGAACCCATGAAAGGTCTCGGTTTCAATTTTCTAATTATAATGAGTATAATTGTATTACATAATTGATTATAATTTTTTTTAATATTTAAATTTATTTATTATTACATAAATAGATCAATCCATATCCCTTAACGTTTCGAGGTCTATCTCTCTGTCTCCTCTTTAGAAATATTAATTAAAAACTAAAGACAACAATTTATTTTCTGAATGATCAACGTATTACTAACATTTAAAATTTTAATCTTATATAAAATATTTATCTATTAAAATAATTTATACAAAAATTGTTTTAAAAATAATTTGCAATTTTTATCATACTTACATTTATCATCAAATTTCTTTTTATCAGTATTCCGCTTTGTTATGGAATAGACGAGCTGTTTTATAATTGACTGTTGACCTATCACTGTTGTATTGTATCTTAATAAAATAAATAAAACTGCTTGATACAAAAGAGCTCAAATAAACCAAGACCGTTTTCGAGTGAATATACTCAAATCATTATCTGACACATTTCTAATATTCCGAATTGAATATCACGTTTAAAAATATATTTGATGTCAGTTTTGGCGTTTTGAAGGCTAAAAAAGAGAACGTAAATTTCTTTTAAGAGGAAATATTTTGGTTATAATATTTTTCGAGTTTACCACCTTCCTGTAAAACTTGAAAAGAAAACCAGACGTGACACTTCGATCAGCGTCCTGTCCAATCAGAGTTAACCTAAGGGTTTTTTACCTGGCATCACTGGCGTAGCCCCTCTTTACTTTTTCTCTCTCACACTCACACACACACACTCACCCAAGCTTACATACATACTCTCTCTCTATCTCTGCCCCTTTCATCCCATCTAGTTCCTTTTCCACCGTATGTTATATCTTATCTCTGTTTCTTGTAATTCCATCTCTTGTCCGTGAGAGGGACTTGGGATAAAACAGGCTGGATTAGTTAAAAGCTAAATTTAGGTGTGCCCATTTGAACGTAATAAAAAAAAAAAAAAATTGTCTTCGATTTGATGTGTTTTATACTGTAATTGTATAATTTCATTCTTGGGATTAGGTTTCACAGAATGGGACTAAAATGATAATTACATGCATTTACAGCTTTAAAGAAGAATAACAAAATATTTATTTATTAATAATAATTATTGTATGAATGGGATCCTTTAGCAATATAATTATTGTCCATTGTGACAAACTGTAATACATACGAATAAATAAAAAAATAATAATAACCAAAATTAAAAAAAAAAATACATAACTTTATTCTGCAACTGTGTCACAGTGTACACTGTGTTAGGCTGGAAAAAAAAATGTTTATTTACAAATATGTAAAAAACTAATATATATACGTAAAAAAAAAAAAAAAAAAAAAAAAAAAAAAAAAAAAAAAAAAAAAGGAATTATAAACAACCAAAAATCCCCTAAGACATACTAGAGTTAAATACATTTAAAATGTATGAATTATACCACAGCTCTAGAATTTGGGCAAAATAAATAATTGTCTTTTATCAAATAGAATAATTGAACTGTAATTTCACATTTGGTTGGCATCTGTTTGGGATACCGGAAGGTATTGGAAAAAATGGGATTTGAATGATAGAAGGAAAGGAGCTTGACGAATATGAGTAGGAAAGGAATTCCAAAGGGCTGAAGAGCGGACATAATAATAATAATAATAAAAGGCTTACCGAACCCGAAGTTTCGATGCCGATACCACCAAACATCGCCTGCACAGACTCGTCCAATGTTTGCCGGTCAAGCCCAAGCCCCTGAGATCAGCCTTAATGCAATCCTCCCATCTCCGCTTCGGCCTACCTTTCGTACGCCTACCAGTCGGATCAGCGAATACCAACTTTCTCGGAATCCGCTCGTCATCGAGCCCAACAACTTTACTTGCCCATTTGAGTCTCTGCGATGCAATCAGCTCAATTATATTCACAGGATACAAGTTTCGCAATTCCGCGTTGTGCAACCTTCTAAAGTCCCCAGTGGCTTCATCTCTCTTCGGACCAAATATTTTACCAATACCTTATTTTCGAAAACCTTAAGCCGTTGTTCATCCTTCAAAGTAAGCGGCCACGTTTCACATCCGTAAAGAACCGTCGGAAGAATAATAGTTTTATAAATTCTAACCTTTAAGTTTTTAGACAGAAGCCTCGACCTAAGTAATTGAGCAACTGAATAATAACACGCATTTCCCACCTTTAACCGGGACTTTATTTCTTCCTGGATTTCATTTTTTCTTGTTATCATTGAAACTAAATACTTGAATTTCTCTACGTGTTCAAAAATATGCCCTGGAATATTAATATCATCAAGATCGCCACCATTTCTGCTACTAATCATATATTTCGTCTTATCGGCATTTAATTCCAGACCTATTTGTTTACCGGTTTTTATTAACACACTTGTACTTAGTTGTATGGTTTCCGTGTCTTCACCTAGCAGTACCAAATCATCGGCATACCCTAAAACCGGAATCCTGTCACCCATATTTAAACCTTTCTCACACATCACTTTCTATGACATAATATAAAGCTATGTTAAACAAAACAGGTGAAAGGGAGTCACCGTGTTTCAAACCCGATCGCACCTCAAGTCTCTTGGAGTAATTATTACCGATTCTAACTTTATGAAATGTTTCCGACAAACACATCTCTACTAGGTTTACTAACTTTCTAGGTATTCCCTGTTCAATCATGATGTTATACAGCTTCTGACGGTCTATGGAATCATAAGCCGAAGAGCAGACATAAAAGGAAAACAAATTTTTTTTTTTTGTTCCTCAAACATCTCTCTCTTTCCTTTCTCGACAGGTAAAGTCTTCCGATAGATGCAGTTGGATGGTGCTTCTAGTACGGTTGTTGAGACCACTTCATAACTCCAAAGCTATAAGATATGGCTGGTATAACCTACGTATTTACATATTTTAATTTCACTTACCTGTGTATGAAATTGATAGACAGAGAAACCATAGCGATTGCAAACAAGTTTCAATTCCATTTTTCAATGATAATGGAGCTTTACACTTCCCCGAGTCCAATTAAGTTCCGCAAAAAGGTCTGTGTGTTAACAACTATAAGCCTGAGATGTTACAGCAACTTTTTTAAAAATCGAAATCGGAGAACCAGAAAAGCCATTTTTTACCATGCATTTTGCACCTTTTTATATTTTTCTAAAAATTAACGATTTCGATTATACTCGCTATATTGATGTAAAATTTAATGGACTTTAATATAATTTAGGTTTCTCCCTCACTAAAATAGTCTGAAAGGGGTTGAATGCCGATATTTTTAATTTTCTTCCTCTACCTTTAAATGTGCGTTTAATTTTTTGGATTAGAAAAAAATTTACCATGTCGTCCTGTTATCTTCGATAAAAACTGGTAAATAAGTTTATCTGGTAATCTACGTTGAATAAGTTTGATAATGAACTAAGCGAAAATATTAAATGTAATTTTTGGTTTTTGAACATATATATATATATATATATATATATATATATATATATAAATTGTAGATAATACATATATTGTAGATGTATAATATACCGTTTAAAAGCTAAAATGTTTAGAAAAAAATATTATCTTATACACAAAATTATAAAAGTAACTGGAGAGTGATGAAAATCGGATGCAGTTAACTCACTGCTGTAGATAAGAATACAATAGATTATTTAATAAAATACATGTTTTAATAAAATGACTATTGAAACTCAATGTCATTAGCTCTTTAACATTTTTCCAGCTCTAACCATATTTAAAACTTCTTTAGCGCACTAGATATTTTAGTTTAGACTCTGAATAAAGAGCGTTACAAGGTTAGCCCTAAGTCACTTTTTTTAAATAATTGTATCAGTTCTTGTTTCACGCCCTTGCTTGCTCTGCATATGTTGTTGTTTCACATGCTGTTCTAGACCAAGGTGTTTGTACTTTTCTTCTGTATGAAGATGGGGTTTCTTTTTTTAATGTTAAGGCAGTATTTTCGATTCCCTTCCCACCCATAAGCTTCTCGTCTCCTCATTAATATTCTCCCACTTATTAATACTCTACATCGAATGGATCGCCAGTGACCCACTTATACAGCGAGTTAAAATGATCCCTATCTTCTATACATAGTCAATATTTTCTCGGATCATACCTTTACCAAATCAGAAACTCCTAACACCCTCCATACATTCACAGCACCCTTAAATTAAATTGAAACAAGATCCCGCCATCCCGACCTTTACATTCCAACCCATAGAACTAAATTTTTTGATCACTCCTTTTATATCCGCTCTGCAGCCCTCTGGAATTCCCTACCTACTCATATTCGCCATGATTCGTCCCTTATATCATTTAAATCCCAAGCTTTTCTAACATCTTTTGGCATACCAAATGGATGCACAACAAATGTGAATCTGCAACTGACTTAATTTCAATACAAGTTATAATTATCTATTCTACCCGAATCCTAGTGCTGTGGAATAATTAGTTTGTTTTTTTGAGTCTTTTTACTATATATATATATATATATATATATATATATATATATATATATAATATATATTGTGTTGTGTGTGTGTGTCTTTTGTTTAAGGTACTGTGTAAAATATTTGGTCCGAAGAGAGATGTGGCCACTGGGAGTTTAGACTCAACGCGGAATTGCGGAGTTTGTACCCTGTGAATATAATTGAGTTGATAGCATCGCTGGAGACTCAAATGAGCGCGTAAAGTTGTTGGGCTTAGTGAGGAACGGATTCCGAGAAAGTTGGTATTCGCTGAACCGACTGGTAGGCGTCCGAAAGGTAGGCCGAAGCGTCGATGGGATGATTGCATTAAGGCTGATCTCGGGGGCTTGGGCTTGACCGGTGAACATTGGACGAGTCTGGCAGGCGAAGTTTGGTGGTATCGGCATTGAACCTTCGGGTTCGGTAAGCCTATTATTATATATGTCTTAGTTGTGGTTAATTTGAATTATTTTTTGTACTGTTCAATTTAGTTACTCTTAAGGGACATAGTCCGAGAAAAGTTTAATTATTATTATTAAAGTTTAAAGAATAAAGTTTTATTATTATTATTAAAGTTTAAAGAATAAAGTTTTATTATTATTATTATTATTTATCTGATTAACGCAAACATTTCCTGTACAAGTATCAACGCTGGATTAGATATATTCGAGTGGAAATACACTTTGTAAAATCCAGGTATGACAAAGCAGCTGACTGGCAAACAAGAGGTAACCCCTGCCATATTTCCCCTTAAGCCAAAGGACACAATACTCCAGAGCCTTCATTATATATCTTATAATTTATCTTCACTAATTTGCATGTTCCTTTGAGAGCTCTTCTCAATTAGATTCCTGTCGTTATTAATACAATCTCCATCTCCCAGGTTATCACTTTGTTTCTTCAATATAAAGGGAATTCATTCATTTTCATTCATTTGGTAGACACTTCAAAGAGGGTACCATTCTCTTCTAAACTCAATAATTCTCATTTAGGTCCTGTTTTTGTTTCATATCTGTTGTTAAAATGTTATTGTATGCTTATTTACCTAATTAATTATATATAATATGTTGTTCAAAGTAGATTTATTATTTGATCACGTTGGGTTGTAAAATAAGTTTATAGCGTTTTTAAATATTAAAATTTAATCCTGCCTGTGTTTATAAAATCATGTTTACTTGTTCAATAAAATATATATATTCTTTATGAAAAACAATAGTTAAAGTGCTTTTATGCTTCAGTTTTAACCGAGATCCCTTATCTTTAAATGGTATTTGCTTGCTAAAAAAAAAAAAAATTAATTTTCGTCATTTTATGATTTTTTATATCCGAAAAGAAAAATCCGCTGCACAGACGGTTAGTTAAATGACATATCAGTGTGTATGGCGATGGTGTGTTAGTAGAAACCACCGTCCGTAAGTGCTTAGTTCGGTTTAGAAATGCAAATTATGACAAGGAAGACGTAGAATAGAATAGAATTTTATTTGTTTAAGATTTACATTCTTGTACAAATCAATTCAAATTATAAATCTCTTCAATTGCCAACATGAGTCTAGTTAATAATAAATGTCCATTTATTCGGCTCTTGAGAAAAACTTGAAAAATAATAATAGTAAACTATTTGAATAATGCATTTTATCATTTAATTGATATATAATAGAAAAACGACACTGAAATAAAACATAAAAAACAAACAAAAACAATTAACAACTTGAAAAACAAACTGAAAACATTCGCCGTAGAATGAAAACAGTTAACCTTAGATAACTAGGCACTTAATTGGTGTGTGGGCCTTTACAGTTCAAGGTATCCGGGTATTACATGCTGACTTAGAGAACCAGAAAATGTTGTTCAGTTTTTCAATATTGTCTATTTGAAGAGTTTTTTGAATATTTTGGTCATCACTGGATCCTGATAAAAATGGTTGTAAATATCTTTCTCTGTCTTTTAGGAGCTTTTCACAGTAGAGAAGGACGTGAAACAGGCTGTTCAAGATAAACTGACCACAGAAAGTGCAGGTTTCTTGTGCTTTGAAGATGAACAGTTTGGTTTTTCCATAAAATATTATTTCCATTTTTTAAACCATTTTAGCCCTAAACTAATAATGCAGATACAATATAATAAAAGTAATAATACTAATAATACATACATTATACTAATAATGATACATACATGATAAATAATAAAATACAATACAAACATTATACATAATATACGAAATAATACATAAAATACGAAAATAATACATACAAATATACTAATCACAAAATACATAATACATAATAAAATAAAATACATAATACACTATAACATACATAATACTAATAATACAGATACAATATTTTAAGTTAAATACAAACAAACAATTATATAAGATAACTACATATAAGAAAAAAAAAATAAAATAAATAAAAAAATAAAATAAAAAATAATAATAAATATAAAATATATATATATATATATATATATATATATATATATATATATATATATAAAATATTAAAAATCAAAAACAGGAACTTTTTTTTTTTTTTTAAATTTTGGAAAATATTGATGTGTCTTTTAGATAATTCATCAGTTTGGTGGCTGACTCCTGGGTATTTTGTAATATTGTCTCAATATCATTCTCCAAACCAATCCCTCTTCGCTCGGCTTCGAAGAGCCTTCTAATTTAAATGAAACAATGAAGTGATTACTGGGTAATTTCTTCACAAGAAATCATGAAGGTCATTATTGTAATTATAGACATTTATTTTTAATTTAGGCAAATCTCAATAAATAAGATAAACAAAAACATGTATAATACCGAAAGAAAGCTGAAGTTTAAACAAAAACACACACACTCAAACCTATGGAAGATAATAAAGAGCGAAGGAAACTGCCAAAACTTATTTGATTTCCAAAAACAATAATTATAAATAATAACTAAAGCCCTCCTGTGGTGTAATGGCTAGCATAACAGCTTTCTATGATAAGGGTTGCGATTCAAACCCGGTAGTTGGCTCTGGGATTTTTAATGGGAGTAAAATACCCTTGGCTATGTTGTCCTTTAAAGGGGACGTAAAATGGTGGTTCCGAACCTGTGCTATGTCAGTTAGTTGTAAAAGAGCTATATCCCAATTAAACCTGATTATGCAAAATATAGTACATATAACATAATAAATAAGTATCGGTCATGCATTTTATTGACGAAACCACCTAAACATATTTAAAAAAAAAACAACTGTATAATGGTGGTCCCGAACCTGTACGATGCTGGCATACTTGGGTACTTGTTACAGATCCTCATTATCATTAAACTTGGAAAGGGAAAATTTTGAACTACGTTGTGTTTTTTTTTTAAGCGAAACGAACTTATAGACCACGCAAACATCATTTCCTCCCAACTTTGCCCACACATTCCCCTCTCTTCCTCTCTTCCCACCTCTTCTTCATTCTTTCAGACTGCACTCTTCTTTCTTCCTCGCCCTATACCCTCTCCTTTCTCACCTTTTTGGCACACGCAAAATCCTTTATCTACCCTAAGTTTTCCTTATATTCATCTCTGTTGTGACAATCCTGATTTGAGATTTCCAATTTCACTATTACTTTACTTATCTGTTGAATGTACCCCTCGGCCCATATGTCCCTGAATATTCCCACATTTTCATAAACATCTTCTTATTTATTTTGACTTCTATTTTGTTGAGCAATAAAAAAAAAAGTCAAAACGTGACTATAATTTTTAAGGTCTAAATTATGATATAGGTAGTGGTTAGCCAGGAAACGACTTCTCAGTACTTATTATTATTATTATTTATTTATTCATAGAAGTTTTTTTGGCATTACAATTGTATTTGCTATCTGCTTTTTTTGAAATAAGCAAATATGCTAACAAAAGATATAACAAACTACATGAGATAGATAAAAAAAACTAATAACTTTCAATATTTCAGGTCTCTTGGCCAGCGTCTCGATAGTCTTCTGGGTGAATTATATAGGTTTGTGGCAGTTGATAGGTTTTGAGTCAGCGGGTTTGAATTTAGGGTCAGTCTGTCATGAAACTTATTGTAGCGATCAGTGGCAGTTGCAATGACGAATGGAATGTCTAGGTTAGTATGCAGTGTCTCTTTAGATACGTAAAATTGGGGCATTTATAATTTTCCTAAGTAATTTTGATTGAAATGATTGAATAATTTTGATATTCGACTTTTTTGCTGTTCCCCATAACTCAATGCCATAAGTCCAAATGGATTTTATTAGTACTTTATAAATAGTTAATTTGTTCGTCAATGATAATTTTGAACGTTTGTCTAGTAACCTTGAAAGAAGTCCATATCGTTGATTTAGTTCTTTTCTTTTTTGTTTGAGGTGGTATGCCCATGTTAGTCGTTTGTTTAAGGTTAAGTCCTAAATAACGTACTGTGTCAGATACTGGTATAGGAATAGTATCGTAAAAGACCTGGGGGCAGGAGTTATGTTTTAAAGAAAATGTGACGAACAGGCTCTTTGATTGATTCATTTTTATTTTCCATGTTTTTGCCCAGCAAGCTATGTCGTCCAGATGTTCTTGGAGTGCCTTAGAAGCCTTAGAGGCATCTTTGTTGGATGTCAGGATAGCTGAATCGTCAGCAAAGGTTGCGTCAAGCAAAGGTCAGCAAAGGTTAAGTGTTTCTGGATGCTGTGGGATGTCAGAGCAATATATATTAAAAAGTGTAGTAATAATACTTATAGTAATAATAATAAGTATTGTTAATGTCTCAAATTAATATTAAATTTGTTGTGGCAATAAAAGTAAATTATTGCTATAGCGTCGATCCATTCGGAATCGTCCAGTCCGCTCAACATTTTTGATATTTATCTAAACTAGGGACACACACAAAAAAAAATCTCAATTTTTATTGTATTCGAGTTTGTAAAAATATTTGATATCGTTTAATTTATTTTTATTAAAAAGACTTTCAGTTTAACCCCAAGTGAAATTTTTTCACCACAATTTTCCTTAATTTCTTTGTGATTCCACTTCGGTATTACCTCAATTGAAAATAATATACTTCGAGAAAAGCGTTTTTAATTTCGGGTTTTTCTCAGGGCTGTGACATATCATATTTTATGGTGGAAGACATTCACGTTTGCGATCATCGGAGTATCTCAAAAAATTTTATGTTTGTGAAGCTGAAATTTTTGTGGAGGTTCCTCTAAATGTCTGGATGAGCAATGAAACTGGGTTTAGGAATATCCGTCCTCTAAGTTAATAAAGAGAAAAATATTTCTAAAACAAAAAAAGTTTTATGAATCGAAACCTATACATTTCCTAAAACATGGTTGGTTGGTTGGTTTTTAATATTTTATTGGCACAAAATATCTCGGTCATCAGTGCCAGACACTCATTTTTAGAAACTAATTTAAGGTTAAATAATGAACAATTGTTTTACTAAAAAACAAATAGTTGAAAACAATTAACTAATAAGAATAATCAAATAAGAATAAATAAGAATAATCACTAGTAAGAAAAAATGTAACAGCATTAGCAAAAGATAAACATATATCAGGTTAAATTAAAAAAAAAAAAAAAATTATATATATATATATATATATATATATATATATATATATATATATATATAATTATATGTATGTATATAAATAAAGTTGAAAAATAATTAATTAATTTAGAAAATAAAATAACAATAATTATAATAATTTTAAAAATAATAATAATAATAGAAAATATAATTTTCAAATCTGCTTGTAAAAGTCCATTTCCGTAAGAAAGCACATCAATTCGTCAATTCTATTTATATCGTTCCCAAAGCAACCGCGACATTGAGTGGTATACCCCTTTGGTTCAATTCCCTGTGTAGAAGGGACATTCCTCGAAAATATGAGTAACTGTCAGTGCTCCCCCACAATGCTGACATCTTGGGGGCAAATCCTTAGATATTAAGTGCCCATGGGTTAACCTTGTACGTCCGATTCTCAGGCGGGCCAGGACAACCTCCTCTCTGCGGTTGATGCGATTTGAGGTTTTCCAAGACTTTGGCTCACTCTTAATCGCTTTCAGCTTGCTTGGATAGCTGTTTTTCCATGTTTCATCCCATTTTTTAAAAACATTTTCAATTAGAGGGCGCGCTAGTTCTGATGGTGTTAACAGTGCTTTACCACGACCAGGGAGAGTGAGAGCCTCTTTGGCTGCCTTATCTGCCATTTCATTACCCATTATCCCTATATGGCCCGGTATCCAGACATAATGAATAACTACTAAAATTAAACATTATTAAACCTAAAACATTATTAAGTTCTCAATTAGAAATTGGTCAAATTTCTTAAATCATGAAACGAAAATCATCTTAATCCGACCTACCTAAACATACTAAATTTATAACAAACATATTAAAGCTAATTGAAAATCGTTTCTGTTTCAAGTTATCACGGAAACACGTTCATCTGTTAAACTGATATAAAAAACTCGTTTCTAAATGATAACAACCAGGAGGGTTTCCTTTGAAATACATTATCCACGATTTGAAAAAAAAAAAAAAAATGCATTTACGTTATACACTAGATGATGATCTTCAAGGTTTCTATTTTTCATTTAATGTTGACTATTTACGGGTGTGGCTAATTCTTCTAATGTGTTATATTGTTCAAGGATCTTCCTTTTAGAGATAATTTAACAATTAAAATCACTATGAATTGAAATAGGGAGGCTCCACCAACCCTCCATTTTGTGGGCAAGTGAGAGCCAGTCAGGCAAAAATGTCAATTCAGACTTGAAAAGAGTCTTGCCAAGACAAAAGGTAAAAGTGAGGGGACAAGGCAATGACAGACTTCAACATTCTAATTTGTGAAGCACTAAGAAGACTGTGCAGGGAGAATGATGGGCCAGAAACCAGCCAACACGAGTAAGAGCTCAAACTAACAAGCAGCATATTTAGAATTATATTAAAATTTAAGCTGCCACACTGAACTGTATATTATCAAATGTCAGTCATTTCAATTGTTATTAATTACTTAATCAAGGATCAAATATTGTCATGTTTCAAACCCACCAAAAATACAATCCACTATCACAAAACAGTTATTCACAGAATAAAATTTAAATCATTTATTCAATAATAACACTATTATTTGATTATTTAATTTTTTGTTTATTCATTTAACGTCCCTTTTATACTAATCAGACGATGCTACAAAGGGAATCCTAAATTTTGCCTATCCTGGTTTAATTAGGCGGGAATCTTTAACGAGTACCTGAATCGCAAATGCTCTGGACCACCATTTTACGTCCCATCCGAAAGAAGGCACACTCAATAATTTTTTAATTCCATTGATAAATCGTAGGGCCAACTGCCGGATTCCGCATCCTTTGGCATAAAAAACTGTTAGTAAATGCTATTTACTACACGAGATGTGACCTCTATATATGACACAAGTAACCCTAAATTATTTTATATAAATATATATATATATATTTTACAAACTATATTTATGCGGTTTTGTCAATAAAATGAATGACCAATACTAATTTATTATGTTATAGTGTACTATGTTTTGCATAATCAGGTTTAATTGGGATATGGATCTTTAACGACTACCTGACAGCACAGGTTCGGTATCACCATCTTACGTCCCCTCCAAAGGACAGTATAACTAAGGATTTTTTACGCCCTTTAGTAAATCCTAGAGTCACCTGGGGTTCGAACCCGTCACCTTGGACATGGAAAGATGCTATGCTAGCCACTACTCCATGGGTGAAGCCAATTTACACGTACTATTAGTTGTTCTGTGTATTTTAGTTAGCCTTCGTATAAATCTTCTATAAATAAGTCAGTCTGGCCAGAGACGGCATTGAGGTAACATCTATCGCTCCCACAGTTATCGTTTATCACGTAATTATTACTATTATTTCCTACTTTTTTTTTTTTAAATACAATTCTACGTGTCGTTAAAAGAACTTAGTGTCACTTAACGTCACTTAAACGCACAAGAAATAGTACGGGAAAACGTTAAATTTGAAACTCACTGGACACCGTTAGTAGAGCGCAGTTAATCCATTAACTTCCAAAGGATTTTCAAGTCTGATAACAATTTACCGTGCGTAAACATCGCTACTGTTTGTAAACATTATATATATATCTAAATATAAATTTTTATTTTATTTTTTTCTTCTCTCATAGCAAAATGGTTCAGTGCACTATCTGTGAGTGTGTGATTACAAGGGACGATAAAGGTAGTTTGGGTTGTAGCAAATGCCGCGTAATTTATCACGGTAAGTGCTGCTACCTAAGTGATAAGGAAATAGAACAAATTAAATCTCAAAAGAAAACCTGGTCCTGTAAAAAATGCGACCCGCCCAGGAGTCCAACTAAGATCGCCGAACCGTCGGCAGCGGATATTCTCGCTGCAGTGAATCTATTAAGAACTGAAGTTAACGATGAAATCAAAAGTATTAAATCGTCTCTTGAAAAATATGGTGGGATGAGTTTTGAGCTAAATGACCGTCTCACGAAAATAGAGAAGCATCTTGAGGGTCAGGCTAAACATTTAGAAGAGGTCACAAGGGAAAATAAAATCCTCAAATCACGAATGAGCGAATTAGAGGTCCGCCTTAATAAGGCCGAACAGGGATTACTCTGCAGGTCGGTCGAAATTCGTGGGATCCCAGTGCGCCCCGGGGAAACACCAGCGGCCCTAGTGACCAGTGTAGCTGCGGGTCTGGGGATTAAAATCTGTCTTGAGGATCTTGACGTTGTGGAGCGGCGCAGACCGAAGAAAGACGACTACCGGCCTCCTTCTGTCATCGCTCGGTTTGTAAGACAATCGATGCGGAACGAGCTAATAAGAAACAGGAAAGTTAAGAGAGACTTCTCGACGCGGGATATTGGGTGGCAAGAGAACGATACTCACCGGATTTATCTTAGCGAGGAAATGTCTCCTATGAATAAGCACCTTTATTGGCTCGCTAGACAAAAGAGATTGGAAAAAAAAATTAAATATGTATGGTTCGCCGCCGGCAGGGTGCGCTGCAGGAAGGAAGATGGACATCCTGTTATCTTTATTGATAAATCTCAAGATCTAGACGTCTTCGGATGACTCATAAACACCAGTCTACTTACGGTCTACATACTGGAAAAGGTCTCGGCTTCTAATAATCTTCTTTACGTCCTCTGGAATCTCAACTCAACTACTTTGTTTCTTATAAGTTTACTTCGTTTTTTGTTTTTTACTTTGATAGATTTAATATTTTATGTTTTTTTTCGTTTAAATCGTTTCTCTCAAAAGTTATTTTGTATTTTTTCATTTACATTAATCAATTTATATCCAGTTTTAATTTATCATCTTGTGGCTCTAGCGTCTTCCCTTCACACTCTGTTTATTTCCCCACTTCCTTTCCTGTATGTCTAATGTCCTAATCAGCTGTCACGTTAACGCCCAGTCCTTTCCTGCCCACTTTGATGAATTCTTCCAATATTTTACGAATAACTTCTACCACATCATCGCTGTCTCTGAAACCTGGTTAAAACCATACATCCCTTCCCACTCTCTGTCTCTTCCCGACTATTCCCTAATTCGCCATGACCGGATTGGCCGGACTGGTGGAGGTGTGGGACTTTATGTCCACAACAGCCTTAAATCCCATGTATTGGAATTCTCTTCCCCTTCCGAATTTCCTCATATTGAATTCCTTTTCATTGAAATTTCCTACAAAGCCAATACTCTCCTTTATGCTGTGGTGTATCGTCCTCCTCTTGTACCTTTCGATCCGTCCTTTGAATCCTTCCTTTATAACTATATCCCCTTGTACAATAATATTATAATATGTGGTGATTTCAACACCAACTTCCTTTCTGATTCCAATGATAGACAATACCTGGATAACCTATTTTTCTCTCTTCACCTGTTCATCGTTCCATATGATCCAACTCATCACACTCATTATTCCGACACCTGGCTTGACCTACATATCATTGATTCTGCGCAAAACCTTCTTTCCTCTTCTCAATTGCCTGTTACGTTCCTTTCATCTCATGATCTTATCCAAATCTCATACAATTTCCAAACTGCAGCGTTCCTTCCCAAAACAGCAACTTTCCGAAACCTAAATGACCTCACCCGAGAAAATATTTTACCCGATATTGAGTCCTTGGATTGGAATAAAATCTATGTCTGCTCGTCAATCGATTCAATGGTTGATATTCTCCACCTCCAATCTCCTCAGTATCCTCGACAAACATGCCCCACTCAAAACCTGTACCTTCCGCCACCGTCCTGCTCCTTGGATGAGTCCAGAAATAAAAGACTTACAAAAGAGACGTGAGGCAGCCCGTAGACGCTTTAGGCGTACTAGACTGACAGACGACTATCAAGCGTTCAGGGCACTCCGCAATCTGACTCAGGCAACTATCAGACAAGCAAAATCTAACTACTTTTATACAACCCTCTCCTTTGCACCAGATTCCAAATCAAAATGGACACTCCTTCGCCAACTGTCTTTCGGCAAATCCTCTTCCTCGCCAGTTTTTCAAGTCTCACCCGATGAATTAAATTTTTACTTTTCTTCTTCTTCCTCTGATAATTCTTCACCACCTTCTTCCGAATTTTCCTCAATTCCATCATTTAATCCCGATAATTTTTATTTTTCTGATATTTCACCAACCGATCTTATTTCCTCAATTATGAAATCTCATACCAACTCCACAGGAATAGATGGAATACCTGTTAAATTACTAAAATTATGCCTTCCCGACATCCTACCAGTTCTTCTCTTTATTTATAATTTTTCACTCCAAAATTCCACATTTCCTACCAATTGGAAAAAAGCAATAGTCCACCCTATCAATAAAATCCCTAACCCCACATCCCCTAGAGACTATCGCCCAATTTCCATCCTCTCTAACCTTTCCAAACCATTGGAAAAAATAGTTCAGTCCCAATTGTCTAACTTCCTCGAAACATCCAAACTTCTCGATCATCTCCAATCTGGTTTTCGACCTGGCTTTTCCACACAATCCGCTCTCCTCAAAATCACCAGCGACATACATACCGCCATGGACGAAAAGAAACTGACAGCACTAATACTTCTAGACTTTTCTAAAGCCTTCGACTCCTTGATCACCCTATCCTTTTTTCCAAATTACAGTCTTTATCTTTTTCCAACAGCACTATTCGCTGGTTTCGATCATTTCTCTCAAATAGGACTCAAGCTGTCACTATTCCTAACAATCCCCTGTCTTCCTTTCTTGGCCTTTCGGCAGGTGTGGCCCAGGGCTCAAGCATATCTCCTCTCCTTTTTAATATCTATATCAATGATCTTCCCAATTCCATCCATCACTGCTCCCACCATCTATACGCTGATGACTTTCAGATCTACCTATCCTTCTCTCCTTCCGAGTCAGTAGTAGCATTTGCCAAAATTCAGGAAGACTTGGATAGAATCTGTGCTTGGGCAACCCTCAATAAACTAAGGTTGAATGCTATGAAAACTCAAGCCATTGTTATAGGTTCCAGTTCCCTCCTTAGATCCAACAATAAATTTCCGAAACTAACCCTAAATCATTATCCAATCACCTACAGATCCTCAATCAAAAACCTGGGTATTACCATTGACCCAAACCCTTTCATGGAAACCCCATATTGACCAAATTTCACGCAGAACAATAAGTACCCTCAAATACTTTCATCGTTCCCGTCATCTTCTTCCACTATCCATCCGTAACCTCCTTATTTCCTCTCTTGTTTTCCCCCACTTTGACTATTGCTGCTTAGTATATGGTGGCCTCCCGAAAGTGCTTGAGGACAGGCTAAAACGAATTATGAACATATTTTTAAGATTTGTCCTCAACACTCCGAAGCGGTCTCATGTAACCCATTTAATACAGCGAGTTAAAGTGGCTCCTCCCTCCAATTCGTAGACAATATTTCCTAGGATCATTCCTTTACCAAACCATTAACACCAAGCTCCCTCCTTATATCCACAGTCTTCTACAATTTAAATCGTCAATCCACTCCCTCGAAACAAGGTCCCGCCATTCTGACCTTTACATTCCTACCCATAGAACAACAACTTTTGATCATTCCTTTCTTGTCCGCTCTGCAAATCTCTGGAATTCCCTACCTACTCATATCCGCCATGCTTCATCTCTATCATCATTCAAGTCCCAACTGTTCCAATACCTCCTGTATTCCCAAACAGACGCTCAACAGCAATGAGGTTTTATATCAAAAATCAGATTTTGAATGTAAAAAGGAAATATTATTATTGATCATACCTTATTTAATTTATTAATCTTTTTAAATTTAGTTTGTTCAGCAAAAGTATGCATCTGAAGAAGTTTATTAATTTTACTCTTTTGTTTTATTGTAAAGATATATTCCTTTTTTTTTTTTCTTTTTTTTTTAATTTTATTACTTCTTACACCATTGTAAATAAGAATTAATCATGATCATCTGGTTTTTTGGCCAGACGTACTGTATACTTTAATTGTACATATTTGTTGTTCGTAAGGGACTATGTCCCAGAATAAAGATTATTTTCTATTTCTATTTCTATTTCTAAATATGTACAAATTAACACAAAATAAAATATTCCAGAGGAAAACCGCTGGGTACAGGCAGTAAAACTATTAAAAAAAAAAGAAATACACAATTTAATTAGCTCTATATCTACCAAAGACAGAGATGGTATGTATTCATACAGAAGTTAAAGGAATTATTAGTCTTCTAAACCGAACATTTCCATTTGGGGATTATATTTCAGAAATGAAAAAAAAACAAATCTGGTCTTGCTTCTGTCAAGCTGTAGTTAATTCTGGCTGACAGTTATACGCGTTGTGTGGGTGTTATGACACCCACTTCTCACATTTCAATGAAATTTTCAGGATCTGTGTGGGTTGGAGCGATATTTAGATAGTCCTATGTTAATTTAATTAAAATATAGCCTCCAATTAACTTATAAATATTTTCCTTTGCAATCCAATATCCTATAAAACTGCTCAAATAAATTAAATATTTGAAATAAGCATTTAAAAAATATATTTTTTTTTTACATTATTCTACTTATTTTCCTTAATAGCCTAATAAAAAAAAATATTACATAAAGTACTGAGCTGTGAAGTAGGCGGTCTTGTATTATACTTAATATATTACTGCTTAATGTAGATGCTCAATCACTAATAGTAAATACTAAAACATTACAAAAAAAAAACAGAAAAAACTATAATCGATATTTTTACATTTTGCGTAATGTATCTCCCTCTATATTCAGGAACATACTTTCAGAAACTCAGGTAATAATAAAGCAGCATAACCAGCGGCTTTAAATAGAATCGGGTCTTATTTAGTTTACTTGTTGTTGTTTTTTTTTTCTTTCTGTATCTCTACAACCCACCCAGTTTCTTGGTTTTAGAACATTAAAAAACTGTTAATGATACTCGACCAACGTCCGAGCAAGGAGGCCAAATATATCCCCGTTTACCCAAAGGGGTTTGCTGATTTCGATGAAAACGTTGTGTAACTTCTCGGGCGTACGACTTATCGTTTTTTGAGCTAGAATTAGTACACACACAGAGACCTGTTTTTTTGCGCGAATTGGTCATTTGGAATCAAGAGACCTTAAAACGTATATTTTCGTTGAAAACTGGAATTCGAAAATATTCACGATCGCAATACTTCCTCACTATATATTGTATATGCAGGTGGGTGAAAGAAAAAATATGGCGGGCGATTAAATATGATTTTAATAAATAACTCAGTTATTTTTGAAGATAGAGAAAAATGTTAAAAGATTTTTCTAACCAAGAAACCCCGAATAATTATTAAAAAAAAAAAAATGATATTTTACTTCTAAATACGGCTATACATCAGTTATTTTTTAAAATAGAGAAAAAAAAATGAATTGAGCTTTAAGTTCAGGACACCGCAGTTTTAGAATCAGTCGATTTTCCTTTAAATGATTTATATCTTTTCATATAGGTTAATACGTTAATTATCTCCAAATAGCTGTATAAACAGTTATACACTAATATAATAATAATAGGCTTACCGAACCCGAAGGTTCGATGCCGATACCACCAAATTCTGTCTACACAGACAAGCCCAAGCCCCTGAGATCAGCCTTAACGTAATCGACGCTTCGGCCTACCGCTTATTAATTAATATAGTATTAATATACCGCTTAAATAAACTAATATAGCTATTTGGAAATAATAAACCATTGTGTAATAATTTGCGAGATCGAATAATAAACTATTGTAATCGTCAATAATTGCCTTGTTAATATTTAAATATATTAGATCCGCTTTGCCTTCTAAAATATTAATATTCCCCATAAATACAAATGATGGCGCTTTCTTACTTCACAAAAGATGATGGCTTAGCTCTGATCGCGTTGAGGTTTGGCCCAAGATATCTGAGCGCTTACCTAGACCCAGCCAAACTACTTTGATATTTATTGATATTAAAGGCCGCGCAAAACGGTGAGAGAAGAGGTAGGTTGAAATTCGTGAAAGCAGAGTGTTGTGAGAGTTCATGAAAGTAGCGGGAGTGGAGCAAGCATATTTTTATTTAATTTTTTAAAATACGGATAATAACATTAAATATTACTTTAAGAAACTACTATTTTTGGAAAAAAAAAAGATAAAAAACTAAATAATAAATTGTATTAAGTGTAATATTCACATCATGAATACCTGTTTTTTTTAAATATAGCAATTCTTTAAGATATTAAACATTATTTTAAATGCAAGTTTAAAAAAATATAAATGTAGCTTTATATTATATGTTTTTTTTTTCTAATCTCCTTAATTGTGCAACTAACAAGAAACAAATATAACAATTGCAGAAACATAATAAGGAAACAGATTAGACCTTTCAGAACTACCTCTTGAAGTAAATTTAGTTTTATAGAACGACCTTAATATTCCATTTATTTTAGACCTGGTACCATCCAAATTCTCCAAATTCCATCAGAACCTTCTTCATCATCCTAATCCTCTTGCTCAATCGCTTTCCAGCTCCACCCATCCCTACAATCCTCCTCGAAGATTGAAACGGCAGTGGCCCCGCGACGTTTTGTAAACATTTATTCTGGAGTTCTGACACTGGTCAGATCCTCCACTCATGTACTGTATGTTTGTGGCTATTCCGCCCTAGCTCGACCTCCACTGGCTTACACCAGTGAAGCGCCGGGTGAGAGGCGCTGGGAAAACTTGGATTCGGCTTCTCCCCCCACTTGTGGAGGGAGCAGCAGAGTCTAGGGCCCCTTTAGCAGATTGTATATATAGCATTTCCAAGTCAAATTCAACCTTTTCCAAGTCAAATTCAACCTTTTCCAAGTCAAATTCAACCTTTTCCAAGTCAAATTCAACCTTTTCCAAGTCAAATTCAACCTTTTTCAAGTCAAATTCAACCTTTTCCAAATCAAATTCAACCTTTTCCAAGTCAAATTCAACCTTTTCCATTTCAAATTCAACCTTTTTCGATTTCAATAAAATAATAAAAATCAAATTAACATGATTTTATGTTTTTATGGTTATTTTAATTACACATTATGTTTTAACCCTTGTGGCTTGTTAAATGTTCCCAGGGGCCTTTTTACATATAATTAGTCACGATTATAATAATAAGTATAACCGATACTTTAATTTACAAACATTTTCGATACAAGGTCTGGTAGTCGGATTAGCGGGGTTTCGTTTAATTTTAGTTTTATAATCGCGGGCGAAAATTCTTATTTATTGGATAGTAGGCTCAGTAGATGCGTTCACAAAGGTTTTTACCGACCATTCTATTAATTTTAATTCCGCTCGCTCAAATATGGGTTTATTATAACTTTTTCGTATTTATTGGATACTAGGCACAGTAGCTGCGTTCCCAAAGGTTCGTTACCGATTACACTATTAATTTTAACTGCTCTCGCTCAAATATGGGTTCATTATAACTTTTTCGTATTTATTGGATACTAGGTACAGTAGCTGCGTTCCCAAAGGTTCGTTACCGATTACACTATTAATTTTAATCGCGCTCGCTCAAATATGGGTTTATTAAAACTTTTTCGTATTTATTGGATACTAGGCACAGTAGCTGCGTTCCCAAAGGCTCGTTACCGATTATAAAATTACTTTTAATCGCGCTCGCTCAAATATGGGTTTATTATAACTTTTTCGTATTATTGGATACTAGGCACAGTAGCTGCGTTCCCAAAGGTTCGTTACCAATTATACTTTTAATTTTTATCGCGCTCGTTCAAATATGGGTTTATTATAACTTCGTTTTCTTTCCTATGCTAATTGCTGTATTTGTGTTTGGGGGGGGTTTGTTAGTGAATGTGTTAATGTTCCTTTAGTCAGTTGGTCTAATGTTTGTTTATTTCGTGGTTTTTGTAACTTTACATCTATTGGGTTACCGCTAATTATTTTTATCCGGATAATAAGTTATCTTTTTGGTTAATATTTTGGAGTTTGATAATAATCAGCTGAACAGAACGATTTTATTTATTTATTTTTATTTGATAAACCTCTACTTGAGTTATCTAAATTAAAATTAGTAGTATAATCTGTAACGAGTCCTTGGTTACGCAGCGAATGAGCCTAGTATGCAGTATATACGAACAAGTCAAAATAAACCTCTTCTTGAGCGAGCGCGATTAAAATTAATAGTATTATCGGTTACGAATCTTCGGGAACGCAGCTACTGAGCCTAGTAGCCAATAAATACGAAAAAGTTAAAATAAATTTCTTCTTGAGCGAGCGCACTTAAAATAAATTGAATAATCGGGATAGAACCCCCCGCAACGCAGCAACCGAGTCTAATAGCGAATAAATATGAAAAAGTTATAATAAACCCATACTTGAGCGAGCGAGATTAAAATTAATAGTGTAATCGGTAACGAACCTTTGAGAACGCAGCTACTGTGCCTAGTATCCAATAAATACGAAAAAGTTATAATAAACCCATATTTGATCGAGCGCGATTAAAATTAATATTATAATCGGTAACGAACCATTGGGAACGCAGCTACTGAGCCTTGTATCCAATAAATACGAAAAAGTTATAATAAACCCATATTTGAGCGAGCGTGATTAAAATGAATATTATAATCGGTAACGAACCATTGGGAACGCCGCTACTGAGCCTAGTATCCAATAAATACGAAAAAGTTATAATAAACCCATACTTGAGCAAACGCTATTAAAATTAATAGTGTAATCGGTAACGAACCTTTGTGAACGCATCTACTGAGCCTACTATCCTATAAACACGAAAATGTTAAAAGAAACCTCTATTGATAATATTTATAAAACTAAAAAAAAAAACGGACCCCCGCTTATCCGACTACCAGAACTTGTATCGAAGATGTTTGTAAATTAAAGTATCGGTTATACTTATTATTATAATCGTGACTAATTATATGTAAAAAGGCCCCTGGGAACATTTAACAAGCCACAAGGGTTAAAACATAATGTGTAATTAAAATAACCATAAAAACATAAAATCATGTTAATTTGATTTTTATTATTTTATTGAAATCGAAAAAGGTTGAATTTGAAATGGAAAAGGTTGAATTTGACTTGGAAAAGGTTGAATTTGACTTGGAAAAGGTTGAATTTGACTTGGAAATGCTATAGTTAAGTTTGCTTGTATGATTTTTATTTATTTCCCAACTTGTATTTATCTCTACTACAGGTTGTTGTTTTGATTTGTTTGTTGTTTTTTTAATTGTTATGATCTTGTATATATTTGAATTTATTTATTTCCGATTTAATGTAATTTGACTTTATCATCATTATTCTGTATATATTGTATGAATGTGTACTACATCTCTATTACTACTGTTCATTATGTAACAAACTGTAATATTTCTCAATAAAAAAAAAAAAAGTTTTATAGAAAATACTGCAATTTAATATTTATTGAAATACGTTCAAAGTTATTGGGTTCAAAAATGTAATAGATTATAGTAATAAGGATCTTATGTTCCTAATGTTCCGTTTTTATCATAAATAAAGTTACTTCAGATGATTTAAGGGTACGATTCATTAAGTTTTGAAAAATATACGTATAAAAAAATTATGAAGTCATAGTAATCATGGAGGTAATGCTGAAATGTGACGTATGATGAAGGATCAAGACAGTAGCCAGGGGGCCCTTTCTCACTTATCGTCTGATCGTTATCTAAGGAGATCTCGCATCCAGCTTCTTTTTAATCTTCTCCTCGAATTTATAGGCATGTCGGTTGTAGCCATATCTCTTATAAGTGTGTTGGTATGTCTGTGTAAGTTATTATGAAATCGTAGAAAAGTCTTTGTGTTCGTCCATTGTAGGTAAGTGTAAGTCAGCATGTAAATTTTGTTAGTAACTTACCATGGTACATTTGTTATGAGTCGTAAAATTTTGGATTGAACAAATTTAATTTAAAGAAATTTAATGGTCCAGCAGTCTCGGAGAAAAGCAGTGGACAGCGTACGGCTTACGGTGAACAAAGGATTTTATTTAATCGTTATTCGGATTCTACTTATATTGAAACGTGAACCCTTAAATTTTGGCTGGGAGGAGATAATTTTTTTTTAATGATTACAAAGGTTCTTTATTAAAATAAATTAAAAGAAATCCTCGTCCATGAAACCAATCTCCGAACAGATAATTCCCCATCCCATCCCCAGTATAATTCCGAAGTTACCAGAGCATTGAGGAGACCATTTCCATGCGGTGAATATCAGAGCAGTAGGGGAACGATGCTGTGGAAGAAAACAAGGGGACGAAGCCTGTAAACACTGTTTGCTTCCTCTCTGCAAACAAATCCAAGGTCAGCAAGAGAATCATAATGAGGTCCTGGAATATAAACAAAAACCTTTACAAGCATTCTTTCCCAGGCTCCATAACCGATTTTATTACCTTATTTGTTAGCGATGGTAAGCGCACGTGGCTTTAGAAAAAATCTATTTATTCTCCAGATATTAGCAAAGATCCCGTCTTCCAAGATATCTCCAGAATTAAAGGAGATTTGGGTTTATAAAACCACAATCTGAATTGATACAGTTATTAGAAAAAAAAAAAGGATTGCTTAAAAATACTTTTTTCAAAACCTCTGAATGGTCTTAAGTTCAGTGCAAATAGAGATTTGCAATGTTGTAAACATCATATAGTAATTATATTAGAAATATATGTATATTAATTACAGACGTAAAAGACCTGACTCAAGGTTAATTATTAATGTATATACAATTCCTGTTCATTACAAGAGAGGAACAGTTGGTCCTATATGTAACAGGTAATTAATAAACTTTCTATTCTATTATATTCAACCCTAGTGTTGTCCAACGGCTAAAATAACGGAATCAATAATACTCTACTATAGGTTGCATTCGAAATATGAGCTGTTAATTAGTGTTTTTACTCTTATATCATTAATATATTATTATATATATTATATACACAATTCTCTGTTTGAATTACATATGTAATTTCATTAATTCACATCGTTTTTGCCATTATTGAACTCGAATATCTCAGGGTGGCACTATTTTCACTTATTTGCCTTCTTCCTCCTCCCTTCCTAAAACCTGTTCATCCTTTTACCGTTCCGTCTACGATTCTTCTGTCTTCATATTTAACATAAGTTCCTAATTTTGTTACCGAATCCCTTTTTGTCTCCTATCATTTGCTTGTTTATCCCCAACCCTTTGCTGAATCCGGTGATGTGTGTGCTGCTTCTTGCTCCACTATAGTAAGTGGCCTTAGAATGTTGAATAAGTCTATGCAGAGCATGTGTGGTATTAATTAAATGCCAAGACTCCTCAAATATAATAAAGTTAATATATTTTAAAATATTTCCCAAAGACAAATCGCGGACCCCGAGAACTTTTCCCAACATAGGGTGCTAAAAGTCGAAAAAGATTACTAACCTCTGCAACAGCCTGTTGCGGATTTGCGACGAGAATAAATATACTTCAAGAAAAAACACAACAAAATATTCTAAGAAAACTGGTCCACAGATTTAACAGTTGATTCGCAACTACTTTAAAAGTTATCCTAGAAACACAGTGGTAGATATACTCTGTAAAGAGTTTATTACTGTGTTTTCTCTAAAAGCATTGGCACAATCTCCGTTCCTGGTACACTGGAACTAAATCAGTTATTCCTACAATTCTTGTTCCTTCCAATAGCAATATTCCCAAGAATTCAATTACAGTCCAGAGGAAAGTTGATCTAACTCCCTATCTCGTTTTACTTATTCCATGGAAGTTTGAAACCCGATACTGCTGAAAAAAAGGAGGCCTTATTGGAAGTTATGTATAGAACAATAGAAAGGAGAGAGGTATCGATTGTTTGGAATCAGCTTGTTAAAGAATATCGATTATATGCACCTATTGCTGATACTTATTCAGCCATGTTATCATTAATTGGCGCAATTTATGTGAGGTGTAGATGTTATCAACCAAATATAAATCAAACCAGTTTTGACTCTATTTTTCTCTAGTTTTATTGTATTTCTTTTAATTTAATATTTTCAATCAATAATAATAAACTTTTATAATCGACAAAAAAAAAAAAAAAAAAAAAAAAAAAAAAAAAAAAAAAAAAAAATACTACCCCTAAATATTTAAACGCTTATGTTATAAGAAATTTAGAACCTCCGAAATAGAAGTTTTTTCCCTGTCCGCGCCCTTTCTGCGAAACTAATGGACCAATTTTTTTTTTTTTTAAATTCGCCGCAAAAATACTAGGGCATGCATTGATGATCCTAACACCTAGATGTTGATATCAGCTGGTTATTTTTAAAATGTCGGCTGATTAAATGTGATGTAATTTAATAGCTTAATTATTTTTTAAATAAAAAAAAAATATTAATGATTTTTAACCAAGAACCCCCGAATCATTATACAAAAGAGAAAAAAAAATATGATATTTTACCCATAACTCAGTTATATTTGAAGATAGAGAAATAATGTAAAGGTGTTTTAGAATCAGTAAAGCGCGATAAACAAAAAAAAAAAAAAAAAAAAGGAAAAAATTATCTTGGCTATAGATGACAACTAACGTGATAAAAAACGAAAAGAATTTTTTTTTATTCCGTTCAGAAAAAAATCTGGTGCGGGCAACACACGACTGTCACTTACCTCAATTTTTAAAATAAATGAAAGGATTTTCTAATACAGTTAGAGATTAAAATAAGTGGAACCATTAAAGAAATAATTAAATTGAATTTATATAGAAACATGTGTTTTATTAAAAAATCTATTATATTATTATAAAAAATAATCAGATTTATCGGCTTTTCATCACTCTTTATTAACTTTTACAAGTTGTTCATTGTTTATTAGATAATATTTATTCTAAAAGCTTTAGCTTTCCAACAGTATATTATACGTGTATATTACTGTTGCTATGTTCAAAATAAAAATAATGCATTAAAAAAATATGTTTTCAGTTTTCTCCTTTGGTTAGATATTGAATTCGTTCAACTTACATATTTATGTGTTTTCCATCGGTGGTAACAAGATACAAAATCTACAAAATTAAAGGTACTTTACAGGAAAAAAATCTAAAATATCGGCATATAAGTAAGCCCTGTCAGACCATTTTAATCAGAATGAAAACTACATGATATTAAAGCCCATTAAATTCTACATCGATATAGTGAGTTTAATCAAAATCGTCGGAACCATTTTCGAGAAAATCTAAGAAAAGTGCAAAATGGATGGTATAAAGTGGATCTTTTGGTAAGCTTATATTAATGAACAAGGTTTTGTAACGTCTCTATATATAGGCGTATATTTTTCTTAAATATTAAATTTCAGTTTCACAGGACTTACCGTTTCCGCCCGGGAGTTACCACACACACATACAAAGACCTTTTTGTGAGACTTGGTTATTTGGACTCGGGGGACCCTAAAACGTGTATTTCCATTGAAATTTGGAATTCGAAAATTTTCACGATCGCAATACTTACCCAAATATATATAGTAAGTGAAAGTAATAAGGGTGATGAATTTTATTCTTGGCTCGAATAATTGATTTATCGACTGCCTAAGATGTAAGAAGTTCACTGTAGTGTTAGGTAATTTTTGTTTTTTCACTTTAGAACGGTTAAAAAAAATGAATTTTCCGTTGAATCGCATAGAACGACCCACATGATATAAAAAGATAAAAAATCCGAGCACTAATGTGCCCCACAAAAAATAAAATTTAAACAGATTAGTTAATATGAAGCATAGGTGGTCTCAAACTATTGACTGGCAGTTTATATTTTGTTTGTTTGTATTTTGTTTTAGGTACATGTATTTCGTATGTTCCTGTATCGAAATTGATAATAGAACTATAATGTATTTTATAATTTGGTGTAAATAGCAAAACCATTTAATTTTGATGTACATGTAACAATTTGAAAATAATAAACTTTTGTGTGATTCGTAACGGTTTTATGTGCCATTACTGTCTAAAGCCTATTCATATAAGTTTCTCTATTATTCTTCTATATACTTTTCTTAATAGATGCCCTTTGTTTCGTTATCAGCTTAGATCCTCACACACCATCAATTATGAAAACCCCTTCGAATGCGGACAGTACTTCGATATCGAAAATTAACAAGCGCTAACCGCCCGAGTTGAAAGGATATGGTCGTTTTAAAGAGCCGTGGATGTACAATATCTAGCCAACTAGTTGGGTCTCGGCCAGGCAGAGATTTGGCACCAACAGGAGCGGGAATTTTAAAATTGCCTTTTTTTGTTTTTGTTGGACTTTACTTCCTTTTCCCGTTAGTTAATGCCCTCTAGACGCAAGCTGAAGTAATCCTCTCATTTATTATGTATTTATTAAAATATTATTAATTATTTAGTGGTAGTCTAGAGCAGTGGTTGCCAACTAGTCATCCACGAACCCCCCTGATAGTCCGCTGACAATGCCAAGGGGATACGCGATTTGTGAGGCTTTGGTTTTTAATAAAAATCACACGCTCTACAGTGTAGTTAAAATGTAGCGTCTACACGGACCAATTTAACATTGTAAGTGATATAAATGATGTGTTTAATGCTACAGTTTACAATCACAACCTTAAAATCGACCATTTTCTAGCATTTCGAAAATAATGAGCTTAAAGAACAGAAGGTGTATTGCAGAAGATAATGAAAAATATTTGATTTCTTCGTGAGTATTTGGATAAATACTTTCTCGTATAAGTTTTCAATTTTTTATTTTTACTTACCTATATATAAAATATAAGATAAAGTATTGCGATGGTGCAAATTTTCAAATTCCAGTTTTCAACGGAAATACGCGTTTTAGAGTCCTCTGAGCCCAAATAGGTCTCTGTGTGTGGTAACTCCTAGGCGAAAGCGAAAAGTCCTTTGAAACTGAAATTTCATATTTAAGACAACTACATGCCCGAGAGGTTACGGAAACTTTTTCACCAAAATTAGCTGTTCCGAAGAGCAACTTTATAGCATGCATTATGCACCTTTTTCCGATTTTCTCAAAAACGGCTTTATCGATTTTGATTAAACTCATTGTATCGATGTAAAATTTGATGGGCTTTTATATCATGTAAGTTTCATTCTGGGCTTAAATTGCAATATTTTAAATTTTCTTCCTCTAAACTACCTTTAATCTTGTAGATTCTATAAAAGAACCATATAGCCTTGTTACCATTGATAAAAAACAGGTAAATATATTAGTTGAACGAATTCGATATCCAATAAAAAGGATAAAACAACAAAAATATTTTTTAATGCAATTTTTCTTATACAAAAGCTTGTAAAAGTTAAAAAAGAGCAATGAAAAGCCAATAAAACTGAGAATTTATTTTATTAATTCATATTGGTTTTACTCATTTTTATCTCTGACTGTATTTGAAAATTCTTTAATCGATTTTAACAACAGCGGTAAGTGAAAGTCGTGTGTTGCCCGGACCAGATTTTTTTTTAATCGTTTAACAATATCGTAAAGTTAAAGGGAAAACCCTAAGTTAGGCATGGTATGTGCTTTACAACCGGGAGGCCTTAATTGTATTTGAATGAGAAAGAAAAAAAAAATAAGCGTGAGTATTTTGCATTGATTTATTGAGGAACTGTCACAAAATTGAATGAGAGTGAGTCAGGTCTCATTAGAAATATTTTATGCCCCATCTGTTAGATGTTGGCTCCGCAGCTCCGTCTCCGTCTTTCAGAACGTAAGGTGATTACTTGCATCAGCCTTGAAGAACGGCATCACGAAGGATTTTTCATCCCCTTAAAAAAAAATTTAGTACTTTCTTCCCGGTTCAACGTTTAGTTTCATTTTTCCACCTAGGCCATTTCTAGAATACAGGTATTTCACACGCAATGTACGTGACACGGTTCAACCCAATAAAACCTAAATATATTTGCCTGTTATTTAGGATTTAGTGGGTCCTCAAAAAATTTTGTTGGGAACCACTAGGCTGACTTTTACGCCAAAATGTAGTGAGTTCGAATCCTAATCCCGGGAGGACTTTTTAGAGCATGTAATTAAATGGTGATTCACGCGCAGCCTTCTTCCGGGTATGAAGCCTGTCATTCAACTGGTGGGCCTCTCACAAAAATAGACATAGGGAGTAATGACCTCAACTTTCAAGAATCTCGGTGTGAAATCATAGAAAACTGTACAGGACATCATCTTTTGGCCAAGTTCCTACCAGTGTTGCCGATAACTCAATTATAAAAAACCCAACAAACGCTCAACAATACCCGCTTTCATGTTTCGAATTTCTTAAGTTAAATATCGCTATTCCTTTCGAGTTAATATCTTAATATTTTTTAATTTATAATAACACTAACAAATTTATAGGTAAAATTAGTAGAAAAACATAAATTAACATAATTAGGTAAACATATCAATTGCTTAGTACTTCAAATTATATAACCTATATTGTATAATAAAATAGTCATGAATATCACGTAGGTTTATCCTCATAGAAATAGTATTTAATGAAAGTTGAGTGATGTGGGAACCAGGTTTGTAAATTTATCGGGTTGTAAAATAAGTTAGTGGCGTTTTTTACTGATCATTTCAATAAAAACTTAAGAGTCTTGTGAATATTTTAAGTCAGTAATATTCTGCGATAACCCATGCCATAGAGTGAGGGTTGTCTGTGATCTATGCTTGAATTTGGTCATCATCAACACTTGATGTTGATGACGACAAGCCCGATACCTACCACAACAGCAGTTTTATAATTAACTTGAACAGCTGTGTTATTTTTTAATCATCGCATATGATAATATACAATACAATTCGCTACATGGGAAAGATATAAAGTGTTTTCTAATAAACTATTTTATGGTAAAAGTGTTCTTCCTAGGCCTACTAAAGTGAAGGAAGAAAGTGTTAAGAAGAAAGGGTAAGGCTAGAAAGGAGGAGTTAATGCACAACAATGACCTCCTTCCACGGCTTTTCATTTAGCAAATGGAAATATTTCCATGGAAGACTCTTCGGCACTTCACTTTCATAGTATAGAGGATCTTTTTTTGTTTTTAGTATCTCGGCGTTTTCGTCGTAAGTGAAAGCTTTTCAGAGCATCTCAAAGATTATGATTATGTCTGCACTTAATATTTGAAATATACATTTTTTTCTTCATTAAACCTATATATAGAATTCTACAGAAAAGTTTTACAACGACGGAAAAGGGAGAAAAATATATTTGAATTTATTTTGATTTGAGATTTTGATATTAAATTAGAAATATTACATCTTGAATGTTGTTTTTAATTAAAAACCCAGCTATCAAAAATTATGAGTAAAGAGGTGTTGTGGCTAGTATATTAGCCTTCTATGCCCAAGGTCGCTGGTTACTAGCCCGGCAGATGGCTCTGTGACCTTTGAAAAGGTGTCCTTCGCTATATCGTCATTGGAAGGAACGTAAAATAGTGGTACCGAGACCATATCATGTCGGATGCACGTGAAAGATTCCTATCCTAATTTAACCTGAATATGCGATATGCATCCTAATTAAACCTTGCAGCCATGTGCATGAACCCGGATTGTTTGCATTGACTCCTTATCAGCACTTCTAAGCTTGAAATACCCTTTATTTAACATCTTATTGAAAATATTTTTTTCTTATTACAGTTCGTTAAAACTTCCAATAGTTTTGTTTACTGTGTATTGGAGCCAAGCAATTGCGGTATAGTTGGTAGTGAAGTGACCAATCGTGCAGCCAAGGCAAATAACATATGGCATTCCATTTCCTGTTGGTGACTTTGTTTCTGTCATCAAACAACGGATTCAGGTGAAACTGGGACAGATATGGCTCAACACATTAAAAAATATAAGGAGACTTTTTATCCCTCATAAGCATTCGTCCCTACAACATCGAAGGTAGAAGGTTATCCTGACGCGCCTGCGCATAGGATACATTCGATTAACGCACGGACTACCATAAGGGCTGTCAGTTATGCGGTTATCCTATCGCCGTGAAGCATAACGTGACGGAGTGTAGGGCTTTAGATACTCAGAGAGCACACTTTGAATTAGCCACTGACTTAAATACCATCGCTACAAGGTAACGTACAGACAAGTGAAAACGTTTTTGACTTCCTACGACAGACAGACATGTAAAATACACTTTAATATCCAAAAAGTTAATAAAAATTAATATTCAAAAAACACCTGAATATGCAAAACTTAGGACTCCCACTGTAGCATAATAAATTATTATTGTTCATATATTTTATCATCTATTAGTCGTAAGTTCTAAAAGGCAGATGCTCTAAGCAATCAAACAGACTAAAATACTAGTTAGAGCAATAATGCTCTATAAAATTGTTCCTGTCACAGACAGGCGGCGTTGACATCATTCAATGAGGTCACTGAATTCCTGTCATTGATTGGAAGACCAAATGAGCTTGGAATAGAAATTGATTGGTCCGGTCAAGAGAGGTCAACGGGGCGAAGACTGAGTAAGTGGTGGTTGAAGACTTCTCTGGAAAAGATAAGACCGTTTGTGTCTAAAGACAATAATGGCGAGTATTAATTGTTAACAAATTGAGAAATTTATTTTGGTATCATAACTATACTATATCCCTCCCCCCAATACATATATCTTCTTTAGTTCACTGCCGCATTCCTTCATCCCTTCTATTATCTCTTGGTATAAGTATCCGCCTAATCTTAGAATCAGAATATTCCGTTCCGAGATGTCATTATTTTACTGATAAGTTATAACATATAATAGTAATAAAGATCTTATGTTCTTAATGTTTCAATTTTATTATAAATAAAGTTAATTCGAATCATTTAAGAATTAATTCGGATCAGTTCCCTTATCTATGTGTAGCGGATACGTCACGGGCAGAGCTAGCGGCACAGTGAAGTCACCGGCCGATTATAAGAAGATGTATTATTTATTGATATTGTTAAATCGAGACTTGTTTATTATGATTGCATTATTCATGTTACCGATTTATGAAAATAAATAAACCTTACGAGGGCCAAGACACTAATCTGGTAGAGGAGTTCTCACCATCAATTATTAATATTGTGGGCCAAAAACCTAGGGGTTAGCTCAGTTCTTTATATCACCAACCTGCTTCTACCAGGTGGTATTTCTCTAGGCCAGAGTATCTATGTTTGTATCTCTATCTTTGTATCATAATGTGGTCTATCTTTATTTCACATCCTTCATCTACCTTCTCTCCTTCCTTCCGATCTCTCTCATAGGATGGGGCATGGCTTCTACCCACGTGCACCTATGAGGACTCCTAACCTCTACTGCTGTTGTGCTACTATCACACGTGGTGAGTCCATTCCTAGCCAGACCCCTCTGCTAATCGGTAGGTGCGGGTTAACCCCCTACTTAGCAGAGTAACCTTGGTGCTGCGGTACGTGCTTCTACCACGTTGGGCACCGAACTCCATCTTACTCTCTTCCTTACTTGAAAAAGCAATTTTCGAGGCCTACTGTGACCCTAATTCACCCTTAATAAAAACCATACCTCGACTTACGAAATAAGGAAGTGATGATATAAATACGTATAAAAGAGTATTAAGTAATAGTGATTAGATGAAGGATAAGTATAGTTATTAATTTATTTTATTTTTTTAAAGCCGCAAATGAAATATTGAATCTGGTACTCCAACATTCCCTGGAGTGCCTTGGTTTCAGTACGTATAAACACGATCAGCCTACAGATATTTCAACATTTTATACAAGCTGTGTGAGTTCCATGAAGACTACTACACTACTAGATCATTTTTTTTTTCATATTATCACTTTCACATTCCAATATATGAAATATCCACTACGGGAAAGTGATTTAATCGTGGAAATTTTCGAATTCCATTTTTCCACGGAAATACACATTTTAGCCCACCTGAGTCTAAATAACCCAGTCCCGCAGGTCTGTGTGTGTGTCCGTATGTAGGTAAGTCTAGCACAAAAACTGAAATTTCATATTTAAGACAACTATACGTCTAACTATACGAAGTAACAGCATCTTTTTCACCAAAATAGGCTGACCGTGAGCGCCACTTTATTTCATGCATTTTGCTCTTTTTTACGACGATAGACTTTAATATAATGTAGTTTACATTCTACTTGAAATATTCTGAAAGGGCTTATATGCCGAATTTTAAAATTTTCTTTCTCGTAAGTACATTTTATCATGCAGAATCTTGAAAATAAACCGTATTTTCTGATTAGCATTGGTTAAAAACGGCTACATACACAAGGTTAAAAAAATCGATACCCAACAAAAGGAGATAAGATCAAATATATTTTAAAAAAAAATTAATTATTGTTTCGTTTTTTAACATAATAACCGTAATATATATGTCGTTGAACAGCTTAAGATTTTAGAAAAAATATCTCATATACAATGTTTTGGAAGATAATAGAGTGTGATAAAAAGCCGATAAAACTAACTGATAATTGTAGATAATAATATAAAAGATGATTTAATAAAACATGTTTATATCGAAACTCAATATAGCTAATTCTTAAACCATTTTTTAACCGTAACATTATTTTTTTTAAAATTATTTATTTATTGCAATTTACAACTGTATAATGGAATACAACAAGTAAATTTGAGAAAATTATATAAAGGCATGAAACACATGTAGAGAAGCTTCCCAGCGGAAGCACTCTAAATATATTCTGAACTAGAAGGTCTCGGGGCCATCTCCTTTTCAGACGCCTCTGTGGATTGTCGGGAATTTAAGAGGAAGAGGGAGTCATGATAGGAATGGTATCTAGATCGGGTCAAATCAGCAACATACGGAATATTAAGGTCTTTGTGGATCAGTTTATTAGTTACAAAGTAAGGAGCATTGAGGATTTTACGAAGGATTTTGGATTGTAGGGATTGGATACGGGAAAAATTTGATGGTTTAGTAGAGCCCCAAAGCTCTACTCCATAAGTCCATATATGCTGTATGATAGTCATGTAGATAAGCCTTTTGTAGTTAAGTGGAAGATTAGAACGTTTGTCTAGTAAGTGTTAAAGTAGTCAAAAACGTCGTGCAGTGTCTTGTCATGAGGGTCTTGTATGAGGATTCAAGTAAGGCGTTTGTCAAGGTGTAGTCCTAGATATCAGATCTCTTCAACCAGGACAAGAGGAGTATTATTGAAGGAGACAGTAGGGCAGGATGTGATTGGCTTACGACGAAGGGTAAAGTTAATTTGGTGGATTTGTTGACATTTATTTCAATTCTCCAGTTCTGACACCATACTTCAAGGTCTCTGATGTGGGGTTGGAGAGTTTGAGAGGCAATAGTTGGATCAGTATTGACTGATAAAACACATCTGTCAGCATAGGTAGAAAGGAAAGTGTTAGAATGGGAAGTGATATGAGCTGTATAAACTGTGTAAAGGGTGGATCCTAAGATACTGCCTTGAGGAACACCAGCAAACTGACTAAAAATGGATGAATAGGAATTATTATTATTTACTTTGAAGGATCTGCCAGTGAAGTAGGACTGGATGATAAGGAAGTATGTAGGGGAGAGGAATTTGTGGAGTTTGTAAAGCAATCCCGGGTGCCAGACTCCGTCAAAGGTCTGTTCTACATCGAGGAAGGCTCTCGTGCAATACAAGCCGCGCACCAATGTAGACGAGACAACGTCCAACACACGATGACATTGCTAGATAGTGGAGTGGGATGTTCTGAATATAAACTGGTGATCAGGAATAATGGAATTAGTATCTAGGATAGGATAAAGGCGTTTCAGTATAAGCTTCTCCAAGATTTTGCCCATGATTTGTAAAAGTGAGATGAGACGGTAAGAAGATGGATTTACTGACGGTTTCTGAGGTTTGGGTATAATTTTGACAATGGATAATTTTCAGGAAGCAGGAAAGTATGGGGAGCGGAGTACGGAATTATATATGTAAGCGAGATATAGGATAGCTTTTCGAGGAAGTAGTTTTGAAATACGGGAAGTTATAAGATCATGCCCAGGAGCTTTGCGGGATGGTAAAATTTGAATGATGTTAGATATTTCTAACGGATGGAAGGCTTTAGGAGGAAAGGCCATTTGGAGTGGGATATCTAGCTCATCTTCTATTTTAATGTGACTGGGATTATGGATATCTTTTTTTTTTTTAACAACGGAGGTAAGTAAAAGTCGTGTTTTGCCCCCGCTAGATTTTTCTATTATAGATATTATATGATTAAATGTAAGGCTTCTTACAGAAACGGTAACAATATCATATATATAAAAAACATCAAAATATACGATAGAATACTCGGGAAAATTTAGGTTCTAAAATTACAAAAAGCACTAAATGCAGAAGGATATTCCAATAATAATAACTGCTGAACCGATTGGTTGGAGTCTAAGCGGTAGACCGAGACGTAAGTGGGTGGATTTTGTTAATTGGATATCGAATTTGTTCAACTTACAAATTTACTCGTTCTTTGACAATGCTAACAAGATGATACAGTTAATTTTTTTAATCTACAAAACTAAAAGTACCTTAGCGGAAGAAAATTTAAAATACCGGCATTTAAGTCCTGTCAGACAATGTCAATCAGAATAAAACCTGCATGATATTAAATCCCAATAAAATTTACATCGATATAGACTGTTCAATCAAAATCGTTAGAGCCGTTTTTGAGAAAATCGTAAAAAGGTGAAAAATGCATAGTAAAAAGAGGCTCTTCTGGTTAGTTGATTTTGATGAAAAAGTTACTTTAACATCTCGGACCTATTATTTGTCTCTAATATGAAATTTCGGTTTTATTAAACTTATTGTTTTCGAGCTAGACTTACCACACACAGGCCTTTTTGCGAGACGTTATTTTTACCCAGAGATCCAAAACGTCTATTTTCGTTGAAATCTGCAATACGAAAATTTTCAAGATCGCAATCTGTACCCTTTTTATTAATAAAACTGTATGGAAATTATTAAGCAGTATGTAAGTTTTTAGAAAACCTGGAGTTTTCCATGATCATTGAATGCATTGAGCCACACACACACGCATATATATATATATATATATATATATATATATATATATATATATATATATTTTTTTTACATTTTAAGAAATAATATATTAGAAATATAATTATACTGATTTATACTAATTATAATATTTTAGAATCGTTTTAAAAAATATTTTTTTTATGTTTCAGGGTGGGTTTTCCGTAGAATAAATCATAGTGGTAAGTACATTATGTTTTATACTTTTAATGTTGTTAATAAATAATTTTAAGTTTGTAGAAATATTATTTTTGATTTCGTATCAAAGGTTTTGAAAACCTAGGATCAGATATCACCTATATATTTTTATACTTTACTTAAAATGAAGAATCCTTCTTTAATCTTATCACAAAATTTATGTTTTTCTAAAGCAGCTGAAAAAAAAAAGAAAATGTAATCTCGAGTCAAAAAGGAATGTTTTCCACTAGATTGAGCAGAGGGGCTGCCATCTCCTTCAGCGATGCATTAATTAAAAAATGTTAAAGGAAGTGGAGAGTTGTAGTGAAAGGAGCAAAGGGGGACTGCCTTGTCTTCTATTTCACGCTAGGATGAACCGGCTACCTCTAGATTACTCAAGGCAGGAGAATTCTTTTTGCAATCTTCATAAGGTAGAAGATTATACATCATCGTATTGATCCACTCAACTTATTTCTGTATACAGCTTTCAATAAATCTTTCCTATGTTTATGTTAGAGTTATCCAGCTTGATCGTTTCGATATTTCTATATTTAAGCTTATATATAGAATAGAATAATAGAATAGAATGGACAATATTAATGAAGGGACACTAATGATTATATTTAGTTGAGATATATAAGATAAGATAAGATTAGCCTTTATTTACACATATTTAAAATTTACATACACTTAATTTATATATTTATTTTTATGTTTAAACCCTTTTAATAATTGATATAAATAAAAAGAAACAATGTTTTACCAAATATTGTATACAACTTTTTAAATAAAATTTACTAATACCTTTTTTAATAACATTGCAAAAAAAAACTTGTTTAAATAAATATTTTATCTTTGAATAAATAAAAATAAAAATGATTTTCTACTGATGGCCTAGAGTTCTAGAGAGGCCTACATCTCTTGAAGGAGGAATAGTCTTGATCGGTGACCAGCCGTATCTTCTGGGTTATGAGCTCGCTGCTTTTTCGATTTCTTGGCATTTTGATTCCCAATATTTTCGATCTTCTGTTTTCCTGTCAAGATATTCCTTCTTGTTTTTTAATTTCATCTGAACATCTCTTGAGTTGTCCTCCTTGGTTGCGTTTCTTTCCGAGAGGTGTCCATTCGGTAACTGCCTTGCTCCACCTGTGGTCCTTAATTCATATTAAATGCCCAGACCATTCCCATCTTAGCTTCTTTAAACAGCCCACAGCATCCATCACCAAAGTAACCTCTCTCTCTGAGTGGTATTTTTTACTCTATGCTTTAAATTAACATTTGTCATGCTCCTCTCCATTCTTCTTTACCAAACGTAAATTCTTCTTTCCTGAGCTTTAGTGAGGGACCATGTCTGGCTTTCATAAGTCAAAGTTGGGTGAATACAGGTATTGAATATTAGCCTAGTAGTTGAGATATATAGAATTGAATAGAAAATAATTTTATTCTGGAAATAGGTTTCTAGAGACTAACAGTTATTTACAGTTAAAATATAGAATATGTTCTGGCTAACAGACAAAAGGAACATAATTAATTATTATTTACAATGGAGAGACTTCTTTCTTCTCTAGTATTAATATAAAACACAAAAAATATTATAATATAAAAAATTATAAAAATCCTCTAATGAAAATTGTGTTAAATAAAAATATAAAAAAATTTGGGGTTTAATTTTTTTTTTGTTTCGTTCTAAGTTTTATATATAAAATTAAAATATCACAATTTCTGAGCGTCGGTTTGGGATAAAAGAAGTTATTGGAAAAGTTGAGATTGTAATAAGGATAGAGAAGCAGGAAGGAGGTTATGGGTTGGTAGGAAATTCTACAGGGCAGTAGAGCGGACAATAACGGAATGATCAAAAGTTTTAGTTCTGTGGGTAGGAACGTATAAGTCTGAATGGCACGATCTGGTTTGAAGTGGGTGGACTGAGGATTTAGATTGCAAGAGACTGGAGATGTAGTGTTATGTATTGAGAATACCGAGGGGTATAAATTGATTATTGGGTATTATATTAATTAAATAAATATTAATAAGTTTTATCGGTAAAAGTTCAAAAGGCGTTTCCTACCCCCCTTGAATTTCCCATGGTCACCCTGCAATACCCCAAAACCTTCCTAGACCCCGAAAAGAGTATTAAGAGTGGACAAAGGCTGTACCGCTGACTTCAGGCACTTCCCATATAACCTCTGCCTCCCTTTGTCATTCTAGGTGATCTGCAATTTCCAAATTATAGTATTTTTGAAAAGACGAGGGGATAGAGGTGACGAGGATGTTTCATCCACAAGAAGAGAAGAGTCGTTTTTGAGATGCGAAAGATTGGAAGACCTTCTACGGAGGCCGTCAGAGATCCGAGAGAAGTCTGTCGAGGGTCGAAGAGATGCTGGGGATGAAAAGCAGCCGGTTAAAAACATAGCTGTAGTGAGGATATTGGGAGTTAATAGTCTAGTGAAGGTAAGATCCAAGGAAATATTGTCTGCGAGTGGAGTGAAAGAGCCACTTATAAACCCGCCGTATAACCTGCCGAAGACAAATCTTAAACACGATATTTGATTATAATAAAGGTAGAACGTATAAAATCTATACCAATGCAATCCATTAAAGGTCTGATACTCAGTACATATACAGATTCATACTGTTTACAGACCAACGGGCTTGCAAGGAAGTGATTTGGCCTTTATTACGCCCAACTGTCAGATTTCTCTTCCAGCTTTAGGTACTCACTTGGCTTGGTGACCCGCAAGAGGGTATACCTATACTAAAGTCGCTCCAAGGGTGAAATAGAGGAATAATTATTCCGCCTCAGCCGGGTTTGATCCCAAGATCTCGAACTCATTTGTCGATTGCCCTATCCACTGAGCCACCCTGCTCCTAAGAATTTGTAAAAATAGTTGATTTTTTAGTTTTATTTGGCATTTGTTTTCAGTTTATTATTTTAAATAATGAACCTTTGTAATCCACCAAAAAAAATCAAGATAGGTAGAACCCGAGTACAAATAGCTCAGTTAACTTTGAAGATAGGGAAATATAGTGAATACAATTGTAAAATCAGTAAAGAAAGATAAAAAAAAAAAAAAAAAAAGAAAGAAAGAAATATTGAAAAAAAATCTACGATATATCGTCGTTTCTTACACTTGTCACTTGCCAAAAGTAACATCGACGATACATTCGTGCGTGTAACAGCGCCTTATTCTTCGCATTGCTTGACAAATTTAGCCCTAAACAAATTTATAAATGATCTAATTTGATTGTAGATGATTAAATTTCGTTGACAAAGAATTTGTAAACCGGCTTGGGTCTGACATTATACACATTCTTTATAGACTGTGCTGAGACTCTGTTTACTTTGGAGCGATAAGATGAACACTCGGCACCAGACACTTTTCTAGATCCAAAGTCGAACTGTTTATGATAGATAGAACTCAATTTTTATTTTATTTGGGATCGTGTTATTCATATTATTCTCAATTGATATTGGAGAACCATTATCATTGCTTTATTCTCCATTTCGTCCCGAATATGGCATTTTTAAGGATATAAATGTCATTTGTAGTTAGGCTATTATAAGCGTTTTCCCGAATCGTTTCATGTTTGTCAAATTCGACCGGCTATCTTCGCAAAGGCACTCGTTTTTCTTCCGGCACTAAAAGGGTTAATTAAACAACAGAAGAAAAAGAAATTGAAATTTTACCAATTCATACGTCCATAAATCGATTACTTTTGAAGATAGGGAAAAGTATGTAAAAAGTTTTAGAATCAATATCATTGTGTAATAATTTGCAGGTATGATAGCAATGTTCGAAAGATGAAGTTAAGATTAGTTCCTTACAGGATGGCTGCCATTAGAAGAGAACAGTATATATGGCTCGACTGTAGTGAGGCAGAGAAATTGCGACCAGCGATCTCCCGAGGATGAAGAGAGATAGGAGGAGCAATAGATCACTTCCAAGGACAACTCTCCAGTAAAAATAGCGTTTGTCCTATCTTACAACTTCCTAATAAGACAGCCAACACACGACCGTGCACCTCCAATAAACCTTCCAGTGAAAATATGCCACTGTTTACAAAATCTAAATGACTATATTCGGTTGTGTCACATGAAATGTCCGTTTTCAAGGTAAATGTTTTTTATTAAAAATATGATATGAAAACAAGATAATTTTATTCGAAGTATTTACCTTCTTTTTCTACACATTTTTCCCAACGTGACACCAACTTTTTTATCCCCGAGCTGAAAAAACCCTTAGTTTTGAAAAAAAACAAAATCTGAAAACGCACTTTTCACCTGATCATCATTTTCAAAAAGTTTTCCTTTGACGAAGTTGTCTAAATTCCTGAACAGGGTAGTCTGTTGGAGATAAGTCGGGAGAATATGGTGGGTGCGGAGGAACTTCGTAGCCCAGTTCTTTCAATTTTTGCACGGTATGTTTTGAAACAAGGGGTCTTGCTGCCGCTCAGTGAGATTATGAGGTACCCATGTATCGTGCTTATTTACTTTCCCAATACACTTCAAATGTCTGGAAACGGTAGATGCACTTGCATTTAGTTGTGCTAAGAGACCTTTAACTGTTTGGTAGGGATTTCCTTCTACTGTATGTTTGAGGACATCGTCTTTTACGGACGGAGGTCTTCCTCGGGGAAAGTTTTCCTAGTCGGTATCCCCAGCTGAAAACTTAGCAAACCAACGGCGAATGGTCCGTTCATTAAAACTCCCTTCCCCAAACGCTTTGCAAATATTTATAGCGGCCTCAGTTTAAACTCGTGCAAAAATATTACTCGAAAATCGCGTGTTTCCTTGTACATATTTGGAGGTACACTAAAAAGTGGGTAATTGATTGGGAAGCTAATGTTTATAATAAAAATGTAGAGGATTAGTAACTGTTTAATTTAAATATGTAAACATTCGGAAGAAAACAACAGAGACCTGCAAAATCCTTTATGTATTTCAGAAAATATAAAAACGGACATTTCATGTGAAACAACCCAATACATTGTCTCTTTTGAGATATTTCCGTGTAAACATCTCGAAAAATGAATTTTCGCCAATTTTAAAAATTCATATCCAAAAAAAGGACTATTTTCTCAAGATCAAAATTTTTACAGCTGGTAGGTCTATGAAGAACTAGTGACTAAGCTATAAAAGAAAAATAATTAAGAGTGAGTCTGTTTTCCTTTTATACGTTTATCTCGTTTTTGTTCATTTTCGAGAATTTCGTTAGCAACTTTCTTCAATAAAAAATACAAAGCATATCCTTACTTATTGTTAGTTTTTGTTTTGATATGATATCTAAAAAAAATACAGGAATTTGTAAGATTTTCCCATCACATGTTTTCATCCGTGAAGCTGATTTAAAACGGCTGCACTAAAAGTATTAGCCAATCTTTTTTTTTATTTATAATTTAATATTCACGAAAGGATATAGAATAACTGGTCAAAAAATTATGAAAATTAAAAATGTCGAACGGCAATGTCTGGACGATTTCGAATGTATTGACCCATGTACTTTTCAAATAGGTAAATTAATGTAAAAATTGTTTCAAATCAATAAAAGATATATTTTATAACAAAAATAGAAAAGAAATCTACAATTGATTTTACCAAAGATTTTGATTAAGAACAGCAAACCACTTCAGAAGATTACAAAACGCAGTATTGCGGCGCCGAAACCCAACGAGTATAATCTAGTTGATGGTGTCGCGGCGATTCTTATGAGTTGGCGAAATTGTTAAGCTCGGTGAAGAACGAACGTGCGCTGGACTGACTGATCGGCGTCCAATAGCTATGCCGAGGCGTAAGTGGGAGGATTGTGTAAAGTGTTATATCGGTATTAGTGGAGTCAGCGTTTAATGCTTCCAGTTCGCTAAATCATTTGTTATTATAATCAAATGCTTAAACAACAGAAAGCATGAACTTTTAATTATAATTATAATATTTAGATAATTATATTTATTATTTATTAAAAGATACCAACTTTCATTCCATTCAAACTAAACTAAAGTGAATTAAAATTCTAAAACAAACTCAATCGATTTTTTTTTTTATGACACATTATACAGAAAACAATAATAGGAATTAATTAGTTTTTCAAATCCGAATTAATAATCACTACTGTGTGTTGGGATTGGAAAGTCAAATACAATTTAGATTATTTATTTTATTTTTAGTTTAGGAGCTTAGGCGGTGTAATATAAATATCGCATCCCATTGGGCACAGCTGTTTCAAATTCTATCTCTTTTTATTTTTATCTTTCTTCGTTATTAAAACAAAATCTAAGGGTATTTCATTTCATTTAATATTTGCTGCCAAAATAATTCCGTAAGTTTTTTTTTTTCATTCTTTTCGTGCCTCTTACATTTTTTTTTCTTTCATTAAATATATATTGAAAACTCCTTATAATAAAGAGATAAGAATTTTTAAGGAGTTTCGTTTCAAAATAATTAATTTTGATAAATTCCATAAAAATAAAAACTGCAGTTCCGATATCAATTTATTGAAAACTGATAACCGATCGATCATTATTTTTACTCTATGACGTATCTTATATTAATCCTTTGTTCTTCGTTCTTCATTCTTTCTGAATTCACTCCATACCTCAAAATGTAAAATCTGCCTTCATTCATGCATGAACTCCTCTTTCATTACCAACATGAATCTTGTTGAGTTGATTGTAAAATGTGTATACGTCCGTAATGCGTGTGTGTATATGATGATGTTCAAACATCACCTGAAATACTGAGAAGAACTAAGTTAGGGGTGCATTCACTGCAATCGGGGATGTCCCCATACAATAGGAGTGTGTACATAAATCATATTTTTATATACGTTTTTCAACTAAACTAAAGAAAACATATATATATATATATATAAGTTAAGGACTGATAAGGTAGTATATCAGCCTTAATTCCAAACCACCTCTTGTAAACATTAGAAATGTATATATAGAGGATTAAAAGACCAATAAAAGGCAGTGTTTGAATAGCCATCAAGCGTGTTGTTTATGCCCCTTTATTCCTTTTTTTTTTAGTTTATCTTGCGGACAACACATAAGTGGTGCCGAAACCCGGGAGCTTTAGATAAGTTCAGACTACGTAATTTTTTTTAAATTTATTTTTGGTACTTGCCTACTTCTCAGAGTACGTGAGTTTATTTTTTTATTTTTTATTATTTAATCTCTTGCCAGTAAAAACTGATAACATGGCAGAAAACGTGGTTTTGAGGCCAGCCGTTCTGAACGTCCCACCGGCTGCGCCACAGCAGGCGGCAGCGGCGGCAGTTGAGTTACCGCCACTACCGGAAGTTTCACTGGCGCAGGCGCATAGAACGACGCTGGAGTGGGTGAAGATCCAAACGGCGACAGCTCAGGAGTTGAGAAAGGCTACATCCGACCTTGATAGATTCACTGGAGAGATCGGTGAGCTCAACCACTTTCTAAAGGGAGGCGATCGCTTGATGGTGAGAATCCATTCAAAGTTGTCCGAAAACCTGTTAGACGGGGAGGATGCCGAAGCGTTAAGGGCTGCAGTGGTTTGCAGGGTGAGGAGGAGCATTCTGAACCATATTCAAGCAGATGAGGAGACACCCTGGAGCGTCGTGAAGGAGCGACTAAAGAAGGCCTACGGAGGGGGAAGATGGGCCCCTGAAGAAGATGTGTTCCACCTGATAAGGGAAACTAAGAAGCCGCGGCAGTCTAATGGGCAGTATGCGGGAGAACTTCTTACGAAGTTCAACCGAATAACGGAGAAGATGAGAGAGACCGCGAGTGTTGAGGAGGTGCACTTTAGAATGGATTTCTTGGCAATAATTCTAAAGGTGCAGCTGGCGAAGGAAACCGGGAAGAGAGAAGGGTTTCAGAGGGAGCGCTCGTTCATCGAATGCGCTCAAGAAATGATGGACGCCAGTGCCCGAGAGGAAGAATCTCGGATGGAGACGGAGGAACACGGTTGGACACGGGTCTCGTACAATCAGCCCAGGACCCCTCCTGCTTGGAAAAGAAGAGATTTTCGGGAGAATAGAAGAGAGAGGCCTCCGCAAGGTGATAGACGGCCAGCAAAGCCAAGAAGCAGTGGGCGGCGGGAAGACCGCAAGTGCCATGGTTGTGGCAAGCTTGGGCATCTGGTAGCTCAATGTCCTCGCACTAGGTGCTTTGAGTGCGGAGTGGAAGGACATATGGCAAGGAATTGCCCCTATATGTACCGGCGGCGTGATGTGAACCAGCCGGAACCCATGGAGGTAAATGCTCAGAGAGTACGACCAGGAAGGTTCCAGAGGAGGCATATGACATCAGCAACCGAATCATCTGGAGGGTCCGAGTCCGCAGAAACGGAGACTGAGGCGGACGTTCCCGCTCGAGGAAGTGGACATAGGAGCAGGAGGAGTGTATGGAGGCGACCGGAAGCGGCAGCTCAGTCATCGCGTGAGGAAATTTGAGGTGGGTATCAGCAGAGTGGCAACCGCACGTTGGTGAGCTACCATGCGAGAGGAGAGAGCGGCGGTCTGCCTATCATCAGCGTAGAGGGAGTCGCATGCCTGGTGGACACCGGGAGCTCGAGCACCATCGCATGCAGAGAGGCGCTAGAGAGATGGAACGGCCGAGAGAGGGCACTCCAGGTGCAGGTATGCAAATGTCATCTAATTACCCTAGGGGGGCCCTGCAGCGTAGAGGGAGAATCCGAGATGAGTTTAAGTACTTGGGGAGAGAAGGGTGGCAATTTATCCGTTCACATCGTAAGTAGAATGCCAAGGGAGTATAGCGTGATCATAGGGAATGATCTATTAGGGATGATCGGAGCGCGGATCAGGAATAAGGATGGCCAATGGGACATCAGAATCGGAGGGAGACGATATGCGTGTATTCGCTTGGTTGGGGACGGTTCAACGCGAATCGGGGCTCTGAATCAGGTCGAGGATTGGAAAGCGGCTATCCTCGAGGAATTCGGGGATATATTCTTTAAAGAAGGCGATGTCCTTGGGACTACGGGGAAGACAATGCACGTAATTCCACTGAAGCAGGATAGAGTCGTTTACGTGAAAGAAAGACGGTACCCTCAGGCTCTTCGGAGACATATCCGGGAGGAGCTGGACGATTTACGTCGACAGGGCATTATCGTGGACAGTACGTCTCCCTATAATAGTCCGTTGTGGGCCGTCAAGAAGAAGAGTGCACCCGGAGACACGAAGGAAAAATATCGAGTCGTAATCGATTACCGCAAGCTAAACGAGAATACCGTCGATGAGAAATACCCCCTACCGCGATTCGATGATATTTTGGACAGGTTAGGTGGTGCGAGAATTTTTAGCACATTGGATTTAAAGGCGGGATATCATCAGATCGGGATGCATCCCCGGGACCGTCACAAGACCGCGTTTACCTTCGAGAGGGGCCATTATGAATTTACCCGGATGCCCTTTGGCTTAAAAAATGCTCCTATCACATTCCAACGGTTGATGGACGAATTCCTTCGAGGTCTGGACGAATCCGTGTGCCAGGTTTATATGGATGATCTCCTGGTCTTTAGTAGGACGGAACAGGACCACGTTGGGCATCTCAGGGCTGTGTTTCATCGCATGCGGGAATTTGGTCTCCGCCTTTCTCCTGAGAAGTCCACCCTGGGTCGTCGGGAAATTAGCTTTTTGGGCCATACGATTTCCGCGGAGGGCGTGAAGCCAGATGCTCAGAAAGTGGCGGCCTTACAGCGTATGGCCATCCCAACCGAGGTTAAGGGGATACGGCGGTTGATGGGTGCTTTAAATTATTATCGCCGGTTTGTACCAGCAATGGCTGAATATCTTGTGCCCCTTAATAATTTGCTCCGCAAAGGTTGTAAGATCGTGATGACCCCGGATATCGCGGACAAGGTCCGCAGGTGCATTGACCATTTACAGCGGGATCCGGTGCTGGCGTTTCCTGACTTCGACCGGCCGTTTACTATCACGACGGATGCCAGTGAATACGCTCTCGGGGCCGTGCTATCTCAGGACAGTGAACGGGGGGAGCGTCCGGTTGCATACGCCAGTAGGCGCCTTACGGATGCGGAGTCCCGTTATAGCGCCCTGGAGCGGGAACTCCTGGGAATTGTTTGGGCCGTCGATCATTTCCGGCCGTACGTCTTCGGGAGGCGGTTCCGGGTCCATACCGACCATCGTCCTCTACAATGGGTGGGGAAGCTCAAAGAGTCGTCCGCAAGGGTTACGCGCTGGAAAGAGCTCCTTGGGCAGTACAACATGGACATTGTTTACAAACCCGGCAAGGACAATGTTGTCGCGGATTGGCTTTCGCGAGCGGTGATGGTGAATGCAGTGGAGGAGCGTGGCGAGTCTTCTCGGGATGTGCGCCAATTTCTGAGGGAGTGGACTCCTGGGGAGGATCTCCAGCCTACCGCGTCGGATGGTTCGGGTGGGGCCCTGACATCGGGAGACGAACACTCTTCTGAGGGACGCCCTGTGGATATGGAAGAGCTTGATGAGATTGTGAACGACAAGCGTCACCAAATTATATGGAAGACAAGGACGTCTGGACTCCTTAAGATCGATTTCCAGCGTTTTGAGGGTTGTTCGGTGGTCACTGTCTGGTCGCAGCCCACCGTTGGGGAGGACCAGATCTGTCGGGCGTTGGCGGACGCGTCGAAACCTGGTAGGACCCACCACTTGTATGTCGGCAACGCCGTGGTATGGGAGCGTATTCAACGGTTGTGGCGGGCGGAGCGAATCGGAGTTGACTGGTCGTTTGTCCGTTGTTCCCTGTTAGTTGAGACTATCCGTGACGCGGAACGGCAGCGGGAGGTGACGCTCGCATATCATCAGGGCAAAACGAATCACCGGGGTCTGACCGAAACGTTACGTGCATTGCGGCGACGTTATTATTGGCGGGGGATGAAGCGCACTATCCAGGAAACCATCGGGAAATGTGACGTGTGTCTTCGCACTAAATATGATCGCCATCCGCCCCGCGCGGTACAGGAGGAAACCCCGACTGCCGATGCGCCCCTCGTCGATCTCCAAATCGATTCTTTTACCTGGAAGGGTTATAAATGGGTAACGATTTTGGATCTGTTTAGCAAGGTGGCGTTGGCGTATCCCGTTCAGGAGCGTACAGCGGAGGCGGTTTTACGGGCCCTTTGGATCTGGTTCCAGTTTTATGGTGTCCCCGACCGGATCTCATCGGACAGTGGCCGCGAATTCGATAACGCTCTTGTCCGGGGGAAATGAAGCTTTTGGGTGTCACGTGGCACCTTAACACCCGGGTCATCCGAAAAGTCGCGGTGGTATCGAGCGCCTCCACAGTACCCTGAGTGATCACCTGCGGGTATTTCAATTAGAAAAGGGATTGGAGCCGGACGTGGCTATGGAACGAGCGGTCGTAGCCTATAACCACTCCGTTTACTCTGTGACGGAATTTACCCCTTTCGATTCCTTTTTGGTTTGCAAGGCCGCCGGCGGGATTCCCGCGGTGCGGGGGCTAGTGATGGTGCCGTCGTGAGCAATTGCCTTGCGCTTAAGAAGTTATGGGTCACAGTCCGTGGTCGGATTGAGCGGGAAAAGTGTCGCAGAGTGGCGCGTCATAATCTCGGTGTCCGGGATCTGATGGGGCCCGTCAGAATTGGGACAGTGGTATACCGGCGTGTGGGGACTAATAGGGGGAAAGAACTCCGGCGTTATGAAGGCCCATTCCGCGTTGTCGTCATTCGTGAGCATAACTTGGTAACCATTGAGAGCTTGCGCGAGCCCCGGAAGCGGCAAACGGTTCATTTGGAACAATTAAAACTACCGCCCATGGACGCATCCTAGCCTTGGAGTGTCCTCAGATTTGGCCAGTGTTGTTCTTTACGAGTGTTTCTGTTCAGTTTCTTCACAGTGTTTATTTTTTATTTTTCCTTTGTGTTGTGTTTCAGGAGGTTTTTGTATTTATTTCTATTATATAAACTTAGTTTCTTTTGCTTTTGTATCATCTTATGCAATTTGTATTTCGCTGTTTTTTTTTGTTTTTTTTTGTATTGTTGATGTAGTTTACGAGGATTGTTCGTAAACTGGTGGGGGGGAGTTAAGGACTGATAAGGTAGTATATCAGCCTTAATTCCAAACCACCTCTTGTAAACATTAGAAATGTATATATAGAGGATTAAAAGACCAATAAAAGGCAGTGTTTGAATAGCCATCAAGCGTGTTGTTTATGCCCCTTTATTCCTTTTTTTTTAGTTTATCTTGCGGACAACACATAAGTTATATATATATATATATATATATATATATATATATATATATATATATATATATACAATAATAATAAATATATGTACATAGTCATATAAGAGTACAATAAAAAAATAAATTATATTTAGCCACAAAAAAAACATAAAAATAAACAATAATAATTAGCAAAAAATATATATCCATTTCTTATGACTTCAAAAACAAAACAAAATCATAATAAATAATTTTTTTTTTTTTTTTTATTTATTCGTATATATTACAATTTGTCATAATAGACAATAATAATAGTGCTACAGGATCTCATTCATACAATATTTACAATATAAACAAAAGGAAAGTCAAATTACATAAAATAAAATCAAAATAAATAAACGTATACAATAACAAAATTTATAGACAAAATAAATACAAATAAATGAAGTTAACAAATAAATAAACAAAACATGTCTCATTCATACCTATGTACAATATTTACAATCAGCTCGGGAACCCCGGACGGGGCTTGTCCCTCCACTTGTGGAAGGACAAGCAGAGCCCAAAGGATCCCAGCGCCTCCCTCTCAGCCGCATCACTGGTGAGAGCCAGCGGAAGCTAAGTGAGGGCGCCACAGCCACAATCACACCGCACATGAGAGGAGAATCTGACCAGTGTCAGAACTCCGGAATAGATGTTTACAATATGTCTCGGGGCCACTGCCGTTTCAACCTTCTAGGAGGGTTGTATGGATGAGTGGAGCTGGATAGGGATTGTGCAAGAGGATTAGGATGATGAATGAGGTTCTGGTGGAATTTGGAAAATTTAGATGGAATCAGGTCTGAAATAAATGGAACATTAAGGTCGTGGTGCAAGGTATAGTTGGATACATAATAAGGAGCATTTACTATTATTCGCAGGACTTTGGATTGAAAGGATTGAATGCGTTTGATGTTAGAACGTTTAGCTGTCCCCCACAGTTCAAGTCCGTAGGTCCAGATTGGCTTCAGTATTGTCTTGTAAAGTAATAATTTGTTGTCAACTGTAAGCTTAGATTTTCTGTTTAGTAGTCTGTATAACTGTCCGAATCGTCTGTTGAGTTCTTTTCGTTTAAGTCTTGTATGTGGGTTCCACGTCAATCTTTTGTCTAGTAGTAAGCCAAGATACCGGACTGTGTCTGAGGAAGGAACGGTATGGAATTGAAATGAACCATTGGACAGGATTTGCGTCGAAGGGTGAAGGTGACGTGGGTGCATTTACTTTCATTAACCTTAATACGCCAAGCATTACACCAGTCCTCGATAAGACAAAGGTGTCTTTGCAGGATTAAGGATGCTGTTTCAGGATCGGAATTGGATGATAGGATGGCGGTGTCATCTGCAAATGTTGCCAGAAAGGTGTCAGGATGATTAGGAATATCAGCAGTGTAAAGGATGTAGAGGACGGGTCCCAAGACGCTGCCTTGAGGAACACCGGCCTCAATGGGATAAAAGTTAGAAAATTCTACACCACAGCGAACTCGGAAGGAGCGGTTTGAGAGATAGGATCGTAGAATGAGGTATAGAGACTGGGGTAAATGCGTTTTAAGTTTGAAGAATAATCCGGTGTGCCATACCCGGTCAAAAGCTTGCGCTATGTCCAGAAACGCACCAGAACAATACTCTTTGCATTCAAGGGCTGAGGAAATATGGTCTACAACTCGGAGTCCTTGTTGAACAGTGGAATGATGAGCACGGAAACCAAACTGATGGGAAGGAAGATTTTGTGATTCTAATATAGGCAGGATTCGTTTTAGAAGGAGTTTTTCAAAGACTTTTGAGAGGATGGGGAGTAGACTAATAGGTCTGTAAGATGAAGTGTTGCTGGAAGGTTTACCTGGTTTTAGGAAGAGAATGATTGTGGAATGTTTCCACAAGAGAGGAAAATAGGTGGTGCGTAGGATGCAGTTGTAGATATAGGTTAGGAATATAATAGCTTTCTGCGGAAGTTGACGGAGGATCTGGGGGGTAAGGAGATCATGTCCAGGAGATTTACGGAGGGTCAGTTTCTGGAGAAGATATTTAATCTCAGAGGGATTAATAGCTTTAGGAGGTAGGGAAAGAGGTATTGGTGACAAAAGGAAGTCTTGTACTGCTGCGGTATGATTGCTTTGGGATTCCGGGTGAGGAGTGAATACTTTGGAGAGGTGTGTGGCGAATTCCTCGGCTTTATCTTCATCAGACGCAGCCCAGGAGTCATCACCACGCCGGAGAGGATGGTAAACTTGATGGGATTTTAAAATCTTCTTCGTGACATTCCACAGGGAATTGTCACTAGCTGACTGAGAGGAGAGGTAGGAATTAAAGGACTGGGAACGGAAGGTCGCCAACTCCTGCTTCAATTGTCTACAATAGAAGTTATAGGAGCGGCGATCTGTTGGGTGTCGGGTGCGCTGCCATAATGATCTGGCACGGCGTTTTGCATGGATTAGGTCTTTTAAGGTGTTGAGGCAAATGGTTTTGGTGAGGAGTTATATTGTAGTGCTTAGGAGAGGAGGCAGTCCAGACAGCTTGCTGAATGGCGGTAGTGAAGGAGTAGACGGAATCGTCAAGGTCTTCTGGGGTTTTGAGGGTCGCTCTGAGGTTAATATTATCGGTCAGGATTTGGCGAAATAGGTTCCAGTTGACAGGGCCTCGGATAAATGACGGTGGGATAGGTTTTGGAATTGGAGTGAGAGATACTTTTAGGATCAGTGGACTATGGTCTGAGGATAGTCCATCAAGTCGAGTTACAGATAAGTTGAGGGAGCCTAATCCGCTGTGAATGAAGAAGTCAAGGATTTCAGGATTACGGTTGGGATCGGTTGGCCAGTAAGTAGGGGAATCAGGAGGTAGGAGATTGAAATGACGGGAGTTGAGTGCAGACAGCAAATTTCGTCCACGAGAATTCGTGGTTCTCGAACCCCACTGTTGATGCTTGGCATTTAAGTCTGCACCCAGAATGAAATGATTTTCTAAGGAATTTAGAAAGGATACAAATTCGGTGTTGGAAATGGAGTGTTTGGGAGGGCAATATGCTGATGTAAGGGTTACCGGAAAGGAAAAAGTTTTGATTACTATGGCTGTGGTTTGTAGAAAATCATAGGTAGGAAGTGGGAGTTAGTGATGAGAGAGGGACTGGTGCACAATGACAGCAGTACCGGCATGGGCTTTGCCGTCTGGGTGGTCCGTACGGTATGTTACGTATTGAGGTATTTTGAAGAACTGTTTAGTGGTTAGTCTAGTTTCAGTAATAAGTGCTACGTCAACGTTTTTGTCTTGCAATAAAGCTGTAAGTTCGTCAGTATGATTTCTAACACCATTCGCATTCCATAGGAGAATGAATAAGGAGTTAGGTGAAGTCATTTAAGGATTTTTTAAGGAAGGGATTAAGTTTGATACAAGATTAGTAAGTAGTGATATTAGCGGCATAACGAGGGATTTGATTTCAGTGATGAAGGATGTCATCAAACTTGTAAGGTCTGAGACATTTGATGGAGGAGGAATATGAGAAATTTGATGCGGATGAGGTTTTTGAGGATTGGGTAAATTTTGAGGAATAGCTGGTTGTGGAACGGTTTGAGGATTTTGATGTGTGCGTTGTTCCGGCAGGGCCTCGGCCTCTTTGTTCTGGTTCCCACCTCCAAGTAGATGGGCAAATGTAACATTGGAATCAATTGTTTTTGAAGGTTGTCTTCTGCTTCTGATCGGTTCAGCTGTTTCATCCAGATTCTGAGGTTTTTGGTATCTGCTTTTGAGGTTCTTGTAGATTTGACATCCCTTGTAGCTAGCCGGGTGGTCCTTGAGGCACAGAGCACAAACAGCGGGTGTTGATCTTGGTCTTGTACATTCTTCTGACTTATGTTGTTCACCGCATTTCACACAGCGTGGTATGTGGTGACAATAACTTCTAGTATGACCATATGCCTGACAATTGTGGCACTGCACTATTTCTTTCTTAGTGTAAGGTTTTTCAACTCTTACACTAGTATAGTATAATCTATTGAAGTCATAAATTTTTTCGACTCCTGCTGATGGCTCCAAGTCCACAAAGTAGTGGAATTTTATCTTTTAGGACGTTGGTGACTTGCCGCACTTTATAGCCTATCTCCGTCAGTTCTTCTTGGATAGCTGCTGCTGGTGTCGAAGGGTGTAGGTTTCTAATTACAACCCTTAAAGCTCTCTCCTGGCGTAACTGATATGTATGAAAATCAGCTTTGGTCTCCGTCAGATATTTTACTATTTTTCTGTAGGTTTCGGCGGTAGTCGGGGATATTTTAGTATCACTGGTTCTACTTATACAATAATAACTGTTAGGATCGGTTAATTTATTTAGATGCGCACACAGTAGTTGAAAGTTTTTAATATTTTTAACAAATATTGGTGGAGGTTGTGGTTCTTTTGGTATAGGAGAAGATTCCATTGTTTCTTTTTTAATTTGAAGGATCTGAAATGGGTTCGGTGTAAAAAACGGCGATTCTTCAGATAATCCTTGTGATGATGTGCTAGGCTGTGGTTCAGATCCTAAAGAGGTAGCTGAAGCAGTCGCTGGTGGAATCATTATTTTATTATTATCACGGCGAGGTCTCTGTTTTGTGGGAGACGAGTTTGAACCTGCAGATCTAGATCTTTTACTTGTAACTTTCGAGGACATCACTTGATGAAAATATCGCATTGATTAAAAGAAATAAATAGGAATAAATATATAATGGAATAAGAATAAGAAGGAAAAAAAATAAATAAAAGAAAGATAAGGAAAATAAAAGCAAGCCCGAGCTTGCCGAGCTAGCGGCAATCAGCTGATCAGTGACCCTCCTTTCACTTTTTCGTGATTGTACAAAGTAAATTATAACTTTGCTTACCGAAATTTCTCCAATATTCACTGCTGTAGTATTCCTGAGGTCTAGTGATGTTTTCCAGACTGAACTCAAGCGAATTCCTACTGAAAAAAGCAAAAATCTGAGAGACGAAGTAACGTATGACTGTTATCATCGAGCGCATTAGCTGATCTCTATGAATAAATAAATTAAGATACATTTTTTGAGTTAGTGATCTATCACAAAACCTCTGAAATTTAGGCTTGCACTGGTGTAAAAGTACAGTTTTTTAGTATTTTCGGAGGTTATATTTTTGAGATATAGTCTGAACTTTGAAGGTGTTAACTGGGCTATGGCTGGTATGATGGTTGAGCGGTAGGAGGAGTAGGCTGGGCATGATGTGAAGAAATGGTGAATATTGTCAGCTTCTTTCTTATTGCTGATGGTACAGTTTTCTATTGGATTGAATCTATGCGTTATGTTTTTCGTTGTGATTTGCTGGAATTTATTGTTAGCAGTCCGGATTTGAGCCATAAGTTTTTTATGCGTAAAGAGCAGGTCGGTTGTGAGGTACATTTGAGTTATTTGGGTTCCATTAAACATTTCTATATAATTCAGACAGTAATTCGACATTTCCATTTTGGTTAAATCGGACATTTTTAAGAGATTTTTATACTTTTAAATTATATTTTTTCTCTCTTTGCATCCTTACAATTTGTAATGGTGTCTTTTTCTTTCATGTGCTGATTAGCTGTCTCAGTTGTAGTAAAAAATACTTTTTTGTGGTGTTCGGAAATTTCTCAACTAATTTATTGAGTTTCGTAAGACATATTTTTGGATACCTAGAGTCTTCCATGTTTAATATTTTATCGGTCCATTTCAGTGCTTTTCGGAGCACGATAGTTGAGACAGAAATAGAAAACTCCTTATAATAAAGAGATAAGAATTTTTTAGGAGTTTCGTTTCAAAATAATTAATTTTGATAAATTCCATAAAAATAAAAACTGCAGTTCCGATATCAATTTATTGAAAACTGATAACCGATCGATCATTATTTTTACTCTATGACGTATCTTATATTAATCCTTTGTTCTTCGTTCTTCATTCTTTCTGAATTCACTCCATACCTCAAAATGTAAAATCTGCCTTCATTCAGGCATGAACTCCTCTTTCATTACCAACATGAATCTTGTTGAGTTGATTGCAAAATGTGTATACGTCCGTAATGCGTGTGTGTATATGCATGATGTATTGGGTTGATGCAAAATTAATGCAGGTTTTTAGTAGGTATTGTAAATACGCCATATCTTTACTTTAACCATATATATTTAATCAAAATAATTTCCATCTGAATCAATGCACTTTTGCCAACGTTCAATAAGCTTTCTTATTCCACCAGAAAAAAAATCCGAATCCCTGGACTCAATGAAATCACGAAAAGAATTTTCAATGTCGTCCTGGTTTTGAAAATTTTTCTCCCTCAAAAAGTTGTCCAGATGCCTGAAGTCTGTAGGAGAGAGGTCAGGTGAATAAGGCGGATGTTGGAGAACTTCGTAGCCCAACTCGTGCAGTCGTCGAAGCGTTGGTTGTGCAACGTGTGGTCTGGCGTTATCGTGGAGCAGGATCGGCCCCTTCCGATTCATCAATGCTGGGCAAAGACGTTGCAATTTTTGAGTTCCGAGTTCCGCCGCCATTTCTCGTGTGGTTTTGGTTGGGTCTTCTTCCACTTTTGACCTCAGCTGGTCGTTGTCCAGAGCAAGATGACGGCCCCGACCTTCCTTGTCTTCGAGGTCGAAATCTCCTCTGCGAAACTTCTGGAACCAACGCTGCACCGTGCACTCATTAATAGCCCCCTGACTCCACACTTCATTAATATTACGAGCCGTTTGCGCAGCGCTGCGCCCTAATTTAAATTCGTAAAAATAAATTTGACGAAAATCGCACTTTGACATTTTCGATTCAAGACCTTTGAACACACTGAACAAAACGATTTTACTAAACAAATTCATGGTGAAAGAGAGGGTATTAGATAAGGTTTGTTTTGGTATAATAATGATCAATGTTAGGATTAGCTTTGTTTACACAATTGGAATTAAGATATTGCAATAGAGGAAACCTGCATTAATTTTGCATCAACCTAATATATTCGTGTACCTTTGTTCAAACATTACATGAAATACCGAGTAGAACTAAGTTAGGGGTGCATTCACTAAAACACTTAATTAAGTAGAAAAATAATTATTTGTGCCAAATAATTTAAGTAGAAACTTAATTGAGTGTTTTGATGACTGTACTCCAACTTAACATATCAATATCACACAGCCAACTATTCTCATATCATTACATAAAATAGTAGCCAAACCATAATAAAGTTTTTGTTTCACTATTTTTTTTCAATGGGGACTTGGTCCCAGAATGTGGATAACTCTCCATTTTCATTGCATTTTGCAAAGCGTTAAAAATGATAAAATAGTTGATACATATAATCGAGAGATACCGAGAACAAATCCTTTAGTATATACACTCACTCAAAAAAGTTCTCATAAAGCATGCTTTTATTTTGCATAGCTGTTTATTTTCAACGTAACATTTCCTAATGCACAAATTATTAATAATAATATTAGATTACAAAATATATTTATTTATTTTCATTTTATCAATAAAAAAAAAAAAAAGGAGGCAGACAAAAAACATTAAAAAAATTCCATAAACTTTTAATATTAATCCTATTTGTTCTAATATGACTGTATTTCCAGTGCCATATGTATAAATCTTATCTCGATAATCAAATCTTAGTTCATTATTACTTTAGTTGGACCTGAGAAACTGATTTTGTTCAAATATGCGCGTTTCTCGTGATTTGAGAGAGCTCATGATTCGCAGGACTTATCTATAAGATAAAAAATGCATATCTGTTGAATAAGTCACATGCTACTGTACAGTATAGACTACAAAGAAATAGAGAGTTTAAATATTTGGAGGATAGACCACGTGCCGGAAGACGGAAGACTGGAGAATCGCCAGAGGCGAGCTATCCTTGCTGAAGTCCATACAAATCCTCAAACTACTGACACCTCAATGGCTATCAGAATAAATAGGTACAATGGGATTCAAATCCACCCAGAAACACTTAATAATATTCTAAGAAGAGAAGGATACAGTGGTCGAGTCGCATGAAGAAAACGCTTCTTCAGTAAGTTAAACCAGAAGAAGCAGCTGTAATTAGCAAGGGAGTTTGTAAATAAATCCAAACATTTTTGGGAACGGGTCATATTCTCTTAGGAATCCAAATTTAATATTTTTGGGCCAGATAAAAGTAATATAATATATTCTATATTACTACTCATATTTCAGAAATAATGTATTGATGACTTGGTTACATAAAATATATTTTGTCGATATAAATTGTAATGTATTTTACTTATAAACCTTCAGAAAAGAATGCCCTAATTGGTGATGAAAAATATATGAATAAAAAAACAACATCTTAACAACCATAAAACATATATCAGATATGACATGTAAAACTTTCACATAAGGCCATTAATAAGGGACTCAACCTCTTTAAATCTGTGCTGTGTAGCCTAAATTTTCCCTTCCTCTTCGGATCAAGCCACCGGATGACCAAAACTTGGAATAAAATAATTTTGAGTCACCTCTTACTGCCGTAGTGGGGGGATGGGCTTATAGCTCCGAGGTTCATCCTACATTCTCGTACTCTATCCCAAGAAAACTACTATATAGACTAAAATACGAGGAAGGAATAAAAACAAAAACAAAAAAAAAAAAAAAGTTCGTAAGCTAGTACGAAGTAAGGTTTTAGTTAAAGATATATATCCTGATTAAACATAGATTGGAAAATTTTAAGACTCCCACTTCGCACTCCACATCGCCCAATTAGCCACAGTAGCATTCAGTGACCTTAAATGATGATTTTCAGATTTTTCTCTGGTCTAAAAAATTAAAAATCTGGGTGCAGTCAATTCAACACACAGTTAAGCGTAAACTTAATTTATTGGTGCCGACTTTTCGGCCTAAATCATAAGCCTTCATCAGGGCTATAAGAAAAAACATAAAACAAAGATAACAACCAGCAGTGGAATACAATATATATAGATGATAAGAAAAATAAATTATACTGAAGATTACAAACAAAGTGAAATAGTAGTCATGAAAATTGATAAATGTAATAATTTCTAAAAACAAAAGGGGGGAAAGAAATTTCAATAAAAGATGTGTTATTTTTACAGATTTTAATTAATTAATTACTTTTAATTAATTAATTGTAGTTAACTTTTTAGAGTATGAAAAAAAATAGTGATTAAATAGTTATAATAGTGAGACATTATAAAGTTTATCACTATTTTTTCAACTATTTCATCACAATTTTTTAAACCTTTATGTGAGATTTTATTTTTAAACCTTTATTATATTAATATAATAAAATAATAATAATAAAACCTTATTATTTAATAAAATAATAATAATAAAACCTTATTATTTAATAAAATAATAATAATAAAACCTTATTATTTAATAAAATAATAATAATAAAACCTTATTATTTAATAAAATAATAATAATAATACCTCTATTATATTAATTTTTTAAACCTTTATGTGAGACTATTTTTTAAACCTTTATGGGAGACATATTTTTAACTTTATAATGTCTCACTATTATAACTATTTAATCACTATTTTTTTTCATACTTTAAAAAGTTAACTACAATTAATTAATTAAAAACTGTAAAAAATAACACAACTATTATTAAAATTTCTTTCCTCCCATTTGTTTTTAGAAATTATTACATTTATCAATTGTCATTACTACTATTTCACTTTGTTTGTAATCTTTAGTATAATTTATTTTTCTTATCATCTTTATATATTGTATTCCACTGCTTGTTATTATCTTTGTTTTTGGTTTTTCTTATAGCCCTGAAGAAGGCCTATAATTTAGGCCGATACGTCGGCACCAATAAATTAAGTTTACGCTTAATTGTGTGTAAAATTGACTGCGCCCTGAACTAACTTCTCTCATATATACTCGTGCACACAGTCAACCATTATCACTTCATGATGATTTTTTTATATTCAATATGCTTTAAAACGTAACATTTTGCCATTGATACTCTACAGAAAGCAACTAAACCATACATTGTAGCATCACAAAAACAAGGCACAGAAGCATAAAATAATAGTACGTAAATGTACATACTATTTTTACATGATAATTCGATTATAACGCAATTTTCATCTATGCTTGTAGAGAGCATTACACCGAAGTATGCTTTATATATCCAAACATAATTCAGGTACATTTCTCCTATTTGTAATTAAACCTAAATAATTTAGAAAAAAACATACTCTCAGAGTATTAATGCACGTTTTAAATCTCTCAAAGGAGAATTAAACCGATTTTTTCCTTTTTTCCGAGTATTTAAAAGCTTCCTATATTTATATATGTGCTCCGGAGGATGAAATGTATGGATCCTCTTTCCCTCAGTTAATCTCTTGTTGCGTTTGTGAAGGGAGGAACTCGCTATCATTAGCCGGATATCCGCAATAAATGAGAGAGAAAAATGATACTCGAAAAGGGAAAAAGCAAGAAGAAAAAAAAAAAACTGGATACCGGGAATGGCCACCAATTAAGGAAATTATTCGAACACACTCAAGAGGAAAATGAACTGCCCCCTCAAGGACCTTAAGAAGATATTTTTTTAAAAAAGGACTTAAAAGGACTCTAAGGAAAGCATCTTATCATCTGATTAGGTTTACCTTTAGTGTCGGTGGGAGAATATTTTACTGCGGTTGTAACTCAATGAATAATTAGGTATTAAGTGCACAATTCTGAAGGTATAATTTTTATGCTTTCATAAAAACACAACAAATTATTACAAAATGGTGTAGTATTTCCAAGACAATCCATCAAATATATAAAAATTTTGTGTCACAGTATTACACCACCGATACGACTCGACCGATATTTATGACATTTTATATCTAAAGGGTGTTTCGTAATTGCAAGGCCCTCGTTTAGGTATGAGTTCACTAATACTAAATAAACAAAAAAATCTGCAACACACTTTAACTTACCTTCGGTGTTAAAATCAATCTAAGAATTTTGAAATATGGTTAGCGACCAAATAAGTTGAAAAAAATTGTTGCGGGCCACACACGAATTTCACTTACCTAAATTTTTAAAATCGACTAGAGAATTTTCAAATACAGTTAGAGATAAAAATGAGTGAAACTATGAAACAATTAATTAAATTGAATTTCTGTATAAACATGTGTTTTATTAAAAAATCAATCATATTATCATCTAAAATAATCAGTTATTTTTATCGGCTTTACATCACTCCTTATTAACTTTTATAAGCTTGTGTATAAGATAATGTTTTTTTCCTAAAATCTTTAGCTTTCCAACAATAAATTATACACGTATATTACTGTTCTTACGTTGAAAAACAAAAAATTGCATTGAAAAAATATTTTTTCAGTTTTCTCTTTTGGTTGTTTATTAAATTCGCTCTACTTGCATATTTAGCTGTTAATTATCAATGCTAGCAAGATAATATAGTTATTTTTATAGAATCTACATAATTAAAAGTGCTTTAGAAGAAGAAAATTTAAAATATCTGCATTTAAGCCCTGTTGTACTATTTCAATCAGAATAAAACCTACATAGGGAGTTTAATCAAAATCGTTAGAGCCGTTTTTGAAAAAATCGTAAAAAGGTGCTAAATGCATGGGATAAAGAAGGACTTCCGGTCAGCCGATTTTAGTGAAAAAGCTGGTGTAACATCTCGGGCGTATAGTAATCTTAAATATGAAATTTCATTTCCGTACGACTAATCTTTTTTCCGCTAGACTTACCACACACACAGACACAGACCTTTTTTCGGGACTTGGTCATTTGGACTCAGAAGACCCTAAAACGTGTATTTCCCTCGAAAACTGGAATTCGAAAATTTTCACGATCGGAATACTTTCCCTTACTATATATAGTAAGTGAAAGAAAAAAAATATTTTCTATTGAAACACGTGTTTTATTAAATAAACTATTATATCATTATAAATACATTCAGCTAGTTTTGTCCTTCTTTCACCACTCTCCATTATCTTTTACTACTTTATTTATGAGATAATGTTTTTTCAAAAATATTTCTCTTTCCAACGGTATAATATACGTCTATACTACTGTTCTTATGATCGAAAACCAAATATTGCAGAAAATGTTTTGTTTTTTTGCTCTTTTCTCAAAGATATTTACAACTTAGATATTTACCCGCTCTTTTTTAATGCTAAAAAGATGATATAATTGTTTTAATAAAATTAATGTTACTTTAGAGGAAGAACATTCCAAATATCGGCGTTTAAGCACTTACAGACTATTTTAATCAGAATGAAACCTATTGGGCTGATGCGAAATTAATGCAGGTTTCCTCTATTGCAATATCTTAATTCCAATTGTGTAAACAAAGCTAATCCTAACATTGATCATTATTATACCAAAACAAACCTTATCTAATACCCTCTCTTTCACCACGAATTTGTTTAGTAAAAGTGCGATTTTCGTCAAATTTATTTTTACGAATTTAAATTAGGGCGCAGCGCTGCGCAAACGGCTCGTAATATTAATGAAGTGTGCTATTAATGAGTGCACGGTGCAGCGTTGGTTCCAGAAGTTTCGCAGAGGAGATTTCGACCTCGAAGACAAGGAAGGTCGGGGCCGTCATCTTGCTCTGGACAACGACCAGCTGAGGTCAAAAGTGGAAGAAGACCCAACCAAAACCACACGAGAAATGGCGGCGGAACTCGGTGTGAACCAATCCACAGTTGTACGCCACTTGGAAGCAATTGGTAAGGTAAAAAAGTTGGCCAAGTGGGTGCCACACCAATTAAACTTGTTGAACGTTGGCAAAAGTGCATTGATTCAGATGGAAATTATTTTGATTAAATATATATGGTTAAAGTAAAGATATGGCGTATTTACAATACCTACTAAAAACCTGCATTAATTTTGCATCAACCCAATACATGATATTTAATCCCATTAAATTTTACATCGGTATAGCGAGTTTAATCAAACCCGTTAGAGCCGTTTTTGTGCAAATCGTAAAAAGGTAGAAAATGCATGGTATAAAGTAGGACTTATGGTCAGCCGATTTTAATTAAACGGTTACAGTAAAATCTCGGCCGTTTAGTTGTCTTAAATAAAAAAATTCAGATTTATACGACTATTTGTTTTGGTGCATGACCTACCTTACTATATATTTTATATTGTGGATGTAATTAGTTGACCGTTGAGAATTACTGGAAGGAATTAGTCCGGGTGGCGGTCATTAAATGAAACAACTAAATAGTTTCAACTATTTATTGTTTGCCAACGTTTCGACCCCCTTTGTGGGTCATCATCAGGGCGCAATGGTCTGACAGGGCTTAAATGCTGTTAATTTTTTCTTCCCCTAAAGTACCTTTAATTTTGTAGATTCAATAATAATAACTAGATTATCTTGTTAACGCTGATGAAAAACTGGTAAATATATAAATTGAATAAATTCAATACCCAACTAAAGGAGAAAACAGAAAAAATATTTGTGTAATGCAATTTTTCGTTTTTTAACATAAGAGCAGTAATATACATGAATGATATACCCTTGGAAAGCTAAAGATTTTAGAAAAAATATCATCTCATACACAAGCTTTTAGAAGTTAATGGAGAGTGATGAATAGAAGATAAAACTAACTGATTATTTTCATTGAGCAATATTACAATCTGTCCAATTCAGGACATTTTTAATAGTGATAAAGTACAACATTCATACTACATTCACACGATATATACAATACTATAAATTTATATAATAATAATAATAAAATATACATATATACAAAATAAAATCAATAAAAATATATACAATAGTCACTCATACCTATATACAATTCACAAGCATACAGCACGTGAGTGGAGAATCTAGCCAATGCTAGAACTCCAATATACATGTTATAAGAGGTCACGAGGCCACTGCCGTTTCAACCTTCTAGGTGGGTTGTATGGATGGGTGGGGCTGGATAGGGATTGAGCTAGAGGATTAGGATGATGAATGAGATTCTGGTGGAATTTGGAAAATTTGGATGGAATCAGGTCTGAAATAAAAGGAACATTAAGGTCGTGGTGCAAGGTATAGTTGGAAACATAATATGGAGCATTTACTATTGTACGGAGGACTTTGGATTGAAAGGATTGAATGCGTTTGATGTTAGTACGTTTAGCTGTCCCCCACAGTTCAAGTCCGTAGGTCCAGATGGGCTTCAGTATTGTCCTGTAGATTAAACTGATTATTTAAGATAATAATATAATAGATTTTTTAATAAAACACATGTTTCTATACAAATTCAATTTGATTAATTCCTTAATAATTTCACGTATTTTTATCTCTAACTGTATTTGAAAATTCTTTCATTGATTTTAAAAATGGAGGTAAGTGAAAGTCGTGTGTTGCCCGCACCAGATTTTTTCCCTTTCGAGTCATACTTATTTATATCGTTGTTAGCTTCCTGGTGACTATACTATTTGTATTTGTATTTGTTTAGTTTTTTATATAGTTGTTTTTGTTACTAGAAGATTTCATTTCTTATATTTGTATTTTTTATTTTTATTTATGTTTTAAATGTTTTATCTGTCATTAATTCTTGGTCTGATATAGATCCTTTATTATTTCAGAGTTAATGTTATTTTCAGAATACTAAGTTATACTAAGTTAAGAAGTAACTAGTACAATGTTACTAATTATTTTTGTTTTATTTAATTTTTTTTTTGTTTCCTTTTTTATTTGGATTCTGTTATCAACTCATATATTTCTCATTTTTTTTTTAATTCTATTTATTTTGTGTTGTATAAAAATTCATCAATTATTGTAAATAGTAGTTAATCATATTCATCTTGTCTGTTGGCCAGACATATTGTATATTTAAACTGTACAAAGCTGTTATTCTAAAGGGACCCAGTCCTAGAATAAAAATTATTTTCTATCTATCTATCTATACTTTTTTACTAATTCTGCAGTTTTTTAATCTCAGTCCGCTATTTTATACCATTAATATATATTAAAAACACAATTTGGTGGTATCGGCAGCGAACCTTCGGGTTCGGTAAGCCTATTATTATTATTATTTTTAATCAAACTCAAAGGATTTAAGTTATACGAAATGTTCCGTTAATTTAATTAATTATTATTATAAAACATAAAAGTACTTATTTATGTAGGAATGTTTCCTAAAGACGCTTTTAATATAAACAAAATTAAGAAAACAATTAACTTGTACTTAACTTTTCTTGGAGAAAGAAATAGCAAATTAATTTAGAAAAATTTAGATTCTCAGTATTTCTTCTTTCTTTTTTTTTTAATTTTATTTTTATTCCTTATCTTCATCTGCATTCTAATTAGCAGCAATAGTTCTCAGGCGACGAGCGTGGCCAATACTTTTCTTCACAGAAGAGGCTTTTATCTCCCTGTTTTCCCTTTCAGCATCAGTTTATGATCCTTCTGGGAAAAGGGTGACTTTTTTACAGAGAAGCATCCAGAATTTAAGATCGTTATATGCTGAAAAATAAAGACCATATTTAAATAAATTATTGCATCACAAATAAGGCCTCTTTAACGTGTTATTATTAAGTATTTTATTACTTCCATTTGTCTATATATATATATATATATATATATATATATATATATATATATATATATATATATATATATATATATATATATATATATATATTGCTATGTATCGAGAACACTGAGAGGAACATAAATAAAATAGAATCATTTCAAATATTATAGAACAGTTTCCGGGCTACAAGCAAAAACGTTTCTTAGAAGGGCTATACAAAAAAATACACCGCTCTACTCATAGAGCAGGGATAGCCCTCTACGAGGAGTCTTAGCCCGGACAGGATAGGAAGCGGAAGTCCAGCCACGGACGGAGGAAGTCGGGGGTTAAGCCAGGGAGGAATTTCGCAGTTATGTCCAAAGGTACCTTTATGTTATACTATGTGGTAAATCTGAACAAACCTCAGTATTCTCGATAATGAAAAAACAAGTATTCTTATGGGCAATATGTACTCTTTTATGAATAAATGTGTATTTTAAAATAATTACTTTATTCCTCTTTATGCCACCTGATCCCAATAATGAGTTATTAAACATGATACGTTTAGGAAAAGAAATCCAATAGTTTTATACTTATTTTATTATATTTATTTACATATTAATTAATACAGTTTCGGAATTATACACACATATATATATATATATATATATATATATATATATATATAATTTATTGAAATTTACAACTGTATTAGTTGTATCAAGTAAATTAGCTGTCAGAAAAAATACATGAAGAGGAAATGCCCATAGGCAGCACCCCACTAAGTAATCTAAACAAAAGGGTCTCGAGGCCATCTACTTTTCAGACGCCTCGGAGTATTGTCAGGATTGGAAGAGACAGCAATATTCAAGCAGGATTCAAACTAGTGGATTAAAGTGGGAGAGGAGTTTGTCATGGAATGATCGATACTTCCTTCGGGCCAACTCAGCCACGTATGGAAGATCTTTACGGATGAGTTTATTTGTTACAAAGTAAAGAGCTTTGAGGATTTTGGATTTTAAGGACTGGATACGAGAAGAATTTGTGGGGCCCCAAAGCTAAACTCCGTAAGCCCAGATAACCTTTTCATGGTAATATAGATGATCCTTTTGTAATTCAGTGGAAGGTCAGAGCGTCTTTCCAGTAAATGTTGAAGTTCCAGTAAGTGGCAGTTTCATGTCGCTTCAGTTGTTGTTGTTGGTTTTTGTTTGAGGCGTAAAACCAGAGGGTCATAAACGCCTATTGGACTCTGAAGTGTAAACCTGAGCTGAAAAGAAGATAGTTTCGAGATCTTCAGTTGGGCATTAGCACCACGAAACATGTCTTAGTAGAATAAGATCTTAATAAAGAATAGTAATGCGAATAGGATTAATATTCAGGTATATATGTACACCTATTTGAATAAGAAAAAATCTGGTTCGCGCAACACACGACTTTCACTTACCTCCGTTGTTAAAAATAATTTAAGAATTTTTAATACCGTGAGAGATGAAATAAGTTTAAAGAGTGAATTAAATAAATTTTAGATAGAAGCATGTGTTTTATTAAATAATCCATAATATTATTATCTAAAACGATGAGTTAATATTATCCACTTTTCATCACTCTCCATTACATTTTACAACTTTGATTATAAAATAATATTTATTCTAAAATTGTTAGCTTTTCAACGGGTATACTATACATATATATAATGGTACTTAATTAAAACAAAACAAAAATTACATTCAAAATTAATGTGTGGATTCCAAGTTAGACGTTTGTCAAGTAGGGTCTTAGCGGATTCGTTCTACTGGGACAAGCGGGATATTATTAAAATACACTATAGACCAGGATGTCATAGGTTTACGACGAAGGGTAAAGGTATTCTGTGGGACTTGTGGGAATTGATTTTAATTCTCCAATTTCAACACCATACCTCAAGGTCTCTAATGTGGAATTGAAGAGTTTGAAAGGCTGAGTTATTGACTAATAACACACAAGTGTCATCTGCATAGGTAGGAATGGAGGTGTTTATGTAGCAGAGAGGAATTTGAGTTCGTAAAGCAGCCCTAGGAGCCAAAATCTTAATTGGTCAAACTAAGCTTTTTAAATATAAATATAAAGCATAGTTAGAAAGGAAGGTGTTAGGATGGATACTTGTCTATATATGAGATATACTCGTATGGTAATGGAAAGTAATACGATCGTAAACACCATTTAATTTGAGTTTTTACCGAAAATACACCTTTCTGCTAATTAGTCTAATTTATAATAATTTCCCTATCATATAATTTATTATCTATTAGTCTAAATGACTAATTACCTCAAAAAGGTCTTTGTAAACGAGTCTATGGTTAGCCTAGCATGAAAACAATGAGTTGTTTAAAACTGAAATCGCACATTTTAGGGTCGTATATAACTGAGATGTTTACGGCAACTCTTTCAACAAAATCGGCAATTGAGACGTTGATTTCCAAAAGGTACTAAAGGACATTTTATTCAAAGTTGATATTTTCACATATTTGTATTCTAAAGGTTTATTTTTATCGATATCCGTCATCAGATTTATATCTAAAAACATAGAAATCCTTTATAAAAGTATTTAAAAATTGCATTTCATTCCAAAAGGTACTAAATCCACATTTTATTTCATTCCAAAAGGTACTATGTCTATGTTTCGTTCCAAAAGGTACTACTATCCTATGTAAACAGGTATAACCTTTCCTTTCATTTCCTTCCAAAAGGTACTATATTTCCTACTATACTGCAGAAGCACCTAATCCCGTAATATATCACCATTAATTTATTGTTTTCATCAATTTATGCATTTTTATTAGTTCATTTAGCATGTCTTGAATCACCGCTATTATTTTAATCAATGGTTTTAACGTAATAATCAGTTTTTAGGCCGTTTTAAACAACTAAATTGCGTTACCTCCGTTCTCGTAGGTTGTCAATTAAATTATGTTTTTTTTATAGTATTTCTTCTTGCAGCAACATAAATTTGGTTTAAATTTTTTCAGAAACTCACATTTTAATAGAATAATGGCATTTGATGCAGCAAATAGTTGGAATTAGCATTCCATGAAGTTGCAAAATATGTTAAGAAAATATGTGCCTGATCTCACTTAGTAGTCGATTTTGTTATGTAAAATAAAAGCTCAAAAGTTATTATTTGTCAGTATCTATTGTTAAATAATGTTTAGACGTATTTTATAATATAGTTAAATTTGCTAAATTCACACAAATAGTAAATACAAGTTCAAAACAAACTTCATAATTACATACTTTCTTATTATAGTGCCATAAATAGATAAATTGTCCTTTGAATATTCACTTTCTTTATAAAGAATAGATAATCAATGTAATTAACAAACAAAGAAAGATATTTTTCAGAGGGAAAACAAGGAAATATACATAACTTAGTAATTAACGATATAAAGACGTTAGTTATCACTATTGTTGTATCAGGAAGGTTATAGTGACTGTTACCAACTTATCTCGCGTTATATTCTTCCGTTATAAAAGTATTATATCCCTTTTAATTCTTTCCAAAAAGTACTATATCCATGTTTCGTTCCAAAAAGTACCATATCCATATTATATTGTTTAAAATCATCGGAAAAGTGCAATAATTTGGAAAATTAAGTTGGCAATACACTTAAAAATCAACTTTTGATTTTAATAAAAAAAGAATCACGTAAATTGGTCCAATAATAAATAAATAACAGATCTTTGCGTTTCCTGTAAAATTTTCTAAAGTGGATATAGTACCTTTTGGAAATCAACGTCTCAATTCACGATATCTCTTCATGCTATATACATATTTTGCACCTGCTAAGAATTTTGATTAAACTCGATATATCTATGTAACATTGTATGGGCTTTAATATGGTATCGGTTTCATTTTGATTCGAAATAATCAGGTAGGGTTTAAATGTCTATAAGTTAAATTTTTTCCTACTAATGTATCTTTGATTTCGTAAATTCAGAAAAATTAATAGACTAACCTTGTTAACAGTCATAACTAGATACCGTATTTTCGTGTATAACAAAGCCGTAAAACGAGCATCACAAACCTCGACACGTGCAAAATCATGCAGTAAAAATCTTGAAATATGCAAAATAGTGCAGCAAAACCCCAACCTATGAAATTGAGGATATATAATCCTTAAACGTCCAAATAAAAAAAAAAAAAAAGTAACCTAAATCAATATGGAAGAGGAACTTAACCTTTAAAAGTTGTTTTCTTGAAATATCACTTCCCTATGGTTAAATAGGGATATATATATATATATATATATATATATATATATATATATATATATATATATATATATATATATATATATATATATATATCCCTATTTAACTAGCCTTGTCAGCTTGTTATCATCCACCGTCGTAGAGTAATAATGGATCATTTTATTTAAAAGAACCTATCAAAATTTGTTTTCATAAAGATAATTTATGACCGGATCTGATGAAAGATTTGTAGAATAAAAAAAACTAACTTGATTCAGTTAAATCGATTGTCTATAGTTTAGCAAACAACATACGTTGAAGACCCTTCATGGATTCTAGAGATCTTTTTTAGTATAAGAAATTTTAATGTTATCTAGTAACATGCGCTAATTGATGTTATATAAACCGAATAGCCGACCAGGAAAACGATGTTCTGCCATGTAAATTCGACGAACGTCTTTCACTTACCTCCATTGTTTTATCAATCAAAGAATTTTCAAATACATTTAGAGATAAAAAGTCGGGTGTTGCGCCCACCAGATTTTTTCACAATGTTAAGAAGATATATTTGTCAAATCAAAGGTACTTTAGAGAAAAGAAAGAGTTAATATATAGGCATTTAAGCCATGTCAGTAAAAATGAAGCCTACATAAAATTAAAGCCGATTAAATTTTAAATCTGTTTGGCGATTTAAATCAAAATCGTTAGAACCGTTTTTGATAAAATCATTAGAAAGTGAAAAATACATAGTACAAAGCACCCGAATCACCTAGAGGAATGAAATATAATTAATGAGCTAATCTCATACCTACCAAATATATTTAATTTTTTTTTTTTTATGAACATCTCGGAGGAGTGCGACTACAGACACGAGATTTATTATATATTAGATGTGCAACAGTAACTTCAAATACTAAATACTTCTAAATCGTTGTAATGTTAAACTTTAGGAATATAAAACCTTGAAGATGGATAAGTACCCCGAAACGTCAGTATTTTAAATATGAATTGTAAAATGAATTTCGAACGGAAAGTAGCGATAGTGTTAATTTTTAAGAAAGTTTAACTGTTTCATTAAATATAAGAAGACGTTTTTCTTTCTCTCTCTACACAACGGTATTAGATGTAAAATGGATTATTGTTTGAAATAATCCACTTTGTTCTGGTGTAAAACAGTTTACAGAAATCTGCATATCAATTAAATATTTTCTAAGCTCTAGTTAATCTTGAAGCAATAAGATTTTGATTATTACTTTATTAGCTTCTAGGAAAGTGTATAATAGCCTTCAAGCCTCTCAATCTGGTGGATGCGCCAGTCTAGGAACGGAGTGCTTGGTGCTTCTTACCGGAGATTTATTAATTAGAACTACATCCAAGGTTCTTCCGAGTAACAAAGCCCTGAGGCTGACAAAGTAACTTCAATCATAATTAATACTCCGCAGAATAAATTAAACGAGGTATATGAGAAGAAATAATAACTGGATACAAGGTTGAATTGTGTATACAAGAAGAGGTGTAGGAATGGGTTATTAATTTTCATTGTAACCCATAAGTCATTTTTCTTTACAAAATATACCGTTATTTTTTTTTTCGAAGTAAAAGGTTCTTATTTATTACGTATACCTAAAGAACTGAAATCTTATATACAGAGTTGTAAAAGGTTATGTAAAGTAACGAATAGGCCTTCAACTAGAGTAAATAATGTTCATTGATTTTATATTGTTTTATTATTATCATTATTATTTTTCTTAATTTATTGATTGACATTTACAACTGTATCAGTTAATACATCCATTTAATTAGCTGTCAGATCATATATAGCATTTCCAAGTCAAATTCAACCGTTTCCATTTCAAATTCAACCTTTTTCGATTTCAATAAAATAATAAAAATCAAATTAACATGATTTTATGTTTTTATGGTTATTTTAATTACACGTTATGTTTTTAACCCTTGTGGGATGTTAAATGTTCCCAGGGGCCTTTTTTACATATAATTACATATTATAATAATAAGTATAACCGATACTTTAATTTTTAGACATTTTCGATACAAGGTCTGGTAGTCGGATTAGCGGGGGCTCGTTTTATTTTAGGTTTATAATCCTGGGCGAAAATATTATCAATAGATACTAAAGCAGCTACTGAGCCTTGTATCCAATAAATACGAAAAAGTTATAATAAACCCATATTTGAGCGAGCGCGATTAAAATTAATAGTGTAATCGGTAACGAACCTTTGGGAACCCATCTACTGACCGTACTATCCAATAAATACGAAGAAGTTAAAATAAACCTCTATTGATAATATTTTCGCCCAGGATTATAAAACTAAAATAAAACGAGCCCCCGCTAATCCGACTACCAGACCTTGTATCGAAAAAATTAAAGTATCGGTTATACTTATTATTATAATCGTGACTAATTATATGTAAAAAGGCCCCTGGGAACATTTAACATGCCACAAGGGTTAAAAACATAATGTGTAATTAAAATAACCATAACAACATAAAATCATGTTAATTTGATTTTTATTATTTTATTGAAATCGAAAAAGGTTGAATTTGAAATGGAAAAGGTTGAATTTGACTTGGAAAAGGTTAAATTTGACTTGGAAAAGGTTGAATTTGACTTGGAAAAATTTGAATTTGACTTGGAAAAGGTTGAATTTGACATGGAAAAGTTTGAATTTGACTTGGAAAAGGTTGAATTTGACTTGGAAAAGGTTGAATTTGACTTGGAAATGCTATACATGAAAAGAAAATGGAATGGAAGAGGAAGCAAGGGTTGTGAGAGGAGTTTGTCATGGAAGGATTAATATCTTTTTGGGCCAAATCAGCAACAAATGGGATATTAAGGTCTTATTGAGTATATTCGTGACAAAGAAAGGAGCATTGAGGATTTTGGAGTGTAAGGATTGAATTCGGGAAGAATTTGATGGTTTAGTAGGGCCCTAAAGTTCAATTCCGTAAGTCCAGATAGGCCTTTTGATGGTGATGTATTGGGCTGATGCGAAATTAATGCAGGTTTCCTCTATTGCAATATCTTAATTCCAATTGTGTAAACAAAGCTAATCCTAACATTGATCATTATTATACCAAAACAAACCTTATCTAATACCCTCTCTTTCACCATGAATTTGTTTAGTAAAATCGTTTTGTTCAGTGTGTTCAAAGGTCTTGAATCGAAAATGTCAAAGTGCGATTTTCGTCAAATTTATTTTTACGAATTTAAATTAGGGCGCAGCGCTGCGCAAACGGCTCGTAATATTAATGAAGTGTGGGGTCAGGGGGCTATTAATGAGTGCACGGTGCAGCGTTGGTTCCAGAAGTTTCGCAGAGGAGATTTCGACCTCGAAGACAAGGAAGGTCGGGGCCGTCATCTTGCTCTGGACAACGACCAGCTGAGGTCAAAAGTGGAAGAAGACCCAACCAAAACCACACGAGAAATGGCGGCGGAACTCGGTGTGAACCAATCCACAGTTGTACGCCACTTGGAAGCAATTGGTAAGGTAAAAAAGTTGGCCAAGTGGGTGCCAGTAGTAACGCCAGACCACACGTTGCACAACCAACGCTTCGACGACTGCACGAGTTGGGCTACGAAGTTCTCCAACATCCGCCTTATTCACCTGACCTCTCTCCTACAGACTTCCACTTTTTCAGGCATCTGGACAACTTTTTGAGGGAGAAAAATTTTCAAAACCAGGACGACATTGAAAATTCTTTTCGTGATTTCATTGAGTCCAGGGATTCGGATTTTTTTTCTGGTGGAATAAGAAAGCTTGTTGAACGTTGGCAAAAGTGCATTGATTCAGATGGAAATTATTTTGATTAAATATATATGGTTAAAGTAAAGATATGGCGTATTTACAATACCTACTAAAAACCTGCATTAATTTTGCATCAACCCAATAGATGAGCCTTTAGTAGATAAGCGGAAGGTTAGAGCGTCTGTCCAATAACTGTTTAAGTAAGCGAAACCGACGGTAGTTTCTTGTCGTTTCAGTCTTGTGTGCTGATTCCATGTTAGACGTTCGTCAAGTAGGAGTCCTAGATAGCGAATCCGGAACAAAAGGAATATTAAAGGACACCGTTAACGAAGGATAAAGGTAATTTGGTAGGATTTGTTGGAATTGATTTCAATCTATCTCTAATTTTGACACCATACCTCAAATTATTTAATCTAAAACATATGTTTCTAAATTCATAAAACATTTTTTTAGAACTTTATCTAATCCCTCTCTCTCTCTCTCTCTCTCTCTATATATATATATATATATATATATATATATATATATATATATATATATATATATATATATATATATATATATATCTCGTGTCACGATGTATGTTCGCGATAATCTATTTGGTCCAACGTAAAAGATATGATAGGTTTTATCTATTATTATTACTATTCTAAATGGTTGAGAAATATATTTTTCTAAAACGTAAAAATAAAATTGTTTTAACTGTGGCAAAACTGGTTCCCTATAACCTTCTTATATACGAGGCATGTTTTTTAGTGCGTACCGTTTTGGAATTAAAAAAAAGACGTGATATCGCAATAATTTTATTTTTACATGAAAATTCATGGAAATTATGTAGAAAAGTAGATTAAGGTACAGGCTTTCATGTAAAAATAAAATTATTACGATATCTTTGCACGTATTTTTTAAATTACAAAACGGTACTTACATAAAAAACATGCCTCGTATTCCATATGTACATATGTAAAATAGATGAAACGATAATAGATTAAAAGATAAAATGAAGTTATTGAATAATTTAGATGTGGCTACTTACTACTGGTATGTTATTGTGACATATAAAGAATCAAATTGATATCTGACATGAAAAAATAATCTTTTATTAATTCAAAACATAACAACTCATTGCTTATATACCTGAATTTCTATTGGATAACCTCATTCAACATAATAACTATCAAAATCTTCCGTAATTTGTAGAAATTTTAATTTAAATTATTTTATTTATCTCGATATTAGAAACAAGATATATATAGTTATATTAGATTGATTATAGTAATAGATTAAGTTGTTTTAAAATCACTTTCCTTATCAACCATAATTCTAACTTTTGTTTCATAAGTAGCCACTGTTTTCTGTTAAATATACAATAGCGATCCAATTGAAGAGGGCATACCCAAAATTGTTCAATATATTTCAGCTGTAACGTAATCGTGGTATATAGTGACGTTTGCAACATAAATGTGATTGACAGACATTGATCCGACGAATGGGAATATTTTCACTTGAAAACAACTTTGATAAATGTAATTGTTAAAAATATAATATTTATGTTTCTTGAAAATGTATACGTTGTATAATATTGGAGTAGTTGTTGACCGTTTTGACTATATGGTAAAGAATTGGTTTTATTTATTTATTTTTTTCTCCCTACCTTACCACATGGCAATACGGGTGTCGGTAGCCAGTAGTGCTACCAGTAGTAATCTTGAAATTTTTTTTATTTTTTTTTTTTTTTCTTCCCAGTTTTTCACTCTAGTCTCTACTCGATGACCATATCTTCAGCTTCTGCTTCTTCTCTCGGAGGTGGCCTTCCTCGATATCGTCCTGTTCCACCTACGTTAAAAGCTGATGGACCAAGTGAAGTTTTCCAAGCATGAATAAATGCTAGAAAATGTCCATAATTCTGCTTGGACACCAGCTGAGGGAAATCGCTCTCCGTGAGGACCCAGAGCCCACATTCCCTTAGTAGTTCGACCCTTAGTGCTCAGCAGTCTCCGGTACTTCACAACTGGGGCACAGGGGATCTATTTCTTTCCCAAAACTGTGTAACTTACTTCGGAAAGCCCCGTGCCCAGTGAGGAATTGCGAGACCCAGTAATCCGGCACTACCCATTTAGCTTCCAATCGTGACCGGACCGTGGGGAAGAATTTCCTCAAGGTAGCACCTTTTGAGGTTGTCACCCACCGCCGGTCCCACTCATCAATGGTGTCTTCTCGGATTGCACGCTTCCATTTCCTTGGGTCCTCCGCAATCCTCATTTGGATATTTCCCGAGAGACCTGCTGAGCCTTGCCTCTTGAAGGCATCTTTAAACGAATCTTCACGCAGAAGGAGGTCGAGAGGTACCCCTGCCGCAAGAATTTGAACCGCCTCATGCGATACCGTACGGTAAGCCTTTGTTACTCGTAGCATAGTCGTTCGCTGAATGGTCGCCAACCTGCGCTTCTGCCGCTGTGTGATGTTCTTGAACCACGCAGGGGACGCGTACCTCAGGATAAAGAAGTTGGTTGACGGGGCAGCCATCCAGAAAACCTACCAGTAAGAAAACAATAAAATAAGTGTGTTATATTGGTAGTTTCTTTGTTACCACATCCCCAAACAACTGCTCCATCATATGCGTTTTATAGTTACTACTCATAAACGCATTTATGCAAATTTAAATTACCCCAGTAAAGCCGCGGGTTACAGCTAGTAGTTGATAAATTGATTTTAACAACCGAGTTAAGTATAAGGTGTTGTTCGCACTAGATTTTTAAAAATTGTAATAGGAAGTAATAGGCTTGTGGAGATGTTTAATAAATAGGAGAAAAAATAGGAGAAAGGTTTATTCTCTTTGTTAGTGGAGGGTTTTAATGAATTCCTCCATCCTTCTAAGCTAGCCACTCAATTCTCCTGAGTCCACTTATTAAAAAGTTTTCTTTAGAATTTCATAATAAAGGATTTACCGTCGTCCTGGCCTTAATAATAATTTAATTTAGGCTTTATAAATGGTATGTAATTGAATGACTACTCCAGAATTTACTTATTAAAAAATTATCATTGAAATTGACAGCATATTATGTTGTAATGAAATTGTAAGAACGTCTTTAATTACATTACAACATCGCTGTTAAAACATCCTAGGGCATTCTGCCAGGTTTTAACCTGCAACATGAGGTGTTATGCTATGAACTTCACTACAGGTGATCCCAATGGTTCAACACTTGTTAGCTTGTTAAGGATTTGATCCCAAATAATTATAAAAACTTTATACGTTCATTTTAACCTTAATACAATTAATACAATTATCTCGACAGAGTGCCTGGCAAAGCACTTTCAAATTTAAGACTCGGTAATGTAAGTAATGCTTCAGGCTAATACAATCCCACGACTACTCAGGGTGTCTCATTAATGTCAGGTCATATTGTGAAAGCAGATACTACACCTCAAGAAGAAGGAACAAATTCAAATGACCTATAGTCCGATTCTCAACAGTTAGGAAGGAAAATCATATTTTAAGTTGTTTGCAGTTTTTCGTTCTTTTTATCAGAAAAAAAAAACTCACAGGCACAGAAAAACAAGCGGTATTAAATTAAAGAAGAGAAAATTATCTAGAGGGTTACTAAAACAATTTATAAAATAAAAAGGAATTAATTGTCACATAACGTCATGCATCGAATAACATTTTAATATTTCTAAGAATATTTGTACTTTTCAAGGAGCTATTACTCTTCTATTGTTAGGTTTTAGATTTTCCGGATCGCAGAAGAAAAAATTAATTTAATTAGCTTTAAAATGGTGCAAAACAAACCTAACTTCATAGGCCAATCGAGGATGCGAGAAGGCAAGAGTTAAAAAATATGTTGTTCACTTACCTCCGTTTTTAAAATCGTTTAAAGAATTTTCAAAAGATAAAAATGAATGAAACTACTAAAGAATTAATTAAATTGAATTGCTAAAGAAAGCTGTTACTAAAAACTCTTTTATATTATTTTCTAAAATAACCTGTTAGTTTTATAGGTTTTTCATCACTCTTTATTAACTTTTACAAGTTTCTGTATAAGACAATATTTTTTGTATAGTCTATAGCTTTCCAACGGTATATTAAACACGTATATTACTGTTCTTATGTTCGAAATAAAAAATTGCATTATAAAAATATTTTTTCAGTTTTATCATTTAGTTGAATATCGAAATCATTTAAGTTCTATATTTACCTGTTTTTTTATCAATGCCAACAAGATGATGTGGTTATTTTTTGCAAAATCTACAAAATTAAAGGTACTTTAGAAGAAAAATAAATAAAATATTTGCATTTAAGTCCAATCATTAGAATGAAATCTGCTTGGAATTTAAGGCCATTAAATTTTTCATCAATATTTTTTAATCAAAATCGTTAGAGCCGTTTTTGAGAAAATCGTTAAAGTTGCAAAATGTATGGTATAAAGTAACTCTTCTGGTTAGCTGATTTTGATGAAAAAGTTGTTGTAACATCTCGGGCGTATAGTTGTTTTAAATATGAAATTACAGTTTCTTAGGTCTTTTCGCTTACGGGCTGGAGTTACCACTCACGGACATAGATACAGACGTTTTTGCGGGACTTGGTCATCTGGACTGAAACGTGTATTGCCGTTAAAAACTGGAATTCGAAAAATATAATGTTGACATGATTGTAAACGGTTTGGGAAAAAAATCAATTTTAAAGATTTTCACTGCTATCCATGGTCTTCATTGAACGGTAAAAAAATAAGTTTCAGTACCTGCTTTCACTATATGACGAGACATTAATGAGACACCCTGCATAACCGAAATCGTCACCGTACCTGCTGATTATCACACATGTATAATCTAAATAAATAAAACTAAATAAAACCTTATATATATATATATATATATATATATATATATATATATATATGTTGATAGTAAGTACGGTGATCAATAGAAAAATAATAAAGAAACTATAACAGGGTAAAAAAGAATGATGGAAAAGCAGCAGTGAGGAAGATTGATTAATAACGGCGCGACATTGGAATAAGAAGAATGAAATAAATAAACAGGAAATGATAGCTAGAGAGACAGAATATAAAACATTACTCATATTTTGAATAACAAATGCATCTGGTACTTACGGACTGAGATGTTGATCATCTCTTCAGTTTTTATAATACATTAATAACACACATATTCTCTTTCACAATAAAGAAAATTTACATGACATCTTTAAAAAATTTTTATTCATTAAAAGGTTAATAATAGCAAATTAGAATTTTTCATTATGCCCTAAGATTCCCAAAAATGGTAACTAAATGCTCATTGGTTCCAAACAAACCTTGAACTTCGATCCCTATCACCCTTTACTATTTCCCAATAAAGTCCACATTCCATTTAAAAAAAAAAAAAACTGTTTAAGACCATGGAGTCACATTTAACCAAACCATATCCTGGAATAGACATGTATCTGAAATATTACGAAAATCATTTTACACATTTAAACAGCTCTGTATCCAAAACTTTGTTTGGCCATCGTTCGGTAGACATTCGGTAGACCAGAAAGGCGGAAACGAGGTCGACTTAGAAGTAGGTGGATATGCGGAGTGGAAGAGGAGATGGCGGGCCGGGGTCTTCAAGAGGAGGATTGGCTTGACCGTGACCTCTGGGGCTCAGCAAGTAGTGATGAGCAAATACTCAAAAAATTTGAGTACTGATTACTGTAATCAAATGAAGCTCGCTGCTGATTACAAAATCTACTCAGCTTTCCTCCTGATTACTTTCTATTTTCCTCTGAAATCAAAATTTTCGTACTTTTGAGTACTTGATTACTTTTTTGTATGAGGTGGCCAGAATAGAGTATATTACATACATCTATTAAGTTAATTTATATTAATAATTTCTTTAAGCCATCTTTTTTTTCATATCGTCGATTATTGTAACTCTTCAGATAAAATCGATATCGGGACCTATTATTATGTTTTTTTACACTTGGAATTTCATTTTAACTTTTTCGTATTTATTGGATACCAGGCTCGGTAGCTGGGTTCCCAAAGGTTCGTTACCGATTATGCTATTAATTCTAATCGAGCTCGCTGAAATATGGGTTTATTATAACTTTTTCGTAATTTAATGGAGATAGATCAGCTGATGCGCCAGATGGTAACAGTCGCACTTAACTTCGTCTCTGAGATTTTTGATTTTTCAAAAGGATTTTCATCGATACCAGACTCGAAAAAGCTGCCAGCTTTTTGGACATCAACAGCAGTAAGGTTTGGAGTATTATTTCGGTAAGCAGAGTATTTTTTTTTTACCGCAAACAGTGAATGCAGAGTCAATAGGCTTGACACAAAGGGTAGCCATATTTCCTCATATCAGCTGATTGCTGGTATTGGGAATATATACTTATTACTTGTTTCCCTTTTACATTCTTATATTACTATCTTTTTTTTATATATGAAATGCGATATTTTCATCAAGTGATGTCTTCTAAAACGTCAAGTAAAAGATCAAGATCAGCAGTTTCAAATTCGTCTCCCACTAAACAAAGACCCCGTCGTGATAACAATAAGAAATTATCAACACAAGCAAAACCCTTTAAGTAACACTTTGAAATCTGAACCCCAGCCTGGTCCATCATCACAGGAGATGACAGATGAATCTCCTTTTTTCTCACCGAATCCATTTCAAATCCTCCATAGTGAAAAAGAAGACATGGAATCTGCCCCTACACCAAGGGAACCACCACCGCCCCCGATATTTGTCAAAAATATTAAAAATTTTCAACTTCTTTGTGCACAACTTAATAAATTAACCAACCCTGGTAGCTACTCATGTCTGAATAGAACAAATGACACTAAAATATCTCCGGATAGTGCTGAAACCTACAGGAAAGTAGTAAAATATCTGACAGACACCTAGGCCGAGTTCCATACTTATCAGCTACGCCAGGAGAGAGCACTGAGGGTTGTAATAAGAAACTAGCATCCCTAGAGACCAACTGAAGTTATTAAAGAAGAACTGATGGAGATGGGATATAAGGTGCGCCAAGTCACCAACGTTTTGAAAGATAAAGTTCAACTTCCAATGTTTTTTGTTGATCTAGAACCATCGACAGGAGTCGAAAAAATCGACGATCTTAAACGACTGGACTACAGCTGTGTAAGAGTTGAGGAGCCCTATATGAAGAAGGATATAGTCCAATGCCATAATTGTCAGGCATATGGCCATACTAAATCTTATTGCCACCATATACCACGCTGTGTGAAATGCGGAGAAGAGCATAGGACAGGAGAATGCACTAAACCGAAGTCATCACCCGCAGTATGTGCTCATTGCCTCAAGGACCATCCAGCCAACTACAAGGAATGCCATATATATAAAAATCTAAAGACCAGATTTCAAAAACCTCAAGAACCAGAAACAGCTAGAATTACAAGATCTAGAAGAGAACCATCTAAATTTGTAGATTCCAATGTCTCATTTGTCCACTTACCCACCTGAAAAATAGATTGAAGAGTGCTCTAGGCTGAGCGTAATTAACATAGTATTTACCTATAATGAAATTACTGATATATATATATATATAATAAATTACAGCTATTAAAGTTAGGATACGACATTAAAACACGGTCGTCAAGCCAGTGATACTCTACGCAACAGAAACTTCTTGTCTTCCCAGCCTGTAGAGGCTTCTAAAAATAGAAAAAAGAATTATCAGACGAATCTACGGACCTAGGAGAACACCTGAAGAATACAGGTTGAGGTCGAATCATGAAGTTCGTAAGGAATCAACAAATCTAGAGACTAAAGTTAGGATGAACATATCTGTAAGAGTTTTTCAATCAGAATGAAACCTATATGAATGATATTAAATACCATTAAATTTAACATCGATATAGAGAGTTTAATGAAAATCGCTAGAATCGTTCTTTAAAAAATCGTAAAAAGGTGATAAAGTCATAGTAAAAAGAGGCTCTTCTGGTTAGCTGATTTTGATGAAAATGTTCGCTGTAACATCTCGGGCGTATAGTTATCTTAAAAATGAAATTTCAGTTTCATAGAAATTTTCGTTTTCGCGCGGGAGTTACTATTCACACACACGCAGACATGCAGACTTTTTTGCGGGACTGGGTCATTTGGGCTCAGGTGATCCTAAAACAAGTATTTCCGTTGAAAACTGTAATTCGAAAATTTTCACGATCGCAATACTTTCCCTTACTATTTATTTCATATATAAGAAAGTGAAAGTATCAATACCCTCAGTTATAGAACTACATCAAGACAATGCATAACTTTGTATCACAAACAATGACCAACTGTATGTGTATGGGGGATTTTCTAAGAGATAATGTTTTCTTGCAATGCGAAGAATAAGGCGCTATTACACGCACTACAAGATATCATCGCTGGCAAGTGTCTAAAACGACGATATATCCTCATCCAGCACTAAAAGGGTTAAGGAATTAATTATTACTTATAATAAAAGTTTGAAAAAAATAAATAATGAAGTTTTGTAGAAAATACTTGTTCGTTGTAAGTATGCTAGAGTGTATGATAATTTAATACCACCAAATCTCACGAATTTTCACCCACCTGTTCTCTCGCAGTGTAGCGCAGCATTAAAAAAGGGCCAAGATTGGAGCACACACTTACCTAAAAAGACGCTGGATACCGCTCGTGAGGCTGACAATTTTTCACAGGTTTTAGACGCTAGTCATATCCAAGCTCAATTGTTTTTCCCAGTCAGGTAGATCTAAAAAGCAACATTTTTCTTCCTTAACTAACATGTAAAATATTGGAACTAGAAAGAGTTAACAGCCGTCATGATATAACAAGGTCATATAACGTATGTTCAAAACGACGACTTAGGTATTATACACTTCGGAAAGAGAAATAGAAACACTAATGGTTATGACAAACCAATGACTTGTATAACCAAACCCGGAGCGTTGTTGGCCTGCCATTAGGGACAAACAGATGTCTCATTATTATGCATGACCCATGGGACGTCATCCCAGTGTATCATCAGAAGCTATTATTAGAGATCCCTTGTCGTCCCCGATCAACCGTAAATCCAGGATTCGGACCTCTACTTTAGTAATTGAAAACGAAGGCTTGGATAGAAGAATTTCATGAAGAAGTCTGAAGGGAGTGAACTATTTCCACTATAAGTTCTTCCTTAGAGATTCCTGAAACTTTTTTAATCGATACAACACTTCGAAGGGGGCTTCTAATTATGTCGGGTATCGGAAATTGCTCACGCCCAAGTTTTACTGTCCGGCAAACTAGAACGAAGTTTGGAATCGACTAGACGATGCGGATTAAATTAATAAAACTGATACCTCTGAAGAATTTTAAGAGTTTACAGCATGTTCTGTATGTTCCAGACAGTTTTACAGTCCCTAATGTTGAATAACTTTAGTTTAATTGCTTCTGACAAAAGATACAGCTTTGGATATATTCCCGAACAATAGAAAATACAATGAATGTGACGGAATTTGTGAAAACACAAAACTCTTAACTTCTACCACCCATGAAGAGTCATGAGGAAGTACATATCAAGATTTGTAATGTTTTTAGGCCAACGGCCGTACGAGAATGCAATTAGGCCCTGATATCACTTCTTCAAGAACTGATACAAAATAAAATGTAGGTAAAACGGAGAAAAAAAATAAACAACGATAGTGTCTTCCAAAAGTAAACGTATATATTAACGTCTTAAAATATATATTTCCTAGGGAGTAGGGACATGGTTTATAGGAATAGCAATGTAATTTCTATACATGGCACAATAGATCGCTAGTGTGCCACAGCAAGGCCCACCTACTGATAATATTGGGTTCAGTCTAACTGAAATCAAATATTGTGCTGTAAAATAAATTCGTACTATTTTTGATTCAGATCTTCACGTATAACAAAGAAGAGTAAATTTATAAAAATAATTAATTTTTATCTTTAAGCTTTTTTATCTATTAACGAAGTAAATCTATTAAAGTAAAATATATTTACTTTAATAGATTTAATTCGTTATTATTACCAGAGAAAAACTTTTAAAATTAAATTTTTGACATGAATATACCTAATGATTTTGAAAATGCGTCTGAATGTACGAAAATGAAGTCCTAAGGTAAAAACATGCCTAAATTAATCCCAATTCATTTGAATCAAATTCAAGAGAATGTGAAATTAATCAATATTTAACATGATTTACTTTATATCTCCACAATGCTTAAATTCTGAATTCCTCAAATTTCTTCCTTGAAATTAGTATTTTGCCCATTCGATTCGACCATCTAGGAAAAAATATTGTTTTATGCATGCAACTTATGAACCATCTTAATATTCTTTATTTATTTTCTTTTAAAAAAAAAAACAATCATCTTTACAAAATTAAGTAAACATACATCAAATATTTATTAATACCTGCATAGGTGGGTGTCGAAAAGTAAAAAAAAAATAGTGATAATTTCGATTTCGAGAAAACTAAACCTTCATTCACTTCTAGCATATCTATAATGTAAAGCCTTTTTTTATTTCTCGAATCGTTAATAACAATTAAATGTTTTTCTAATCGTATATAAGATAAATCATTATCATTTAAGTACATTAAACTATCTTATATATAAATATCTAATAAACAAATTTTCCCATAAGATATTTAATAAATCGAAATTATAAATCTGAGGGCTGGAGCCATATATTAAGGAGGACAAAATCATTTATAATATGATTAATGATGCAGGTTTCATGAATGGATGGATGTGATGTATTACTTCAACAGATTTTGATGTCTTCATTTCTAAAAGATTTTTTTTAGGTTGATAAATTGTACCTTATAGCAAAAAATTCTATTAATAGCATGGCACGACGATCGTTTACTACTCTACAAGAAACGATATATCGATATATATATATATATATATATATATATAATATATATATATATATATATATATATATAAAATTACATTACATCTATATTTTAAAATATTGTAGTTACTTAAGTTACCATTAACTCAGTTAATGATTTTTATTTTTTAATGTATATTCCATTGAATGTCTGGTTTGGGAAAATACGTCCTTTTAGTAGTTGGATTTTTTTAAATTTAAAAACTAAGCATTCTCTGAAATAATTTAAATAGTTCCTCATTTGAAAGATGGTCAGATTTCCAGCAAGATGAGACTGATCTGCTCATCTTAATTTGACAAGTTAAGCCAAGATTCTGAATACAAAGAAAATATATTAAGAAATATCATATCCCCGTTTTGTATTCATGTCCTTATCATTTCATCAGTTTATGTTCCACGTATCGTTCTGAATTTTAGGGCTTCATTAGAGCTTAAAAAAAAAAAAAAAAAAAAAAAAAAAAAAAAAAAAAAAAAAAAAAATTAAGCCGAAACGTCGACACACAAAATATAATACATTTTTAATATTACTTACGGAAAAATTTTATTTATTTTAGGAAGACGGGTCAGTATTTCTAACTCAAAATCGATAAATTGTATGAAACTATAATGTCATATTTTAGGAGCTTATAAACCTGGGATTGAGCATTTTTTTCAACAAAATATACGAATTAAAAATCCGTTTTATACCATGCATTATCTCATTTTTTTCGATATTCTCAAATAAGAATCTAACGAATTTAATTAAACTCACGAAAATATTGTATATTGAATGGCTTTAATATCTTGTTGTTTTCGTTCTGATTGAAATAGTCTGAGTGTCTTTAATTGCAAATTAAAGAAAAACTACGATTTAAATCGATAGCATTGATAGAAAAAGAAGAAGAGTGCGAAAATATTTTTTTAAGTTTTTTCTTATTTTTGAATATAAGAATATAATAATTTACTGCGGGAAAAGCTAAAGATTTCAGAGAAAATGTCATCGTAGAACGTAATGAAGAAAGACCAAAAATTGGCAGAAAATTAAGTGATAATTGTAGATAGTAATTTATATTGTTAGATTGTTCAATCTGAAAAACATGTTTCCACCGAAACCTAATGTAAACATCAGTTTATGCTTGACATGGCTCACTGTTGCCCTGATAAAGGCTCACATGTTTGAGCCGAAACGTCGCACAGTGCGGAATAATCACGATTTATTGGCCAAAATTCTATAACTTTTGATCTAATAAATTTTAAAAAAAAATTATTTATGAGTGGAGAATGTCATTTATTAGTGAGTGTAAAAAAATTACTTTCGTAACATTTTTTAATATTTTTAATTATTTTTCAAAGTTACTGATTTCATACACTTCTTTGTATTTGATCAATTCTGTATGGGAGCATTCGAATCGACATAAATGATCTATTATCTGCTTCTATAGAGTTTTTCTTATATTGCCTTACTCAGGAGTTTACGACGTAAACAGAATTCATAAGGAATTATTGTTTAAAGGCAAAAAATCGACAAATTTGACTTAAAAAACTAATATATTTTCGATACTTATCCTGTGAATATTTTTTTAATTTGTATTCCATTTTATGCTGAGTAAATATTTTATGAATGTAGTATGTATGATATCTTTCACCACTACTAATGATGTCCAAATTGGGACAGATTGTAATTTTACTCAATAAAAATGTTTGTTGTTGTTGTTAAATTTTTATTCCAATGGAACAAAGAAAAGACAATTAATGAAATATAAGTCATATTTTAGGATTTTGAATAAATTAATTTTAAAAATATGGCGTTAAATCTTTAAATCGAAATAACACTGATCGATCGATCAAATTGTATCATGGTATTTTAGTACCATTAACTCCCTACAAAATTAAATAAAATCGAAAACCAAATTTTTGCAATAAAAAATTAAATTAATTTTTAAATTTTTTTTATTTTTATTTTTTTAACCTAGTATATGAATAATATTCTTCTATTTTTTAAAGACATTTCAATTTTCTAAAATACATTAGGTGTAAAGAAAGACAAAATAAAGCTCAATGGAATAATTGTTTGTCTCTTATTATTACTACAATGCCCCTAAAGTATTATTGCCCGTACCTGAAAGTGTATGAAACGATGTGCTTGGAATTTCTAAAAAATTATAATATTCATATTTATATATATTTAACCTATACAAGGTGTAAAAAAAATTAAAATAAACAATATATATGTCTTGTTCAAATATATTTAGTACTGTAATTATGACCATTCATAGTAACAATCAAAAATAACCGTGATATCTTTAGGCCAGTCCTCGTGTGATTCGTTGTGTTTTTTACTCATTTTCAAAGAGGATATTTAAGGGTCTGAAGAAACAAGCATTATTTGAAAAAGGTCTTGACTAACTCGTTGCCTCGATATTTTACAAGTGTTGGTAAGCGTCTTGAATGATTGCGCTAATTCTTTCTTTGTTGTGTTTATAACAGTCAGCAGAAGGATCTCATGTAAGAAAAAAATGAGAAAAGTTACTTTGGTAGATAGTTTTTTTTTATTTTAGTTATCCATTTATCTACGTATATCATATGAATCCCCTTTTTCCTTGGTCATCATATCAAATGTGAACGGCTTGACCGTTACACTATATTTTAACTACAGTCAAGACAGGACATCGTCTGTTGGGTCAGCTAGTATTATATAATATCAAATTATTTCTTGTTATTTACGATATTAACGAGCCTTTTCTACTCATAATTAGTAAATTGTTTTATAAATACAAATAATAATAAGTTTATATTTGATTAAGGTATTTATAAAGGTTAATGATTGACTGATGTAAACCGTAGGTGATTTCAAACTTTTGACCGCCCGTGTACATACATACATATATATATATATATATATATATATATATATATATATATATATAATATTATATATAATATATTTATGATAATTTTTTTGTCAGGTTGGATGTTTTACGTGTTGTCGACGTGAATGCGAGAAAGCGATATATATATATATATATATATATATATATATATATATATATATATATATATATATATATATATATATATATATATATATATATATATATATATTAACTAGCCATCTCGGACTGGAAGCTTCCTCAAACTCTCAAGGAGGAAAGAACCGTTATTACAGATCTGTCGAATAACGATAACTTGGTTATCGGCCAAAAGGCTTTTGAAGAAGTGAACGATGGGGCGGATCGTTTTTCATTTTATGAAAGTATGATGGGGCAATAAATGGATAAAATATGGCTCCCATTCCTTTTGTTCGAGTTCCTATTTGTCATCTCTCCCGTCCGAATAAATCTTAAGGCGGCTTAGGGAACCTTAAAAAACGTATTTTAAATATATGCGTGATTTGAGTATCTGTGAAGTACCAGTATGTACAGGGATTATCAGAACTCGGAGAAATAAAAAAAAAAAAACACGACACAAAAGTTTATACAGCAAAAATTATTTTACATTTTTTTTTTACTTTAATTCATATATAACTATACATACATATTCATAATACACATACATACATACATATTATATATATATATTTATATATATATATATATATTATATGTGTGTGTGTGTGGGTGAAATCCATCAGTGAGAAAAAAATTGCTAAATTATTGAATTAAAATTTCATATAGTCATGTCCTCAATGCCAGCCTGAGTCATTCTGATGTTCATACTTATTTTGAATGGTGTATTTCTCTTTGCAATTGTTTTTTTTTTTATGTAATTTAAATTTCTATTCAATTGCCGGAGTTGAACTCCTTTCCCACCCATGGGCTTGGCGGGACAGTGACTTCTACATGCACTGTAAAAATGTCTGTAATTTGATTTAAATAAATAAGTTATGTAAATTTCCTCAAGAATCGATTTAATGATTTTAATTTAACTCATTATAATGATGGAAAATTAAATTAGTTTTAATTTAACGTAGGTTTTATTCTGATTGAAATAGTCAAACTGACCTTAAATGCCAATCTAAAAAAAAAATAATAAAAACAAAAAAAAAAATTATATATATATATAAACCATAGGTCTTTAAGAGGAGGAATTATTTATAGATAGGTTTATTTTCAACTTCTATATTGTTTACTTCAAGATGATGACTAATGGTCACTCGGATAATTCTAATGGTATTATATCGTTTTCTTTTTAATCTTAATACTTTATTGTGCATGGTTGGGGATTCATGTCGACTGTTTATATAATGTTAGAAAGAAATAATCAGGATTGTCTTGTTATTTATTTATTTTTGTTACTTACCTAAATATAAAAATATATAGTAAGGAAAATTTTCTAGTTCCAGTTTTCACCGGAAATTCACGTTTTATGGCCCTTTTAGTCCAAATAACGAAATCGTGCGAAAATGACTGTTAGTATAGATACTTCATATTCAAGACAACTATAATCCCGTATGTTACATAACTTTTTTTTTAAAATCAAAATCAGCTGATCAAAAGCCACTTTAATTTGCGATTTGCACCTATTTTCCAATTTTCTCAAAAACGGCTTGAACTGTAATTCATTAATTTCGCTATATCGATGTATGATTTAATGGGCTTTCCTATTATGTAAGTTTCATTCTGATTGAAATAGTCTGACAAGGGTTAAGTGCATATGTCTTTTCCTCTAATGTACGTTTAATTATTATTATTAGGTTCCAAAAAGATAACTATATCGTTTTATTAGGATTGATAAAAAACGGATAAATAAATAATTTAAACGAATTTTTTAATCAACAGAAGGAGTAAATATAAGAACAATAATATAGACGCACAATATATCGTTTAAAAGCTGTAGCTCTTAGCAAAAATGTTATCTTATGAACAATATTGTGGAAGGTAATGTGAAGTGACGAATAGGGCATAAACTTAAATGATTATTGTAGGTAACAATTTAATATTGTAATATTATTTAATCTAAAACATTCACTTCTGGACAAATCAAAGTGTAAAATCCTTATTATATAGCTAATGCGATATTAAAGTGGCTGTCTGATAAAACAACTAGCCTAGTTGTTCTTAATGTTGTCTTAAAAAAGTTTTAAGAGTCGGAAAATTTTTAGATTAAAAAAAGGCAGTTTTCATAAATCTTAATCTTATAAACAAATAATAGTTGGCCAAAATAAAGAGTACACCATGAGAAATCAAGAAAAATGACAGATTAAAGGCAGTTTCTTTCGTGACCTAATAGCAGAAGCATCCCTAATTAATGAAGATGGTTTATTTTCAGGATCTAATTCAAAGAGTCAAGAAAGAGGTGAGCAAAGGGTTCAGTTACCGAGCTGTTGGAGAAATATTCGTCCTTTCCCACCCAAGGAGGTTAAAATGTTCAAAACGGACTACAACCGAATTAAAAAGTATATCCATACGTGAATTTATCTGGGAATGGACAGTCTTCACTGATGAAAAGAGATTTTCAGAGAATGGTCCAGATAATGAATTATGCTATATGGAAAAAAGACGTATTTTAACCGTCCAAAGCGACAGATGAAAGGAGGAGGCATTGTGGTTTGGTAGTAACCGCGTCTGGGGACTATCTCCTTAAAAAAATTGAAGAGGGAGCTAATAGCCAAAACTATTTAAGCTTGGTCAGAGAAAAAGTGTGGCCAAAGTTGGAAACTATATTCTCTGACGAAATTTTAAATTAATTCAAGATAATACTCCTATCCGTGTATCAAAAGCTACTAAACAGGAGTAAAAACTAAAAACTCGCTCCCCAGACCTAAATCCAATTAAAAACTATTGGCAGAGTCTCTTTCAAGGAGTCTACCTGAAGGGATCATTCGATTCAGATGAACAATTATGGAAAGCGGTGCAGAATGCTGCAGTAGCATTAAAAGAAAAAAAGCCAAAGCTAACCAAAAATCTGTGTGGTTCTATGAACCGTCGGTTATTACAAGACATTGATATCAAAGGAGAGACTATTCATTATTGAAATTCGCTAATTTTTTATGTTTTAACAATTTTTATTTTGCATTTACACTTTATTGTGGCCAACTTTGTAATCAGCTGATCAATTAAATAATTTTCTTATTCTAAATATAATTAATAAATGATTTTATTTATTGACAACTTTTTTTTTTACTTTAAAACTGACCTATGAAAAATAAAAAATTATTAGTTTAAAATTCTGTTAATAAGAATCTAGGTGTACACTTTAATTTGTCCAGGAGTGGAAACATACTAACAACGAAACAATATAATTCTTTAAAATATTTTGAACCTCAATTTATTCAATAGTTCTTGAATTGATTTAAATAACCGAGGTAAGTGAAAGTCGTGAGTTGCCCGCAAATGTTTTTTTTTTTTTACTTTTACTTACCTATATATGAAATGTAAAGTAAGGAGAAGTATTGCGATCGTGAAATTTTTTACGCTTTAAGGTCCCTGAATCCGAATGGCGAAGTCATCCAAAAAGGGCTGTGTCTGTATGTGGTCATTCTATCTCATAAACGAATTAAGTTATATAAAACTTATATTTTATATTTTAGGATCGTATATGCCTCAGATATTGCAGCATCTTTTTCAACATACCCGTAGAGTTACTGTATACCATAAATTTCAATCCTTTTTACGATTTTCTCGAAAAGCTGCTCTAAAGAATTTAATTAAACTTGATATATCGATGTAAAATTTAATGGGTTTAATATGACGTATATTTTACTCAGATTGAAATAGTCTGACAGAGCTTAAATGCTGATATTTTAATTTGGCTACCGACTTGAATTATGAAGATACGAAAAATTAAACATCTAATTAATATTGGTAAAAAACGGCTAAATATACAAGTTATAATAATAATAATAATAGGCTTACCGAACCCGAAGGTTCGATGCTGATACCACCAAACTTCGTCGGCACAGACTCGTCCAATGTTCACCGGTCAAGCCCAAGTCCCCGAGATCAGCCTTAATGCAATCCTCCCATCGACGCTTCGGCCTACCTTTCGGACGCCTACCAGTCGGTTCAGCGAATACCAACTTTCTCGGAATCCGTTCCTCACTAAGCCCAACAACTTTACGCGCCCATTTGAGTCTCCGCGATACTATCAACTTAATTATATTCACAGGGTACAAAATCCGCAATTCCGCGTTGTGCAATCTTCTAAATTCCCCAGTGGCCTCATCTCTCTTCGGACCAAATATTTTACGCAGTACCTTATTCTCGAAAACCTTAAGCCGTTGTTCATCCTTCAAAGTAAGCTGCCACGTTTCGCATCCGTAAAGAACCGTTGGAAGAATAATAGTTTTATAAATTCTAACCTTTAAGTTTTTAGACAGAAGCCGCGAGCTAAGTAATTTAGCAACTGAATAATAGCACGCATTTCCCACCTTTAACCGGGACTTTATTTCTTCCTAGATTTCATTTTTTCTTGTTATCATTGAACCTAAATACTTGAATTTCTCTACATGTTCAAAAGTATGACCTGAAATATTAATATCATCAAGTTCGCCACCATTTCTGCAACTAATCATATATTTCGTCTTATCGGTATTTAATTCGAGACCTATTTGTTTACCGGTTTTTATTAACACACTTGTATTTAGTTGTATAGTTTCCGTGTCTTCACCTAGCAGTACTAAATCATCGGCATACCCCAAAACCGGAATCTTGTCACCCATATTTAAGCCTTTCTCGGTACACATCACCTTTTCTATAACATATTCTAAGGCTATAATTAAATATACAAGTTATTACTATTTTAAATTTTCTTCCACTGAAATACTTTTTATTTTGGATATTCCTAAAGATTAACCATATCATTTTATTGAAAATCGATGAAGTACGGCTAAATATACAAGTTGGACTAATTTGATGACCAACTAAATGGATAAAAGAGCTATTTTTAATGTATTTTTCTATTTTTGATAATAAGAACAGTAATATAGACGTGTAATATACCCTTGGGTAGAGAAAGGTTTTAGAAAAAATATTATATGATACACTAAGTTGTAAAAGGTAATATAAAGTGACCACTGAAGAATAAACTTATTACTAATAAACAATTAAAAATAGTTACATTATTTAATCCTTTTTTTTAACTTAAACATATTTATTGATATTTACAACTGTATAATTATATACAACAAGTAAATGTGATGTATATAGTAATCTGACATGAAATACATGAAGAGATGCCACCCATCGGCAGCACTCTAAAAATTTTTTAAACTAGAAGGTCTCGGGGCCATCTTCTTTTCAGTCGCCAGGAAGGATTATCAGGAATCTAAGAAGATGATAAGATAGAAACTAGTGGATTAGAGTGGAAATGGAGTTTTTAATGGAATGATTGATATCTGTTTCGGACTAATTCAGTAACATATGGGATATTAAGGTCATTATGGATGAGCTTATTCCTGACAAAGTAAGGAGCGTTAAGGACTTTACGAAGGATTTTGGATTGTAAGGAGTGGATACGAGGAGAATTTGATGGTTTGGTAGAGCCCCATAACTCTACTCCGATTATTTAATCTCAATCATGTTTCCAATGAAAATGAATACAAGTTTTGTTAAGATATTTTTCAAATAGCTTTTTTTCGCCGAGGTGACTGAAAGTCGTGTGTTGTCCATACCAGAATTTTTATCTATTTTTTTTTTTTTCTAGATAATATATTTATTTATTCGGATATATTACAGTTTGTCGCAAAGGGACAATAATAATATTGCTACATGATTACATTCATACAATATTTACAATATAAACAAAAGAAAAGTCAAAATACATAAAAGGATATTGAAATTAATGGTAATTGGTAATATAATTGAAGGTATATAAGAACAAAATTTATAAATTAAATAAATAATAGGTTAACAAATAAATAAACAAAACATGAACACACTCATACTTATATACAATATTTACAATTTGCTGGGGAACCACGGACAGAGTCCGCCTTCCCCTCCTTCCCCACTTGTGGAGGACAAGCAGAATCCAGGGGATCCCAGCGCCATCACTGGTCAGAGCCAGCAATGTTTTTTTTTTTTTTTTTTTTTTTTTTTTCTTTTTTTCTTAAAGTAATATTCTCTAAAGTGAATACGATGTCTTTTGGAAATCAATTGTTGATAGACTTTGATTTTACTTTAAAACTTTTAAAGTTAAAATATGTATATTTTTCAGTTAATTTTTTTACTGATGTTAGTAAAAAGCTTTGCTTCAGATTCTTACCTATTGCCACGGAAGGATCCAGACTTGATCTGAAGAATTCTATTTCTCAACGTTTTCCAAGTAAATTCGACGGAATTAACTTTTTAAAAGTCTTTGTTATTTCAGGAAAGAAAAGCTTTCCTTCTGGGATGTAATTTTCTTTGAGCTGTCAGTTTAAAGAAGTATTGAGTAGGGGCTTTGTGAAAAGCACTTTTACCATGAATAATTCCACTGTCATTATTTTTTTCTGTTTAAATCGTTCCTGTCAGTTGTAACTATTTTTTTTTTACGACTAGAGATCAGGGTTTTCCAGTTGTTTATATTCGATTTTCCCTTTGAGCTGAGGCCAAGCTTTTATTTTATTTTTAAGCTGCTTCATTCCATTGTGAGCTGATAAATTTTACAAAAACACGGATCAACAAAGATGGAATTATTTATTTTTTCGTTATTTCAGTTCCATCAAAAGACTTAAAAAATAACAGAATCGTAAAAAGCCTCTGGAAGAGAAAATGATTAACAAAAGTTGGAGAGGTTTTGTATTCAAACGGGAAATGAACAATTTTCTTTTTCCTCAATATCGTGACCTATATTAACAATGGGGTTTTTATAAAAAAAAAAAAAAAAAAAAAAAAAAAAAAAAATGACAGTTTTGTCAAATTCAAGATTTCAAAGGTCTGTAATATTTGACTCCTATTTACTACTTACCAATACTTAGACATCCCTTTACTGTAGCATGTTCCAAGCTGTTTAATGCGAGATCACTAGAGTTCCGGGCTTCCAAAGCACTAATTGCGAGATAGTAACAGTTTTGACGTACACATATAACTTGAAGGAGTAATGGTGGAAATATTTTTTTTAAAAAATCTTAAATTATTATTTATAATTAAAAATGATTCTTATATTAATGATTCTTGTACTAAATAAAATTCTTAAAGAATAGTAATAAAGTGAATTTAGTAGATAAGAGTCCTTTGAGAGGCGATGCTGAAAATTATATAATATTTAATAAAAAAAAGGCTTATGCTTGATAAATTCTAAAACATATAATGTTGAGAAAAAAAATAATAAACTTATTTTCTACAAACAGGTGACTCACCTGAGATGCACGTTGCCCCACGGAATAGTTGAGTATGATCCACCGGTGGGTCACCCCGGCGTGAACGTGTTATCAATGATAAATATTAAAAACTATTGATAATATTAATGGATTATGAATCAAACATAAACATAAGGCAGCGACACAATAGTGAAGAGCAGATGACTGATATCTTTCTCGCTCGGTTAAACTCGGCGATTTCGAGTTTACCCGATTGAGCGTGACGGAGCAGCCTCACTTGCAGCATACAAAAATCCATGTGTGGTTCGCCAGAAGAAGTTTAAACTTATAAAAAAACAAAAAAAAAAACATCAGTTTAGGTATTTGTTTCAAAGAACACAATGATATCATACAAAACAAGAATAACTAAAAAAAATACATGCACCAGGAGGATATTCATACGCAGTGTAGCCTTATTGAAATATCAGAGGTTCAAAAATTCAGAAAATATTACTCTATTAGAACTAAAAAATGACGATGCTTGTTAAAACTAATCCAGTTTTTTAGAGGCGCTCAAGTACGATCAATAGATAACACTCTCATGATAGTAGGATAAGCCTGTCAAACCACTTCATCATAATGAAGGCGATTATCAATACGGACATGTCATAAATTATATCATGAACCTCAGCAAAAACAAATACTAATTTTCAAATATTTAAGAAATATATACATTTAAAAAACAAAACAGATGACCTTGCGCAATATATATTCTGTTAATTTCAGAATGATTTATCTAATCTATGTATCAAAAATATGGTAAGGAAAAGTATTGCCATCGCGAAAATTTTCTAAATCGAATTATCGCTAGGTTTCAGTGTTCCCTGAAACCAATAACATAGTCTTACAAAATGGTCTATATTCGTGTGGTAAGTATAGCACCAAAATGCTGTTTTATGGAAATGAAATATTATTTTTTAGAACCATATGCCTATGATGTTATGACGTTTTTTTACCAAAATTTGCGAACCAAAGAAGCCACTTCATACGAAAAATGTTGCACCTTTTTACAATTTTGTCACAAACGTCTCTTACGACTATATAAATGTCGCTGTATCGTTGTAAAGTTAAATAGACAATAATATCATGTACGCTTCATTCTAGTTAGATGATCCTTTAATGGCACTCCACTAGCCCCTGTTAAACAGATTCGACACCTTGGAATCTCCATACAAGATTGAAACAACAAGAAACTGCCCGATGTTTTCGACTACTCCAACACTTACTGGACAAACGCCCCAACCTTCCACTTAATTACAAAAGACTTATTTATATGACCAACATAAGGCCGATATGGACTTGCGGAAATTTCTTGCTTCTTCTCCTATCCAATACTTACTATCCAAAATCCTTCGTAAAAGGAATGATTCTTCTCAACGGTCCTCACTTTGTCACGAATAAACTCTTCTATAAACACATTAATGTTCCATATGTCACTGAATTAGCCCGAACCAGGTATTAATTATTCCATGAAAAACTCTATTTCTACTCTAACCCACTAGTTTCTATCTTATTATGCTCTTCGATTCCTGATAATTCTTCGAGGCGTCTGAAAAGAAGATGGCCCCGAGACCTTCTAGTTTAGAATATTTTAGATATGTCATAATAATGTTTCTACATGTATTTCATGTCAGTTTGCAATGTCCATCATATTTACTTGATGTATATAATATAGTTGTAAATACCAGTAAATAAGATTTTTAAAAAATTCTAAAGTAATTTTAATTTTGTAGGTTAAAAAAAGAAATTAATGATTTCATGTTTTTTTTTTCTAGTTCAAGAACTTTTATTTATTAGTATATATTACAATTTGTCATAATATACAAGATCTCATTCATACAATATTTACAATATAAAAAAAATGAAAGTCAAATTACATAAAATGAAATCAAAATAAATAAATGCATACAATAACAAAATTTTTAGACAAAATAAATACAAATAAATGAAGTTAACAAATAAATAAACAAAACATGTCACAGTCACACCTATGCACAATATTTACAATCAGCTAGGGAACCCCGGACGGGTTTTGGGACTTTGGCTCGAAGCGGAAGCTAAGTGAAACAAGAATTATACTATTTTAAAAAGTATTAAACTATTTTAACATTTACACATACAAAATTAATAATAATAATAATAGGCTTAGCGAACCCGAAGGTTCGATGCCGATACCACCAAATTCCGCCTACACAGACTCCTCCAATGTTCACCATTCAAGCCCAAGCTCCCGAGATCAGCCTTAACGCAATCCTCCCATCTCCGCTTCGGCCTACCTTTCGGACGCCTACCAGTCGGATCAGCAATTACCAACTTTCTCGGAATCCGCTCGTCATCGAGCCCAACAACTTTACTCGCCCATTTGAGTCTCCGCGATGCAATCAGCTCAATTATATTCACAGGATGCAAGTCCCGCAATTTCGCGTTGTGCAACCTTCTAAACTCCCCAGTGTATAAATCAATGAAATGACATATTTTATTTCCCTGTGGTAAAGTCTATTAATAGGAGAATGATAAAGATGATTAGTAGTTGTTACAGCAATAGGGAAAAGTGGACACGATCATGGAAGTGAGTTTTCCTAATAAATCAGCGCAGTTAATTATGCCCTGAATAATTTTATATCAGAATATTAGGTCAAATTTATATCGCCTGGATTCTAGTGTTGTCAGATTTGATCTAAGCAGTAAATTATCTAGAAATACTTCGCGATAGGGAATTCCCATGTTACATCCTACCAGTCTTAAAAGCACTTTGCATCTATCCACTCTATATTTTTTTAGGGAAGTGGTTAGCCTTTGTCCAATTATTCTTCGAAATGCACCCATCCTAAGGTGACATTCATTATGCGAGTCAGTGATCAGACAAAGATTCCTATTTCCCGAGACATGATTTGTTGCTTACGGATTGGATTTCTTATGATTCGAGCAACCTCTTCTCTCACTGGATTTGCTGTAGCGGGGACGACACGGTCGAGGTCTGTCACTTAAAGATAAGCTCTCGTTATATACATTTATAAAAATAATAATAAATTCTTTACTTATCTTCGAACAAGCCTCTTTAGAATAATATTAAAAAGTACATAAAAGAATTTTTAGTGTCTTAGAGCACAAAAATAGACTAAAAAATAAAATAAGATAACAATAAAAAACAAAATAAACATTATTAATTAAATTAAAAGACAAATTAAATTAAAAGGCAGCTTCTAATAATAATTCTAATTAATTTTTATTACAATTAAAAGTTGTTTGAATGAATAAATGTACTGTTAGGTTCTTTTAATTAAAATGATCCATATTCATTCAACTTATTTAGTTTCTTATTTTCTTCTCCCTACGTTTCGGCTTTTTGCCATTTTCAAGGGATCTTTTAATATTCCATCATTATGCACTTATATAAATATATATTTTGTCACTATTTAAAAAAAAATAAAATAAAACTATTATAGGCTGACCAGACTGAAGAATCCAGTGGATGATAACAACCATGACAGGGCTGGTCAGCCTATAATAGTTTTATTTTTTTAAATTGTGACAAAATATATATTTAGATAAGAGCATAATGATGGAATATTAAAAGATCCCTAGAAAATGGCAAAAAGCCAAAACGTAGGGAGAAGAAATTAATTAATTAAGAAAAGTAGGATTAAGAAAATAAGTTGAATGAAAATGGATCATTTTAATTAAAAGAACCTAAAAATAATTCTAATAATTAATTACAAAAGTAAAGAAAAATAAAATATATGGATATTATATACAATGAATATGAATTACAAATCTTAATTACAAATTTTGATTATAAGGTAATTGGTGAGATCACGATACAATATTATAGTTAAATGCGCAATGACAACACATAGTAAAATATATATAAATTTTTTTTTTTTTTTTATTTGTTTTTTTTATTTTTTATTTTTTTTTTACTAATTTTATAGAAATTAACAGACCTTTTTTAGTTTTTCGAGAATTGGACAGAAAGGAAGTGACTGAATTTAAAGGTCGGGATAGTATCGAAATGACGAATATACGAGGGAATGGAATTCCATACGGACAAGGAGCGAATTAGGAAGGGTTTGTCGAAAGCTGCGGTTTAGTGAGGTACATGAACATACGGCTGATACCCGAAGGTTTCATAGATTTGGAAATCTCTTATCTACATTTTCAATCTTCGTGTTAGGCGACCACAGCTATTCGGTTTTCTTTACCCCCCTCCCCTCCCACTCCATGTTAACTGGGCGAAAGAAAAATACACAAACAGTTGGAATTTTTAACATGACATTTAAAAATAAAAAATCTCATAGAGATGAGGATTACGAGAAAATAAACCAAGTTCAACTTTTTGTAACATTATTTATGGGAGAACTAAGTATACCGGATACTGCCTGACATAATCCATAAGGGCTTAATATGCCCTACCTACGTCTCCCTTTACTCGAGAAAAAAATAAGTTGAAATAGTTTTTATTTGCTTTGCAAAGACTTATGCAACTTCACGCAATAAGCTCGTTCATACTTATTTCCTCTTTCTCAAATTAAACTCAATTTCACAGAAACATAACTGTCCAGATGAGTCCTCCCACACAATTTCACAATATGATTTCAGCAAACATTTCAAATGAATTTATATCACTTTCCTTTCATTATTTACATTAGTAGGAATGATGAAATTAATACAGGTATATGAAACTTTGGATGGGTATATCATTTAATTAAATGTTACCCACCTACATGTTAAATTTAATTTATTAGTGTTATATCCTTGTTTGCTTATTCAATTAATGTTACTTTCTGCTACTGTAGCTAACCACCAAGCAACTACCAATTTGCATAACCAAACATTTATCTGCATAACCAAGGGGCATCTGCCGTTCTTGAACCAGCGACATTGAAGCATAGAACTCTATCATGACAGCCACAACACCACAGGTGACCCCGAGGATACTAACTTGTACTATTACTTATAAGATGTTAAATGTATGATTTCTTATTTTCTAAATTTTGGATTTATAAAATCCATTTAATTAAAAAAGAAAGACATTAACTAGGGCAAAAGATCCAAACGATATTTGCATTTATACTTACTTCATAGCCTTTTTGTGTCAAATTCATAATTGTTTAAATAAATTCATATTATATTTTAATCGACTATTATATTTTTTTTAATTCGAATTCTCAATTTTTTTAACCAAAATTATAATTTTTCAAAGAGAAGATTATGTATTAGGTTAAAAATTATAAATTTGATTGAAAAAAAAATATGAAATTGACTGAAAAAAACTATATCTGTCAGGATGATAGTACTTAATTCATTTTATTTTTTCGTATTTTAATTAATTTGATCTTGTTGGAATTTTAAATTATATTTAAAAATTAAAAGGATGTTTTATATTAAAAATATAATGAGATCCTTGGAAGTTAAAACGTTGTAAATGCTATATTAAAATAAATAAAAAAAATCTAATTGGCGCTGTACTTGATATTAATTGAAGAATTTTGAAATAAAGTTAGAGATGAAAACATCCAGTGCGGGCGTCACACGCCATTTACTTTACATGGGTTGTTAAATAAATAGTTAGGGTTGAAAATTTTAAAAATCTATATTCATATTCGTTGGAAACATGTGTTTTAGATTGAATAATATAACAATACAAAATTCGTACCTACATAAATCATTTAAGATTTTGCCCTTGACTATTATTATTACCTGACATTACCCTCTAAAACAAAGCTAAGAAAGAGAAAATTAAGTTAATAATCTTAACAAATTCAAATAATTGATTAAATACTGAGTAGCGAAATACTCAGGTAACAAAAAGAGTCTCTAAGAATAATCTTTGTGAATAAAATCGATTTTAATCAAAACTTTGCACAATTTATTATAATCTAATACCCCTATGCGAATAAAAAATAAAGAAAAAAGGAATTGTGAAAGAATTCAAATAAGTGCGTTAGTGTGAGAATGGAATTTTTTATTGAAATAATGGTACCTGGTCCTGATCACCAACATTAAGATCATGATCACGAATAAAATCATCCATAATGACCTAAATATCCATTTTAACGCAAAACTATCCCGAAACAGATATGCCTCTTTTAATTCCAAACTCCCGACCCACATGAATCCTCTTGTGCACAACTTATCATTCCTATCTATTCCTGACCACTCTCCAAGGCGATTGAAAAAACGATAGCCTCGAGACCTACTAAGTTAAATTGATATTGAAGTGCTACCACAGGGTAGTTTTTCACAAGACATTTTCAAGCCCATAAGTGTAAATTATCACATTAACTTATTGTATTCATTATAAGAACAGTTGTAAATATCAATAAAATGTTTATAAATGCATAAATAAAAATAATCATCACTTTTTTAAAATTTAAGTTTTGTACAACTTACTGTTTTCAAGAAAGCCTTGACACACAGACAGACCTTTTCGCATGACTTGATTATTTGTTGATTATTATTTAATTATTCATTACTTAATTTTATTATACATGTTTTTAAGTAAGTACAGTTTCGGAATTAAAAAAAGACGTGCAAAGATATTGCAAAAATTGTATTTTTACATGAAAGCCTGTACCTTAATCTACTTTTCTACATAATTTCCATGAATTTTGAGGCACTAGTCATAACGCGGCATTAGTTTTTGAATACCCTCCTCGAAAAATTCTGCCGCCTGACTTGTTAACCACTGCATCACTAATGTTTTGACTTTGTTATCGTCTTGAAGACGCCGACCGCCCAGGTGTTTCTTCAAGTGCAGAAACAAATGGTAGTCGCTGGGCGCCAGATCAGGGCTGTATAGAGGTTGATCTAGAGTTTCCCATTTAAATGATTTGATGAGATCTTTAATCCGATTAGCCACATGAGGACGGGCATTGTCATGCAGCAAAACGATACCCTTTCTCAACTTGCCACGTCTTTTGTTCTGGATTGCCTCACAATGAGACGCTGCATTGATTGTCTCATTACGAAGCAGAAACTCCACTAGCAATACGGACACCCACTCCGTTCTTCATCATGCACATTTTTTCGGCCATCTTTAAATGCTCTCACCCATTTCCTTACCATTCCATCACTCATAATGTTTTGTTCGTAAACTTCAACGATCTTACGATGAATATCGATCGGTTTTACGCCTTTAGCACTAAGAAATCGTATAACACCCCGTACTTCACAATCAGCGGGACTCATGATTGTCGGAGGGATCTTAAACACTCAGTAAACAACGTATACAATGAAGAAAATTCATGGAAATTATGTAGAAAAGTAGATTAAGGTACAGGCTTTCATGTAAAAATAAAATTATTGCGATATCTTTTTTTAATTTTTTATTTTTAATTCCAAAACAGTACTTACTTAAAAAACATGCCTCATATATAGATAAGTATAAGAAAAAATTTATAATTTAAAAGGGATAGTGAAAATATTCATCGTTTAAAATCGTCTCTAAAGCTCAGTACTAGACCCGGAAAGAAAGTTTGAATACTCTATCCCAACTTCTCAATATAACTGCCTTTGGGAATCCTAATTTTTTTTTCTTATGCATCAGAAAGAAGAGAAAGGGATGAGAAAAAAAAAGTAAAGGAAAAAGTGGGAAAAGGAAACAATTTCCTTTCTCTAAGTGTCTGAGAACACTGGAACAGTTTGATGGAAAAGAATGAATTAAAAAAGTTGGCCTTTTTACTTTTTTTTTTTTTTTAATTCTGTTCTTTTGAAAACTGAGAGTAGGGCCCTAAGACAGTTTTAGGGTTCTTTGTTTGGACGGGAGCAAACAGCAATTATTGGCGGGAAAACAAAGTTGTAAAGGACATTTTCAATTATCTCTTCTACATTTATATTGAGGAGATTTTTTTTTTTCAGTTGCATTAAAATCTCCGTTTAAGTTTTCCACGAGCACTTTCAGTTTTAGATTAAAAACAACTTTATAATTATAAGAATTGGTAGTTTCTTTTATCCTCGTTACAACTTTTTTTTATGAACGGAAAAGTTAGTTAAATTAAAAAAATGGGCTAATTGAATATTCTTTTTAGATAAGATACATTAAGTGGGGGAAGGGAACGTTCTTAGTATGTACCTTGTGTAAATACTTTGAATTTTGAAACGCGTTCTCAAGAGTGTGTGAGATCTGATCATTATTATTCAGGTGAAATCAGATAAAAGATATTAATTGAAAAACTATAAAATAAAAATTTGTCAAAATATCGATTTCGTAAAAAATGTTATTGTACCTTTTGGGACTCGATATTACTTTTTTTTTTTCAGACCGCATAATAATAAGTTACATCTTTTGAAAAAAAAAAAAAATTAATAACATCAAGACCCATATTAGAATCTCAAAATCTTCCTTCCCATCAGTTTGGATTCCGTCCTCAGCATTCCACAGTTCAACAGGGGCTCCGAGTTGTAGACCATATTTCCTCAGCTCTTGAATGCAAAGAGTATTGTTCTGGTGCGTTTCTGGACATTGCGCAAGCTTTTGACCGGGGATGGCACACTGGATTACTCTTCAAGCTGAAAACCCATTTACCCCAGTCTCTATACCTCATTCTCCGATCCTATCTCTCAAACCGTTCCTTCCGAGTTCGCTGTGGTGTAGAATTTTCTAACCTTTATCGCGTTGAGGCCGGTGTTCCTCAAGGCAGCGTCTTGGGACCCGTCCTCTACATCCTTTACACTGCTGATATTCCTACACATCCTGATACCTTTCTGGCAACTTTTGCAGACGACACCGCCATCCTATCATCCAGTTCCAATCCTGGTGTTCGATAAGGAAAAGGTGTCTCTGAAGGTTTAAGGATGCTGTTTCAGGATTGGAACTACAGCATCCTTAAACCTTCAGAGACACCTTTTCCTTATCGAACACTGGTGTAATAACTGGCGTGTAAAGGTGAACGAAGCCAAATTTAAACACATAACCTTTACTCTTAGACGAAAATCCAGTCCGCCAGTTTATTTCAACTCATTACCAATTCCTCACTCAGATACAGTCCGGTATCTTGGCTTACTGTTAGACAAAAGATTGACTTGGAACCCACATACAAGACTTAAAAGACAAAAACTCAACCGGCGATTCGGACCGTTATACCGACTACTCAACAGAAAATCTGAACTTACAGTTGACAACAAATTATTAATCTACAAGACAATACTGAAGCCCATCTGGATCTACGGACTTGAACTGTGGGGGACAGCTAAACGTACTAACATCAAACGCATTCAATCCTTTCAATCCAAAGTCCTCCGTACAATAGCAAATGCTCCTTATTATGTCTCCAACTATACCTTGCACCACGACCTTAATGTTCCATTTATTTCAGACCTAATTCCATCCAAATTTTCCAAATTCCACCAGAACCTCATTCATCATCCTAATCCCCTAGCTCAATCTCTATCCAGCTCCACTCATCCATACAACCCACATAGAAGGTTGAAACAGTAGTAGCCCCGCGACCTTTTGTAAATATATTGGAGTTCTAACAATGGCTAGATTCTCCACTCAATGTGATGTATGTATGAGTGTGTGTATGTGTATATAGGTATAAGTGAATTCTTGACTTTATTGTATTGATACATTATTGTATATATATTTTATTGTAATTTTATGCTGTGTAAATATTGTATGAATGTAGTATGTATGATATCTTTCAGCACTACTATTGATGTCCAAATTGGGACAGATTGTAATTTTACTCAATAAAAATTGTTGTTGTTGAAAAAAAAACCAAAAAAACATCAAGAACTCACCCACCTTTTCAGAATTAATCATTAGAAAATTGATAAAGTTAAACAATTTAAGAATGTAGACAGAATACAAAAAATGAATATTGCTTTCCAAATTACCAAAAACCCTGTAAACAAAATTTACTTACTATCTTGGAACTCTAAATTTAGACATTATAAAACTTTATAATGCTAGAAGCACTCTCTACAGCAGAAAAAAAAAAATAGTATAAACAAATACAGGATTACAAGACACGAACGTATAGGAAAAAAGGACAATTTTAAGGAAAACATTGTTTTTTAAAATATATGTTATTAATATTTACAACTGTATTTAATATCAACACAAGAAGCAAAAGGGCTAAATTATAATTATGGACAAGAAAAAGGGTTGTGAAGAAACAGCGGTAGCACTTGAATCTTAATTTAACTTAATAAGTCCCGAGGCCATCTTCTTTTCAATCGCCTCGGAGGGTTGAGGGGGAATGATATATGTTGAGGATAAGGAGGTTTGCGTAGGCCCGGAATTTGGAATTAAAAGAGGTATATCTATTTTTGGATTGGTTTGTGACCAATGGTTTATTAATGTCATTAAGGATGATTTTATTTGTGACTAAATAATGGGAATTTAAGATTATATATTGTAAGGATTATATGCGGAAGGACTTTGATAGAGCCCCAATAGTTCAAGAGGAACTGATACTGGTAAAATAAATGAGCTTTTTCTGATAGAGTGAATACTTTGAACGTTTGTCGATTAAGTGTTGAAGGAATCGGTATTTATGATCAGTTTCAATAAACAAAAAAGACAAGTCGTTTATGTCTTGCATGAGGATTTCAAGACTTTTTTCGGGATAGAGTTCTAGGTATTTGTTGGACAGGAATAAATTGGGTATTATTAAAGAATAAGTAAAATATTAGGACTGAAATTTAAGAATAATAAAGTGCATTGGATTTTAAATCTAACCTTATAATAAAATCGAATAGATTTAAGTTTCTATTAAAAAAAAAAATAATAATAAGTTTTTACGGTCACATATTCAGAATGAATGAAAATATTAGCAAAGCAGATTTTGCATTTTAAAAAGATGTAACTGTTTCAGAAAAACTTGATTTGAATAAATTAGTTATTGCAGATGATATAATCAAAAATAATATAATGTTTAGAATGTTGTTAAAACATGAAAATAGAATACTCAAAGATATACAAGTAAAATAGAGAAGAAAAAAAAAACAACAACAATAGTCTGAGAGGAGCAGAAAAGGTCAGCTCCGGAGAGCATAAGGAACTATTGGAATAAACATAAGGAAGCAGCTACAAGAAAAAAAAAAATCAACGCATCCCGAAGTAAGTGAATCGAGAAAAAAAAGAAGTTGAACTTAGGATTAAGCAAGATCTTAAATATGATGCGAATAGATAGTTTTAAAGGTTTCCAGTTTTCACCTGTAGATAGGGCGGCATATCAACTGTCCAATCGGAGTATTCCGACAACAACCAATCTTATAGCATTTGTCCATCTTGTACGTTTCGAATGTATCAGTAGATGTGTAGTAATTTGATTATTCACTTTTGATTGATTATCCTGATTTGTTTAATTTTCCTCAGAGGAAATCTAATTCATGTCCTGTATTTCGAGAACAGTTAAATTAAAGTAACCATGTAATAAACTTGAAGACTGAAATACTGAAGGAAGGCTACAATGGAAGTTATCTGTAAGTTTAAACAATACTAACTTATGAATAATGGAATACTAATATATTATGTAACACGTATATTGATTGATTTATTAATAAATCTATTATTAGTTATATTTGAAATCATAATTGCTTAACTGACGCCTTATAGTTATTTGTTATTACCATATTTTTTTTAACAAGATATATAAGAAAAATTAGAAAATACGATCTTCGAAACGAAAAAGATCTCAAAGAAAAATTAATTTATGAATAGAGCCAAATCGGGCAAAACACAATTACTAAATTAATTAGATCTATGCCTAAAAGACTTGAGTATGTAATAAAACAAAGAGGATTTCCAACAAAATATTAGTGTATTGTTATTAAATTAAATATTGTTAGAAAATTAATGTTTTCCGAATACTTTTGATACCTATATTTCATGGTTACCTAGAGTTTATGTTTAAAAAGTATTTTTGGTGTAGAATTTGCTTTGAGTAATTATTTACCATCCTCTTAAAATGATTAAACATGGAAGAATTCGTTTAAAACAGATTAATAAATGAATTTTGATGATTTTGACACTCACTGTAGGTATATTGATTTCATACTTTCTGGAAAAAACCTTGTATTTTATTTATTGTTTATGTTAAATTACTTTGTTAATTTTAGCTATTTAAAAAAAATCTTTTAAAATAAAGTTTTGTGGTTTAATGATTAATTCTGCGCTAAGATGGCAAAATGGTATGAAACTTTTATAAGAATTAATTTTTTTTTTACATTATGAAGTCTCATTCGTTTATGTATAGAAGGTACCATAATATCTTTAATTTGATGAGTAAAAAGCACTACCTTGTACAAATAAACGAAACACTTTCAAAACATAAACGAGTGGACGCTTTCGAATGAGAAAATAACTCAATTTTAGAAGAAGTGAAATAAAAATTTGCCATCTTAGTACAGAATTAATGCCTATAAATGTGAAAAAAAAAAATATTATTCTAATGTGCCATTAGTTAAGCTATTAATTTTTCGTTTCTATTTAAATCTTAACTGAGTTCAATTCCAGTGTGTGTAATACGAGGCATGTTTTTTAAGTAAGTACCGTTTTGGAATTAAAAAAAGACGTGCAAAGATATCGCAATAATTTTATTTTTACATGAAAGCTTGTACCTTAATCTGCTTTTCAACATAATTTCCATGAATTTTGAGGCACGTTATCGTCTTGGAGACGCCGACCGACCGCCCAGGTGTTTTTTCAAGTGCAGGAACAAATAGTCGCTGGGCGCCGGATCAGGGCTGTATGGAGGATGATCTAGAGTTTCCCATTTCAATGATTTGATGAGATCTTTTGTCCGATTAGCCACACGTGGGCGGGCATTGTCATGCAGCAAAACGATACCCTTACTCAACTTGCTACGTCTTTTGTCGTGTTAAACGAAGTCAAAACATTTGTGATGCAGTGGTTAACAAGTCAGGCGGCATAATTTTTTGAGGAGGGTATTCAAAAACTGGTGCCGCGTTATGACAAGTGCCTCAAAATTCATGATAATTATGTAGAAAAGTAGATTAAGGTTCAGGCTTTCATGTAAAAATAAAATTATTGCGATATCTTTGCACGCCTTTTTACTTTCACTTACTATATATAGTAAGGGAAAGTATTGCGATCGTGAACATTTTCGAATTCCAGTTTTCAACAGAAATACACGTTTAAGGGTCCCCTGAGTCCAAATAACCAAGTCCCGCAAAAAGGTCTGTGTGTGTGTGTGTGTGTGTGTTTGGTAACTCCCGGGCGGAAACCGTAAATCCTATGAAACTGAAATTTCATATTTAAGACAACTGTACGCCTGAGACGTGACAAAACTTTTTTCATTAAAATGAGCTTACCAGAAGAGGCACTTTATAACATGCATTTTGCACCTTTTTTCGATTTTCTCGAAAACGGTTCCGACGATTTTGATTAAACTCGCTATATCGATGTAAAATTTAATGGGCTTTAATATCATGTAGGTTTTATTTGGATAAAAATGGTCTGACAGGGCTTAAATGCCGATATTTTAAATTCTCTTCCTCTAAAGTACCTTTAATTTTGTAGATTCAATAATAATAACTAGATTATCTTGTTAACGCTGGTAAAAAACAGGTAAATATATAAATTGAATAAATTCGATACCCAACTAAAGGAGAAAACAGAAAAAATATCTTTTTAATGCAATTTTTCGTTTTTGAACATAAGAGCAGTAATATACATGTATGACATACCGTTGGAAAGCTAAAGATTTTAGAAAAAACATCATCTCATACACAAGCTTTTAGAAGTTAATAGAGAGTGATGAGAAGAAGATAAAACTAACTGATTATTTTAGATAATAATATAATAGATTTTTTAATAAAACACATGTTTCTATATAAATTCAATTTGATTAATTCCTTAATAGTTTCACGTATTTTTATCTCTAACTGTATTTGAAAATTCTTTCATTGATTTTAAAAATTGAGGTAAGTGAAAGTCGTGTGTTGCCCGCACCAGATTTTTTAATTCCAAAACGGTACTTACTTAAAAAACATGCCACGTATTAAAATTGTTAATTTATTGTTTTAGCAAGACTGATCGTAAACATTGGCTTTTAAATCAAACCTATAAGATAATTATTAGTTTCAGAGTCATTATTTATCGAAAAGTTCACTGTTTCCTTTGTGTATTATTGTGAGTATATATTTACTTTTTCTCATCATAATCCTAGTATTTCTTTTGGTTTTACATTTGTAAGTTATAGTTTTTGGACAATCCCAAATTAAATTAATTATTTTTATAATTGTAAACGTTTCGGCTCTTCAAATATCTTTTTAAAAAAAAATATTTTTATGATATACTATACATTTTACAAATCTTTCAACTTTCACAATTCATTTTTTTTTCTTTTTTTTAATTTAAATTAAAAATTGTAATTTTTGACATAGTGAGTAAACAGACGACATTGCTGATGAAGCGATGAAACAATATATGTGGAAAAATATGTATGATACTTTTTTGTAAAATAAGTTCTAGCGTTTTTCAATGTTTCAATTTAATCCTCTCTGTGTTTATAAAATTATGTTTACTTGGTCAATAATGTTTACTTATTCTAAAAAAGGATTAGTTAAGGTACTTTTAAGCATCAGTTAAATCCGAGATTTCTTATCTTTAAGTGGTATTTCGCATACCCGAAATGGAAGAGAAAACAAAAAAATTAAATTTTCGCCATTTAATGATTTTTTTTTATTTTCAAAAAGGAAAATCCGCTGCACAGACAGTCGAAAAAATGTGCAGTGTTCATGGAGTTGATGCCTTGGGAGAAAGCACCGTCGGTAAGTGGTTTGCACGGTTCAGAAACGGAAATTACTTTGGAAAATCCAAAGTATAAATCTATCCAATAAATCAAAATGGGTCTTATAAGATTAATTTTTTTTACAAGAATCTTTTTATTGAAATCACCATTAAAACGCTGCAAATTATTACACAATGGTTTATTATTTCCAAATAACCGTATTAGGGTTCAACTGTTTATAGGCAATAAACTAATATGAAAAGCAGTGAATAATTCAAATGAATGTGGTCTAAAACGGTCTGTCACCACTGCTAATTTCGAAACGCTATATTTCTCCTATTTCTGATCTGATTTCAATAATTGAGACGTTGATTTCCAAAAGGTACTAAAGGACATTTTTTACGAAATTGATTTTTTTACATATTTATATTCTCCTCATTTAGTTTTATCTAAATCTTAAATTTGATTGTATCTAATGAACACTCATGTCCTTTAATAACGTGATTTAGAAATGATATTAATTTCTTAAGATACTTATTACACATTTAGTTTCATTCTAAATCATAACAGAACATTTCATTTCATAACTTTAATATGGTTTTATTAATATAGTAAAGAAATAATTCTAGATTTTAATGCGAAAAGAATCAAATTAGCTGGTTTAATAATATAGTAACGCGAGATTTTCGCGCTTCCTGTAAAATTCCCCAGAATAGATATAGTACCTTTTGGAAATCAACGCCTCAATTCTTTTTTGTTTCGTTGGGAATTTAATTCTTTATCAAATAGCAATAACATTAGATTAAATATGTTTTTATTAATCTGGCCAAACGGATTTTTTATTCGTTATTCGTGTTACGCGTATTTTGAAACATAAGCCCTCAAATTTTGAGTTTTTTTAATTTTTTTTTATGTCGGTTACAAAGGTTCAATAATGAAACACTACGAATAACAATAAACCGTTTTTTTTTTTCCAAAAATATTGGCTAGTAAAAAATTCTCGATTGAAATTAATAAAACAAGAACTTACTTCGCGATTAACACATTTCATTATCCTTAGTAAAGCTAGCATGCCGTAACCCACTGGAAACATTCATGTTAGGAATTTAACACGTATTTAATTTAATATAAATGCTTGGGTGAGGCAGAAGGGTACTCAGACATCCCCTGTTAACTTAGCGGATCGGGTTACGTTGAAAATACCTAGAATAGTAAATATTCTATTGAAGGGAAATTACGGAGTAGGTTGAGCCGGGGAAACAAGCTGCGGTGAGCTATTATTAGCCTAGAGATAAATCAGGCAGTTGGTGCAAAGTGCTAACCACACAGTTTCACAATAACACCACAAGGATCTTCCTGATCAGCCTAGCCTAGGCCTTTACCCTCCAAAGCATGCTGCTCTCATAATTAATTAGTATCTGTACGTCTTGTAAATTATCTATAAAGGACGAAATAACCAAAGATTTTTACTCCCTAAAAGCAAATATAGGGCCATCTGCCAGGTATAAACTCGCTATCTAGTGGATAGAAGAATGTTATGCTAGCCACTGCACCACAGGTGACCCTCAATGCATTCAACAAGGTGTTTGCATCTGCCGGGGTTTGAACCTGTAGCCTTGGACATTTTAGTCCTTAACACCTTTTAGAATGTATAAAGGTTCACCTGTGGAGTAGTGGCTAGCCATAATAGCTCTCTATGCTTAAGGTCGCAAGTTCAAAACCAGCAGATGGCTCCATATTTGCTTTTAGGGAGTAAAAATCCTTGGTTATTTCGTAATTAAAAGAGGCTGTTATGCTAGCCACTACTCCACAGGTGACCCTGGATGCGTTCAGCAAGGTGTTAAAGATTAATATGACCAAGGTCACGGGTTCAAACCCGGCAGATTCAAAAACCTTGATGAATGCATTGAGGGTCACCTGTGGAGTAGTGGCTAGCATAACAGCCTTCTATGCTTAAGGTCACAAGTCCAAAACCAGCAGATCGCCCTATATTTGTGCACCACAGGTGACTCTTAAAAGATTTAAAAAATGGAACTCGTAAAAGATCCCTATTTTAAGTAAACCTGGATAGGCAAAACTTAAGACTCCCGCTGCACCTTTGGATTAAGCACAGTAACATAAAGTGACGTTAAATAGATAAACAACAACAACATTTAATAAAAATGTTAAGTTCTTGGTAGCAAAACCTCATTCAATTGACTGTATAAAATGGATACAAGAAATGATGAAATTGACTGAAAAAATTATGAATTTGATTGAAAAAAATATGAATTTGACTGAAAAAATTATGAATTTGACTGAAACAATTATGAATTTGGTTAAAAAATTATGAATTTGACTGAAAAAATTATGAATTTGACTGAAAAAAGCTATAATACAAATTAATAATAATATTATAAAGTAATCACAATAATATAAAATTATATTAATAATATGAAATAATAATAATAATAATATAAGTAATTAATATAACTTATTACGACGATAGTAATATGTAATAATAAGTTAAGTTACTAAAGTACCAATTTATAAATAATATGAGATTAAGGTACAAGTAACAATTGAAATTTATATTTGCTTATATACCTACAAAGGGCCTAGCCGGATAAGCATGTGAAATCTGCCCCCGCGTGTATTAGCACCAAATTTATACCATTGAGTCACACCTATGAGAAACAACCTTACGCAAATTTTTAGCCCCTTAATCCTAACGGGAGGGAAGTTATGGAGGGGGCAAGAAAAAACAAAAAAAATTGTTTTCTCCTGAACAGCTCAACCGATTTTCACGAAAAAAATATATGTTATGGACTTTACAAATAGGTTTCAAAAAATATTTTTTTTAAATTTTTTTCCACGAAAATGCTGGTCAAAAAATTTTTTTGAATTTTTCAAAAAAATATTTTCTGGTTATGATGGTTTGGTACACCTCCAATTTTTCGTTACTTTATTTCATTGGAGGGTCCTCCATAACATATATTTTTTTCAATTTTATTGCAAGTGTACCCCATGGTGAAAAATAAAAAAAACAGTTTTTTCTCCTGAACGGATCAACCGAATTTCACGAAAAAATATATGTTAATGGTTTTCTAAAAGGGTTTCAAAAAACATTTTTTTCAATTTTTATTTCGAAAACGAGAGTCAAAATTTTTATTTTTTATTTTTTTATTTTATTTTTTAATTATTGTGGATTGGTACACCAAAAATTTTTTGCTAATTTAATTCATTAGAGGGTCCTGCACAATATATATATTTTTTCGATTTGATCTAAAATGTACCAAATAGTGAAAAAATAAAAAAAAGCAGCATTTTTTCAGCTCTCTGAGTAGTAGCTGGTCACGCATGAAGGGTAGGGATAGAGCTGTAGGGTCGTAATGTCATTAGATATTACTTACACACTATGCACATACATACTATTTATTATACCTATTATTATAAATGTGGTCTCATATCACTATTACTGTTGTTCATTTTGTAACAGATTGTAATATATCTCAATAAATAAATAAAAGTTAAAAATAAATTATTATAAATATCTTATATTGGATGAAATATATATTTTTTGTATTTATTTCATTTTTTTGACTTAGATAACTACTACATAGCACTATATGCTATATTTATACAAAACATAACTCCAAAGATTTTTTAATATATATTTTTTCGTATTATTATATGTTAATCTAAAAAGCTATGATGCCAGACTTGAATTTAGACGCTCTTAAAATTTTCAAGAAAAAAACCACTATCTTCGTTAACGAATGAAATTATTCCGTTTTTTTACGAACATTAAAAATTATTTATTCTTTAATTATTGTCTATCTATCTAATTAACCTGAAGTAGCAAAAAATATTGGTATTCTTATTTATTTTTTGAACGATCATTCCATAAATCAGTATAAATAATAGGTATAATAAATAGTATGTATGTGCATAGTGTGTAAGTAATATCTAATGACATTACGATCCTACAGCTCTATCCCTACTCTTCATGCGGGACCAGCTACTACTCAGAGAGCTGAAAAAATGCTGCTTTTTTTTATTTTTTCACTATTTGGTACATTTTAGATCAACTCGAAAAAATATATATATTGTGCAGGACCCTCTAATAAATTAAATTAGCAAAAAATTTTTGGTGTACCAATCCACAATAATTAAAAAATAAAATAAAAATTTTGACTCACGTTTTCGAAATAAAAAATTGAAAAAAATGTTTTTTGAAACCCTTTTAGAAAACCATTAACATATATTTTTTTCGTGAAATTCGGTTGATCCGTTCAGGAGAAAAAATTGTTTTTTTTTATTTTTCACCATGGGGTACACTTGCAATAAAATTGAAAAAAATATATGTTATGGAGGACCCTCCAATGAAATAAAGTAACGAAAAATTGGAGGTGTACCAAACCATCATAACCAGAAAATATTTTTTTGAAAAATTCAAAAAAATTTTTTGACCAGCATTTTCGTGGAAAAAAATTTAAAAAAATATTTTTTGAAACCTATTTGTAAAGTCCATAACATATATTTTTTTCGTGAAAATCGGTTGAGCTGTTCAGGAGAAAACAATTTATTTTGTTTTTTCTTCCCCCCTCCATAACTTCCCTCCCGTTAGGATTAAGGGGCTAAAAATTTGCGTAAGGTTGTTTCTCATAGGTGTGACTCAATGGTATAAATTTGGTTCTAATACACGCGGGGGCAGATTTCACATGCTTATCCGGCTAGGCCCTTTACTTATATATACTTATAAATATTATAAAATTCGAAAGTAATTAACCTAACAATAATGAAATTATTGATAAAAAATAAATATTTATTGACTGATTATATTGCTGTTATTGATAAAAGGAGTAATGTGTAAGGTAATCTATTGGCAGTTTGCATTATTCTCTAGATAGTATTGTTTTTTATTTAATTAGTTTTGTGAGAAAAGATACCAAGAAAATTAGGAAATCTGGAAGAGAACCGATGTACATTTACTTTATTTCTTGTTTTTCTGATAATTTAAAACCTTTCTCTTCTTTGTTTGTTTACTCATTTGGTGTCACTTAATGCAATTGTGGCTCAGCGGACAATGCTACAGTGGTATTCTTAGATTATACTAATCCAGGTTTTAAGATCTTTAACGAATACCAGGCATTGGACAGACTCGCGACCTCCGGAGGACGGCATAACGAAGGATTTATTACTCACTTTGAAATATCCTAGGCCTACCTACCGGGTTAGAACCTGCAATCTTGGGTATGCAAGCCACAACTCCAGAGAAATATTTTGTCTTATTTTTTTACTTTTACCTATTTATTCGCCAATTTCTAATATTATTTGTCACCTAACTAATTTTGTATTTATGATGTGTGTTTCTAAATGCCTATATGAATCAAGCTATGGAGATATGCGATATATGGCTGGTCTGTAGTTTATTACTGATTATATATAATCATATTAAGCTAAAATATTAATGCAAACAATAAAAAAATTCCAGGCAGGACTGATATGTTCGTGTGTACAAAGGGCAATCCAGTATATTTGGAAAGCACTGTTTTATTTTGTTTTAAATAAATAATTTCTCTCTGCCTCACTCAACAAATAATAATCTGGTAGAGTGTCAATATTTTAGGATTTATCTTAGTTTAAATCGGAAACGAAATATAATAACTTTGAAAAATGAACGGTGCCCATTATTTGTATATCTGTGTTACAAGTAGAAAGATCTGAAATATTATCATCGATAGCTAATCGCCTTGTTTATTACCGATAAAGGGTAAAGGATATTTATCTGAACTTTGTACGCTCTATTTAATCAGGGAGTGCTTTATCTCCTCTTTACCCTGGCGGAAAACGGAAGAGGGGAAAATGGGTGTCTAGCACTATTTTATTATTGGTAATATTTTATCATTAAACAGCTAAAGGTGCACGTAATTTTAAGTGACAAAAACCGAAAAGCTTGAAAGCTCTTAATATAAATTAATATACATGATACAAGCAAAATGATTTGAATAGTGTTCTGTTAGTCGTAGGATTCGATTAAAATAATGGAAGGAAAGGCATGTTGTAAAAAAACTTAACTCTCAGTTACTGTAAAGGAACTTTAAGCCTCTGGAGATTTCGCATTAAATATTTTGGTGAAAAGTATGGTGAGGCGTCTGGTGAATTTGAAAAACTTCACGACGCAGAATAGCGAAGCATGCGTCCAGTGAGTACAATGAGAAGTAGGCATCAATGCCGCTCATATAATGATGTGCTGTGCGCACCAGATAAAAAAAAAAAAATCATTTTCAAAAACATTTTAAAATATACTATCCTCTAATTTTTAAGAAAAAACAACTAAACCAACTTTCTGTTGATAAATATTACCTTATATTAATTATGTTCAATTTCATTACACGTATACATATCAAATATATAATAAGGGTTAGTATTGTGATCTTGAAAATATTCGAATTCTAATTTTTACTGGAAATAAACGTTTGTGGGTCTCCTGAGTGCAAATGACCAAGTCCTGCTAATAGGTCTGTGTGTGATAAGTCTAGCACGAAAACAAAAAGTCGTACTAAACAAAAATCTTTAATATATTTATAACCCAAGATGTTACAACGACATGTTCACCAAACTCGGCGAACCAGAAGAGCTACTTCATACAATGCATTTTGTACTTTTCTATGATTTCCTCAAAAAGGCTTCCTGAAACTAGCTATATCCATGCAAAATTTAACGGGCTTTAATATCATAATCATAATATTTTTTTTTTGCAATTTTGTTTTGTTTTTGAGCATAATAACAGTATAAATGCATAATATATAACTGAAAAGCTAAAGATTTTAGGGAAAAAATGTATCTTACACACAAAGTTGTAATAGGTAATGAAGAGTGATGAAAAGCGGATAAAACTAACTGATTTGTTTATACAATAATATAAATTAATTATTAAATAGATCGCATGTTTCTATCAAAACTCAAAGTAATTATTTTTTCATCTCGAACTTTATTTATAAGTTCTTAAATTGATTTGAACAACAAAGGTAATTGAAAGTCGAGTGTCAGATTTTTATCATATTGAAACGCTTATTTAAAAAAAAAAAAAAAAAATCCTTATAGGCAGGATCTGTCTAAAAATATTTAAAAAATCCTTGGTATTATTTCTATTAATGGTAGGAAGATAAAAGTTATCTTGTAAATGATGGTTAAGTAGAAGAGTTTCCTTGATAAATACAATTTAAGTAGGGAGAGACACTTCTGTAATCCAATTGGCGAAGAAGTTTACCAGTAGGTTGCCTCCTCAAACATGGTTTGGTTCGTAATCATCTCTCTGTATCTCGCATTGTAAGGATTTTCTTTCTTTCTTTATTTTTGGTTTATTATTTTCAATGATAAACCTTTTTAATCGGCCCAAAAAAAAAAAAAAAAAAAAATTAATTAGTTTGTCACCCGTCCTGCGTACACTGTCCGCGGTTTTTCTCCGAAACAACAGGACCAATCTTTTTGAAATTTGGCACTCAAATACCAGGGCATCCGGCAATGATGCTGACACCTATACGTTAATATTAGCCAATTAGTTTTAAAAAATTCTATAATTCCATAACAGTTTTTTTTTTTTAATAGAGAAAGCATTTTAAGAGTTTTGTTATCTAAGAAAGCACGAATAATTATTTTTTTAAAATGAATGGTCAAGCCACAACGTGATTCCTTGAAGAGATGTAATTCTCTGATATTTTGGTTATTATCGATGGTAGACAAACAATAGGGGTACTCACTAAGTTTGCTAAAGCATATTTTTTGTGCTTTTTTGCTAAACCCGTCGAGTTTCTACAGTTATTTCCTGTAGAAACTCGATAGGTTTAGCACAATAGCACAAAAAATATGCTATAGCAAACGTAGTGAGTACCCCTATTGTTCTTGAATCAGGAATTTTAATTTTTTGAATGAAAATCGAAAGGAAAGAAAAATAAATAATAAAGAAGTCTAGTATAAATGCTTTTGGTTTATTATTTGGAATAATGAAACTTTTAAATCGACCAAAAAAAAAAAAATAAATAAATAAAAAAAAAAAAAAATATATATATATATATATATATTTATTTAAATTCTTTTATTGATATTTACAACTGTACAATAGGTATATATATATATATATATATATATATATATATATATATATATATATATATATATTATTATTAATATTATATTAATTATATATAATATATAATATATAAATTTTAATTATATTATATATAATATATATCCTCTCAAAATATGAGAACTTACGTTCCAAGATTCTCAGAAAGCAAAAAAAGGAACAATAAAAAAAAAAAATAATAAAATCCGTCTAGCCAACTTAATAGTTAAATTAATTTATTTGATCATTGAAATAGGTTCAGAAATAATAGTCTAAGATCCGAACTTGAAACGATCTGAACCGAGCTGATAATAGAATCAAACATATTTTATAACAAATTTAGTATATTAGGAAATATGTTAAGAATGGGTTGCCTATAAAAATCCTGGACAGACTATTTTTATTTATCTAAAAAAAAAAAATGATTTTTAATTAAATATTGCAACATCGTGATAATAGAAAAAAAATATACCAATATAAACGTTGTTTTATTGCAAACACATTGATTAGGGTTGCCTGCAAAAAACTTGGTCCTAATCTGGGTTGCCGAATTTTAAAGATTAAATTATAACTCGAGTGGAGAGATCCGAGTTGAGTATAACGTGTAATAATAAAGGGCCCAACATTGCAGCCGCACGTAATCGGACATTGAATATAAGTAAGTTTGATATCCGATATAAAATTACAGGACCTCAACAAATCAGAACCAAAGATTTTGGGCAAAGCCATACAAATTATCGTTTCAAAAATGCTTTGGTACACTTCTTGGATGAATTTTGGGAAAACAAAAATTTATTGTCAATATAAATTTTGACAGTTGTGCATATTTACAATTAAAATTACAAGAACATCAGTATCAGAAGCTTTTATTAGAATTCTGGAGCCTGGTGTTACTTTATGAGCGTGAAAAACAATTCTCGTGCCTGCCTCTTATGGTAGCATGGCATAATCAACTTTTCGACTTTTTTAATATAATTTTCCTGAGCTTGGTACGTGTAACACAGATGTTCAACAGTTAAAAATTTTCTTTTGTTTTGTATTATTGACAGTAAATTTTTGTTTTCCCAATAATCACCAAGAAGTGTACCAAAACATCTTTGAAACAATAATTTTTATGACTTTGCCCAAAATATTTGGTTCTGATTTGTTGAGGTCCTGTAATTTTTTATGGATCAAACTTTTTATATTCAATGTCCGATTACGTGCGACTGCAATGTTGGATCCTTTATTATTACACGTTATACTCAACTCGGATCTCCTACACTTTCCCATGGGTTAAAATTTAATCTTTAAAATTCCGCAACCCAGATTAGGACCAAGTTTTTTGCAGGCAACCGTATAAAAATGTTTCGCAATAAAACAACGCTTATATATTGGTTATAATATTTTTTCTATTATCATGATGTTGCAATATTTAATTAAAATCATTTTTTTTTAAATAATTAAAAATAGTCTGTCCAGGATTTTTTTTCGGCAACCCATTCTTAACATATTTCCTAATATTACTAAATTTGTTATAAAAGTATGTTTCATTCTATTATCACCTCGATGCAGATAGTTTCAAGTTCGGACCTTCTGCTATAACAGAGATATGGCGTTTTGAAAATAGCAGTGGTGGTAGGGATGGGTTTCCTTTAAATTATTAATTACTTTTCATGTAGGTTAACTGTCTATAAATAGATTTATAAACAGTTATTTTAACCCTAATATAGTTATTGGGAAAATAAACAATTGTGTAATTATTGGCAATGTTTTTTAAATATATTGTAACATCGATTAGAAATCGATTATTTTATAGCTCTTTTGCATTAGCTCTTCTGATGAGCTGAGTTATTTGAAACTACTTTTTTTTCTGCAAGTATGCATTTTAAGAATGTCTGTCAATATCATAATCTCTATAATTAATTATCTTTGAACTTATAATTAATGTGGGGGCTCACTATTCGTTTAAGTAGTACTAAAATCCTAATTTTCAGTATTTTGCCACTGTTGAGGTTATCTATAGCTAAGAATAATAGTCGAATATAGCTTATTGGGAGACTGTGAAAATATTCATAAGTTAATAGTAATAAAATAAGAAAAAAATATTGTTAAAACAAAAAATGCCTCTCACTAATGGTTAATCCAAAATCCTTCTTCTTACGGTGGATAATGCAAAGCTAAACTATATTTTTTAAAGGGAACACAGTGTACTTTACGATGGTGCGATTGGAATTTAATTAGCTTGAACAGATTCAGAAAACGATCTCTATTTTTCGATTAAAAAAAACGAACTTATAAAAATAATTTTTTTTATTTTAATTTAAAGGGAGAGAATTTATATCCTTCCTAATTTCCATTATAGCACACAGATAGGATTATTGTTCAGGCTACCAACATATTTTTAACAGTACAGGATGGTCGAAACCCATTATTTTTTTTTTTAAACCCACCAGATTAAAACAGTGCTTTGTTTGACATTATTGTAAGAATTTAGAAACAAATATATAGACCGCCGGTCAATGGTTTATCTAAATAAATCATGAATAACCTTAATAAATAGCTTAAAAAAATATAGGTATCTTATTACTATTTGTATTTATAAACAAATTTGCTAATCAGGTGTAAGTAAGGTTTGTTAATATCGAAATTCACAAGAAATATTTTATTAAATCTAATAATTATAATAATCCAAACATGATAAAAATAAAAATGTATTTTTGTCTCTGGAGCTTTATTCAGTCTAGTAGCCTCTTAGGTAAATTAAGAAGTTAAATTTTATTCTTAGTTTGATTTATTGATTTCTCGACAGCCAAAGTGGTAAAAAGTTCACTGCATAGGTAATTTTCGTTAAAAAACTGTTGAAAAGAATGAATTTTCCATTAAATTGTGTAGTGCAACCACATAATATACAAAATCCGTGCCCTAAAGTTTTGCACAACAAAAAATTTTAATTTCACCCAAATTTTTCATCGATAATCTTTGAATAAAAGAGAAATAAAACAGTCTGTCACACTCTATGGCAATAAGTACTTGAGTTATAAGAAACTATCCATACCATATGTACAAATTAAACAGAAATGAAATAAATAAATACTAATGAGAATAAAAGACAAAATAAAACCTGTACCAATACAACCCATGAAAAGTCTTGGTCCCAGTACATTTAGAGAGTAGTACTATTTATAGGCCAACAGTGGTGTGAAAGGAGGTGATTAGGGTGAGATCACACTCAGTCGCCAGGTTTTTTCCCCATCAATTCAGGTACTCACTTAATAGAGGCGGGGTCTGCCCCAGGAGGGTCTCCTTACCCTAGGGTTGCTCCCCAGCTGAAATAACAGAATAACTAATAGTATTCTATCCACGCCGCTTCCTATAAAAAAAGAATACATAAAAAAAAGGAAAATAAAAATTAGTAAATAATCTTGACCACATTCACACCTATTTAAAATATTTACAAACTGTTCTTGGGAACTCCAAATAAACTCCCTGGCACCTACAAATAGAAGTAGAGGCATAATCCCAGGAGATCCCATCGCCTCTCATTCAGCTGCGTCCTTGGTCTAAGCAAGTGGAAGCTGACTAAGTGCGCTAGAACCACTTACTCACAAGCATGATTGGAGAAGCTGGCCATATCCAGCACTGTAGTTACATATTTATAAGAGGGTATTGTACATTTCAACCAACGAGGTGGGTTATAGGGATAGTTGGAACTGAAAAGGGATTGTGACAAGGGATTAGGAAGGTGAGAGAGAGCTTCTGGTGGAAGATTGGGAATTTGCATGTGATGAGATCAAGAACATAAAGAATATTGAGGTCATCATGTAAGGTCTTGTTTGTAACACAACAGGGAATAAGTCAAATTAAGCATATAAACATATTTAATAAAATATAAGAAACAAAATTAACATAACTAACTCTCCATTAAACCATCGAATTCTTCCCATATCCAATCCCTACAGTCCAAAATCCTTCGAAAAACCCACAATGCTTCTTACTCTGCAACAAATAAACAGATCGATAAAGAACTATATGTTAAATATGTTGCTGATTTGGCCCGTACCAGGTATCAATCCTTTCATAACAAGCTCCATAGCCATTCCATTCCATTATTTTTCATCCTTTTTTCCTCTTCATTTCCTGACAATCCTCCGGAGCGTTTGGAAAAAGATGGCCCGAGACCTTTTAGTTTAGAATATTTTTAGGGTGGAAAGCTTCCCTACAAGTTTATCACTATTTTTATAATTTCTACTCACATTTACTTGTTTTATACCTTTATACAGTTGTAAATATCAACATATTTTTAAACGTAACTAAACACATTAACTGGGAGATCACTAACACAGTGCCTTGCCCGGTGAAACATCCAGCCGTCTAACGATATAAAAAAAATCAATACGGATTTCTTTTCAGGGAATTGAATTTCGTAAAGATTTTATCTTAAAAAATATCATAACGAAGGACTCTTTGAAGGTAAAAGCTGAGGAAAATACGTTTGAAGTCGGAAGGCAAACACCGTTTCTTCTCCAAGAAGAGAAGAGTTGAGCAAACACAATTTTAATGAAAGCTCTTTTGAGTCAGATCTGCCAAAAGAAAATTTATATCATTTCTAAATATATATTATTTACTGACTGGGGTGGTGTGTAAATATGTTTCTAAGTTTAGAAGATATGTAGGATTAAGGAATGTTTTTGTTGAGTTCGGGGCTTTGAGAAGGTTTTTCGTTAAGGTATTAGAAGAAATAGGATTTGATTTAGTACCATCTCTCTGTATTGACTTTTCAGTTTTTTATTTACTTTTAAAATTCTAATACTAAAATGATAATATTAATCACAGAGAGTTAATCTGGATTTTATATAATGTATCCACAGATATTCAGATATCCGAATTAATATAATTAAAGAATATTATAGGACAGAGGAAAAAATATGCTCAAGAAAGCTATAAACGTAATTTTTTATAATAATAAACCAATTTAATCTTCTATATATTGGATTTTATAACATTTTGCGATACTTTGTCGTTTAGAATCAGGTGACCCTTAAACGTGAATTTCTTTTGGAAACTGGAATTCGAAATTTTCAAGATAACAACACTCTCCTCTAATATTTAATTTAAACATAGTTAAGTGAGAATAAAATAAAAAGACTAGGGACTGAATCTTTATAATGATTTTTGGTTTATTATATTCAATAAAGAACCTTTGTAATCGACCAAAAAAAAAAAATAAAATAAAATAAAATAAATAAATAATAATAAAAAACACTCTCACTCAAAATTTGGGAGCTTAGATAGCTTAGATATATTAGATCGATAGATTAGATAGATAGATTAGATCTAGATAGCTTAGAAGATGCGTAGGATCCGAATAACGAATAATAAAATCCGTTTCTCCCAATTAATAATACCAAATTGTGCTGCTTGATATTGAAATATAAATATTGAAATTTGACACATAAGTGCGCTCATTACTAAGTTTTTTTTGACGATAGAGAAAAGTATGCATAGAGTTTTAGAATCACTAAAGCGCGATAACAAAAAAAAAAAAAAAAAAAAAATTCATAAGTATGATCAAGTAACAGATTATAATAGGCCATACCAAAAATCGGTAATTATTGAAGATAGAGAAAAATCGAAAGGATTTTCGTGATCAAGACAACGCGATGAACAAAGTGCAAAAAAAAAATAGAAAAAAACCTCTTTTATGTTCAAGCCACAACTTATTAGAGATGTGATTCCCTAATAATTCGGTTATTATTGATGATAAAGAAAAAATGCATGGTTTTCTGGAATCAGGAAATTTTATTTGAATGAAAATCAAAAGAAAAGTAACTAGTAACGCAGTCCTGTATAAATGATTTTGGTTTATTATTTTCAATAATCAACCTTTGTTGATCTGATTGGAAGCTAACGTTTTGCGCAGAATCCGTTTCCCCCAATAAATAATACTAAAAATAGTGCTGATTTTAGTGCCATTTAATAGATAATTAAATTTTTGACAAAATGAAAAAATAATCAGTGAAATTTATTAACAACTAGCTGAGATGTTGCGTTATGATATCAGCGGTAGTAATATGATATTATCCTTTGAATTATTGCTTTTCATATTACTTAATTGCCTATCAATAGCTATATAAACAGTTATACCCTAATATTGTTATTTGGAAATAATAAACCATTATGTAATAATTTGCAGCGTTATATAAACAGTTTTAAACACAAAATATTAGAATTATTTTTTGCTTCAATATCCAAGATTTGTACATAAAACCAATGTTAGTTGCCACATTTTCATATTAAAAGATATTTTAGTAATTTTGAATTTCGCAGAACATATTTCGAGTTTTGCAGAACATACTGGAGTAACCTGTAATGATGTGAGGGTGGTAATTGTTTCTTTAGTGAGATTATGATTGATACGCTGATATCCAAAAGGTAGTGTATCCACTATTGAACATTTTACAGGAAACGCAAAAATCTGTCATTTATTTATTATTGGTGATTATTAAGTGTTTTTTTTATTAAAATCAAAAGTTGATTTTTAAGTGTGTTGCCAACTCATTTTTTCTAAATTATTGCACTTTTCCGATGATTTTAAACAATATAAGATGGATACAGTACTTTTTGGAACGAAACATGGATATAGTACTTTTTGGAAAGAATTAAAAGGGATATAGTACTTTTTACTTATTTTGGAAGAATATAACGCGAAATAAGTTGGTAACAGTTACTATGGCCTTCCTGACACAACATTACCGATAACTATCGTCTTTATAGCGTTAATTACTAAGTTATGTATATTTCCTTATTCTCCCTCTGAGAAATATCTTTCTTTGTTGGTTAATTACATTGATTATCTATTATTCATAAATAAACTGAATATTCAAAGGACAATTTATCTATTAATGGCACTATGATAAAAAAGGATGTAATTATGAAGTTTGTTTTAAACTTGTATTTACTATTTGTGTGAATTTAGCAAATTTGACTATTTTATTAACGACGTGTAAATAATATTTAACCATAGATACTGATAAATAATAACTATTGAGCTTTTATTTTACATAAAAAAATCGGCTACTAAGTTAGATCAGGCACGAATTTTCTTCACATATTTAGCAAGTTCGTGGAAGGCTAATTCCAACTATCTGCTGCATCAAATACTATTATTCTATTAAAATCTAAGTTTCTGAAAAAAATTAAACCAAATTTATGTTGCTGCAAGAAGAAATACTATGAAAAAAACTCAATTTAATTGACAACCTAAAAGAACCAAAAAGACGCAACTAAGTTGTTACAAATAGCCTAAAAACTGATTATTAGGTTAAAACCAGTGATCAAAATAATAGCGGTGATTCAAGACGTGCTAAATGTGTGTTATTATTCAGTTGCTAATTTACTTAGTTCGCGGCTTTTATCTAAAAACTTAAAGGTTAGAATTTATAAAACTATTATTCTTCCGAAGGTTCTTTACGGATGTGAAACGTGGCCGCTTACTTTGAAGGATGAACAACGGCTTAAGGTGTCGAAAATAAGGTACTGCGTAAAATATTTGGTCCGAAGAGAGATGAGGGCACTGGGGAGTTTAGAAGGTTGCACAACGCGGAATTGCGGGACTTGTATCCTGTGAATATAATTGATTTGATATTATCTCGGAGAATCAAATGGGCGAGTAAAGTTGTTGGGCTCGATGAAGAGCGGATTCCGAGAAAGTTGGTATTCGCTGAACCGACCGGTAGGCGACCGAAAGGAGGCCGAAGCGTCGATGGGAGGATTGGGTTATGGCTGATCTCAGGGGCTTGGGCTTGAACGGTGAACATTGGACGAGTCTGTGTAGGCGGAAATTGGTGGTATCGGCATCGAACCTTCGGGGTCGCTAAGCCTATTATTATTATTACTTTTAAAGGATTTTTATGTTTTTTAGATAAAATTTAATGACGGGCTTACAAATATTTGAAAATGTAATTTAGTACCTTTTGGAAATCAACGTCTCAATTGTTGATTAAGGGAAATAACAAACTGAAATCTATCAACATTTAAATATACAACCGAGGAATATTCATGAAAGTTTAAATACGCTTTAAATATTCAGTCTTATTCAAAGAAAAGCTCATTGAGTGGGAGGCTATAGGGCTGTGGAGTGTTGTATGAAGTTGTAGCCAACAACATAAGTCTTCCCAGATAAGTTCTCCAGACAGAGTTTTCCACTTAAATATGCGGTAACTTTTGATCAAATTCAATCTTTCGTGTTTCTGAATCAATCTTACATCCCTCATCATTATTCATACCTCTTCTTCCTATTATCCATTTACATTCTATGGATATGATTCTCCTATTATTGAAGTTTCAATCATCATAGTCTGTTTAATTTTTAGTTCCACTACCTTATATATGAAATTCATTGTAAGAAAGTGATGCTATCAGGAAAGTTCGAATTCAGTTTCAAGAAAGTACACTTCCGTCCCTTAGTACATATGACAAGTCCCTAAAAGTATTGTGTATGGGAGTTTAGTTCGAAAATGATGTATCATACGAAACTGAAATTTCATATTTAAGACAACCCTTAGCCCAAAATGTTACACTAAATTTTTCAGCAAAATAAGCTGATCGAAAATACGACTTTATACCATGCATTTTGTATCGTTTTACGATTTTCTCAAAAATTTCTCTAACGATTTTGATTAAACTCGCTATATTGATTTAAAATTTTATGAGCTTTAATATTTAGCTTTTATTCTGATTTAATTAGGCAGACTGGACAGAATTTTCTTTATCTATAGTAACTTAATTTTGTAGATTAAAAAAAAAAAATAACTATATCATTTTATTAACATTGTTATAAAACGGATACATATAAAATTTGAATATATTTAAATAAAAAAATATTTTTTTAATGTGCAAGTTTTGTTATGTTTAATATAAGAACAGTAATATAAATCATTAATATTTCTTTGGAAAGCTAAATATTTTAGAAATAAATATTATCTTACAGTTGTAAAAAGTAATGTTAAGTGACAGATAGGCCATAAAATTACTCATTATTTTATATAACAATTTTTTACTGTTCTATTATTTAATATAAATCATGTTTTGACCAAAACTAAATGTAATTCTTTAAACTTTTTTTCAAATTTAAGTTTATTTAATAGCAATAAGACACAATCATAAATATTAAATTTTAATATGTTAATTTAATGTATTAAAGTCATGATTCACAATTTCAAAAGGAATTGAGACATTCCTTAGTGCCTACCTAGTACGTGGCAGTTGTGTTAAAAAAAAGAGTTATATAGTAAAAAAGTGAGGAAAGATAATTCATTATTAATTTATAATAATAAAGTATTCATGGTGTATCAATACGTCCTATAAAATAATCATGTTATCAACAGAAAACAAATTTCCAGTTTATATTTGTAAAGGTAGTCAGAAAGGAAGAAGTTAATTCAATATCCTGCTTAATTCGATTAGCAAAACACACAAATCATTTCACAAATTATTTAAGGAAGATCTTAACATGTAGATTAGCATTTATTGAATTAATTTTTTTTTTTGTGATGGCATTACTTTTCGTTACTATATGTTCATTAAACAAATTGGTATACACTCACTATTACTCCACACTATTTTTATCAGTCTGTTTAAAGTTAACGTTTCAAGTATTCTCTTCCCATTTTCAGACATTTACTTTTTCAATATCTAAAAAATCATAATCTTGTCTATTAAGGTATATCAATATTTTATTTCATCAGTATAACGTTTCGGGATATTCTCCCATCTTCAGAAGTCTACAAAGTATATTAAGCAATTACCATTACATTAAAAATTACTATAATGAAGTGAATGGTTTAAAAATATTTTATAAATTAGGTGCCAATTGATAACAAAATTTAAAACTATTAAATAACAAATTTTAAAATCAGAAGAAGGCATTAAAAGCAAAAATTTAACAATGTTACATAGTACTTAGTTAAATAAATAAATAAATATTATAAAGTTACCTTGTTATATATTCAGTAATCCCAACATTTTCACTAATCACACATTGAGCTAGGTAAAATAGTAAAGAGCTAGGTAAAATAGTAGTAGTAAAGTCAATATTTAAATACATCAGATCTGAGCAAGAGTATTGCTCAGATCTTTGTCCTCAACTGGATTAAGGATTAGACCAATTTTTAACGTGTATATGGTTATTGTTATTTCATATTGCGAAATTCTTTAAAACATTTATTATTAATTATTTATATTATATTTTTAATTTGTTAATTAAATCAGAATAGAGGTAACTTAAATGTCTTGAGTCAGTTTTAAAATTCATGGTTTTATCTATATTTTTATTGATATATATAGCCTCTATGGTTTTTCTATTTTGTTTATTTTTGACTATTTCCAAAATTTGTGGTCTATTGAGATCGAACTTATGTTTTAAATGTATGCTATGTTGTGATAAAGCAGTTGTATTTATATTTTTACTGTTGTTACAATTACTTTTGTGCTGTTTAGTTCTAGTACTAACTTTTTTGGACGTTTCCTTTTTGTATTTATTTTGTATACAACATTTAATTTTTCTTCATTACTTATAGGGTCTTTTGTACTGGTGAGGAATATTTGTAATTTATTATGGTTATAAAGGCCTAATTTGATGTTGGGTAAATCATATGCTAATAATGTTTCATTTATTTCACTAGTAAGATGTGGTATATATTGCATTTTGAAATTTTTTTTTATGTTTATGCTCTTATTTATTTCAGCATCTTTAATATTTTGATTATTGACATCTGTTGTTTTTTCATCTGTAGCGCTCTTATAAAAATCTGTAATGGTTTTCTGTTTATTTTTTCTCACTCACCCGACCAATATCTTTAATTATTCTAACTGTTTGCTGTATTTTGTTACCAATACTATTGTCAGGGTTCTTATCAAGAGATTTACATTTAAACTCAGAATACCAGATATTATTTATTAATTTTCTTGGGTAGAAATTTTCTAAAAGTATTTTATGAGTGGTGGTTTTTATTTCTTTTATGTATTCCGTATCTGTAAGAGCTATTGCTTTTCTAATGAAGTTTTTAATAACATTTATTTTCTGTATATATTGTGATTATATGGGTCATAATCTTGTCGTACCAACGATACCAAGGATGACCCAAAGATGTTTCATTAATCCTTTTCATTGCTTATAATTTATAATAGAAAAAAAAGTTTATAATTATCAATAGCACGTACCCTATAAAGTCACATATACTTTTTAAATCCTTCAACACAGCTGATCAGTTTAATTAGCCACTCGACAGCGGGTGTAGAGGAGAGGGGAGGTCCTATCTAGGCCGTGATTTATCTTTTCCACCGGAACATTTACTTTATAAACAGGAAATTATCCAGCTCAAAAAAGATTTAGGAGGCTGAGCTTCCTCTCCGTTTATTTTTCATTATTCCTCTTCTAAGGCAGTAGCAGGGCCATAGTTCTAGTAGGGGTGGCCATGGCTGTAGTGGGGTTACTGATACTCCTCGAGTATAGTTTGCTGAAACTAAGGAAATGGAAAAGCTATAACAGCTGGGTTGGTGATCTAGTCTTCGGACTATCGAAATACGAAAAGAAATATATATTAAGCAATAAATTTATCTAGTTCTGTTATGAATACTGTTACAAATTTCAACTTGGCTTATATCCTAGAGGGCCAGTTGCACCAGCCTCGGTTCTAACCTAAGGTTAGCTTACCTCAGGTAAAACTACGGTAGATAGATAGAAGCGTTGTTGGTACGGCGTTTACTTAAACTACTATCTCGCGGGAGATGAAAGGTAGGTCCGCCATTTCACCTCCTCATTTCAATTCTTAACCTTATCAGCTTTGCTACTTTGGAACTTCTTTTTAAGAAATATGTACATTCTTCTATTTCTAAAGTTTGTTATTAAAAGAAATTAGTTAATTTATTATTTATTTATTTATTAATTTATTATTCATCATCGCCATACACACTACAAATTTTGTTAATCGTCTGTGCAGCGGAATTGTCTTTCCGGAAATTGAAAACCAACCAATGATGAAATATATTTTCTCTCCCATTTAGAGCAAGCTCAATACCACTCAAAGATAAGGAATCTCAGTTGGAACTGATGCATAAAGCACTTTAACTAATCCTTTATAACCAAATGCAACCTTTAGGCGTTCTTCATCCTTTAAAGTAAGTCACTACATACGTTTTACAAGTGAAGCCTTAGCTTTTAACAGGACCAGTCACACACTCTACGCGGACAGTAATATAATTGATTAACTGGCAGGTGCCTGCTACTCCACAATGACCAAATTAGAATTGGTCATTTTTTAGACATCTCGTAAAGTGTATCTCAGAAGATAATGAACAATATTTGAATTAGTTATGCGTATTTAAAATAATACCTTCTTGTATAAGTTTTAAATTTTACCTAATTTTTATTAATTTTATGCTGCTGTGGGTGGACATCGGAATTAGAATGTAAGTCCTAAATTCAGGTTTAATTAGGATGGATCTCATTAACGAAATGACTTAGCACAGGATTTCGGATAACTATTTTACGTTCCCTCTGAAGAACAGCATAACGAAGGATTTTTCACTCTCATGAAAAATCCTAGGACCATCTGTCAGGCTCAACGTTAAATCTTCATTATTCTATGTTTCGCGGATTGAAGTAAACTCTTAGAGCCTGGTTCTTTTTTTTCATTTCCATTTTCTCAACCAGGCCAGTTCTGGAATAGAGAGCTTCGGTGGAGGTATTTCGCACGCAGTGTACGTGATACGGGGTAGCCCACTAATAATCTAAATATATACGTAATATTAAAGACTTGGGGGGTTCTTTGCCATCGAAATGATTGTATTAAGGGGTCCGCATAAAATTTTTGTTGGGAAACACTGGCTTATTTAATTCTAACCTTACAGTAGCTAGAAATTAAGCAGTTTCCCTAATGAATATCACGAATATTCCCCTTAAACTGTAATTGTATTTATTTAATTGAAGAAATAAAGTTAATTTAATATTTTGGCACCCAGGAATGTTTTACAAACTCCGTAAATTCCTCCCTCCTACATACTACCTCATTATCCAGTCCTACCTCTCTGAAAAATCCTTCAAAATAAACCACTATAGTTCTTAGCCATCCCTATTTACTCAGTCTGCTAGTGTTCCTCAAGGCAGTACCCTAGGACCCATTCTTTACACAGTCTATACAGCTGATATCCCAAACCATCCTAACACCTTCCTTTCTACCTATGCTGATGACTTGTATGTTATCAGTCAACAATAATCCTACTATCGCCTCTCAAACCCTTCAATCCCATATCAGAGACTTTGAGGTATAGTGTCAGAATTGGAGAATCAAAATAAATTCCAACAAATCACACCAAATTACCTTTACCCTTCGTCGTAAGCCAATGACATCCTGCCCTACAGTGTCTTTTAATAATATTCCGCTTGTCTCGGTTGAACAGATTCGCCATCTAGGACTCCTACTTGACAAACGTATAACTTGGACACAGTATAAATTCGCAAACAAGACTGAAACGACAAGGAACTGCCCAACGCTTTCGCTTACTTCAACACTTACTAGACAGACGCTCTGACCTTCCACTTAACTACAAAAGGCTCATCTATACCAGCATGATGAGGCCTATCTGGATGTACGGCTTCATGCTTTGGGGTTCTACTAAACCATCAAATTATTCCCATGTTCAATCCTTACTATCCAAAATCCTCAATCTCCTTACTTTGTCACCAACAAACTCATCGATAAAGCCCTTAATGTTCCATATATTGCTGATTTGTCCCCGTGCGAGTTATCAATCCTTCCATGACAAACTCTACTCCCACTTTAACCCACTGGTTTCCATCCTTGCTTCCTCTTCCATTCCTGACAATCCTCCTAGGCATCTGAAAAGAAGATGACCTCGAGACCTTCTAGTGTAGATAACTTAGTGGAGTGCTGCCAATGGGCATATTCTCATGTCTCATACATGTCTTTTCTTGTTTATTTATATATTATATATATATATATATATATATATATATATATATATATATATATATATATATTATCAGCTAATTTACTTAATGCATTAACTAATACAGTTGTAAATTTCAAGAATTTTTTTATTTTATATAATGTATTTTAAAAATATTTTTTTTAAACTTACTAATATGATCCTCCTGTTAATTTAAAAATAATTGTCTACGATTTCATTTTATTTTAATAGACAGTTTGATATTGAATATAGGAATCGAATTTAATACCTGGTATTAAACTTGGCTCGTTATAAGTTAGGAACAAGCCAGCCGCCCTCAACTTATAATTTATGACCCTTTGGTTATTACTCTAAAGTGGTTTCCAACATAGAGACAATTTGTGGGTTGTTTGTTATTCTCTAAACAAATTTTAAAATTAATTTACTTCGACGAATAAGTTTAGACCGGACATTGTTTCAAAAACTAGCTTATCCTGTCATCTGTTCAAATATATTGACTCCTTCTATATAAAACATCACCCTAGTGGATTTAGTGTTTAACCCGTTGCTGCAAATGACGGCTATAGCCAAATCTTAGGCAATATATAGGCAAACGATGGTACAGCCGTCATGCACATTTTAATCGATAAGAAAAAATCTGGTGCGGACAACACACGACTTTCACTTACCTCCAATTTTAAAATCAATGAAAGAATTTTCAAATACAGTTAGAGATAAAAATACGTGAAACTATTAAAGAATTAATTAAATTGAATTTATATAGAAACATGTGTTTTATTAAAAAATCTATTATATTATTATCTTAAATAACCAGTTAGTTTTATCTTTTTTCATCACTCTCTATTAACTTCTAAAAGCTTGTGTATAAGATAATATTTTTTCTAAAATCTTTAGCTGTCCAACGGCAAATCGTACACGTATATTACTCCTCTTATGTTCAAAAACGAAAAATCGCATTAAAAAAATATTTTTTCTGTTTTCTCCTTTAGTTGGGTGTCGAATTTATTCAATTCATATATTTACCAGTTTTTCATCAACGTTAACAAGATAATCTAGTTATTATTATTGAATCAACAAAATTAAAGGTACTTCAGAAAAAGAAAATTTAAAATATTGGTAATTAAGCCCTATAAGACTAGTTCAATCAGAATGAAGCCTAAATCAAACTTAAGCCCATTAAATGTTACATTGATATAGCGGGTTTAATCAAAATCGTCAAAACCGTTTTCGAGAAAATCGATAAAAAGGTGCAAAATGCATGGTATAAAGTGCCTCTTCTGGTAAGCTCATTTTGATGGAAAAAAGTTTTGTCACGTCTCGGGCGTATAGTTGTCTTTAATATGAAATTTCAGTTTCATAGGACTTACCGTTTCCGCCCGGGAGTTACCACACACACGACCTTTTTGCGGGACTTGGTTATTTGGACTCAGGGGACCCTAAAACGTGCATTTACGTACATAATTTGTTTCCTGAATTAATTTTTATTTCATTTTTACTATTTTATAATTTTACACTTTTATAAGCAAAATTAATTGCAAATGATAATTTTGTTCCAAACTGATTTTCTTGTATTAAGTTTACACCTACTTAATCTCTTTTATTCATAGGAATAATTTTAAATCAGTAAACCAAATGCTGCATAGTCGTCACGACGTTCATAGCCGTCATTTGCTGCGGGAAGAGAAAAAATCTGGTGCGCGCCACACACACGACTTTCACTTACCTCCGTTTTTAGAATCGATTAAAAAATTTCAAAAACAGTAAAAGATAAAAATAAGTGAAACCATTAAAGAATTAGTTAAATGGAATTTCCATAAAACATGTGTTTTATTAAAAAATCTATGATATTATTATGTAAAACACAATCACTTAGTTTTATCGGCCTTTTATAACTCTCGATTAACTTTGACAAGCTTATAATTAGATAATATTTTTTCTGAAATCTTAAGCTTTCCAACGGTATATTACACATGTATATTACTGTACTTAAGTTTAAAAACGAAAAATTGCATTAAAAAAATATGCTTTCATTTTTCTCCTTTAGTTGCTTTTCAAAATTTGCTCAACTCTCATATTTAGCTGTTATTTATCAATGCTAACTAGATAATATGGTTATATTTGTAAATTATACAAAGTTAAAGGTACTTTAGGAGAAGGAAATTTAAAGTTAAATATCGGCATTTAAGTCCTGCCAGACTATATTATTAGAATAAAACCTACATGATATTAATTCCCATTAAATATTATATCGATATAGCGAGTTTAATCAAAATCGTCGGAACCGTTTTCGAGAAAATCGAAAAAAGGTGCGAATTTTCACCTTCCTGTTCTCTCGCAGTGTAGTGCAGCCTAAAAAAGATAGGAGATAGGACCAAAATAGGAGATGAGAGTTACAATTTTTCACAGGTTTTCGACGCTAATCCAAGAGGGAGGCCGAAGTGTAATTAGGAGGATTACGTTAAGTGGGCTCTCAGGGCTTAGGTCTGAGACGGCAGTCACTGTGTAGAGAAAGATTAGTAGTATCGGGATAGAACCTTCTGGTTCACTAACTGTTAGTATTTTTAATAAAATTATTCAATTATTCAGAGCAGGAAAGAAAGCTTGAGATTGTTCAGAGAACTTTTAGATAAATGGCGAATAAGGTGAAGTCTTGAAAAGGAAATAGGTAGAATAGCTGAGGAAGCATGAGCTATAGGAACCACTAATAGAATAGGGAAAAACAAACAGAAAGGGAATGAGTTTATTTAGAAGGGATTTTCTTTTTCTCTGAACACTTGGCTCCCTTCCTCTTAATTTCAGACATTTCTTAGTTCGGAGTGAGAGCTTTGCATTAGCAACTAAATGAAAAACTTTATTTTCTTAAATTAAAAGCAACTTGGATTTTTTTTCTTTTTGACGTGTATAATCTCTTAATTCACTAAAACATACCTATATTAGTTTCTAGTTATTAAATAAAAACGCTGAAAAATATAATACAATGGTTTATCATTCATAAATATATATATTGGGGTATAACAGTTTATATATAGTTTACAGGTAATAAACTGATATGAGAAGCGATAAATTGATCAAAGATAGTAGGCAAAATTTTATTTTCTTTCTTTTGATTTTTTCTGTTTAATTATCATCCGCAGTGTGTTTAGAGTAATCACCTCCAACTAAATGTCAAGATGATCACTCCTTTAATAGTATATAAGTGGACTGTATGAAAAACATAACTAAATGAAATAAGGCTGGGCCAAGATATAAAAAACACAGTATGGGGATAAAATTAATTATATTATAAAGAAAATTGGTACATATTTAACTTAATGGCCAGGTGTTCATTAGGACTGGGTTAGTAAATTGTGCTATTGTAAATTATAACAAGTGATAACTTATGCGGTGATCTCTGAGATGGTGAAAATGCTCTGGAAGGTGAATCTGTTCTTCTCTCCTCCTCTCCTCTGGCCAGGGGGTCTTCTAAATTCTCTACTCCATGGTAAAGGGTGGTGCTACAGGAGGAAAAAAAAAATTAGAGCTCTCTCTGGCACAATCAGCCAGGACCTGCTACACTTCAGTTTCTTTCTCGGCCGCTAGGGGCGCTCTCTTTCTCCCTATGGCCACTAGATGGCAGAGCAGTGACATTCATTTCTCTTTTCGGAAACCCGAAACACATTGTATTAATTTTATAACTATAGAATGTTTAATTTTCACTTGCCAACAGTAGTTGTTGCTTTAAGTAAGATTAATCGAAGGACTTATTTCGACAGTTCGCAAGCACTCCCATCAGCTTAATGCCGACTTGTACCAATCTAAATAAGGCCTGAATGCAAATGTCTACACTCGGTTAGTTCTCTCGCTAATTTTCTTGTATGAGTAAAGGCTTTATAATAACTTTTTGTTTTCACTTTTACTTACCTATGTATGGAATATATAGTGAGGGGAAGTATTGCGATCTTGAAAATTACAGTTTTCAACGAAAATACAAGTTTTAGGGTTCATTGAATCCAAACAACCAAGTCGCGCAAAAAGGTCTGTGTGTGTGAGTGTCTGCGTCTCTCTGTGTGTCGTGTATGGTACGTTTAGCACGAAAACTAAAAGTCGAATGAAACTAAAATTTCATATTCAAGACAATAATACGTTCGAGATGTTACAGCAACTTTTTACTAAAATCAGCAAACCAGAACCACATTATACTATGCATTTTGCACGTTTTTACGATTTTCTTGGTAACAATGTTAATGATTTTAACTAAACTCATATTCTTTTATATATATAAATGAGTTATAAGCGTAGGCTTTGACATTTATTTGTATTATTATTTTTGTTTTGTTTTTGTACTTCATCCTAAAGATGCACAGCATGAAAATGAACATATTAATTTTATCACGTCTATTAGTCCGCTGGTGTTCCTCAATTCAGTATCCTAGGACCCATTCTCTACACAGTATATACAGCTGATATCCCAATTTTATATATTTTAGATACTAAAAAAAATAACCATATTATAACCATATAACATAACGGCTAAATATTTATGTTGAGAGAATTTATAATGAGATAAAGGAGAAAAGTGAAAACATATTTTTTTATGCAATTTTTATGTTTTTTACACAAAAACAGTAATATAGATGTATAATATACCATTGAATAGCTAAAGATTTTAGAAAAAATATAATAATGAATAGACGTGATTTTTTATTTTATTTTTTATTTATTTATTTATTATATAATATAATAATATAATATAATATACATTTACTAAATGTATTTTATTTTACAGTTGTAAATACCAATAAATATATAAAAAGAAGAAGAAAAAAATAAATATTTTAATACAAAAATAATCACGTAAATTGGTCCAATAATAAATGAATCACAAATTCTTGCGTTTCCAGTAATATTGTCCAAAAAGGATATAGTACCTATTGGAAATCGAAATCTCAATTAATGAAAGAATTTAAGAAATACAAACGAGCAACAATATCAGTTTATATTAAAGGGAAATGGCCAATCACCACTGCTAATTTCAAAATGTATCTCTGCTATTTCTTGACCAACTTTTTTTTTTTTTTTTTTTTGTCGGAAATTTAATTTTCTATCAAATAGCTCTATTTGTAGTATCAAATCGTACGACGAACAAATGCTTTTCTCATGTTATTCGGGCTTTACGGATAAACGTAAACTCTCAATTTTTTAAGGCGGGTAATTTTTTTTTAAAAGTTTATTAAGAAGGTGTATTATTGAAAATATACTATACGGATACTGCTAGAGAATATTATAAACATATTCACGACAGAATGACTTACACATAAAACTAGCTACCCCGACTACTTAAATCTACCTCTACTCTGTACAACCCAGCACGACGACTTTCGATGTGGTGGACTAGAAATGTTTTAAATTATCCAATTATTCGGAAGTCAACATATCTGCTTATTGCAAATAGTTTTTTTTGGATTTGGCAAATAGAAATTTTACAAGCCAAGACAATTGTAAATAAAAAATAATGAAATATTTACTGGTGAGTATAAGTGGCTATTTTCTTTTATCAATTTGTTTTGTATCAAGCAAAATAATTTAAGCTGAAATCAATACCTAATCCATACACACTAAAATGGAAAATAAAAGTAAGGAAGAGAAGATATGAGACTCCTTTTTGAAGAGGAGATCGGTAGGGTAGAAAGGGTCGACTTCCGAGACAGCGGCTAGTTTGAATAACAAGCGACTGTCAACTTTTTGCTGAGGGCTCTGGCCTTTTTGTAAGGGTTAGGTCTGGGTCCGAGCCTCGCTACGAGAATATTTATTTCTATTTACCGCGCCCGGGATTGGGTTGGTAATTGTTTCTGTCTGCCCTTGTTTTTATCCTGGAGCGTTTTCTGTAGTCTTCCAACCGATATAAAAAGCACTTTCTTTAACCAATTGAATCGTTTTTTAATTTGATGAAACCAAGTAAACGTTTTATTAGTGTAATAAAGTTCAATTGGAAATAATTTACGATGTAAAAAATGCGTAAAGTATTGCATAATAAAACAATCTGGTGCGCGCAACACACGACTTTCACTAAAATGTCGGCATTTAAGCGCTGTAAATTTTCAATCAGAATGCACCCTACATGATATCAAAGCCCATTAAATTTTACATCGATATAGCGAGTTTGATCAAAATCGTAAGAGCCATCTTTAAGAAAATCATAAAAAATTGTGAAAGTGGCTCTTCTGGTTAGCTGATTTTGGAGAAATCGTCTCGGGAAAATTGTCTTCAATATGAAATTTCAGTTTTATACGACTTTTCGTTTTTGCGGTAGACTTACACAGACACAGACATACACACACACACACATTAAAACTTTTTAACGGGACTTGGTCATTTGAATTCAGGAGACCCTAAAACGTGTATTTCAAGTGAAAACTCGAATTTGAATATTTTCACGATCGCAATACTTTCCCTTACTATATATTTCATATTTAGATAAGTGAAAGTAAAAATAATGATTTCACGTTTATTTTTTCAAACATTTTAATTACTATCTTGTTATCCGTATATTATTTCAGGTCATACTTTTGAACACGTAGAGAAATTCAAGTATTTAGGTTCAATGATAACAAGAAAAAATGAAATCCAGGAAGAAATAAAGTCCCGGTTAAAGGTGGGAAATGCGTGTTATTATTCAGTTGCTAAATTACTTAGCTCGCGGCTTCTGTCTAAAAACTTAAATGTTAGAATTTATAAAACTATTATTCTTCCAACGGTTCTTTACGGATGCGAAACGTGGCCGCTTACTTTGAAGGATGAACAACGGCTTAAGGTTTTCGAGAATAAGGTACTGCGTAAAATATTTGGTCCGAAGAGATGAGGCCACTGGGGAGTTTAGAAGGTTGCACAACGCGGAATTGCGGAGTTTGTACCCTGTGAATATAATTGAGTTGATAGCAACGCGGAGACTCAAATGGGCGCGTAAAGTTGTTTGGCTTAGTGAGGAACGGATTCCGAGAAAGTTGGTATTCGCTGAACCGACTGGTAGGCGTCCGAAAGGAAGACCGAAGCGTTGATGGGAGGATTGCATTAAGGCTGATCTCGGGAGCTTGGGCTTGAATGGTGAACATTGGACGAGTCTGTGCAGGCGAAGTTTGGTGGTATCGGCATCGAACCTTCGGGTTCGGTAAGCCTATTATTTTATTTATTTATTTTTTTTATTCGTATATTAGGTACACATATCATTTTTTTTTTTTTTTTAATCTTGATGTCTTTATTCTCACTTTTAAACTTTTTCGGACAACCAATGACTGTTGAGCATGATGAATAGAGTAATACCTTCGAAGGATGTTTTGAGGTATGTCCTTAGTAGCCATGCTCTTTATTAATGTGTCAGTCTTTACGTGGAAGTTGCAGTGAAAAAGTTTTTTAGAGGGTCCTGAGCTGTTTGTTTACTGGTGACATGGAAGGTCTGTGTGTAGAGTTAGACGTACTATGGACTCGTTATGGTTATACATTTTTTTTATTGGAACATTTGTATTTTACATGTCTTTTTTTGCTGTCCTGTTTATCTGTGATGTGTAAGTCCAAATGGATTTCAGTAAGTGTTCAATTTTAAACCTCTTAAAAGAAGTGGGTATAAAAGTTTCAGGCTTTTGTTTAAGATTAATTGTCAATTCATATCTGATTGTGTCTGCCTGAGGAGTTTGGGTATTGTCATGATATACTGGTGAGAAGGTTTTATGTTGGAGTTGGAGAGAGTGAAAGCAATCTGTTGGGATTTGTCTTGGTTATTTTAAGTTAACCTTTAACTGGTTAGATGGGGTCTACAGGACCGCAGGACCTCTTTAAAGTTTCGTGAATCCTGTTGTCCCGATCCGATCGGCTTGTGAAAACCTGATATTTCCTGTCTCGACATAAGTGTAATATAGCATCCTTTTTTAGTCAGTTTTATCCGGAATTGCTTTAGGACGGTGTTATTGGGGTCCTGTAGACCCCACCTCACTATTACTGTTCGGATTTATTGAAAGTGTGTTTTCCAATTTGTTGATAGAAATGTCTCGTGGTCAAGTTATTTTACGCACCTTATTAATTTTATAAAGAAGCTAGGATCATCTTTCTTAAAAGATCACAAGACCAGACAGTCAGAAAATCCCAGACTTTCCCGGGAGTTTCAGTTTAAAGCTCAATCATTCTTAGGAAAAAAACAGAAGAATCTAACACATCTAGTCACGAGACCGCTCCAAAGAAAAGGAAATGTTATTTTTGTCCAAAAAACAAGGTTAGGAAGTCATCTATAGATAAGTATAAATGTTTTCAGGAAGTTTTTTGCCTTGATACAGATGGGTCGACAAGATTTGTGGATATCTTGGCATTTAATGCCACAAAAAATGAAACAAATGACCAGGAACAAGGCAAGAGGATTCAAGAGGAGAAAGAGAACATTTATACGAAATGTATTTCATACATGAGGGAAAAATTTCGTGAGGAGTTCGGCGAAAGGGAATTTAAAGTCGTGGGACTTTGGTTCGGAAGCAGAGGGACCATCCCAGTAGCCACTGGATTATTTTTAGAGAAATATGGACTCGAAAAAAATGAGATGCAAAACATGGCGGAGAACATAATCTTGGACTCACTGGGAATCCTGCATCACCATATATATTGAGGCTGGTCTGGATTTTCAGATGTCCATGATCGATTTCAAAATTAGTAAAATATATGTATTTCCTATTTGGCAGAATCTCTCTCTATCTTTTTTCTTTAAGATTGTCTTCGGGATTGATACGGTTTGCTGTGTACTGATAGCAACTCAGCGAAGTTGAACAGCAGATCCAAATTGGAATTTCCTCCTCCTAGTATTAAATGTGAACAAAATATTTGTGGACAATATTCGGTTTCGTATTGCAAAAAATAAGCCTAATTTTAGCTGTGCATACTTTCTTTACTTTAATTACTTTCTCTATAAAAAAGTTTAATTTTTTTTACTTATTTTCCGTTTTTTTAAATATAATAAACTTTAAGATAAGGACTTGTGTATACATTATTTTATAAATGTTTTCATTTCTTAGAATCAGGCATTTATTCAATTTTATAAGCATCCTTTGCCAGAATGAACAATATTAGATGTTGCAGGATTAAAAAAAAAATGAGGTCTGGGATTCGAGAGACCCCGCCTCACCAATTTCGACTATAAATTTCACCTCACCACTTAAAGGTTAAGTATACTATATTTAATAAATAACCTTTATAATCGACCAAGAAAAAAAATGACTCCTCCCTCTTGAAATTTGGGGTTTTACGTTACAAGATACGTAACTCGAATAATGAATAAAAACAGACCATCTATCCGCAGTAGAATGTCGGTGGCATTTCTCCGAAACTACAGGACCAATTTTCTCGAAGTTTGGTACACAAATACCAGTCTACCCGACGACGATCCTAACACCGCGATATGGATATCATCCAAGTAGTTTTAAAATGGTTGCCGATTAAATATGATTCAATTCAATAACTCGGATATTTTTATACAATAATATAATAATAATAATATTATAGTAGTATAATAGCGTAAAATATATACTTAATTATTTGACATATGTTAGTAACCTACTTCATATTTTTTTTTGGGGAATACACAACCCTTGATAAGTAGGATACAACCACATAACAGTTTAAATTAAATTTGTTTTAAATAAAATAAAATAATGTTTGTTTTATAAAGGTTGATTTTGGCCTAATGTGATTATTATCAAAACTTTCCAGTACGAAGAAAACTAGAAAGACATACAAAATTACTTTTATACTCGTTTGATTCTGTTTCTGGAAAAAAACTTTGGTCTAAAGAGGTTATCTCAATTCTCTATATCGAGCCGAGCCAAATGAAATAACACAGTCTCCACACGTGTCTAGTCTATTCGCAATAAGGGAACTGAGTGAGAGAGATTTTAGTCTAAAAAGGAAATGTTGGAGGTAGGCTATAGGCATCCTAAACCACGGGAAGCGATCTTGTTCCCTACGTGGGCTGGGACAAATCTAATTTAGCCAGCCAGTTCGAACGTTCCTCTTTGCATTAACTAGCTCGTTGCCAATGCAATATTTCTTCCTTTTATTTCTTTTACTTTTTTTTTACGTATTTTTTTTTTATGTGGGGAGCTCATTGCCTATAAATTTGAAAATAATGGTACCGTATAAATTTAAAATAAACCACTGCGAAATTAAACTATCTAAACGTATGGGCTATCTCGGGGCTACCTTGGACAGACATTTAAAGTTTTCGGTCCGCTTCAGCAAATAATAATAATAATAATAGGCTTACCGAACCCGAAGGTTCGATGCCGATACCACCAAACTTCGCCCCCGAGATCAGCTTTAACGCAATCCTCCCATCGCCGCTTCGGCCTACCTTTCGGACGCCTACCAGTCGGATCAGCAAATACCAACTTTCTCGGAATCCGTTCCTCACCGAGCCCAACAATTTTACTCGCCCATTTGAGTCTCCGCGACGCTATTAACTCAATTATATTCACAGGATACAAGTTCCGCAATTCCGCGTCGTGCAACCTTCTAAACTCACCAGTGCCCTCATCCCTCTTCGGACCAAATATTTTACGCAGCACCTTATTTTCGAAAACCTTGAACCGTTGTTCATCCCTCAAAGTAACCGGCCACGTTTCACATCCGTAAAGAACCGTTGGAAGAATAATAGTTTTATAAATTCTAACCTTTAAGTTTTTAGATAGAAGCCGTGAGCTAAGTAACTTAGCAACTGAATAATAACACGCATTTCCCACCTTTAACCGGGACTTTATTTCTTCCTGGATTTCATTTTTTCTTGTTATCATTGAACCTAAATACTTGAATTTTTCTACGAATTCAAAAGTATGCCCTGATAAATCAATATCACCAAGATCTCCACCATTTCTGCTACTAATCATGTATTTCGTCTTATCGGTATTTAATTCGAGTCCTATTTCTTTACCGGTTTTTATTAACACACTTGTATTTAGCTGTATGGTTTCCGTGTCTTCACCTAGCAGTACCAAATCATCGGCATACCCCAAAACCGGAATCTTGTCACCCATATTTAAGCCTTTCTCGGTACACATCACCTTTTCTATGACATATTCTAAAGCTATATTAAACAAAACAGGTGAAAGGGAGTCACCCTGTTTCAAACCAGATCGCACCTCAAATCTCTCGGAGTAATTATGACCGATTTTAACTTTATGAAATGTTTCCAACAAACACATCTCTACTAGGTTTACTAACTTTCTAGGTATTCCCTGTTCAATCATGATGTTATATAACTTCTGACGGTCTATTGAATCATACGCCTTTTTAAAATCGATATAAAGTTGATGGACTACACCGTTGTATTCCAATTTTTTCTCTAATATTTGACGTAAGGAAAATATTTGATCAATAGTCGAGCGATTCCGCCTAAAACCACATTGGTAATCTCCGATAATTTCCTCAGCGTATTCCGTGATTCGACTAGTTAGTATTGACGAGAATATTTTATAGCATACTGGGAGAAGAGAGATCCCACGATAGTTGTTACAATCTGTCCTCGGTCCTTTTTTGTGAATCGGAATAAGTATTGATTCTTTCTATTCTTCGGGCATTTTTTCATTTTCTCAGATCTTTTTAACTAAAACATGTAATTTGGAAACGCCCGCTTCTCCGCACGCCTTAATTAATTCACTCGTGATATTATCATTTCCTGCAGCTTTATAACGTTTTAATTTTCCTATCGCCATTTCGACTTCCTCTTTACTCGGTGCGTCTATCCATGGTTCAGCGCTCTGATATTCAGATTGAGGAGATTGATTATTATTTTCTGTATTGAGAATGCCGTCAAAGTGTTGTTTAAATTTATTTAATATCTCAGTCGGATCCGCAATTATATTGTTATTTGCATCTTTAACCGCATTTAACAAGGGTTCAAATCTTTTACGCGATTTGCTTATACCTTTGTACATCTCTCTTACGTTATTTTCGCTTCTGTGTTTTTCTATTTCTATTATTTTGTCTTTAAGATACTCTCTTTTCTTATTTTTTAAAAATTTTGAGGTCTCTTTTTTTACTACACGAAAGTAAGTCACGTGAATAAGCTTGGATTATTTAAGGAATTCAGTTTAGCGGTTTTTCTTTTTTCACACATATTTTGGCAATCCCCGTCGAACCAGGGTTTGTTCTTTTTATTTTCGATCTTCCCAAGACACAAATTACCGACCTCTATTATATTATCCCTGATCCCTTCCCATAATTTGTTTACATCTTCGTGTTCGTCATCTAAAGATTCCAAAGCTTCGAACCTATTTTTTACTTCCATCGCGAATTGTTTTCTAATTCCAGGATTGTTCAGTTTAACTATATCAAAATTCTCGGGATGAATATAATTAAGTGTTCTCTTTTTTGTATTTAGTTTTTGTCGAAGTTTCGCGATTACTAATTCATGATCAGAAGCGCATTCTGCACCACGATACGATCTAACGTTAATTATGCTACTTTGCCATCTGTTTTGTACTAAAACATGATCGATTTGATTCCGTGTTTGTCCATCCGGCGATGTCCACGTATACTTATGAATATCCTCATGCTTAAACGTAGTACTTTTGATCACTAGGTTTTTCGAAATGGCAAAGTTTATTAGTCGGGTACCATTATCATTACTATATTCGTGCAAACTTTTTTTACCAATTGTAGGACGATATACTTCTTCCCTTCCAACCTTTGTATTCGCGTTGCCTAGTATTATCTTAATGTAATTTCGCGGCAACTTATCGTAAACTGACTCTAATTTATCATAAAATTCGCATTTTACTTCATAATCACTGTCTTCGGTGGGGGAATGAATGTTTATAAACGCGATTTTAAACCAACGACCTTGAAATATAGCAACCGATATTCTTTCACTAAAGAACTTTACGTCCCGTAATGCGGAACGAAATCTATTCCTAATCAGAAACCCGGTACCCAAACAATAATTAACGCTCCCCCCGTACCAAATAGTATACTTTCCTTCTGTTAACGAACCCTCCCCTGGCCAGCGAACCTCTTGTAATGCAACGATATCCAAATGGTATCCCTTAACTTCATTCGCGACCGACTTTAACCCACCTGCCGTATTTAAACTTCTAACGTTCCACGTCCCTATCGTTAGATCTCTAATTTTCATCTTGCGCCATGATTCCCTTTAAACAGTCCCCACCCGGAGACCCGAACGGGGGACTAGTTTACCTCAGAGGAATCCATGACTGTTTGTGGTATTTAGTGAACTAAAATATGTGAGTAGGGCGTTCGAACCTACGTCACACCCTCCAGCAAGCCTGGAGGGCCGCTCTCATTGTTGGTCAGCGAGTCCATCGGACTTAGCCAGGAGGAGCTTCCGAGGAAATTCCACCGACCATCCCCACATCCGCCACCCGTGGGACGCTCCCCATACGCGGTAATGAGATCCGCGCGAGGCTTCAGTAAATAAACGCTGCAAATTATTGCACAATGATTTGTTATTCCCAAATAACTATATTAGGGTATAACTGTATATATATCTGATAATCTTTTCCATTTTTCTCTATCATTTTATCTATTATAATTCATGACTTAAATGTAGATCCATTTTTTTTTTTTTTTTTTTCGATCTTTACTGATTATAAAACCCTATACGCATTTTTCTCCATCTTCAAAAATAACTGAGTTATGTACGTATTTAAGGCTGAAATTTCAATTTTTCTTTTTTCTCTTTTTTTTATAATTATTCGCGGTTTTTTGGTTAATAAAACACTAGTAATTTTTTTTATTTTTCTTCATAAATAACTGAGTTATTGAATTAAATTACTTTTAATCGGTCACTATATTAAAAATAACCAGCTGATTTCAACGTCTAGGTGTTAGGATCATTGTTGTATGCCCTAGTATTTTTATAGTGAAAAAAAATCTCTTGAAGTTTCAAAGAAATGCCGGACTGCGGAAAAACGTTTTTTTTTTGTTTTTTTTTATTCGTTATTTGGCTTATAAGTAGAGGTCATTTGGACTCAGGAGGCTCTAAAACGTGTAATTCCGTTGAAAACCGGAATTCGAAAATTTTCACGATCACAATACTTTCCCTTACTATATATTTCATATATAGGTAAGTGAAAATAAAAGCCATGGACGAATTGCAATAATTTGGAATAAAAAGCTATAAACCCAGGAAAAAAAAAACAATTTTAAATTTTAATAGAAAAATGATCAATCAAATGGGTCCAATAATAATAAAAAAATCAGTTTTCTGCGTTTCCTGTTAATTCTTCTAAAGTTGAAATAAAATCGTTTGGAAATGAACATATCAATTATTAAATTATATTTTACAGACTGTAAAATTTTTAAAATTATCTGGTAATCAAAATCTATTAAGAGATTATAACATTAGACAATATTATGAGGATGGGGGAACCATGTGAGATTTGGACAGCCCACCACCATCACAGTTAGTCCAGTAATTGACCAAGCCATTAGGTCCAGTTTGATAATTAATCAATTACATGATTGAAACTTGACATTATTGTTTCTTGATTATTAATCATGTATTTCAATTCTGTGATTAATTCCCTACCTAAAGTACCTAATTAACTCTATTTGTTTAATACTTTAATTTATATGTTTCTTAAATAATAGATTAAGGAATATAAAACATGTAAAAAAGTGAATATATATATGTAGGATAGCTTCATATGAAATGTTCTTTTGTATTCTTCCAGAAATTCAAAGTGGGATAAGTGGACTTATTTCTTTACTGCGCTAATCTTTAAAGACTATAATGACCCGTTATTAATTATTTCTGTTTTGCAGAGCTGTCATCAAATATGACCACGGAACGAATCGATTTTCGAGTAATGTCTTTAATAAATTCAAACTTGGACACTTCAAAGGCCAAGCTGCAAGAAACATAATGGGAAAAAATTGAGTTTTAGTGGCTTATAATATATATATATATATATATATAAAACTCGATCAAATTGAGATAAATAAATAAAAAAAACAAAAAAAACTGCACGCTGCATTCGGATACTTCAATAATTACAAGCAGACGATCTTACCTAACACTTAAATACAATAATACAATACACAAACCATCAAATTCTTTCCTTATGCAATACTATGATCGAATAACGATAGAATATAAGGTTAAAGGCATTTTAGGCATTCTTCTTAACAGATAAATATTCTGATATTTAGATTATTATTAGTGGGGAACATATTGTTTTGAAAACCATTTATTTGTTATTAAAAGCTCTATTATTTTCAATCAAACCAAAGATTGTCTGGTGTCAGAACAGTAGAATACAAATCCAATAAATCCCACCATACGAGTATAAGTTTTACTCTCTAAACAAAATACTTCCTGGCTTTACAGTATCTTTTAATAACACTCAACTAGTCCCTGTAGAAATCATCCGATACCTAGAATCCATCTTGACTAACGTTTCACTTGGAATTCTCTTACAGAACTAAAACGACAAGAAAATACCCGGCATTTTCAGCTACTTCAACACTCACTGAAAAAGTGGTTAAGCCTTCCACTTAACTACGCAAATACCATCTACAAGACTATCATGGGAGTGATAAGGATTTACACAGTAGATCTTTAGGGCTCTACAAAATCAAATAAATCTTTCCTTATCCAATCATTATAACCCAAAATCCTTTATAGAAAAAAAACAAAAAAACTCAACCATTTAAGACCTTAATGTTCCAGATGTTGCCATTAGGCTCGATTTCTGTACCATATAATGCTACCATAAAAATGCTACCATGGCCATTCATTCCATAAAAAATTCCATTAACACTCTATTGTAAATATTTTATAGCCGGGAGATAAACATTAAATTACGCATTAATATTATTCTTAGGGGAATAGCTGTCCTATAGAAAAAAATATTTTTTATTTCATTTTCGAACGTGTTTTGAAAAAAAAAAAAAAATTGGCTAATGAAAAAAAGTTTAATGACAACTACAACATAACCATCTATTTACAAATTAAAAAATTAAAAAAAGCCTTAAAAGTAAATAATAAAATATGATGCTAAAGTCAAAAAAGCAATATTTGCTTGCTGTTTTATAATTGGTTGCTACCATAAAACCAAAAATTTTCATTCTTTTATTTAAAAAATATATTTTATTAATATTTAGATCTTTATATGCAATAAATACAAATAAGAGAGTAACATTGTTGTTCTTTAGTAGAAAAGTTAATAAAACATTTAAAAAAATGTACAAAAAACGACGGTAAATAAAAATGTTTTGATATAATAAAGTTAAATAAGCTATAATTAAAAGTGTTATTTATATAGCTCAAATCTATTTAATTAAATGAAACGTAAATATTAAAAAAAAAAAATTATCCTTTTGAGGTTGAAAACTTAGAGCTGATATTCTTATAATTTCTTCAACATTTTTTTAAATATTTTATTTTATATTAAATTGAAATGACCAACGTTTCGGGGGTATAAATCTATCTTCAGGATCCTAAAAGTTAAAAACAACAATATTTCTTAACTCTCTTTAAAAAACTATTATTGTGTTGTAAGTTATTATCAATAAGGTTATAACATTATCAATGAGGTATCACAAATAACAATGTTACATAGTTTACAATTAAAAGTTATAAATATTCTAAAACCAGCTGGTTTCCTTTTTATCTTTCCTCATTAATAAAAAAAAAAAAGTTAGCATTATTAAAACTAGATCTCAGTAAGGCAATGCCTCAGATCTTTGTGTTCAACTGAACAACTGAAACTTTGAAACTTGCATGCTTTTAAATAATTTAAAATAATCTGAACCATTTCTAATGACTACAACATTGTTAATTTTTTAATGATATCTGAATATTGGGAACTGAGATGTTTGTAGTCTGTTTTGAAATTTACTGTAAAAATAACACTTTAATGCACAAACATAAATAGTAAAGGTGATTAATTATAATATTTTGAATTTATATGGACTTCGTTCATATTTTGTTATAGTCTGTTGAATGGTAGCTACTTTTCCTATACGTAAAAGAGAGGTTTTGCTTTGTCCAAAAACTCCGTAATCCTTTTATATGGTTGCTTCTATAAAAAAAAAGTGCCGTAAGTAAAAGTTGCTGGAAATAGGGTGTGGAATCAATTTACGACGTCAAATCATAGGGTTCCAAAAAGAAATGAACAGAAAACTAGTGTCTTAAGGGACACCCTATACATCAAAATTAAATTCTGAATACAGAAATCGATTCCTCGTTAAAAAATAATGGAGGTCTACGTTCAACCTTTTTTTTCGTGAGACCAACAGTCTAGCCAAAATTGGACATAATACTACAATGTCCAATAATTTGGTGTTTCGCCCCAGAGTGCGGTGGGAGGATTGATTGGGAGTATTTTTTCTATATTTTTGTTCATGTATATGGACTTTATGATTTTTCTATTATTATTGCTTATTTTTATTTCCTAACTTTTTGTTTTTCAAAATCAAATTCGTGGTTGAGTCCTATGCTGTGCTGTGATAAAGCTGTATTGTTTAATTTCTTCCGGTTACTAGATTCAGAATAATAAAGTGTGATTTATTCATTTATCGTCACTTTTATGCTGCTGTGGCTAATCGGGCAATGCTACTCATTGAATCTTAAGATTTTGTCTATCCATGTTTAATTAGAATAGGGATCTTTAATTAGTTTAATTAATTAGTAGGAGCGGCGTGGTCTAGTGGATAGAGCACTAGTCTGCTGTGCTCCGGGTCCTGGGTTCGAATCTCGGCTGTGGCAGAAATATTATTTATTCTGTCAATTCAGTCGGGGGGCGACCCTAGGGTATGGAGACCCTCCTGGGGCAGACCCAGCCTCTATAAAGTGGGTACCCAAATTAATTGGGGAAAAACCTGGCGGCTGAGCGTGATTAAGGCCTAATCACCTCATTGCTCTGCTGTTGGCCTAGAAACAGTACGAATCTCTATATGTACTGAGCCCAAGACCCTTCATGGGTTGTAGTGGTACAGGTTTTTGTTTTTTTTTATCTTTAATTAGTACCTGACATCGCATCTGCTCGTGATTATTATTTAAGCTCCCTCCATAGGAAAGAATAATTAAGGATTTAAAAACTTATGGCCATCTGCTGGGTTCGAATCCGCGACCTCAATGTTAAAAATTCCTTACTAATCGTGAATCGTAACGTTTTTTGGCTCATTGTTATGTGGTTAGATTGTGAAGGACGCTCAGCCCAAAGGAAAAACCTGATTTCCATTTTATTGAGGTTTTCAGGTCTCATGGGGTACCTAATCTCGAGTGTAGCAATAAAATAAATCTTTTCAATGCTTAAAGTGTTACTATAGAACATGTTTCTTAGAAGTATTAAATAGTAATTATATTATCTAAGAATCTATGAATAATATTGTGTTGTTTGTAAAAATTAATTTGTCCATGTTTATTGACTATTCACTCGGTTAATTCCAATGCTCTTATGGTATCATTTTAATTCTAATACTATACTAAATAATTCTGTAAACACGCTATCTCTCTTTGAGCATCATTATTTGTTTGGCTTTATTGCATTCAAAATATACTGTTGCTATTATAAGTTAATACAGACTAAGAGAGGACATCAGAATTTTCACTGCAGAACATGTCCTGACTGATCTGCATTCTTTCCGACATCACACGGTAAAACTTTTTTTTTTTTATTATTTATATTGAATGAAGTTATTGTTTTCATTTTTTTAGAAATTTAATTCTTCATAGCATAGCACTAAGAGAGATTTTTTTTGGAATTTATTAATTAATTAGAAATAACGATTTTTTTTTAAATTGGTTATTCCGATTCTACGTATCTTGAAACGTTATTGAATTAAATTACTATCAATCGGCTGCCATTTTAAAATTAACCTTCTGATATTAACGACCACGTATTCGGATCCTCATTGCATCACCTAGTATTTTTTTTATTAAATAGAGACAAATGATAATTCACTAATGTCCTGGAAAAAATTTTGGTAGCAGCACATTCAGTATGAACTTTATTTTTGCCTTTATTTTATCAAGAGACTCTATTAGAGATCTTTTACTGTCTTCTTTCAAAAGATTTTCAAATGATTTAATTACCAATAAAAAGCTATTTAAACAGTTATACCCTAAAATAGTTATTTGGAAATAATAAACCATAATGTAATAATTTTCAGCGTTCTTTTTTAACTAGACGAAATTACCTAAATCATTGATTACTTTTATAAAAGAAATCAATCATCAATCAAATATTTATCCGATTCGTCCCATCATTAGCTAATTAGATTGTGAATTTACAAAATATGTAATAAGTCGATTATGAAGAACTCAGTGAAAACCGTATAGGGAATTGACCACAAATGCTTGTGAATAATAAATAGTTATGTAAACCAGGGTAGTTAATTAAAATTTTATAGATTTAATTTTAAGTAATATTCAATGGTAATTGTTCGCTGCTTTTGTATAGGCCGATTTTTTCTGCTTTAATATTTGATTTTTGTGTCAAGCTAACAGCACAAATTAATAATGATAATTATTATAAATTACACTTTAAATCATAACAAGAAAGAATTTTTCGTTTTCTGTTTTACAATGAGCGTCTGTTAGGGATTTTCTTTCACATTACAGTTTTCCTATCCTATAGGAGTGTTATTAAGGGGTACAGTAGTGCTGGAAGTTATTAGTTTACGACAATTAATTTTTATACTTTAATTATGACACCATAATTCTAGGTCTTTGATGTGGAATTAAAGAGTAAAGGGATTTGAATTACTAACTAAAAGTTTTAAAACATTATTTTTCCACTAATAATAGCCCAAAATATTTGAATTCTGGTCAAATGTCTAAAAAACCTATAAACATATATTTTTGTTGGTCGGTTTATTCATTTAACGTCACTGTATGCAACTATGGCTAATCTGACGATGCTACAGTGGGAGTAATAAATTTTGCCTATCTAGGTTTATTAGGATAGGGATCTTTAACGTGTACCTGAAACCGCACAGGCTCGGGACCACACTTTTTACATCCCCTCTGAATGACGGCATAACTAAGGATTTTTTACTACAATTTGAAAATCCTAGGGCCACCTGCAGGTTTGAACCCGCGACCTTTGGCATAGAATGCTGTTATGCTAGCCACTGCTAGCAAAGCTGTTATAGGTGGCCCCGCCTTATATTCTATCTTAGTTCATCATTTTTGAAACTATTCTTCTTAAGCTTTGTGAACTGTGGATTAATCTAATGTTGATGATATTGTGTTCTTTTTGAGACTTTATTTATTTTGTTTACAAAAGTGTCCTTCAAGATTTGTAACCAAATTCTGTATGCTCAATGCATGTTTGGCATAATAAATAAATAAAGTAAATATAGAATTGAATAAATAAAGTAAATATAGAATAGAATGATGGGAGAATTGCGTTAAAGCTGATCTCGGGGGCTTGGACTTGACCGGCGAACATTGGACAAGTCTGTGCAGGCGAAGTTTAGTGGTATCGGCATCGAACCTTCGGGTTCGGTAAGCCTATTATTATTATTAAATATAGAATAAAAAAAAATGTAAATGAGAGAGGAAGGAGGCTCAAAAGAAAGAGAGAAAAAAAAATTTTAAAAAATCTGTGAAGTATTTTTTTAGATTCTACACTAGGTGATAACGAAGAATTGTTTGATCATCACGAACTTTTGTTTGTCTAATTGTAGTAAAAATATGGCTTCTTCTTCTTGAGGAACTTCCACTTTTCTTTTCTTCCCATAGTTGAGCCCTGGGATATTAATATACAGAATTACAACATAATAATAACTATTAATCATTATTTATATAATTATAATATGAGTTCATATAAATGTATATACGCGTATATTGCTATGTTCTTGACCGTCTTCTTTTCTAAGGCAGGGGTAGCTTCAAAAACTAGCTTATTTGATATATTTAATAAATGTATAGACTAATACTTAATGAAATATTCGATTTCCTTTCCAAAGGTGTCATGTTTACCAATCATAATAGGTGGCTTTCAGGAGAAGATTAAAGTAAACAAATTTCAATAAATGTCATTATTATTTAACTTGACTAAGGTTATACATATACAATTTATTTTAACTATGCTTGAGAATACTGAGGGATTTCTTATAGTTGATCTTGCCAAACAATATTACAATAAAAGATTACCTTCTGACACTTAGTCGGCTGGCGGAGGTGGAAATAGTCTCAGGCGTTTGTTTTAGGCACTCAGGTCTCCAGCTGCTCTCTCTGAACCCCAGACGGACATCTCTTCTCCTAGATGGAACCCGACTCACACCTTCTTGAGGATGGAATAAAACTACCCTCTTCGAATCTTCTTTCACATCCTCGTCACCTCGGGCGGGCTGATATGGAAAGTACCGCCGGGGGTCGTTTGTCTTAAGGTCTAGAAACTTTCCCGAGGTAGTGCTGGGGGCCCCCATGGATTTAGATAAACGCCTTTTGATCTTTTGCCGACAAAGGCTTATTAACATTTATTTAATTAAAATAATAGTTATCTAATAAAGAATTTCCATCCCTCAGTATCCTCAATACATTAAAAAAAAAAATTAAAAAAAAAAAAAAATATATATATATATATATATATCATTATTTACCTTATTTATTATGATTTCTTGTGGAAAGTCAGAGAAGTTTAATTCAGAATTTATTCTCTTCATATTTTCTTATTTGTTTCAATAAATAATCAAATTGTTTTTAAAGGTTATTTTCTATAATAGCTCTTAAAGTTACCTTCCATCAGTTACTCATAATTTTTCAATCTTTAAATTAAGTAATATTTTAATTTTGTTTTTGTTTGTTTCAGGTGAGTTATTTGTTCACAAAAGTTGGTTTTTAGAATTGTGTTGTAAGTATACATCTATATATTAATAAAAAAAAAAATTACATATATATATATTTAAAACCGAAAGAAATTACGTTTAAAAATTAGATATGAGCTATTCATTAAATAATATCTTTTATTCATAATTGTTAATTTCGTTGAAAATATTTTGTACAAAAATATAACTTAACTGTTTTCGTTTTTTTTTTTTTTTTTCTTTGAAAATAATGGATAAGGCAGTCGTAACACAACTAAGATGTTAAATGCTTAGTAGATTGATGAATTGCCTTAACGTAAAATATTTGTGAAGCCTTTGTATTTAGGAAGAATCAGACCAGTTCTGCACAGAGACATTCAACGTTTAAGTGATACAATTCCTAGTGATCATTGACAAGTGACTGCTACTGCACCAGCACAACCATAAAATTGGCTATTTTATTACATTTTGAAAATATTTAACCTATATTACTGATTTAACTTCACATAATGAAACATATTTGATTTCTTCAAATTTGAATTTATACCTTTCTTGGGTTAGTTTTCAATTTTTTTCCTTCCAGTGGCGCGACGGGCCGTGTAGGCCCTGGGCCTCGTGGTGTAAACACTTACAAGTTTAAAATCACGTTTTACGATGCAATTTTTAGTGTAGGGTCATCACTACCCACGACTTATTTTGTGAGTGGCCACCCTTTGGCTGACGGGTCTCACATACCCGGGAGAGAGGTTGTGAGTGAATCCACATTTTTTACATCCTTATAAAAGCCCCGTCGGGACTTGGATTCGAACTCAGAACCTGTAGCCTGAGAGACAAGCGTGCTAGCCACTCAGCCACGGGCTCCCAGAATTTTCAATATGATACATTAATTGCCGCGCAGACTGAAGTAATCTCCTAGAGCCAGGTTCTTTTTAACTTGTTTTCATTTCATTTTCTTAGCAGTGGTATTTCGCATAAATTGTATGTGATACGGTGTAGCTATTTGAAAATCTAAATACATAACTTATATTTAGGACTTGAGATAAAGACGATCAAGCGAAAGAATTGAGATCCCTCACCTAACATTGCTTCTTCGTATTCGTTCCTATAATTAAGTATGGACAGCACATTCTTTTCGATATGAAATAATAATTAAAAGAGAAAAAGTGGATAAATTTAACATTGATTCAGCTTCATGCTATTGATGCTATTGCTTTCTGTTTATTCGGATATTACATAAGAGTCGTCTTGGTGTGTAAACTATAATCGGTTATAGAGAATCGAATACCATATTATCGACACGGTGACGATAAGACTGCTGAAACACAAACACAGCTGCCTTACTCTCACAGCAGAGTCCAAAACACCGCTCAGAGCCATTCAGAAAACACTTCCACCCCATCCTTTTGTTTCCTTAAAGGATCAGATAATGCCTCATTGTGTTCCAGAGTTCTCCTTTCTTTCTACTAATGTCTTAGTCAATATTTACTTTTAAGGGATATTGTTAGCCTTCAGTAATTTATCGAAAACAAAATATTATATAAATAATCCAAATATTCTGAAATATAGCCTAGTAAAATAAGGCTAAAATTCAATGTTTGTGGTAAGGAATTCGGACAAAGCTGCAAATCGTTTTAATACCTCTTAATGGTCCTAAATAAAAGTAATCTGAGTTTGCACCAGCGCAGGTTTGGGGTTAGCCGTGTCATATCATTCATCTACCTATCTACCTCGTCCGCATCATTGTCAGCCCCACCTTAAGTGCACAACACAATATCATGTAAGTGTACCAAGACAAACATTGATAGATAGAAAAAGTACTTTCAGGCCTTGCGTGGATATTCAATTCAAGTCTTAGGCTTGCTATTAAAAGTGGTTTAACTAACCCATATTGATACAAGTTGCCATTAGGCTATTCATGGTATGATTTATGTTACAAATATCGTTATTCCCAGTAAAACTACGGCAGCAGTCACTGCAGAATGTTTTAAATAGGCCGTATTCCTGAATGCGGCCTAGTAGTAGTCGGGGTGGGCACAATTGAATGACTATTATCGGATCATTCGATTATTTCAATCATTCGAATTAATCGATTATCGGATTAATCGGTTTTGAGAAACGAATGATCATTCGAACTGAATCGATAATCGAGGGATCATAAGGAGCTTGGATAATCGAACGACCTTTTTTTTTTTTTCCATCATATAAATTACATACATATTTCACCTAGGCTTAGCCAGGTCAGCCATCATAGAGACGGGAATTGTGGCATATTGTCTCTGAGAATGCATATTAATCATTCGATCATTCGATTATGGAATCTTTCGATTATTTAAATCATCGAAGTCCGATCATCCGATTATGACGATCATTCGATTATGCTCACCAGTATTCAGCATATATTTCTCAAAAGCCTTTGAACGGGTGCAGTGAAAAATCAATAAAAATATATTTTTTTGAAGGTTCGTACCAACCGAATCTGAAATTTAAAACGGCTCTTAGACTTAAAATTTGATGCTCTACAACTTTCAAACGATGACAGTTTTCGATTTGAATAGATGTTTTCAAGTTACAGTTGTCTCTTGATGACCAAGTTGTTTTTTTTTTCTACAAAAATCGAAAAATTTGCCTAATTCTGACGAACGATTGCAACAATGTTACTAATCTAAATTCAATAAATAAGATAACTTTTAGAAGGGAAATTTAACGTTCTTTCATTTTGAAAAGAAAGATATATTTTTTATGATGCACCGTTTACTATTAATAGGTGAAAAACTGAAAAAGTTGCTACAAATTCGAGGTTTTTCGGCCTAAAAAAGTTAAGCTCAACACCTCTGATGGTGCGAACTCAGATTACTTTTATTTAGGACCATCAAGAGGTATTAAAACGATTTCCAGCTTTGTTCGCATTAATTCTCACAAATATCCTTATTTTCCTGGGATAATAAGTTATTAAGAATAAGTGAAAAATATCCAGCATATATTGTTATGTATTGAGAATACTGAGGGCTCTGAATTCATTATTTAATAATTAATACATTAATAAAATAATTAATAATAAGCCTTTGTCGGCAAAAGTCAAAAGGCATTTCCCAAACCCTCTCGGATTGTCCGTGGGCTTCGACTGTCTGTGGGCTGCCCCCCGCGGTACACCTGGTACGTTCTAGACCCCAGCTATTAGGCTGGACTTCCCATATCAGCCCCATCCGAGGTGGCGAGGATGAGAGAGAAGATCCGGAAAGACAGTCTTATAAAGCGATTTATTTTTATATAAATATTTTTAGATAAAGAAAAGGTTAATAGCGAAACCCTTCAAACTTATAATATATTTAAAAATAATTAAAAAAAAAATTGAATTTACACCAGATATGAAAAAAAAAAAGTTGAAGCTCAGAGGTAGATCCGAACTATAGCATTTCCAAGTCAATTGTAACCTTTTCCAAGTCAAATGTAACTTTTTCCAAGTCAAATGTAACCTTTTCCAAGTCAAATGTAACCCTTTCCATTTCAAATGTCACCTTTTCCATTTCAAATGTTACCTTTTCCAAGTCAAATGTCACCTTTTCCATTTCAAATGTTACCTTTTCCAAGTCAAATGTCACCTTTTTCTTCACTTCTAGCCTTAAATATTCAGTTTTATTTATTGAAAAATAATTAGTTTAATTAACATTATGACTTTTTTAATAATTTTGGCATGTCATATCACTGTTTTCTTTTAAATATTTGATATCAAGTTCTGATTTTTACGAACTAATATTTAAACAAATATTTAGTTTTAAAATAGTTGTTGATTTTGAATTTTTAGAGGGGAGGGATGGTTTTTGGGAATAATTAATGTGTTTTTGGGTATTATAATTACGTTTTTCGAGATGTATTTTTTATCGCTCGCGTGCATATTAACTCGCATTTATTTTTAATGATTTTTATTGATATAGGGAATAATTAATGTGCTTTCGGGTGGTTATGATTACGTTTTTCGAGCTGTATTTTTTGTCGCTCATGGGTATTTCAACTCGCATTTACTTTTTATGTTTTTTATTGATATAGGGATTAATTAATGTGTTTTCGGGTATTATAATTACGTTTTTCGAGATGTATTTTTTATTGCTCGCGTGCATATTAACTCGCATTTATTTTTAATGATTTTTATTGATATGGGCATTAATTGTTGTGCTTTCGGGTGGTTATGATTACGTTTTTCGAGATGTATTTTTTATCGCTCATGGGTATTTCAACTCGCATTTATTTTTAATGTTTTTTATTGATATAGGGATTAATTAATGTGCTTTCGGGTGGTTATGATTACGTTTTTTGAGCTCTATCTTTTATCGCTCATGGATATTTCAACTCGCATTTATTTTTTATGTTTTTTATTGATATAGGGATTAATTATTGTGCTTTCGGGTAGTTATGATTAAGTTTTTGATTAATATTGGGATTGATTTTTTGTTTTTAGTTCTCATTATAACGTTGCTGAAATATAAATAATTTAGCTTTTTTATTTATTTATTTATTTTTATTTAAAATTTTCATTATTATTTTTTTATATAAGGATCAGTTATAGTTCCATTTTCAGCGTCCTGAGTAAGTTTTTTTCAACTAAATATTTTATAATGGACTCACTTCCTTACTTGTTCTTACAATTATTTGATAATTTAATTGAGGAATCGTTTATTCTATTTTCGGGTGTTCTTATAACATTATTTAAACCTTATTTGTTATCGCTTTTACTCATTTTAAGTTACTGTTCCTATTTCATAAATATTTGATACAGGGATTGTTTATAGTATTTTGGGGAATACTAATAGAGTTTATGACATTCTTTTATAGCTAGTGCACATTTTAACTTAATTAAAAAGTGATCTAGAACAATGCGCAATTGCGATGTAACATCATGTAACAGTTAAAAAAAGGAATCAGAACGTGCAAAAACACAACAAATAATTTTTACTTCAAATTATAACATAATATCTACGGTATGTAGAAATTCCCAAGATCATAAAAGAATAATGTTCAAAACACGTAATCAGAATCCCCTAAAACAAAAACAAAGAAAGACCACTCTATCAAAATATAAAATGATATTAGCACTAAGTTTAAAGGCGCGCGCGCTATAGAATAAGCAGTCCAAAAAAAGTTTTTTCATAACCACCCAAAAACACAAGTATAGATCCCTATAACAATAAAAAGATTAGAAGTAAATGCAAGTTGAAATGCGAACAAGCGACAATAAATACAGCTCAGAAAACGTAATTACTAGACCCGCAAAGACAATTAATAACCTATATATCAATAAAAAACATTAAAAGTAAATGCGAGTTAAAATACGCATGAGCTATAAAAGATAGAGCTCAAAAAACGTAATCATAACCACCCGAAAGCACATTAAGTAATCCCTTTATCAATAAAAAACATTAACAGTAAATGCAAGTTGCAATACGCATGAGCGATAAAAGACAGAGCTCAAAATACGTAATCATAACCACCTTAATGCACAATAATTCATCCCTGTATCAATAAAAAACATTAAAAGTAAATGCGAGTTGAAATACCCATGAGCGATAAAAAATACATCTCGAAAAACGTAATTATAATACCCGAAAACACATTAATTAATCCCTATATCAATAAAAAGCATTAAAAGTAAATGCGAGTTGAAATATCCATGAGCGATAAAAAATACAGCTCGAAAAACGTAATCAAAACCACCCGAAAGCACATTAATTAATCCCTATATCAATAAAAATCATTAAAAATAAATGCGAGTTAATATGTACGCGAGCGATAAAAAATACATCTCGAAAAATGTAATTGTAATACCCGAAAACACATTAATTATTCATAAAACTACCCCTCCCCTCTACAAACTCAAAATCAATAACTATCTTAAAACTAAATAAACGATAATTAGTTTTGTTAAATATTAGCTTGTAAAAAACAGAACTTGATATCAAATATCTAAAAAACAAAAAAAAATAGCGATAGGATATCCCAAAATTATTAAAAAAGTCATAATGTTAATTAAACTAATTATTTTTCAATAAATAAATAAATAAAACTGAATATTTAAGGCTAGAAGTGAAGAAAAAGGTGACATTTGGCTTGGAAAAGGTAACATTTGAAATGGAAAAGGTGACATTTGACTTGGAAAAGGTAACATTTGAAATGGAAAAGGTGACATTTGAAATGGAAAGGGTTACATTTGACTTGGAAAAGGTTACATTTGACTTGGAAAAAGTTACATTTGACTTGGAAAAGGTTACAATTGACTTGGAAATGCTATAAATACTTTTAAGTAAGAAGTAACCAACCTAACCCCTGAGCTATGGGTAATTATATAAATTATGTATACTATACAACTTGATTAATTATTTTTAGAACTTGATCCTATTATTATGTTAAATATTATCATTAATAAAATTATTTTTAAAACTAATTAAGAAAAACATCATTAAATTAAATATACAAAGAAGAAAAATATTTCTAACGGTAAAAAAAATAATAATAAATAAATGATTTAACAACAAAAAAAAATTATACTTATACTATTTTTTTTTCCATTGACTAAAGATACAAGTTTCTTTAGTTCATCGCTAACAAACAGGCGTTTATCTTTTCTTATTTTATAATATCCTACTCCTGACTAATGTAAAAATAAAACATAGAGTAATCGGACAAGCCGTTGAACGCGTGATACAATAACCAAGGGAAAATGTGATTCCAGTTGCATTTTCGTGTATTAACGATTTAAACATTTCATAAAATACCGGCCATTGAGAATGATTTCCAGAAAACGACGGCAATTCTATCCTAGGCAGGTTAAACTCTGTTTTACTAGACGACTGGGTTGGTAATGGCGCCCCGGAAACCGATGCAGAGGCGAGAAATTTTTTATTTAATTGTAGCTTGTCCGCAGTCGCTTCAATGTAGCCTATCATTTCCATATGAGAATCGTTAAAGGTTGGATCAAATTCAGAATCAAGCCCCATGTTTTATTCATTTATTTGGAATTTTATCTCGTCATATTCCTTTAAAGTATTCGGTATTAAACGATAAAGCGTTTCAAAGTGTTGCAAAACTTTTTTATCCGCTACACCTTTTGATAAGTCGTAAACTCTTATACGCTAGTAGAGTTTCATGTGCTTAGCACGACAAATTTTTAATGTTGATTTGATTTTCTCACTCGTATTGAATAATAATCAGCAATAAAAAAAAAAGATTAATTGTTAATAATTATTTTAATAAGATTAATAATTGTTGGTGGGGAGAACGGGAAATTCTGGCCAGAGGTGTGTCTCTGTTTTGGTGATGATGGGTCCATACGATTGAATGAACGCCAAAAGAGGGGCGGGGACTGTCACCGCATGTACATCGGCTAGGTCATTAAGGGCTTGCTCCTCTGCTGTAAGAACTGCGCCAAATTTGTTTTTAAGTGAGACGGCGCGCATCCAGAACAAGAGTGTGGAATAGTAGTCCAACACTTCGGGAGCCAACACACGCATGGTGCTTGGTTCCTTCGCTTGGTATTCAAGGTGCATCGCACGCGATACATCTATCAAACCGGTTGCTGCTGGAGTGAATGTGGTACGTGATGTTTCTTCACGTAGGTTCTGATTGGTGGAAAACATCGTCATGTCTTTGAGATTTTCATCCTTTGGGACAGTGGGCGGTGCTGTAGAGACGTGTTTTGGTTTTGGAAGTTTGTCGGGTGCATTGTCGACAATACTTTGGAGAGTCTTGACTGTTCGTCGAGCCTCTGTGGCAGCGGGCGCATCTGATGGATCAGTAACTGTAGAGTCACGTTTCTGCCCGTGAAGATTAGGAGCGCGTGGATTGCGCTGATTCTCTTTCTTACCGTAGTAAGGTTTTAAGTCTGCCATTTTAAACGTTGTTATAAGGTGGAGTCTAAACTGGTATAAAGATTTCGCTTGTGAAAGCAAGAAAAGTTTTATTTGAGTCTGAGAACTTCTCAACCACAAATGGGCAATTACCACAGAGGCATCTCACTTCTAAGCGTCCCGAGTAAGGTCTATTCCACAATCCTTGAGAGAAGGCTAAGGAGACAAATTGAGAAAAACCTTGGAGAAGAACAATATGGATTCAGGCCAAACAGAAGTACCCAAGATCTTATATTCACTATGCGGCAGATCACTGAAAAAGTAATAGAAAAGGATAAAAGTGTTCTGGCATGCTTTGTTGATCTGGCCAAAGCATTTGATCGGGTCAGGAAACAAGACATCGTAAGGGAGCTCAATGAAAGGAGAGTAAATGAAGGATTGGAAATGGCCATATCAGGGCTTTATATGAACCAGAGAGGTATCATCAGAACATGCAACCACTTGTCAAAAGAATTTAAAATATCTCAAGGCATTAGACAAGGTTGCAGTCTCAGCCCACTGTTGTTCATAATGGTCCTGGATGGAGCTCTAAAGAAGGCCAAGTCGAGAATGAGACCCTACTGCTTGGGAAACCTGAATCTATCGCCTACCCACCTCACTGTGCTTGCATATGCTGATGACATCGTCGTATTAGCCAATAATGGAAGAGATCTCCAGTTCAATCTTCGCGTCCTCCAGGAAGCTCTTAACCCCATAAACATGGAAATAAATGCCCGTAAAACGAAAATAATGAGGATAGGAAGGAGAGAGAACCGAATTGGACGAGTCATCAGGCTAGGGGCAGAAAAGATTGAGCACGTAAAGAGCTTCAAGTATCTGGGCGCACATCTAAATGAGCAGGGCTGGGTGGACGAAGACATAAAGGAAAGAATAAAGTCTGCCGGAAGGTGTTTCCTATCTCTTAAGAAGGGCTTTATAGGCAAAAGAGAGGTCTCCAAACATACAAAAATGGTAGTTTACAAAACAACCTTCTTACCTATATTGACGTATGCCAGCGAATCCTGGGCCCTCACCACTAAACATAAAAGCCAACTCCAGGCTATGGAGATGCGCTACCTGAGGAAAGTTGAGGGTAAGACGAGGAGAGATAGGATGAGAAATACCATAATAAGATCCAACCTTGATGTCAGACCGGCCGAGGATATTGTTGAAGAAATTCAGCTAAGATGGTATGGCCATGTCTCAAGAATGTCGGAGGATCGCGTGGCAAAAGCAACATATGAGCTGAAAGTAGAGGGAAGGAGACCAAGAGGAAGACCTAGGAAGACTTGGGAGGATGGGATCAGGAAGGCCTGCCGAAAAAGAGATATAGATTGGAGATCAGCAGGGGAAATGGCGCAGAATAGGAATGCCTGGATCAGCCTCTACAAGCGACCCCCTCACACCGCTGTGCGGTAGAGAGGAAAGATGAAGAAGAAGAAGATTAATAATTAAAAAAATAATTATTTTACTTCAATTAATTTATTATATTTAAGAAGAAAATAAAAAAAAGACGAACTGGATTTTTCCACAAACTCTATTAATTAAATATGCAGAAACTAATTGATTTAATAATAATATAGAAACAAAACAAAAATATATTAACCTATCTTCTTTTTTTTCAAATTAATAATTAAAGAAATATCTTAACCTAGAGTTAAAGAAATACATAAAAATCATTCCTATGTTTGGTTAATTTCAAAATTAAATTAAATTTAATCAAAGATTATTACCATTAATATAATAGACACAAAAAATAAAAACTAATGGTGTCTACAAAAAAAAAATTAATTAATTAAATAAACGGTTGATAATAATAGAATAGTATAAATATATATATTTTTTACATAAGTCTTTGCAGCAACGGGCTAAATACAATGAACATAGAATTAGCATATATATATACAAATACATATAGCATTCACAGAGTACAACGGTCAATCCGGCCCGAAGGACTAAAATGTGTGAGCCAGTGGACTGTATCTTAATATTTTTCATTTATAATATAATCATATTCGGCAAAACAAAACGATCCGGCCCGGAGGACCAAAATGTGTGAGCCAGAGGACTGTATCTTAATATTTTTTTTTTGATACGAACAAAAATTTAACAGCGTGTTCGCTAAACGAAAAAAAAAAAAAAAAAAAACTCATCTCTCGTCCCTCCTGTCTGTCCTGGTTCCTAAGGGGGTCAGGAAGTAGGAAAGATGAGGTTAAATAGGAAAATAACAAGGATCCTTAGGACTGCCTCAGTCAGCACCATCAGCTCCCACGACTATCGGGAACTCGCTGTCTAGGACGAAGTTTTAGAACAAAGTGAGCCCACCTCTCTCAAGGATTAGTGGGCTTGCTAGGGTAGTAGAGGGCAGCACCTTCCGGTATTAAATTTAAAATTTAAATAAAATAATATTATTCATTCCCGCCAAAACAATATTTATAGACGAAGAAAAGGTTAATAGCGAAACCCTTCAAACTTATAATATCTTTAATGAGAATTTAAAAAAAGAAAAATTGATTTTACAACAGATATAAAAAAAAAAGTTGAAGCTCAGCGGTAGATCCGAACTTAATACTTTTTAGTAAGAAGTAACCAACCTAACCCCTGAGCTATGGGTGATTATACAAATTATGTATAATATACAACTTGATTAATTATTTTTAGAACTTGATCCTATTATTATGTTAAATATTATCATTAATAAAATTATTTTTAAAACTAATTAAGAAAAACATCATTAAATTAAATATACAAAGAAGAAAAATATTTCTAACGGTAAAAAAAATAATAATAAATAAATGATTTAACAACAAAAAAAATTTATACTTATACTAATTTTTTTTTTTTCCATTGTCTAAAGATACAAGTTTCTTTAGTTCATCGCTAACAAACAGGCGTTTATCTTTTCTTATTTTATAATATCCTACTCCTGACTAATGTAAAAATAAAACATAGAGTAATCGGACAAGCCGTTGAACGCGTGATACAATAACCAAGGGAAAATGTGATTCCTTTTTATATACATATATAGAACAATTATCATTGCCTTTAAAATATTAAAAAAAAAACAATATACCAAAGTAACTTTTTTATTCTTATCTTTCATAAGGCCCTTCCCCTGACTGATAAAAAGAAAAAAAAAAAAAGAATTTAGAGAAATCGATCAATCCGTTCACGCGTGATGCGATCACTAAGAGAAAAGGCAATTCATTTTTATATAAATATTTTTAGATAAAGAAAAGGTTAATAGCGAAACCCTTCAAACTTATATCTTTAAAAAGAATTAAAAAAAAAATTGAATTTACACCAGATATGAAAAAAAAAAGTTGAAGCTCAGAGGTAGATCCGAACTTAATACTTTTAAGTAAGAAGTATCAAACCTTACCCTTGAGCTATGTGTGATTATACAAATTATGTATACTATACAACTTGATTAATTATGTTTATAATTTGATCCTATTATTATGTTAAATACTATTATTATTAATAAAATTATTCTTAAAACTAATTAATAAAAACATCATTAAATTAAATATACAAAGAAAAAAAATATTTCTAATGGTAAAAAAAAAAAGAAATTAATAAACGATTCAACAAAAAACAATTATACTTATATTAATTTTTGTTCTATTGTCTAAAGATACAAGTGTCTTTAGTTCAACGCTAACAAACAGACGTTTGTTATTTTATAAGAACCTACTCCTGACTAATATAAAAATAAAAAATAGAGTAATCGGACAAGCCGTTCACGCGTAATACAATGGCCAAGGGAAAATGTGATTCCTTTTTATATACATATATAGAACAATTATTATTACCTTTAAAATATATAAAAAAACAATATACTAAAGTATCTTTTCTATTCTTATCTTTTATTTCGGCCCTTCATCTGACTGATAAAAAGAAAGAAAAAAAGAATTAGAGAAATCGATCAAACCGTTCACGCGTGATGCGATCACCAAGAGAAAAGGCAATTCATTTTTATATAAATATTTGGGTGAGCCAGTGGAATGTATCTTAATATTTTTTTTGATGCGAACAAAAATTAAAAATTTTATCAGCGTGTTCGCTAAACGAAAAAAACAAAACAAAAAAAACTCACCTCTCGTCCCTCCTGTCTGTCCTGGTTCCTAAGGGGGGTCAGGAAGCAGGAAAGATGAGGTTAAATAGGAAAATAACAAGGATCCTTAGGACCGCCTCAGTCAGCACCATCAGCTCCCACGACGATCGGGAACTCACTGTCTAGGACGAAGTTATAGAACCAAGTGAGCCCACCTCTCTCAAGGATTAGTGAGCTTGCAAGGGTATTAGGGGGCAGCACCTTCCGGTATTAAATTTAAAATTTAAATAACATAATATTATTCATTCCTGCCTAAACTCCCGCCTCTGAAAAGTTATTTTCAGATAATGTTCAAGCGACAAATAACAAGTAAACAATAATTATATTAATAAAACAAAACCATCACCATTTAACACATAATATTATATACACTTAAGAATAAGAATAATTATATACACAAAAAAAATTATACATATATACATATTAAAAGGATAAAAATAAAAATTCTATTGTGTTGGTAAGGGGTACAACTTGGTGACTAGTGTCCTAAAGCGACCCGTCGCTACTCGGACAACCGCCACTCTTACCACTCCATCGGCCTCCGGAAACACCTCTTCAACCACTCTAATCGGCCATTTTAACGGAGGAAGATTCGGCTGATCCACAAGTACTATGGTTCCTACCGTTAGAGACACAGAAGATTTAGACCACTTCTTACATGTTTGCAGCTCGTGGAGGTACTCCTTTCGCCATCGGACCTAAAAAGACTGGACAAGTTGGTCGACTAGCTGATATCGCTTTAAGCGATTAACCTCGATATTTTGGACATCGCGAGTTGGGAGACATTTCAGAGGTGACAATGTCAAAAAATGAGCAGGAGTTAATGCAAAGGGTTCCCGCGGATCCGTACTAAGTGGACGAAGAGGCCTGGAATTTCAGTACAGCTTCAATTTGAACCAAAACCGTATTTAACTCTTCGTAGGAGAGTAGTTGAGTTCCAATTACGTGAAATAAATGGGATTTCATAGTTTTAATGTTAGACTCCCAAAGTCCTCTAAAGTGAGGAGCCCCTGGGGGGATAAATTTCCAATCAATTCTATATTCTGAAAGTTGATTAGCCATGGTATCCTGATAGTCCCTTGAACTCAGCAACTGTGACAATTGAGCCAATTCTTCTTGAGCACCTAAAGAATTCGTCCCACAATCCGAATTAACGGTTCAACATGGCCCTCGACGCAACAAGAATCGACGGAAAACGGCCAAAAACATGGGGGTAGATAACTCTGACACCAATTCAATATGATTCGCTTTGGTGGACATACACACAAAAAGACAAATATACGCCTTAAAAATAAAAGGATTTCGTCTCCTAGCCATCGTAATGCGAATTAGCCCAGCGTAATCTACTCCTGTTTGTTCGAAGGGCTTACATTGTGTAACCCTACAAGTGGAGAGATTACCCATTTTCGGAGGTACGGCCGAGGGGCGAACCCTGAAACAGCGATAGCATTTTCTTATCCGACTTCTAATGATTTCTCGACCTGATAGAATCCAAAATCTTTGACAACGATAATAAGAGATAGGGTCCAGCATGACAATTTTTCACATGATGATAATCAATTAATCTAATGATCAAAGGATCCTTCATTGGCAAGACAATCGGATGACAGCTGTCAAACCCAATATTAGCATTCTGCAAACGACGCGAATGATTCCACGGTCGAGGAACGGAGACAACCGTTGCATTTGAGCCGAACAAATTTTTCTCTTCTTTAATCTATCGAATTCATGGAATGTGTCCAAAAAAGGTTCTAAAATACCATAAAGTTTCCCATCCTCTCCAGCGTGGTGATGACTCCGGGGCCGCGTCTGATGAAGATAAAGCCGAGGAATTCGCCACACACCTCTCTAAAGTATCCACTCCTCACCCGGAATTCAACAGAAATCATACTACAACAGTTCAAGAATTCCTTTTCCCACCAATACCTCTTTCCCTACCTCCTAAAGCTATTAATCCATCTGAGGTGAAATATATTCTCCAAAAACTGACCCTCTGTAAATCTCATGGACACGATCTCCTTACCCCCCAGATCCTGCGACAACTTCCACAGAAAGCCATTATTTTTCTTACACACATCTACAACTGCATCCTTCGCACCACCTGTTTTCCTCTCTTATGGAAACATTCCACAATCATTCTATTCCTAAAACCAGGTAAACCTACCAGTAACACTTCATCCTACAGACCTATTAGTCTACTCCCCATCCTCTCAAAAATCTTCGAAAAGCTATTTATAAAACGAATCCTGCCTATATTACAATCTCAAAACCTTCTTTCCCATCAGTTTGGTTTCTGTCCTCATCATTCCACTGTTCAACAAGGACTCCGAGTTGTAGACCATATTTCCTCAGCCCTCGAATGCAAAGAGTATTGTTCTAGTGCGTTTCTGGACATAGCGCAAGCTTTTGACCGTGTATGGCACGCCAGATTACTCTTCATGCTTAAAACGTATTTACCACAGTCTCTCTACCTCATTCTAAGATCCTATCTCTTAAACCGCTCCTTTCAAGTACGCTGTGGTGTAGAACTTTCCAAATTTTATCCCGTTGAGGCCGGTGTTCCACAGGGCAGCGTCCTGGGACCCGTTCTCTACATCCTTTGCACCGCTGATATTCCTAATCATTCTGACACCTTTCTGGCAACATTTGCAGACGACACCGCCATCCTATCATCCAGTTCCGATCCCGAAACAGCATCCTTAATCCTGCAAAGACACCTTTGTCTTATCGAAGACTGGTGTAATGCTTGGCGCATAAAGGTGAACGAAGCCAACTGCAAATACGTAACCTTCACTCTTCGACGAAACTCGTGTCCACTATCTTGGCTTACTACTTGACAAAAGACTGACGTGGAACCCACATACGAGACTTAAAAGAAAAGAACTCAATCGACGATTCGGACAGTTATACAGACTATTAAGCAGAAAATCTGAACTTACAGTTGACAACAAATTATTAATTTATAAGACAATACTGAAGCCCATCTGGACCTACGGACTTGAACTGTGGGGGACAGCTAAACGTTCTAACATCAAACGCATTCAATCCAAAGTCCTCCGAATAATAGCAAATGCTCCTTATTATGTATCCAACTATACCTTGCACCACGACCTTAATGTTCCATTTATTTCAGACCTAATTTCATCCAAATTTTCCAAATTCCACCAGAACCTCATCATCATCCTAATCCTCTAGCACGATCCCTATCCAGCTCCACTCATCTATACAACCCACCTAGAAGGTTGAAACGGCAGTTGCCCCGAGATATATTGTAAATATGTATGCTGGAGTTCTGGCACTGGTCAGATTCTCCTCTCAAGTGCGGTGTGATTGTGGCTATGGCGCCCTCACTTAGCTTCCGCTGGCTCTCGCCAGTGATGCCTCTGAGAGGGAGGGACTGGGATCCTTCGGACTCCGCTGTTCCCTAGATGATTGTAAATATTGTACATACGTATAAATGTGACATGTTTTGTTTTTTGTTTATTTATATATAAACTTCATCTATTTGTATTTATTTTATCGACCTGGCATTTGAAGATTTATGTTCCCAGGGAAGAGTTTTAATGTGTTTCTCGACGAACGAAGCAAAATCCTCATATGTGGAAAGATCTTTTTCCCGAACCGCGGCTTCGAACGCACGAAGAAACACGGGGTCTAAAATTTTTATATTTAATCTTTTAAGAGCTGTTATGGGTCCACAAAATTTATCTGGTATCGAATTTAAATTTTCTATTGTCTCTGCCTTTAATGGTTTAAATTCGAAAATATGTTCTAAGTAAGTATCTGTTAGGGCTCTAGGATCATTATACCGCTTTTGTAAAGCCCCCCAGATAATCGGATAATTTGTCACTAATGGTGGTAAATGTTTACAAATATTCGACGCTTCCCCAGTCAGCTTTGAAACTAAATACTGAATTTTGCGTTGATCAGTTAAAGTTGCATTTTCGTGTATTAACGATTTAAACATTTCATAAAATACCGGCCATTGAGAATGATTTCCAGAAAACGACGGCAATTCTATCCTAGGCAGGTTAAACTCTGTTTTACTAGACGACTGGGTTGGTAATGGCGCCCCGGAAACCGATGCAGAGGCGAGAAATTTTTTATTTAATTGTAGCTTGTCCGCAGTCGCTTCAATGTAGCCTATCATTTCCATATGAGAATCGTTAAAGGTTGGATCAAATTCAGAATCAAGCCCCATGTTTTATTCATTTATTTGGAATTTTATCTCGTCATATTCCTTTAAAGTATTCGGTATTAAACGATAAAGCGTTTCAAAGTGTTGCAAAACTTTTTTATCCGCTACACCTTTTGATAAGTCGTAAACTCTTATACGCTAGTAGAGTTTCATGTGCTTAGCACGACAAATTTTTAATGTTGATTTGATTTTCTCACTCGTATTGAATAATAATCAGCAATAAAAAAAAAAGATTAATTGTTAATAATTATTTTAATAAGATTAATAATTGTTGGTGGGGAGAACGGGAAATTCTGGCCAGAGGTGTGTCTCTGTTTTGGTGATGATGGGTCCATACGATTGAATGAACGCCAAAAGAGGGGCGGGGACTGTCACCGCATGTACATCGGCTAGGTCATTAAGGGCTTGCTCCTCTGCTGTAAGAACTGCGCCAAATTTGTTTTTAAGTGAGACGGCGCGCATCCAGAACAAGAGTGTGGAATAGTAGTCCAACACTTCGGGAGCCAACACACGCATGGTGCTTGGTTCCTTCGCTTGGTATTCAAGGTGCATCGCACGCGATACATCTATCAAACCGGTTGCTGCTGGAGTGAATGTGGTACGTGATGTTTCTTCACGTAGGTTCTGATTGGTGGAAAACATCGTCATGTCTTTGAGATTTTCATCCTTTGGGACAGTGGGCGGTGCTGTAGAGACGTGTTTTGGTTTTGGAAGTTTGTCGGGTGCATTGTCGACAATACTTTGGAGAGTCTTGACTGTTCGTCGAGCCTCTGTGGCAGCGGGCGCATCTGATGGATCAGTAACTGTAGAGTCACGTTTCTGCCCGTGAAGATTAGGAGCGCGTGGATTGCGCTGATTCTCTTTCTTACCGTAGTAAGGTTTTAAGTCTGCCATTTTAAACGTTGTTATAAGGTGGAGTCTAAACTGGTATAAAGATTTCGCTTGTGAAAGCAAGAAAAGTTTTATTTGAGTCTGAGAACTTCTCAACCACAAATGGGCAATTACCACAGAGGCATCTCACTTCTAAGCGTCCCGAGTAAGGTCTATTCCACAATCCTTGAGAGAAGGCTAAGGAGACAAATTGAGAAAAACCTTGGAGAAGAACAATATGGATTCAGGCCAAACAGAAGTACCCAAGATCTTATATTCACTATGCGGCAGATCACTGAAAAAGTAATAGAAAAGGATAAAAGTGTTCTGGCATGCTTTGTTGATCTGGCCAAAGCATTTGATCGGGTCAGGAAACAAGACATCGTAAGGGAGCTCAATGAAAGGAGAGTAAATGAAGGATTGGAAATGGCCATATCAGGGCTTTATATGAACCAGAGAGGTATCATCAGAACATGCAACCACTTGTCAAAAGAATTTAAAATATCTCAAGGCATTAGACAAGGTTGCAGTCTCAGCCCACTGTTGTTCATAATGGTCCTGGATGGAGCTCTAAAGAAGGCCAAGTCGAGAATGAGACCCTACTGCTTGGGAAACCTGAATCTATCGCCTACCCACCTCACTGTGCTTGCATATGCTGATGACATCGTCGTATTAGCCAATAATGGAAGAGATCTCCAGTTCAATCTTCGCGTCCTCCAGGAAGCTCTTAACCCCATAAACATGGAAATAAATGCCCGTAAAACGAAAATAATGAGGATAGGAAGGAGAGAGAACCGAATTGGACGAGTCATCAGGCTAGGGGCAGAAAAGATTGAGCACGTAAAGAGCTTCAAGTATCTGGGCGCACATCTAAATGAGCAGGGCTGGGTGGACGAAGACATAAAGGAAAGAATAAAGTCTGCCGGAAGGTGTTTCCTATCTCTTAAGAAGGGCTTTATAGGCAAAAGAGAGGTCTCCAAACATACAAAAATGGTAGTTTACAAAACAACCTTCTTACCTATATTGACGTATGCCAGCGAATCCTGGGCCCTCACCACTAAACATAAAAGCCAACTCCAGGCTATGGAGATGCGCTACCTGAGGAAAGTTGAGGGTAAGACGAGGAGAGATAGGATGAGAAATACCATAATAAGATCCAACCTTGATGTCAGACCGGCCGAGGATATTGTTGAAGAAATTCAGCTAAGATGGTATGGCCATGTCTCAAGAATGTCGGAGGATCGCGTGGCAAAAGCAACATATGAGCTGAAAGTAGAGGGAAGGAGACCAAGAGGAAGACCTAGGAAGACTTGGGAGGATGGGATCAGGAAGGCCTGCCGAAAAAGAGATATAGATTGGAGATCAGCAGGGGAAATGGCGCAGAATAGGAATGCCTGGATCAGCCTCTACAAGCGACCCCCTCACACCGCTGTGCGGTAGAGAGGAAAGATGAAGAAGAAGAAGATTAATAATTAAAAAAATAATTATTTTACTTCAATTAATTTATTATATTTAAGAAGAAAATAAAAAAAAGACGAACTGGATTTTTCCACAAACTCTATTAATTAAATATGCAGAAACTAATTGATTTAATAATAATATAGAAACAAAACAAAAATATATTAACCTATCTTCTTTTTTTTCAAATTAATAATTAAAGAAATATCTTAACCTAGAGTTAAAGAAATACATAAAAATCATTCCTATGTTTGGTTAATTTCAAAATTAAATTAAATTTAATCAAAGATTATTACCATTAATATAATAGACACAAAAAATAAAAACTAATGGTGTCTACAAAAAAAAAATTAATTAATTAAATAAACGGTTGATAATAATAGAATAGTATAAATATATATATTTTTTACATAAGTCTTTGCAGCAACGGGCTAAATACAATGAACATAGAATTAGCATATATATATACAAATACATATAGCATTCACAGAGTACAACGGTCAATCCGGCCCGAAGGACTAAAATGTGTGAGCCAGTGGACTGTATCTTAATATTTTTCATTTATAATATAATCATATTCGGCAAAACAAAACGATCCGGCCCGGAGGACCAAAATGTGTGAGCCAGAGGACTGTATCTTAATATTTTTTTTTTGATACGAACAAAAATTTAACAGCGTGTTCGCTAAACGAAAAAAAAAAAAAAAAAACTCATCTCTCGTCCCTCCTGTCTGTCCTGGTTCCTAAGGGGGGTCAGGAAGTAGGAAAGATGAGGTTAAATAGGAAAATAACAAGGATCCTTAGGACTGCCTCAGTCAGCACCATCAGCTCCCACGACTATCGGGAACTCGCTGTCTAGGACGAAGTTTTAGAACAAAGTGAGCCCACCTCTCTCAAGGATTAGTGGGCTTGCTAGGGTAGTAGAGGGCAGCACCTTCCGGTATTAAATTTAAAATTTAAATAAAATAATATTATTCATTCCCGCCAAAACAATATTTATAGACGAAGAAAAGGTTAATAGCGAAACCCTTCAAACTTATAATATCTTTAATGAGAATTTAAAAAAAGAAAAATTGATTTTACAACAGATATAAAAAAAAAAGTTGAAGCTCAGCGGTAGATCCGAACTTAATACTTTTTAGTAAGAAGTAACCAACCTAACCCCTGAGCTATGGGTGATTATACAAATTATGTATAATATACAACTTGATTAATTATTTTTAGAACTTGATCCTATTATTATGTTAAATATTATCATTAATAAAATTATTTTTAAAACTAATTAAGAAAAACATCATTAAATTAAATATACAAAGAAGAAAAATATTTCTAACGGTAAAAAAAATAATAATAAATAAATGATTTAACAACAAAAAAAATTTATACTTATACTAATTTTTTTTTTTTCCATTGTCTAAAGATACAAGTTTCTTTAGTTCATCGCTAACAAACAGGCGTTTATCTTTTCTTATTTTATAATATCCTACTCCTGACTAATGTAAAAATAAAACATAGAGTAATCGGACAAGCCGTTGAACGCGTGATACAATGACCAAGGGGAAATGTGATTCCTTTTTATATACATATATAGAACAATTATCATTGCCTTTAAAATATTTAAAAAAACAATATACCAAAGTAACTTTTCTATTCTTATCTTTCATAAGGCCCTTCCCCTGACTGATAAAAAGAAAAAAAAAAAAAAAGAATTAGAGAAATCGGTCAAACCGTTCACGCGTGATGCGATCACCCAGAGAAAAGGCAATTCATTTTTATATAAATATTTATAGATAAAGAAAAGGTAATTATATAAATTATGTATACTATACAACTTGATTAATTATTTTTTGAACTTGATCCTATTATTATGTTAAATATTATTTAACATAATAAATATTATATTATTATTATTAATAAAATTACTCTTAAAACGTATTAAGAAAAAAATTATTAAATTAAATATACAAAGAAAAAAACTATTTCTAATGGTAAAAATAAAAGAAAATAATAAATAATTCAACAAACAAAAATTTATACTTATACTAATTTTCCTTTTTTTACCTATTGTCTAAAAATATGTTTTTCTCTAGTTTCTATAGTTCATCACTCACAGACAGAAACCAAAAGTTGATTGGAACAAATAATTACCAGGGGGTTAGGAATCAGGGTTAGGTTTAGAGGTTAGGGGAAAGGCTGTCTTTCAGTCTTATATTTCTCATCGAGAACCAACCCTTGCTTCCTTCTGCCTGACAAAGTCCGTGTTTGTCCGTCTGGATCTGTCCCTCGCCACACCAATTTTCGCTCGGGGTAACAAAAATAACCGTAATTTATACTTTAAGAGAAATATAACCTATTTATTTTACATTTTTACTTTCACTTACCAATATATGAAATATATAGTAAGAGAAAGTAATGCGGTCGTGAAAATTTTCGAATTTCAGTTTTTAACTGGAATTCACGTTTTAGGACTCCATGTGTCCAAATAACGAAGTCCCACAAAAAGATCTGTGTGTCTGTGTGTGTGTCTAGACGGAAAACTATAAGTAGGATTAAACTTGAATTTCGTATCTTAATAGCGTCTAAGCTTGAGATGTTTCAACGACTTTTCCATCAAAATCGGCCAAGCATAAGAGCTACTTTGCATATATACATATACATATATATATATATATATATATATATATATATATATATATATATATTATATATGCATATATATACCATGTATTTTGCCCCTTTTTACGATTTACGATTAGTAAAAAAACCAAACCAAAATAAAATGAGCATTTAGTCATTATAATGATTAAATTCTATCATCAGATATCAGATTTAAGATCAACTAACGTCTGTGAGGGATAAAAGATACTGGAAAAGGAGATATTTAAATGTGGATAAGAAAGAAGCACGACGTATATTGGAAGGAATAAAATTCCAGAATGCAGTGGAACGGGCAAGTAAGGATCGATCAAAGTTCTGTTGGATCTGCTATTAAGGTCGGAGTGGCGCGATCTGGTTCCAAGCAAGTGGACGGAGGACTTAAATTGAAGGAGACTGTGGATATAGGAAGGATGCTGGTATTTTATCCGGGTAGAGAAATGACCCAAAGAAGTATACTGTCTGCGTGTGGTGGGGAGGAGCCACTTCAACTCGGCGTAGAGGTGAGTTACGGGAGACCGTTTCGAGGTACCAAAAACATATCTTTAAACAACAATTCGTGATATGCCTCATTACGTCTTACATTTTCCCTTTTTTTTTTTAATCTTTTATGATATAAATTGAATTTATTCGTAAAATCCTAATGATTCGTAATACCTATTGTTTGGATAAGTGACGTTAAACAAAATATAAGAAAGATGAGCTAACGTAGACTCGATCCCGTTTCGAAAAGAGCTGGTCTTGAGTACTTATCATCAAAATAAAATAAGTGAAAGTAAAAAAATAGGTAATATTAAAATTTAAAAAAAGATGAAATTGAAAGGAAACAAAATTAATAAAAGTTTAATTAAAAAATGAGGAAAATTTACAGTAAAATAAAAATCATTTGATTAATAAAAAATTCTTTGATTAACCAAAGTAAAAAAAAAAGTTTAAAAATTGGGTTAATGTGTTAGTACTACTAATAATGATACAAAAAAAATGAACAAATATAACGAGAAAAAAAATGTCAAGAAAATGTCATGAGAAAAAAAATCAAGGATAGTTAGCTGTCCATAAATTCTTCGGTTCCGCACGACGGGTAGGCGTCTCTGGAAGGACGGAGATCTTCAAGAAGACGAGGCGAAGTCTTAAATGGTTTGAAGGCTCCAATCGAGGAAAACGTGCTCTCAGCTTACTAGTGCGATCGGTACTGGCTTGAGGGCAAGGGGGACACTCTTATCCTGGCTAATCCCTGACTACACTATTGAATAGAACACGTAAAGTAAAAACAAATATAAATATTTTTCTCATAAAAAAAACTATTTTTAATTAAATTTAATTTTTAAATTACAAACAAAATATACAGGTAAAAAAAAAAAAATATATATATATATATATATATATATATATATATATATATATATATATATATATATATAATGTCCAGGCTCAAACACCTATTGATTGTCTTTTAGTGTGGTGGATTCATCTCTTTTAAAATAAAAAATAATATTAGATAATCATTGATTTTAGAAGTTGTGTTTATTTAAATATTGAAGTGATTTTTAAAGTGCAAAAGAATTAATCAGAGACGTTGCGTGAAAAAGAGAAGGCCCGAAGCTCCCACCTAATTATACTCGGACTAATCTGAGTGTAATTGTTTGCTCAGTTAGCGGGAGCCATTGGCAACAAGAAACTTTAAATCCTATTAGCCTAAACCTCTCATTATTGCTTATTTGCTTAGAGTTATATTGGTTTAGCAACTTTCTTAGGTTAAAACTATCCTTTTACAACTATATTAATAGTTAAAAATATAGTACTTCTTTTTATTTTTAAAGTCGGGAGAAGGAAGGAGGTTTTGGCTGTAACTGCAATTCTTCACGTAATATAATAATAAATAAAGTAGCAATATTTAATTTGGCGAATTTGATGCTTAACAAACAAACGTATGGTCTGCTGTGATGATTCCAGCAGGGCGGTTTTACTTATCGTCGTCTTCAACTTCCTAATGTGGTTTCAAATAATTTCTTATAAAACACATTTTAACTTGTAGTTTAAAACATTTGTCTATTTATCTATATCTTTTCAGTCAACACCGTACAGAGACAAGTCTCTCTCAGAAGTTCAGCGGGTTGCCGCTAGATGGCCGTTTTGGTAGACTAGATTCCCGCTAGATGTATCGTGCTGCCATCGTCTTTTTTGCTGTTGCTAAGTAATGTGCTAGTAATTTCAATTATGTCAACACCAGATAATTATTTACTTTGTTATATCAGATGTGGATTGATCCTAAGGGTGGTAGCTCTTTTTGAAAACTACCCAACTTCTTTAAAGTGGTTTTATCTATATATATTCAATATTAAAACTAGGTATTATGAATAGTATACGTGTTTTTTAAATATTCGGTAAGGAATCCCGTATTTCTTTGTACTAATACGTTATTATTTATTTTTTTTGTAGACTGTATAAATAAAATCCTAGTTACCCAACTTGTTGAGCGCACATAAACAATACTCAACAGAGATAAAAGACCACAGCTAGCGAGAGATTACGATGGATTTGCCACTGTAAAATAAAATAATCTTTCTACAATAATAAAATACAGAAAATAAAATAAGAAAGAAAAATTAGCTTCAACTAAATATAAAGTGAACAAAAATATAAACATACTAGCTGTAACCCCCGGCTTTGCTCGCGAATATTTCATTTTGTCTTTATTTACATTTGCATAAATGCGTTTATGGGTAGTAACTATAGAACGCATATGATGGAGCAGTTGTTGGGGGATGTGGTGACAAAGAAACTACCAATAAAAAACACTTTCTTTATTACTTTCAGTTACTATATATAGTAGGGAAAGTATTGCGATCGTGAAAATTTTCGAATTCCAGTGTTCAACGGAAATACTCATTTTAGGGTCCCTTGAGTCCAAATAACCAAGTCCCGCAAAAAGGTCTGTGTGTGTGTCCTTGTGTGGTAACTCCCAGGCGGAAACGAAAAGTCCTATGAAACTGATGATGAAAACAATTCTTTATTAAACAATATTACAATCTGTCCAATTTAGGACATTTTTAATAGGGATAAAGTACAACATTCATACTGCATTCACACGATCTATACAAAACAATAAATTTATATAATAATAATAATAATACAATATAAATATATACAAAACAAAATCAATAAAAATATATACAAAAGTCACTCATACCTATATGCAATTCACAAGCATACAGCACGTGAGTGGAGAATCTAGCCAATGCTAGAACTCCAATATACATTTTACAAGAGGTCTCGAGGCCACTTCCGTTTCAACCTTCTAGGAGGATTCATTCAATTCTTCAGAACTGTCTTGTATATTAGCAGTTTGTTCTCGATAGATAATTTAGAATTTCTGTTCAGTAGTCTGTATAATTGTCAAATCGTCGATTAAGTTCTTGTCGTTTAAGTCTAGTATGCGGGTTCCAAGTCTTTTGTCCAGAAGGAAGCCAAGATACCGGACTGTGTCGGAGAAAGGAAGCGGAACGGAGTTAAAGAGAACTGGAAGGCAGGATTGTCTTCGAAGGGTAAAAGTGACATGTTTGCATTTGCATTGATTGACTTTGATTCTCCAGTTGTTACACCAGTCTCCAATTTGAGAAAGGTGCGTTTGGAGGCCTATAGATGCAATTTCGGGATCTAAGTGAGAGGATAGGATAGCTGTGTCATCAGCGTACGTTGCTAGGAAGGTATTAGGGCAAAAAGGAATATCAGCCGTGTATATATTGTAGAGGATAGGACCAAGGACACTGCCCTGAGGAACACCGGATTCGACTGGATAATAATTGGAATTTCTGCATAACAACGAACTCGGAAGGAGCGGTTTGATAGATAGGATCGGAGGACTAGGTATAAGGATTGGGGTAAATGGTTTTTGAGCTTAAAGAGTAATCCCGGGTGCCACACCAGGTCAAATGCTTGCGTTATGTCCAGAAATGCACCCGAGCAGTACTCCTTGTTCTCTAGGGCAGAGGAAATATGGTCAACGATTCGGAGCCCTTGCTGAACGGTTGAATGTTGGGAACGGAATCCAAACTGATGGGAAGGAATAGTGTGGGATTTTAATAAAGGTACTATTCGTTTGAGGAGGACTTTTTCAAAGATTTTTGAGAGGATTGGGAGTAGGCTGACAGGTCTATATGATGTCGTAGTGTTAGGAGGTTTACCTGGTTTTAGGAAGTAGAAAGTTTTTTTTTTACCAGTACCAAGTAGCCACATCCAAATTATTCAATATCATCGTTTTATCGTTTAAACATAACCGTTGTATATCATCATATAACTCCTTTGCAAGTCATTCAAATGAGTACTTATAATTTTTCTGGAAACGTATAGTAATATGCACTTTATTATAAATGGAAACTATAATGCGAATGTATATTGTATAAATAAGAACACATAGAAACAATCAACACACACTTATATTTGAATTAATAATCACATATGTGAAGATATGGGAAGGTTACCATGTTTAACCAGTGTTGCCACAGTTAAACAAATTTTGTTTTATGTTTTAGGAAAATATATTTTTCAACCATTTGGAATAGTAATAAAAACTATCCTATCATTTAAGTTGGACCAAATAACAGATACTTGCGAAGTTTGATTAAAGTCGGTTCAGTAATTTCAGAGTTTATCCCGAACAAACATTGTGACACGAGATTTATATTTGAAGCAGTGACAAATCCATTTCACATAACCTCTTTGCTCCCAACAGCTTTGTGTTTGTAACCGCACTCCATCACACACATCAGACCCGTCACAAATATTTTAATCAGTTTCATTCATAAATTTAATGTTTTCTCTTTCGTTTGGTACCAACTTTTTTTTTTAATGTGTTGCAGATTCTCTCTTTTTATTATTACTTTGGATCTTTTCTAGCGTCTCAAGTTATAGTCTATAGTTGATTCTGACCAGTGAATATTCCTAACAGAAGCTACGCTTCTTAAGCGTCCTGCCAGGGTTTTCACTGCGGATTTTACGATGTAGTCCAGTATGTCGTTTAAAGATTTTTCTTATGTGGACTCAGATTTGATCTTTTTATGGTTCGTTATTATTTGTTTGTACTTCAACTTCGCTGTACGCAGCTTTAATTATGATGACGAAGTTGAGTCTTTTATGCCACTCTCTTCTCTGAACAGTGAAAAACATATCAGCCACTGCTATGGGAAGTTCAACATCATATCCATACCATTGTTGATACGGTTGTGGTTGTGAATGGTTAAAAATCAAAATATATAGCACTACACATATCATGACTTTCTTCTACAATATCTCGAACTTGGTTTTAATTTTAGAAAATGCCTATTCAACGGGATTGAGAGATCAAATGATGTAACGCCAAGAAGATGAAGATAAGAAAGATGTAACGCCAAGCTCTTATATTCTTCCCTTTATTAATCCGCTCTATGGTTCCAGCGTCATCCAACCCTCAAAACGTTATATTCCCATTAGTCAACGTCTTCCAGACTTTTTCTCTTTTTTACTACTCGGGTAAGAACTCTTCAAAATCCATCTTGCGTTGCAGGTATCATAAGAAAGTGTCTTAAAATAGATACTTGTTTGGTCATTTATCTTGATGAAGATTTAATTATAATACTTTTATTTAATTATAATACCAAGTTCTTCTATTTTCTGCGAGAGACGTCCAAAACTAAGTACCTGCTATTCGCAGTCTGACTGTTTTCTCTCTCTTTCGGTTACCATTCATTAAAATGTTTTTGCAAATTTCGTATCTTTCCTAACGTGTTGTTAATGTCATTAAGTTATATTCCAAAAGTGATTTTGACAAGTAAATTTTCCTCTAATAAACTATTTTTTTGATTCTGATAAACGTTTCGCTAGTATTTCCATACAGGTTTTACGATGTCCTCTAGTATTTCTTTGAGTAAAGACCTAATAAATTAATATACATAAGTTTCTGGTCTTTGTTGTAAACTTATATTCATAAAATGTGATGCTGTTAAGTGTTCTGCCAGGGTTTTCCGCAGTATCTTATTCGATGTAGTCGAATGTAATTTTGTTAACAAACTTAGCAAGAACTCCCTGTTTTCTTTTTACTAGTTCATCATAATTTTAGGTACCAAAAAGATCTTTCTTCGATATATTCGACCACATTTTGCTCTTAATTGTTCGTTTCATAATGCTGCTGTTGAAGTACGAGTTCTGCATTAGGTACTATTTGTCGATCGGCTTGATGTGGTCTATTGGATTGTGGAGAGCTGAGTTCTAGTGACAGAGAGTCCAAGGTCACTTCATCAAAGCTTTCTCCGATATATTCGACCACGTTTTGCTCTTAATTGTTCGTTTCATAATGCTGCTGCTGAAGTATGAGTTCTGCATTAGGTACAATTTGTCGATCGGCTTGATGTGGTCTATTGGATTGTGGAGGGCCGAGTTCTAGTGACAGAGAGTCCAAGGTCACTTCATCAAAGCTTTCTCCGATATATTCGACCACGCTTTGCTCTTAATTGTTCGTTTCATAATGCTGCTGCTGAATTATGAGTTCTGCATTAGGTACAATTTGTCGATCGGCTTGATGTGGTCTATTGGATTGTGGAGGGCCGAGTTCTAGTGACAGAGAGTCCAAGGTCACTTCATCAAAGCTTTCTCCGATATATTCGACCACGTTTTGCTCTTAATTGTTCGTTCCATAATGCTGCTGCTGAATTATGAGTTCTGCATTAGGTACAATTTGTCGATCGGCTTGATGTGGTCTATTGGATTGTGAAGGGCCGAGTTCTAGTGACAGAGTCCAAGGTCACTTCATCAAAGCTTTCTCCGATATATTCGACCAAGTTTTGCTCTTAATTGTTCGTTTCATAATGCTGCTGCTGAAGTATGAGTTCTGCATTAGGTACAATTTGTCGATCGGCTTGATGTGGTCTATTGGATTGTGGAGGGCCGAGTTCTAGTGACAGAGAGTCCAAGGTCACTTCATCAAAGCTTTCTCCGATATATTCGACCACGTTTTGCTCTTAATTGTTCGTTTCATAATGCTGCTGCTGAAGTATGAGTTCTGCATTAGGTACAATTTGTCGATCGGCTTGATGTGGTCTATTGGATTGTGGAGGGCCGAGTTCTAGTGACAGAGAGTCCAAGGTCACTTCATCAAAGCTTTCTCCGATATATTCGACCACGTTTTGCTCTTAATTGTTCGTTTCATAATGCTGCTGCTGAAGTATGAGTTCTGCATTAGGTACAATTTGTCGATCGGCTTGATGTGGTCTATTGGATTGTGAAGGGCCGAGTTCTAGTGACAGAGTCCAAGGTCACTTCATCAAAGCTTTCTCCGATATATTCGACCAAGTTTTGCTCTTAATTGTTCGTTTCATAATGCTGCTGCTGAATTATGAGTTCTGCATTAGGTACAATTTGTCGATCGGCTTGATGTGGTCTATTGGATTGTGAAGGGCCGAGTTCTAGTGACAGAGTCCAAGGTCACTTCATCAAAGCTTTCTCCGATATATTCGACCAAGTTTTGCTCTTAATTGTTCGTTTCATAATGCTGCTGCTGAATTATGAGTTCTGCATTAGGTACAATTTGTCGATCGGCTTGATGTGGTCTATTGGATTGTGAAGGGCCGAGTTCTAGTGACAGAGAGTCCAAGGTCACTTCATCAAAGCTTTCTCCGATATATTCGACCACGTTTTGCTCTTAATTGTTCGTTTCATAATGCTGCTGCTGAATTATGAGTTCTGCATTAGGTACAATCGGCTTGATGTGGTCTATTGGATTGTGGAGGGCCGAGTTCTAGTGACAGAGTCCAAGGTCACTTCATCAAAGCTTTCTCCGATATATTCGACCAAGTTTTGCTCTTAATTGTTCGTTTCATAATGCTGCTGCTGAATTATGAGTTCTGCATTAGGTACAATTTGTCGATCGGCTTGATGTGGTCTATTGGATTGTGAAGGGCCGAGTTCTAGTGACAGAGTCCAAGGTCACTTCATCAAAGCTTTCTCCGATATATTCGACCAAGTTTTGCTCTTAATTGTTCGTTTCATAATGCTGCTGCTGAAGTATGAGTTCTGCATTAGGTACAATTTGTCGATCGGCTTGATGTGGTCTATTGGATTGTGGAGGGCTGAGTTCTAGTGACAGAGAGTCCGACGCCACATCATCCAAGTTTGTGCTGACGTCAAAAGATACGTCAAAACTGCAGAAGTATTCTACTTAGAGTATTTTCTGAGCCTTCTTGCTCTTCTAGACTAGCTGCTGATTCCAGTTTGTCCAGGTAACCGATACTCACTCTATTTTTAAAAGCATGATGATTTAGGGTTCGATTGCTTTTCTTAAAATTACATTTTGCGAATTCATTTAACTTCAAAAAGGTATCTATTAAAGTGAACGTATAGCATTTCTTTAAGGCACTACTCGGATTTCTCCTATTTGTTTCCACTCAAATTATAACTTTATGGTATGATATGATATAATTTTATGTTCACTGTTAAATATGTAGTAATAATCCTTTAAAATGGATATGTATATATTTTCTATTCAGAACGACTTAATTTATGATAAAAAAATGTTGTCTGTTATTCGTTAAAAGTTATTCGAATAACGCCCAACTCTGCTGCAGGGTTACTGACAAGGTGTCCGATCCTCCTTCCTTCAGGTCTGTGCTGCCATCTAACGGAATGTCAGAACTGCAGAAGCTTTCTCCTTAACAGAAAAAATAGAAAAATATAAATGTATTGTAATATAAAACTTCAACACAAAAACATTAGTCGTCTGGTTGTATCAATCAGATACTTTGTACTTAATACTGAAAAGTACTGATACCAGAGTACACATAGCTAGCATTACCCTAATTACCTCCTTTTAATGATACATATAAGTGATTTTTCGATCCCTGAGCTTTCGGATCAACTCGCCGCATGGGAATCCTGGCGCTTTATCCCTCGCCAAGACATTATTTTTCCTGAACAGGAACCAGCGACTCCCGTTACCACAGAATCTTATCACTCGAGATTACAATATTCCAACAGAATAAATGGAGACTGTTCATAAATGTTCGAACTGATAGAAATTCCTAGTGAATATTAAATCATTACAAAATCGCCAAGCTAATCTCTAGTGGAATTTCAATTCATTGGTTAATTAAATCTCCTTAGGATGAAGTCGTGCAATTAGCGGTTTTCATAAACAGAGATCGTAATATCTCTAATTGAAGTTTGAAAGCTTTGGACTATATCAAACCAAACTGGACTAACACATTTTGTTATTATGTTTTCCCAATACCAACTCGTTAGTATATTTCATGAACGTATTTATGTCAAAAGGAGCAATGTGGTCTAGTTAATGGAACCATCCGACCTTACTTAGTTGCGAACCATGATTATTGTGGTGGAGCAATTCTATATGATATTTTTTTACTCTCTCCCACCGTTTTATGTGACACGAAGCGTTCTCAGCCAAGGACAGCATTCCTGGATTAAAATGTGTTTTGCCCTTCCTGTCATGTTGACTTGCACTTCTCTATCTCGTCCTCGACAAGGCGACCTTTAAGATCCTTAAAAAATTGTTTTATACCGATGTACTGCCCAGCATCAACTGCTATTCGAAGTGCTTTATTTTGATACGTTTGAATTATTCGTTGTTACTATTCTTGGAATAACGCCATTTTTAAAACTCATTTGGCTACATAGGTTTCAGTATTTGCTTCTGTATCAAAAGCTTAAGAACTACCTCCAGTAGTCTGATGGGACTCACATTCAAAGAGGTGAGGGGAGCATTGCCGGGACCGAGATCAAGCTTAAACCTTTAAATTTGTTAAAATGAGTTCTTTTCCTTCTTTTTTTTTAATTTATTTTTATTTTAATAATTCCTGGAACTGGATTTCAAATCTAAAACCTTTGCGTTTGCTGACTTATCAACGCAATTCAACAAGCAAATAAGATAATTAGAAACTACCCAAGTTGCTCTTTAATGTCTGATTGAAGATACGAGGTTCCTTAACTATCTCCTTTTCAGTCGCTTCGATGAATTTTGGTAATAAACACGGGGTGAGAGGTTACGGGTTTGTAAGGGCAGATAGTATGATTTTTTCACTTGTTCGGGATTTTGGACTGTATAAATTAGATGCAGAACAAATTCGAGGGTTTAGTGTATCCTCACAGCTCAATGCCTGATCATGTGTAAACAATGCTAATAATGTTTACATAAATAAAAAGGCGAACGTTTTGAGTGTTAATCAAATAATGTTCGGGTATTTAAGAATTTATTTTGTTCTCCAGTTTTGACAGCATTCTTCAAATTCTGAAATACGGATTTAGAGAGTATGACATGCAGCAATAGGGTCGTTAATACGAAAATATCACGAGCGCATTTAGTTCGAATGGTACGAGGATGGATTGGAATATCAGTTGTATATATCAGATAATTAAATTAAAAAATGTTTGCCAAATCTGTAAGATCCATTTTGAGTTTGGCCTTGAAGAAGAATGTTTTATCCACGTTGGAGGGTAGTCTAAAGCTGCAGCAATACCGGTAATGTTGCTCCTGAGAGTACGAAGAAGTCGCTCCATGGCAGCTATTTCCGTGTTATAGTCTGGGTTTTGATCAGGAATATTCATATAAATACATTCAAGAGGCCAGCTAGCTGAAAACGGCAAAAACAATGTTTACGTGTGAAGCACAACTAGAGAGAGAAGCGGAGAGGAATGCTAATATAATGCATTATGGACTCACGTTCGGTAAATTGACAAGAAACAGTAAAACGTTATTACGACGTATTGAGTTCAATTGTTCTCCAATAAGTCAGTTGAATATACCTCTTTGGAAGTTACGGAAGGCGCCAACCTCTTTGGAATCAAGCCGACTCGTAACCTTCCCATGAACTGAGAATTCAAACCATGTGCATTCATTTGTTTTAGATGCTTGTAAAATTGATAATATAGTGCATCAGTGGTACAGTTGAACTCTATCAGTGAATGGTACAATTTGTAATTCTATTAATTGAGTTTATAAATTATTGATTGTAAAAATAGTTTGATATAAGTTAATGCCTTTTCCTTTCCATTTGAGTTTTGATAATTATTAACAATTGTGTGTGTAAGTTAGTGCTGATATTGAGCGTTGAATACAAATAAAATAATAGTTTTATGTGTAATATCAAAAATAAATCTTGACAGTGGTGATATCTGTCAAAACTAAACAAATTCGTAAATCTTATGATTTAAATACTGAAGTTTAATGATCATTATATAAAATTATATAAACTATAATTAAAAACAATTGATTAGGTGAACTCTAAAAATGTATTAATGATATGAAAAAATATATTTGCTTATGATTAAAATGATGGCACAAGTAAATCAGTTAACATTTAACATAATAATTAAATCTGGTGATTTTTAAAATGATCGTTGATAATAACTAAATGCAAAATGATGTGACTTTGAAATTACGAATGAATGAGCTGGTGGGTATTAATTGTAAGGTGGATATTGAATACAGTTAAAATAATAGGTTCCATAATTTATATTTAATTAAATGAGAGTTGAAATGCTTTTCGCTTGTTTTTAATTGGGTTTATTTTTATAATTAAAATTATTAATTTACATACATAGGGACAGAGACTTGAGTTACAATAGTGCTATCATTTAAAGTGAGTTCTGTTGGCTTTTTGGTTGTACAGTTTTTTTATTATCCGGCCAGGTGGATCTTGTTTTGTGATCCCAGCAGTTCATTTATCTTGTTTATAGATATTGCCCATGGATCATGAAAAAATTGTTATCTGTGTGTGGGTTGTATTTTTGGGTTTTTCGAAATCATAATGAATATTTTAGTTTTAATTAACTTTAAAGACAATAGAATAAAGAAGTATTTTAACAATAGAAAATGAAAATACTGTTTTAGGTACCTCTTAATTAATGTAAAGGTGATTACGCCTTTGAAAGAATGGACTGTTTAAAATTTACAAAGCAAATTAAATGAAGCTGGGCCTAGGTGGAACTGAAAAACAAAGACTGACAAAAAAAAAATAAGCAAACTTATATTACAAGAAAAACTGTGCATTTACACTATGGGGGGAAGGAATTTATTTGTTGCGTTAATATGTTAGTAATGCAATAAGTGATTCTTGATACCTTGAGGTGGTCAAGAAAATCCTGTCTCTTTTAGAGGTGAATAGAACAAAAAAAAAAACTGGCAAGTAGTATGGCTCACCCAGCCTGAACATGTAACTCTCGTGATCTCTTGGCTACCACGGCTCTACTTATGCAACAGGCCGCGAGGTGGCGACATTGTTGGCGTAAATCTCTCTTTCGGAACACAAAACAAAGGTATTGCGCCTGTTATAAATTCTAAATATAATGACTGAGTTTCAAATCTTACTCTCTTGTCTAAAAACCTAAAGGTTAGAAATTATAAAACTATTATTCTTTTGACTGTTCTTTACCGATGTGAAACGTGGCCGCTTATATTGAAGGATGAACAGCGTTTTAAGGTTTTCGAAGATAAGCCACTGCATAAAATATTTAGTCCAAAGGGAAATGGCACCACTGGGGAGTTTAGAAGGTTGCATAACGCAGAATTGCGGAGCTTGTAAGCTGTGGATAAAATTGAATTGATAGCATCGCGGACCACTGGCTCACCACACCCTCTGCTAAGCTTCACTCATTCATTCATTTCTTCCAATTATGAAACTGGACAAACTATCCCTTCACTCACCAGACTTAATAGGCTCATGAAATGATGGTGGCAAAATGGTGAAGCCCCCTATTACACCTTATTATTAGTCCCCACCCACAGCTCTTTCCCTTTGTTTAATGAGGATCCTTGAAGAGGGGTCTAGGATAGTACCTTGAGGTACACCGTCTGACTGAGTAATTCTCCTTTTTTATTTCATCATTCATGGAATACGCATAGTTTCAAATATTTAATGTTTAATAAGAAAAAAATTAAAATGTATATCTTCTTAAGTTTTTCGTTTAATTGAAATTAATTATTTAAAAAAACAACTATTAAATATAATGGAATCTCTATAGCACTATTGTAAATTTTACACAACTGCGTTAAATAAATATAGTTGGGATTTACTTAATCCAGTCTATGGGGTCTCTATGGCGCCTGGCCAGAACTAGGATTTTTATCCTAATGGAACCATCTAAATTTAGTACCTATTTTTTCACAACCCTCATAAATGTCAACTATTTCATAACGGAATTCGAAACCAATATCATCAACTATAAAAATAAAGAAAGATGTATTTTTTACTTAACCTAAAAATAAAATTTCGCTCAAATATCACTATCCGATAAATTCTCTTGTTTGATGCATTTGCCGTATTATACTTCCTTTTTGTAAATTTTATTTTTTTTAAATGTTTTTATGCAATATTTATGAATGTTTTTCTCAGCCCCCTTACGTACAACATAAACGACCCACTATCAGTAAAACTACTGTAGAGGGGAGGGGCGATGTCGAAATATCAATCACTATCCTTCTTCCCGAGATTTGACACTGATTCAAAGAATGAATTAAGTACGCTGTGCCGTAAATATTGTAATGACGCTATAAACCGTATGCTTTTAAAAACAACCAAACCATTATTGTTGCTTTGGTAAATTTAAAGTTGGAAATTATTTGTATAATAATAAAATAAATAAATTTGACGTATAGTTGGGCTTGAACAACTACAATTAGGACCTTAAATAAGTACTCACCAAACTCTAATATATTGAAGCACCTATGTCCGTTTCAGTTTAGATAGAAACGAAATTTTTCAAAAAATACTTTCGGTTTGCTTGGACATTATTAAATTTTAGTTTGCCACAGTCGGCACAACGTTTTTTTCATCGTAAGGAAAGCATCGGTTTTGTGCTAAGTAAAGAGTATTTGCGAGAAATTGCATTCACATTAAATGCGGACATGAAGCGCACAGAATTTTCGCTTAGAGGCTGTGAACGGCATATAAATACTGGTTTCGGAGCTAAAAAACTAGAAATTTAATGTTGAAGATAAAGAATACTCCACCCCAATGAAGAACAAATTGAAGACGAAGATTTGTATTGTTTTGAGTAATCACCTCCAACTCAATGTAAGATGATCACTCCTTTTAGAATAGAAGTGGACTGTATAAAAAATATATAAACAGAAGGCTGGCCCTAGATAAATGAAACACTGAATGGAGAAAAAAATGAATGATATTAAAAAAAATGCTACATTTAAACTTGATGGCCAGGTGTTACTATGGAATTAGTAGGTTAGTCAATTATATTATTGCAAATTAGATGACATGAGATTAACTTATGTGATAGAATCTGATACGGTGAAATTTCAGTTCCTCTCCTCTTCTCCCCTTTATTCAGAGGATCTTTTTAAATTCCTCTACTCTATGGCTGTTAAAAGGGACAAGAACTACAGGCAAAAAAAACTAGAGTAAACTGTGGCTCATCCAGCCAAGACCTGCAACCATCCTGTTCCTTCCTTTGGCCACTAGGGGTGCTCTGGTTAATTCAACAGGCCGCTAGATGGCAGAGCAGTGAACATGAATTTCCCTTTTCGGTAACCCGAAACACGTATAATTTAATTAATGAAAATCTATGTTGTAAGACGCTAGCTGAACTGCTTGAAAATCATTACTTGAAGATGACACAATGATTTTAAAACGTTTGAAAGCATTAGTAATAATCTAGAAGCGAGGATATGATAAGTTGAACTTAAAGATATTTCTTACGAGTGAACTGCTCCATCAACTTCTGAAAAAGAACAGTTTTTGGCATCTTATCGTGACAAGCATTAAATAGAGGATATAGTACGATTATCCTAATCTTCAAAATCGTTGGATAAGCCATTTCAAGAGTGAAAATAGACGCAAAGTCAAATATTCGTGATTCGAAGCTTCCTTTTAGCATTTTGCATGGTCAACAAGATTTAGTTTAAACCGAATAAAACTATCACCAGAGTCCGCTGTAGACTACGATTGATACGTTAGTAGCGAATTCTCGAGAGAGAAAAACGGTGTTATACGAGCAGAGTATAACAAATACTCAATAATACGGTGTTATCCAGTAATTTATCTCTTCCGAAAATCTCAAACTTATAAATGGCATATGGCTTAACTGAAAAGCACTTTAAATCTTATGACGATACCAAGAAATTGATAGGTTCTTGGATAGCTGGCAAGAATACTATTTTTGATAACTTGAAACTCACATGCTCCTAGAAAGTCAGAAGATAGCAGTGGCCAGTGATTGCCAATACTTTAAGTGAAGCATTAATGTAAACAAAGAGAACTTATGTAAGGTCCTTTTACTATAAGTTGTTTCGTATGAAAAAATTCTAAAAGAAAATTTGTTCATGACGACAAAAAGCCTACAGTAGATTTTTCTAAGGTATAATCAGATTAAAATTAATAAATTTATTTGTCAAAGAAAATAACACGAAACAAAACGTTTTCTTGTAAAAAACAAGTGGCCAACTAAGTAAGTGAAGCTGAATATGAAATTAAAAGTTCTTAAGAACTAAACATAAAATGAAAATGGTAAAATTAAAATTATTAATTAATTTAATCTCACCGTTGGCGTAAAAAAGAAAGAGAATACTCCCATTTCGTAAAAAACAACTTTATTTCCTCATGATATTTTTCCTGAATTTTCTTTTATAGTGCTAATAACAATATACTATTTCAAATATTTTATTTAAGTTTTTATTGATTGTTTAATTTTATGAAGTACTAGCATACTGTTCTGTGGGTCCTAGGTTCGAATTCCGGCTGTAGCAGAAAATAACATATTCTTTTATATCAGTCGGAGAGCAACAATATGGTATGGAGACCCTCCTGGGGCAGAGAAGACATAGCCTTTATAAAGTGGGTACCCAAAAAAATGGAAAAAAAAAACATGGATCTCGGCCTAATCACCTCATTGCACGGCTGTTGGCCTAGAAACAGTACGAAGATCGGTATATGTACTGAGACCGAGACCCTTCATGTGTTATAATATAGGCACAGGTTTTTTATTTACAGATTTATTTAATTTTTAATTTCAGGATTTTTCTCTTAAGTTTATATGTATTTTATTCTTGTTCAGTAGTGAAAAAACTTATTCCTCGTATTTAGTCAAGTCAAACTACATTTATTAAAATAATTTTAGATTCTTTTCTTTCTCAATAGTTCCAATGCACTTGAGGTATCATAAGTAGTTTTTAAGTAGTAGGGTCATATATATATATAAAACTTAACATTTATGATTATCTGTGTGGAGACACGTCTTAAAATATTTTCTATAACTTAAGAGAAAATCTGTGACATATAAATTTGTTTTCCCTAAATTTATTTATTTTCTATTATTTCTACATTTCGGTATTATTCTCCCCATATAAGTTCAATAAGCTATCGGTCTGGTCTAACATGTTCTGATGTTTTGAGATAAGTAACCCGATACGAACGTTTATAAATAAGTAAAACATTTCATAGGATCGAAGAAAGGTCAGTTTACTGAGAATGCAAACTATCTAGTAAAAAGCCTAAATAGAGTTGAGGTCAGATCTTTGATCGATGGTCCGCTTCGGCTCAAGTTCCACGGCTACTCAATTCACGTATCGATATTACTCTGACCCAAATGACAGGTGTCTCTGTAAAAATGTCTAGCCTAATCTATTTTCCCTGCTAGGTGTTTACACACTGAGAGAATAGGCGTCAGAGTTATCCTTAGATATTTATCCTGCTAAACTACTATATTTTCAGAGCCTCAGAACCATTTAGGCACCGTTGCGAAATACCATAATTTTAGAGTTTTCAAGATTTATTCACAGATACCATTTTTTTAAAGTATTCGTCTAAAGAGGTTATCGTACTCTGTAATGAAGCAGAATGTGTAGATAAGAAAACAATATCATCAGTGGAAGCTAGGTACTTAATTTTACCATTTTTCTCTCCAAAAATACCGCCATCTAAATCACTCTTTTCCAAATCATCAATATATGAGCTATTTCTATCGTTGGTAAACGGTATAATTTGGTCAGTTTTGTGTTCATTTCATCACTCTCTATTAACTTTTAAAAGCTTGTGTATGAGATAATATTTTTTCTAAAATCTTTAGCTTTCCAACGGTATATCATACATGTTTATTACTGTTCTTATGTTCAAAAACGAAAAAATTGCATTAAAAAATATTATTTCTGTTTTCTCCTTTGGTTGGGTATCGAATTCATTCAATTTATATATTTACCTGTTTTTCATCAGTGGTAACAAGATAATATAGTTATTTTTATTGAATCTACAAAATAAAAGGTACTTTAGAGAAAGAAAATTTAAAATATCGGCATTTAAGACCTGTCATGCCATTTTAATCAGAATGAAACCTACATGAAATAAAAGACCATTAAATTTTACATCGATATAGCGAATTTAATCAAAATCGTTGCAACCGTTTTTGAGAAAATCGAAAAAAGGTGCAAAATGCATGATATAAAGTGGATCTTCTGGTAAGGTTATTTTGATGAAAAAGGTTTTGTAACGTCTCGGGCGTATTTTGTTTTAAATATGAAATTTTAGTTTCATAGGACTTACCGTTTCCGCCCGGGAGTTGCCACACACACACAGACCTTTTTGCGGGACTAGGTTATTTGGACTCAGGGGACCCTAAAATGTGTATTCCGTTGAAATCTGGAATTCGAAAATTTTCACGATCGCAATACTTACCCCTAATATATATAGTAAGTGAAAGTAAAAATAGCTAGTTGAGAGATGAGCCTAGTGCTAACAGTTAACGCAGAGTTCCAACTCAATATTTTGTATAAGTAACATCTATTCAGCGTTTGAAAATGAAACTTAATAAAAACTTACTATTTCATCACAATGGTTTACTGGACATAAAATTAGGTAGTCTCTTGTGCTTTACTCGTGCCTCCACAGACATCATTCCATTTGGTAGACATGTTGATTCTGAAATAACTGCCTCATGCATCAATGCATTGAGAGCTGAAACTGGCATGTAGAACCAAGGGTATAGTGAAATATACAATTCAGCCGTTTCGTAACGAAATTGTTCAAATTTATCCGGGTCTACATTAATTATACAAGAAAGAGCTTGTAATATTATATAGAATCTTTTTATAAGTCTAGTATCGATCCCAATTATATCAGTGATTGGGCCAAAAAAAAAAACGTCTAGCTATATTTCCATCATTCCATCCATACATTTGAAGAACCAAATCCATGCTTTGGGTCATCTATCGTCAAAACTAACCTTCTTTTTCTTTTCTATCAGTTTGCTTTTATCTTCTTTCCCTCTAGCACTCTACTTCCTAAAATCATATCTGGAAGATATATCAAGGAAACACTCAATAAAGCGGATCCAGGCATGTAAAGTCGAGAGTCCGTATATATTGTAAATTAAACGTATATCTAGTTTATTTTTTAAATTAGGTAAACCATTCATAGACGCAGGTTTACAGCCACAAATCGGACGGTGGAGGACTGTCTAATATAGCATGTTGAGCTTTTCTCTCTAACATGGTTAAATGGAGATGATGGCTCACTAAGAAGAAAAACAAAACATTGATCACTTTAAATTATGAGATTTTAATTATAATAAATTTATTTCTGTCTCTCCAACGTTTTAGCCTTCATGCCTGCCATCTTAAAGGATCCTACTTCAATCAGCCCCGTCTATTGCATACATAAATATATATATATATATATTACATATATCGTCATATTATATAAAAAAAAAAAAAAAAAAATACTCTAGACTGAAACCAGCCTTGTCAGCTTGTCAACTACTTTTTTTTATTCCTACGAAAAAATAGGTCTACTAAAAATAGTCTTAATGTTCTTCGACTTGCAAAACATACTTTGATCGCCTCCTTGTTAATTGACTAATTGCAATGGCCCTATTGAAGCCACAAAATTAACGACTCGCAACTTCCAGCTTCGTCTACAAAAGCCTCTTTATATTTATAATTTTCGGATTAACTTGGTATGTTAGCAATTTGTAAATTAATTTGAATGTTTGACGATCAATGCGTATGATATCGAGATTGGTTATTTCATCTTTCCTCTTCGTGACCTTCTGATGTAATAACATATCTTTATAAAACCTAGAGTTTCTTGACTCGCTAAGAGACCCGTTAATGACACCGGCTAGACCACTCTTCGTGGACAGGTATAACTTAGCGCGTGTTAATACCCTTGAGTGGTATTTTTCTAGATTTTTAGGTCTACGATTTTTACTTTTTGTACTAGCGACGTTACTGCTGTCTACCCCGCGCCCTTTTTGTGGCAGCTCTTCAGAGAAGAGTTGTTGCAATGTCTCGGATATATCAACATCCATGGTGTTGAATCCTGGACGGCCAGACGATTACAATTGAGATTACCAAATCTAGCCAAAATCACCCGGATATATCGTCTGTTATTCCGATTATGGCGTCGATATCGATCTTACAGTCAATATATATTTGGGGAACGGCTGCATTCCCACCACCTCACATCTGCGTAGGATCAATAGGTGCAATCGGTAGGTTCAATCACATTCATTCCCGCTGCAACCGCTATCGTGGCCATTTAATATGTTACCAATTTGTAAATTAATATGAATGTTGTTGATTATTGATTGTTGAATAAGATCGGTTCTTTCACTAATAAATTTTAACAGAAAAAAGACATTTTCGAACTTTTTGAGGTCAAATCTAAATTAATGGTAGTCAAATCAATAATAAATTGATTTTTGCTCCTTTTTTTAGTAATTTTAATATCCCAGTAAATTTTTTTACAAGCAGTAAGCATATACTTACTGTGTAATAATATGAATATTTTTCTTTATAATTAGATTACAAAATATTTTTTTTTATAATTTACGATTTTTTTAAATTAATTTAAGTCAGATTTTTTTTATATTTAGTTACTACATTGAGTAACCTTATCCATACATCAACCACAATTACCTGTTTGTCATATGTTTTAACCAGCAATATTGTATGTTAGCGTATATAACTTTTGTGGCTGATTATTTACATTATGAATTGCTAAATAAGGTTAGAAAGTTTCGTCATGCGATATTTTGAATAATTTCATTGAATATTAATCTGAACTATTGTCATACTTAAGCTATCTACTTACTGTATAATATCATGAGTGAGATTATACAATTAGTTTTAAAACAACTTTTTTTATGTTATTTATAATTAATTTATGTCAGAGTTTTAGTTATGTTGGTTACTACTTTAACTAACCGTATCCGTACATCAACCACGATTTCCTGTTTTTAATACGTTTTAACTAGCATTATTGTATATTGGCGTATTCGACATTTATTGTTGATTACAGACATTATTGATTGTTGAATAAGGTCAGTTCTCATGCTAAAAAGTTTTCGTGGCAAGCTTATTATTATTTCGAACTATTATCATACCTATGCAATCTTCTTCCTGTATAATAATATGAATCATTTTTTATAATTTATATTTATAATATTTTTATTTTATTGTACGATGTTATTTATAATTAATTTACGTCAGAATTTTTATTATGTTAGTTACTACACCAAGTAACCATATCCATACATCAACCACTATTTCCGGTTTGTAATACGTTTTAACCAGCAATGTTTTATGTTGGTGTAAATAACTTTTGTTGTTGATTATTGGTATTATTAGTATATTATAAATAGTTGAATTAGGTCAGTATTTTCGCTAATAGCTTTTAACAGAAAAAAGACATTTTCAATCTTTTTGAGGTACAAATTAATAAAGATTGTCAATTGATTTCTGCTCCTTTTTTAATAATTTTAATTTTCCGGTAAAATTAATTTTTTGTTTCTAAAATGTTTTGATTTCTCGAAAAAATAAACCACTAATCGAATTATACTGGAATTTTGATAATTTGGCATCTGTAGATAGAGCTAATGCTTCTGCTTAACTGAAGTAATCGTTATTTTCTCATGTTTCAATTTCTTCGGTAATGCTATCAATTTTCGCCATTAGAACAATTTAATTTTTTTTTGTTGCAAAATCACTGTTATTAGACTAAGACAAAGATTATATTGAAGAGCATATATAATTTCATTCTTTAAAAATATGTCTTTTATTTCTTGCGCTCTTCTTCGTTAATTTCTTTGCAGCATTCAAAGAAAGATTTTTTTGGTCAACATGTTATTTCTGCCGAGGGTGGATATGAAACTGAATTCGATTCATCCCTAGTAATGTATGAACATTGAAAAAACATTTTTTTATCCAATTAAAATTATATGCAATAAAACGTTCTCTTGCTCTGTTTTATTCTAACAAATTTTTCAAATTTTTATGTTAAACAAATCTGAGTTATTCATAATTGAATTTCTGGCCATAATCGGTATATAATGACCTTTTTATTGATAATTATTGACATTATTGCTTTCGCTAATAAGTTTTGACATACGACATTTTTAATAATTTCATTAAATCGTTAAATTAAAATCTCTAGTAACGGATCGTTTGTACAATTTCGTAACAAGCTTATTATATATTCGAAATATTGTCATACCTAAGCAATTTACTTACTGTATAATATTATGGGTCATTTTTTTACAATTAGTTTAAAGAAATATATTTTTTTTACTTTACTATGTTATTTACAATTATTTTTTTTATTTTTTTATTTCTTTTATTCGTATATATTACAATTTGTCATAATAGACAATAATAATAGTGCTACAGGATCTCATTCATACAATATTTACAATATAAACAAAAGGAAAGTCAAATTACATAAAATAAAATCAAAATAAATAAACGTATACAATAACAAAATTAAGTAGACAAAATAAATACAAATAAATGAAGTTAACAAATAAATAAACAAAACATGTCACATTCATACCTATGTACAATATTTACAATCAGCTCGGGAACCCCGGACGGGGCTTGTCCCCCCACGTGTGGAAGGACAAGCAGAGCCCAAAGGATCCCAGCGCCTCCCTCTCAGCCGCATCACTGGTAAGAGCCAGCGGAAGCTAAGTGAGGGCGCCATAGCCACAATCACACCGCACTTGAGAGGAGAATCTGACCAGTGTCAGAACTCCAGCATACGTATTTACAATATATCTCGGGGCCACTGCCGTTTCAACCTTCTAGGTGGGTTGTATGGATGAGTGGAGCTGGATAGGGATCGTGCTAAAGGATTAGGATGATGAATGAGGTTCTGATGGAATTTGGAAAATTTGGATGGAATTAGGTCTGAAATAAATGGAACATTAAGGTCGTGGTGCAAGGTATAGTTGGATACATAATAAGGAGCATTTACTATTATTCGGAGGACTTTGGATTGAAAGGATTGAATGCGTTTTATGTTAGAACGTTTAGCTGTCCCCCACAGTTCAAGTCCGTAGGTCCAGATGGGCTTCAGTATTGTCTTATAAATTAATAATTTGTTCTCAACTGTAAGTTCAGATTTTCTGTTTAATAGTCTGTATAACTGTCCGAATCGTCGATTGAGTTCTGTTCTTTTAAGTCTTGTATGTGGGTTCAACGTCAGTCTTTTGTCTAGTAGTAAGCCAAGATAGCGGACTGTATCTGAAGGAGGAATAGGAATGGAATTGAAGTAAACTGGCGGACAGGAGTTTCGTCGAAGAGTGAAGGTTACGTGTTTGCATTTGGCCTCGTTTACCTTTATGCGCCAAGCACCACACCAGTCTTCGATAAGACAAAGGTGTCTTTGCAGGATTAAGGATGCTGTTTCGGGATCGGAACTGGATGATAGGATGGCGGTGTCGTCTGCAAATGTTGCCAGAAAGGTGTCAGGATGATTAGGAATATCAGCGGTGTAAAGGATGTAGAGAACGGGTCCCAGGACGCTGCCCTGAGGAACACCGGCCTCAACGGGATAAGAGTTGGAAAATTCTACACCACAACGAACTTGAAAGGAGCGGTTTGAGAGATAGGATCTTAGAATGAGGTAGAGAGACTGGGGTAAATGCGTTTTAAGCTTGAAGAGTAATCCAGCGTGCCATACCCGGTCAAAAGCTTGCGCTATGTCCAGAAACGCACCAGAACAATACTCTTTGCATTCGAGGGCTGAGGAAATATGGTCTACAACTCGGAGTCCTTGTTGAACAGTGGAATGATGAGAACGGAAACCAAACTGGTGGGAAGGAAGGTTGTGAGATTCTAATATAGGCAGGATTCGTTTTAGAAGGAGCTTTTCGAAGATTTTTGAGAGGATGGGGAGTAGACTAATAGGTCTGTAGGATGAAGTGTTGCTGGAAGGTTTACCTGGTTTTAGGAATAGAATGATTGTGGAATGTTTCCATAAGAGAGGAAAATAGGTGGTGCGAAGGATGCAGTTGTAGATGTATGTAAGAAAAATAATGGCTTTCTGGGGAAGTTGTCGCAGGATCTGGGGGGTAAGGAGATCGTGTCCAGGAGATTTACGAAGGGTCAGTTTTTGAAGAAGATATTTCACCTCAGATGGATTAATAGCTTTAGGAGGTAGGGAAAGAGGTATTGGTGAGAAAAGGAATTCTTGAACTGTTGTGGTATGATTTCTGTTGGATTCCGGGTGAGGAGTGAATACTTTGGAGAGGTGTGTGGCGAATTCCTCGGCTTTGTCTTCATCAGACGCAGCCCAGGAGTCATCACCACGCCAGAGAGGATGGGAAACTTTGTGGTATTTTAGGATCTTTTTGGTCACATTCCACAGGGAATTATCTCGAGCTGATAGAGAGGAGAGGTAGAAATTAAAGGACTGGGAACGGAAGGTCGCCAACTCCCGCTTTAACTGCCTACAATAAAAGTTATAGGAGCGGCGATCTGTTGGGTGTCGGATTCTTTGCCATAATGATCTGGCTCGGCGTTTTGCATGGATGAGGTCAGCTAGGTGTTGAGGTAAATGGTTTTGCTGAGGAGTTCTATTGGAGTGCTTAGGAGAGGAGGCAGTCCAGACAGCTTGCTGAATGGCGGTAGTAAAGGAGTAGACGGAATCATCAAGGTCATCCGGGGTTTTGAGGGTCACACTGAGGTCAATATTATCGGTGAGGATTTGCCGGAAGAGGTTCCAGTTGACAGGGCCTCGGATAAATGATGGTGGAATGGGTTTCGGAATAGGAGTTAGGGATACTTTAAGGATCAGTGGACTATGGTCAGAGGATAGTTCATCAAGGCGAGTTACGGAATAGTTCAGGGAGCCTAATCCGCTGTGGATGAAGAAGTCGAGGATATCTGGATTACGGTTAGGATCTGTTGGCCAGTAGGTAGGGGAGTCAGGAGGTAAGAGGTTAAAATTTCGGGAATTCAGAGCAGTCAGCAAATTTCTTCCACGAGAATTCGTGGTTCTAGAACCCCACTGCTGGTGCTTGGCGTTTAGATCTCCACCCATAATAAAATGATTTCCTAGGGAATCCAGGAAGGATGCAAATTCGGTGTTGGAAATGGAGTGTTTGGGAGGGCAATATGCTGATGTAATAGTTACCGGATAGGGAAAAGTCTTGATTACTATTGCTGTGGCTTGCAGGAAATCATAGGTAGGAAGTGGAAGTAAATGATGAGAGAGGGATTGGTGGACAATGATAGCAGAACCGGCATGAGCTTTGCCGTCTGGGTGGTCTGTACGGTATGTTATGTACTGCGGTATTTTGAAAAACTGTTTAGTGGTTTAGTCTAGTTTCAGTAATAAGTGCAACGTCAATTGTTTTGTCTTGCAACAACGCTGTCAGTTCGTCAGTGTGATTTCTAACACCATTCGCATTCCAAAGGAGAATGGATAAGGAATTAGGTGAGGTCATTTATGGTTTTTGTAAGGCAGGAATGAGATTTGATACTAGATTTGTAAGGGGTGATATAAGCGGCATAACAAGAGATTTGATTTCGAAGATGAACGATGTCATTAGACTGGTAAGATCTGTGACGTTTGATGGTGGAGGGATATGAGAAATTTGATGTTGAGGAGTTTTTTGAAGATTAGGTAAACTTTGAGGGATAGATTGTTGTACAATAGATTGAGAATGTTGAGGAAAAAGTTGTTCCGGCAGTGCCTCGACTTCATGACTCTGGTTTCCACCTCCAAGCAAGTGGGCAAATGACACATTAGAATTTACAAGTTTAGATGGTTCTCTTCTGCTTCTGATTGGTATAGCTGTTTCATTCGGATCCTGAGGTTTTTGGTATCTGGTTCTGAGTTTCTTGTAGATTTCGCATCCCTTGTAGTTAGCCGGGTGGTCCTTGAGGCACAGGGCACATACAGCGGGTGTTGATCTAGATCTTGTACATTCTTCTGATTTATGCTGTTCACCGCATTTCACACAGCGTGGTATGTGATGGCAATAACTTTTGGTATGACCATATGCCTGACAGTTATGACACTGAACTATTTCTTTCTTTGTGTAAGGTTTTTCAACTTTTACACGGGTATAGTACAGTCTACTGAGGTCATAGATATTTTCGACTCCTGCTGATGGTTCCAAGTCCACGAAGAATAGAGGCAGTGGACTTTTATCTTTTAGAACGTTGGTGACTTGCCTCACTTGGAATCCTAATTCTGTCAGTTCTTCTTTGATAGCTTCAACGGGTGTTGAGGAATGTAGGTTTCTGATTACGACCCTTAATGCTCTCTCCTGGCGCAGCTGATAAGTATGAAAGTCAGCTTTGGTCTCAGTCAGATATTTTACACTCTTTCTGTAGGTTTCAGCAGTAGTCGGAGATATTTTAGTATCATTGGTTCTACTTATACAATAATAACTATTAGGATCGGTTACTTTGTTTAAATGCGCACACATCAGTTTAAAATTTTTAATATTTTTAACAAATATTGGTGGAGGTAGTGGTTCCCTGGGTATAGGAGAAGATTCCATGGTTTCTTTTTCATTTTGGAGGATCTCAAATGGATTCGGTGTAAAAAACGGGGATTCATCGGTTATTCCTTGTGATGATGTGCTGGGCTGTGGTTCAGATCCTAATGAGGTAGCTGACGCGGTCGCTGGTGGAATCATTTTTTTATTTTGTTCTCGGCGAGGTCTCGGTTTTGTGGGAGACGAGTTAGAACCTGCAGATCTAGATCTTTTACTTGCGGACTTTGAGGACATGACTTGATGAAAATATCTCATTTATTAAGAAAATAATAATAATAAATAAATAATGAAATAAGAATCAAAGATAAAAGAAAGATAAGTTAAAGAAAAGCAAGCCCGAGCTTGCCGAGCTAGCGGCAATCAGCTGATCAGTGACCCTCCTTTCACTTTTTCGTGATTGTACAAAGTAAATTATAACTTTGCTTACCGAAATTTCTCCAATATTCACTGCCGTAGTATTCCTGAGGTCTAGTGATGTTCTCCAGACTGAATTCAAGCGAATTCCTACTGAAAAAAGCAAAAATCTGAGAGACGATGTAACGTATGACTGTTATCATCGAGCGCATCAGCTGTTCTAGTTACAATTAATTAACTTCAGAATGTTTATATACATATATATATATATATATATATATATATATATATATATATATATATATATATATATTCTTTCACAGCTTCATCAGCAGTGTCATCCTAATTATTAGCAGTGTCAAAGTATAATTTTAAAAGCACATGTTTTAAAAGAATCATAATATATTCCATCAATTATTAAAGAAAAAACGGCTGTAGGTGTTCTATGCACGACTAACTTGGGGTGGGGATGCCAAAGGCTTTATATACTTATTCTATCTATAGTGCTTGCATATAATCTGTTAAGGTTGTCTACGTAAGTTTGTTGATTTACCGATCTTTCTAATTTGTTTGTTATATATATATATATATATATATATATATATATATATATATATATATATATATATTGATCCTATAATCCTCCTCTTCTTTATATTTTCTTCCTTATGTAGGACTGATACGTTATTAAAATAAAAAAAAGTTTTTATAATTATTTTAACGTTGTGGCAGACCAGTAGCAAATTTTGATTTAGCACATTTCGAGTTGTAGTTTTGTTTATGCTGTTGTATTCTCCTTTCAAGCCATTGTGACATTTCTCCGTAATATGACTTATCGTCACAATTTATTTCATATATGACATTGGTCATTTTTTGTTTAGGTATCTGGTCTTTGGTTTTAGTGTATATTTTTCAATTTTATTTACCGTTTTCTTCCCGAATTTTATTTCGGTTACATCATCTTTTTTAAAAGTGTTTTCTATTTTTTAGAATTTCTCTATTATTTCTCTCTAGTTTTTTATGTAAGTTACCGTATAATATTTTTTAGGGTATGAGTTATGAAATTTATTGGATTATTCATTATTTTCCGGATTATTAGCTATGGTATCTATTTCATTTGGTTTAATTTTATTATCTATTTTAAAGTAATTAGTAATTTTGTCCATTGGTATTACTTATTATTTTTGATAAAAGACAATAATACCATGTTTGTTTCATTGAAACGTAAAACCAAATGTTTAAAAAATAGGCTACTGTATTTACAAGCATAAACGGCCCTCTGTTCGAGAGGCGATGTTAGGTTAGAACTTAACATATAGTCAAAACATTTACTGGGATGTGGAGAGGCGTGTTTTATGTTTCAACACAAAGATCCGCCTAGTTGCGGACTAAATACGTTCTGCCAGTCTGGATCTCTGCCCTTTGAAGTCGTAAATACCTGAGAATCCTCCGTTCTTCTGATCTCTGGCAGCTAAAATATAAGACGTAAGCTAGGGACCAGCTGCGGTGTAAAGTTTCCTCAAACAAACCAACAGAGCTCAAACAAATCTCTGGAAATCATTTATCATGTTCCTGTCATACTTAGCTTGCCAAAGATGAACGATGTTTTTTACAGGATTTACTTCTTTGCAGTATTCCGTATTTTTTCATTTATTGCTGCATGTTCGAAGATTTGAACCTTCACTAAAATGAGAATAATAAAAAAAAAAATTGGTGCGTGCAACACACAACTTTTATTTAAATAAACAAACTTTTATTTACCTCCTTTTTCAAAATCAATTTAAGAATTTTTAAATACAACTTAATGACGGAAATATTTTAAAAACATTTATTCTGGGACAGGGCCCCTTAAGAACAATTTATATGCACAATAAAGATATACAATGTGAGGCATTCTTGTTTCGAAGGAGTGGATTGACGATTTAAATTGCAGAAGACTGTGGATGTAGGGAGGTAGCTAACAGTTGATGATTTGGTAAAAGTATGATCCAAGGAAATATTGTCTGCGGATAGAGGGGAGGAGCCACTTATACTCGCTGTATAAATGGGTCACATGAGACCTCTTCGGTGTGCCGAGGACAAATCTTAAAAATATGTTCATAATTCGCTTAAGCCTGTCCTCGTGCACAATCGAGTGACCACAATATACCCCGCATCAGTAGTCAAAGTGGGGGATTATGAGTAAGGATAGAAGGAGTTTACGGGTGGATAGTGGAAGAAGATGGCGGGAGCGATGGAAAAATTTGAGGGCACTTATTGTTCTTCGGGAGATTTGGGCAATATGGGGTTTTCAGGAGAGGGTTTGGTCAATGGCAATACCTAGGTTTTTGACAGAGAAAGTGAAGGTGATTGGGTGATCATTTAGGGTTAGACTTGAAGGATTGGTAGGTAATTGGAACCTATAACAATTACTTGAGATTTCATAACATTTAGCCTAAGTTTATTCAGTGTTGCCCAGACACAGGTTCTAACTAAGTCTTCCTGAATTGGCAAATGCTACTAGATATTCGAGGGAGAGAAGGATAAATAGTTCAGGAAATCATCAGAGAATAAGTGGTGGGAGCAGTGATGGGTGGATTTGGGAAGAACACTGATATAGAAGAACCAGAGATATTAAATAAAATGATTTTCACGCGCAAACTTTCCGGTTTTTTTAAGTGATTCCTAGATAGCGTTGGACCTTAATATTTTGCACGATCTTATGTTTTAATATAAAATTTTACCTAAAAACTTTTTATTAAAATCGGTGAGAAACATTTTGGATCTTATTCTTGTTAGTGCTAAAAACACAGGTGTGAAGGGGACTTTCAAGGACAGTGCTTAAATTCACTTTCAGAACGGGTGCTTGATATTTATTACATCATCAAGAAGTTTGAAGTTTCGGCCACAGTACGACGCCGAGAAAGAACTTAACTCGCTTAAGTTAGCCTTCAACTTGGCGGCCTTTAAGCCGCTCCAAGTTATCGAATCGATAGTCATTAATCACCCTTAGAATTATGAGTCTGCTAACTTTAAGGGGGAAGTAATGGGGTGGGAATATCGGGAATGATCGGTGATGTACCTTGTGGGGTCCTGACGTAGTCTATATCCAAGTTTCTCTTGTATCCTACGATATTTTGTTGCTGAGGTAGTCATTAGCTTGGCGAAGAACAAGTTGTAACTCGGGTCACCAATGGGGTAGTGGCTAGCATGACATCCGTCTTTGCCCTAGGACTCGCCTAAAGTTTCGAACTCGACAAATGGCCAATGATTTTTTTTTAAAGGATTAAAAAATACATGGTCATGAATTCTTTTGGAGGACACGTAAAATAGTGTTCTCGTGCCTTTGAAAATGCTTACTTTTAAAAGGTCCTTATGTAGGTTTGTACATATGAAAAAAAAAAAAACATTTTATGTTGTTAAAATTGATTAAAAAAAAAGGTTATATATAAAAGTTAAACGAATTTAATAATTAACTGAAAGAGAGAAGTGCAAAAGTATTTTGTAAAGTAAAGTTTTTTTTTAAAGATAAGAACCATAATATATATGAATAATATACAGTTGGAAAGCTAAAAAATTAAGAAAAGATATTATCTTCTTCACAATGTTGTCAAACGTAATGGAGAGTGATGAAAATCGGATAAAATTAACTGATTGTTTAGATAATAATATCATAGATTATTTCATAAAAAACATGTTTCTATCGAAAATAAATTTAATTGAGGGATCACCTGTGGCTGGGGTTTTAGGTCATTAAACTATCACTCCTTCATAATTTTCTTTATTTGGACGTTACGATCCTCCGTTTATGTTTATACATAGGATCCTTTTCAACACTGCAATTAAACATAAATAAATAAATAAAATTATAATATAAAAAGGTCGATGAATTGAATTCTTATATATATATATATATATATATATTATATATATATATATATAAGTTATGGATAGGAGCCGGGTAGTATTAGCCTTAATACCATCTTGGGATGTAAACATCCCAAACATATATAAGCAGGATTATTTCCACCAATAAAGCAGTATTGTTTCTGGAACTGTGAGTGTCGTTTCTTCTCAACCTTTTCCTTTTTTTTTATTTATTCGTCTCGACCAAGCATAACTGGTGCCGAAACCCGGGAGGAATCCTAGGATATGCAGGAATCCTACTTTTAAAAGGTCCTTATGTAGGTTTGTACCTATGAAAAAAAAATTAACCATTTTATGTTGTTAAAATTAATTAAAAAAAAAAAAGGCTATATATAAAAGTTAAACGAATTTAATAATTAACTGAAAGAGAGAAGTGCAAAAGTATTTTGTAAAGTAAAGTTTTTTTTTTAAAGATAAGAACCATAATATATGTGAATAATATACAGTTGGAAAGCTAAAGAATTAAGAAAGATATTATCTTCTACACAAAGTTGTCAAACGTAATGGAGAGTGATGAAAATCGGATAAAATTAACTGATTGTTTTAGATAATAATATCATAGATTATTTCATAAAAAACATGTTTCTATCGAAAATCAATTTAATTAAGGGATCACCTGTGGCAGGGTGACGAGCATAGCAGCCTTATATGCCAAAAGCCACGGGTTCAAACCCGCAGGAGGTCCTGGGATTTTTTAATGGGAGTAAAATATCCTTAGCTATTCCGTTCTTAGGAGGAGACGTAAAAAGGTGGTCCCGAGCCTGTGCAATGTCAGGTACTCGTAAAGATCCCGATCCAAACTAAACCTAGATAGGCTTCCACTGAAGCATCGTCCGATTGGCCTCAGTAGCATTAAGTGACGTTAAATAAATAATTAATTATTTACTCAAATTATTTCATCTCTTACGTTATTTAAAAATTCTTAAATTGATTTTAACAACGGAGGTAAGTGAAAGTGTTGCGCGAATCACATTTTTTTCTCTTAATAGTTGTAGTTTATAAAGCTCGATTTTATTTTATTAAAAAAAGGTTATGAATTTTAAGTGTCAAACTGACTTCTACTGAAGGAGAATCTATTTTCGTAAGGAAAATAACTCTGGTGTCTAATGCACAGTCGTGCAACAACTTTATAATTTCTGCCATCACGTGCGGTGTAGTGAGTTATGAGTTTTTATTACAAATAACAATACCTCGTAAAAACTTTATTTTTAAAAAACAATCATATCAATGCAAATAAGTTTTTTTTTGGTTATTCAGATTGAGCCAATAAAGATAAAACTATGTTTAAGACGTTTCTAGAATGTATTGTTCTCATTTTCATACATAACTCTATTTTACAAAATATACGTAAAAATTAATCACGTCAAGGAATGATTTCAAGAAAAATACCCTTCACGGCTGATAAAGCCAAAAGTATATATATATATACTTTTATTTGAAATTATTCGGGTTTTAGGTCATTAAACTATCACTCCTTCTTAATTTTCTTTATTTGGACGTTTCGACCCTCCGTTTATGTTTATACATAGGATCCTTTTCAACACTGCAATGAAACGTTAATAAATAAATAAAATTATAATATAAAAAGGTCGATGAATTGAATTCTAAATATATATATAATCTATAATATTATATATATATATATAAAATATATATATATATATATAGAATATATATATATATATATATATATATATATATAAATTATATAATATAATTATTATAATTATAATATATATTTAAATATTATATATATATATGCCCTATTTCTAAACCGATTCCAATGTTTTTTTTCTGCATATAGACTGATGTGAGGTAAATAACACTAAGATAGTCCAGAGTAATAAATCTCTTTATTGGAGTATATTTGGAATTTTCGGCTTCACAAGCGCCATATTCATCATTTTAATTATTTTAGTCATTTTATTAAAAAATAATCCAAGCTTAGCCATCGGTTATCAAAATGGCTTGCTTATAAAATATGAATTCTAAATGGAAAGGACCTCACCATTTGCATTTAGACATGGAGAATCCAAATTTGATGTTTGTTTATTTATTTAACGTTAATTTATGCTGCTGTGGATAATTGGACGATGTTATAGTGGGAGTCCTAAATTTTGCCTATCTAGGTTTAATTAGGATAGGGATCTTTAACGAATATCTGACATCAAACAGGCTCGGGACCTCCTATAATGTCCCTTTCGAAGGACGGAGTAACCAAGGATTTATTACTCCCCTTAAAATCCTAGAGCCATCTGCGGGTTTGAAACCGGCGCCTTGCATAGGAGGTGGGCATAGGAGGGTGTTATGCTAGCCACCCTGCTACAGGTAACCTCCATCCAAATTTGACAAGCAAGCTATAGCATGGACAATGTTTAATAAAATGAATATAAAGATGAATTTGGCGATTGTGACGCCGAAAGCATTAAAAAAAAAAAACCTAATTAAAAAGATATTCAAGCATGGACTGTCTTTGAGTAATTCACCTCATTTGATGATTTTTTTTTATGCAATTTAATTTTCTATTATCTTCAACAAGGAAAAGTAATATTTTTTCTTTTAACTATTTTCGATGTTCTGATCCGGAAAAAACTAAATCAAATTTCTCTTTCTTTAAAAATATCTGCGTTTATGGCCTATTTCTAAATCTTTTAAAACTAGTCGGCTGATATAAACGTTGAAATGTTAGGATTATTAATCATGTACCTTGATTTATTGAGTTGTAAATATTTCGAGAAAAAAAAAATAAGACCAATAGTATTTTCGAAGAAAATATCCACGTTTTTTTTTTCTTTTAAAAATCGTCAAGGTAGGTGTACAAACTTACAGGATTGGTGGTGGGTATAAGTGTTTGGGCCAATGGGTTCATGTTTAAGTCAGTCTGACGTGAAAAAAGGTCTATAATATTTGTAGTAGTATCAGAACCTGTGAACAAGTCTAAGCCCTTGTGAAGCACTTCATTCGTGACAAGGTGTATTCACTATTTTTTGTAATATTTTGGCTTTAAAAAGCTGAATTATTAGGATTTTGGAGGTTTTGGGAGATCCCCATGATAATAATAATCCATGGCGCCATGACCCCGCCCAGCGCAGCCTCCCAAGCCTAGCTGAAGCATGATGATGTACCGCATCACGTCTCCCTCACCGAACAGCTTGTAGACCTCCCTGTTTGTTCACCTCCTCCTATTCTCGCCTACCTTGACACACCTAAACATTCGGCGCAGAATTTTTCTTTCGAAGACCAAGATCTTCTTTTCTTCGGCGCTTGTCAGGGCTTCCACTCCGTAATTGAGGACTGGCCTGATTAGTGTCTAGAGCTGGCATAATCGGGCGGCGAGGACAGCTCGACTCCTCAAGTGCTTTTCAAGTCCAAAATAGCATTTGTAGGCCTTCATAAGACGCTGGCTCATTTTCCAGGGTGATCCTGTTATTGCAACTGACCACAGAGCCTAAATAGGTAAACTGGTCTTAAACATTCAAACTAAAATTGACCCATCCTCACCTCTCCTCCAACAGCAGCCACTACACCAGGCTCAATGTCTATAAGGGTTTGATAAGTACTTTGTATGTAGTAATTTTGGTTTTAGAGGATAATTTTGATCGCCTGTCAAGTAGTCTTGATAGTAGTCAATTCGTTAGTTTAGCTGTTTTCTTTTAGTCTAATGTTAGGCCTCCATGTCAGTATTTTCTTTACATGTAGTCCTAGATATCGTCCTGCTTCCGAAGTAGGTATTGCTCCGACTTTTAAGACAGTGTTCTAGAGTGGTTGAATTTAACTCTTCGGAAGACAACATATTTGATAGTTGCAAATAGTTTCTTTTTGTAGACGGCAAATAAGAATTATGCTAAAACGTGTATTATAAAAACATAATTTGTTTACTTTCAGTTTTACTAGATTTTTGAAAATCTAGGTAAGGGAAGGTATTCCGACCGTGAAAATTTAAGTTTCCAACGGAAATTACGTTTTAGGGTCCCCTGTGTCCAAATAAAGAAGTCCCGTAAAAACGTCTGTGTTTAGGTCCGTGTGTATTTGGTAAGTCTAGCACGAAAACAAATAGTTGTACGAAACTGCAATTTGATATTTAAGACAAATATACGCGCGATATGTTACAATAACTTTTTTAATAAAATCGGCGGACCAGAAGTTTCACAAATACGACTCCAATGATTTTGATCAAATTCAATTTGTCAATGTAAAATTAACGAACTTTAATATCATATAGGTTTCATTATGATTGAAATAGTCCGACAGGCCTTAAATGTCAATATGTTAAATTTTCTTCCTCTGAAATGTCTATAATTTTGTAGATTCCAATAAATTAACCATCTGGTGTTATGTAAACGTAATGCAGAGTGACGGTCAGGGTATAAACTTATTACTGATTATTATACGTAACAATTTAATAGCTGTATTTTTAATAAAAATTAGTTTTTAAGGAAACTTTATAATTTTTTTATTTACATTAACTTGAATATTTTCTAAACTTTAAGTTTATTTAATAGTTCTTAAATTGATTTTAATGGCCGAGGTAAGTGAAAGTCGTGTGTTGCCCGCACCAGATTTTTTTAATGTAATTTCGTGTTTTTGAACATACGAGCTTTAATAAAGATGTATAATATAGCGTTGGAAAAGGTATGGATTATAGAAAAAATATTATATTTTATTCAGAATTGGAAAATTGATTAAAGGGAGATGAAAAGCCGATAAAATAATAATATAAGATTATTAAATAAAACTCAGGTTTCTACCGAAACTAAATTAAATAAATTCTTCAACCTTTTTACTTTTATATACCTATATATTTAATCACTAAACTGTATTTAAAAATCTTTAAATTGATTTCAACAACGGAGGTAGGTGAATGGCGAAGTTACCAGATTTTTTACCATATCTTATATTCATTTACATTTAAAACGCGAGACGCTAAATTCTGAATATAAGAAACCTTAATACTCATAGTAGTTAGATACCTTACAGAACTGTGTTAGCTACTCTGTTCTAGACAGAGCTATCTTTACATCTCCAGCCAAATTGCTGGTGATTATAATAGCGGTTTTATGCTTAGCAGTTAGGAGAGATGGTATCGGGTTATGGTCAGAGTAGCGAGAACAGTAACTCACTAATCGTTAGGCCGAAGCGTGGCTCAGCTTACTGCGGAGAAATTCTCGTCAAGATGATATTCTCTGTTATACTTTAATGCCAACCCAGATCGTAACTCGCTATCTCCTCCTCGCAGCGGTTGGGTACTCCAAGGTTGACAGTCCAATAACCCATTAGTGTTTGTTCCTATCATACTGTATAATGCAGTAACATACTCAACATAGGTACTTCCAAACCAATTATATTGAATTTAATTGTAAATGGGAGATATCTATGAAGAAAAACTTTGGTAGTGCTTAGAAGTGGTGCTCCTGCATGCACTGGATGTTGGAGACCTGACTTTGGTAAACTAAATCGAATTCCTCAACGGGCTATCATCGGCAAGTTTATCATAACTCTTTTATTTTCTTTATTCATCACAGTGTTTTTATCTTTTTGGTACTATATTCATTTCTTAATTATTTCAGCAGGTTTTTACGATGTTTGTCACATATCTATTGTAAGGTAAATAATATATAGCAGCAGCAATGTCTAGATCACGACCCGACAGTGCGTCTACCATTAGCACAATTGCAATATCGAATTATTCCAGATAACGATTATAACTTATTAAAGATAACGATTTAACACATCAGAATAAAAATAAAAATAAATGAAAAAAATACTCTTTTAGTCGAAAATTAAATTACATAAAAAGGTGATTTTAGAGTCCACACACAATTTTACAGCTCGATCACCACTTAAAACATTACAAACTCTATCGGTGATTGGTTGGTTATCTCAGTGTTCCAGGTAATCATTAAATATTGATATTCAAATTACCAACTGGAAACACTGAGAGGACTGAAACCGTCGTGTAACCTCCGCGTGTGTAACAATGTTTTTTTTTTTTTTTTTAACGCAAAACATCTAGGTCATTAGCGGCCCATCCAGAAAACAATTCTTTATTAATTTAATTTAAAAATTTATATATATAAGAAGAAAAAAAAAATTATAATAAATAAAAAAACGAATGTTGAAAGAAAGATATGATCATTATATAATAAATAAGTATTAAGTAAAAAGAATATATACAATGTTTCAATACATTTTTTTTTCCTCCTTTTCATTTTCTCTTTTTCTTGCTTCTTTTAATTTGGAAAATATAATCTTTTTTTGGAGATATTAGTCACAATAATATAAATAATTATTAATTATGGATTATTTTATGTAATTAATTTTTATATGAACGTTAGCAATATTTTAACAGCATTACTATATTGAGTAAATATATGACTTTGTCAGCTCTGCTAGTATCGTTCCCTAAAGCTATTGATGATATGTTTTGAGGAATTCTTATTTCTTTTAGTTTATTAATGTAGTATGGAAATTCCTAAAAATATGGGCTATTATCAGAATATTGTTACAGTTTGGGCATTTCGGAGGTAAGTATTTTGCCTGTGTAACAGTGAAACCATTGTAGTTGCAAAGGGAACTTTTTTTCCCCCAACAATTCAATCTAGCTTGAGTATTACTTTTTGAATTCATGATGCAAATAATTTTCTCATAAAGATCAAGATGAGAATCAAGTCTTTTACCAACTTTATCATGTAAAAAAACAAGAAATTCGATAAAAACACTAGTGTTCGGAAGTAATTTATTATCCAGTTTATGATCTAAAAGCTTAAACATCTTTTTAATATTGCTGTACAATTTCGGTGCCCGGTAAGTGCTTTACCACCGAGAGCCCTTTATTGTGACGTAATGAGAACAATGAAAATACGTAAGTTCGTTATTTTATTTGGGCATTAATACATAAATAATGAGAGGGTCAAGGTCCCTACTAATAATTTATCTTATCTGTTCGGCGGGCGACTCCTCACTCGCTCGTCCTCGTCGTGGCTCAGGGTGCAGGGGTACAGCGAATGCTGTGTATTTTGGCTCAGGATGTAGATCTGTATAGGCAGGCAGCTAGAGGAGGAAGAATGAAGTCCTGGAGAGCCCTTAAATTTGGTATGTAGTGGGCCCCTGCCTTCAGGACCGTACTTGCTCGCAGCATTACCGCTTCAACAACCCATCGAATTTTGGTAACAAAACGAGATTTATTTGTAATCCGCAAATTCTTTTTTCCTTTCAGAGCAAGCATTAACATGCTAAATCATAATCCTTCCAAATATTCATCACGAAATCCACAATCTGCTACAATAATACCACCTTTATTCAGTAACTTATTTATGCTATTGGCAACATTTAAGTCAATTCTCATAATTTCAGCATCGTTCATATTAGCTGTAAATGGTCCAAGCTTGTCTATAACGAAACCATTTGTAGTGTATATCGTGAATGGTTTGCAGCAGAGGAACTTTTTTTTGACCAGAATATTCGTTATTTTTACTTTTTTATGGCGAATATAGGTTTCATTAACATGTCATCTCTTACTTTATATAATGTTTTAGTTGTATTTCACGTATTAGTGAATAATTTCTTCCAAAAAATAGCACTGATTCCGAAATACTCAGGCAAAACATCTTTTCAAATGAGGATATTACATCATCACATTAGTCATATACCATTTGTTCCTGAGCTAAACCAAAAATGCAAGATACTACTGCATTGGAATTTCAGGTTCGTTATTTAAATAAATAACGAGAACTTGGCTGACATTTGGATTTACGGAATTTTTCATGGAAACCAACATTTCGCGAAGTTTTATCAATTATTTTTAGGTAAGACTCGTAAATACCTCTAACAATCTTCGGTAAACGAGTGATCTTCTATTTTATCTAGATTGGACGAATCAGAGCCAATAGTCACCTGAGTTAGTAATTTCTTTAAATCACAAACTTCAAATACACTGATGTTCGATAAATTTATAAAATTGTCGCTATTTTATAGTATGATCTTTACAGCACCGGTTTCTATCGGGTATAAAGATTCATCTTTTGAAAACACTTGTTTTCTTGCGTAAATGAAACTACTGGATATTTTTTTATGAACCAAAAATACAATATATGCAAGTCGAAATCATTTGAGAAAAACACAAATGCAGAAAAACAAACAAACTCTTTTTCCATTTCTTCTTCAAAAACATATGAAGGATCTTCAGTTGATAACCGAAAAAACAATGGAACAATGTAGAGGAAATTGGCTCTTCCGATATTCATTCGATCTGCAGATAAATTAATCTTCTTAGGTTTAAGTAGTGTTAAAATTACACGACAACTTACTATAAAAGGTATTGTGAAATGGTCTCGTGGTTTAGGGTCCAGGTCCTTCATTATAAATACAATTATTCAAGTAATATAGTTTATTTTCTTTAGCAAGCGGCATACAAGAGATACGTAATACGGTAGAAAATTCTATCATCAACGCTGTCTCGGAATGGGTAGGAAATAATATAACCAGAAAAAAATTAAATAAAGAATAGCCTCAAACTGCTCCTGGTTATTTCGGTACTGTTCCTCCATCCATGTATTCAGGAAGAAGCTTCCTACGGGAATGGCTTAAAATTGGAGGGTCCCTCTATCTCATTGGCACACAACATAGGCAGCGACACTGTACGTTCCCTTATATAGGATTAACTTTAAACTTCAAGACACCGGGCGGACGGAAACGTAGCGGGAAAATTAAAAACTTGTTACAGTATCTTTAATAAAGGCCCTCTTTTCGATTTTTCTGGTCGTGATATTATTCTCATTAATTGTCTTAGCAAACTATTTTACGCAAATGAATTGTATGAAAACAATAGTAAATGAAAACAATATAAGAATTATAATGGAAACAATTAATGCATTTAAAAAATAAAAATCTATTCTGAAATCAACATTAAACTCATATATTCGTAATGTAGAAATATATAAAAATATTAAATATTGTTGTTATTTATTAAGTAGGCAGAAATAATAAGGTAGGAAGATCAAGAAGGCGCGAGGCGATTGGCCAATGAGAAAAAGGAGTCAAAATGCGCAATGGAGCACGCTGAGTGAGTCGTTTTTACCGGCAATCTTTCTCTTCTGTTGTAATTCGTGAATGAAGCAAGACGTTCAAGACACGTGATTGGATTATGTCACCAACCATCAGATAACTTATGATTTCAGGATAATTAGTGCACTAATAAGTTGCAATTAAAGAATTTTAATTCATCATTTTGAAAATTAGGAATGGAGAATCAACTGAAGAAAACAAATTCAGATAAGTGATAATTTTTTTATACATTCAAATTTAAATAGTTTTTAAGTTATGTTTTATATTGTAGTATGTTTGAAATATAAGTTTTTTTAACCTTAGCCAAGACTCAATGTTATTAATTTGAAAACCCTAAAATTACCATTCATTATTCACTTATTTCAATTTAAAAATAAAATATTATAACAATATATATTTCACTAATTTTAGTCTATTTTATGAAACGAACGATGTGGATGGAATGCATCTAAAATTCCGTTGAACGTTGTATCCATCAAGTACTTGTGTTGCCGATGGAAATTTTAAATAAAGCAAATTAAACTCTGAGTATGAAGTTGACGTAGGGAGGTTTTTCATAATTGGCGGTAGCACACAGAGGATTTCTATACACCCTGGCTCTGATAGAAAAGCGGTCAAATCGTTGGGAGATATAGCTATGGAGGCCTCGGGTTTTTTGCCTACTCGTTACCTCTTCAATTAATCACATGGGCTTTCATGGCTATAATTGGCTTCCTATTGAGCTGTTATAGAGTATATTCTGCCTTCTTTTTTGTATTTCAGATTTTTTTTTAAAGTTTAACGTCCTCTGTTATTCCAATTACGGCGACCAGGATGGGTGATATTAAATATAATCAACCTATTCTAATTATAGTGGGGTAAAATTGGGATTAATATATAACAGCCTATTATATACTATAATACTATTATATTTAGACTGGCGAACAGTGGTTTCAAACGCTCATTTTTGGTGCAAAATCAGCCGTGTCTGTTCTACTTTTGATGAAGCAGACACTCCAAGGCGAGTCAGGGACTCGCTTGCAAGCTAGTCTACCATAACTAATTTGTGAGTTCTAATCTTAGTTCCGGAGGGCTTTCCCAGGTATATAATCAAAAATAAATCCACTCAGAGCCTCTCCCTAACAACTGTGAGGCTCCCAACAAGGAGGGGATCGCAAACGCGTATTACAGATTTCGATAAAAAATGTTTCAGTGAAACTAGACATTAAACCATTAAAAACTGAAAACAAATAAATTTGGTGCCAAAATCACCCTATTTCAAAGCGGCATAATAAAAAATATGCCATTAAAGTATTTAAGTTTTATACCTATTAATAACACTAAAAATGTAAATAAAGTCGTCAAAACAGAACTTTTTAAGGTTTCATTAAAAATTTGCTCATATAAGATCCTTTTTTATTAGTAAGGAACAAAATTATATCATGAACATAGTTTATATATATATATATATATATATATATATATATATATATATATATATATATATATATATATATATATATATATATTTGGCAGGTCGGTGTAAAAACTGACAAGTTTTGCACACAAAAATTATTGAACAAATAAGTTGACAAATAAAAAGAACGTATTTACAAACACAGAACAGGTTATAACCTGCATCATTCTTATTAACCACTTTAACACATGTTTTTTATCATTAAGCATTTTTCGAGATCGATTATTTCAGCCTCTGTAGATTTGTCTTGCAACGAAGAGGGGGGCTCTTCTGCTATATCACTCCCCCTCCCCCAATGAGTCAGTCGCGGAATCCAAGTTGAGGAGAGATAGATCTGCGGCTGGATCATTGTCATTTGCCGATCTCCTTTTTGGTTGGGCAGTGACGGGCGATAGTTCAGGTGTTTCTAGGAGATACCCTGGCTTGAGCCGATCGATCGAGACAGTCTTGGGACCTGAGGGTAGCTCAATGTCGAATGTTTTTTCCTGACGCTTAAGGACGAGGTGAGGACCAGTATACGGCGGGCTAAAAGGCTGTCGAATTCTGTCGTCTCTAAGGAATACATGGCTAGAGTTTCGAAGGTCCTTGTGTACGAAAATCGACTTCGAACTAGTACGATGTGGCGCCGGTCTTAACGTATTCATGTGGTTTCTGAGTTTATTCAAAAATCCATTAGTATCTTCCTCTCCTTTATAAGGCACCAACATCTCCCCCGGAAGGCGGATCGGTTGTCCAAGAGCCATTTCAGCAGAACTGCAATTGTTGTCGTCGCGGTTAGCTGCTCTTAACCCGAGAAGAACCGTGGGTAGAACTTCAGTCCAACGCGAAGAATTAATGAGATGAGCTTGGAGTGCCGTTTTCAGTGTGCGGTACCACCTTTCTACACAGCCATTTGCCTGGGGATGATACGCGGTCGTTCGGCAACGCCGAGTACCTAAGATAAGCGTCAGTCTTTTAAATAGGTCGCTCTCGAACTGTCTTCCTTGGTCCGTGGTTATACGAGATGGGACTCCGAACCGACTGATCCAGGTTCGGAAAAATGCCTTTGAAATAGTCTCGATCTCGAAAAATGCTTAATGATAAAAAACATGTGTTAAAGTGGTTAATAAGAATGATGCAGGTTATAAACTGTTCTGTGTTTGTAAATACGTTCTTTTTATTTGTCAACTTATTTGTTCAATAAATTTTGTGTGATGTGGAGCGTTCGGGTTTTGAAGGTCTTTGTGTCTGATGAGAACGCAGAGACGGCAAGCATAAGCTTGATGTTAACGCCCACGTTTGGTATGTCGGACGGGAAACGAGTGGCGGATATGCCACGTGCTTCTATAAAGGAGCGGGCTTCGTCGCGACGTCGAGCCAGGGGTCTGAACCCTAATAGATTGGATGTTAGCGATTAGTAGTCAGGCGAGAGGTGTAGGCACCGTTAGTGTCAGATGTAGCTTGACAAACGGCTTCGGAGAGTACGCCTAAGCAGGGTATCTCTTCGTACAAATTGTGAGTTGTCTCATCAATTGGTCCGTAGTAACCTCCGTTGTATTCAATTTTCTTGGTGGGGAGGCTTGGAAACTCAAGTCAGAGGTGCGTTTCTGTCTTAGTGAGTATGGGTCCATAAGACTGAATGTACGCAAGTAGAGGAGCAGGAACCGTCACTGGATATAATTCAGCGAGGTCTAGTAGCGATTGTCCCTCTTCAGTCAGAACAGTGCCGTATTTGTTCTTGAGTGATACGGCTCGCATCCAGAAGAGAAGTGTAGAGTAATAGTCTAGCACTTCAGGGGCCATAGCGCGCATGGCGTTTGGCTCTTGGGCTTGATATTCGAGGTGCATTGATCGGGATACATCTATGAGCCCTGTCGCAGCTGGTGTGAAGGTGGTACGTGAGTTGACCTTACGTAAGTTCTGGTTCGTCGAAAACATCGTCAGATCCTTCAGATTTTCGTCCTTGGGAATTGTCGGTGCAGACGTAGAAATGTGTTTTTGCTTGGGAAGCTTATCTGGAGCATTCTCAGCCACATTTTGGAGAGTCTTGACTATGCGTCTAGGCTCATTGGCAGGGGGCATGTCTGATGTTTCAGAGACAGGAGTGTCACGTTTCTGCCCGTGTAGGTTTGTCTTGCAACGAAGAGGGGGGCTCTTCTGCTACATATATATATATATATATATATATATATATATATATACTTTTGTCAAGATAAAATTTAAATTATTATTTTTATGAATGTATTATTCAGAACAATCTCTTCTTTTTATTTATATATGTTTTTACCATAACATATATAAACTAAGATTATAACACTGTAACGTTTCGAGGTATTCTTTCTTATGCCTCATCTTCAGATCTTTAAAATCATATATATTTCCATATTATATCATAATATAGGTCATATAATAATGTAATATTATTCATATATAGTCCCTATATACGAATTATCCTGTCAATCTGTTAAAATAATCTATTACTTCACCATCACATAATAATTATTTTAACATTTTGCTGCCAAACAATCGCAACTATCAAGCAGACTTAATTAACTTAACAGAATTAATAAAGCTTTTCCTCAATAGATAAATGTAATTTATATATATTTATTTTTCTCTCTTCGTTATGTCTCATAACTAATCTTTTATTTTATACAAACCAAAAAATATTTTAATATTAATGTATTCAACTACACTTTTGGATATTCTGTGTGTTTATCTATATATATAGTGGCGTTCTCTTATTTGATTTACACACTAAGTTGGAGGTAATACAACTATAGCTTTATATAAGATATATTGATAATCTTACAGAATGATATTCTAAAATACAAACAATATGGTTCCTTAATTCAAAACTAAGAACAAATCCAACAACAAAGAACTAACTCAGCAAAGTAATAATAAAAAAATGGAGATAGTCTTACGTCAAAAATATTTAGGAAAAACGTAAATCAATATATTATGTGGTACATTGCTAATATCGAAACAATTTTTAAAATTTAAAGTAATAGACCATAATCGAGTTTTAATTTCACCACCTCTCCCCCTCCCCCTTCTTCGTCCAATATAGATAAAAATATAACGAAAATTTCAATCCCCAAATGGAGCCCTTAAGATCCAGAGCTCACGTTTGGAACTTTTGGTAAACTGGGCCTAGTTTTTGTTATTCCAGGTGTGGACCATTCGTCTATACCGCCCTTTACCTGGAGAGATACATTGTTGACTTCGAATTCTGATGGCTTTAGTTTATATATTTATTGTTAAACATTAAAAAAATCATGATATGAAGTGTTCTTCTGGACCGTCGATTTTGGTAATGATGTTGCTGTAATATATCATGAATATACGTTTCTAAACTATGTAATTTCAATAACATAAAATTCATCAATCACGGTTTCACAATTCCACAATCAAGCAGAACTTTTCACGGAAATTAGTCATTCGGACTTAAGGGACACCCCACTCGAATTCATAAATTTCAATGATCTCGATACTTTTCTATACTATACATTTCATTAATTGCGTTTTGTGATTTAAATGGTGAACTGTATCGTTCCAGGTATTTGAAGATATAGAATTAGCTTAGATTAAAATTTTTTATACTTTAATGCATATTTAACAATTTAAAAATAAGAAGTATTGTTGTGGTTGTAGCTTGAATGTCAACTCAATCTTAGATGTGATTCTATTAGTTGAGGACTACTACAGGTTACTGAAATTAGTCATTAACCAATCTCCTAGAGACACGTATGTCACTATCATGATTTCACTCGAAACTTTCTAGGCATGAGTGACCTAAAAACGAACCTGTTGGTGGTAGGGGAGGTGGAAAGACTCTATATTTTGTTCAATTTTAACCTCCCTGGCTATTCGAAGAGCATGAAAGAGAGAAGACAAGGACGGAAGTTGGAAACGTCGTAGGATTTCACAAGTACTAAATATCATTATTTATGTTATGGATTTATGTAGGATTCTCGGAATCTATCATCGCTAACTCTCGCATATGAACCATTCATATTACTCTTAGATCACAAAAACATTTTCAGATGAACTTTCGATCAAAATATCCCTGTTTGTTCATTGCACTGCGTAAAAATTGCTTTTAATGTTCACTTTAATGGTAGAAGGTTGGGGTGCTTCTAAGACAAGAGGTGAGGAGCATTCAGCATTGTTTCCACTGCTATAATCCGCACACTGTAATAAATGACAGTTTTAATGTTATCTTTACTATACGGAAGAAATTCTGGAAAGCGAGCGGAAAGTCTAGGTGACAGTGTTTCACTCATAATTGAGTAGTTTATTTCATGGAGTGGTTTTTACCTCCGGGTACAATGAACATAAAGAATAAATTGAAGTAGCACTATAATTATTTTCTGAAAATAAACTTCATTAAGTGGAAGATGAGGTAGAATGCGGAGAAGTTAGTGGAAATGTTTTTCCAATTTTCGTGAAGAAACGAATTCTGTAATTTATATTTATGTTATTACTTTTTTAGCTGATCTTATTAAAGCTAATATCTCTGCAAACGAGTTCCACCTTACTTTATTTCCTACTTATCGTTAACTATTCAATGCCTTTCTTATTATATTATTAATTTTTATTTTAGATACTGAAAGTCTGCGAGTGTTTTTTTCGCTTAGTCTCCTGACCGTTGGTCTGACTTCGACGAGCTTGCGTGGTTCACATTCTGCACACATGGCGGAACCGCTTTAGTTGCCTCCTCCAAGATCTCAGTCAAGGGTGTCCCCCTAGTTCCTCTCTTGTTCGTCCGTTTCTTACGATATCTTTTTGGATATAAACATGTTATTATGAGATTATATATATATATATATATATATATATATATATATATATATATATATATATATATATATACACATTCTTTTTGCTTCCAATGTATATTGTATGTATATTGTGTATATTGTCTGTCGATTTTTGTGCTGTATTAATTGCGTTTTTAACAGTATATATATATATATATATATATATATATATATATATTATATATTTATATATATATATATATATAATTTTATTTGTTTAGGGGTAGGCTGCTCTCGCTTCCATGTAGAATATGATGGTATATTGCTAATAAGATGTGCAGTTTTACCTTTTTTCTTTAATCTCACTGTTTTTTTATTTTAGTAATTCATATTTTTTTGTTATGAAATTGAAGTGAGAATAGTTGACTGTGAGAATATGTGGGAAAAGATAGTTCAGGGTGCACATTTCTTTTTTCTTTAGAAAACAAAAGAAACGAGTTGATATTATTTAAAGAACATGTTAATATAAAGATAATTTATAAGATAAGACAATAGGAGAGTATGTACTGACAAAAGTGTAGTGACAACCAATATGGAATCCGTAATAACGAAAAAGGAAAGAGAGGAAAAGGAAATAAAGAATAAATATTAGGAGTTTTTGAAAGCTTAGGAATGTTTTGATATGTTTCAGTATTTGGAAATATGCCAAGAATAAGTTGCATTATGTCTGTTTTTTTATTGCAGGAAGTGGTTCTAAATGGATACAAATACATTCGGTTATGAGTCTTTTGTCTTGTTAGGAAACGGTGCACATTTCTTTTTGCATGCACATTTTCATAGTTCAGGGTGCACATTTCTTTTTTCTTTTTTTTTTTAGAAAACAAAAGAAACGAGTTGATATTATATAAAGAACATGTTAATATAAAGATAATTTTAAAGATAAGACAATAGGAGAGTATGTACTGACTAAAGTGTAGTGAAAGCCAATATGGAATTGGTAATACCGAAAAAGGAAAGAGAGGAAAAGGAAATAAAGAATAAATATTAGGAGTTTTTGAAAGCTTAGGAATGTTTTGATATGTTCAGTATTTGGAAATATGCCAAGATAAGTTGCATATGTCTGTTTTTTATTGGCAGGAAGTGGTTCTAAATGGATAAAATACATTCGGTTATGAGTTTTTGTCTTGGTTAGGAACGGTGGAATATTGGATGACAGTTTTTCAAGTCGAAGGAGTGGTTTATTTTAGAAATAAAGAAAGTGTCTGAGATTAGAACGCAGTGGTTTTTTTGAGTAAAGGATATTTATGTGAGATAAGGCCCAATAGGAGAGTTTTTGTGTCCAATGTAGAGGAATTGCAAGTTTGGAATGGCATGAATTCTGATACAACTTGTAAGCGAGGAAAGGGAAAAGAGGGCTTTTAAGTTGTGTAGTTTTGTAAAGTCTAATTTTGTGATTTGATAGCAGTCATTTTGGATAGGAACAAGATATTTGAATTTTTTTTTGAGGAAGAGTAAATATATATACATGTCGTTATGAGATGGGTTAAAAGTGGAGAGATGGAAGTTTCAAGTCGAAGTGATGGTGAAAATGAATTTCATGAGGCTTGGACCAGTGTTTTTTATGAAAACAATATTGTCCTTTATACGCCTCTCTGTGGGGGTTTTTCTATGTTCCCCAATGTAATGAATTCGTTTTAGACAATTCTTTGGCTGCACAAATTAAGCAATCGCAACTTATCAAGCAAGTGACCTATTTATTTAATAGCCCTTAACCCCAGAAATATAATTTTTAAAGCTTTTCCCAATTAGTTATAAAGCTTTTATGTAGTAATTTATATATATTTATTTTTATTTCTCATAACTAATCTTTTATTTTATTTTATACAAACCAAAAAATATTTTAATATTAATGTATTCAACTACACTTTTGGATATTCTGTGTGTTTATCCAACAACAAAGAACGAACTCTGTAAAGTAATAATATAAAAAATGGAGATAGTCTTTCCTCAAAATATTTGGGGAACACGTAAATCAATGTATTATAGTGCAATTTTGATATCCAAACAATTTTTAAAATTTAAATAATAGACCCTAATCGAGTTTAAATTTCACCTGCTCTCCCCCCTCCCCTCTTCATACAATATACATAAAAATATAACGAAAATTTCAATCTCCAAAGCCCTTAAGATCCAGAGGTCAGGTTTAGACCTTTTGGTAAATTGAGCCTAGTTTCTGTTATTCCAGGTGTGGACCATTCGCCCTTTACCTGGAGAGATACGTTGTTGACTTCGAATTCTGATGGCTTTAGTTTGTATATTTATTGTTAAACATTATTTACTTCTTGAACTATTTTTTTTTTCGATTTTTCTTCGAAAATTCAGATTTTAATGGTCTACAAAAATTAGTGGATAACAGATGATTATTCATCCACTCGCAAAAATTCCTTAGATCACGATCGCCACCTTCTACATCGACTAGTTGCAATGACATTAGTGATCCCACAAACAACAAAGACTCGTCACTTCCCAAAAGCCCTTTTTAGGCGATAGTAAAAAGGAGCAAAATTCATTATATGAAGTGTTTTTTTGGACCGTCGACTTTTGTAAAGATGTTCCTCTAACATATCATGAATATACGTTTGTAAGCTATGTAATTTCAATAACATAAAATTTATGGTTTTTGAGCTAGACCACGTACAAGCAGAACTTTTACGGAACTTAGTCATTTGGACTTAAGGGACACCCTACTCAAATTCATAAATTTCAATGATCTCGATACATTCCTTTACTATACATTTCATTAATTGTGTTTTGTGATCTCGAAAAGAATTTTTTTTTAATTTTACCCGATAATCTTGACTATTTTGTAATTTGAATGGTGAACTGTATCGTTCGAGGTATTTGAAGATATAAAATAACCTATATTAACAATTTTTTACATAGATTAACAAATAAGACACTATATTTTGTTTAATTTTAACCTCTCTGGCTATTCGAAGAGCATGTAAGAGAGAAGGCAAGGACGGAAGTTGGAAACGTAGTAGGATTTCACAAGTTCAAAATAACATTCTTTATTTTATGAATTTATGTAGGATTCATTTAATTTATCATCGCTAACTCTCACACATTACTCTTAGAACACAAAAAACCGTTTGAAATGCACTTTCGATCAAAATATCCCTGTTTGTTCGTTGCACTGCGTAAAAATTGCTTTTAATGTTCACTTTAATGGTAAAAGGTTAGGTTGGTTCTAAGACAGAGGTGAGGAGCATTCATCATTGTTTCTAATGCTGTAATCTGTAGACTGTAATGAAGGAAAGTTTTAATGTTATCTTTACTATACGGAAGAAATACTGGTCAGCGAGTGGAAAGTCTTGCCTTCATCCTAGACAATTTCTGAACTACACGGATAGCCTAGAAGGCACATGAACTGTTGCCGTAGGTGACAGTGTTTCACTCATAATTGATTAGCTTATTTCATGGAGTGGTTTTTACCTCCGGGTACATTGAACATTAAGAATAAATTGAAGGAGCACAATAATTCTGAAAATGAAGTACATTGAGTGGAAGATGTGGTAGAATGCGGAGAAGTTGGAGGAAGTGGTGGAGTTTAGATTGACTGTAATGGCTGAGATAAGGGGGGCAAAGTGAAATACGTGAATTTTCGTATGAAAGCGAACTTTTTGAGCTGGTCTTATGAAAGGTAATATCTCTGCAAGATGTCCTGAAAGGAGTTCTACCTTACTTTATTTCCTACTTATCGTCGTTTATTGAACGTTAACTATTTAATTCCTTTCTATTTCTATTATTAATTTTATCTTTTGATCTGTTTACGGGACGTCTGTGAGTGCCTTTTTCTCTTAGTCTTCTCCCCGTTGGTCTGGCTTTGAGGAGCTTCGCGATCTTCGTTCATTAATCACACATGGCCGAAACCGCTTTGGTTGCCTCTTCTCCAGATTCTCAGGTTAAGGGTGTCACCCTTGATTCCTCTCAAGTTCTTTGGTTTGTTATATAATGTTACCACGTTATATATCATTCTTTTTGCTTCCAATGTGTGTATATTATCTGTCGATTTTCGTGCTGTATTAATTAGCTGTTTAACAGTATTTTTATTTTTAATAAGGGTGGGCTGCTCTCACTCCCATGTAGAATAGGATGGTAGATTCCTTATAAGACGTGCAGTTTTACCTTTTTTTCCAACCTCACTGTTTTGTGATTTTAGTAATTCATATTTTTTGTTATGAAATTGAAGTGAATAGTTGACTGTGTGACTATGTAGGAGAAGTTAGTTTAGGGGTGAACTTTCTTTTTTTTTTTTTTTTTTTTTTAGAGAAGGAATGAAACGAGTTGATATAATATATAGAACGAGTTAATATATAGACAATTTATAAGATAAGAAAACAGGAGAGTAAATACTGATAAAAGTGTAGTGACTACCAATATGGAATCTGGTACCAAATAAAGAATAAATATTAGGAGTTTTTGAAAGCTTAGGAATGTTTTGATATGTTGAGTATTTGGGAATATGCCAAGGATAAGTTGCGTATGTCTGTTTTTTTTTTTTTTTTTTTTTTTTTGGCGGGAAGTGGTTCTTAATGGATATAAATACATTCGGTTATGAGTCTTTTGTAATGGTTAGGAAAGGTGGTAAGGATGGAAGTTTTTTCAAAGTCGAAGGAGTATTTTAAGAATAAAGAATATCTGAGAGCTTAGACGCAGTGGGTTTTATTGAGGAACCGAAATATTTGTGCTGGGTATAAGGCCCTTGAGGAGGTTTTTGGTCTCCCCAATGTAAGAGGAATTGCAGTTTGGACTAGAGCATGGAATTCTGTATACAACTTGTGAGCGATGGAAAGGGGAAAGAGGATCTTTTAGGTTGTTGTAGAGTTTGTAAAGTCTACTTTGAGATTTGAAGACAAGTCTTAGGTCGGGATTGAGGGAACGTAATCATTTTTGAATTTTTCCTGAGAGAAAATGAATATAAGGAAGGCATCTACAAAGATGGTTAGAAGTGGAAAGATGGGAAGTAAAAAGTGATGGTGGATGATTTATGTGGTTGTGGAACAGTCTGTTGATAGTGCCGGGGGGAAAGTTATTTGATATTAGGATGTGTTTGATATTTTTTTCTTGATGAATATTAACCATGCATCATTTCATGATTTTTAAAGTAGACAGAATTTTTCTAGATACTTTGAAAACATACTAGATAGATTAACAATATTTTAATTTTACAATTTAAATTGCGTCGATGGAAGGATTGCGTTAAGGCTGATCTTGGGGGCATGGGCTTGAACAATTGAAATTGAGACAGTTTCGACAATACAAAATAAAAGGCAATGAGGCGGTTTGTGGCTTAAATGCTTTTTCTTACTTAGAGCTGATTTCAATGCATCCATCTTGATAACTAGCGTCTAAAAACTGAAAAATTTCGCTCTCATTAGTGGTGGAACCAGGTGCTCCAAGCTTGCCCCCCTATTAAATTAAGATCGCGCAACACAGTGAGAGAAGAGGAAGGCCAAAATTCGTGAGAGCAAGGTATTGTGAGAGTTCACGAAACTAGCAGAAGAGGAGGGTGGCATATATAAAACAAAATCGCATAACATCAAATATTAATTTTTCGAAAATCCCAAGATATCATTAAATATTATTAAAAAAAAGAAGACAAAATATAATGTTATATTAAAACAAACATGTATAACATCTTGAAAACATTTTTTTTTTTTTTTTTTTTTAATGTAGAAGCTCCTTCCGATCCCAATCCTACAATACCTACCTCTCCTCTCTCTCGACTCGTGACAATTCCCTGTGGAATGTCACGAAGAGAATCCTAAAATCCCCCCTGATATCCCATCCTCTCCGGCGTAGTGATAATTCCTGGGCTGCTTCTGACAAAGATAGGGCCCAGGAATTCGCACTACACCTTTCCAAGGTATTCACTCCTCATTCTGATCTCAATCCAACCCACACCGCAATAGTTGAAGAGTTCCTTACGTCACCGATACCAATTTCCTTACCACCTAAAGCAATCAATCCCTCTGAGGTCAAATATCTGCTTCAAAAGCTTCCTCTCCGTAAATCCCCTGGATACGATCTCCTTACTCCTCAAATCCTAAGACAACTTCCACCTAAAGCCATTACATTCCTTACATATATCTATAACTGTATCCTACGCACTACCTATTTCCCTCTGTTGTGGAAACACTCGACTATCATCCTTTTCCTAAAACCAGGCAAACCATCCAACTGTACGTCATCCTACAGACCTATTAGCCTTCTTCCGATCCTCTCCAAAATCTTCGAAAAACTCCTATTGAAACGAATCCTAGCCAAATTTCACAATTTTCCTTCACACCAGTTTGGATTCCGTCCTCAACATTCCACGGTTCAGCAAGGACTCCGAGTTGTAGACCACATTTCCTCCGCCCTTGAGTGCAAGGAGTATTGTTCGGGTGCCTTTCTGGACATAGCTCAAGCTTTTGACCGGGTGTGGCACCCGGGACTGCTCTATAAGCTCAAAACCCATTTACCTCAATCCTTATACCTAATCCTCCGATCCTATTTATCCAACCGCTCCTTCCGAGTTCGCTGTGGTTCTGAATATTCCGAACAATATACTGTTGAGGCCGGTGTTCCTCAAGGCAGCGTCTTAGGACCCGTCCTCTACATCCTCTTCACCGCCGATATCCCTACCGATCCCAATACCTTTCTGGCAACATTTGCTGATGACACAGCCATTTTATCATCCAATTCCGATCCTGAAGCAGCATCGCTAAATCTCCAAAAGCACCTTTCCCTTGTCGAAGACTGGTGCAATGCTTGGCGCATTAAGGTGAACGAAAGCAAATGCACTCACGTCACATTCACCCTTCGACACAAATCCTGTCCAACGGTTTATTTCAATTCCATACCGCTTCCTTCCTCAGACACAGTCCGGTATCTCGGCTTTTTACTAGACAAAAGACTGACGTGGAACCCACATACAAGACTAAAAAGAAAAGAACTCAACCGCAGATTCGGCCAGTTATACAGACTACTAAACAGAAAATCTCATCTTACAGTTGACAACAAATTACTAATATACAAGACAGTACTGAAACCTATATGGACCTACGGACTTGAACTGTGGGGAACAGCTAAACATTCTAACATCAAACGCATCCAATCCTTCCAATCCAAAGTCCTCCGAACAATAGTTAATGCTCCATATTACGTTACCAACTGTATCCTACACCATGACCTTAATATTCCGATTGTTTTAGACCTGGTACCATCCAAATTTTCCAAATTTCATCAGAACCTTAGTCATCATCCTAACCCTCTAGCGCAATCCCTATCCAGCACCACCCATCCCTACAATCCTCCTCGAAGATTGAAACGGCAGTGGCCACGAGACCTATTGTAAACATTTAAACTGGAGTTCTGACAATGGTCAGATCCTCCACTCATGTACGGTATGTTTGTGGCTACAGCGCCCTAACTCAGCCTCCACTGGCTCAGACCGGTGATGCGGCTGAGATAGAGGCGCTGGGATCTCTTGGGTTCCGCTTTTTCCTCACAAGTGGAGGGAAAAGCGCTTGCTGGGGTCCCTTTAGCAATTGTATACATTGTATATAGTTATGATTGTGTGTAAGATGTTTATTTATTTGCCAACTTTTTATTTATCTCAATAATAGGTTTTTATTTCGATTTGTTTTGTTTTTTATTTATTATTATTATTTTATTGTATATATATGAATTTATTTATGTTCTATTTTATGTAATTTGACCATTATTATTATTTTCTGTATATATAGTATGAATGTGGTCTCTTATCAATATTATTATTGTTCATTTTGTAACAAATTGTAATATATCTCAATAAAAATAATATATATATATAAAAAAAAAAAAAAAAATGTAGAAGCTCAATTTTAAGAAATTATAATAAAATATTATTTATAATAAATTAAAAAAAAAAGTTGTATAGAAAATACGGTAATTGAATATTTATACGTTTAAAGTATATGAAAGTGTATGATAATTCACTATCACTAAATCTCACGAATTTTCACCTAACTGTTCTTTCGCAGTTTAACGCACGCAGCCTTTGAAAGGGGGCAGGCTTATTTTTAGAGCACCTGGTTTATTTTTTTCACATATTTTAACCGCAATTCTCTGAATTAATCAGCCTCCCTTCGACTTCTTCTGTGCACTCATTATTTAAATTTAATAAAACTAGATAGGATGTCCCTTCACTCATTCAGACTCTTCTAGACACGCTTGCACAATGGTGAAGCTTCCAAATCACAACTCACTCTCATTGCGAACTCAAACATGAACCATTCGTATTACTCTTAGATCACAAGTATAATAGTTTCCAATGCACCCCCGATCAACATAACCCTGTTTGTTCGCTGCACTGCTTAAAAATTGCACCTGATAACTTTTAATGTTCACTTTACCCGATGGTAGAACGTTAGGAAGGTTTTAAGACAAAGGTGAGGAGCATCCGGTATCGTTTCCACTGCTATTTGACTTGAAGATATAAAATAGCCTAGATTAACAATTTTATACTTTAATGCATATTTAACAATTTAAAAATAAGAAGTATTGTTGTGGTTGTAGCTTGAATGTCGACTCAATCTTGGGTGTGATACTATTAGTTAAGGACAACAACAGGTAACAGAAATTAGTCATTAACCAATCTCCTAGAAATACGTGTGTTCACTATCGTGATTTCGCTCGAAACTTTCTAGGCATGAGTGACCTAAAAACGAACCTGTTGCTGGTAGAGGAGGCGGAAAGACACTATATTTTGTTTAATTTTAACCTACCTGGCTATTCGAAGAGCACAAAAGAGAGAAGGCATGGACCGAAGTTGAAAACGTCGTAGGATTTCACAAGTACCAAATAACATTAGTTATGTTTTGGATTTATGTAGGATTCTCGGAATTTATCATCGCTAACTCTCGCAGATGAATCATTCATTTCAGATCACAAGAACAGTTTCCAATGCACTTCCGATCAACATAACCCTGTTTGTTCGCTGCACTGCTTAAAAATTGCTCCTGATGACTTTTAATGTTCACTTTACCCGATGGTAGAACGTTAGGAAGGTTCTAAGACAACCTGGTTTCAACTGCTGTAATCAGCACTCTGTAATGAAGGACAGTTTTAATGCTCTACTATACGGATGAAATACAGTATTTCTGAGGTGAAAAATTGGAATGAACCCTTCACTCATTCTCAATTCTACTTATTTTTTCACAAAATGGTTGAGTTTCCTAATGACTGTCTTCAATTACAATATTTTCTTTAGTTCAAAGAAGATTTAAGGAAAAGAAGCCCACCTTAATAAAGTTCAATTGGTTAAATTTACAAGAAATTTCGAGGTAGTATTTTTCATCTTGGAGAGATAGTGTTTCATCGTCATTACGAATGAGTTCATGTTCAGTTGGTGTCAACTTGCTAAGAAGGAATCTCTATTTGCAAAATAAGGCGATCGATTGAGCTTTGAGGGTTCTTACTTCTTCAAAAGACTTAGCCCCACCTACAAAGTTGTTGATGAAAATGGAAGTTAAAATAAATAAAAAACAGCTGTATTAAAAAACGTTTAAACTTTAATGCGCATTCGGATCGAAACATCATAACACGTGATTTGAATGTCAATCCAGTCCTGAATGTGATGCTAGTGATCTCTTAGTTGCAGCTGGCTTCTGGCTCATCCTCTTCTCTGTTCAGCCCCATTTCCTCTTCTTCTTCTCTCTCATGATGTTCTTTCTAAACTAAAATAATCTGTATCCACCACTCACTCTTACTTTTCTTTTTTTTTACTTTCTTACAAAAAGAGGGGCTCAAAATGGTTAGTCGTCCCCATGACAATTGAACTATCTTCGATAACAAAATTTTTTCTTATTCAAGGTGGATCGTTGTCCACCTAAATCAAAGTGCAATTGATGTGAATTTAGGAGGTATTTTCGTGGAATGTTGTGAGGTTGTGATTCATCGTCATTACCAATGAGTTAGTGTTCGGTTGATGCATACATACTAAATGGAAATCACTAATTCTTCATCTTTCTCTATTTTCATCTAGCCGTTAAGGAGGGAGCAACCTCGGTTTGTCCCTATCCTGGGACTTCTTCTCCACGCCCACTAGGGTCGATCCTCCCTCTCTCTATGAATTTTTATGTCCAATTTAAAGCATTTTGCAATCAGAAACAATTAACATGGTGAGATTACATAAAGAGGAACAATTTTTTCATTTATTTTAATTTGCTTTTCTTTAATTTTCAATATATAATATTTTTTATGTGTAATCAGAATTTTCGAGATATGTTGAGATAATCTAGTTCTAAATTTTTTAGACGTTACAGCAATGTATATGCCTTCACAATTCTCACAATTAACTTTATATATAACATTTTGTTTCTCCATATTTTCTATTTTATCTTTCATAACATTTAAATTTTTTTTTTATTTGTTATTATTATATAAGCCAAAAGATATATTTGGGTGATCGTACTTTTTAAAGGTACTTTTTATTCTATCTGTTAATTTTTGGATAAATGTCATTTTATGATATTTTAAATTTATGTTGTTACCTTTTTATTTTTTTAGTTTTTATTTCTCTATTATCACTGTTATTTCCTTCTCTGAACTTGTATTCATTAGTTTCATTTAAGTATTTTATGAAATGTTAAATTTCATTCGGTTACATAGTTATATAATATAACAATTTTGAGCTTTTTCTGGTAGAATTTAGAGTGTATAAAACTATTTATAAAATTTTAAAACGGGCTAAGCAAGCGAAATTTGATATGGATGTCAAATGGCACTAACAGTAGTCAGAGGGTTAAGTTTGCGAATATTTACAGAAGGTAATGTTGCGGAGGACTGATAAAGAATTCATCAATTATGCATGTTGGGGTTACTCTTTTAGGCTTTTTCATCAAACTTTTTTCATTATTATTATTTTTAACAAATTGAAAAAGTTTTGTTTTTAATTAAAAAGAAAAGAAAAAAAAACTTGTTTCTTATTTGTTATATTAAGGGAAAAATTGAGGTTCCTCTCTTTCTCCCTCGTTCTCAGTGTGCCGAGAGGTGTAACTTTACTGCCCTTCTAATGATACTATATAAAGGGGAAGTAACGGTTACTGGGGAGAGAGGAAAATAAGTTGGGTTTGCGACCCGTCGGAGATGGCTAGTTTTAATAATAACAACCAGTCTCATCTCAAGAGTAGTTTTTTGTTTAATGGTTACAGCTTAAAAGTCCTCTAGTGTTTTAGATGTAGTTCGTAAACCATAATGCATAAAAATATTATACCTGAACTGTAAAATTACATGAAAAGTACCCTAAAATAAAATATTAAGGACATTAAATGGTGATTGTTAGATTTAATTTTCTCATTGCAAAGGTGCAAGATGCATAGTATATAGCGCCTCTTCTGGTAAGCTCATTTTAATGAAAAAAGTTTTGTCACGTCTCGGGCGTATAGTTGTCTTAAATATGAAATTTTAGTTTCATAGAACTTACCGTTTCCGCCCGGGAGTTACCACACACACACACACACACACACACACACACACAGACCTTTTTGCGGGACTTTGTTATTTGGACTCAGGGGACACTAAAACGTGTATTTCCGTTGAAAACTGGAATTCGAAAATTTTCACGATCGCAATACTTCCCCTTACTATATATAGTAAGTGAAAATAAAAACAGCGAGAGACAGACAAATAAGGAGAGCAAATAATCAAAGACGAAAACGCAACAACTGGCGAGAGGTTACAATGGATTTGCCACTGTAAAATAAAATATTCTTTCTACAATAATAAAGTACAAAAAAATAAATAAGAAATTTAAATCAGCTTCAATTAAATATAAAGAAAATAAAAATATGAACATGCTTGAAGCAGTGACAAATCCATTTCAAATAACCTCTTTGCTCCCATCATCTGTATCTTTGTAACCACACTTTATCACACACATCAGGCCTGTCACAATAGTAAATTAGTGGACTGTATGGATTAAAAAAAAAAAGGTAAACGACAAATCAGAATAGTTTTATTATTGACTTATCAATTGTCTTGCTTATTTTTGTTGTATCTGCAGTTACTTTGATAATTGGAAATTGAAGTAATATATTTATAACAAATATTCAATTCATTAGAAATTAAATTTAAGTTTAAAAATAAATAGGAAGCTCTTAATAATCTCTTCTTTGTACAGATATTGTTTAATAACAGTAATTCCTTATGGAGTTGGTATTGAACATAAGAGCCTTTAATTCTTTTTTTCCAATGTTTAATGTAACGTAGTCTTCTGTGCCGCAGGCTGAAAAAATTTCTGAATTGTGTTCAGTAATCTAATGGCTTAGAAGAAAACTGTACTTCCTTTTTAAATGGGTGTAATTAGTGCACAATTCGCTTTTTATACCACATTAACGAAGCCATTGAAAACACCGCTATCATTGTTGTCATAATATTATGAATATATACTTTTTTAAAATTGTGACATGACTTATTTTTTGTTCAATTATGTTTAAATATAAACCTTTGTTGCTCAAAAAAAAAAAAAAAAAAAAAAAAAAAAAAAAAAAAAAAAAAAAAAAAAAAAAAAAAAAAAAAAAAAAAAAAAAAAATCCGTCTGCCCACCTTAAGAATTCATGAATACCAGTTTCCTGTTAATAACGGTATTTGACAGTTAATTAAATATTATACAAAACAAGAAAAGTATCATTTAAATCCGTCCGGAAATAGCATAGATACAGACAGCGTTTAGAAATTAGCAGTGGTGATAGGTCATTTTCATTTGATTAATTTATTGCTTTTCATATTAGTTAATCACCCGAAAACAGCTATACCCTAATATAGTTATTCAGAAATAATAAACCATTACCAATAAATACACCTGTATCTCAGTTGTATTTTAAGATAGAGAAACAAATAAATAAACTTTTAATATCATGACACACATGATAAACAAAATCAAAAATTGAAACTTTTTATACATATACGTTTAAAACTCAGTAATTTTCGAAGACCAAGAAACATTGTATCGTGTATAAGAATTAGTACACCTTGATAAATTATAAAATAGAAAAAAAAAATGAAATTTTACCTATATAAATAAATCTTACGACTTAAAAAATTAATAAACACCCAAAATTGTATTATTATATGATATAAATATGATTATATATAATTTGTTAGTGCTTATATTAGAAAATGCAACTGCCTAAAAAATCAAGAACAGTTATTTAAGTCGGTTAAGAAAGAGATTTAGTGTTATAAAATTAGAGGTGACGATAAGACCATTTTTCTATGATTAATTTAACGATTTTAATATTAGTTAATTGCATGTAAACAAATATATTAACAGTTATACCCTAATATAGGTATACAGAAATAAAAAGTTATTTTGTCGAAATTTTCAACTTTATTTAACTTAATACTTATCCCGTCAGTTTTACTTTAATCACGGTTAAAAGTTATATGCACTCATTTTTTATTAATATGTGCATAAGTAATATTTGAGTTTCTTGATATCTTTATACCGCCTACATTCTAAAATTTGACGAGTTAGTGATGAAATCAATATGTTTTCGTTAGTTAATAATATATAGAATCATCAAGACGTGAAACGACGAAAGAGCCTCGAGTTTTAGTACAGCCCTATAGGTTAAGAGCCATCAGCAAACCTTGTAAGGGTTTGAAACTACTTACAGGGAACCCATATACGTTAAAATTACTACCTACGCACTAAAGATCTAAGCTACTCAACCATCTCAGTCACATTGAATTAACCAATCCGGATTAAACTTCCGTGTTGTACTGAAAATAATGAAGAATTCTATAAAACACACCTCTATATAGCAAACTGTTTACGTCTACTTGATTATTCATCTGTATGAATACCAACATTTGATAATCCTCTTTTAAAAAATAATGTTTGTATACCTTTGTAGCATTTCGCTGCTTACAAAAAGTTATATATATATTCGTATAGTTGTTTTTAAAGTTTAAACTCTGCTTGAACCTTTCCAGACGACCAGAAACATCAGTGAGGGCAGCGTATTGAATTAAAAAAACAATTCGAGAAAGGAAAATATTGCCTTGAAGACACAGAGGGAAGTGGGGATTGCTTCCTCTCAACTTAACATTGACAAAACGGCCGCCGCACAGTGGGCAATATGACCGATTTAGGTGGACAAAATTCTGGAACTTGTCTATATTTAACCTTTGGGGTCAATTAAATTATCTTCTCCGCGAAACTCGAAAAAAAACTTTTATTTGGCAAAAATACAATTAACAAATGTTTACTAGACTAACACTAAGAACTAATAAATCATAAACTACAGGACTAATGAACTCTGCTAGGGATTACAAGCAAGGGGTTTATATACAGGCTGACATTGTAACTTTTCTATAATTTATTGACCATAACTGTCCCAGATTACGGAAAAAAATATTTAAAACAATTATAAGAAAAAATATAAAAACTAATCAATTTTTTAACACGATTGGCGAGCGCACAGTGGTCAAATATCAAATTTATCTAAAATTTAAAACTCCTCTATATTGTACGTTTGAAGTCCTAGAATATTGGGAAAAATATTACGAAAAACCTAATTATGGCTCGGAGTTGCTAAAACCTGCTAATAGATGTATTTTATATGATTTAGGAAATCTTGAAATTACAGATTGTAAAACTTTTGATTCAGTGTGTTGTGTCTGAAAAAAATTATGTATTACCAAACCACAAAAAAATCTTTGTAATATCTAAAGACTAGAAGGATTGGTAAAACAAATCCTTGGGGTAACTTGGGGTTATATAGTTTTTCGTTATTGAATAAGGGCATACATTTACATATTGCTAAATTAAACTCTACAGGAGAGATTTCAATGTATATTCAATAACGAGTTGGAAATATAGTGTCTTGCCTGTCTCAGCAATGTCCATTGTTAAATAAAAGCAAAAATAATTTGCTCTAAATACACCTAGAAACAATAAATGGCATCGAATAAAGATAATCCTACTGCCGGTTATTAGACACTTGTGTTAACAGGAATGATTTATTCATTTACTTTTTATTTGTAAACACGGTATGGCGGGTATTAATAGTATTAAGTGCCTTGCCAACTAATAATAAAAAGGTGAAGCACTGGAAAATTTGTCCACCTAAATTGGTGATTTTACCCAGTGTGCGTCAATCAAAGTAATTGGAAAAGTAAAAAAGCTTGAATGTTGGGTTTCACACACAATAAATGCCTGCAACAAAAAAAAAAGTTATTTTATATATTTTTTTTCTAACTAATAATTTAATTCTTGATTTAACCAGAGAACGAAAAATGAATATAAATATTCATTCGTATATCTATGTGCTTATATTTATATGGAAAATTTGCTATTAATTTAAAATGTGATGGTTTAATTTAAGCAAAAGTGCAATAAATCCTAAAAAAATAAAATGTGTCAGTCCAAAAAGAGGAAAACATGCAATTTCGTGCAGTATAAATTGTACTGTATTATTCCTCAATACATAAACGGGATAGCTGATCTGGTTTGAAACTGATACACATAAGCAAATAGAAGGTGTAAAATCATAGAAATCCGGCCCTGGTGGCCTTTCTTTTTAACATCTATCTTATAGTTGTAATTATACATTTCTATTCATTTTCATATTTGCTAATTATCTGATTAAGCAAAATGCAAATTTAATTTTGTAGTCAAAACTCCATAAATATATAAAAATTTTCTGGACAACACAATATGTTTATGCAAGTACAACTATTGGAAACCGTTCTACCGATTATCGTACACAGTGTGTTATCGTAACACTAACATTATTTCGATATTTGTAAAGATACACCACATGAAACTAGTGTGATCGGAAGTTTTTAGTTAATATCTATTATCTCACAGAACATCCTATGTATATATATATATATATATATATATTGATATAATTTACTATTACCTAAACTGTTCTGAATTCCCCATCTCAAGTTATTAAATTCATCCACCGGCTCATCGCGGTCAAAATAAATTTAAGAATTTAATCATAATAAATTCGGGCAGATCGGATTACAGGTACTCAGAGGCCTGGTTTATGTTGTCATTAAATAATAAAATGCAAGGATAGGTACTATAACTCGAGTTTGTAATTTTTTTTTTACGGTTGAAAAACTCTAATTTTCAGGATAAACACTGTTCAAAAACATAAGGAAGAAAGAAAAAATACATTATTCTAAGGTTTAGGTGGCAAATAATGAAATATTTCAAAATCACAAACACATGACTTATACCTACCTCCGTTGTTGAAATCATTTTAATAATTCTAATCAGATGCATATTTTTTTTGTTATAAACGTCGTTTTATATATATATATATAAATAAGTTCATACAATTAATAAGTTAAATGTTTTACTTTCACTTACCTATATATGAAATATATAATAAGAGAAAGGATTACGATCGTGGAAATTATCGAATTCTAGTTTTCGACGAAAATAAAGGTTTTAAGGTCTCCGAAATCCAAACGACCAAGTCCCGAAAGAAGGTCTGTGTGTTAGTGTGTGTGTGTGTGGTAACTCCCGGGCGGAAACGGTAAGTTCTATGAAACTGAAATTTCATATTTAAGACAACTATACGCCCGAGACGAGACAAAACCTTTTTCATCAAAGCCGACTAACTAGAAGAGCAACTTTATACAATGCATTTCTTACCTTTTTACGATTTTCTCAAAAAAGGCTTTAACGATTTTGATTAAACTCACAATATTTATGTAAATTTTAATGGGCGTTAATATTATGTAGGTTTTATTCTGATTGAAATTGTATAGCAAGGCTTAAATAGCGATATTTTTTTTCTCTGAAGTACCTTTAATTTTGTACATTCAAAAAGATTAACTATATCATCTTAATGACATTGATGAAGTGCAGCTAAATGTACAAGATGGACGAATTTGATGACCAACTAAAGGATAAGAGAGCATAACTATTTTTTAATGCAATTTTTGTTTCTTGATATTAAGAACAGTAATATGGACGTATAATATACCGTTGGAAAGAGAAAGATTTTGAAAAAAATATTATCTGATACACAAAGTTGTAAAAGGTAATATAAAGTGACGAATAGGGAATAAACTTATTACTAATAAACAATTTAATATAGTTTTATTATTGGGTTGATGCAAAATTAATGCAGGTTTTTAGTAGGTATTGTAAATACGCTATATCTTTACTTTAACCATATATATTTAATCAAAATAATTTCCATCTGAATCAATGCACTTTTGCCAACGTTCAACAAGCTTTCTTATTCCACCAGAAAAAAAATCCGAATCCCTGGACTCAATGAAATCACGAAAAGAATTTTCAATGTCGTCCTGGTTTTGAAAATTTTTCTCCCTCAAAAAGTTGTCCAGATGCCTGAAAAAGTGGAAGTCTGTAGGAGAGAGGTCAGGTGAATAAGGCGGATGTTGGAGAACTTCGTAGCCCAACTCGTGCAGTCGTCGAAGCGTTGGTTGTGCAACGTGTGGTCTGGCGTTATCGTGGAGCAGGATCGGCCCCTTCCGATTCATCAATGCTGGGCAAAGACGTTGCAATTTTTGAGTTCCGAGTTCCGCCGCCATTTCTCGTGTGGTTTTGGTTGGGTCTTCTTCCACTTTTGACCTCAGCTGGTCGTTGTCCAGAGCAAGATGACGGCCCCGACCTTCCTTGTCTTCGAGGTCGAAATTTCCTCTGCGAAACTTCTGGAACCAACGCTGCACCGTGCACTCATTAATAGCCCCCTGACCCCACACTTCATTAATATTACGAGCCGTTTGCGCAGCGCTGCGCCCTAATTTAAATTCGTAAAAATAAATTTGACGAAAATCGCACTTTGACATTTTCGATTCAAGACCTTTGAACACACTGAACAAAACGATTTTACTAAACAAATTCATGGTGAAAGAGAGGGTATTAGATAAGGTTTGTTTTGGTATAATAATGATCAATGTTAGGATTAGCTTTGTTTACACAATTGGAATTAAGATATTGCAATAGAGGAAACCTGCATTAATTTTGCATCAACCCAATATTTAATCTAAATCATATGTTTCCATTGCTCTTAGTTAACAGCTTATGCACAAATACGATTATTTCATAATGGAGGACTTTCTTGTTATTTTCTAAATTATTCAGTTCACCTCTTATTAACATTTTATAAATTCGTTTTACGCTAAACCCAACAACTTTATATGTTTATGGTCCATGATACAACTTCATTAACACTATTAGGTATTCTTAAAAAAAAAAAAAAAAAAAAAAAAAAAAGAAGCATTAATTATACAGAGACATCTAAAAATTGAAGAATTCTAAAATATATCACTTTATTTATTTCTCGTCTTTGAAATGTCAAACAAAAATAAAGAAATAAAAGTAATAATAATTTGATTTAATAGTTGCTAAATAGAAGTCGCGTGTTGCTGGCACTGGATTTTTTCTAGTTGTAGGAAGATATAATAAATTAATTAGTAGTTGGTTCATCACGACTAAATTATAATTTTTCACAATTCAACTGAACTTTAATTCATTTAACGTCACTGCTGCTATTGCTAATCGGACGATGCTACAGTAACAGTCCTAAATTTTTCTTTTCTATATTAATTTAGGTTCTGGATCTTAAACGAGTACCTGACATTGTATAGACGCGGGACCGCAATTTTACGTCCCCTTCGAAGAACCATATAACTAAGGACTTTTTAATATAAAATAAAAAACCTTGGGATCATCTGCCGAGTTAAAACACGAGGCCTACGGCATTGAAGGCTATTAAGCTAGCAACAGCATTACAGGTAACCCCCGTTTTGGTCTTGAACAAAGAACTACATAAAATCTTCCTTTCTAATTGTGCACAAGAAGTCCCTTGTTAACTTCTGCATAACAATTATACATTAAATAATTGAATGTCAGTTCGGCTTTTGACAGTGTTTCTCTTTGTTTAAAGGGAAAGCGAAGCCTTCAGGGGGAAAAGAGGTAGCTTATTTTATTTTATTTTTAAAGCATTTAATAAACAATTGTCGAGAATTTTATTCGTATCTTGTTATTAGAAAAATTAAATCGGGAAAAGGCAAAAAAAAAAAAAAAAAAAAACGGTTTCCTTCTTGAATTAAAAAAATATTTATTTTGAAAGGGATTTAAAAAATGAGGAAAATGTATTTCAGGTTAAATTAAACAATGGAAATTGAGCGAGACTTTTTTTTTTTTTTACCAATTTATTTTTCGTGCTGAAGAAAAAAAAATTGGCTGTTCTTTTAATGAAAAAAATGAATCAGGAGATATTAGAGATGGAGAAGGATAGTACAGAAGTAGCACCACCTCTTTTATATAAGTAAAGAAGGTCTCTCATCCAGCTCACTTTCAGCCTTCTCCAAATGAACAGCTATGGCAATTCGTAAATAATTGTTGAGTTTGAATCTACTAAATATACAATTTGCTTAATAAATTATTATTTTTAATACTTGACTAATACACAAAGTTATTTTAATTTAACGAAACCAAAAAGAAAGAATTACAAAGACAAATTAGAAAAAACGGTAAGTGAAAGTTGTGTTTCGTGCAACAGATTTATTCGAGTCCGGTTACAGCAGATTTTTTTTTCTGTTAATCGTAATTCGACTCTGGCTTTAAAAGACCCTCCTAAGCTTCACCAAACTCAACGAAGTATTGAAAGAATAAACTGGCGATTTTGTCTTACACCATTATTGCACAGAAGACTCAATAAAATTTAAAATATTAATTTGGATCCTTCCATTAAGAAAATAAAGAACTTAACCAGTCAACATGACATGGACCACTTTTTAATTTTTTTGATTCTTTATTCAAAAACATAATTCTTGGCTTATATTTATCTTAGGGAAATATGCTACAGATGGTATTCTTCTCGATATCATTGATTATTTTTAGAGTGCTCAACATTGAATGTTGAATACAAATTAAAACATAACAAGCTATACCGGGTAACAGGGAAGAAGAAATAGATAAACAGGTTTATAAGTTGAAGATTTTTTTTTCTGTAAATGTGATAGTTTAATGTTGGATTACTTATGACATTAAGTATTAAGTGATTCGAAACAAACCAGGGTGCGTTAATTGTTTTCCGTAGATTTCTTTATCATATTGTTTTTATTTCTTATGTGTGTACGCGTTTTGTTAAACAATATTGTAAGAAGCAAGTATATTAAGCATAAATAGAGTGATTTAGATTAGTTGTTTCACATGTGTAGTGTAAAGAGGATTGGCAGTTGTTTGTACTTGATAGAGTATGTATATTTCATATTGGCCTAGTGTCCTAGCATATTGCAATATACGTATTTTCTACATAATTAAAACGTTCACGGTGGCGCCCGATTTTCAATGTTTTCTTCCTGTATGAGGGGGCACTTGAATTTATGCCGCGTTTCATCGATTATTACTTACTGAGACCTGTATATAAGTTGTACGTTTTCTAACATTCTAGTGGGTGCTTATTTAGAAACTTGCGTAATTAGTGCGGTTTTTTTATTCTAACCTCAGATGTCTGCCAGTAAGTATAACTCGAAAGACAATTAAAACGTATTTTTTATTTTTGCCCTCATATTTGATATATAACATTATATGGAAATAAATACCAGTGATACGCGGCGCCTTGAACGTGTTACGACTAACTGATCAAAAAATAAATAAATACAAATATTAATATTAATTATATATGTATATATAATTCATTTTTTTATAAGTAAGATTCTAAAAAATTTAAATAAAGATATTATTATTCAAATCTTTTAGGATCTTATTTTTATATATATATATATATATATATATATATATATATATATATATATATATATATAAGTATATAAAATTCTCGAGGCTTGCTGGAGGGTGTGACGTAGGTTCGAACGCCCTACTCACATATTTTAGTTCACAAAATACCACAAACAGTCATGGATTCCTCTGAGGTAAAACGCCCATTATCCGGAAGTAAACTAGTCCCCCGTTCGGGTTTCCGGGTGGGGACTGCTTCAGAGGAATCTAGGCGCAAGATGAAAAGTAGAGGTACTGCGTAAAATATTTGGTCCGAAGAGAGATGAGGCCACTGGGGAGTTTAGAAGGTTGCACAACGCGGAATTGCGGATTTTGTATCCTGTGAATATAATTGAGTTGATAGCATCGCGGAGACTCAAATGGGCGCGTAAAGTTGTTGGGCTTAGTGAGGAACGGATTCCAAGAAAGTTGGTATTTGCTGAACCGACTGGTAGGCGTCCGAAAGGTAGGCCGAAGCGTCGATGGGAGGATTGCATTAAGGCTGATCTCGGGGACTTGGGCTTGACCGGTGAACATTGAACGAGTCTGTGCAGGCGAAGTTTGGTGGTATCGGCATCGAACCTTCGGGTTCAGTAAGCCTATTATTATTATAAAATTCTCGTGTCACAGTTTTAGTTACCATGCTCCTACGAAACAGCTTGACCGATTTTCATGAAATTTTATATCCATATTCCATAGGTCTGAGAATCGGCTACTATCTATTTATCATACCCCTAAGTGATAAGGGTTGACATTACTAACATTACTTTTTAATTTTTTGGACAAAAATTGTTCTTTTTTTTATTATAATGTTGTATTAAAAAAAATACTTACAACCCTAAATTTTCACTCTTCTATTACTAACCCCTATTTTTCAATTGTTATATATATATATATATATATATATATATATATATATATATATATATATATATATATATATATATATAAAGAAAAAAAAATATAATAATAAAAATATATATATATATTTTTATATTTTTTTATAAATAAGATTCTAAAAAATTTAAATAAAGCTATTATTATATAAATATGAAAGTACATATTCGTTCCTTAAAGCGTATTTGTATCTTTCCATATTCTTAAGTTTCTTTTATTTTCTAAAATCTGTTTGAAAAAAAAACAACAAAATTTTGGAATATTGTTCCAATTATGAATTGACTCTAGCATGTACACGTTACGTGCTTTTAGGACATCTTAGACGATCTGAGAGAGACAGGATAATTCTATTTATCAAACGAGATATCTCTGGAGTTAGAATCTTGTTAAATTATAATAAAACTGAGAGAAGAAGGACTAGAGACAAACAGGATAAAACGGGAAGAAAGAGAGGACAAAGACCTCCTTAAGTCCCTTATACTACTCTTTAAGAACGATTGATGCATACTACAATTTCATCAAGGTATGTCTGAAAAACCTGAAGAAATAAGTACATTCTATTTTGTCAATTTAAGATGATACATATTTACCCTTTGAACCTAACAAATGATTGCCTGTTCTACTGCAACCTTCGGCAATATTGAACGACAAGAAACTGCTCACAGATAATCATTACCATCATTAACATTCACTTTATAGACGCTATAAATTTCCAAAGTACAAAAAGCTATGGTTGATTTATTTTCAATAATGAATCATTGTAATTAACCCCCAAAAATTGTATTATCATAAAAATGTAAACGCTTCCGTTTCAAAATACGTAGAACCCGAATGGCGAATAAAAAAATCAGATTGTCTGCCGTCCGCGGGTTTTCTCTCACTCTACTGGATCAATTTTTTAAATATTGGGAACGAAAATACCAGAGCATTTAACAATGATCCTAACACATATTTTAAGGTCCATGTGAAAATTGCAGCCGATTAAAAAATATTTAATTCAAAAACTCAGTTATTTTAAAGATAGAAAGAAAAACTGCAAGGAGCCGCGATTAGTCATGAAAAAAAAAATTGGAAATTTTACCTATAAATACGCCCATAGCTCTTCACCCCATAACGTTATTTTTGAGTTTCAAGACCAGGAAACCGCGAAGAACACACACACATAAATAATAAAAAAAACCTTAAATTTTACCTATGTAAAGGCTTGTAACTCAGTTATTTTTGAAGACAGAAAAAAATTTAATCGATTTTTAAAATTGGTACATAGCTAATAATTATATTACAGACAAAAATTCAATTTAACCGAAATATAAGCCTATAGCTTAGTTATTTCGGAAGATAGAGAAAAATAGGTGTAGAGTTTTAGAATCAGTAAAGCATGATAAACAAAAAAAAAAATCTATATTTCTAAGTCTCAAATTAGAAGAACTGTAACTCCACCAAAACTTTGTTTTGATTGAGATGATTGAGTGGGTAAGGTGTTTGGAGATAGAAAAAAATCGAAAATTTTCGTTAAAAAATTTAAAACTTTTCGTCCGATTAGCCATAGTAGCATAAAGTGACGTTAAACGAATAAACAAACGAACAAACAAAATCGAAAAGATTTTCGAGATCGGGATACAACGATGAACAAAGGTTAAAAAAAAATCTTATTATAAGATAGTCAAGCCAGAACTTATAAGAGATGTGATTTCCTGATAACTTGGTTATTATCAGTGTTAGAGGAAAAATGTTAAGTTTTCTGGAATCAAGAAATTTTATGGAAATGAAAATTCTAATAATACATAGATCCTAAACAAAAAAAAAAATCCGTTTGCCAGCCATTTGGATTCATAAATACATAAATACTTAACAGTTATACTCTAATATAGCTATTATTAAATAATAAACCATTGTGTATTAATTTGCCGGGTAAAAAAAAAATCAATATTGAGTAGTAGCACATAGCAATGTTCCTATAACAATATTATTGATAATTAAGGCACATAAATTAAAAATCTTAATACTAAATTTAATTATGAAGTTGTTAACGGAATAAAACATAATTAGAATTGAGATGTTCTAAATTTTTTTTTTAAATCCTAAAGTTATGAAAATAGAGAGAAAATTTTTTTTCTGACATTAGGCATACGAAATTGAGTTCACTTTATTATCAATAAATAAATTTAATAAAATCATTCCGAAAAACTACCAGCCTAGTCAACCCTACATTTCTGTAACCTCTTATCTGCACATATTTCTGATCATCTTCCGAGACGCCTGAAAAAACGATGGCCTTGGGATCTTCAATGTAGCCACAACTAGTTAGTCCCTGCAGGAGATTTTCCCATGCCTATAATTATATCGTTGCTCATTTATTTTTTGTATTGCATTATTCTTAGTTCAGGGAGCGGCGTGGTCTAGTGGATAGAGCACTAGTCTGCTGTGCTCCGGGTCCTGGGTTCGAATCCCGGCTGTGGCAGAATATTATTTATTCTGTTAATTCAGTCGGGGGGCGACCCTAGGGTATGGAGACCCTCCTGGGGCAGACCCAGCCTCTATAAAGTGGGTACCCAAATTAATTGGGGAAAAACCTGGCGGCTGAGCGTGATTAGGGCCTAATCACCTCATTGCACTGCCGTTGGCCTAGAAACAGTACGAATCTCTCTATATGTACTGAGCCCAAGACCCTTCATGGGTTGTAGTGGTACAGGTTTTTTTTTATTTTTTTTTATTCTTAGTTCTAAATATCAATAGGCGGCAGTAAATGGGATGGTCTCAGAACGTGTTAACGTAAATTAATACCTAAGTAATACCAATAGATAGTTTTTCAAGCGCCTTTATCAAAACCTTAATTGTACTATAATTTTCCACATTTACTAGTGTTTTACAGATGTATCATAAAAAAAAAAATAAATAAAATAATAGTTCCTTAGTATCATAAAACAATTGGAGAAATGTTTAATGATAAGTGAAACTTCTACATTTGGATTCCGAACATAAGGATGAGTTTGATTTTTAATATATAAGTGTGTAAATATGAAACTGGAATGTGGTCATATAGTTACCGTAAACAGCATGATCGAATCGTTCTTTGTTTTTTTTTATGCACAAAACGGGCCGAGTTTTGTGCATAAAAAACTGAAAAAATCGCATTGAATGAATGAGTGGAAGCTTATGGTGTGCATGATTTCGGTAAAAACAGTGTTTTGAATAAAACGAGAGGCCACCGCAGAAGACAGAATGCAAAAAAACTGATGGATTTGAGTTGAATGCAATTCGAGATGTTTCCGTACATTTGAAGGCACGAGAAATATTCAGAAGCTGGAAAATGAATATTACATGGTCTGAAAGATAAGAAAATCGAATAAAATTCTCGTAAAATACTGTTCGTAAGACTCAAAAGAAAGTAATTTTTTCAATGAATTGTGTCATCTAACGAAAACTGGATATATTCCGAAAATTCTATGAGTAGAAAGACGTGAGCAACTACAGGCGAACCACTGACTTCGACTGCATGACCAAATCGTTGGCGACACCGTTAATGAAGTTAAGAAAAAATAAGCAAGAAATGAACAATTTTTAATTAATATATTTTTTAACAATGAAAAAATTCTAGTTTCATATTTAAGAACCTGATATATAAATGTTATTTTGAATTTGCATCACAGGAGTTTTAAGTTGAACCAAAGAGTGAACTTATCATTTTTCATTATTTCCGTCAATCAGTTTTAAATCTGGAAAAATATAGTTTTATTTTCTTCTTTATTTGATTAGATAATTCTTCCTAATTTATATGTTTTTCATTTTATTCACTACTTAAATAAATAGCTTTGATAATTAGTTAGAGATTTTTGTGGTGTCTGTAAAATTTCCTAGAAGGGACAAAGTAAATTTAGAAAATTAAGGTCTTAATAAATATTTTTATTGGGTTACTTGCAATAATAAATTATTGGTATAAGAGTCTAGACTCAATAATTATTCTAAAAACCTTCCAAAAAAAAAAAAAAAATTGTCATTTTCATTTAAACCAAGGCAAGAATAAATTTTCGTTCTCCTTTCCTAAGCTTCTTTTAGAACATTAAATATGTAATAAAAAGATAAGTTTATCATTTAAAGTAATCTCAGAAATAACGAAAAACGGAGAAACGTAAGTCAAGAAGAATTAAAAGTATGTATAAGTGGGAAGGTAATGTCTAAGATTTATTTATTTGATTTAATGCCTGCATTATAAGTTATGGCTGCATAGGTTTAAGCCCATGATTTAAAGCCATTTTTTTCTTTATATTTTCTAAGTTTATGGTCCTTCCAAATATTCTTTTTTTTTTAACATTGCACATTATTACATAAAGGTGTTTTAAATTATTTTATATTATCATAAATATGTTCATTCGCATTTAGCTAATTTATGGTTGTTTTTCTTGTCTTCGTATTGCATCCGTGATCGTTAATACGTCACCAACAGTGTATCAGACTCGAGAACATTTTCTTTTTGATAGGATAAAATTAGTATCAGGGACAAGAAAAATTTGATGAATATGACGTAAATGTGAATTATTTCAAAGATTGATTGTAAATCATTAAAAATATATAAATTAATTATATATAATACTAATAATTATATAATTATTACACAATGGTTTATTATTTCAAAATAACTATATAAGTGTACTAGCTGTGTCACGCAGCTTTGCTCGCGAATATTGCATTTCGTATTAATTTATGTGCGTTTATGGTGAGATTGGCTATAATAAATATCAACTATCAGCTACTCTTTGTTATCATTTAAAGCCCAATCTTGACTTCTTCCTGTCAAATTTACAATAGCAAACCAGTAGAAGTGGTTATACCCATAATCACTTAATATGTAAAAATAATCGTCACAAACCATTTTTAAAAATAAATAACAATTGAATATATTTTCATAGGAACCTACACTCGAAACAGATATGAAACGCAATAACGCAATATCTCCAGCCAGGTGCCCTTAAGATTTTTTAATGAGAGAAAAAAACAACCTCGGTCCTATTGGTCGCAGTGTGATGTTATATAGCCATACCTTCCTTGATAAATGGACTATCCAACACAAAAAAAAATTTTCAATTAGAACCAGTAGTTTCTGAGATTAGCGCGTTCAAACAAACAAACAAACAATCTCTTCAGCTTTATAATATTAGTATAGATAACTGATTATTATATAAATATCAACTCAGGCATATACGCTTCTAAAACATAAAGTTTAAGTTTTAAACAATTAACAGTTTTCGAGCTAAACACTCACACATACATATAGAACTTTTTGTGGGAATTTTTTTTTTTATTATTTTATTGAGATATATTACAATTTGTTTCTATATGAACATTAGTAATAGTGATATATGATCCCATTCACACAATATATACAATGATAAAGTCAAACAAATAAAATATATAATATATATACAAAATAAGAAAACAAACAACAACCTATAACTGAGATAAATACAAATAAATGATATATATAGAATTAAATAATAATAAATATAAAAACAAAACAAAACAAAACATTAACCTATAATTGAGATAAATAAAAGTTTGCAGATAAACAAACATCATTCAAACAAACATAACTATATACAAAATATACAAGTGCTATAGAGGGACCCCAGACTGGGCTTTTCCCCCCACTTGTGGAGGAAAAAGCGGAATCCAAAAGATCCTAGACCCTCGCTCTCAGCCGCGTCACTGGTGTGAATCAGTGGAGGCCGAACTAGGGCGTAATAGCCACAAACATACATTACATGAGTGGAGGATCTGACCAGTGTCAGAACTCCAATTTAAACGTTTACAATACGTCTCGCGGCCACTGCCGTTTCAATCTTCGAGGAGGATTATAGGGATGGGTGGTACTGGATAGGGATTGTGCTAGAGGGTTAGGATGATGACTAAGGTTCTGATGAAATTTGGAAAATTTGGATGGTACCAGGTCTAAAATAAATGGAATTTTAAGGTCGTGGTGTAGGGTAGAGTTGGTAACGTAATAAGGAGCATTAACTATTGTTCGGAGAACTTTAGATTGGAAGGATTGGATGCGTTTGATGTTAGAATGTTTAGCTGTCCCCCACAGTTCAAGTCCGTAGGTCCATATTGGTTTCAGTACTGTCTTGTATATTAGTAATTTGTTGTCAACTGTAAGATGAGATTTTCTATTTAGTAGTCTGTATAACTGGCCGAATCTGCGGTTAAGTTCTTTTCTTTTAAGTCTTGTGTGTGGGTTCCACGTCAGTCTTTTGTCTAGTAAAAAGCCAAGATACCGGACTGTGTCAGAGGAAGGAAGCGGTAGGGAATTTAAATAAACCGTTGGACAGGATTTGCGTCGAAGAGTGAATGTGACGTGTGAGCACTTGTTTTCGTTCACCTTAATACGCCAAGCGTTACACCAGTCTTCGACAAGGGAAAGGTGATTTTGTAAATTAATCGATGCTACTTCAGGATCGGAATTGGATGACAAAATGGCGGTATCATCAGCAAATGTTGCCAGAAAGGTATCGGGATCGGTAGGGATATCGGCGGTGTAGAGGATGTAGAGGACGGGTCCCAAGACGCTGCCTTGAGGAACACCAGCCTCAACAATATAATGTTTGGAAAATTCTGAGCCACAGCGAACTCGGAAGGAGCGGTTTGATAGATAGGATCGGAGGACTAGGTATAAGGATTGGGGTAAATGGGTTTTGAGCTTAAAGAGCAATCCCGGGTGCCACACCCGGTCGAAAGCTTGAGATATGTCCAGAAAGGCACCCGAACAATACTCCTTGCACTCAAGGGCAGAGGAAATGTGGTCCACAACTCGGAGTCCTTGCTGAACCGTGGAATGTTGAGGACGAAATCCGAACTGATGTGAAGGAAAATTTTGAAATTTGGCTAGGATTCGTTTTAGTAGGAGCTTTTCGAAAATTTTTGAGAGGATCGGAAGTAGGCTGATAGGTCTGTAAGATGACGTGTTGTTAGAAGGTTTGCCTGGTTTTAGGAAAAGGATGATAGTTGAATGTTTCCATAAGAGAGGAAAATAGGTAGTGCGTAGGATACAGTTATAGAGATATGTAAGGAATGTAATGGCTTTAGGTGGAAGTTGTCTTAAGATTTGAGGAGTAAGGAGATCGTATCCAGGGGATTTACGGAGAGGAAGCTTTTTAAGAAGATATCTGACCTCAGAGGGATTAACTGCTTTAGGTGGTAAGGAAAGCGGTATTGGTGATATAAGGAACTCTTCAACTGCCGCCGTATGGGTAGGATTAAGCTCTGGATGAGGAGTAAAAACTTTGGAAAGGTGCTGTGCGAATTCCTCGGCCTTATCCTTGTCAGAAGCAGCCCAAGAACTATCACAGCGCCGGAGAGGATGGGAAATGGTGTGGGATTTTAGGATTCTCTTCGTGACATTCCAAAGGGAATTGTCACGAGTCGAGAGAGAGGAGAGGTAGGTATTGTAGGATTGGGAACGGAAGATCGCCAACTCCCGCTTTAATTTTCTACAAAAAAAGTTATAGGAGCGGCGATCCTCTGGGTGGCGGGTGCGTTGCCATAATGTTCTGGCTCGGCGTTTGCTGTTGATGAGGTCTGTCAGGTGTTGTGGTAAATGGCTTTTATAAGGAGTTATTTGGGAGTACTTGGGAGAGGAGGCAGTCCAGGCAGCTTGTTGAATAGCGGTTGTAAAGGAATATACGGCGTCGTCAAGGTCATTTGGGGTTTTGAGAATCACTCTGAGGTCAATATCATTAGTGAGGATTTCGCGGAAGAGGTTCCAGTTGACAGGGCCTCTAATGAATGACGGTGGGATAGGTTTAGGAATAGGTGTTATGGATACATTTAGAATCAATGGACTATGATCAGAGGATAGTTCATCAAGGCGAGCTATGGAAAAATTAAGAGAGCCTAATCCGCTGTGGATGAAGAAGTCGAGGATGTCAGGATTACGGTTAGGATCTGTTGGCCAGTAGGTAGGAGAATCGGGAGGTAGGAGATGAAATCGTCGGGAGTTGAGTGCAGATTGCAATGTCCGTCCACGAGAATTGGTGGTTCTAGAACCCCACTGTTGATTCTTGGCATTTAAGTCTGCACCCAAAATGAAGTGATTACCCAAGTAGTTGAGAAACGATTCAAATTGGGCAGAGGAAATGGGATGTTTAGGAGGGCAGTATGCTGATGCGATGATAAGCGGAAAGGAAAATGTTTTGATAACAATGGAAGTTGCTTGTAGGTAATCGTGGGCAGGAAGTGGGTGTAAGTGATGGGAGAGGGATCGGCGGACTATGACAGCAGTACCGGCATGGGCTTTGCCGTCTGGATGGTCTGTCCGGTATGTCGTGTATCCTGGTATTTTAAAGCACTGTTTAGTGGTTAGTCTAGTTTCAGTAATGAGTGCAACATCAATGTTTTTGTCTTGCAGTACGGCTGTAAGTTCGTCAGTGTGAGTTCTAACACCATTCGCATTCCAAAGGAGAATGGATAAGGAATTAGGTGTAGTCATTTATGGTTTTTTTAAGGCAGGAATGAGATTTGATACGAGATTCGTAAGGAGTGATATTAGGGGCATAACAAGGGATTTAATTTCGGAGATAAAGGATGTCATCAAACTGGTAAGGTCTGTGGCATTTGAAGGAGGAGGGATATGAGAGATTTGTGGTTGATTAGGATTTTTAGGATTGGTTACATTTTGAGGAAGAGGTATATGTGGAATGGATTGAGGTACATTCTGTAGTTCCGGCAGGGCCACGGCTTCAGTACTTTGATTTCCACCTCCAAGTAGGTGGGCAAATGATACATTGGCATCAATAAGTTTTGAGGGTTCTCTTCTGTTTCTTACTTGTCTTGCTGTTTCATCCAGTACTTGAGGTTTTTGAAACCTGGTCCTCAGTTCCTTATAGATTTGGCATCCTTTATAGTTGGCTGGGTGGTCCTTGAGGCAATGAGCACATACAGCTGGTGTTGATTTTGGTTTTGTACACTCCACAGACTTGTGCTGTTCACCGCATTTCACGCATCGAGGTATGTGATGACAATAACTTTTAGTATGACCATATGCTTGACAGTTATGGCACTGAACTATCTCCTTCTTTATGTAAGGTTTTTCAACTCTTACGCTGGTATAGTATAATCTATTGAGGTCATAGATTTTTTCAACTCCTTCTGCTGGTTCCAAATCCACAAAAAAGAGAGGTAGAGGAATTTTATCCTTTAGGACATTAGTGACTTGCCGCACTTTATAGCCCATCTCCGTTAGTTCTTCTTTAATTGCTTCAACTGGTGTCGAGGGGTGTAAGTTTCTGATTACAACCCTTAAAGCTCTCTCTTGGCGTAGCTGATAGGTATGGAAATCTGCTTTGGTTTCAGTTAAATATTTCACTATTTTTCTATATGTCTCGGCAGTAGTAGGAGATATTTTGGTATCATTGATTCTACTCATACAGTAGTAGCTGGTAGATTCGGTAATTTTGTTCAATTGCGCACACAACAACTGGAAATTTCTAATATTTTTGACAAATATGGGAGGAGGCCGTGGTTCACTGGGTATAGGAGTAGATTCCATGTTTTCTTTTTCATTATGCAAAATCTGAAAAGGATTCGGGGTGAAAAACGGCGATTCGTCAGTCATCCCTTGTGACGATGTGCCAGGTTGTGGTTCAGATTCTGAATTAGTACCCGAAGGGGTTGCTTGTAGATTTAATTTTTTATTAGTATCACGGCGAGGTCTTTGTTTTGTAGGAGACGTGATTGAACCACTAGATCTAGATCTTTTAGTTGAAGCTTTGGAGGACATTACTTGATGATAATATCGCATTTCATGTAAGGAAAATAATTAAATAATAACCAGATGTGGGGGGAAAAAAAATAACTTAAGAAAACTTAAGCAAGACCAGCCTTGCCTAGCTATTGGCAATCAGCTGATATGAAGAGGTGACTCAGCATTCACTTTACAGTGTAAATTGTAACCCAACTTACCGTTGTTTGCTCCAATATTTACTGTTGTTGTTATCCTGAAGCCTGGTGATGTTTTCAAGACTGTTCTGAAGTGATATCCAACTGAAAAAGCAAGAAATCCAAGAGCCGACTTGAAAGATGACCGCTATACACACGCGCATGCGCAGAACTCTTTGTGGGAATTGGTTATTTGAAAACAGGGGACCCTAAAACGTTACTTCCCAGATAGGTAAGTCAAAATAAAAATATACTCAAATATAATTAAGTGTACTCAAATGATAATTTATCTTAGTTTGATTCATACACAACCGTTTTGTCTCTTTGTAATTAAGATAATTTTGATATATCCACAAATATTACTTTTAAAAATAATTTTTTTTTCTTCTTTCAATACCTAGAAATCTTGTGTTTTTATTTTTTTAGATCCGCACTACTTAAGGAAGATTTACCTATTTATTCATATTAAAACAGCGCAATTTTTCCTTCCTTATCTTTTTTATTCTCATCGTTACACAAATTTTCACATGTTGTAGTCAACGTTTCGAGGCTTTTTCCGGATTATCAAGAGTAAAAAATTTGTTTAAAAACATTTTGCTTTTAGTTACATTTATTAAATAATTTTTTTCATAATATATAATTAACTTTTTTTATCTGTACATTCTAACTTTCTATAGCTCACAGCTACAAGGTTGACTTTGGCTCACTGTTTTTTCTAATGGAAACTTTGTTGTTCTTTAATATTGTTACATTAATCTAATTCCAGATGTCTGTAATTATTTCTATTTCGATGCTATTATTTATTTTGTTTTTCACTATTTTAATATTCTATTTTTCTTACAATTTTATATTATTTTTAATGTCAGCATAATGAGTACCTAGATTTTTTGTGTCTGTTTTAAAATTAACTGTTTTATTGTTATTTTTGGTTATATAAATTGCTTTTAGTATTTTTCTATTTCTATTATTTTTAGATGTATCTAGTATTTTTATATTTTCAAAATTAAATTTATGTTGATATTTTGCGCTATGTGTTGATAACGCTGTAGTTAATTTGTTTTTCTGTTCTGATCAATACCTAGAAAAATTAAGCTTTTATTTTATTTTATTTTTTATAGAAAAGAGAAATAGAACGAAAAATTGACGGAGCGCTTAATCCAGCTGACACGGGCGAAATAAAAATAACAACACTAAAGTTTGATAGACAGGTTTCAATTAAGCCCTATGTCGTCCACCGAATATATACCACGAAATATCTGAAATATAATGAATAAATTACGTAGCAATATATGTTAACGTTTTGATGTTTATTAATGAAATTTATTATAAAGCATTGACCCGTGGAGGTAATTGGCAACTCAAAAGCTCTTTGAAGTACCCACACAATCCCTTTTCCAGGATAAACCCTTTATAAGACCCTCTAATGAGTTTCGATTGGGCGAAAATTGAATTTTGTTGGTCCTATTAGTTTCCCATAATACCCATTAGCCGTGTATTAAGTAGGGAATTGTTTGTCACTTCATAAACCTGAGTTATATATAATATTCTTTATGAAAGCAAAAAAAAAAAAAAAAAATAATTTTCATTAAAAACTTATGTTCATTAATAACTTATATAAGGATACCATTCAAAGAAATATTTAGTGATTGGTCGGTTTATTTTATATTTTTTAATAATTCAATCAATTTTTTAAATATTATTATTTATTGAATTATACAACTATATCACGACTAGTATTAGGTTGTAAAATACGTTTATAGCGTCTTTTTTTTTTTTTTTTTTTTTATTTATTTATTTTTTTATATTTTTTTTTATTGATATCTAAAACTGTATTTAAAAGAAATACATCAAGTAAATGTGATGGTTATATAGAAAATGGTCATGAAATACATGTAGAGCCACTACCCAGTGGCAGCACTCTAAAAATATTCTTAACTAGAAAGTCTCGTAGCCATCTTCTTTTCAGACGCCTCGGAGGATTATCAGGGATCGGTGAGGAAGCAAGGATTGAAACTGAAGGATTGTAGTGGGAATGGAGTTTGTCATTGTACCTGGTTCGGGCTAAGTCAGCGACATATGGAATATTAAGGTCTTTATGGATGAGTTTATTTGTGACGAAATAAGGAGCCTTGAGGATTTTACGAAGGATTTTGGATTGTAAGGATTGGATACGAGATGAGTTCGATGGTTTAGTAGAGCCCCATAGCTCTACTCCGTAAGTCCATATCGGTCAGATGATGGTCATATAAATAAGTCTTTTATAATTAAGAGGAAGATTGGAGCGTTTGTCCAGTAAGTGTTGAAGTAGTCGAAAACGTCGGGCAGTTTCTTGTCGTTTCAGTCTTGTATGGGGATTCCAAGTTAAACGATTATCAAGGTGGAGTCCTAGGTATCGAATCTGTTCAACAGGGGCTAGCGGAGTGTCATTAAAGGATACTGTAGGGCAGGATGTCATTGCTTTACGACGAAGGGTAAAGGTTATCTGGTGGGACTTGTTAGAATTAATTATAATCCTCCATTTCTGGCACCATACTTCAAGGTCTCGGATGTGGGATTGAAGAGTGTGGGAGGCTGTAACAGGATCATTATCTACTGATAGCACACACGTGTCATCTGCATAGGTAGAAAGGAAAGTGTTTGGATGGGTTGGGATATCAGTTGTATAAGCGTCTTTTAATGACGATTTCATAAAAACTTCAGATTTCTTATAAATATATTTGATCCATTACGCTTAAATTTGGTCATCGTCAACAAATGTAGTAAGTCCCGAGCGCTTTGTGTCATTTAAGTCAATATTTCCGGTTCTGAACCGAGCAAACCCCTTAAGGACGGTGCTCTCTCCTAAGGCACCATGGCCATACACCCTGTAAATTGTTTTAACCGTCTGTGCAACAAACATATTTCTATTTCGGAACTAAAAAATGGTTTAATGACCACATGATTTTTTTTTTCACTACCACTTTGAGCAAGCAAAATACCACTTGAAAATGAGGAATTTCGGTTAATCATATGCGTTATGATGGTCATGCAGATTAGCCTTTTATACTTAAGTGAAATGTTAGAGCGTCCGTCTAGTAAGTGTTGAAGTAACCAAAGGAGGCGAACAAATTCTTGTCAAGCAAGTGTTATCTCGAAGCGATAGTCTTCTATCACACCATCTAAAATAGTATGATTCTCTGTATTTAATTAACTTATAAAGATTTTTCACAAATATTGTTTTGTTTTTTTTTTTGTTCGACTGTTCATTTATTAAATTTCACTTAAAACTGCTTTGGCTAATTGGACGATGCTTCAGAGGGAGCCCTAAATTTTGCATATTCTGGTTTGATCAGGATATACAAGAGCTTTAAATAGTACCAGACATCGCACAGATTCAGAGCTACCATTTTAAATCCCCTTCGAAGGACGGATATGTATAACCAAGGCATTAATGATACTCCATTATTAATGACAGAGGGCCATCTGGCGGGTTCGAACCCTCAAACATGGGCAGAAGCCTGTTATTCTAGGCACTACACTACATATGATCAAACCAATATATATATATATATATATATATATATATATATATATATATATATATATATAAATATAAAAATCTCGTGTCACAATGTTTGTTCGGGATAAACTATGAAATTACTGAACTGACTTTGATCAAACTTTGTAAGTATGATAATCTGTTATTTATTTTATCATTAACAGAGTAGTTCATTGCTATTCACCTGTATTTCTTTTATATAATCTCATTCAACATAGTCACTATCAACGACTTTTTTAATTTGTAGTAATTTTAATTTAAATTATTACTTTCACTTACTATATATAGTAAGGAAAGTATTGCGATCGTGAAAATTTTCGAATTCCAGTTTTCAACGGAAATACACGTTTTAGGGTCCCCTGAGTCCAAATAACCAAGTCCCGCAAAAGGTCTGTGTGTGTGTGTGTGTCTGTGGTAACTCCCGGGCGGAAACCGTAAGTCCTATGAAACTGAAATTTCATATTTAAGACAACTATACGCCCGAGACGTGACAAAACTTTTTTCATCAAAATGAGCTTACCAGAAGAGGCACTTTATACCATGCATTTTGCAACTTTTTTCGATTTTCTCAAAAACGGTTCCGACGATTTTGATTAAACTCGCTATATCGATGTAAAATTAAATGGGCTTTAATATCATGTAGGTTTTATTTGGATAAAAATGGTCTGACAGGGCTTAAATCCGATATTTTAAATTTTCTTCCTCTAAAGTACCTTTAATTTTTTAGATTCAATAATAATAACTAGATTATCTTGTTAGCGCTGATGAAAAACAGGTAAATATATAAATTGAATAAATTCGATACCCAACTAAAGGAGAAAACAGAAAAAATATATTTTTAATGAAATTTTTCGTTTTTGAACATAAGAGCAGTAATATACATGTATGATATACCGTTGGAAAGCTAAAGATTTTAGAAAAAATATCATCTCATACACAAGCTTTTAGAAGTTAATAGAGAGTGATGAGAAGAAGATAAAACTAACTGATTATTTTAGATAATAATATAATAGATTTTTTAATAAAACACATGTTTATATATAAATTCAATTTGATTAATTCCTTAATAGTTTCACGTATTTTTATCTCTAACTGTATTTGAAAATTCTTTCATTGATTTTAAAAATCGAGGTAAGTGAAAGTCGTGTGTTGCCCGCACCAGATTTTTTATTCATCAAATTGAATTCAACAAACCGCAAACAAAGATAAAGAAGTGTAGTTTTTGTTCTACTTTTCAATGTGTCTCGATATTAGAAACAAGATATTTTTAGTTGTATAATGTAATACAACTAAAAATATCTTGTTTCTTATAGTAATAGGTTAAGTTGTTTTTAAATCACTTTCCTCATTAACCATAATTCTAACTTTAGTCTAATAAGTTGCCATTTAATGCTGTTAAATATACAATAATAACTTTTTTTTATAAAGAGTATTTTTTTTTTTTTTTTACAATCTTATTACCGTGTATATATCTTTGCTGGAGATTACTTCTATCTTAAGAATATCTTTATTTTATTTTTGATTAAATTAGTATATGTTTTTACATATTAAATCAAGCTTAATTTTCTTCCATCATATCTTTATTACTATAATTAACTATACAACTCGTCAATATTCTTCTCTCCGACGTTTCGGGGCTTTGTGCCCATTATCAAGACTAAAATTGTTTAAAATATTTTGATTTTAGTAACATTTAACAAATATTTTCTATATCATATATATATATATATATATTATTAATTTTTATTAAGTCATTAATTAGATAAAAAAATCATATTAAATAATTAACTATAAATTTTGCATTTTTTATTCATTATTTATTAATGAACATTTTTTGTAGCTAACGGCTAATATAAAATACGATGTAAAAATTATTCTCGGAGATTTTAATGGTAAAATCGGGAGAGAAGAAACATTCGGAAGAGGAGTGGGGAAGTTTACAATACACAAGCATAGCAATGATAATGGACACAGAGCAGTAGACTTTGCCTCTAGCAAGAATCTAAAAATATCTAGTACCTCAACATAAAACTATCCACTTGGAAACATGGGTTTCGCCAGATGGAAAAACCAAAAACCAGATTGATCATGTAATGATCAATAGCAGGCACCAAAGTGATATAGAAGATGTGAGGAGCTATAGAGGTGCCGATTGCTCAACAGATCATTATCTGGTACGGATAATATATAAACAGAGACTGGCTGTTAAACCAAGAGGAAAAACAGAGAAAGCAAGGAAAAGATATAAGATCGGCGACCTGAAAAGTCCTGAGAAGCAACAGCAATATGTTAGAAAAGTGGAAGAAAAGCTACAAAACAATGCACCTGAAATAGAAAAAGACGTGCAAAAGAAATGGAGTAGAATAAGTGAAGCTGTAAGGAATGCGGCGGATGAGACGATAGGCGAGGAAAAGGGAGAGAAAAAGAACTGTTGGTTCGATCATGAGTGTGAAATGGCGGTACAGGAGAAGTTAAAAGCTCATGAAAAGATGCTTCAAAGGTGGACAAGACAGGCCAGCGAAGAATATAAACGGAAAAGAGAAAATGTGAAGCAGCTCTACAGATATAAAAAGAGGAAGAAGGAAAAAGAAGATCTAGACGCAATGCTGCAGGATTTCGAAAACAAAAACAGCAGGTCATTCTATGGCAGAGTAAAAAACATAAGAAAAGGATTCCAACCCCGGATATCTTTTTGCAAAGACAAGGAAGGTCTACTCTTGGGTGACAAGAATAGAGTGATCGACAGATGGAAAGAATACTTTAAAGAGCTGCTAAATCCAGACGAAAACTGTGAAGAGACAATTTGTGATCTCGGAACAGTAGAAGAGGACGTAGAGCTGGAACCACCAGATCCGGAAGAAGTAGAAGAAGTAATTATGTCCTTAAAAGATAACAAAGCGCCAGGAATTGATGGGATCCCAGCAGAAGCAATCAAAGCTGGAGGGGAGGCACTCTATAGAGAAATATACGAATTGATTTTGATGATATGGACGAAGGAGGAAATGCCCAGTGAGTGGAAGGTGGCTGTTATGTTGCCTATTCATAAAAAAGGAGACAAACTGGATTGCGGGAATTATAGAGGTATTGCATTACTTAGTGTAGTCTACAAGGTGATGTCATCTTTGATAATGAAGCGGGTTGTCAAGAGAGCGGAAGAGGTGTTGGGCGATTACCAGTGTGGATTCCGCCCTGAAAGTTATACAATAGACAACATCTTTTGCATGAGGATGATGTTAGAAAAATGCTGGGAATGGAATGTTGAACAACATCATCTGTTCATTGATTACAAGCAAGCATACGACAGCATAAATAGAAGCGTAATCTATGAAAAGCTAAAACACCTAGGATATCCTTTAAAGCTTATCAGGCTTATCAAGATGACCCTGCAGAATAGTCAAGGAGTTGTCAAAATTCAAGGTGAAATGTCAACCTCTTTTGAAATTCAGAAAGGTGTTAAGCAGGGCGATCCTCTTTCTCCAGTCCTATTCAATTTGTTATTGGAAGTGGCCATGAGGTCAATAAGGACAAGGCCTGGAGGATGTATTTATAACAGACTGACGCAACATCTAGCGTTTGCAGATGATCTTGTAATAACCGGAAGAACAACCAGTGCTTTACTTGGAGCTTTCGAGGAATGCGAAGTGGCTGTGAGGAGAACAGGACTGATCATAAATACGAAAAAAAACTAAGTATATGAGGATCAGCAGGGAAGAAGGAGGAAACAGGTATGTCGAGGGGGCTGGATATAAGTTCGAGAGAGTACCACAGTTTAAGTATCTAGGCACTGTTATCACAGAGAACAATAAGATTAGAGACGAAATTAAAACAAGGATAACAGCTGGCAATAGATGTTATTGGTCTCTTCTGAAAATATTTCAGAACAGGAATATATCCAGAGAACTGAAGATAAGACTATATTGTACTGTCCTTCAGCCAGTGGTCATGTACGGAAGCGAGTCCTGGACATTAACACGCAATGATGAAAGACTACTAAACATGTGGGAAAGGAAAATTCTCAGAAAAATCTTTGGTCCTACAAAAGAAGGAGATCGTTGGCGAATGAAGACGAATGAGGAAATTAGAACTCTGTATCAAACACCTGATATAATTGCCAAGATCAAGAGTGCCAGAATAAGATGGCTGAGGCATGTACAGAGACTGGAAAGTAGGAGGCTGCCTAAAATGATGATGGAGGGACACCCTGGTGGAAAGAGGAGCAGGGGCAGACCTAGACTTCGTTGGCTGCAGGACGTAGAGGAGGACCTTCGGTCGTTAGGAGTCAGCGGATGGAGAAGAGCTGCCGAAGACAGGTCAGAATGGAGGAGGATTGTTGAGGAAGCCAAGGTCCTACAAGGACCATAGCGCCGATAGATAGATAGATAGAACATTTTTTGTAGCTAACGGCTAAATGCACTTCTGAACGTCGAAGAGAAGAATATTGATGAGTTATTAAGTTAATTATAATTATAAAGATATGATGGAAGAAAATTATGCTTGATTTAATATGTAAAAATAAAAAGAACTTCCTTAAGTCAAACTAATCATAAGAATTAGTAAATAATTAATTCAAATTAAAAAAGAAAACAAAAATAGAAAGCTTCTACCAAATTGTGTTTAGCTACTCCCTTAAAAGGACAAATTTACTTAAGTTTTCATAAAATAAGGAAGTTTTTCTATCGATAGTTCGAGAAACCGTGGGATTTATATAACGTTTTTTCCTTATTCTGTTATCTTCCTTATTTAAAATGGAATTGAAAAGTGTATTCAAATCAAGAACATCATTTTTTTTTTTCAAGAATGGATCCAATTTAATATCTGAATACTATTGAATTCTGTTCAATAAAATAAAAAGAAAAAGATTTCCTCGAGCAAAAAATGAATAAGATCTTCCCTAGTTTTTATGGCATCTTACTATGATCTGAAGAAAATTGGATGCTAAATATAAAGTTCAAATTATAATAAGATTTAACTGAGAAAATTTTAATTCCCATTACTATCCATATTTCCAATAACGTTAACGCCTATTAGATTGTATCATTCTTTTTCCTAGACTAAAATTGTATATACAAAAGCATCATAAACGGAGTTAGAATTATCCTACAGTAAATATTGTTTTAAAAAAATCCAGTGCACACACATATAAACATACACTCAGCTACCTTCTAGAAATAAAAGTTTGCCTTCTTTTCTAAATAAGTTTTTATAGAAATCATTTACCACAACACCTCTCAGACCTAATCCACATCAAACGTCGAGCCAGAACATTATGGCAACGCACCCGTCACCCAGCAGATCACCGCTTCTATAACTTTTATTGTAGACAATTTTCGAGGCCCTAACTTAGCCTCCAATGGCTCACATCAGTGACACGGTTACTGAAACGATATATCATACACAGCCTATGCAGTATAAGACACCATTGCTTGTCTTGATTTTGAACTTAATCGCGCTTTGCTCTTTTCGACTAAAAGTTGCGCTCATCGATGTCTAACACAACCCAACAAAAAATGTTTTAATGATTACAGAGTTGTTAATTACCTTAAGTTTTAGCACCACGAAATATGCGATGTTTCCAGGGAGGGCACCCACGAATTGCTGAAGAGGTGGGGAAAACGTAAAAATAGCAATGACGTACTTAAATAAATCATTACTTAAATTTATTCTTGTTCTTAAAAATAATTATTAACCACTACATTTATTATTTTTTGTAAATAAGAGCTAGAAATTTCTATTTATTTTAATATATATTTATTATTAAAAAGTTCAGACTTCCAAATGACATTAAAGCAAGAAAAAATGTTTTAAATAACGGAAAATTTAAACTGATAAAATAAAAGTCGATGACCTGATTTCTTTTCATATTTGTATTCTTAATTCCGACAATATAAGATTCACTATTAATTATTTCCAGTATTTCTTCTTCAAGTCATATGTGCATGTCAAAACTGTTAAAATCTCGCATTTAGCGCATTCGAAGCCCGGAACTGTTTTGATCTCGCACTAAGCACGTTGGAACTTCCAAAAGTGTCGCCCTGCATCACGAAGCCTAAGCAGCTAACACAGTCCCGCCTCACGTGTAAAAACGTAGATATTTGCGCCGAAGTGAACGTGTTTAACTATTAAATGTGTAAAGACTCAATCTATAAATCAGTCAACTGTACCTCCAACCCATTCAATCAACTTAAAAAAATATTCGCATTTTATTGTTTCAGAGTTAATTTTGGAGTAGAGGAGTAGATTTTTCTCGTTCTTGCCCTAATCGTTCCCATGATGGGAACAATACAGAGCGGTCTCTATTGGAGCAATTATCTATTACTCAGGTATTGCCTGGCCGATAGAGACTGATATATAGGCGGCAGTGGCACTGACCCCAGGGCTCGCCGACAGCTGATAGTCCTTATCAGTGCTTCCCCTGATAGTGATGATGATGCTATTGCAGTTAGTGATATTGCTAATGGCTCCCCTGTGTACCATCCACTCCTAATACTGTTTGCCGTATCTCGTCAGGCTCCCATTATTTCTACATCGGCATCATAACAGCACTTCACCTCAATGTTCTTTATCAAGAATTAGAGTCATTGGGGTCGTAGAATCGCTTGAAGAATAAATTGAAAATTTCGAGAAGAAAATTCTCCTAGAAAACCAACCTTAGGACTGTTTCTTCTTTTTGAAATAACCTTTACCTACCTATATCTATACTTATGTGGTCCTTGTAATAAAACATTTCTGTTATACCAAATTAGTGAAAATACCTGGCGACTCAACGTGACCTCGACTTAATCGCCTCCTTCACGACCGTTGGTCTAGAAACAGAAATGATAAGCTAATTATCAATCTTATGAGAAAATCTTCAGCTAAATTTAAGCAACCTTAGTTAAACCTACGAGTGTTAGGGGAAGGGTTTTTTTGTTTTTTTTTTCGCAATTGAAAACAAATCTCCGATCCCGTGTCGAGCTGTGGAAAAAAATTAATAATAATGAAAAAAACAAGGAAATTAATAAAATTAAAGAAACAAGAAAAAACTTTGGAATAATAGTAACAATTCCGTTTTTTCCAAGTTGCCGATACCAATTGAAAACAAATAAAATCAAGTACTACTATTCAACAAGCTTGAGCCGAATCGTCGGCAAAATAAAAAATATTTAGAAAAAGACTGACTCCTGATTATTCCACCCATGATATATCACGTTATATTCATCGACGCATAACCAGTCAAATCAACTTCTTTCTTCACTGTCTTCCTTCCTGAAACCAGGCCAACCACAAAGAATATCTAAAAGAAAATGGCCGATAGATCTAGTACACTAATTTAAGTTTGATAATAATTCAGAACGCTGATGCGGATGCGCATTATCGCAGATTCGAATAATAATAAGAATATCATGATAAATTTTGTTATTAGATTATTTCTTTCTTCCATTCTTTTCATCCTATACTTCAGCAATCCACTGTCTATCCGCATACTCAATTATTTTCCTTTGAAAAGTAGTAAATTATAGATAGGCATATCTATGGTCTATTGTTTTTCCTCATATACAGACCATACATCCTCAATATAACGTGATACATATATATATATATATACTGACCAGGATATTCCTCACTTCAAAGTTAATTAAAAAGGATTTAGTGATAAATAAGGAAAAATGAAAATGGTACATACAAAGGCAGTTTCCTTTTCCAGCTAGCCTCAGGCGAGAAGGGCTGGGGTAGTTTGTTCTGGCATGCAATGCAACTATCAAAAGACAAAGTAAAAGACATAAGACAAAGTAAAAGGAAATATTTCATTAAGGAAAATTAAAAGAAAACATAAGAAAATATAGGTAAGGTGTAAGGTAACACAGAGCAGGTTCTGCCAACCGGTGCCGACGGTTACAATATGTATATATATATATATATAATATATATATACATATATATATATATATATATATATATATATATATATATATATAATATATATATATATATATATATATATATATGTGTGTGTGTGTGTTGTGAATGTAAGATTTTACCGTTGGGATATTTGTGTCATTGTATATTGTATGATTCGAAAAATACCATGGTGCCTGATAAATTTAAATTTTAGATTAAGGTGTTTGTGTGAACGTATTTTCCAAAATCCAATAGTTCTGTTTCTTATATCCATATTCGTCTAAGTATAGTGATATATATTAGTTGCTTGTTTCGTAAATTTAGTGATGATCTGTAATCCAATAAATGTGGAAACTGTATATATTAGTTCTTGCCGCTTTAATTTCGTAGACTTGTTCAAGGTTAGTCTTTTATCTAAATTTAGTCCGAGGTTTCGTACTTAGGTTTTTGAAGTTACTGTTTTGTCGATTTTCACAGCTTGACATGTATCTTCTTGTAGAGAAAAGTTCACATGGCTCGATATGGAGGCATTGATTAACCATTTTTGATACCAGTTTTCTCGATCAAATATATGATTTTGTAAAATTTATTTTTAATTATCTATAGACTCAAGACCTTAATATTACATATGTTGCTGATTTGGCCCGAACCAGGTATCAATACTTCCATGACAACTCCAATACCATTCTAACCCACTAGTTTCAATCCTTAGTTTCTCTTTTATTCCTGACAACCCTCCGAGACGCCTGAAAAAAGATGGCCTTCAAGTTTAGGTTACCTACCGGAGGTGCTGACAATGGGCAGTCTCTCCTTATGTCTTTTTTTTGTATTTTATCTTATAGTAAATAAGCTGAACTTATAACTTAACCAATACAGTTTTCAATATCAGTAAATAAATTTACCGATCAATAACTAAAAGTTCAATCTGAGCTATACCATAAGAGGTAATGACAGTCAAAAGAGTTACATTTTCGTGAGTGAAAATGAAACGTTACACGATAGAAAATATGGGCCTTCAATTAAATCCTCATATTTTATTAGATCATAATTTTCTTCGTAACTTTATATTTCTTGGATCTATTCAGCTGGAATTATAACTGGAAAAATAATTATCTGACTGTATAATGTAATTCAGTATTTTAATATAATGGGGTTCTCCACTCTTAAATGAATATATTCCTAAATAAATGAATAAAGTTAGGTGCCAAAAATGAAGTGAACCCTTAAGTGGCTTAAATAGCCCATGAAAGTTTTCACTGGCTAAGGTATGCATTAGGCAGTAAGTGCCCGTGCTAAGTTATAAAGCTCGAGAGCTCTGGCAACTGTTGAAGGGGCTTGGCCGCAACTTAACTCCCTCACTTTTTATAGCCTTATGACCTCGGACCTATGGACATTATAATTTAAAAAAATAAATAAATTATATGTGCTCTTTTCATATTAATAGCCCGTTTTCACAGGAAAAGATATTTAGTACCACAATTTTATGGAAAAAACACAATTAAATCTGTCATTTAGTCTCAGACTGTTATAAAATGACAAATTTTATGGTTGTGAATGAGTAAAACAATTTAATCACTTAGAATGTTGAATTAGTCTTTGTAGAGCTTGTTTGATTCGTTTGTGTTACGTTTTTTGAGTAGATCGCAAAGAAAAAAATCTGGTGCGGGCAACACACGACTTTCGCTTACTTCCATTTTTAAAATCAATGAAAGAATTTTCAAATACCGTTAGAGATACAAATACGTGAAACTGTTAAAGAATTAATTAAATTGAATTTATATAGAAACATGTGTTTTATTAGAAAATCTATTATATTATTATCTAAAATAATCAGTTACTTTTATGTTCATTTCATCACTCTCTATTAACTTTTAAAAGCTTGTGTATGAGATAATATTTTTTCTATAATCTTTAGCTTTCCAACGGTATATCATACATGTATATTACTGCTCTTATGTTCAAAACGAAAAATTGCAATAAAAAATTACTTTTTCTATGTTTTCCTTTAGTTCGATACCCAACTATATTCCGTTGAAAACTGGAATTCGAAAATTTTCACGATCGCAACACTTTCCCTTATTATATATTTCATATTTAGGTAAGTGAAGTAAAAAATAAAGGAAGTGTTTTATTGGTAGTTTCTTTGTTACCACATCCACAAACAACTGGTCTAGCGTATACATTTTATAGTTACCACTCATAAAAGCATTTATGCAAATTTAAATAAAGACGAAATGAAATATTCGTATGATATGGCATATGATAAAAGCATATTACCAAAGAATTTTATTAACCACCGGCACACCACTCAGGCTAAGTACAGGGCACTGGGATCTCCAAGCCCTCCCCTCTCCAGCCTTGGCGGCCGAAGCTCAACTTAATAATAAATAAATTTAATAATAACACCACTATTCCAAATTTAACAGTCCAAAACCAAATTTCTTCAATAAAATTAATCAAATTTGTCTAGTAAAAATAAATAGTCAACAAAGCTTAAAAGTATATCATAAAAACAACAATAAAACAACCCAAACTATTATATAAAACAATCTAAGATATTTTATATTAATAATGGTAATAAAAACTATAAATAACTTAATCAAATTTTTCCTAATTTGTTTAAATTATTATATACATTGCTCAGTTTTGTGCAATCATTAGGCGCATTTACGGTGTGTTCGGTCCTAATGATGTGCATCATTTCGAGAATCAGTCTCTTATCGTTATTTTTTTCTACATCTAGAACCGTTACGTTTTTAAAATGAAACTTATCGTTATTTTTTATAGCGTGACTCGCTAAGGCCGTTTTTAGATTCCACACTGTATATATGCGCGTAAATTGTTTATTTAAATATTGTGAAGTTTGGCCGTCATATGTGCCTTCGATCTTACACTAAATGTTTCAGATGAAATACACCTGCGACTAACATAGGGAAGATAATAAAATATTGGAATAATTTCGTCCTATTAAGGTCCAAATGCTCCTTTTGTTTGAGCCCGCAGTTAGGTTTATGATTATGACCGAAAGTAATCGGATGGAGCCGCGCCAGGAGGATATCCAGCCCACTTTAAATATAAGATGAGATCCCAAGACTGATTTCCCTGTGGCCTCCTTAGCCTCATCCTAGAACTGAGGGAGCAATAAAGGAAGACTACTTCAAAGGCCACAAGTCGACTCCCTGTGAGTGGTATGGGAATCCTATCTTTGAGCCCGGGTCTCTACGAACGTATGCAGTACTCTATCAGATAGGTCCTAGTCACACAAGGGATCGAAGGATATTTTAAATGCAGAAGTTTCATTCATCTTTAAAAAACGCTAATATAAATCTAATATCGTTGGAGGTGCGGTCATCTAAAGAGTTTTTAAAAAACAAACGCCTTCAGAGATGAACTTAAATAATAAGAAAAGGTTAAATCGTAAATTAGAAATATTGAATTTTAATTCAATTCCAAATCATTACTTATCTATAATAAAATTTAAAGTAATGGAGCATTAGCGTTAAGTATAATATAAAAAAGTTTTGATTTTAACATTAAGGAATATTTTATAGACTCTTTATTGTGAAAATCTGGCGCGGCAACACACGACTATCAATTACCTTGGTTGTTAAAAGCAATTTAAGAACAATTATTTAAACTTTACGGTCATAGAAACATTTTTAAGTTAATTTAAATAAAATATAGCACACCAAAGTGTTACGTGTAATAATCAGTAATAAGTTTATGTTATGACCTTTTACAACTTGGTGTATAAGATGATATTTTTCTAAAATATTTCTCTTTCCAACGGTATATCATACGTCTGTATTACTGATGTTATTATAAAAAACCCAAAAATTTTATATAAAAATAGTTTTACTCTTTTCTCTTTTGGTTGTTATTCAAATTCGTCCAACTTGTATGTTTAACCGTCCTTCATTAATGTCATTAAGATAATATGGTTTATCTTTTGGAATGTACAAATTTAATGGTACTATAGAGGAAGGAAATTTAAAATATCAGCATTTAAGCCCTGTCACACTATTTCAATCAGAATGAATCCTGCATGATATTAAAGCCCATTAAATTTTATATCGATATAGGGAGTATTATCAAAATAGTTAGAGCCGTTTTTGAGAAAATCGTAAAAAGGTGATAAATGCATGGATAAAGTGGCTCTTCTGGTTCCGGGTTTTGATAAAAACGTTACTGTAACATCTCGGGCGTATAGTTGTCCTAAATCTGAAATTTCAGTATTGTACGACTTTACGTTCTTGCGCTAGACTTAACACACACACACACGGACACTTGGTTATTTGGACTCGGAGGAACCTAAAACGAGTATTTCCGTTGAAAACTAGAATTCGAAGATATTCACGATCGCAATACTTTCCCTTGCATGAGTAATGTCACTGATGCTAATAATAAAATCAAAACTGATGTAAAATATAAAATTATTATTTGTTCTATGTTTATAAAAACATCATTTAGTCGGGGAAAGAAGAATTTTTTTAGTTTAATTAAAAATTAAGAATTAAATAAAATTGAAAATAGTTTTCATTATATGATTATTGGTGCCATCATTAGAATAGCATTCCGACCTTCTTCATTCTTCTTTGTCATATTTCTTAACGACCAGCCTCTGGAACGAGCGAAGAGGGAATATTATTATGAAGGTCGATAAAAAGTTGAAGCATTAACTCAGGACGAAACTCGGGTAATTTAGTGGAAGAGAGTCAGAAACAAAGAGAGGCGATATCTAATGACGAACCCAACCAAACTATGACAAAACTAGACAGCTAAAACACACCTAATGAGGCAAAGTAATATCGCACTATTTCTTCAGTTTGTTTCCTACAAAAGAAGAATAACTTATTTGAATTTAACTAAGGCATGCTAATCTTTGCAACTTTCCAAGCAGAAGCGTAGAATTGCATGTAATCGCCTTATGCCACCACACTACAGTAGCATATAAGAGACTATGGGCCTTATTGCATTTTTGTTTGTTTGGTCCAGGTTGTTCCAACAGCCCCTTTACAGGCATATAGATACTTCAGCGCCTAGGTGCAGCCTGGCTTCTTCTCCTCTTACTAATCCCTGCTTCATCCACTTTTTTCAACTACTTCATCTTCTCCCCCTCATACCTTCCACATCTCGCTAGTATATGTTCCACCGTATCCACCTCACCGCATGCACATCTCCGAATCTCACAGCGAAAAAACGATAAACTTCGCTTTAAAATGTCCGTGCCCCGATGGATAAGCCTGTGTCATGTAACAGTTCATAAAGATGTATCCTATCTTCATTCTCATAGATACATCAATAAACCATATATAAGTCCATCTTACCTTATGAGAGATCTACTATCTCCTTTGCCCCTCTGCCTATATCACTTTCTTCACTGTGCCACACATGCAGGATGGAATCGAAAATCTTCTTCTTAAATCGAATCAACCTACCGACTCTTTTCAGTACGGACATTGCCCATTTCCTTTTAATTTATAAATCCAAAGCAACACTCACGCTAGTGCCGCATTCGCGTCCGTCGATATTGTACGATATCCCTTAATCATCCTAAGTAGCGTTTGTTTCAACAAACTTAAAATCATTTTGTCTTTTACTTTTCCTATTTCTTGTCCTCACACTCCAACCGCATAATACACTGTAAAGAAATAAGAAATAAGGGCCTTTATAAAAAAAATGTATTTTTTTATTTATTTTTATTATTTTTCTTTTTTAGAAAAACAAATTCAAAAATAAAAATAGCACATCTGGCCAGAAAACATTAGATAGATTAAATTATTTACATAGGTAAAAGAAGTAAAGAAAGAAATTTATATAAATGTATGTACAAAAGAAAATAAAAAGCATCAAGAAAAGTAAATAAATACAGTAAATGGAAAGAGTTGTACTTCCATAATAGCTATATTAAGATGGTGGGTGGTTTCGAAAAAACATTGTGCTTAATTATTTTCGAATAAGGTACTAATTACGTTTTACATAAAATCTCGATTCCTTTAGCCATTCCCTGATGTGTAGAATCTAATGTATAAAGGTACATGCCGCCACTTCCTTGATTTAACACATACATTTTCTCCGCTGAATCCTCACCTGTGTATAAGTAATGTTCATTGGGAAAATCTGTAGGCAGCAAGCGGCGTGGGATATTCTTTGAGACTTTGACGTACTAGTAGAAACTCATGAGAAGGTATTTCTGGTAGGGATTCGTTCTGCACCATTTACCGGCTGCATTATTTCAAAATAGATTCAAAGTCAGCGTAGACAACGAAAAGAATCCTCTCCTGGCGTTTTATATTAATAATTGAAACTTCCTGAGGACTCCCTTGGTCGTCGCAAGCCAGTCTTATTTTACCCACAGTACTCCATGTGCTGAGCGAAGTTTCTTCCTTCTACATCGAAGTGTGTAAAACATCATGAAGTGTGTTATAAATCGCTTGATTTTTGGTTGTGAAGGCACGATCGCACGACTCTCTTCTGAAGTTTTCATACTTGGCCTTCATTCTAGAGGTCGCCTCCAAAGGAGTTTCGATCAGCCACCCCAGATACAGCCACCCCCACCGCCTCCGCTTGGTCATTACGAGGGACTCGTTCGTCTCAAATCTCCTGGCTCCCACTTTTTTTAATTTGACTCCAAGTCAGTGTAGACAACAGAAGGAATCCTTACCTCATGTTGTATATAAAAATAAAACTTTCTGATGATTTCCTTCGTCGTCGCAAGGCGGGAGCACGAGCGGGTAGATTTTTTTTGTTACACAGGTATTCCACTACATCGATTGGTTCAGTGCATGGAATAGAAAAAGTCCTGAGGCCTCCGACCGCCTCTGCTTGGTCATGACGAATGGCGTTTCTCTGAGGTAGTGGTACATCCTTCATCCACTGCTTTAGAGAAAAAAATGTCTCCACAGCAAACACATGTTCGCCGTCTGTGGATAGTGAAACATGACTTTGCGTGACGTTGTTTATCATCTTTCGTCCTGAAATCTCTATTGCGATACTGACACTGGTGATTAGTTGATGGCATTTGTATTTTTAAAATATTAATTTAATCAAAATACAAAAAATAAGGAAAGAAAATGTTTAAACTGTAAAAATAAAATCTAACGAAAGAGAATCAAAAATGTAAAACAAAAACAAATTGATTCCTCAAAAAAAAAAAAAATAAATAAAAATATCAATAATAAAATCTATGTAAGAATGGAAGATAAGCTAATTAAAAAACAAACTAAAAATAAATTAAATATTCGAAAAAATTAATCAATTGAAATGTTTGGTGAGGTTATAGGAAACAACTTTTTACAGAGAAACAATTCTTTAATGAACAATATTACAATCTGTCCAATTTAGGACATTTTTAATAGTGATAAAGTATAACATTCATACTGCATTCACACGATATATACAAAACAATATATTTATATAATAATAATACAATATAAATATATACAAAACAAAATCAATAAAAATATATACAAAAGTCACTCATAACTATATACAATCCACAAGCATACAGCACGTGAGTGGAGAATCTAGCCAATGCTAGAACTCCAATATACATTTTACAAGAGGTCTCGAGGCCACTGCCGTTTCAACCTTCTAGGAGGATGGTAAGGATGTTTGGAGCTGGATAAGGATTGAGCTAGGGGATTAGGGTGATGGATAAGGTTCTGATGGAATTTAGAGAATTTTAATGGTATAGGAAACAACTAGATCTATAATGTAAAGCTTTTTGATAAAAACGCACTCACGCGATATTAAAATGTCCTCTAGACACTGGATATAAGAATTAGAAAGATCTCTGAAAAACATCCAAGTCGCATTTGTTTATATGTTTTGAGGATTATTTGATTAAAGTACAAAATACAGGATTAAGACGTGTGTACCGATAAATGTGGGAAGGGGTAGGGGAATCTGAAGATGTCAGAGTGTAAATGCTAGTAATTCGTGCTATCCTGAAGGTAGCCAAAAACCTCCGAACAGTCTCGAGCGTACCGAGGCAAGAGCGGCATGTCCGAATATTTCCGACATTAGCCGAAGTGAAATTCCAGAGCAGAATTGTAATAATAAGTAAATATAACTTGGAAAACGTGAAAATGGTCTATGAACTTGAGTATGCAATTAAAAATGTTTAAAATATTATGTTGAAACAAATGAAATCTCCGACTGAAGTATATACAAGTATTATATTATTCTTTATTTATACTTTAAGCAATTTTAAGTACTAAGTTGATGTTTCCGTCTTAAATAGATCTTGTTTACGATTAGATGATACTGTATATGATGCAGAAATTTAAAGAAGGTTTTTTAAATTTATTTATGGTTAAGAGGTTAACATGTACAAGGTCCGAATTATATTTATACGTAGGAGGGTATTAGTGAAATGCCCACGAGCTCCAGGAACCCTATACCGCTGTTTAAGTTTAAGGATTAACGGATGAATATTCAAAGCGATATATGATTAGGAATCATTATACATAGGAGGAAAATAGCTCGAAGTCCCAGAACTTGAAGAATACTATATCGCAATTTAAATAGCAGGAACAAAGGGATCAAAGTTCAAAGCTGTATAGGATTTCGAAGCTTTTTACAATGTTTATATGAAAGAGGTTAAATAGGTTCAAAGTCCATGTTTACATTTCACATACCTACAAGCTTAAACATGATTCAAACCTATGTCTATATATATCGGACCCTGTTTACATAATTTAAATTGTGACGTAATAAAAAAAAATGGCGGCCGGGTAGGCTCATGCCTTGCAAATTGAGACGTCATAAAAACTATTTATTTCTATTTATTAAACAAATATTTTTAGATAATAGAGCTGATACATTATATATTGTTATAAGTATACGTGTGTGTACGTAAGCACAAATAATAAAATCAATGAAGGACGTGATATAAGAAAAAGATAGAACACTAGTTTTTACCCCGTGTGGATCCTAGAAAATATATAGATTCCGCCCCATGTAAACAAAAATGACAAACAGTTTCCTTTCTCAGATCATTTTTCTGTTCTCGTTCGACCGAGTATTTTCAGGAAAATTCTAAGCAGTCCCTATTTTGTACAAGACGCCCAGAAAATATTTTATAAATATAAATACATGATGACACGATAATAATAATACTAAGAAAAAAAGAGATCTTGCATCTGTTGAACAGAAGAAATATATTCATAAGGATGTCTTATGGTACATTCATATAATATCTCAGAGAAAAAGTTAACCTAATGTTTGTTTGTTTATACATTTAATGTCCCTATATAATACTTTGACTTATCGGACAATGCTACAATGGGATTCCTAAATTTTGCCATTAACTAGTACCTGACAAAGTTTTGCTTGATGATTAGTATGGTGCTTGATCCGGCATATTAAGGCCTCATTTAACGTCCAGTTGTAAATTTGTAATTCGTCTTTATTGGTCAATAATAATTTTCAATTAAGTCTAATTATAGCACAGCTTCACAGGGGGTCAACGTTGTGAGTTCAAACCTGGCAAGTGACCCTAGGACTGTTTAATGGGAGTAATAAATGCTTGATTATACCGTCCTTCGAAGGGACGTAAAATGGCGGTCCCGAGCCAATTCGATGATAGGTACTCGTTTAAGATTCCTCTCCTAATAAAAGATAAATTGGAAAAAATCAAGACTCCTCTTTAGTATCATCTGATTAGACACAGTAGCATAAAAGTTATCAAACAAACCATAGCTTCACTTGGCGTTACCAACTCTTTTTAAATACATTTTCAATTTTTTTATATTGATTCGGATCTCTATTATGCAGATGTATAAGTGAAGATGGAGTTTTTTATTCTTTAATTTTTAACTCTAAAAATTTCGAAAGCTAAAGCTAAAGGTTTACAAAATTTCAAGAGGTAGACTTCAGTCTGGAAGACAAAGAAGGAATGAAAGGACTACTTCCCTTGATGAAGATGTTTTGTCATTGGTGAAAGAATATCCCAGAAGATCAGTTCAAGAATTTGCTGGGAAACTCGGTGTAAGCCAATCGACTGCCAATGGACATCTCTAAGTGATTAGAAATGTAAAAAAAAACCTTGAGAGTTGGATTCCAAACAGGTTATCTTATTTTATCCGGCCCAACATTAAACTTGATCTTACTCGTTCTTCTGATAATACTATCTCTTCTCTCAGAACATTTGGATGATAACCATCCATTACTTCTACAACTATTACTTGTTTAACTTGTCCATTTTTACTTTCACTTACTATATATAGTAAGGGGAAGTATTGCGATCGTGAAAATTTTCGAATTCCAGTTTTCAACGGAAATACACGTTTTAGGTAGTGATGGGCAAATACTCAAAAAATTTGAGTACTGATTACTGTAATCAAATGATGCTCGCTGCTGATTACAAAATCTACTCAGCTTTCCTCCTGATTACTTTCTATTTTCCTCTGTAATCAAAATTTTCGTACTTTTAAGTACTTAATTACTTTTTTATATGAGGTGGCCAGAATAGAGTATATTACATACATCTATCAAGTTAATTTATATAAATAATTTCCTTAAGCTATCTTTTTTTCATATTGTCGATTATTTTAAACTTTTCGTTAAAAAATTGATAAGGGTAATTTATTATTATTAAGATGGTGGGTTTATAGATTATTGTAAACTCTTCAGGTAAAATCGATATCGGGGCCTATTATTGTTTTTTTACACTTGGAATTTCATTTTAACTTTTTCGTATTTATTGGATACTAGGCTCGGTAGCTGCGTTCCCAAAGGTTCGTTACCGATTATGCCATTAATTTTAATCGCGCTCGCTCAAATATGGGTTTATTATAACTTTTTCGTATTTATAGGATACAAGGCTCAGTAGCTGCGTTCCCAAAGGTTCGTTACCGATTATGCCATTAATTTTAATCGCGCTCGCTCAAATATGGGTTTATTATAACTTTTTCGTATTTATTGGATACAAGGCTCAGTAGCTGCGTTCCCAAAGGTTCGTTACCGATTATGCCATTAATTTTAATCGCGCTCGCTCAAATATGGGTTTATTATAACTTTTTCGTATTTATTGGATACAAGGCTAAGTATCTGCGTTCCCAAAGGTTCGTTACCGATTATGCTATTAATTGTAATCGCGCTCGCTCAAATATGGGTTTATTGAAACTTTTTCGTATTTATTGGATACAAGGCTAAGTAGCTGGGTTCCCAAAGGTTCGTTACCGATTATGCTATTAATTGTAATCGCGCTCACTCAAATATGGGCTTATTATAACTTTTTCGTATTTATTGGATACAAGGCTAAGTAGCTGGGTTCCCAAAGGTTCGTTACCGATTATGCTATTAATTGTAATCGCGCTCACTCAAATATGGGCTTATTATAACTTTTTCGTATTTATTGGATACAAGGCTAAGTAGCTGCGTTACCAACGGTTCTTATAATTATCACACTTAATTTTAACATTTCTCCTTCCAGAATAGATTGATTTTAGTACTAATTTCTGTATTTTGTTTTCGGTTTGGCTGATAAACGTTTTATTGGTTTTAAGTGCGTTCGGATAAAAATTGATTTGTTTTAACTTCTTAGTGTTTCTTTTCTATGCTAATTTCTGTATTGGGTTTTGGGGGTGTAGTTAGTGAATGTGTTAATGTTTTTTTAGTCATTTGGTCTAATGTATGTTTATTTCGTGTTTTTTGTAACTTTTGATCTATTGGGTTACCGCTAAAAGGATTAGAAATTTATCTATTTAGTTAATATTTTGGAGTTTGATAAAAATCAGCTAAAAAGAACGATTATAACGCCTATTTTTATTTGATGAAAAAAATTCAAATAAAATCTACTCTAAAGCTACCAACTGAAATAATTAATACCATTAACAAAATCCTTTAAAAAGTAAATATATTTTCGAGGATAAAAATAATACGAACATGTTAAAATAAACCTCTGCATGAGTTAGCGCAATTAAAATTAAAAGTATAATCTGTAACGAGCCCTTGGTTACGCAGCGACTGAGCCTAATAGCGAATAAATACAAAAAAGTTGTAATAAACCCATATTGGAGCGGGCACACGAATAATTTTTTTTTTTTTTTTTTAGTAATAACAATTTTTATTGAGAAAATTTTACAATCTGTCCCAATTTGGACATTAATAGTATTGCTGAATGATATCAAACATACTACATTCATACAATATTTACACAACATAAAATTACAATAAAATATATACACAATAATGAATCAATACAAAAGTCAATAATTCACTTATACCTATATACACATACACACACTCATACATACATCACATTGAGTGGAGAATCTAGCCAGTACTAGAACTCCAATATATTTACAAAAGGTCGCGGGGCCACTGCCGTTTCAACCTTCTAGGTGGGTTGTATGGATGAGTAGAGCTGGATAGGGATTGAGCTAAAGGATTAGGATGATGAATGAGGTTCTGGTGGAATTTGGAAAATTTGGATGGAATTAGGTCTGAAATAAATGGAACATTAAGGTCGTGGTGCAAGGTATAATTGGAGACATAATAAGGAGCATTTACTATTGTACGAAGGACTTTGGATTGAAAGGATTGAATGCGTTTGATGTTAGAACGTTTAGCTGTCCCCCACAGTTCAAGTCCGTAGGTCCAGATGGGCTTCAGTATTGTCTTGTAGATTAATAATTTGTTTTCAACTGTAAGTTCAGATTTTCTGTTGAGTAGTCGGTATAACTGTCCGAATCGTCGGTTGAGTTCTTGTCTTTTAAGTCTTGTATGTGGGTTCCAAGTCAATCTTTTGTCTAACAGTAAGCCAAGATACCGGACTGTATCTGAGAGAGGAATCGGTAATGAGTTGAAATAAACTGGCGGACAGGATTTTCGTCTAAGAGTGAAGGTTATGTGTTTACATTTGGCTTCGTTCACCTTTACACGCCAGTTATTACACCAGTGTTCGATAAGGAAAAGGTGTCTCTGAAGGTTTAAGGATGCTGTTTCAGGATTGGAACTGGATGATAGGATGGCGGTGTCATCTGCAAAAGTTGCCAGAAAGGTATCAGGATGTGTAGGAATATCAGCAGTGTAAAGGATGTAGAGGATGGGTCCCAAGACGCTGCCTTGAGGAACACCGGCCTCAACGGGATAAAGGTTAGAAAATTCTTCACCACAGCGAACTCGGAAGGAACGGTTCGAGAGATAGGATCGGAGAATGAGGTATAGGGACTGGGGTAAATGGGTTTTCAGCTTGAAGAGTAATCCAGTGTGCCATACCCGGTCAAAAGCTTGCGCAATGTCCAGAAACGCACCAGAACAATACTCTTTGCATTCAAGAGCTGAGGAAATATGGTCTAAAACTCGGAGCCCCTGTTGAACTGTGGAATGCTGAGGACGGAATCCAAACTGATGGGAAGGAAGATTTTGAGATTCTAATATGGGTAGGATACGTTTTAGAAGAAGCCTTTCGAAGATTTTTGAGAGGATGGGGAGTAGACTAATAGGCCTGTAGGATGAAGTGTTGTTGGAAGGTTTACCTGGTTTTAAAAAAAGGATGATGGTGGAATGTTTCCATAACAGTGGAAAATAGGTGGTGCGGAGGATGCAGTTGTAAATATAAGTAAGGAATATAATAGCTTTCTGCGGAAGTTGTCGGAGGATCTGGGAAGTAAGGAGATCGTGTCCAGGAGATTTACGGAGAGTCAGTTTTTGGAGAAGATATTTGACCTCAGAGGGATTAATAGCTTTAGGAGGTAGGGAAAGTGGAATCGGTGACATAAGAAAGTCTTGCACTTTTGCGGTGTGATTGATGTGGGATTCCGGGTGAGGAGTGAATACTTTGGAGAGGTGTGTGGAGAATTCCTCGGCTTTATCTTCATCAGACGCAGCCCAGGAGTTATCACCACGTCGGAGAGGATGGGAAACATGATGGTATTTTAGGATCTTTTTCGTGACATTCCACAGGGAATTATCACGAGCTGATAGAGAGGAGAGGTAGGAATTAAAGGACTGGGAACGGAAGTTCGCCAACTCCCTCTTCAATTGTCTACAATAGAAGTTATAGGAGCGGCGATCTGTTGGGTGTCGGGTGCGCTGCCATAATGATCTTGCTCGGCGTTTGGTGTGGATAAGGTCTATAATAGGTTGTGGAAAATGATTTTGGTCTGGATTTATATTGGAGTGTTTAGGAGAGGAAGCAGTCCAGACAGCTTGTTGGATGGCGGTGGTAAAGGAATAGACGGAATTATCTAGGTCATCTTGGGTTTTGAGGGTTACTCTGAGGTCAATATTATCGGTCAGGATTTGGCGGAAAAGGTTCCAGTTGACAGGGCCTCGGATGAATGATGGTGGAATGGGTTTTGGAATTGGAGTGAGAGATACTTTTAGGATCAGTGGACTATGGTCTGAGGATAGTTCATCAAGGCGAGTTAAAGACAAGTTGAGAGAGCCTAATCCGCTGTGGATAAAGAAGTCGAGGATGTCAGGATTGCGGTTAGGATCGGTTGGCCAGTAGGTAGGGGAGTCAGGAGGCAGGATATTAAAATTTCGGGAGTTGAGTGCAGACAGCAAATTTCGTCCCCGAGAATTCGTGGTTCTGGAACCCCACTGCTGATGCTTGGAGTTTAAGTCTGCACCCAGAATGAAACGATTTCCTAAGGAATCCAGGAAGGATAAAAATTCAGAATTGGAAATGGAATGTTTAGGAGGGCAATATGCAGATGTGAGGGTTACCGGAAAGGAAAAAGTCTTGATTACTATGGCTGTGGCTTGTAGGAAATCATAGGTGGGAAGTGGGAGTAAATGATGAGAGAGGGATTGGTGGACAATGATAGCAGAACCGGCATGGGCTTTACCGTCTGGGTGGTCAGTACGGTATGTCATGTATTGCGGTATTTTGAAGTACTGTTTAGTCGTTAGTCTTGTTTCAGTTATAAGTGCAACATCGATTGTTTTGTCTTGCAACAACGCTGTCAGTTCGTCAGTATGATTTCTAACACCATTCGCATTCCAAAGGAGAATGGATAAGGAGTTAGGTGAAGTCATTTAAGGATTTTTCAAGGCAGGGATAAGATTTGATACTAGATTTGTAAGGAGTGATATAAGCGGCATAACAAGAGATTTGATTTCGGAGATGAACGATGTCATTAGACTGGTAAGATCTGTGGCGTTTGATGGTGGAGGGATATGAGAAATTTGATGTTGAGGAGTTTTTTGAAGGTCAGGTAAACTTTGAGGGATAGATTGTTGTACAATAGATTGAGAATGTTGAGGAAAACGTTGTTCCGGCAGGGCCTCGACTTCATGACTCTGGTTCCCACCTCCAAGCAAGTGGGCAAATGACAAGTTAGAATTTACAAGTTTAGATGGTTCTCTTCTGCTTCTGATTGGTGTAGCTGTTTCATTCGGATCCTGAGGTTTTTGGTATCTGGTTCTGAGTTTCTTGTAGATTTCACATCCCTTGTAGTTAGCCGGGTGGTCCTTGAGGCACAGAGCACATACAGCGGGTGTAGATCTTGATCTTGTACATTCTTCAGTTTTATGCTGTTCACCGCATTTCACACAGCGTGGTATGTGATGGCAATAACTTTTGGTATGACCATATGCCTGACAGTTATGGCACTGGACTATTTCTTTCTTTGTGTAAGGTTTTTCAACTTTTACACGGGTATAGTACAGTCTGCTGAGGTCATAGATTTTTTCGACTCCTGCTGATGGTTCCAAGTCCACGAAGAATAGAGGCAGTGGACTTTTATCTTTTAGAACGTTGGTGACTTGCCTCACTTGGAATCCTAATTCTGTCAGTTCTTCTTTGATTGCTTCAACGGGTGTTGAGGAATGTAGGTTTCTGATTACGACCCTTAATGCTCTCTCTTGGCGCAGCTGATAAGTATGAAAGTCAGCTTTGGTCTCAGTCAGATATTTTACAATCTTTCTGTAGGTTTCAGCAGTAGTCGGAGATATTTTAGTATCATTGGTTCTACTTATACAATAATAACTATTAGGATCTGTTACTTTGTTTAAATGCGCACACATCAGTTTAAAATTTTTAATATTTTTAACAAATATTGGTGGAGGTAGTGGTTCTCTGGGTATAGGAGAAGATTCCATGGTTTCTTTTTCATTTTGGAGGATCTGAAATGGATTCGGTGTAAAAAACGGAGATTCATCAGTTATTCCTTGTGATGATGTGCTGGGCTGTGGTTCAGATCCTAATGAGGTAGCTGACGCGGTCGCTGGTGGAATCATTTTTTTATTTTGTTCACGGCGGGGTCTCTATTTTGTAGGAGACGAGTTAGAACCTGCAGATCTAGATCTTTTACTTGCAGACTTTGAGGACATGACTTGATGAAAATATCTCATTGATTAAGAAAATAATAATAATAAATAAATAATGAGATAAGAATTAAAGATAAAAGAAAGATAATTAAAAGAAAAGCAAGCCCGAGCTTGCCGAGCTAGCGGCAATCAGCTGATCAGTGACCCTCCTTTCACTTTTTCGTGATTGTACAAAGTAAATTATAACTTTGCTTACCGAAACTTCTCCAATATTCACTGCCGTAATATTCCTGAGGTCTAGTGATGTTCTCCAGACTGAATTCTAGCGAATTCCTACTGAAAAAAGCAAAAATCTGAGAGACGATGTAACGTATGACTGTTATCATCGAGCGCATCAGCTGATTTTTACGAATAATTAATAGAATGGTCGGGTTAGAATCCCCCATAACGCAGCAGCTGAGCCTAACAGCGAATAAATACGAAAAAGTTATAATAAACCAATATTTGAGCGAGCGCGATTAAAATTAGTGGTATAAATCGGTAACGAACCTTTGGGAACGAAGCTACTGAGCCTAGTATCCAATAAATACGAAAAAGTTATAATAAACCCATATTTGAGTGAGCGCGATTAAAACTAATGGTATAATCGGTACCGAACCTTTGGGAACGCAGCTACTTAGCCTTGTATCCAATAAATACGAAAAAGTTACAATAAACCCATATTTGAGCGAGCGCGATTACAATTAATAGCATAATCGGTAACGAACCTTTGGGAACGCAGCTACTTAGCCTTGTATGTAAGACAACTATACGCCGGAGACGTGACAAAATTTTTTCATCAAAATGAGCTTACCAGAAGAGGCACTTTATACCATGCATTTTGCACCTTTTTTCGATTTTCTCAAAAACGGTTCCGACGATTTTGATTTAACTCGCTATATCGATGTAAAATTTAATGGGCTTTAATATGATGTAGGTTTTATTTAGATAAAAATGGTCTGACAGGGCTTAAATGCCGATATTTTAAATTTTCTTCCTCTAAAGTACCTTTAATTTTGTAGATTCAATAATAATAACTAAATTATCTTGTTAACGCTGATGAAAAACTGGTAAATATATAAATTGAATAAATTCGATACCCAACTAAAGGAGAAAACAGAAAAAAAAAATTTTTAATGCAATTTCTCGTTTTTGAACATAAGAGCAGTAATATACATGTATGATATACCGTTGGAAAGCTAAAGATTTTAGAAAAAATATCATCTCATACACAAGCTTTTAAAAGTTATTGGAGAGTGATGAAAAGAAGATAAAACTTACTGATTATTTAAGATAATATTATAATTGATTTTTTAATAAAACACATGTTTCTATATAAATTCAATTTGATTAATTCCTTAATAATTTCACGTATTTTTATCTCTAATTGTATTTGAAAATTCTTTCATTGATTTTAAAAATGGAGGTAAGTGAAAGTCGTGTGTTGCCCACACCAGAATTTTTCATTATGTGCTTGATTCGGGTTAAGTACGCCCCACTTGGCCTGGCATAATAAGGCCTCATTTAGTATCCAGTATGTTGTGCTTTATCTCGCATTACTCAAAAATAATTTCACTGAAGTCTAATTACACCATAACTTCATCTTTGGATGGTTTTAAATCTTTTGAAATCCTTAAGTGAAGGAAAAGTTTTTCAATACTTCCTTTAATTTGCTAGTAACTACTTTCTTTTGCTACGATTTTTAGTATTTGTCTGCATCAGTCAGTTGGAACCAAACTACCATAATTTACATTATTTTCCACATTTCGTTCTGGACATTCCGTAACATATTTGTAACGAAGAAACGACACGCATAATAGACTATTTTTGTCTCAGATGTCAAAACTATAAGAAACCAATGTTGATGGGAAGATCAAATTTGAAACCGACATTCAATTCTGCCAAGTTACTCATAAGTCATTTCTCCACTGTGTTATAATGTCAAAAATTTCCATTTCATGATTTTGGCTGTGTTTTTTTTCTTTAAGGATGCAAGGGTTTTGAACATTACACGCACTATGTGTTTTTGACAAGCAAGCCATAACCACTATTTTGGTTGTCAATGTTAAAACATTGATAAACCGATCTTCATCGAGAGGTGGAATTTGAAACCTGCATACTATTCGGCCCGGTTACTCAAAATAAGTCGTTGTTGAATAAATACATTATCCGATACACTTACATTTCTGTCCTTGTCGCTGGCCACTATGCGAGGATGCTTGTTGTTATAATTTTGTTTTGCCTATCTCTGCTGTGCCTTGTATGTGTCATTGCTTGAAGTCAAAAACTTCCTTTTTTGGTTTTGATCTAAAGTTCTTTAGACAAAACCATGTTCAATTGACAGACTCTTTACAAACTTTTCTCCTAATCAAAGGACTTATTTTAGTTTGAAGAAAGATATTGGAATACTTATTTCTTGTTGTTTTTTCATTGGTTTAACAAGTATTACGAGAAATTGCTCTTCAAAGCCAATTTCATAATGAGAAAATTCATGAACATACTGTTAGGCACTCGTTTAAGATCCCTATTCTAATTAAACCTGGCAAAATTTAGGACTCCCATTGTATCAAAGTCCGATAAGCCATAGTCGCATAAAGTGACGTTAAAGGTACAAATAAATCTATAACTGTTGTTAGATCTGATTTTAAGCTAAAAGAACAGAGAAGTGTAAAAAAAAAGGTTTGAAATATCTTCATTGCCAAAAAATATAATTATAACATATGTACATTGAATTCAGTAGTAAATCTTATTTTTTCTTTATTAAAGAATTGTTATTAAATAATGAGGCGTCATATTATCAGTAAAATCTTAATAAATTAAAAAGGTTTTTATTTTTGAAATATCATACAGAATTCTGATAATTAAAATTTTAAATATGGCACTTGAAACACCGAGACCTTCTGGAATAAATACAAAATGAAAATACTGTTCAGTGTATCTAATGTTACCTAAAGTAAAGTATAATTTATATCTACTTTTTTCCCCTGATTTAATTAAAACATTAAGAAAGTAAAATGTAATGAACGATTTCGCAATCATATTTTATGATAATTGATACTGTATGAGCCTGTAGACTGTATGTTATAATAATTGTTTTGTTACGAACAAAAAAATAAAAAGTTTATCAGCGTGTTCGCTAAACGAAAAAAAAACAAACAAAAAACTCACCTCTCGTCCCTCCTTTCTGTCCTGGTTCCTTAGGGGGGTCAGGAAATAGAAAAGATGAGGTTAAATAGGAAAATAACAAGGATCCTTAGGACAGCCTCAGCCAGCACCATCAGCTCCCACGACGATCGGGAACCCGCTAGGACGAAGTTATAGAACCAAGTGAGTCCACTTCTTTCAAGGATTAGTGGGCTTGCTAGGGTATTAGGGGGCAGCACCTTCCGGTATTGAATTTAAAATTTAAATGAAATAATATTAATCATTCCCGCCTAAACAGAAACATTTAAATTTATGTTTTAAATCTTATTTAAGACCATAAACCACTACCACTGCTCGGTAATTGTTTTTTAATTCGAAACGGCCCTCAGAATAAATTAAGGATCTTATTATAATTAAGTAGGGAGTGGAGAGATTCTTAAATTAAGTACGAAAACTCTTTCCTTTTTGGGCTCTAAATATTCATAAATGAGGAAAAGAAGTGAGAAAAATTGGGTCGGTGAATACTGAGGGAAACAGGTGTCAGTTGTGGGATGGAATACCACCTGGAGGCTATACCTTGCCATTTCCTTTCTTCAATATCCTATACCTAACGAGGGGGTTGATGTGGGGCAGTTACCCACTTAAAATGTGAAAACAACTTTATAATTTCGTAGTTAGTCCCCGCAAAACATTACCTTAAAAGTATATGGAGTCTTAACTAAAAATGATCCAAAAATTACTAAAAAGAAATTGCGGTGCCATAGATTAACATTAAGTGTTTACGATAGTGACCTGGGGCTAAACAACGTACGTTTAACATAACCTTATTTTTAAGCGATACGGCAAGTATAAATTAAAATAAAGTGATAGGCGAAATCACTCGTTTTGGATCTTTAAAAAGGTTTGGCATGCTTGAGGAAGGTCTATATACTCCAGAGACGCCCCTTGGCTGAAAAAACAGATTAAATAATATTCTTTTACAGGCAGGATTCAAACCCAGAACCTGGAAAACATTAAATTGGTACTCTATCAAATAGCACATGCCACTCCCTAAAATAATTCTATATTGTCGAAAATATTTATTTGATGGTTAACATATTTCTAGTATATTGCTTGGGTAATTGTATATCGCTGGTATCGAGTTTTACTAGCGTCTAAAATCTGTGAAAAATGTTCGTTCTCATGAGCGGTAATCTAGTGCCTTTTTTGGTAACTATGTGTTCCAAGCTTGCCTACTTTTGAAGGCTGTGCTACGGCGAGAGAACAGATAAGAGAAAATTCGAGAGATTTAATGACAGTGAATTATCATACGTTCTATCACATTTTCAATAATAAATATTCAATTATTGTTGGAATCGGTTAATATAATAATGATTAAGACAAAACTCACTGTAATTGAGTCTTGGGACACGAACACGGAAGCTGTATACTACTAATTCATTAAAATCCATGATTCGGCCGTCTTTGGTCGGGACGTAAAATGGTGGTCCCGAATTTGTGCGAAGACAGGTACTCGTTAAAGACCCTTATCCCATAATTATAATTTAGGGCTCCCACTGTAGCATTTTTCGATTAGTCACAAAAGCATAAAAGTGTCCATAAATGAATAAACAAAGATAAACACATTTTTACTTTCACTTACCTATATAAGAAATATGAGGCCTTCTGATGATAAACAAATATTTTTTTAATGATTTTTTTTATTCTGAACATAAGAACAGTAATATACATGTATAATATACCGTTGGAAAAATAAAGATTTTAGAAAAAATATTACCTTGTATACAAAGTTGTAAAACGTGATGCATAATTGGGCATACAATTATTAATGATAATTGTACGTAACTTTTCAATATCACTATAATTTTTAATGTAAATCATATGTTTCCAAAGAACCTGAATTAACTTTATATTTAAATTAGCATTAAAACATTTAAATATAAGTTTATTCAATAATTCTTAAATTGATTTTAACAGGCGAGGTAAGAGAAAGTCGTGTGTTGTCCGCACCAGATTTTTTATTCTCAAAACGTTTTAAAAAAATCACAATTTTCTCACTTCTCCCAACAGAACTTTGTTGCGGAAAATCTAGATAAGTCAACCAGATATCACGGAAAGTGTAATGAAGAATTTATAACTGGTTTCAGATTCAGACTTGGCGCATCCTTATCAAGTTTCAATCAGTATAAAAGTATCAACAAAACCAGCCTCACCGAAATGAATTTTTTCGCGATGCTGCTCTGGTACAATATAGGGCTGAGGGATGACGGGATATTACTAGCCGATATTGAGAGATATAACGCTTGCCAACTCACTGTGAAATACTCTCTTTTGCTTCTTCGTATCTCCTTCTATTCTTGTCCTAACTCGACCAAAACCAGTAAATGTAATCTTTAATGTGAAATACTATTATTTATTAATTACAGACACAAAGTTCATATAACAGTAAACGGTCACGACCAGATTCTACATATAATAATTATAAAAATAACTTTATTCTGTAACTTCAAGAAGAATAATGTTATACAATTAATAGACACTTAAATAAAATATGTCTGGCCGAGAGAACTAAAATTCATGATTATTTCCCAAAATAAACAAAAATGTATTACTAAATATATATGTATAAGTTATCAGGACCTTGACTAGATAAAGAACTGGTATTAAACTATGTCTTTAATTGGTTTAAAAAACCTAAGGCCCCACGTTGGGCGCCTCTATTTTCATATGACCAAAAGTTGAGAGTTTATGAAATCATTACACCACACTTAAAGGTTTAACTAATTTTTTGTATTTATTTATTTATTTTTTTTTTTAGAGTCTCTCCTAATACAGCCATATTTCATAAGGAGTTCTCCCTTAACTCCATTCAGATGGAAAATAAAATACGTAATACCCTTACTTCATTTGTTGTGGGGGGGGGGGGTCAGACTATACCCATAACCCTGGACGTTCCTTCTAGTTCACGTGAGAGGACTGGGTTTCTTTTTACAATAAACTGCAATAATTGACTTCAGTGACATATATTTCCTTATATACAGATCCAGTGGAGATTTATATGAATACAACATAATAATATACAATAAAAGAAAATTATATATAAAAAAAAAAAATCAAGATAATATATACAATTAAGGTAGGAATAAGAAAAAAGTAAGCACTTGAGGAACCGAACAAGACAAAACACATACTGAAGCAGTTCTCCTGATTGTTTGCATTGATGCACTTTAGTCAGACGTGGTTACTATATATTTATATATAGTATATATATATATATATATATATTATATATATATTTATATATATATATTATATATATATATATTGTTTGATCAGTTCTCTGATTAATGATTTTTATATATACATATTCAATGATTTTATTTATATATAACACAAAATACGAAACAATACAAAAAATATACGAATTAGAAAAGTGTTATTATTGAAAGCACCTTCCATTTTGTTCATGTCAATGATAGTTTTTTTTTTTTTTTTTTTTTTATACAAGATAAAAAATGTATCTCTATGTATCCGTAATATCCGCCTAATTATGAGAACTGGCTCAAGATGTTTAAGTGAGTGCCGTGAAAAAAAAGTCAAGTTAAAAAACAAAAACAAACGCTAATTCAGAATTCAAAATACTTTAATTACAATAAAAGAATATTTTCTAGAAAAAAGGAAAATTTGTAAAGACAAAAAAAAAAAAAAAAAAAGTGTGCAATAAACCAGCATAAGAGAAAACATATCACATGAAAAATGTGGATTTTATTATGTCTATTGTATCTTAACACGACTCTCCTATCCGGCCCGGAGGACACATATTTCATTATTCAAACTATCTCATGATAGAGACTTACAGAGGAAGATTGAAAATGAAAAGTTAGCCTAATGATCTAAATTTTAATAAGCGTACAGTGTCTAAAAATCAGAGATTCGTACAATAAATAGCAACAATGGAGAAACTACGTGAATAAAATATAAATAATCTGACATATAATCAGAATATGTGAACAATTAATCTAGGCTATGATACAATAATACATAGTTATAAAATGAAACAAAATCGTGTAATCATAATTCAAACCAAAACGTGCACGAAGAGCAAATACACTTTCGAAGAATAGCGAGATAAAAAACAAAACAAAAAACGGTACCTCCATCACCTACGCACATCAGGGTTAAGCTAAACTATTTTTTTTAATTCCATACCACTCCTCTTTTTGTTTGTAGGAATATAATAGAATAGCATCTCTGGAATTCAACGCATGCCTGCGTAGCTACCCAATGGGAGTAATAAAATTTATAATTTTGTTACATTCCTACTTTCAGTTCTGGATTCTGCCTAGTCTTCTGCCCAGAGGTCATCTTGGGACATTTTCTTACCTCCTCTCCAAGGATAAACGGTTTGTCTAAGACTGCGGAGCGCCAGCAAGCGAAGGATTCCTGTCCTAGAAATTTACCTGATGCAAATCCATTTCTCCTGCCTAGCCCTTTCTGGCAACGGGGTGTGACAGCAGTGGTGCACTGCGCTATGTGTACACATGCCGCTGCTCCTTATTTATCTTATATTACATTAAATTGGGATAAAGTTAATTATGGGACAATTTTTCTACTTGTTAAGAGTTCTGTGGTGCAGCCCGGTCACCTTAGAGCTGCAACTTAGCCGCTATAGCGGTGCAACCATGTGCGCGGGTGAGCACCTTACTGGTGGGGTTGCACCTTGTCCATTATTAAGACAGCAATCATATCCATCTGCATCCGTCTGGATGCCATCCAGCCTTCCTGATCCGCCGCATCTGTCCAGATTCGTCTCTAGTCCAGCCCTCCTGGTCTCAGAGGTCCTCTTCTTCTTCTTCCTCTAGCCCTCCGGCTGGTTGGCCTCTTAAAAGGGTAAAGTGTGAGGGACTCACTACCCCCTTCCACGCAAACACGAATTCCTTGTAGGAGGAATCGTTATCCTGTTCTAGCAGACGTGGAAGGTCTTCATCGCACCGAGGGTCTATATCCTTGCTAAATCACGAAGTTTCCCCCGGAATCCACCATGTCCTGTAATCATCTCCGAGACCCAGTAGTCCGGGAGGACCCACTTGGCCTCTAATCTTGATTTGACGGTGGGAACGAATTTCCTCAGTGTAGAACCCCTTTGGCTTGACATCCATCGCTCTTCTACCAGGTCCCCCAGAGGAATCATATTCCACTAGTTCGGGGTCTTATTTATTTATGTCTCCCTGCCTTGCCATATGGCAATACGGGCGTCGATAGCCATGACTGAGATGCTACCAGTAGTAATCTTGAGTTTTTGTTTTTCTTCTCTTCCCAGCTCGAGTTTAACTGCTACTAGAATATTTTTTTAATTATGTCGAATTAAAAACATTTTACTAGCAGAAACAATTAAAATTGTGAGATTAAATGAAGTGGAACAATTTTCACGGGAAACAGTGGTGACAAAAATCAATAATGGTCATAGTTTTGAAAAAAACTTAAACGTCTAAAATTCCTTTTTTATATGACTTTCTTTAATTTTCAAAATTTAATATTATTTTTTTTATACAGTCAGCCTTTCTTAAAAACTTGCGATTATGGTTAATTTTGGAAACATTTTTTTTATTGAGTGATGCAATTTCTATGACACGACTGTGTGTTTAAGAAATATTTCTTTTTTTTTATTACAGTGGTGCGTAATTGAAAACGTTTTTCTCGTTGTCAATCTATTCAGTGAACAGTTAGAGGAAACTCCTTTGTCTTTTACCTATATTTTGTTCAAAAATATTGCAGGGGCGAATATGCTATACGATTGGAGTCAATACAATTTTATTAGGATAGGTACAGACATAAATAAGATTCTTTATCGCTTGTTTTTGTCGATCAGAATAGAGGAGACCTCAACTAAGGCAGTAAGAGAAGGCACTTCGTTTTCAGTTGCTCAGAAAGTAACTGAAAAACTTTTCTTCTTAAGTAACATTTTCCCATAAGTATGAAGAAATAATGATATCTTGTTTCCTCTTCAGTGTATATCATACAACTTGCTGGAAACCAGCCACCCTTGGCACAAATGTCTTTCGATATTTTCTTTTCCTTCGGAATAATTCTCCGAGTTCCTCTCTGTTCGTTAGAAATCTTAAGTAATTTCCAGATTCAAAAACATTAAAATTGTCATATATATTTTTTGTGGAAATATCATTTACCCATTACAAGTTTTTTTATTTGGTTTTTATATTTATTATTTTATTTTATTTATTTTTTATTAACAAATATCATGAATACAATTTTTTAGATCTAGTCATATGTCACAACTTATGAGAGATGTAACTCCAACACAGCTCAGTAATTTTTAAAGATAAAGAAAAAAATGAAAAGTATTTGAATTCAGGACAAGGAGAGTTTTAATAAAAATCCTATATGATAGGTAATAACAAATATATGCCATACGCTCAAGCCGTAACACAATTATGCAAAGATAATTGAAAAACAAAACAAAATAAACTGGAAAATACACTAGATATATAATTTCAAATAATAATTATTTTTAACTAAGCTAGACAAAAAAATTGTCCCCTTCCTTCTTCTAAATTTCCCGTTTAGAGATACGTAGAATACAAATATCGAATAAAACAATCAGTCAGGCCCCCGCACTGATCCCTTATCGTCATTGTACTATTAAATTCACAAAAAAGTAAAAATCTGGTGCGCGTAATAGATGATTTTCACTTACCTCCGTTTTAAAACCAATTTAGGAAGATTGAAATGAAGTTTAGAGTTGAAAAAAGTTAAATAATTTACATCAATTTTCGACATAAACATTTAGATTCAAGAATAAAAATTATTATATATGAAAATTACTTATATTTATCCGTTTTTATTAACTTTCCATTTTCCTACTTAACTTTCTATATAATATAACATGTCTTCAAAAATCTTTAGATTTTCAACATTTTACTTTTATATTATTCCAATACTGTAGGTCGCAAAAAATACGTTTGATCTTTATTCCTTTATTAGGCTATTCAATTATTTCATCTTGTATATTAACTCGATTTTACGCAACCCTAAAAACATGAAATGTTAATTTTTTCGAATCTCTAAAAAGAAAGATACTTAATTGGCATAAAATATTAATATAACTTAACATTCATGCCATGCCAGACTATTTCAATAAGAATATTAGAGCTAATTATACTTTACACCGTCTAGTCAAAATCGTTGGGCGTGTTTTAGAGAAAATCGTAAAATTATGAAAAAAGGCAAACGGTTTATGGTGGTTCGCTCATTTTGTTTTAAAAGTTCCGAAGTTTTACTACTTTTACTACCCATATGGCCTTATAAATCAATATAATAAATTATTAATATTAAAGTTAGTTATACGGATTACTAACTTTAATATTAATAATAAACAATAATTTCCTTGATACCCCAAAAAATAATAAATTCCAAAAACTCAAGCCCCTTTGCAATAGGGTTGAGTTCTTTGAAACCAAGAACAAAAAGCAAAACTTTGGTTATTGAATAATATTCTTAGAGAGACCAGGCTATTGTTTTCAACAATAACAATGCTGTAAAACCATCAGAATACTTTAAGGGATGTTTAGACAAGCCAATCACCCCTGAAAAATTGGCAAGAGAGCTTGATAGAGGGGCGTAGCCTAGCTCATCGCTGGGAAAATCACCACAGCGAAATTGTAACCCAAAGAAATTGTAACGTCTATACAGGCGCAGTGGTTCTGGTCAGGCCTGAAAAATTAGATCAGCAGAAAAGGAGGGTTCCATACAATTTAGTCGGGTCAGATCTTCGATTTCAGCTATAATAAATTACATAATTAGATTTTGTTTTTAAATAATCGAAACATTACAAAAAATTGCATCAAATAATTTAAAAAATAAATCATATCGTTGTATTACACACACAAATTATATATATATATTGTGTTAGATCGTTCCTTTACTATATTTACAGAAATATAATGTTTATTTTAAAGATTAAACCTCTTGTAAGATAAATTACATGGGTTGATATAGTTTAGTCATTACACTTTCGATTGTTTAAGATGTATGACAATCATAAATTACATGTATTACCTTCATTATCCATGGTCTGTAAATCGTTCCTCTACCTAGGAACTAATCGAACCAGAAATAAACAATGTAAGTGATTGTAATATTAAAATAAGAGTATTTTTTGTATTAATTCTTCATAAATTAGCTCTCTAATGATTTACGGGAATAAAATTAAATATATACTTAGTACATTAAAAAAAAACTGCAATCTTTAAACGTGTTTTTAAAGTACCTGGTTTTTCTAAAAAAATCATATGATGTCTTTCGGTAAAACAAAGATTAAAATACAAATATGACATAATCTCAAATTCCTTTAATATTTTTAGTAAATCTTCTTAAATTAGCTCTCTAATGATTCACGGGAATAAAATTAAATATATACTTAGTACATTGCAAAAATAAATAAAAAAAATATCAGATGATGTGCTTGGGTATAAGAGTTCAACGATAAGCCTTCAAATATCCAAAAATCTCTGTAAATGTTAAAAAGAACTGAAATCTCTAAAGGCGTATTTAAAGTATCTGAGAGTTTAAAAAAAACATAAGATGTGCATTGGTAAAACAACGATTAGAATACAAATACAACATAATCTCAATTTTTTTTAATACTTTTAGGAAACCTTCTTAATTAGCTCTCTAATGATTTACGAGAATACAATAAAATATATACTTAGTACATTGCAAATAGATCTGCAATATTTAAACGAGTTTTTAAAGTATCTGGTTTTTCTAAAATAATCATATGATGTCTTTCGGTAAAACAAAGATTAAAATACAAATATGACAAAATCTCAAATTCCTTTAATATTTTTAGTAAACTTTCTTAAATTAGCTCTCTAATGATTCACGGGAATAAAATTAAATATATACTTAGTATATTGCAATTTATATATATATATATATATATATATATATATATATATATGTATATATATATATATATATATATATATATATATAGTATATTGCAAACATTCTTAAAAAGCGCATATTAAGTATCTGAGTGTAAATAAAAAAATATCAGATGATGTGCTTGGGTATAAGAGTTCAACGATAACAGTTCAAATATCCAAAAATCTCTGTAAATGTTAAAAAGAACTGCAATATCTAAACGCGTCTTTAAGTATCTGAAGTTTAAAAAAACAAAAACATAAGATATGCATTAGTAAACCAACGATTAGAATACAAATACAACAAAATCTCAATTTTCTTTAATACTTTTAGGAAATCTTCTTTCACTAGCTTTTTTCCTTTTTATTTTGCTTTTTATCTTTTTTACCCTCTTCTCTTCCTCCCCTTTGTTCAGAGGATCTTCTTAATTTTCTACTCAATGGTGGTAGCAAAGTGCAGAACACAGGGCATGTGGCACATCCAGCCAGAACCGACAACACACCGACCCAGTTTTCCTTTTTGCCACTGGGGACGCTCTGCTTCTTTAACAGATCGCGAGGTGGCAGCACAGTCAACATAAATTTATCTTTTCGGAACTAGAAACAATGTGCATCGTTAAAATAACGATTAAAATACAAATACAACAAAATCTCAATTTCCTTTAATATTTTTAGGAAATTATCTTACATTATCTCAGTGTCTTTCAGCGTAGAGCTTGCTTTGCTTCGGCCTACTTTTTTCATTCTTCTCGGTTCAGTTCATCAGTGCCATTGACTTTCCACGATTCTTTTGTCTATTTTCCATGGAATCATTAAAGGCCTGTGAACCACCTTGAATAAACAACCTACGTTTTTCTTCTGGCATTACTTCCAGTTACTAGTTAACATTTCTCTCTTACGGCACTCTACCTATATGCCCGAACCACTTCTATTGAAGCTCCTCTATCCGGCTTTTCATGGAGGAAACTTTAAGATCATCTCTTCATTCCTCACTCAATCTAATCTTGTTTTTCCCACTACTTGGCTAATATACCTCATTTCAGCCGTAGTGAATCTTTTGATGTATTTATCCAGGACAGTCCACTGTTCTGCTCCATACATTAGGACCGAAAGGAATAACGTCTTGATGATTTTATGCCTTTTTGCTGACTACGGGCATAACAAATTAGGAAATAAAGTCTGTTCGCTTTGCTGCTTCTGCTTCCAATTTTCCGGATCTTGCCTACCATCTCAAATTATTCAAGTTTCTAGGAATTGCAGTAACTTTTTTTTTTTGGCGGCATTTATCCCCATGCCCTTTTAGGAAATCAACTATTATTTTCCCATTTCTCATTCGCAGAAAGTAAACTGAAATTTTTTTTCATGTTCATTTGCTATAAAATATAAAAGGGAGTAGAGATTGAGACGGCACAAAAACTAGACTAGAATAATATTTACATTACTTCAAGTTGTGTTATTAAAGTAATCCGAAGTTAACTTTTAAATTAGGAAAGAAAAGGTACATAAGGAAATTTTACTTGGAAAATACTTCACATGAGCAGTAAGCCAATCTTTCTTGTTAGTATAAAAAGATTTCTCTGTTGACCGCTCTCATAAAACACAGCCTTTACTATATCAGCAAACTTCAAAAGGAGAAGAGCAAAGAAAAAGAAATAGTAAAAAAAAGTTTTTATACGACTGCTGGATAAACTTTGAATACAGAATCATGGCTGCAAACAAAATTGTTAGCAAACATGATTATAGTATATTCAATATATGAGTGAGGGAAAAACATTATTCTTTCACTGTCATAATAAATAATTAAGATTTAATGTAATAATGAAAATAATGAATAATTTATTGTTATTTATTACAGAGTCACTAGGTGTTTGCTTTGCACGGATGCTATTTGAATGTGGTTCCATTTGTGTTTAATATTGCTTTGTTTGACCGGTTTAGAGTTTAGCGTTATGATATTGCTAGTAACGAAAATTGCACGTATTCATCAGGAAAATGTGTTTACTTTATAACATCTATTTATTATTATATTTTATCATCGGTACATAGACGAAACATAAATAGCTCAATTAATCTAACATTAGTTCAGTAATTTGTCTAATATTAAGTTAAGTATATTTTCTGTATTTAATTTTCTAATCTAAAGAAAACGTGATGGTACAGGAAATGAAGCTCAAAATGACAAACTTCGAAATTTCTTCGCCCAGCGTCGATTTGGGTAAAAATTTGGAATGAGTTGCATTTCACCCTCTAGTTCATTTTCTACATCGTGCTGCTGTAGGGTTTTTTTTTGTAATTATTGTCTTTTTATTGAGATATATTACAATTTCTTTCAAAATGAACAGAAGTAATAGTGATATGAGACCACATTCATACAATTTTTGTTTTTTAATGGTGAAAACTACCCTTATAAAAAATATAAAATATCATTTTAAACCTTAATATGGGTAAACTTCGGTTTGGATTAGCTAAATATGGAGCATTTTATGCTTTGGAATACAATTTCATAATGCTTCAAACCTTAAGTCTTAATGACCTTTCTAAACTCTTGACGTTTTTTCTTCTCAATTCTTATGCTAGCTTTTCTCCGCAGAAACAACAATTTTCCTCCCAACCGAAAGTATTACTGATATTGAGACTCTCTGCATCGGTACAATCCGTTGATGAAGAATTTCGTTTCGGATGGCTATAAGAAGTATTTTATTTATCTTCTTTTTACGCTTATAAGCTTGAACATAATGTGAATGTGTATGAAGGCTTTTGCAGAAATTATGAACAAAAACTTCATTCGAAATGTCCAGTTGTGAAAATAAAATATCACCCCTCTCGAGTGATACCTCTTTCTTTTTTTTTTTTTTTTATTACTCATTCATTTACAACTGCATTGATTAATACATCTATTAAATTAGCTGTTAGATAAAAAAAATGAAGAAAGGCATGAAGAGAAACTGCCCATTAGCAGCACTCCAACAGGTAATCTAAACGCGAAGGTCTCGAGGCTATCTTCATTTTAGACGCTAGAGGATTGTCAGGAATGGAAGAGGAAGCTAGAATTGAAGCTAGTGGGTTAGAATGAAAGTGGAGTTTGTCATGGAAGGATTGATAACTGGTTCGGGCCGAATCAGCTACAAAAGGGATATTAAGGTCTTTGTGGATGAGCTTATTCGTGACGAAGTAAGGAGCGTTGAGGATTTTTCGAAGGATTTTGGATTGTAAGGATTGAAGACGGGAAGAATTTGATAGTTTAGTGAAGCCCCAAAGCTCAACCCCGATAGTTTTTATGATGTATTTTTTATTTAAGTGGAAGGTTAGAGAGTCTGTCTAGTAAGTGTTGAAGTAACCGAAAGCGGCGAGCAGTTTCTTGTCGTTTCAGTCTAGTGTGAGGATTCCATGTTAGACGTTAGTCAAGTAGAAGTCCTAGATAGTGGATCTGTTCAACTGGAAAAAGCGGAATATTATTAAAGGATACTGTGGGCAGTATGTCATAGGTTTACGACGAAGGGATGCCTCTTTTAATTTCTTTTTTTCTTTTCGTAGGGACAATCACAAGTTTATCAGTGCCTGCAGCAGTATAAACGGCCATCTAAATCGTTAGAACTATCAGCTTTCTCCACAATTGAAACCTTATATTTTTTAGATTCCAAATGACCAATTCCCGAAAAAAGGTTTGTGTGTGTTAAGTCTAGCGAAAAAACGATAAGTCGTATGAAGCTCATTTTTTTAATTTAAGACAACCGTGAAGTTACAGCAACATTTTAATCAAAATCGGCTAATCAGAAGAGCCACTTTATACCATGCATATTTTACTTTTTTATGTTTTTTACAAAAACGGGTCTTCTAATTAAACTCGCTATATTGATGTAAAATTTAATGGGTTTTAATATCATGTATCATAATAATATACCGTTGGTAAGAGAAAGATTTGAGAAAAAATATTATCTGAGAGATATTATAAGATTATAAAATATCATATGAGAGTTGCAAAAAGTAATATAAAGTGAAGAATGGGGAATAAGCTTATTACTGATTAAAAATTTAATATAGTTATATTATTTAATCTAAATCATATGTTTCCGACGCAAATTAATACACATTTCATTAGAAACAACTTTAAATATTTTTCAAATTTAAGTATATTTAATACTTTCTGAATCGATTTTAAAAGTTGAGGTAAGTGAAAGTCGCGTGTTGCCTGCACCAGATTTTTTGACAATGCAATATCACAATTTTTTTTTTAAAAAGTTTAAACATTTTTATAACAAACACTTAATTTTAAAACTATTCTGATCATTGAAAGAAACGTTTACTGATTCTACTATAAACAACTTATTTCGCAAAAATATTTGCATTGTCTCACAGTTGTAAGTTGTACCCATTAAACATAAAAAAAAAAAAAAAAAAATAGAAATAATTAAGAAAGGGTGGCAGGGTTAGTGTAAAGAACTAGGAAAAAAAAGGTAAAAAGAATCATTTATCTTTGTTTAAAGTGTATCTCTTTTTTCTATTTAACTGGCCCATAACTTAGTTTTATGAAGCGGGGTAGCTGGCAGTGGCTCAGAGGGTAAAACACCTTCCTACCGCGCCAAACTTTTAGTTATTTATTTAACGTCACTTTATGCTGCTGTGGCTAATCGGAAGATGCTTCGGTGGGAGCCCTAAATTTTTACTATCCAAGTTTAATAAGGTTTAACGAGTACATGGCACAGGATCACCATTTTACATTCCCTCCAAAGATCAGTTTATTTTACTCCATTAAAATATCGTCTGACCATCAGCCGTATTTGAACTCTTGGCCTATGACATTGAAAACTATTACGCATCCGCCAAACAATAGGTTCAACCACTATAAAATGGTGTTAACATCCCACCGTAATAGGTTTTCCAGCATTATTCATATCTAGGCATATATATATATCATAGCATAACATAATATAGCATCATATATATATCTGATCATGTCTAGGCCAAGTTTAGTAATGTGACAATTAAGACTATTAAACTTTAAACTGCTTTCAATATTTATTAAATTAAAATATTGGATTATTACTTTCACTTACCTATATATAAAATATATTGTAACGGAAGTATTGCGAACGGGAACATTTTCTAATTCCAGTTTTCGATGGAAATACACGTTATCGGGTCCCCTACGTCCAAATGACCAAGTCCCACAAAAAGACCTGTGAGTCCGCGTGTGTGTATGTAGAACGTTATCGAACTTATCGAAAACGATAAGTTGTATGAGACTGAAAATTGATATTAAATAGCGTCTACGTCTGAGATGTTACAGAAACTTTTCCATAAAAATCGACTTACCAGAAGAGCCACTTTATACCATGTATTTTGCAACTTTTTACTATTTTCTCAAAAACGGTTCTAACGTTTTTAATATGAAATCTCTATATTGATGTAAATTTTAATGTGCTCTAATTTCATATAGGTATCATTCTGATTGTAATAGCCTGACTGGCCGATATTTTAAATTTTCTTTTTCTAAAGTACCTTTTACCATTTTGTACTTTCCAAAAGATTAACCATATCATCTTAGTGATATTGATGAAGGACGGCTAAATATACAAGTTGGACGAATTTAATGACCAACTAAAGAATATAAGAGCAAAACTATTTTTTTAATGAAATTTTTGGTTTTTCGATAATAAGAACTGTAATATACCGTTGTAAAAGAACTCAACAGACGATTCGGACAGTTATACAGACTACTAAACAGAAAATCTAAGCTTACAGTTGACAACAAATTATTACTTTACAAGACAATACTGAAGCCAATCTGGACCTATGGACTTGAACTGTGGGGGACAGCTAAACGTTCTAACATCAAACGCATTCAATCCTTTCAATCCAAAGACCTCCGAATAATCGTAAATGCTCCTTATTATGTCTCCAACTATACCTTACACCACTACCTTAATGTTCCATTTATTTCAGACCTGATTCCATCCAAATTTTCCAAATTCCACCAGAACCTTATTCATCATCCTAATCCTCTAGTACAATCCCTATCCAGCTCCACTCATCCATACAACCCTCCTAGAAGGTTAAAACGGCAGTGGCCCCGAGAAATTTTGTAAACATCTATTCTGGAGTTCTGGCACTGGTCAGATTCTCCTCTCATGTGCGGTGTGATTGCGGCTGTGGCGCGCTCACTTAGCTTCCGCTGGCTCTCACCATTGATGCGGCTGAGAGGGAGGCGCTGGGATCCTTTGCTGACTCTGTGACTTGTGGAGGGACAAGCCCCGTCCGGGGTTCCCGAGCTGATTGTAAATATTGTACATAGGTATGAATGTGACATGTTTTGTTTATTTATTTGTTAATTTCATTTATTTGTATTTATTTTGTCTACAAATTTTGTTATTGTATACGTTTATTTATTTTGATTTGATTTTATGTAATTTGACTTTCCTTTTGTTTGTATTGTAAATATTGTATGAATGAGATCATGTAGCACTATTATTATTGTCTATTATGACAAATTGTAATATATACGAATAAAAAAAATATATATATATATATATATATATATATATATATATATATATATATATAATATACCGTTGTAAGGAGAAATATTTCAGAAAAAATATTATTTGATACACTAAGTTCTAAAAGGTAATATAAAGTGACGAATAGGGAATAAACTTATTACTGATTAACGATTTAATTTAGTTAAAATAATATTATTATTTAATCTAAATCATATCTGTGGCGGTCGTGAATAAGTGGTTAAGTCAAAATCTTTCATTTTACAGTTGAGCTAATTAAAGTTTTACGTAATACCAAAATAGATTTATTAGTTACAGCTTTCTTTAAAACTAAAATTTCTTCCATTAAGACATTTCTTTAACCAATTTAACACGACGTGGGAGACGGTCTGAGGGAACGATAAGTGGAGTTAACTAATTTTTTATATAACTCGAGTTATCTAGTTTTTCACGACCGCCATATATATGTTTCCAACGAAAATGAATACACGTTTTATTTTTTATTTATTTAATTATGCCTTCCTGTTTCGACTTCCGCCAAAAGGGGTCTGGCAGCCCAATACCACTCCGATCTGGATGGAGTTTCACCATTTTTTTTTTTTTTTTTTTTTTTTTGTAATCGAGAGCATACTTCTAGATGCGCTGCATCCATTTCACTATTAGCATGACAAAGGCAGCAAAGTGGGGACTCTACCACACCGACCCGACGCAAGTGTTTCGCGAGGTAGTCATGGCCAGTAATCATTCATAACTTCTATAATAACTTCTTATAGAAGAGAACAGATACCATTAGATTTGAAGAGAAAAGATGCTGTTGCACAGTTCCGAATACATAATTTATTAAAACCAACTTAAAATATTTTTAAAATTAAAGTATATTTAATATTTTTTAAATTTATTTTTAAATATCTGCACCAGATTATTCAATATTCGCTCTCTTAATTGGCAGTGTATGCACAAATATGATTATTTCACAATTTTTCTGATAGAGGTTTATTTTTTTTTTTTTAATATTCAGTTCAGCTCATATTCGCTTTTTAGAAAATCGTTCTTCACTAAACACAACAACTTTACATGTTCATGCGCCATGAGACAACTTTATTTAATACTCTTCTGTATTCGTAAAAGAAAAAAGTATTTTACGTAGAAGGCTTCTAAAATATTATATTGTTTTACTCATTTTCGGACTTTAAAATGTCAAACAAAAAAAAAGAATTAAAAGTAATAATAATTTGAGTTTTTTTTGGTTTAATATTTACCATTATTTCGTCACATAACGCCTGTACATTGAAATGTTTAATATTGCTAGATTCTTTCGCGAGGCGAGCCTGCATCTTTTCCCTCGATATGAAAAGCTCGTACGTTTTGACTTTTTTAATTACAAAAGGAGTCGCCCCCACCATCATTCAGCTGTTAATAAGACTTTTTCATATTCAAATGGACGTTAAAAATGCATTTTTAGACTCTTCCGTGTGAGTGCTGTTTCAATTTAGCTTTTTATAACATTCCTCGTATGTTTGTGCCAGCAGCGTTTCATAAGTGAAAAAATGAAATGTAACGTCGATAAAAGTTTCTTTTAGCTACCACGCATTTTATAATTATTTACTATTTTCTTAAAAACAACTCTAGCGATTTCCATTAAACTCGCTCAATCAATTTAAATCTTCTTAGATTTTAATATAGGCTAAAAGTACGTTAGAATGCTACACACATACATGCTACATACATGCTAGAACAACTGTTAATTATTACTAAATGGTTTATTATTTCTAAATAACTATATTAAGAAAAATATTATATATTACTATTATAGTAAACGATAAATTAAAGGAAGTAACCAATTACCACTGTTAATTTTAAAGCGATCCATCTATTATTTCTTAACCGATTTTAATGGTTATTTTTTGTTATGTAAGGAATTTTAACGTAAACATTTTAGTATTCGTACGGCAGATAGACGGATTTTTTTAATTTTTTTTTTTTTATTCGTTTTCTGGTTTTACGTATCTTGAAAAGTGAGACCTCAAATTTTAAGATTTTTTTTTTTTTTGGTCGATTACAAAGGTTCATTATTGAAAATAATAAACCAAAATGTTATATTACATACCAAGTTGTGAAAGGTATTGAAATAGGACCTAAAATTAAGAAATATATCATATATAATTTTGTATTTAGCTTCGCTTCATAGTTCATAAGATTTTTTTTATTTTTGGATAAGCCAATTATTAGCAGGCTATGATAAACTTAAGTATTTAGTTGTATAGTCTTGCATTTTAGCTCAAATAAGATATCAGCGTACCTAAGCAAAGTTGAGATCGATATATAGAAAGGTCTTTTTATTTTTAAATTTCCGTAAATAAAAAAAAAAAAAAAGAAAATAAACTATTTACAAATTACAAAATACAATAACAAAAATCAGACTGCATGGTCTACTGACCGTCCGTGGAGTCTTTATTGACAAAATTAACTTTTAATCTTTCTATCCAATTAACTTAAAGCAAAATAAGAAACACTTTATCAACACTTCGGAAGTTATTTATGTACTAAAATCAAATTCCTTAGTGAGCACCGTTCCATAGAAGAAAGCAGATCTGAAGTAATTACCCAACGCCATTTATTAACTCCAATGTAAGATGTCATGTTATATTTTTAGAATTCGAGTAGCTCTGATAGTATCGGACAGGCAGCCAGGCAGGAAAGTGAAAGAGATCTTCTATTTCCTTTGAATTACACAAACTACATATATTATTTCTCTGCTTGAAATTTTTATAATCTAAGCTTAATATATCACCCTGATTTTAATTAACCACCTAATCAGTTCCATTGAACATTTGACAGCAATCTAATTTACTGTGGTTAGATGTGGATAAAAGGGGGAAGTTTTGAAATTTCGAACTTTAAATAATATTGACTTTTAATATCTTATTGAATTTAAACCCTTTTTTGAATTAGAACTCTAAGCCTAGTATTAACAAATTAAGGTCAAATTAGTATGAGACATACGATGGTATGAAGTTTTTAAAAATATAGAAAATTTCGGGATGTGCTGAAATACTGCAATTGACACTCTCTTTACACGGAATCGTATTTCTGCTTGCTTTCCATCGCAGGCGTTAAGAAAGGGTTGAGCGAGCGGGCATGAACATTTCCTATCCTTGGATTAATGTTCACGTTCCCTGGGGTCCCGTATTTTACGATTCGGTGACAGTTCTAATAAGCAGGATTTTTATGTCAAAATTCTTGAAAAGAAAAATTTCTATTACGTCACTAAAGAAAATTGACCTAATAGCATCAGATAAAATGAACAAAAATAATTTAGAATAAAGACATATTGAATGAAATTTACCAAAACTTTCTTATGCTTAGTTTCAAACAATGAGCTCAAAATATTAGATTTTGACATGTGTAATTAGCTGTATATGTTTACGACGAAGGGTAAAGTTTATTTGACGGGATTTGTTTGAATTGATTTTTATTCTCCGGTTCTGACACCATACTTCTAGGTCTTTGATGTGCGCTTGAAGAATATGAGAGGCAATAAATGGGTTATTATGAACTGATAACACGCAGATGTCATTAGCATAGGTAGAAAGGAAGGTGTTAGGATGGGTTGGAATATCAGCTGTATAGACTGTATAAAGAATGGGTCCTAGGATACTGCCTTGAGAAATACCAGCAGACTGAGTAAAACGGAATGAATAGGAACATTGTGGTTTATTTTGAATGATCTTTAAAAGGGGTAGGAATGGAAAATGAGGAAGTATAAAGGATTTTATATAGGATAGATGATTTATCGAATAACTATACAATAATATAATAAGAAAAACACTAATTAATAATTCATATTAAGTAAGTATTCAAGTATCTCTAAAAACTGCTGCATTAATACCCAACTCCCGTCGTAAAGCACGACAAAATCAAACATTCTGAACTTGATCGCTGCTCCACTGGTGAGGACTCTGAAAAAGAGGACAAGCTTGCAGCACCTAGTAACTAAAAAAATGCGCTAGATACCGCGACAATTCTCACAGGTTTTAGACGCTAGTAAATTTTACGAGCTCTAACCACAGCCGAGGTTCGAACAAGGGCCCGGAGAATGTAATTAGTGCTCTATCCTCAGGTAGTGTAAAGGTTAACTGAATTAAATCATTATTTTAAATATTCCAACCTTCCTTTGAGCTAAAAGCCTCTAATTCAGGATGTAATTAATCCTCGCTAACAAGTTACTTGACTACATCGGGTAATTGTATAGAGTTGAGATAAGTTACCCTCATCCAATTACCCTTTGGAATTATCTTCTATTAGTTGAAATATTAACTATTTTATCGATTCTTCTCATGTTAGTACCCTATAGTTTAAAAGTGTGCACCAATTTTCTACCACTTCTGTCTAATTCAATAATAATAGGCTTAACGAACTAGAATATTCGATGCCGATGCAAACGAAATGATCCCCATTTAAGTTTCGGTCTATCTTTGGAATATTACGACTTAGTTCAGTTCATATTAATTATATAGGAATTCGTACTTCATAAGCCGAACAAATCCATTCATAAGCTACTCACAGTTGATAAAGTGTGATATCACAATAATTATAGGGACAGGATGCAAGCCCCTAATTCCGCGTTTTGTAAACTTCTTAATTTCCGAATCGCCTCGCCCCTATTTTGCACAAACATCAAAAAAAAAATTCATTTTTGAAAACCTTAAGGCGTATATCATTCTTCGAAGCTCTTCAATTATAAAGGGTTCGTTACTGATTACACTATTAATTTTAATTGCGCTCGCTCAAGAAGAGATTTATTTTAATTTTTTCGTATCTATTGGATACTAGGCTCAGTAGCTGCGTTATCAAGGGTTCGTTACTGATTATTATTCAGCCGCGAAGCTGACTTGAAATGACTGCAAAACTAAATGTGTTGACCAGAAAAATATTTAATCCACAGTTTCATATTTAGAAAAATAATAGAGAATAACTTGTAAAAAATCAGAAATTCAAAAATGGTGAGCATGTGCTCGTAATTAACATTCAGTATTGATTTTATAGACTTGAAACAATTCTACTCAACCAAAAACGGTTTGGTGCATATTCTGTACTAAGTTACTATTTTTTTTTAAAAATTTTATTCTCTAAAACATAATCCATTAAATAATGAATTAAATGTCTAAAATACCTTAAAAATAACTATATTAAAGTGAAGCACAGATGATGGAAAATTTAAATTTCCCGTATAAGGAAAATTTGATTGCTGTGTATGTATTGTAAAACTACAGAAATAACTGTTCCTATTTTATTAGGTTTATTATTTTATATATCAAATGAACTATTACATTTTTAAAGTTAAATTAAGTTTCCATGGGATATTCCATTTCGTTTACAGTGTAACATCCGTTTTCATAACATAGTATTAAATTTGAAATAATTAATAACAATATTAGTTTATAGATTTATAACAACCTTCTCTTTATGTTAACAACTTAGTTACAATTCAGTACTAATATTGTTTCTAAAATCTTGCATACTAAATGGAAGAATATAATAACTTGCATAATCCTGTACTTTTAACTATTATAACCTCTCACTATACCAATAACATATGTTCATGTGCTTACAACAACTTTATGTTCACTCATATGATTTATATTATTGCTCTTTCTAAAGGTATTTTATACGTCTATATTACTACTTATATTTCAGGAATAATTTTTTGATGACTTGGATACAGAAAATTTATTTTTCCGTTAAAATAAAAGCTTTTTTGCGATTTAATTTACTTCTAAACCTCCAGGAAACAATGCCTTAAATGATGGTGAAAAACGTATAAAAATCCGTCTTGTGGTTTAGAAGGAGTTAGCGGAAACCAAACTCGCGTTATCATTTTATATACATATATAGAGATATAATTTAATAAAAATCATATGTTTCCAACGAAACTGAATAAATAAAAAAAAATTATTTAAATTAATTTCAAACTTTTTTTCAAATTTAACTTCATGGATGGATAAATTGAAGATGCTGTCCAAATACTAACGAGGAGTATTCAGGAATCGGCATGGGTATCATCAGTACCTAGAAAAAGAAGAAGTATCCAACCGAGTTACCTGCAGTAAATTAGGGATCTGATCAGGGACAAGAGAAGAGCTCGTAAGGTATGGCAGACTAACAGACTACCATCTGACAAACAAACTTATAACCGAATAAATAACGAACTAAAACGACAAATACAAAAATTTAAAAAGAAGAACTATGATATATTTTTGGAAAATCTCACAACTGACGATGGAAGTTTATGGAGACATACAAAGAGATTGCTAAAGCATCGCGAGGTGTCAGCGCCACTTCGAAGAGGGGATGGCTCCTGCGCAGTGTCGTCAGTGAAAAATCTGAACTCTTTGCCAATCATCTGTCGACAGTATTTACACCACACACAGACTACCCAGACTGTGAACAGGAAAATTCTGTACAGGACATACTAGATACACCTTTACCATTATCCTTGCCACCAAGTGCTTTCAAACCATCTCAAGTCCTTCTTGAGATAAAGAAGCTACACAAAAGAAAAGCCCCTGGAAATGACCTGATCACTGCTGAGCTACTCCAGCATATGCCCAGAAAAGCTGTAGTCTTTCTAACAACCATCTTCAATTCCATACTCAGGACAACAAAATTCCTATTACAGTGGAAATACTCCCATATACTGATGATTCAAAAACCTAAAAAAGACAATAAAAACCCAATCTCATACCGACCCATCAGTTTACTTCCAATATGCTCAAACATTTTTGAAAAACTAATTTACAAGCGCTTAATCGACATACTCACTGACAAACAAATATTACCCGAACATCAATTTGGATTCCGATCACAACACTCTACCATACACCGATTACACAGAGTCACAGATATATTTCAGTCGCATTAGAAGAACGACTATATGCTACTGGTGTATTCCTGGATGTAGCTCAGGCATTTGACAGGGTCTGGCACTGTGGCCTACTTTACAAACTCAGATCTTTTCTTCCTTCTACCTACTATCTCATACTTCTTTCCTTTCTATCCGATAGATATTTTTCTGTCCGGCAGGGCTCAGAGGTCTCTTCTATCCTACCAATCAAGGCCGGTGTCCCACAGGGGTCAATTCTTTCACCGTTACTATACATTATATACACACATATATACCAATCTGTCCAAACACAATACTAGCAACTTACGTTGATGACACAGCTGTTATTACTATACACGCAGACATCACTCAGGCTTCAATGACTCTTTAACATTACTTACTACTAGCTACAGGACTATTTTAAACAATGGAAGATAAAACTAAACAATGAAAAATCTCAACACATTACCTTCACTCTCAGACACGATACCTGTCCTCCAGTTTACATGAATAATGATACCTATTCCACCTAACCATACTATTCCACAGACTAACACAGTTAATTACTTAGGACTCACCTTTGACAGAAGAATGACCTGGGGCCCACACTTGAAACAGAAACGATTATGCCTAACCAGGAGATTGAAACTGTTGTACTCTATTCTTCATAAACGATCCACACTGAAAATTAGACAACGACTGAATACTTATACCTACCTTTTAAAACCATCATGGACATACGCATCTCAAATTTTCGGAACCGCTAAAAAGACTCATATTAAAAAAATACAGACTTTTCAATCGAAAACGTTGAGACTAATACCACACTCACCTTGGTACGTGATTAACAAAACATTACATACAGACCTACATATACCTACTGTTCAAGACTACATTCATACTTATATAAGAGATTCCATGACAAACTTCACGGACATTACAACACACTCATTCAAAACATGGCGACAACGGACATGCCGGAACTTACCAGAAGAAGGCTGAAAAGGAGCTGGCTAAGGGATCTCCTAATTTAAAACTTATGATTTTCACGTTAAGAGGAGGTGCCGCTGGGTACTGACCTCCCTAATGCCTGACATGCTAGCTCTTACAATATATATACAGCACATCTGCTTATTGTCGCGGAAAAGTGACAGGTGTATATTACAACAAATAAAGATAAAAAAAAAAAAAAACGTCATGGATGGAAAGAGAAAATTAATCAATCAAAGACTCTATTTATCGTTTTCACGCTCAATCATGGGGATTATCCAGCAGTCTATTTTGAGGAAAAATCCAATCCGACATCAGAGGAAGTACGATATTTGGGACTGTACTTAGACAAAAGACTGACATGGAAGACCAGCATTAAATTTAAAAGACAACAGCTGAACAGACGATTTGGACTACTATCCCGTCTGCTTGACAAACGAACCAAATTATCCGTGAACACCAAAATTACTATTTACAATGTACTCATCAAACCATTATGGATATACGGGATAGAGCTATGGGGATTTGCCAAATATTCTAACATCCAAATAATTTAGACCCTTCAATCGAAAATATTGCGAAAAATAGTGGATGCACCGTTTTATGTAACCAACGAATTACTTCACAGGGACTTGGACATACTCACAGTTTCAGACTCACCCACAGAATATTATAAAAGATTTCATGACAGACTGACTTACAACATGAACCCATCGGCCCAAACACTTAAATACTACACGAACCCATACAACCCATCCCGACGACTTTTGAGGCCGTGGCCTAGAAATGCCTTGCTTTAACCACTTTCGGAAGTCATCATATTTGCTTATTGCAATTTTTTTTTTGCAGATAGCAAATAACATTAAAGCACAAACAAACAAAAACTTCATTTAATGGTTCTTAAATTTAATTTAACAACTGAGGTAAGTGAATGTCGTCGTTTTTATTTTTTTTATACACCTAATTAATAATATTAGAACCAGAAAAATTGTTGTTAAAATTAAGAATTGATCCTACAAAGAAGATAACAGCAATGAACGGTTGGAAACAAAAAAAGAGGGAGAGGCGATGTAGCTTTGATGGGAGAAGGGAAGCTCACTCGACCGAAGAATTAAAAAGTTGCTCCCGGCGGACCTTCACTGCTTCATCACTACATCAGGTAATCCCTCTAGCTCAGATATCTTCATTTCAGGGCCGTAAGCCGAGACAGCACGAAATTTTCCCAATCGAAGTTAGTTTTTTAGAACAGAAAATAGTTCTATAAGAACCCAGGTACGGTCTGAAGAGATTTAGGAAGCTTAAGAGGGTATAGTTAGCTTGGACTAGAGGGTTAAGTCCAGGGATACCATCTATAGACTTACCTAAAGTTTTGCAACAAATCTCACTGTTATAACAGTCCGCTTGTCATATCAACAAAGAAAGACAGTCTGCCCCGCTTCTAATTAACATTTTGGTTATCGAACCAAACAGACATAGAATCAGGTTCATAACAAAAAAAAAAAAAAAGGAACGATGAAATTGGATAAGTATTAGCAGAAATATTTTTACTTAGCAGTCATTTATTTTTCATAAATTTAAAGTGTTCATGGTTCACCATTCGTTACCTGTTTGTTTAGTTGTTCATTTATGGGAACTTTATACAGCTGTGGCTAATCAGACCATTCTTCAGTGTAAGTCCTAAATTTTGCCTATTCAGGTTTTATTAGGATAGGAGAGGCGTTGTCTAGTGATAGAGTATTGGGCTACCCGCATTAAGGGACTTTCCTGGGACACACCAGGCTGAACGCGATCAAGGCCAAATCGCCTCCATGCTCGGCCGTTGCGAGTGAAACAGAACAAATCTCTCTCTAAATGTACATCACGAAACCCTTTATGGTTTAAGAAGAAGAAAGTTTAATTAAGTAAGGGATTTTAAACGAGTGCCTGACATCTTGAGCTTCTGAGGCCTTGAGGCTCTGACGATCTTTTACAGTCCCATCCGAAGGACGGCATATCTAAGAATTTTTCACTCCCATTAAACCTAGGGGCCCCCTGCAAGGTGTGTACCATCGAACTTGTGAATATAAGGCTGTTCTGTAAGCCACTGCACCATAGGTGACCAGTTTTTTTTGTTATAACTATTTGAAAATTATAAACGACTTAATTTATATATATATATATATATATATATATATATATATATATATATATATATATATATATACATATACACACACATGTTTTATACATTAAATATGAACTTAAAGGTCCACGTCCAGGTGTTGAAATTTATTTTATAAAATTCCTATGGAATGGACCTCAATTACTCTGCTTGAAATTTTCGCTTTCCAGTAAAATTTCCTTAAATGTACACAGTAACTTTTGGAAATCATTTCAGTTGTAAAAACAATATAAATTGCTTTAGTATACTGAGATAACTACAATATTTTGTTATTTATTTTTATATTATCCTATTATGAAGAGTATATATATTTTTTTTTCTGCACGAATTGGCCATCAAGGACCACGTGAATATCATTTTCTTTTCTTCACATCTTTCATCTTCCTTTTTCTCCAATATTCTTTCATCTTCTAGGACTGTTCCTCCCGTTCTTCTTTTGTCCATTTTCTCCCCTGTTTCTTTATTTTTCCTATAAGAACCCCAACTTCTTTTACTTTCTTCCCGAAAAGCTCTCTATCTAAGCAGTCTATTTTCTTGATTTTTTAACCTTTCGAGCTCCTCTTTTATTTGCTTTGCATAACCACCCATATTCTTATAGCCTAGAACTTTGTCAAAAATCTGTTTGTTCAGCCTCTAATTGTTTATTCTTACCATATGGCTATAAAACCTTAGTCTCCTGATTCTAATGACTACTTCAAGGTTTTCCAAATTTCCATATATTTCTTCATTGGATTTTAGCCTGTAGCCCTCTTTTTTAAGAATTTTTCTCTCAATCTTGAGAAATTTCTCAAGACTCGAAGGCAAACTGTTTCCATACCATACAATATTGTTGGTCTTACTACTGTACAGTAGTGCCTTATTTTTGCCTTGGAGGATAAACTTTTCTTACTGTACATGCTTCTAGTTGCAAAGTACAGTCTTTTTAGTTTGGCTAATCTTTCATCTAGGCCTGCTTTATCTATCCCGTTGTTGCATATTATCTCTCCCAGGTATTTGAACTTTTTGGTCACTTTTATTTGTGAAGAGTATAATAATATAATTAGGTTATTTTTGAACATTCTATTTTAATTATTATTCATTTATTATTCATATTACATATTAACTTTTGGGGGCTAATAAACCCCATCTTCAGAATTTTTTAGTCAATCAATAAAATCATCTCCTAAAATTGTCAAATTTTTAAATTCTTTATTTGATGTAAATAATGGTCATTTTTTCTCTTCTTTTTATCTATTAATTGTTACAATTTCAAAATTTTCTGTTTATTTATTTAATGTTCTTTTATGCTACTGCGCTAGTCTTCTGTGAATATTATTTATTATTTTATTTCAGTCGTGAGACGATCCAGGCGTATGGAGACCCTCCTGGGCACCTCAATAAAGTGGGTACCTAGAAATAGGAAAAGCCTGGCTGCTGAGCGTGATCTCGGCCGAACACCTTGTTAAACGGCTGTTAGCATAGAACAGTACGAATCTCAATATGTATTGAGCCCAACACCCTAACACCCTTAATGGTTGTAGAAGTACAGGGTCTTTTTTTATTTATTTATATTTTTTTTATGCTACTGTAGCTAATTGGCTAAAAGTCTAAAATTTTGCACATCCATGTTTAATTAGGATTGGGGTTTTTAGCGATCAAAAGAGATCGCAAAAGCTCGGGACCATTTTATATCTTTCTCGAAGAATAGCATGATTAAGGAATTTTTACTCTCTTAAGAAAAAACATAAGGAGAGCCGTCTGGCGTGGTTAAACCCATGTCCGTGGGCATCAGATGATCCCTCTTTATAACTATATTATTACCGTTTGCTCTTCAAAAGCAGGTCTGCTAATGTTTATAACCGCAGTGTTTCTCTCAGCACAAAAGATGTTCCTCTTTAATAGCTAACACAGTAAACACCATTAGGTACTTACAAGGAGGAGACAAGGCAAACATATTGGGCCTAATAGAGCCGCCATCGGGACTGAGTGGAGGCAGAAGGCACCTAACAGGCTTAAGCTACAGAGAGCGCCGCCTAACGCAGTTTACTCGGATCCCTAACCACATTATCCAAGTGCTTAGCCTCGCTCCAAGCCACTGTCAGTACTGTCTTAGCGAAGGAAAACTGCGATAGTAAACAACTATCGCGATAGCACTATCAATCTGAATTATGGCCTCTATCCGATACCGTCACGTAGCGTATATACTCTTTAATAGCTTCTGCAGAACTATTTACTTTAACGTTTTATGTTATTACTCCAACTATTTTATTATTATTACTATTTCAGTCACTGCCTGAATGTTCTGTAGTAAAACTACAATAGCAAACCCCAGCCGGTCTATACAAGGCAGTTGAAGATCCACATGCATTTTTTTGCGAGGGAAATGTAGGCGTTTAACATTCTTACTGTCTTCAATTCAGCCAAAAAGCAAGTATTTTAAATTTATCATTTCTGAATTAACTAAATTAACAGTAACTCACAGGTACTGGTACTAGTACTTAATCTACATTTATAAATGAAAGTACCGTTTCACTCAATTTTCGTGTCATCGCAATTCCTCAAAAATTAAAATGGTTATAAAGATCATTTGTTTTCTGGAGTTTCACCTTACCGTCTGTATAAGAAATAAGGGTGGCTTTAAAAGAAATCGTCCTCTAAGTAGTTTGAAAAAATATATTCCTAAAACCTTTTACAAAACTGTTTTTTTAAATATCTTAAATACTACGCGTTTCGCGAAAAATGATATGTACTTATCTGAAATGCAATCAAGTTTTTAACCAAATGAAAGCAACTTTATCCTACAATTAGCTTTACATGTACAAGATTTTATAACAAATATACTGAAGTGTATTACGTTTCAAGTATATGTTTTGATTAAAAAATATGTAATTGCTATTGGATTTTAAATAGAGAAAAAACATTTCGCTATTAGAAAATAGAAGAGGTTGTTTCTGAAACTGAAAACCCAAAGTTTGTTGCAAGCGGTGACAAGCATAACAGCCTTCTATGCCTAAGGTAGCGGGTTCAAACATAACAGGTGGCTCTAGGAATTTTAAATAGGAGGAAAAAATCTTTCATTGTACAGTCCTTTGGAAAGGACGTACAATGGTGGTCCGGAGCCTGCGCGGTATCCGGTACTCGTTAAAAACCCCTATCCTAAGAAAACCTAGATAAGTAAAATTTAGTACCCACTCTGTAGCAACGTCAGATCAGACACAGTAGCATAAAAGTGAAGTTAAATGAATAGACAATAAACAAACAGTTTACATTAATAAACGTGAATATAAAAAAACAATTACGTGTCTACGTCTACTGGTTTGTATATGTATATTTGACATAATAAAATTAAGATCTACCTAAATAATAAATTTATTTGTTGGAAGGTTAAATGGTTGACCGATAGTGATTGAAATGATGAATTATAGTTACACTTAACAATTAAAACAAATATATTTAATTAAGTAGAAAATAAAATATTAATGAGCAAGGTGCAGGATACAGTTGATAAATATATACATAAGGGTCAATCCATTTGAAAAAGCATAATTATAAATGATTTTAGGTCTCAACATATTTGATCAGAAGCAGAACCTAGAACCCGAATCAGAAGAAAAACCTAGTAGAACCGCATTTATGCATGAAGCAATTATTCAAAATAAATTAACTTGCATTCAACATATTTCCTAGAACATTACATTCCCATCAGTCACGTAGTCAGTATTGAATTTCAATGGTCGCTGATATCCACTGATGATCAGAATCGAGGTAATTAGTCATCTCAGTTTCCATTTCGAGAAGTCAACTCGATTACTATTCATGAAAAATTTGCGCCTTTTGAAAATAAACGATTCAATTATATTTGACGCTCAAATATTGATTTTCTAAAGCAAATAACAAGAAAAAAAATTCGTTCTTGGGAGGAGGGAAATGAGAGGTTTAATCCCTCCCCCCACGACTACCTGCCTGCAACTCCCATCTCATAGAATTGCAAACTTAAGCAAATCCTTCATTATTCCTTCTACCTTCTATCTCTTCAATCTTTCTCTACTTCTACTTCTCAACATTATTTCTGTCTAACATATTTAATGATATGGTTGAGGATCTCTTGATACAATGCGAGACAGTGGCATTGGTCATCAATTCTGATAAAACAAAGATCATGACAAACTCCATAGCTAAGGGAAGTAAAAATTAAAAATCAGGTCATCGGCTTTGATGATCAATACATATATTCAGATCAATCTATCTCATTAAAAAGCAAGAAAGAAGAAATAAATAGAAGAATAAATATGGGATGGAAAAAATACTGGATTTAAAAAAAAGTTAGTTATATCCAACATTAAAGACTAGAGTCCTGGAAACTTGTGTTTATCTATTTATTTTATATGGCTAGCAGGCCTACTCTACGACTAGCAAAGACATCGAAAAACTTTTAAAGATACAGCTCCAATCTTCTAAAAGTATACTTAATATTAAAAGAAAAGATCATACCAGCAACAAACAAATAAAAATACATGTTATCCTCAATAGCTTAGCAAAGGATTCGCATATATAGAAATGGAGTTAGACAGGTCATGTGGCTAGGCTGGATCCTAGAAGATGGTATATAGAATTTCTACCGAGTGGATGGAACAAAAGAGATGGCGAGGAAGACCACTGACTAGGTTGAGGGACGAACTAGTGCAAGTAGTGGGGCACTGTTCCCACTACTTGCACTAGTTCGTCCCTCCACCTAGTCAGTGGTCTTCCTCGCCATCTCTTTCGTTCCATCCACTCGGTAGAAATTCTATATACCATCTTCTAGGATCCAGCCTAGCCACATGACCTGTCTAATTCCATTATCGTCAGGTTAAGTAGCTCTCTCGTATATTGTTGTTTATTATTTTATTTTTACCGACGGCAATCTATATTAATCCTATAAATGTTATACTCGTAACTCTCGTAGCGTTCACTGCCCAATACCATTTTAAGACAAATGCACTCCACACGCACTTGAACTTCTCTAGCAATCTCCTGATGTGTAATGAATTAGTTTTGTTTACCTCCAACAAAATATTTACAGATAGAACTAATACCAAAATTATACCCATATTTTATACTAAAATATTTTCCCAGCAGTCCATTAAATATAAAAATAACAGTATTTTTTTAATTTTGCCAACATTTTTTTTTTATTTTTCCACCTATTCTGATTTAAATGGCTACCATAAAAACAGAAAGCCTACAAAACAGATTCGGTAACCGAAACAGTACCAACGAAAACGGAAAAGCTCAATTGATATAAATGACTTACGTACTTATTGTTGCCCCTTTCCCTAATAGCACAGAGGATATCAGGCTCTCCATAAAATGTTAGTTCGGCGTTGCTTCTGATTCTCCATCTGTGTTTTTCTTTCACGGCTCCAAAGATTGTTCTTTCAATACTCTTTGTTAAGGGAACACGGCCCTTAACCCATTTCAAGATATAGTATATTGCATGCAGCAACACAATCAAGCGCACACAGGGCCATCTGGCGGCATAGGGAGGTACTCGCACTGAGACCAGAATGCTCTGCGAGCAAGAGATATAGCAAGAAAGCCAGAAACAAAAGCACATGCATCTAAAGACGCAAACTTCTTCATCATATTTCACTAGTATCATCCTCCTCCTAATGGAGGAGTCAAAGAATAGACGCCGGCCGGCCCAGGAACGAAGGAATGAATCAAGAGAAGAGACCGCCCCACCCTTGCATCAGGCAGATATATAATAATAGAAATAATTTAACCTAAATCAAATTTTAATTTCCTTGTAATTCTTAATATATTGTAATCTTATATCATATTGTGCTCCCATATTATTATATATTATATTCCATTTAAAATACAGTCCACTACATTGTTTTACCATCCAGCCTCATTGTTTTACCATCAGAGAACCAGAAACTGCTGCACTCGTGCTGGGAAAATGTCCCAATAACTCTCTCCTCGTAACACGCCGTCATTACCCAGTCAATTATTATAACGCCAGTTGTAGTATATAGTAAATTGCGTAATTTAAAAAAAAAAAAAACATTGGTATAAATAAGAATCAGATTATTCTCCCCAATGATATTTTAAGGACCGGTTATTATATCCATGAAGCAAGTAACGTAGCTTTCGGCGTCAGGTGTAAATACATCCAGATGATGCCAAATTTTTAAAAACGTCCATTATTTTTCAAAACAAGAATTTTCTTACCGTATTTATATCATAGATGAGATCTTAATATTTTATGTTTGCAGAAAACCTAGTCATTATGTTGCGAATCGCTCGAGGTCGTACGCTACTGACGGAGAACATAGATAGTTCTAGCATCATTCCTTATGCAATTACCTAACATCCAACCCACAGTAGCATTCATAACTAACAATACCACTATTGAGAAAGAAACAAAAAAAGAAAAAAAAACGACACTGTTTACAAGAACAAAATAAATGACGTATTCTATAGTAAAATAGAGAAAAGGAGTTAAACTTTAACAAGGAATTTGAAACAGTATACCGGTGGGTCACACTTGACTATTCCGTAGGACGGTGTGACCCACTAGTTAGTTGGTCACGCATAACTATTCCGTGGGGTGACGTGTATCACAGGTGAGTCACTTGTTTTCAGAAAATAAGTCATAACATTATATGTAGGAATCATAAGGGATTATTTATTGAATATTTTATAACCTCCAACATTATATATAACAATTGAATATTATAATCATTAACTTTTAATATTTTAAATTGAAAACAATTATTTATGAATACCTCAGCAAATTTCTAAAACATTCTGAACATAATGCAGGCTATCTATTACAACGCATACAAAATGTCGTTATTTGTTTCGCGGCATACGAGTATAATCTACGTAGCATTTTTGATATTTGTTTGTTACATTCTTCACACCGTTTTCTTGTGTTTCTGGCAGCAACTTTGAATGATTGTAGATAATGTGCACGTTTTTTTGACGGACATCTTTTTTCTATTTCAGCTTCTTATATTATATCTTTGATAATATTAAGATATTATATTATGTCTTTGATCAAAAGATAATCGATAATTTGTTCTCGAAATTTTTAAATTGGAATTTTTTACAAACGTGCCTTTTGTTGGTGTTTATACGGGATTGCCCGCGAAGATATAACTTTATTTTATATTAATTTAGAACCGGGAGGTGCTGTCCCCTAATGCGTAATCAAGCTCAATAATCCTTTAGAGAGGTGGGTATAGTTCGTTATTGACCGTAGCAGTGCTCCAAATGTTGGGGAGCAATCGAATAGTGCCTAGAAATCTGGAGATTGTTACAAGTCCTAGGGGTCCCATCTTTAAATCGCCTCATCCTTTTCCTTTTTCCTACCCCCTTTAGGAAATAGGTCAGAAACGAAAGAAAGCCTAAGAGACGAAAGTCGAGAGGTGAGTTTTAGTTTTTAAATTAAATAATCCATAATCCTGAACCCGTTTAAATTATTTTTTTATGGTTGAAAATACAGTCTACAAGCTTCTTACAGTCGGTCAATGTCATAAATTTTACTCCGTTGCGATTTTCATAACTTATAATAATAATTTCTTTATTTTTTCTGGAACAAGTCCCTTTAGAATAATACAATATACAATAATGAGATAATTACTGTCTTAGAGTAAGATTTAAAAAAAAAAATAAAATAAAATATATATATATATATATATATATATATATACAATGAATAATAAGTAAAAAAAGAAAAAAATATATAAAACAGCACATATCTTCGAAAACTAATGGCTGTAAAAATATTTGTAAAAAAATATATAAGTGATAATTAAAGAATATAATAGTTAAATAATTAACATGTTTCCATACATAACCTAGACTAAAAAATAAAATAAAATTCTTACTCAGTTAAAAAAATAAAAAACACTTCTTTAACTTTTTCTATTTACATATTTTCATAAAACTGGATCATTCAGGATTGTTTGGAAATTGAATGGAAAGGAGGTAATGGAATAGACGAGATTTAAAAGTGGGAAGGGTAGTAGAATTACGGATATCAGAAGGAATAGAGTTCCATATGGAAGAGGATCAGATTATGAATGATCTGTCGAAAGCTGTAGTTCGATGGGGCGTAATATACAAATCAGAAGGCCGCATACGGGTGTTGCGGAAATGGATTAAGGATTTGAATAAAAAGAGATCTGAGATGTATGATGGACGGCGGAATCGGATGACTTGATAGAGGAAGGAATCCAGGAAGTATTATATACATCAAGTAAATAAGATGTGAGATAAAATATATCAAAAAGACATGAGGGGAGACGGATCATCTTCTTTTCAGACGTCTCGGAGGATTGTCAGGAATGGAAGAGGAAGCAAGGATTGAAACGAGTGGGTTAGAGTGGGACTGGAGTCTGTCATGGAAGGATTGATACCTGGCCAGGAATTTACGGTATTTATGGATGAGTTTATTCGTGACTAAGTTAAGAGCATATAGGATTTTTCGAAGAATTTTGGATTGTAAGGATTGAAGAAGACAGGAAGAATCTGATGGTTTAGTAGAGCCCCTAAGCTTAACTCCGCATATCCAGATAGGCCTTATGATGGTCATGTAAATGAGCCTTTTACAGTTAAGTGAAAGGTTAGAGCGTCTGTCCAGTAAGTGTTGAAGTAACCGAAAGCAGGGCAGTTTCTTGTCGTTTCAGTCTTGTGTGCGGTTTCTATAAGGATAAATTTAACATTTTATTTTACTAAAATAATATTAATATTATAAAATATTATAAATATTATGTTATAATATTGAATCAATAATAAAAAGATTCTACAATATGAGAAAAAGCGAAATTAGGAAGGAAATAAAACGTGGTTAAAGGCAGGTAATGAGAATTATTATTTAGCTGCGAAATTACTAAGATTTTGGCTTTTGTCAAGGTTGAATTTTATAAATCTATTATTATCCCGGCAGATCTTTACGGATGTGAAATGTGGTAGCTTACTTTGTATCCTTAAGGTTTTCGAGAATAAGGTGCTAATAAAAATATATGATCCATAGAGAAACGTAGAATTACGGACTTTTACCCTGTCTGTATAATTTAGTTGATTTAAAAAAAAGAGGAATTTTTAATTTACAACATGGACTGCGACGATTCTGTCTCGTTACATAAATTATTGGTCACGGATCACAGACTTGAAATAATTGCAGAAGAAACAAATAAATACAATACACAATGGATAAATAATTCAGCATGTAGTGGGACGTCACCAACGGGCCGGGAAGGCTGTTACAAAAGATGAAATAAATGTTTTTTTTTTAGCAAATTGCTAATTATGGGTATAATACGGATACCAGAAATTATATTATAATGGTCACAAAATGACATACATGCAAACGCTCGTATTAAAAATGCTATGAAACGTATAAAAAATAAATAAATTGATTAAAGAATATCATTTTGTTAAAAAAAAAAAATGATACTGTAGGATTTAAATAATAAAAAAATATTGTAATTATCCTAATTTATTTATGTTTACATAAAAGCCTTTTCCCTCCCCTGCTAATTTCGTTAACTTTCACATTTCCTACTCTTACGAATTTACTTGCTCTCTCACTGTTTAGTGCAGCCATAATTTAACAGAGGTATGCTTGGAGCACCTAGGTACCAAAAAAGGCGCTAAATGCCGCTAGTGAGAGCGACAATTTTTCACAGGTTTTAGACGCTAGTGTGTAATGAGCCGGTGGCGCTCTCTATACTCTGGTCTGATTATTAATCCACTGCTATCTCTATCTTATCTCGCTGTATACGCCATTTCTCGGTTTGTCGATATAACTATATACCTCACTTACCTCGATAATTCATGTTTATTTAAGTATTGGTAAACTTCTGGTTGTATTAACACTATTCACTATACGTTTACAGAGGTTGGCAACACTGTTAAATTTAACTAGAAGTTTTAAGTTGTACATTGCTAATTTCATTAGTAACAATATATCTATATATTTTTACATTCACTTACCTATACATGAAATAATATTTAATATATAAAATATAAAATATAAATATAAAATATATTTTAAAGGAAAATATTGCGATCGTGGAAATTTTGGAAATCGCAGTTTACAACGGAAATACACGTTTTTGGGCCCCATGAATCCAAATAACCAAGTCCCGCAAAAACGTCTGTGTGTGTGGTAAGCCTAGCACGAAAATGAAAAGTCACTAGAAACTGAAATTTCATATTTGAGCACGAATGATAAAACGTCACCTTTTTACAGCAGCTTTTTATTGGATAACCAGAAGAGCCACTTTATTCCATGCATTTTGCAACTTTTTACGATTTTCTCAAAAACTGTTATAACGATTTTGATTAAATTCGCTATAATAATGTAAAATTTATTGGGCTTTAATATCATGTAGGTTTTATTCTGATTGAAATAGTCTGACAGGACTTTCATGCCGATATTTCAATTTTCTTCCTCTAAACTACCTTTAATTTTGTACATTCCACAAGATTACCGCATCATGACATTGATGAAGGACGGCTATATATACAAGTTGGACGAATTTGATGACCAACAAAAGGATAAAAGAGAAAAAATAATTTTTTTCTTTTAATGTAAATTTTGTTTTACTTTTATTATATAAACGATGGTATAGACGTATAATATACCGCTGGAAAGAGAAAGATTTTAGAAAAAATATTATCTGATACAAACAAGTTGTTAAGGTAATATAAAGACGAAACTAATATAAACTTATTACTGATTAACGATTTAATATAGTTATATTATTTAATCTAAGTCACATGTTTCCAAAGAAAACGAATACACGTTGTATTAAAATAAACCCAAAATACTTTTAAAATTGATATATACTTAATAGCTTTTTTTATTGATTTTATCATTTGAGGTAAGTGAAAATCTTGTTACCCGCAACAGATTTTTCAATATATCTATACCATATTTCCTAGATAACTATTTCCTATATTACTCTCGTCAAAAACCTGTGAAAAATTGTCCCTCTCACGAGTGGTATGTTTTACTAGTAAGACCGTATAAGATCTTAAACTTGCCCTACTTTTTTATATCAAGAGAATAAGTACAACATGTGAGCCACTAACTTGAAAGTACCTGCAGATGCCGCAACGAGCAAAGCCTAGAGAACAAATCGGTCAGGTTGCAGTGTCGGTGCAGACCTGCATTTTGATCAACGAAGAGATTTTTTCACCCTCGTTTTCGTTCTCATAATCGTTTTGTGAGAGCAACTATTGAACCGATAGTGAAACAGGTTATATCGTTTTTTATGCTATACGATTTTTATTATTTTTTTAATTTTTATTTATTTTATTTATATTAGGAACGAATCGAGTTTCTCCTAGAAATAGGATAAGATAATTGAGACGTTGATTTCCAAAAGGTGATATATCCATTTTAGGAAATTTTACAGGAAGCGCGAAAATCTCTCATTACTATATTATTAAATCAGCTAATTTGGGTCTTTTTGCATTAAAATTTTGAATTATTTTTTTACTATAATAATAAGATCATATTAAAGTTATAAAATGATTTTCTTTTTTAGAATGATTTCGAACGAAAATAAATGCGTAATTAGTACATTAAGAAAAGGACCGTATTTCTAAATCGCGTTTTTAAGGACTTGAGAGTTCATTAGATAACATCAAATAGAATATTTGGATAAAACTAAATGTTGAGAATACAAATATGTAAAAAAATCAATATCGTAAAAAATGTCCTTTAGTACCTTTTGGAAATCAACGTCTCAATTGACATCATGTTGATATTTCATTGTTTGAAATTTAATATCGGCCAAGGGATAGGATATCAACAAGACTCTGATCAATAATAAGCTGAGGACCACAATTCCTTTAAAAAGAAATATTAACAATAATAGAGCTACAGTTAAGAGATACCACATATCTTAATAAGAAAACAAAACAATAAAAACCTTCATAAAAATAATATATATTAAAACTTTGCCTTAATAATTAAGGCATAGAAACATGATAATATCCAAATGTTTATTTCTCTATTTAATTAAATCAAAACGCATTAGATCATTAGGACATAATTATTTATTTAAAAGTTACAGTTACAACTTAAATTTAGTATGTTGTGTTTTTTGTTGTATTAATTTTAATTTGGACTTAACTTTTAAATAGTGGATATAATTAGTTGAACGTTGAGAATTGCTAAAAGGAATTATTCCGGGTGGCGGTCAGTGAATGAAACAATTGAGTAGTTTCAACAGTTTATTTTTTGGCAATGAAGTTGCGTCGAGAAGTCTCTCTTGACTTTTCTATTTCTCAGTATAAATACAATACTATTTCTCCCAGGCGCACTGGGATATATCCCAATTTCTAAAGACCTACAGAGGAGGCCCTGCTCGGCCTTATTGACGCGGAACTCTAAATCACTTATTTTGTCAACAAAGATGACAGGGTGGCCATCTTCCTTCCGGCAGCGCACTCTGCCGCCCGCGATCCAGACATACTTAATTCTTTTGCCTTGGGCCATCTTTTTTCCTTGCTCGCATTTCTTACAAATCCAGGTTTTTTTTTGTGCTTTTATTTCTATCTCTTTATCATTTAGGTTGCAATACCTGCCGTGGAAAATAACAGGACATTTGCCACAACCGATATTTCCCTTATCTTCCCTTGTGATGACATTTTCACAGATTGTGCACTGAACCATTCTAATTAATATTTGATTCAAAGAGAGAAAAAAATATTGAATAAATAAAAATATTGTCTATTTAAAGTTGTTTACTCACAATTGAACTGTTTGTAAACGGGAGCGAGCATCCTTGATGTTAAATCCTCAGACGTTTAAGGATTAACTGGCAAATGCCGTAGGCCGCTTTGTAATTTCTACGATCTCCTTGACGTATTCTCGTGAATGTTTGTATCTTATAGTCACTGAGCTCAACGGATAAACTCGTTTAAAGTAAACGAACATACGAATACAAAAAAATATATTCAAAAGAATAATAAAGTTCAATAAATAATGTAGGTAACGAACAAAAGAACGATAGATGTTGTCTTGATGCTATCTCGGGCCAGACTGTTATTACAATAACAGGTAATTACAAAAAAATTAATAAGAAAGAATAACACATATATAAGAATAACATATATTTTATTCTAATAAAATATAGAAAATAATATAGAATTAAAAAAAGAAAGGTTCATATTACACTATATACAAGTTAAAAAAAAAATTCTTCAACCAGCGAGTGGAGAAAAAGTAATTTATTCAATGTTTTGCTCTTTAGGCTATTTCTTGATGGAGTAATTATGTTCCCAGTCTGAGAAAATATTCTCTCAGATGGGACAGAGGTAGAAGTTCCACACAAGAATTTTTTCGCTACCTCTGAAAGCTCTGGGTAAAGCCCTGAGTTGTACCAGAACTCCAGCGGGTATTTGTTCACATCGACGTCTGCTGGAGATCTCAAATACAATACTAGCTCGTCTGGAAGATCAAGAGCGCCTGAAAAAATTAATTATTAACATATTAAATTTAACTAGTTACACAAACCCTTGGATTTAATTAATTCAATACATAATATACTAATAATATAAAATAAATAAAACTAAAAAATAAGAAGAAAAAAGTCATACTTATAAAACTCCGTCTCTTCCATGCATTCTGCACTATTTTGGCATGCTCTCCAAAAAAAGAAGACTCAGGTTCTTCCCCTTGATCAGTCAGAACCATGTCTGCTCTTGGGTGAATTATTACGATTCATGAGGAGTTTGATTTCCCTAATAGCTTTGGCAGCGGCCTCTGGATCTTTAAAATATAACTTCTTCATCAAGGATGGTACTAATGGCTAATGGGGAACCATATTTCACCATTAGCCGCTTTTTATTGCCTCTAAAACGGCACTTTTAAATCGTATCCCAATGTCTGTACTAGGGTTCATTTTATTTACATTGTCGTCAATCATCCAGGCTATCGGGATAGCTAGGCTGATAGTGGGGTAATTACTTCCTGATAATTGTTTAGTAGCCATCAGCAGGGGCTCTAAAATTTGTATAATTTCTTGTAACACTTTGTTTTCAGCTCCTGTGGTCATTGTAGGTGCTGTTGTATTTTTATCTATAATTGTGATCAAGACTGCACTAAGAGTAAGACATCTCTCTATCATGTAATAATAGTTCCATCGAGTTCCACCTAGTTTCCACACTTTGGATTAATTTCAGATCTGATTCTTTTCTTAGTTCCTCAGCTCTGACGTTGTGCTTAAACCAAGACACAATATTTTTAACTTCTTGTCTTTTTTAATTTTTTTTTTGGAAGTTTTCTTAATATAAACATTTAAAAGATCACACGCTGCCTTCCATTCCTCACCCAATCACTTTATTTCATAAGCTTTTTATCAGTCGTCGACGTTTCGGGGCTGTTTCCCTATTTTCAAGACTGAAACAATTTTTTAAAACTTTCATTAAAATAAAAAAATAAAATTACATTATTTAAATGTTTGTCTTTGAAAAATTAACTCCAGTAATTTGTCATAATTATTTTAAAACTAACTAACATTAATTACCTTATTTTTTTCCATTATATAATTACTATATTACATTTCACCCTTCATTCTATTTCACAGCACACCGCTATTTGTCCGTTTTGGTGTTCATTGGCTCACTGTTTCTATTATTTTTCTATTTTAAACTTTGTACCTTTCCAGTATTCCTGTGTAATCCTTGTGCTTTTTATTTATTTTTACCTCTATTAATTATATGTCCTAATTATGGTTCTTGGGCTATTGTTTTATTTATTTTAAAATTGTATCTTATTAATGATATCTGTGTAATGTGTTCATAGGTTTTTTGTATCTGTTTTATAATTTATTGTCCTGCTATTATTTTTGGTAATGTGGATCGCTTCTAGTAGTTTTCTATTTCTATTATTTTGAGATGTGTCTAAAATTACTGTGTTTTCAAAGTTAAATTTATGTTGTTTTATATAAACTATGGGATGATAATGCTGTTGTGTTTGTGTTTTTTATATTTTTACAATTGGATATATGTTGGGATATTCTTGTTTTTAATTGTTTAGATGTTTCTCCTATATATATATGCCTTCACAATCTTTACAGTCTATTTTGTATATTGCATTTTGCTTATCCATTTTTTCTATTTTATCTTTGATTGTACTTAAATATTTTTCTAATTTGTTACTATTGTATAGACCAAATGATATGTTTGGGTGATCATATTTTTTTAAAATACAAGACACAATATTTTTAACTTTTCCAATTAATAATCAAAGGTGTGCAAAACAGATAATATGTTTGTTTTTGCGAGTCTTCTCCATAGTTTTGACTACGTTGGCACGGCCATCAGTTACCACAGAATTTAATTTTGATTTGTCTAGATTACAGTTTTCAAATATTTCAATAATTTTATTCGAAATATGATCTGATGTTATGGTTTCGGGAATTTCGAAAACACCTACATTACAAGACGTCAGTTTTTTATTATCTAAGAAATGGATCGTAAATCCTATAAAACTTCTAGTCTGTTGGATCTCTGTCAACAAGTCAGTAGTCATCGAGAAATACTCGAGGTCGGCAAATTTGTTTTTAAAAACACTTGCTGCTGTATCATATTTCGAAAAAATTAATTTCTTTATCGTTTTTCTACATGGAAGTGTGTAGTGAGGGCAAATGGTTTTGAACATTTTTATGAACGCTTTATGTTCGACTAAGTTAAATGGTAAATCAGCTTTGCACAGTAGGTTAATTATACAATTTGTTATTATACTATGTTTTTTCACATCCTCTTGATGAGAAACTACTGCTTGTAAAGATTCTTCTAAAGTACTTTGGACTGTTTTTAAGTTAGTGGATGTTGAACAAGAAGGTTGGTTTATTATTGTATGTGTATTCGATGTACTTTCCATCGAGTAATCTGAAAAATGAGATTGCACTGATTTCCTTCTGAACGTGTCTTCTCCCGGGTCTCCCAAATCCACATAATTTAAGCCTTCAGGTTGTTCAACATTTCTTTGAGGTACATAATCAATACCTATTCTAGAGTGGATCTTGTTAATATGTACTCTCAAATTACTTGCTGTAATAGTGTTGCCCGATGTTTTGACGAATCGTCCGCAAATTTTACATTTGGCACTCCTATCATTAATTTTGATGTAGTATTGCCACCATTTCGATTTAGGGGACATTTTTTAGCAAATTGAAACACTAAAAAAACGAAAACCAAAACTAAATAAGAAACGCCACAACTAAAGAAAAAACGGCACAACTAAAGAAAAAGACACTACACAAAAAAAAAACCCTAACATAAAAAAAAAAAATAAACCAAAAATATTAAGCACTACAGCTAAACTAAGACAAATCACTAACGTCTTGACTAAACGGCGCATCAAAGACAAATAAAAGAGGAAATCCTAGTGGTTGAGGAAACAGTGAAACAGGTTATCCCCAAAACTTCCCTACTCGTCTCAAAATGTCCCACTTGTCCAAAAATGTCCCTTATTCAGTATGACCACGATTCGCCTAAATAAAGCTTTCGTTAATTCTCTGAGGTTAAGACATATTAATAATGATGATAGATATTTTTCAATGAAATATTTTAAATACAATACATGTATGTATTAGAAAAGCATTACAGTAGCCGACCGCCGTTGTATCAAAGTTTGCCCATTAATATGATTATACTAAATATTTAAAAAAATAATATAAGTAAAGTCATCTAAAGTTTTAATGAAAATAATTGGCAAGGAAGATAATCATCTCATGAAAGGTTTACGCATAAATCGTCTATGGGTCACATAGTTTGAAAATCGTTCGAGGTGGTGGGAGCAAATGGTTCGAAAGTATAATAATATTCCAACAGACATTCCACTAAGCAAGGAAATATTACATCTATTCATAAATATATTTAATCGTTGTTATAAGTGAGAAACATAAAATAGTCGATAAATCGAAATCGCTATAGTTTATTGGTTGGTATTTTAAAGTGAAACAGATGAAAACTTTTCCATGACTCACAGATGTCATATAATAAGGCAGATCATTACAATTCACTGCTTCCATCCAACTATTCAGAATAAATGTTAGTTGTTTAATTTAGTTTCCGTTGAAATTCTTTTTCGTAAATAAAATAAGATAAAATAATAATAATAAGATCATTTTGCGTCCCTATCTCGAATCGGTCAGAACCCCATTTTGCTAAATATCTCATTATTCCTCCTTTATTTTAGATGCAAAATAGAGCTTATGATGCAGACATTTGAGACCTTTAAAGTTACCACAATCGAAAAATAAGTAAACATCGTCTATCATCTCCGAAAAATTGCCAGAGTATAGAAAAAAAACTTAACTGAAAAGTGTTGTGATTTAGAAAACATGCAAATATTTTTTTAAAGGTAATCAATTTATTGCTCCTTTCTCCTCCTCACCTCTCTTCCCAATAAGGAGTAATCATTTTTAATATAGTTAAAAATAGCTTCAATAAATTATAGACTCTGTTCTGAATTAGTTCGGTGTACAGTATATATATATATAGATAGATACACGGTGAGAATTAGGGTATGTGTAGGTGAGGTGAAATTGGTGATACGTAGGTGAAAGTGAATATCACATACTTTGAACACATTATAATAAATATTCAATTACCGAGTTTTCTATATTACTTCATTATTTATTATTTTTACCTTTTATTTTAACTAATGTTTAATGTCTTAAAATCGAAATATGTTTTCATGATGTGTATATTACACTTGTTTGTTTTTATATAACATTATCATTCAGTTTTTTATCTTTTTAAAAAAATAATATTTAATGATATAGGATTTTTTATAATAGTAATATTTGATGTCATTATCCAAATTTATTTTTTTAAATTCAAAAGCAAAAAAGGAAAGGGGCCGAGGGACTTGCTGAAAACCCAGGCAGTTATAATGTTCCGAGATGAATTTTAAGTGGAGTGTAGAGCTAACAGATATGATTGTTATTTGAGTCTCAAATTTTGAGATGTGATGCGAGTGGAGTAATCTTGTGTAAAGGAAAAACATCTCATTAGGGGTTTTAAATAAAGATTTTATAATCATCAGATACTAAAATATGTACATATAAATCATCTTCAAGTTATAACATGATTTTAAATATTTAATTATTGAATTTCAATAAAGTAGGTAAACTTTACCTACAGGGGTATGATAAAAGCTTATTTTTTTTTTCAAACTTTACTTTCCAAATCGGGACAGATTGTGATACTACTCAATAAAAAATTGTTGTTGGAAAAAACAAAAAAAGAATCTGAATAACGAATAAAAAAAAAAAAACTATCTGTCAACTGTTTAAATTAACAAACAAATCCAAGTTGTTAGCGCTGTTTAATAGAGAATTAAGTTTTCTACTAAACGAAAAAAAGAATCATTGAAATCGGTTTAGAAAAAGAAGAGAGATGGCGTTTTGAAATGATCATTTGTGATAGCCAGTTTCTTTTAATTATTTATTGCTTTTGATATTAGTTAATTGTCTTTAAACAGCTATATAAACAGTTATACCCTAATATAGTTATTTTGGAATCATTAGCCATAATGACATAATACATCACTCTAATTTTCCCTGGTATAAAATTATTTCTCTAATTGTAAGTTCTATTTTATCAACTTCCACTTCACGAGTAACTCTCATTGAGCCTTTCTCTCTATGTATCTAGTCATATAATCATTTCATCAAATTGTCAATTCTAATGTAGAATGTGATTTAGCATTGAATCTCTAGTAAGGACCCTACATGCTCTGGTTTTACTGTTGATATGTGGTGGAACTAGAAGTTTTATGTTGCTCGGTTCCCAGAGCGCGCTGGCGGTTAGACTGGTTAGTCTTAGTGCTTCGGTAGGACTTAAGTTCATTGCAGTTTGTAAATAGTTCTCATCTAATTATGAGGATAAGCGGGTTTGTCTCTACTGGGAGCTGTCGTGTTAGATAGAATAGTGTTTAAGCAAGCTTCCCCAAGATTGCGAAGTAATGTTACTGGGAAACTAAGACATGAAGTTAATTTATCATGATTAAGAAGATAAAATTAATTATGATTTAGAAGTTGGTCGGGGGTCGTTCAACTAGAAATAAAACAGTAATAAGAAAAACTTACTATAGTTGTGTGCCGACGGTTTGACATAAATAACAAGGGCCTAAAAAAAATCAATAACTATATTAAGCGGTACAATAATAATATAACAGTCAAGATCACTCGACTAAGGAGCTTTTTATGACTGCAAACTCAATTAACTTCTCTTCATAAAAAATCAATTTTGTTAAGAACTGAAATACTTATGAATAAAATATTGGGTTGTTTCACATGAAATGTCCTTTTTAATAGTTTCTGAAATACATAAAGGATTTTGCAGGTCTCTGTTGTTTTCTTCCGAATGTTTACATATTTAAAGTAAACAGTTACTAATCCTCTACCTTTGTATTATAAACATTAGCTTCAATTACCCACTTTTTAGTATACCTCAAAATTTTAACATGGAAACACGCGATTTTTGAGTAATATTTTTGTACGAGTTTAAACTCGACCATTCAGCAGCTGAGGCCGCTAGGAATATTTGCAAGGCGTTTGGGAAAGGGAGTGTTAATGAACGGTCCATTCGCTGTTGGTTTGCTAAGTTTTCAGCTGGGGATACCGACTAAACCCAACTAAACCCGAGGAAGACCTCCGTCCGTAATAGACAACGATGTCCTCAAAAATGCAGTAGAAGGAAACCCCTACCGAACAGTTCAAGGAATCTCAGCACAACTAAATGCAAGTTCATCTACCGTTTCCAGATATTTAAAGTGTATTGGGAAAGTAAAAAGCTCGAGACACGGGTGCCTCATGATCTCACTGAGCGGCAGCAAGACCCCATGTTTCAAAACATACCGTGCAAAAATTGAAAGAACTAGGCTACGAAGTTCTTCCGCACTTGTCTCCAACAGATTACCACCTGTTCAGGAATTTAGACAACTTCGTCAAAGGAAAACTTTTTGAAAATGATGATCAAGTGAAAAATGCGTTTTCAGATTTTGTTTCACTTCAAAGCTCAGAGTTTTGATATATATATATATATATATATATATATATATAATATATATATATATTATATATATATATATATATATTGTATTTTTGTTTTCTTTAATCAATATAAGTGTTTCGTATTTCACTGGCCTCCGTCGGAACCACCAATTCATCATTCATTATATACGTGGGGTCAAATATTCAGTACTAAAAATTTTTTTATGTATTTTAATAAAGACCATACTTAATTATGATCATAGCACATTTGAAATTAAAGGATAGCAGTAAAATTAAAAACGGAATTAATTTATTAGCACAACAAATTGAAAATAATAATTTTCAATTACGAGTTTTTTAACTGCGTATTACTCATGAAATTAGGCATTAATTTGTGAAATGATTACGGAGCGATAAAGAGCCTGTTATTAAAGATCTCAGGAGAGCTGAAAACATTTTCAATTTTTCTCAAATGCTCTTGTTTAATAAGGTTTAAGTGTTCTTCACAATAAAAGTTATTCAATGAAAATTCGTTACCCCTTTTACTAATTTTCCTAGTAATTAATTTTTGTTTTCATTTTAGGTATAAAGGCTCTGGATATTCAGTGTTTTTTTTTTTTGTTTTTTTAAGACTGTTTTCTAAGCAATTTAAAAAGAGAATGTTTTCGAAACATTTAAGACTTTTTTTATAAACATTACATTTTCGTTCATTTTGTTTCCTCAAAACATTTGTGCACTTCCAAAAGTTACTAAAACCACGCTACAAATGTTGATACTTTATGTCCCATATTTTAGAAAATTATTTTAAAAAGTTAATATAACGTAATTAAGTTTTGATACAAAAAATAAAATAAAAAATAACTGTACCTAAAAGCTACCTAACCTACAACAAATGAATCGTCCTGGGTTCAGTACATAATAGAGTTTTGTACTGTTCACGACCAACAGGTAATAAGGCCTAAATCATGCTCAGCCAAGTTTTTTTCCCCCAACTTTAGGCTGGGTGTTTGCCTCAGGAGGATCTCCATACACCAGGATCGTTCCACAGCTGAAATAACAGATAATTCTACCTCGGCTGGGATTCGAACCTGGGACCTGGAGAACAGTAGACTAATGCTCTATCCACTAGGCCACGTAGATCATTCTTTTGTAATCAATTCATTCATTTGTAAGCTAATACGGTTAACGAAATTTGCAGAGTGTATGCGATGATGCCCTAAGGCCCCTTCAAAAGATCGTTCAAAAAGGCCGGTTTAGAAGGACGGTTCAACACGTCGTTCAAAACCGATGCCAAAAACGACCGTCTGGGGGAGGGGGAGGGGCAAAACCGTCCTCGTTAAGACAGAAAAAAACGGACGGTTTTTAATTTTAGTTGCCAGTGTGAAGGCCTATCCTTCCAGTCCGTCGTTCTTTTCTAGGAATTCACACAATTTATCCACTTATCTTGGATTATTCTTCCGTCCTTTTGCTTGTTTTCGTACTTTTAATAGATCAATCAATTCATTTAATCAGAAATGTATAAATCGATGAAAACTAATTTCAAATAGGTATTTTAAACCAATTAAATACAATAAATTTACCCAGTATCATACATTTTAATGATATTTATTCTTTCTTATCATCATTGGTATCCGAGAATGTAATATTATTTGCTTTCATTAAAGTAACTATTACTACTGTGAATCGATACCTAACCTGTAACTATAACTGCTCGTCTCTTCATTACAGCAAATTATAAACATATAATTACACCATCAATGTAAGAAATGAATTGACTGTGTATCCTTTTTCTCTTGAATAACTTACCAAACAGTTTGCACTGCTTATCATATTAATTAAACATTAAAAGTAATATCAATGAATAGGTGAAGGCTTGGATGGATGAAAAAGAACGATGGTATAAGGGTACTTCGGTTCGTCGTTCCAAACCGACGGCTTTCCCCACTCCCCTCCCTGTCTCCCCTCTATCATCCTTCCTTTTTTGTAAGAGAGGATCAGTTGGTCCTAAATGTAACAGCTCATTAATAAACTTCATTCATTCCTTCGAACCGATGGACTAGAACTACGAAATGAAAGATCGTCTGAGGAAGCCTTTAGGAGAAAGCACCGTCCGTGAGTGGTTTGCTCGGAAATTTTGACTTGGAGGACACTAAGCGCGTACGGATGGTCCTTCAAATACTGATAATTAACAAATTTAAGCATAATGGATCAAAAATATTTAATTTTTATTAAATAACCAAATTATATAATTGATTTTAAAATATTTTAAAAAAATCTTTAGTTTTTATTGAAATCCCCACTAAGATGTTACAAACTTGTTTTACAAACTTTAATAATACAAGGAGAGGATCAAAAAAGTGCATACAGCGATATTGAAGGAACGTTTAGGAAAAACTAGACATTAAACCTTTAGACTCTGCAAAATATCAGGGGACAACGCTTCCAAGGAATCGCGTAAAAACATCGGAAAGGGAAAAACACATTTTATTGGGTTGTATCACATGAAATTTCCGTTTCCAAGGTAAAGGATTTTTATTAAAAATACGATATGAAAACAAGATAATTTTTTCGAAGTATTTACCTTCTTTTTCTACACATTTTTCCCCACGTGACACCAACTTTTTTATCCCCGAACTGAAATACTCTTGAGCTTTAAAGTAAAACAAAATCTGAAAACGCACTTTTCACTTGATCATCATTTTCAAAAAGTTTACCTTGGACGAAGTTGTCTAAATTCCTGAAGAGGTGGTAATCTGTTGGAGACAAGTCGGGAGAATATGGTGGGTGCGGAAGAACTTCGTAGCCCAATTCTTTCAATTTTTGCATGGTATGTTTTGAAACATGGGGTCTTGCTGCCGCTCAGTGAGATCATGAGGTACCCGTTTCTCGAGCTTTTTACTTTCCCAATACACTTTAAATATCTGGAAACGGTAGATGAACTTGCATTTAGTTGTGCTGAGATTCCTTAAACTGTTTGGTAGGGGTTTCCTTCTACTGCATGTTTGAGGACATCGTTGTCTATTACGGACGGAGGTCTTCCTCGGGTTTAGTTGGGTTTAGTCGGTATCCCCAGCTGAAAACTTAGCAAACCAACGGCGAATGGACCGTTCATTAACACTCCCTTTCCCAAACGCCTTGCAAATATTCCTAGCGGCCTCAGCTGCTGAATGGCCGAATTAAAACTCGTACAAAAATATTACTCGAAAATCGCGTGTTTCCATATTCATAATAGGAGGTATACTAAAAATTAGGTAATTGATTGATAAGCTGATGTTTATAATACAAAGGTAGAGGGTTAGTAACTGTTTACTTTAAATATGTAAACATTCGGAAGAAACCAACAGAGACCTGCAAAGTCCTTTATATATTTCAGAAACTATAAAAACGGACATTTCATGTGAAACAACCCAATATTTAATATCACTGGTTCTAGTGAAGGTAGAAAAATAAGTTTGGAGTCAAAATTACCCTATTTCAAGCCATTAAATTATTCAAGTTTTACCCTTAGTATTAACCATACAAATATAAATAATTCACTTAACTCTTTGTTCTAACTTTACTAGAACCAGAGATATTGAATAAAATGTGTTTTTCGCGCACTAACTTTCCAATATTTTACGTGAACCCTGGGGAGCGTTGGCCCCTAATATTTTGCAGAGCCTAATGGTTGAATGTCTAGTTTTACCTCAAAAAATACATACAAATCGGTGAGACACATTTGAGATCCTCTCCTTGTTAGTAAAAAGGTTAAAATTAGTTCCTACAAATTGCTGAGACTTAAATCCGACCAAGGAGTTATGTAGGTGGAGGCCGAGGATTTAGCACCTCAGGCTAGGTTCCACATTCTCCTGACAATTGGAGCTTGTTGCGACTATAATGTATGCTGGGCAGGAACATTCTTCTGGCCCTAGCAAAGGAGCCCTGCGGTACTGAATACCTAAAGGACTGGAGGGCAGGTAATTAGTCGGGCCCTCAAGGACACTAAACCTAATTCCTTTTACGATTACGACACGGCCTCCTGATTACCTTTGTCCGGTTGAATCCTTAACTCCTTAGGGCTACTTGGGCCTCCGCACCCGTTAAGGGCTTAATGTCTTTGTTATTTCTGTAATACCTTCTTTTTTTTTCTGTCTCTTAAATATATAATTCGCTTTGTATTCATTGCATTTAAAGCTGACCCCCTCAGTAATTAGAAAACAAGTAAAAAGTAAAAAAAAAAAAAAGAAAAAAAGAGTGGAGCGCCGGCGCACGTTTATACGTAATGGGAACAATGAGTAGGACGGTATTAAATAATTCAATTATTCAGTTGAGTGAAAAGAAAAAAAAATACATTTTATTTTAAAAACAAATGGTGCAAAATGCAAGTTATATACCCTCGTTATTACGAACTGCAAGGGACCTCAAAATTCTCTGTCCGTTATAAAAGAATTCGTTATATCCGAAAAATATATTGTATGTATATTATATGTCTTGGTATAAATTCAGGTGGTTAAAAAGAAATATTTTCAATACAGCATTTGCTTTCAGGCACATGTTTATTTAGAAACTTCAAAAGCAGTTAAAACTATGCACTATGTACATATACCTATCTTAATTCACATTTTACATAATACTTTAAGATTCACATAAACCATCATTCAAAATACAAAACATAAAAAGGAACTTACAATATCAAAATCACAGCAATTCATATAAAGTTGAAAAAATAATTTTTTTTTTTCACATCCCGATGAAGACGCACCGGCATCGATTTTATCTTTATTAGCGATAATCGCTGATAACCCGTACTTTTTCGCAATTTTCGATTTCGACTCAATTTATTTTTTTTCTACTTGTTGGAGAATCGCCAACCTTGTATTTAAATCAATGGATTTAATTTGATTAAATTTAATTAATTTAATTCAACCCGCAGGTGGTCCTAGGATTTTTTAATAGGAGTAAAAAATCCTTAGGTACGCCGTCCTTCGGATGGGACGTTAAAAGGTGGTCCCGAGCCTGTGCGATGTCAGTTACTCGTTAAAGATCCCTATCTAATAAAAGCCTGGATAGCAAAATTTAGGACTCCCACTGTAGCATCGTCCGAGTAGCCATAGTAGCATAAAGTGACGTTAAATAAATAAACAAAAACAAATCAATGGATTTTCTCATGAACTCGTAGGAAACTCGAATTAAAGCAATAAAACAGAAAAACTAGCTGAAACACTAGAAAGCAGAAGCTGTCACAGACTGTGAATCACAGAATTGAGCTGAATAAAAGAAGAGGTAAGAATTTGGACAGGAATTACTGGGAATTAAGACGTTTCGTAATTTTTTTTTTCTTATTTTTCGTGATAACCGAACAAATTCAATTCTGAGGTCCACAAAAGTAGTTCGTAATTCGTAATAAACGAGGAGAAAGCATTGTTTTCTATTCATATTTCAAAGGGACCGCAACGATAGTTCGTTGTAAACGGGTTTCGTTATAACCGTGTTCGTTAAAAAGAGGATTTACTGTACTTTATTTATATAGCAATGCTGCACAATTGCATCGAGTTGCTTAAAACAAAGCATATTATAATTTGCTAAGAAATATTTGTTTAAATTTAATTATAATAATAAGCATAACATTAATATGTAATTTCTGTTTACTATGACTTAGTTTTCTTGCTAAACCTACACTACACACGCACAGATCCTTTCCCGCGACTTAGTTATTTGGACTGGAAACGTGTATTTCCGTTTAGAACTGGCATTCGAAAATCTTTAAGATTCCATTAATTTTCCTACTATAAATTTCATATATATGTAAGTGAAACTAAACTTGTAAAGGTTAAACAGTATAGCAGCATAGAATAGTACAAGAAACTTTATTCTGGGACAATGTCCCTTATGAATAACAATTAATGAACAAAATAAAAAATGATTATATCTGGCCAAAAACAATATATAACTGCATTTAAATAAAAAAAGAAAGATGGGAAAAAAAATCATAGTAACATCTCTATGTACATATTCTAGAAATAATAAATAAGAATTAACATAAAATATAACTTTTACATCTCATTAAATATGTATAATATCTACAAAAAAGACAGATGAGTTATTTTGGCTGAAATAAAGGGATCTTCTTACCAATTGAAAGGTACTGATTAGAGTGTGTTCATGTCGCTGGATGCCTTATAGACTTGGGATGCAACACATTTTTTTTATTTCTTTACTGTACCCAGGAGTCTTCATCAAAATATGACTTTCTGTGAAAGTCACATTACAGTGTTGAAACTGAGGAGAATCACTTCCTGTGATAAGGTCCAGTGAAGTACTGTTCTAATGCGAGAAACAATAATAAAAATATTAGTGTTTTAAAAAAAATCTTAAAAAGATGCAAAATGCATGGTATGAAGTGGCTGTTCTGGGGTAATCTGTAGCATATTGGTTAGCATAACAGCCTCCTATGCCAAAGGTCCCGGATTCAAACCAGCAGGTAGCCCTAGGAATTTTTTCATGAGAGTAAAATATCTTTAGTTATGCCGTCCTTCGGAGGGGACGTTAAAAATTACAATAATATGCATAAATAGATACGTGAAGAAGCTACCCAGTGGTAAGGCTTTATTTATATAGTAATATTAAATTTTATAGTATAAAATAAAATTTATTTTATTAGCAGAGCTCGGAGGATTGCAGGCACCTCGGAAGATTATCGGGAATAGATGTAATTGAGAGGTTACAGACAAGCGGGTTTGAGTGGGCAGGTAGTATAGAATTACAAAAAGGTGTATCTATCGCGGGATAAGTCTACAACCAGTGGGATATTTAGGTCTCTATGGATGAGTTTATGAGTTACGAAGTAAAGAGCATTGAGGATTTTTCGTAGGATTTTGGTTTGCAAGGATTGTATAAGGGAGTAGGTTTGATAGTTTGTCAAGTAAGTGTTGTAGTAAGCGGTATCTGCAGGCTGTTTCTTGTCGTTTCAGTCCTGTGTGAGGATTCCAAGTAAGGCGCTTGTCTAAATGGAGTCCAAGGTAACGGATATGTTCAACAGATATTAGTGGAATGATAGTTCAATATCAAACATTACAAGACAATATAGTTGATATAGCAATATTTAAGCTTGATCAGACTATTTCAATCTGAATGAATCCTGCATCATATTAGAGCCCAATAAAGTTGACATCGATATAGAGAGTTCAAACGTACTTTTAAAAATCTTAAAACTTTGAAGTGATACCTCTGGGTAGCTTCTTTACGTGTCTATTCATGCCTATTATTGTAATTATTCCATTTTACTCATTGTATTTGTATATACAGTTGTAAAAAACAATAAAATATGTTTAAAAAAAAAATCTTAAAAAGGTGCAAAATGCATGGTATGAAGTGGCTGATCTGGGGCAACCTGTGGCAAAGTGGATAGCATAACAGCTTCCTATGCCCCAGTTCACGGGATAAAACCTGCAGGTAGCCCTAGGATTTTTTCATGAGAGTAAAATTTCCTTAGTTATGCCGTCCTTCGGAGGGGACGTTAAAAGGTGGTCCCGAGCCTGTGCGATGGCAGGTACTCGTTAAAGATCCCTATTCTAATTAAACCTGGATAGGCCAAATTTAGGACTCCCACTGTAGCCTATTAGCCACATCAGCATAAAGGGGCGTTAAATAAACAATATATTTGTGTAGGGTTTTAGTTTTTTATTTTCCTTAAATTTCATATATCGAACTAAGCTAAAGATGTATCTAAAATTAAAATGTTAAACTAACTAAATCGTATCAGAAATGCGCCATATTTGATACGATTGAAACAAAGAAAAACTCATTGGTCCACTTAGATCAGAAATCACTCTATAATGTTCTATTCTTACAGCTCGTTTCGATTTCACGAAAATTGGGCTTAAAATACAAACAAAACTCCCAACAATGGAATTATTTAAGTTTAAAACTCCTCTCGATTCGTACACTTGTGCTTTGGAGTAAGACAATATTTATAAAATAAATTAAAACCTTCTAACAGAATAAACATTGTTCTAAATACACAGCCGTTAAGTTAATTATATTTTCGTACATGTGGTCTTTACACTACGTACTACAAATAAAAATCAATCATTGAGTTTTATTAATTAAATTGAAAAAGAAAATAGCTCTATTTCGAAATCGTTAAAATTAGGTATAATAAATTAATAGTATAACAAAAAAATTATACAGATAAAATTCGTAATGATGTTGATATGAGCAGTGATTGAGACTCCTATTTCTAGAAGGTTCTAAATGAAAGTTTTTAAATAATTGATATTTTGACATATTTTTTTAAACAATTTTTTTATTGAGTAAAATAAGAATCAGTCCCACGTTGGAAATAATAGTAGTGGTGAAAGATATGACACATGCTACATTCATACATTATACACACAGCAATAATCACAATAATGAATCAATTAAATAGTTACAAACTCTAGAAATCACTCATATCTATATACGCGTCATACATACATCACATTGAGTGGAGAATCTAGTGCTAGAACTCCAATATATACATATCTACATGAGGTCACGAGGCCACTGCCGTTTCAACCTTCTAGGAGGATGGTAAGGATGTGTGGAGCTGGATAAGGATTGAGCTAGGGGATTAGGGTAATGGATAAGGTTCTGATGGAGTTCAGAGAATAAATGGAATATTTAGGTTGTGGTGTAAGGTATGGTTGGAGACATAATAAGGAGCATTTACTATTGTTCGAAGGACTTTGGATTGAAAGGATTGAATGCGTTTGATGCTAGAACGTTTAGCTGTCTCCTATAATTCCAGTGTAGGTCCAGATAGGCTTCAGTATTGTCTTGTAGATTAATAATTTGTAATCAACTGTAAGCTCAGATTCTCTGTTGAGCAGTCGGTACAACTGTCCGAATCGTCGGTTGAGTTCTTATTTCGTAAGTCTTATATGTGGGTTCCATTTCAATATTTTGTCTAATAGTAAGCCAAGATACCGGACTGTATCTGAGGGAGGAATTGACCATTTGACATATTTAATGTAATATTCTAGATATAAAAAATAAATAAAAAAAAGAAAGGAGGTAATTAAGAGTCATGGTTTTTGTTTGTTTTTATCGAAATTGGTCACTCATTTTTTACTTCAATTACAAACCATATTATGAAGTAACACTAATATTTATAAATAATTTAGTGTTTAATAAAGCCTAATTTCGCGCCCACGCACATATTGATTATAACAAATGCCATATTCGCTAAAGGTTTGCAACAGTTGCTTACTTTTCACATTTACGCCAGCTGGCCGTGACCATCAGGGATTGCGGGCAGTTCATAACGCTACCATCACAACGGCTCATTTCACTTTAAAAACCTCATCTCCAGTACAACGCCGTTTTAAACAAATGTTTGCATTAAAATAAAAATCTGAATGGATATAATGAATTTACCGTTGAAAATTACAGAAAGGTAATAGTATATTATCTGCCAACATTTCGACCCCCTTTGTGGGTCAACATACAGAAAAATTGTAGGAGAGAGCTAGCAACAATTAATCCCGACTGCAATTCATCCTGATGATGAGCCGGAATGGGGGTCGAGAAGTTGGCAGACAACAAATAGTAAAACTATTTTATTGTTTATTTTACCGAACGCCACCCGAAATTATTCCTTCCTGTGAAAATTTAAAATCTGTTTGTCGCTGTGTAATGGGTATTGAATGAAATACTCAACTGAAGTTCATATTTGATATTTGAAATCAATATGTATATGTGTTCTAGAAGGTTGTGTGATTATTTAACAAAATGATCGATCAAATTTCAGTTCAAGGCAGAAAATAAATAAATTTTTGCTTAGAATAAAGGCTTTGTAAAAACTACCAATAATAATAGACCTACCGACCTGATGTCGTTACCACCAAATACTACCTACACACTAGTGATAACGTATAAGCCCAAGCTACAGATAGTCTTAACACAATCCTTCCATCGACGCTTCGGCCAACCTTATTCACAGTCGGTTCAGCAAGCGCAACTTTTCGGAATTCATTCCTCACTGAACCTAACTACTTTAAACGGCCATTTGACTCTCCGCGATGCTATAAACTCAATCATCCTCACAGTGTACAAGCTCCGCAATTTCGATTAGTGTAAACATCAGAAATTCCTAGTGCCCTTATCTCTTTTTGGACCGAGTATATTTCGCAATACCATATTTTCGAAAACCTTAAGGCGTTATTTATCCTTTAAAGTAAGCGGCCACATTTCACATCCGTTAAGGACCGTCTGAAAAATACTAGTTTTAAAAATTCTAACCTTCAAGTTTCTGGATAGCAGCCGCAAGCTAAGTAATTTCGAAAATCAACAATAAATAACACGCATTTCCGCCTTCGACCGCGACCTGATTATACCTGTAAACCATTCTCAGTACATTTCATCTTTTATATGATATATTCTAATAATAAATTATAAAAAAAGGTGAAAGGGAGTCACCTTGTCTTAACCAGATTATACCGCAAACCTTTCGAAATAATTCTGATCGATTCCAGCTTTATTAAATGTTTCGGACAAGCACATTGGTACAAGGTTTACTAACTAACTTTCTTGGTATTTCCTGTACAATCATGTGTTATAACTTTTTTTTTCCCACCCCTACTCGCCTTTGAAGGCTATACGGGGGTTTCTCGGACCAGGGGATGAGAGCGGGGGAATTGATGCCGAGATAAAAGTTTCTCCTCCCCTCCCCCTCGGTTCCGAGAGTTGAACTCGTAATTTTCGGTTTCAAATTATTGGTCATCTGGGAGCTAGGCAACGCGTGTTTAAAGAAATGCGCGCTAACCATTCTGGCCGACCATGATTAACAGCTTCTGACGTCAATGGAATCATAAGTTTTTTCTTAATCAATATGAAGTTGATAGGCTACACCGTTGTAATCCACTTGTTTCCCTAATATTTGACAGAAAACATTTAATCTATAGCCGAGCGATTCTGCCTGAAACCACATTAGTAATCTCCGATAATTTCCTCAGCCTATCCCATGATTCAGCTAGTTAATATTGACGAGTTATATTATAATAATAATAAATTCTTTATTTATTCTGGGACAAGTCCCTTTAGAATAATATTACAAATTTTACATAAAGTAACTTTAGTGTCTTAGAGTATAATAAAACAAACAAAATAATAAAAATAAAGACAAATATGAACTATTATAATAAATTAAAAGGTTCCTTCTAATAATTAATGAACAACTATAAAAAACAAAATAAATAAAAAATGTCCATATATATATATATATATATATATATATATATATATATATATATATACTACTTTTAACTCTTCTCTGCCGAATTAAGTGATCTTTCACCGCTTGCCGGACAAACCGCGCGATGATAGTCCCCGGGGCTCCCGTTTCCTTTGGGCTGAGGCGTACAGCGTGGGGCCAGCTTTACGCCCAGGGCTGCGCCGACGTTGAGTATGGTGCCAGTCACGGTCTCACCTGGCTTTTCAGGAATACCTCGTATTTCTTTAGTATTTTTTAATTGAATTTGTTTACAATTATGCAAGCGGTCTTCCAAAACGGAAATTTTTTCTTTTAATAAATTGTTTTCTATCGACAATTTTTCTACTTGATTTTTTTTTTGTTCGGGAAGGTATTTAATTTTTATAAGTCTCTCCATATTTTCGAACGAGAGTTCGGACTGCTTCTCGGGAGTTTGATATCTTTTAACTCGTCTATCCTTTGAAGCCGAGCCTTCATCTCTTTAACCTCCTCAGTAAGCGCCACTAGTAAGTTTATCATTTTAGCAGGCTCGTTGACCGATGATGATCGCGAAGACGATTCGCAATCGAAGCAAACCCACTTTTTATAAACCTCTGGGTCGGTCGTTTCTAATTTAACACATTTTATGTGAAAAATATTTTGACTAAGTGCACATATAAATTTTGACTTTTGGTCTCTTCCAACCGATTTGCTACACACTCTACAATTAGTCCTTTTTTTTCCTTTTAATTATTTAAATTATATTGCGAGAAAAAAAAAATAATGACTATAAAACGGAATAGTATTGCGTGTTTATTCCAAGACCTGTAGGATTAGGCTCGTAAACAAACTATCCCCACCACTTACACTCAACGGCACCAAGTATACAAAGTTTTTATTTTGTATGGTTTTAGAAATTGATTATTAATATTAACTATACTGCAATATATAGTTACCTATTGAGGATAATCAATTTGTTAAGTTGAGGTTCAGATGTTCTGTAGAAATAAAACAAATGTCACAGGATAAACGGCAGGGCTCTTTACACTACAACAGCTACTCTAAGACTCTTGATATTTTAGTGTGAAAACTAAATATGCAATAATAAAATCGTCTAATAAAATATAATACAAACAATAAATATAAATTTAAATATGAGACCGAAATACAGACGAGGTTCTAGTTGAAAAAGAATAAGGACCTGCAGGGCTAATAATGAAAAAAAAAAAGAAAAAAAAAAACTCGAATAAGATTGAAGAATAGAAATATTTGTATGTAAGACTAAACAATTACAGATAACAACATGTATAAGGGGATCACTTGTAGCTGGGTGGCTAGCGTAACAGCCTCCCATGCTAAAGGTCACGGGTTCAAACCCACAGGTGGTCCTAGGATTTTTTAATGGGAGTAAAAAATCCTTAGTTACGCCGTCCTTCGGAGGGGACGTTAAAAGGTGGTCCCGAGCCTGTGCGATGTCAGGTACTCGTTAAAGATCCCTATCCTAATAAAACCTGGATAGGCAAAATTTAGGACTCCCACTGTAGCATCGTCCGATTAGCCTTAGTAGCATAAAGTGACGTTAAATAAATAAACAAACAAACAACATAGATAATAGCAACAGTGAGAAAGTTAACACGAATAATATCATAATAGTCAAAAAAGCTGGTGCGCTCAACCAGACTTTCACTTAACTCGTACTTAGGGTATCCTGAGTACTAGGGGTGGGCATAATCGAATGATTATCGGATCATTCGATTATTTCGATCATTCGAATTAATCGATTATCGGATTAATCGGTTTGGAGAAACGAATGATCATTCGAACTGAATTGTTGAACGATGATCGAGGGATTATAAGGACCTCGGATAATCAAACGACCTATTATTTTAGCCATTATAGAGACGGGAATTGTGGAAATCATTCGATTATGCCCACCCCTATTGAGTACAAATGACCAAATCCCGCAAAAAGGTCTTTGTGTGATAGGCCTAGCACGAAAACAAAAAGTACGGAAATAAAATTTCATATTTAAGTCAACTGTACGCCCGAGATGATCGAAATCGGCTGGCCGAAATTGCTACTTTATACCACCTTTTTACGATTTTTTCAAAAACGGCTCTAATGATTTTTAATAAACTCGCTGAATCGAAGTTAAATTTAATGGGCTTTAATATCATGTAGGGAGCGGCGTGGCCTAGTGGATAGAGCACTAGTCTGCTGTGCTCCGGGTCCTGGGTTCGAATCCCGACTGTGGCAGAATATTATTTATTCTGTTAATTCAGTCGGGGGGCGATCCTAGGGTACGGAGACCCTCCTGGGGCAGACCCAGCTTCTATAAAGTGGGTACCCAAATTAATTGGGGAAAAACCTGGCGGCTGAGCGTGATTAAGGCCTAATCACCTCATTGCACTGCCGTTGACCTAGAAACAGTACGAATCTCTATATGTACTGAGCCCAAGACCCTTCATGGGTTGTAGTGGTACAGGTTTTTTTTTTTTAATATCATGTAGGTTTCATTCTGAATGAAATAGTCCGACAAGGCTTAAATGTGGATACATTAAATTTTCATCTTTAAAAGTAACTTTAATTTTGTAGCTTTAAAAAAAATCAACCATATCATCTTGTCAGCATTGGTAAAAACCGAGTGAATATATAAGCTGAACTAATTCGACATCCAAATAAAGAAGAAAAGAGCTAAACAATATTTATTATACAATTTTTGTGTTCTTAAACTTAAGAACATTAATATTATCGTTGGAAGGCTAAATATTTTAGAAAAAAATCTGGTGCGGGCAACACACGACTTTTACTTACCTCCATTTTTAAAATCAATGAAAGAATTTTTAAATACATTTAGAGATAAAAATACGTGAAACTGTCAATGAATTAATTAAATTGAATTTCTATAGAAACATGTGTTTTATTGAAAAATCTATTATATTACTAACTAAAAAAATCAGTTAGTTTTATCTTCTTTTCATCACTCTCTATTAACTTTTAAAAGCTTTTGTATGAGATAATATTTTTTCTAAAATCTTTAGCTTTCCAACGGTATATCATACATGAATATTGCTGCTCATACGTTCAAAAACAAAAAAATTGCACTTAAACTGCACTTTTTTCTCAGTTTTCTCCTTTAGTTGTTTTTTAAATTCGCACAACTTGCATATTTACCTGTTTTTTATCAGTGGTAACAAGATAATATAGTTATTTTTATAGAATCAACACAATTAAAGATACTTTAGAAGAAGACAATTTAAAATATCGGCATTTAAGCCCTGTCGGACCATTTTAATCAGAATGAAACCTACATGATGTTAAAGCATATTAAATTTAACATCGATATAGCGAATTTAATCAAAATCGTCGGAACCGTTTTCAAGAAAATCGAAAAAAGGTTAAAAATGCACAGGATAAAGTGGCTCTTCTGGTAAGCTCATTTTGATGAAAAAGGTTTTGTGAAGTCTCGGACGTATATTGTCTTAAATATGAAACTTCAGTTTCATAGGACTTTCCGGGAGTTGCCACACACACACACACACAGATCTTTTTGCGGGACTTGGTTATTTGGACTCAGAGGTCCCTGAAATGTGTATTTCCGTTGGAAACTAGAATTCGAAAATTTTCACGATCGCAATATTTTTCCTTACTATATATAGTAAGTGAAAGTAAAAATATTATCTAATACACTAATTGTAAAAGTTAATGGAGTGTGATGATAAGCTTATAAAATTAATTGTTGTTGATGATAATATAACATATTATTAAACAAAACACATGCTTCTATTGGAATCCAATTTAATTAATTCGTTGACCTTTATTTTATCTCCTAAAAACTCATTTATTTTTTTCTTTGAAATCATTATTTTTTAATTTGAAAATACACGACTAAATTTTAACTACAGAGGTATGGGGAAGTCGTGTGTTGCGCTCACCAGATTTTTCTGTTACAGTTGGGAATAAAATTCTTTTTTGTTTCATATTTGCCCAGTTTTGATCAATTCTAACAACAACAAAAATAGATAATTATTCTTAATCAAGAAACTAATTGATGTAACCTACATCAAAATTAATCCCATGTAATATTTCATTCCTAATGTAAGTAAAATAAAAAGTAAATTGCGAAATTGTATTATCATTCCTTGTTTTTAAATTTTGAGAAAAACAACATTCCAGGCACATAATTAATGGTCTTAAATATGGAATTTCAATTCCGAACGAATTATCATTTTCCGGGACTATCAGTTTACATGGACAATAACCCTTTCCCGCAATCAAATTCAGCATCGTACTGGTCTAATTTTGGACAAAAGATTCACATGGGCCCATACGTAAAACTAAACATAAAACTCTTTAATCCTCGACCCAGACATACTCCATACTACATAAGCACTAAATTACCCATCAGACAGAAGCTGAACGTAAATACTTATTTACTAAAATATATGTGTACTCACTTGCCAAATTTACGGAACATCTAAAAAGACAGATATTAAAAAAATTCAAACCTTTTAATCCAAACGTTTTAAGACTAGCAACGAACTCTTCACCACGTGTTTCAAACGATAACCTTCATACCGAATTAAATATTCCAACTACAACGAACTGCTTACGATTGTCTTAACGATTTTACTAAAAACTTATAAACATAAACCGTATGTTAAGCGTAGGCTGAAAAGGAGTTGGATTAGGGACCTCCTAGCCTGAAAAAATAGTTCCTTTTTTAATGTCAGGAAGATGCACAACTGGGTGCTGTCTCCCTCATACATAACCATGCTATGTTTTCCATATTTATGAAAAACATTCCATGCAACTTACAGGTGCAAATAAAGTTTAAAAAAAAATATATCATTTTCGAGCTAGACCTACCACATCCACACACATTTTTAAGGTACGCTACAATGTGTTTGTCTATAGAAAATTCGAAAATTTTCACTATCGCTATAATTTCCCTTACTATATATTTTATAAGATTAAGTAAAAATCAAGGAGTAATAGATGAGAAACCTTTGTTTGAATTTGTTCTACGGAAAAAGGTTTAAACAACAGTCATTAAAAGTTTATGTAAAGTAGAGTAAACATGGTAATATAGTAAGCATTGTATAATGAAGTTAAAATAAAATAACTCACCACCTGAGGGCACAGAAGTTGGGATATGACTGACAGTTTTGCATGAACGTGAAAACAATGAAAGATCTCTTCTTGGAATAGCAGGTGGAGGGGATCTTCCTTTAACGGATTAGGTTTCTGCTAAACAAACAGGAGAATACACTTTAAGCTAAATAATAAAATTATATATAATTTTGATAATTCTTTAAGGATTTATTCTGAAGATGAAAACATCCTCATAAAACCAATTATTCTATTTCTCATTGTCTTTGAAAGATTTATTTTTATACAATATTTGATTTATATTTTTTCTCAAAATGTCCTTTCCTTGGTGTGTAACCATTCAACTGTTTTTTTTTTTTGTTTTTTTTCGATGGATGGTGTTTTGGATATTATTTGATCTCTGAATTATCGTGTTTTATCTTATGAGGGAGATTTCCTGAGTAAGACACAACAAATTATAATTAATTTGTTTATTACTTAAAAATTTAAATGGGTATATGCATATAAAAAACAAGACCGGTGTCTAAAATCTGTGAGAATAGTCGGTCTCACGAGTGCCCTTTTGGGTAACTATGTAGGTGCTCAAAGCTTGCCTCCTTTTTAACCTGTTGACCAATTGGGACGGGGTCACCAATAGCGTAGTTGCTAGCATAACAGCTTTCTATGCCAAAGATCGGGGGTTCAAACCTACGAGGGGCTCTAGGATTTTTCAATTAGAGTAAAAAATCTTTAGTTATGCCGTCCTTAGGAGGGGACGTTAAAAGGTGGTCCCAAGCCTGTGCGATGTCAGGTACTTGTTAAAGATCCCTCGTAGCATCGTCCGGTTATCCAGGCAGTATAAAAGTGACGTTAAACAAATAAACAAACAAACAACAACCTAGCGGGACGTATAAATACGTCAAACGTAAACAATATTGAGTATATGTACATAGACATATAAATTAGTGATGGGCAAATACTCAAAAAATTTGAGTACTGATTACTGTAATCAAATGATGCTCGCTGCTGATTACAAAATGTACTCAGCTTTCCTCCTGATTACTTTCTATTTTCCTCTATAATCAAAATTTTCGTACTTTTGAGTACTTGATTACTTTTTTATATGAGGTGGCCAGAATAGAGTATATTACATACATCTATTAAGTTAATTTATATTAATAATTTCTTTAAGCCATCTTTTTTTTCATATTGTCGATTATTTTAAACTTTTCGTTAAAAAATTGATAAGGGTAATTTATTATTATTAATATGGTGGGTTTAAAGATTATTGTAAACTCTTCAGATAAAATCGATATCGGGGCCTACTATTATGTTTTTTTACACTTGGAATTTCATTTTAACTTTTTCGTATTTATTATTACCAGGCTCGGTAGCTGGGTTCCCAAAGGTTCGTTACCGATTATGCTATTAATTTTAATCGCGCTCGCTCAAATATGGGTTTATTACAACTTTTTCGTAATTTAATGGATACAAGGCTAAGTAGCTGCGTTCCCAAAGCTTCGTTACCGATTATACTATTAATTTTAATCGCGCTCGCTCAAATATGGGTTTATTATAACTTTTTCGTATTTATTGGATACAAGGCTAAGTAGCTGCGTTCCCAAAGGTTCGTTACCGATTATACTATTAATTGTAATCGCGCTCGCTCAAATAAGGGTTTATTATAACTTTTTCGTATTCATTGGATACTAGGCTAAGTAGCTGCGTTCCCAAAGGTTCGTTACCGACTATACCACTAATTTTAATCGCGCTCGCTCAAATATGGGTTTATTATAACTTTTTCGTATTTATGGGATACAAGGCTAAGTAGCTGCGTTCCCAAAGGTTCGTTACCGATTATACTATTAATTAATTAATTAATTACCGATTAATTAATTAATCGGTAACGAACCTTTGGGAACGCAGCTACTTAGCCTTGTATCCATTAAATTACGAAAAAGTTATAATAAACCCATATTTGAGCGAGCGCGATTAAAATTAATAGCATAATCGGTAACGAACCTTTGGGAACCCAGCTTAATAATAATAAATTACCCTTATCAATTTTTTAACGAAAAGTTTAAAATAATCGACAATATGAAATAAAAGATGGCTTTAAGAAATTATTCATATAAATTAACTTAATAGATGTATGTAATATACTCTATTCTGGCCACCTCATATAAAAAAGTAATCAAGTAATTAAGTACTCAAAAGTACAAAAATTTTGATTACAGAGGAAAATAGAAAGTAATCAGGAGGAAAGCTGAGTAGATTTTGTAATCAGCAGCGAGCATCATTTGATTACAGTAATCAGTACTCAATTTTTTTGAGTATTTGCCCATCACTAATATAAATAAACGAAAAAATTTCATTTTCAAAAATTGTCATTCTATTTTCATTTATTTTAAGGATCAAATTAAATAAGTAATAATATGAAATTACGTCTATGAAATTACTTAATATGAAATAGTAATTAAGAGTTTCCTACCGTTATATGCCGTGTATTTAAAAAGTGCATTCTCCAGTTAACAGGTTAAGGTTGTTTGTTTATTTATTTAACGTCACTTTATGCTACTATGGCTAATCGGACTATGCTACAGTAGGAGTCCTAAATTTTGCCTATCCAGATTTTATTAGGATAGGGATCTTTAACGAGTACCTGACATCGCACATGCTCGGGACCATCTATTAACGTCCCATCCGAAGGACGGCGTAACTAAGGATTTTTTACTCCCATTAAAAAATCCTAGGACAGGTTAAGGTTATGCAACGTACACACCAGAACAAGTAGGTGAACATTCGCAAGAATTATCACACACTCTCATACTTTCGACGTTTAAATATTAAATTACCGTATTTTCTTTAAAAATTAATCATTTATTTTTTTAATATTTTATCATAAATAATTTTTAATTTCTGAAAATGGAGTTTTCGCATTTAAAAACACATGTTTTTATGATGTTTATGTCACACTAACATCATTTGTTTTTTTACATTTGTTTAAAAATTAATATTTAATGATGTCATTAGATTTAAAAAAAAATTATTTCAGATTTTTTTTTTAATATGCTTACATCCTCTTCCGCTACTTTCGTAAACTCTCACACGAATTTTCATTTACCTTTTCCCTCAACGTATAGCGTGGATTTAGTTTATAAAAGGGGCAGGCCTGGAGTGCCTAATAACCAAAAAAGGCTAAATAACTAGATACCGTCGAGGGAGCAACAATTCTTACAGGTTTCAGACTCTTGTCGTTTTTAGTGTAGTAAAATGAATCGTTGCCAGTTGTGAAGCTATTAAACGAGACTCTGATTAGAACACAGTCCTAAAACAATTATAATTGTTGGATAGACTGCTTGGAGATAAGTACAAAGGGATTCCTGAGCCTGATAATTTACTCAGTAGTCATTAAAACTTTACCCCAGGCGTCCTCAGTTCTGTGGCCCACGGCACCGCAAAGCTCTAAGTATCTTGTGAAAGAAGCTATACTTTATTTATCTCAAGAAACTTTTCGGCTATTCACTGAGGGAAGGAGGTTTAATATTTAGAGCCATGGTCTCGCGCCCGTTTCCTTTATAGTGCTTAAGAGCAACTGCCATTGGAACTAACTCTTAAGTTATGGTTTAGTAAGCGAATAAGCAAATTAACTCCGACGAAGTTCAACATCTTAAACTATCGCACGATGTTCTAAAACCTTTCTTCTTTGTTTGGTTTTCTCTATACAAACCTTTACTTTCACTAATATGAGACTAATATAAATATAAAACTGTTTTATTTTTACTCTCCTGTAAATGGAATAATAATATACAATAAAGGAAAGTATTGATGTCAAATTTCGAATTTGAATTATCAACGAAAATACACCATTTAGTTTCAAAATACTTCAAAAGTGTAAACATCCGAGATCTTACGGCAACTTTTTCAGCTAAATCGGCAAAACTGACGAGCCACTTTGTTGTTTTTTTATTTATTTAACGTCACTTTATGCAACTGAAGCTAATCGGACGATGCTACTACAGTGGGAGTCCTAAATTTTGCCTAGCCAGATTTGATAAGGATAGGGATCTTTAACGAGTACAACTGATATCGCCCAGGCTAATGACCACTTTTTAACGTCCCTTCCGAAGGACGGAATAACAAAGGATATTTTACTTCCATTAAAAATCTCAGAGCCACCTGCAGGTTTGAACCCGTGACCTTGGACTGTGAGCTGTTATGCTATCCACTATGCCACAGGTTGCCCCAGATCAGCCACTTCATACCATGCATTTTGCACCTTTTTAAGATTTTTTTATTAAACATATTCTATTGGTTTTTACAACTGTAATACAAATACGATGAGTAAAATGGATTAATTACAATAATAGGCATGAATAGACACGTAAAGAAGCTACCCAGAGGTATCACTTCAAAGTTTTAAGATTTTTAAAAGTACGTTTGAACTCGCTGTATCGATGTCAACTTTATTGGGCTTTAATATGATGCAGGATTCATTCAGATTGAAATAGTCTGATCGGGCTTAAATATTGCTATATAAACTATATTATCTTGGAATTTTGATATTGAACTATCATTCCACTAATCCCTGTTGAACATATCCGTTACCTTGGACTCCATTTAGACAAGCGCCTTACTTGGAATCCTCACACTGTACTGAAACGACAAGAAACAGCCTGCAGTTACCGCTTACTACAGCAATTACTCGACAACCTATCAAACTCCTCCCTTATTCACTCCTTGCAATCCAAAATCCTACGAAAAATCCTCAATGCTCCTTACTTCGTGACTCATCCATAGAGACCTCAATATCCCACTGGTTGTAGACTTAGCCCGCGATAGATACACCTTTTTGTAATTCCAAACTACCTGCCCACTCATACCCGCTTGTCCGTAACCTCTCAATTACATCTAGTCTCTATAATCCTCCGAGGTGCCTGAAATCCTCCGAGCTCTGCTAATAAAATAAATTTTGAAGTGTTACCACTGGGTAGCTTCTTCACGTGTCTATTCATGCTTATTATTGTAATTTATCCATTTTACTAATTGTATTTGTATATACAACAATGTAAAAACTAATAAAATATGTTAAAACAAAAAAATATTCAACTAAATGATAAAAGAGCAAACAAATTTTTTTCTGTATTTTATTTCCTTTAATATAAAAACTTTTAAAACGTTGATTTTAGAAAAATATTATCTTATACATAAAGAGTTGTAAAAGAAAATGGAGACAGATGAATAGCGGATAAAAATACCCGCTTGTTGTAGATAATAATAAAATAGATTACTTGATGAAACTCAATTCAATTTTTAATTATTTGTCTATCTCCTTGATAAGTTGTAGATATACAGTTTTTATTTATTTATTTATTTTTTTTTTTTACTGCTACATTTACTTTTACAATAGCGATTATTCAAATATGTAAAAATACTTAAAACTTCCTCAAGTTGAACTAATAAAATAATCTATTATGCTATATCTATGAAGTATTTCCTAATAAATACACGGCCATTGTTCGATGGTAAGAGAAACAAAATAAATGTATGGATATGCATTTATATAGATAGGCTGAATATTGAGATAAATATAGAAATACCATTAAAAACTATCTCGTTCATTTCCTCTAAGATAGTGACATAGAGAGTTGGATTGGTATTCAGCTCAGCTTCCCCTTCGCACTCACGTATCTTCTCGTTGAATGGGAATGGTTTTATCGGATCTTCGCTCCATCTTTTTTTCCATCACTCATTTTTTTATAATCTTATTTGATATATGGATTTGTTTTGTACACATGCAGACACAAATTATCAGGTTATTTTATTCGCTATACGTGTTCGGTTAAATATTCAACTCAGAATCCTAAATTAGGTTAGCTGCCTCGAAGGAGTGTATCAACAGAACCTCTCTACAAATATTTCAAGGATTTTGAAAAATCTACCGTATTCATTTTCGTTTATAGAAATTCTTAGGATGGGTGAAGTTTTTTTTAGATTGTGATTGGTTAAAAATAAATAAATATCCAGACCAAGATTGCGACAATCATTGGAAAATTTTATTTTAAAAAAATACAGTGCGTTTAACCTTTACGCGAGATTGAAGTAATTCTTTAAACTTTGCTTCTAAAATTGATGACAGTAAATTTTATCATGGAAGGATGGTAGATAGCAGACTTGCAAAATCAGTTCTAAAAGCACTTTAACTAATCCTGTTTTAGAATATGTAAACATTATTGACCAAGTAAACATGATTTTTTAGACAAAGAGAGGATTTAATTGAAATATTAAAAAACGCTACAAAATAATTTTACAACCCAATATATTATCAATATGCTTTTTTTTAAATTCTAACATGTCTTATTTATTGTTTACTTTATCGTCATCTGTCACAATATAAAAAAATGTTTACATCAACTAAAAAGTTTCTTCAAGTCATGTGATCGCCGATAAGCGTTTCGGTTGCATTGATCCTTAGTCTCACCAAGCATTCAATGATCCTGTAGTCCCGCCTACAGAAGTTTTAATTAAAAAATTGTTCCAGTAGGGTGCTTAGAAATTCGAGATTCTGTGCATACATGTATCTGTGTTGTTTCTAAGCCAATGGCGGTTTAAGGTGGTGATATACGAAATCAAGCTCGGCCACCAAAAGGTTCTCTTACTCCAGGGTCGCTTCACGACTGAAACGAAAAAGTAAATAATTTGCCACAACCTGATTTTGAGCCCAGTATACGGATTAACAGTAGTCTAGTGCTCTCCAATATACCACGGTGCTCCCTTTAACAACAGTTTTACAGAAATTCAGATTTTTCCAACAGAAATTCGGACGGAATAAAATTTTTAGTAAATATGAGAGAAGATTGAGAAGTATTGTGGAAAATCAACTCGAAGAGGAGCAGGCGGGCTTCCGCCCGGGAAGACAGACCCAGGACCATATTTTTGTGCTTAGAAACATTTCTGAAAAGGTTTGGGACAGAAATAAAAGTATCTATGTGGCTTTCCTGGATCTCAAAGCTGCGTTCGATTCTGTGCCTAGATATGAAATATGGAATGCTCTTGCTGCAAAGAATGTACCATCAGATTTGATGCAGGCAATCCAATCAACATACAGAAATGCAAAGGGAGTCGTCAGAATCAATGGTAGAGAATCCAAATCATTTCCTCTTGATAGAGGAGTCAGACAGGGGGACAGTCTTAGCCCTCTCCTATTCTTGATTCTGATGGACGAGATCCATAAAGTCTGCAAGCGAAGAACGGCATGGACTGAAATAGGAAAATGGAAGATGCAGACAGTTCTGGTGAAATGCCTCCTATATGCCGATGACATTGTTCTATTAGCGGACACAAAAGAAAAGCTGCAACAAGCTCTGGTGGAATGGGAGGCAGAACTATTGCGTAAGGGAATGTCCATCAACGACTCCAAAAGTAAGATTCTGGTTCTCTCACGGAATGAAGAAGAAAATGTTGAAATGGTATGCAATGGGAAGACCCTAGAAGTGGTAAATGAATTCAATTACCTGGGAACCATTATAGACAGGTCTGGCAGAATTGACCAAGAGATTGGAAATAGGATCAATAAAGCGAACCAGGTGTACTACCAGATTAACAATAGTATAATAGGACACCGTGAAGTAGGGCGAGATGTTAAAATGCACATCTATAAAGCCATTTACCTACCAGTGCTTACATATGGAGGCGAGAGTTGGGTGATGCTCGACAAACATATCAGCCGAATCACTGCTGCTGAAATGAAATTTTTACGTAGAGCAGCGGGAAAGACAAGGCGAGATTGTGTCCGGAACAATAGAATCAGAGAGCAACTCGAGGTACCACCATTGAAGACGATAATGGAAAACAGGCAATTAAAATGGTTTGGTCATGTCTGCCGCATGGACGAAATAAGGGAACCCAGAAGGACACTGGAAGCAAGACCTACAGGAAGAAGACCACGTGGCCGACCTAGAATTTCCTATCAGGATATGGTCCAGAGGATTGGGAGTAACAGGGGCAAGACCCTTGTAGAAATGAAACGACTCAGCGGAGACCGGGATAACTGGCAGCGCTGGATCGAGGCCCCTCTACGCCAATAATGGCTCGAAGAGGAAGATAAAGAAGAAGAAGAAGTAAATATGCTTAAGAAGTGATAATCCTATCCTATAAAATATCATCATGCATACCTAACATCACCCACTTATGGGCCTATTAGGTAGTCTGGCTAACAGAATATATGGTTTTAGCACAATAATTAAAACATGCTTTTCTTTAGTTAGTTTTGGAGGATGTGATGTGGGCAATCCGTACGTGTCTAGCTAATACTATTTTTAAAATATCTGGTGCGCGCAACACGCGACTTTCACTTACCTCCGTTATTTATATCTATATAAGAATTTTAAAACAAATTTAGAAACGAAAATATATTTTTAAAGAATTATTTACATTATATTTTAATAGAAAAAGGTGTTTTATTAAATATTCTATTATATTATTATCTAAAATAATCAGTTAGTTTATCGGCTTTTCATCACTATCCATTAACTTTCACAAGCTTGTGTATGGGACAATATTTTTTCTAAAATCTTCAACGGTATATTATACATCTATATTACTGTTTTTAAATTAGAAAAAAAAAATGATTTTGCTATTTTCTCCTTTAGTTGGGATATCTAATTCGTTCATCCTATATATTTAACTGTTTTTTAGCAATGCTAACAAGATGATTTGGAAAATTTCATCAACATTAAAAAATTAAAGGTACTTTAAAGGAAGAAATTTTGAAATATCGGCATTTAAGCTCGATCAGACTATGTCAATGAGAATGAAACCTACATGATATATAGCCCATACAATTTTACATGGATATAGCTAGTTTAACGATAATCGTTAGAGCCGTTTTTGATTAAATCGTAAATAGATGTAAAATGCATTGTATAAACCTATTATATTACTAACTAAAATAATCAGTTAGTTTAATCTTCTTTTCATCACTCTCTATTAACTTTTAAAAGCTTTTGTACGAGATAATATTTTTTCTAAAATCTATAGCTTTCCAAAGGTATATGATACATGTATATTGCTGCTCTTATGTTCAAAAACAAAAATTGCACTGAAACTGCACTTTTTTCTCAGTTTTCTCCTTTAGTTGTTTTTTTATTCGCACAACATATATATTTAACTGTTTTTTATCAGTGGTAACAAGATAATATAGTTATTTTTATAGAATCAACAAAATTAAAGGTACTTTAGAGGAAGACAATTTAAAATATCGGCATTTAAGCCCTGTCAGACCATTAATCAAAATGAAACCTACATGAAATTAAAGCCAATTAAATTTTACATCGATATAGCGAGTTTAATCAAAATCGTCAGAACCGTTTTAGAGAAAATCGAAAAAAGGTAAAAAATGCATAGGATAAAGTGGCTCTTCTGGTCAGCCGATTTCGGTCAAAAAGTTGTTGTAACATCTCGGGCGTATAGTTGTCTTAAATATGGATTTTCATTTTCATAGAACTTTTCGTTTAAGCGTGGGATTCACACGAACAAGACACACGGACACACACAGAGCTTTTTTCGGGACTTGTTTATTTGGACTCAGGGGACCCTAAAACCGTTTTTCCGTTGAAAACTGGAATTCGAAAATTTTCACGATCGCAATACTTTCCCTACTATATATTCCATATATGGGTAAGTGAAAGTAAAAAGAAGACGAAAATGCACATCTAAACAACCAAAGTTAAAGTAAAAAGATAAATCAATATATTATTAAAAGAATATATAAAAAAAATGAAGAAAATCATTAAAGAAAAAAAATTAAATTAGATGAAATCTTAATCCAATCAAAATCCATACAGGTGATGGTGGATAATCCCTAGAGAGTCTGGGGATAGTACTACGAGATCCGAAGCAGAGGCCTCTCACTGAATGTGAAATTTATTTTTAGTTTTGTTCAACACATTTATCTACTAAAAATTGTTTTTTATCATTTATAATTTTGTTTTCTTTCTCTTCTCCTCGCACCATTGTACATAAGAATTAATAGTGTCTTATTGAAGAAACTATTATATTATATTAAGAAATTATTAACTGTAGAAATTATTATAGGTGGAATAATCGGGAGTCAGTCTTCTTCTAAATATTTTAATTTTGCCGACGTTTCGGCTCAAGCTTGTGAGCCATCATCTGGGCATTACTGTGACATGTCCAAGCATAAACTCATGCATAAACAGTTTATGCTTGGACATGGCTCAGTAATGTACTGATGATGGCTCACAAGCTTGAGCCGAAACCTCGGCAAAATTAAAATGTTTAGAAAAATACTGATTCCTGATTATTCCACCTATAATCAATAATGTCCATTTAGTATTTTGGCCAGACACATTGTATGCATTAATTGTATTAGTTGCATATATATATTATTCTCTAGGGACTCTCTTTTCGATATACTCTACTCTATAAGTAATTTGTAAGCTTTTCCTTGTTTCATAATTATGTTAAATAGTTAACACACAAATCAGGTTTGAATAAACATTTACCTCTGATTAATCATGATAGTTTGAACAGCTAATTAAAATTAGCAGTCCTAGATATAGCTAGAGCCGCCGACCGCAGTTCCATTGGAGCTGTGTTCCCATTAATCAGTAGATCCGTGTTCCCGCTTCCACCTTCCATTCAGCCAACTCAGCTCTCATCAAATTAATTCTAATCGTCGTCTTTATTTGATTATAGTTTATTCATTTTTATGTTTATAATCGAATCGTAGATTATTCAAGATGTAGGAAAGACATTCCTAGATATACGTTAAGCGAAATGAGCCTTAGTCTTGTTAGAATTAAGATAAGACAGATGTTAAGTTCAACCTAGATGCAATCAGGGGTTTCTTCAACCATAGTTTGTAGGTAGTTTTTCTGGTGTGTACATTAATTTGTTCTAATCTTGGAAGCTATATTTTTTTTTTATTTACTGTACATATGGATGAATGGCTTCTTATAGCACTAATACTCATTTCCCAAGATTGTTGCAGATTGTATAATTTCTAAATAAAACAATTTAAAAGAAAACAAAATCTTAAAAGCTGACAAATATTTAGAATAATTTAAGGCCCAACTATATTTCTGACGTTTGGAACTTTTAGTAACAATAATTTCTTATCATAATTACAATAGATAATTTAAAATAATAAAAAAATTCCTTTGGTCTGTAGGTGTATAAGATACCATATCTCTTAAAAAATGACCGAATTTTTAGTACTTGATTTCTAAAGAATGAGAAAGAAGTAAGTTACTAAAATATAAGCATATATTTGAATAGAATATCGAAAATTCTATACATACATAAATTAAATAAATAAATCAGATCCAATAATGTTGTGTATTATACAACACTATTGGATTTCCCTTTCTAAGGTTTCCCGTTTACCAATCACACTATAAGATAGGGTGACAAGTAACGGATGATTAGGTAACAAGCAGGATTTAATTAATAGCTTTATTATCATACATCGATTGTGGCTATGGTGCCCTCACTTAGCTTCCGCTGGCTCACATAATGCATAGAAATATGACAGAGTAAACTTAGTGACTGATTCCAACCTAGTGAAGTATTAAAGTTGCCCCACCTGAGATGGACTTGGCTATAATGATTCTGTATTTCTTCTTAAGCTTCAGTCCCAGGCACCAATTCCTGCTTGCCACAACTTTACTTTATTTTCTTCTTCATAGCTGTACTTAGATTGTTTTTATTATTCCAAATTCTTACTTCTCTACACCATTATTACACCCTACTTCTCAAAAAAAAAAAAAAAAATATATATATATATATATATATATATATATATATATATATATATAAAAATATTATAATCTATTTTTATTCTTTGGAAAGTTACCTGTTTCCCTAGTTTCCAATTTGCTTTGAAGACAACAGGAGGCGGGCTGATACGAGAAGTCCTGTAGTAGAAGGAGAGTGTTCGGCAGCCTTTAGCAGATTAGATCTTAAGAAACAGCCATTTTTTTTATATATTGAATAATCATTGGTTTGCCGTAAAATGAGTATCAAGGAAGAGATGATTTAGGCGAGTCTTTATTTAATATCCAACGTTTCGACCCACCTTGCTGGGCTTCATCAGGGCTTTCCTCCATTAACACGTAGAGGATCCCAAATGTGTTGGAAAGTTTTCGCGCGAAAACACATTTTATTTAATACCGCTGGTTCTAGTGAAGAAAAATGATTTTGGTGTCAAAATTTCCCCATTTTCAAAAGAAATAATTTAAAAAAATTCATAATTATTAAGTATTATGGGATCAGCTGTTTGGGACCCATGCGAAGCAGACGCACTTCAGGTCAGTCTTACAGTTTCATTAATTTATAAGTGTTTTTCTTGAAAATATAGACATTATTTTGTGCAGTTTAGACAATTTAAGGGTGCGTGTTCCATCACGAAAGTGAGAATTGGTATTTCAATAAGAAATTGGGCGAATATACGCCTATTATAGGTGCTCAGAGCTTTTGGCTCTGTAGCGATGTCAGCTACTCCCATTAAATCCTCAGTTAACTCTAATGTCATGAAAATAAACAGTAATAGTCAAAAACAGATGGAAAACCGACAATAAACCAATAAAGTAACACCTAACCTCAAACCCACAGAAATTAGCTATGCCAAAGCCACCGCATCAGAAAAGTTTTCAAAGCGAGAAAACGCTATAATATTACACACTGTTCCGGGTATTAAACAGAAAGAGTACGTGATCAAAATCGACCCAAAATTCATCCGATACACATCAAGAATTTCCAATTCCCGGTTTTGCATTCACTTCAGTAACAAAGAGGCAGTAGATGATATCATTAGGAATCATAAATCAATAGTTATTAACGACAAAGAAATTCACATAAAACGGTTAATCAATCCAGCAAAACGAATTATTATTTCTAATGCTTGCCCTTCCATACCTCATGATACTATTGAAAATGAACTGAAAAAACTAGGGTTGAGGTTAGTTTCACCAATGCATTTTCTCAGGGCCGGGTACCAAGACCCACGGTTGGCCCATGTTTTAAGTTTTCGAAGACAAGTCTACATCCCACCTGAGGACCTAACCAAACTCCCATCTTCATTGTTAATTAAACACGATAATGTAGCTTACCGAATTTTTTTAGGTGAAGACATTGTTACCTGTTTTATTTGCAAACAGCCAGGGCATATCTCTACCGACTGCCCAGAGTGTGAGAATGATATAGATATATCTGAGCCCCAAAACAAAGAAAACGAGGCTACATTAATTAATTTCAATCCAGAAATAATTAGTAGCGTCAGTGAAGAAACAAACACCGATCGCTCGCTACTCGATACGCCTAATCATGTTTTACCCAGCACTGATAACATAGTAGAGGCCACGCTGGCCAGTAGCCATGACAACGCTAGCACTTCACCAGTGCCTAAGGCTGCCAGAGGCGGTCCAGTGGAGCTGTTGTCTGGTAGTCATGACAACCAGCTTACTAGCGGTGGCGCCTTAGATAACCCTACTCAATCGACTGCTCTCAATAATCCCAATAATTTAATATTACTACCTACCGTGGTATCCGGGGTCAAACGATGCCATTCTAGCTCTACCCCTTCTACTGTATCAACAACCGAATTGAACCTCACCATAGATTCCCAGGAAGACCCTGAAAATATTATCAATTTTGAAGACTACCCATTGATGACCCCAGTTCAACCCGTAGGTAAAAAATTGAAGAAACTAAAAAAAGCTGAAAAAATTAATTCTTCGGTTAACTTTGAAAGTGCTCGACAGGCGATTGAAGTAAATAAAGAAAAGTACCCTATATCATTTGAAGACATGATCAAGTTAATCGACATATACCCCAATACTAAAAACATCAGTGAATTTGTCCAGGAATTTACTACTAATACGGAGGGTCTTAGGGGCATGCTAAAAGATACTAAAGCATTAATAACTGATCGGAGAACAAAACTTAAAATCACAAAACTTCTTAAAAAACAGTGGGAAGCAACAGATTTTATAAGTAACACAGACGATAGTACGGATAATTAATTGGTAACAACGCAGCTGATCTCTTGGAAACATTTTTATTAAATTTTACATTATGGTTAAAAATTCCAATTCTTTTATTATACAGTGGAACTGTAATGGGTTTTACAAACACTTTGAATACTTTAAACTACTGTTAAATGAAGAGAAACCGTATTGCTGGTGTTTACAAGAAACTCATTTTTCACAATCTCAGGTAGTAAATTTAAAAAATCACGAAATTTACCGGAAAGACAGAACAGATTGTAAATCCGCTTGGGGAGGTGTAGCTATATTAGTTAATAAAGACGTGCATTCAGAACCAGTTAAAATTCATTCCAGTCTAGAAGTTGTAGCCGCAAAAATGTTTAAACCTGAACCGATTACAGTTTGCAATATATATATCCCACCGAATCAAGATTTCACTGCAAATGATCTTGAAGAAATAGTAGATCAACTCCCAAGACCTGTCATCCTTGTTGGAGATTTAAATGGACACAACAAATTATGGGGCTCCTCATTATTTGACTATAGAAATAGGGGAAGTGAAATCGAGAAATTTATTGACTCTAATGATTTTTTGACTCTAGTTAACGACGGTTCTCCAACTCATTTCTGTGGTGATGGCTCTCTTTCTGCCATCGATTTATCATTAATAGATGTCAGACTGCTCCACAAAGTGCATTGGGAAGTAAAGGACATGTTGTACGGAAGCGATCACTTCCCAATCACTATAAAGTTTGATACTAATACTGACTTCAAGACTGACAAAACTCCGAGATGGTCATTCAAAAGAGCCGACTGGGAAAAGTTTTCTACATTAATGGAAAGGGAAATAGAAAACAAGGGAAGCTCGTTGACTGAAGTAGAGGAACAAATATCATTCCTTAATCTCACCATTCTAGATGCAGCAAAGAAGAGTATTCCTCACAAGGTGGCATATAATGATAGGCGCTTAGTTCCTTGGTGGAATGAAGAGTGCCGCATCGCAATAATGAACAAAAAGAAAGCTTTCAACAAATTCAAAAAAACCAAACAACCTGAAGATTTAAACAACTTCAAAAAACTTAGATCGATTGCAAAGAAGGTATTAAGGACAAGCAAAGAAAATTCATGGAAACTCTATGTTAATTCCATTAATAGTAGCAGTTGCCTACAAGAAGTCTGGAAAAAAGTGAATGCCATTCAAGGATCTAAAAAAAGTGAGGCTATTTCTACAATACAAACGGAAAATGAAACTATTACTGATCCATCTAAAATAGTTGAAGCTTTTGGAACACATTTCTCATCTATGTCGAAAACAGGCAACTACACTCCAGATTTCCAGCTATATAAAATCGAACAGGAGAAAAATACTATTCAATTCCACACACAAGATTCAGAAATTTACAATCACCTGTTCAGTTTATCTGAGATGCAAAACTCCTTAAGTACGTGCAAAGATAAATCCACTGCAGGACCCGATCAGATTCCATATTTATTTTTGAAAAAAATGCCCCTAAACGCACAAATATTTTTAGTTTCCATTTATAATAGGATATGGAGCTCAGGACTTTTTCCTAAAACGTGGAAGAACGCTACAGTTATACCCATCAAGAAAAATCACAAAGACATTAGTATCAATAACTATCGACCTATTTCTCTCCTTTCATGTGTATCGAAACTACTTGAAAAAATGGTCAACAATCGATTGACATATTATTTAGAAAAACGAAACTTTTTTTCAGCCTCGCAGTACGGCTTCAGGAAAAAACCGCTCAACCATTGACCAAATAATGAAGTTTGAATACGAAATACAGACCGCCTTTTCTAACAAAGAGCACTTGGTTGCTGTTTCCATTGATATCCAAAAAGCATACGACACTATGTGGAGATACAATGTCCTAAGCACTCTTTCAAAAGAAGGCCTCACGGGGAGATTACTGATATTCATCAATAACTTCCTCAAAGAAAGAAAATTCAAGGTTAAAGTTGGTCCTAATCTTTCTCAAACGTTCCTCCAGGAGAACGGTACGCCACAAGGATCCCCACTGAGAGTAACTTTATTCCTAATAGCAATAAACAGCATAGCACAGACAACACCACCTGAAGTAAGATGTTCTTTGTTTGCTGACGATTTTACAATTTATATAAGAAACAAGTCGTTAGAGTATATTGAATGGAAGTTACAAGAAACATTGAAGAACCTTGAAGCATGGTCTAGGACCACAGGTTTTAGCTTTTCAAGCTCCAAAACAATAGCTGTACACTTTTGCAAAAAAACAAAATGTCAAACACACCCGTCACTGACACTTTTAAATCAACCCATTTCCTACGCCAGCACTATCAAGTTCTTAGGCGTCTACTTTGACCAAAAACTAAACTGGTCTCAACACATTCGTCATATAAAATTAAAATGTCAAAAAGGCTTAAATTTACTTAAAGTACTAGCCAACACTCAGTGGGGATCTGACCGGCGAACGTTATTAACGATATACCGAGTCCTTTTCAGACCTATAATTGACTATGGAGTTGTCGGTTATGGTTCAGCTAGCGCTTCGACTTTGAGGTTACTGGATCCAATTCACAATCAAGCTCTTCGCCTCTGTATCGGAGCATTCAGAACAACACCTGTCGGAAGCCTGTACGTGGAGAGTAGTGAGCCCTCATTAGAAACAAGAAGGAAATACCTGCTACTGGCATACGTGGGCACTTTGATGTCAAGAAAAAAACTTTTTTCTTCTGAATCCACGGCATATCCAATTGCAAGCGAAGAACCCCACGAATCGTGTAAATGTTTCTACAACAGGTTCAAAAAACTGACAAACGATTTACAAATAGTAATCCCAGAAATCTTCACGATGCCAAATAGCTCAGTACCAAATTGGATGGAAATGGAAAATCAGATCGATTACAGTTTAACTGCATTCCCAAAGCTCACAACACCTCAACATGTATATGACCAGCTGTATAAAGAGCGGGAAGAAAAATATTCCGATTACCGCTTTTGGTTCACGGATGCTTCTAAATCGAACTCCGAAGTTGGTTGTGCTGTTCTCATGGGCTCTATTTGTAGCAAAAATGTTTTACCAGAACCAAATAGTGTATACACTGGAGAGCTCTACTCGATCTGGAAAGCCTTGAAAATCATAGTAAAACACGACCACCAACATCACCTGATTGTAACTGATTCTCTAAGTTCTTTAAAGTCAATAGAGAATAGGTACTCAAAAGAAGCCTTGGTTCAAAGAATCCAGATTCTCAAGGAAGAATGCGAAAGTGAAGGAAAAACAATAAATTTTTGTGGGTCCCATCTCACTTGGGCATAGGAAGCAATGAGGACGCTGATCGAGCGGCTAATAATGCAAGGATGGACTCTGGAAGGGAAGTGACACGTGTCAATAAGACAACTGCATCGGACTGGCGAAAATACGTCAAGAAAATGATTTATACTACATGGGCTGCTGAGTGGAGTAAAACTAAAGACAAATTAGGAAAAATTAAAGAGACTCCAGGGATATGGGAAACGTCAGAGAGGAAAAACCGGCGCGAAGAAGTGGTTCTGGCCAGGATAAGAAGCGGGCACACAGCTCTGACACATAGTTACCTACTGAAAGGATTGTACCCACCGACCTGCAGGACTTGTGAGGCACCTCTGACGGTGGAGCACATCGTACTGCACTGCGAGGCCTTCAGCGTTGCAAGAACGGAGTGCGGAATTGACACCAGGCTGGAAATAGCACTAGGTAACAGTGAAGTGTGTGTTCAAAAAGTATTTAAGTTTTTAAAAAAATGTAAAGTCTTCAATGTGATTTAAGATATAATGTCCTTCTACCAAACATTCACCATTATTGTCTTGTAAATGAAATCATTTTAAGAAAAAAAAAACAATTATGTATATAGCTAATGACCCTTAATGGGTAGATGCTCTGTATAAATAAATAAATAAAATAAGTATTATGCTTGGTAATAACCCTAAAAATACCAATAATCCCCTCTAAACTGTACTTATAATAAGGTTGGTTATTAATATTGGATGAAATAAGGTCATTTTAGGAAGAGAGTAAAATAGCGGCTGGTGCCCGCAGTGGGTGAAGCACGTACCGCTGCACCAGGTATGAGATTACGTTACCAGGTATGGGGTGAAATCGCGCCTACTAATTAGCAGAGGGGACTGGTTAGGAAGGAAATGCCCCGTGAGGTAGAAGCTTAACAGCAGCGGGTAGGACTCCTCATTGGTGCACATGGGGTAGAAGCCACGCACCCCATGCTATGAGGGGGATAGAGATGGAATAAGGAGAGTAAGCAGATGAAGGATGAAAAATAAAGATGGACCACATTTAGGAAACAAAGGCAGAGGTACTATGTCCTAGAGAGACCACCTGGTAGAAGCAAGATGGTGATCTGAAGAGCTAAGCAAATTCTTGGTGATGTTGGCCCCCATTGTTAATGATTTATGGTGAAAGCTTCTCTACCTGATTAGTGTCTTGGCCCCAGATTAAATTACCTCGAACGGTTTATTTATGATATTTACGTTGGTATTACCAAGTTAAAATATACAATATTATTAAATAGTACATCTTCATACATTCGGCCGGAGATCTAAGTAGCCGCCGCTAGCTCTACCTGTGAGCGAGCGCGTTATGCATCCGCTACATAAGTGCTCTTTTAATGTTTTGCTGACAGAGGCTTATCAATATTATTTACCATTAAAATTATTGAATAATGTCTGATGTATTGGAAAATAATTATGTAGTGCTCAATACATAGAAAATTATTTCATTATGAGCTTCCAAAGAAGTTGAGATTGGATATCCCATTGTGTGGAGAGAACGGATTTATTATCGAGAACAATAAATCATCCAAAGTTTTAGACACTTAGCCCTCGAGTCTTTTTATCGCTGGAATACAAATTAATAAATTCTTTCCTTGTTTAAAACTTTTTAAAAAATCAAACAATGCCCGAGGAATTCCCTTTCATTATTCAGCTTGATGAATTAATAATTAATAAAGATAAACATTTCCTTGTGAGAAGATATTGAATAAAATATCAAATAAAGAGCAAGGCACTGTATGGGGAATATTTAAAGTAATTAACAGCCTCTCAAGTCAAAAATAATTATTTTAAATTCTGGGGCGCCCGACATAAACTTTTTTTCTTATATTTTTTTCTTAATTTTTATTCTTACCTGTTACAAAAATATTGATTCAAGATCATTTGTAGATTTTTCGAGTTGAATAGGAATGTGGTTGAGAGGTTTAGGAAACAAAAGCAAGATGGGTTTTTAAGACATGGAGACTTCCTATACTTTTGCAGTTCGTGCTCAAGCTGTTTTCCAAAGCCCGGAGGTTACTACTGTCAATATCATCATGAAGCTTACGAGACGTCTAGGGCATCTTTGAGGGAGAAAGAAAGAAATGTGTGTTTGCAGATCGTCTGCATACAAATGATATTGGAAGCGGAGGATAGAGTTTGCTAGGTCTTTTATATAGATAGTAAATATGATTTTAAGAAAAAAGAACACTGCGGAAAACCTAGTGTAAGAAGTTGTGGTGATAAGCCTGGTTTGTTAAATTATCAACAGTTCGGAAGCAGAGAGGCAGTATAAAACAAACAATTGTATCTACTAAGTATCTTAATTCAATGTCTCCTTAATATTAGAATAATTTTTAAATAAATATTTTAATGGCTTTGTCTACCATTATTGTATTTAATATAGGGACATAAAAAAGTTAATTATATTCCATCATTGCTCTAGCATTCACATTGAATAAAATATTTACTAAATAATAAATACTGTATTGTAAAATAAGTTTGCATTGTTGTTACATATTTCTAATTTAATGATCTGTGTGTGTTTATAAAATCATGTTTACTTGTTCAATAATGTTTACATATTCTAAAAAAATGATTCGGTACTGCAGAACCTTTTCCAAAAAAAATTATGAGGAATAGAAAATTCCTAAAGAATAGGAATATAACATTATTATACCCATCCATAAGAAGGAAAGCACAAGCGAATGCGCTAACTATAGACCGATATGTATCTCACAGGTCGTATATAAAATATATACCTCGACTCTGGAAAAGAAGAGACTTTAGTCGAAGATATCAGAACACAAGCCTTTCCACCGGACGCCAAACCCTAGACCATATCTTTGCTTTGAGGATGTTAATAGAGAAAGCCTGGGATCGAAATAAAAGCTTATACCTTGCTTTTCTGGACATTAAAGCTGCGTTTGACTCAGTACCTAGAGAGGAAATATGGAACGCCCTGAGAGTAAAGAATGTGCCGGAGGGTTTGTTACTCGCTATAAATTTAAAAAATACCAGGCACCAAAGGGCATTGTAAGAATTAACGGTTTCGAGTCGAAGAGCTTTCCGATGGCAAAAGGAGTAAAGCAGCAGGATAGCCTCAGCCCTCTACTCTTCATCATCTTTATGGATGAAATAAAAAAGATTTGCAAGAGAAGAACAGCAAGAGCAGTGATTGGTCATTGGAATATGAGAACCATACATGCACAAGTAATGGTGTATGCCGATGACATAGTCCTTATTACTGACTCTAGCGTTATGCTCCAACAAGCCCTAATAGAATGGGAAGCAGAATTAGGGCGGAAAGGTATGATTATTAATGCCAGAAAAAGCAAAATCTTACAAGTGGGATGACAGCCCTACCAAGTCCACATCATGTGCATCGACGAGAAGCTTGAAATGGTAAATAGTTCTCCTACCTTGGAACTGTGATAAGCGGAAATGGAAAAAATACAACCTGAAATATCCCACAGGATAGGAAAAGCAAATAATATATACTATTCCATCAGCAACACAGTAGTAGGAAAGAGAGAGGTCAATAAAGATGTAAAGCTCCACATATTTAAGGCCGTATACATGCCTGTTCTACTATACGGAGCGAGCTGGGTACTCCCGGACAAAAAATGGAGCCGCATTTCAGGGCAGAGTGGCTTCCAAAACCCGTAAGGATAGAATCAGGAATGAAACAATGAGAGAATTAAACATTCCTGCAATAAAGGAGACCCTGGAGAAGATACAGTTAGGGTGGTACGGGCATGTATGTAGGATGAGCCAGGATTGAGTCCTCGCAAATTTATGGAGGCAAAACCAGTTGGCACCAGACCTAGAGGAAGGCCTATGCTTAGCTACGATGGCTACATTATCAAGTTGGGGCAAGCGAGAGGCAAGACATTGCAGAAGATGAAGACTCTTGCAGGAGACAGAGAGAGATGGAGTTCCTGGGTTGGACTATCTCCACGCTGAAAGGCACAAGGAGAAAGCTAAAGAAGAAGAATAAGAAAAAAAGTGATTAGTTAAGGTGATATTTTGCTTGGTAAAAATAGTAGAGAACAAATCCATTTTCGCCATTTGATGATTTTTTATTTCCGAAAAGAAAAATTCGCTGCACAGACAGAAAAATAAAATTGCAGTGTGTATGGCAATTGGTTCGTCCTACACCTGTTGATGTTGACTAAATTCTAAAAATTACCTGAAAGATTGCTATATGTAAAATAGATTAAAATGGGTCATATATAATCCATTAAAAATATTTACAAGAATCTGAAGTTTTTATTGAAATCACCGGTAAAAACCGATACGAACCTATTTCACAAACCAATATCTATGATCCTTTTTACTTTGGATAGATAACTAACAAAGGGGAACTTATTTTTTAATAAGATTTTTTTTTCTTTCTTATATAAGAAATAAATAGAATGGGAAGGTATCGCATACGTGATAAATTTCTATTTCTATTATTTAGGGATTGTCGGTTTTTAAAAACCGTTTTTTGGGAGGAAATTATGAAATACGAAAACGGTTTTTTTTAGTAGAAAATGTAGGTTTTCCAATGTATGAATAGCATTAAAAAAATCAGGCTTTAAAACGATTAAGCATAGTTCGGTTGCAAGTGAGAGGGTATTTTCTATTTCGGCGAATTTTTTAAATAAACTAAAGACACAGGTAAATAGCAAATTGATAGACGTCCTCTGTTTTCTGAAATCATATTTCATTAAACAAAAAATTAATAGAATATTTAAATTTGTATTAAAATATTCCTGAATAGAAAATACTCGGTCATTTGCTTAATTGTCTTACAGAAGCAGTTCTTTATTGAGTAATATTACAATCAGTCCACTTTAGTACATTATTAATAGTGATAAAGTACTAGATTCACACGATATATACAAAACAATAAATTTATAATTATCTTTAAAACTAAAATTGATTTCAATAAGTATTTATCCATAAACTTTATTTACTCTGTCTTTTGGCTTTGATTATTATTTACATTGTGTATTATATCAAAGTTATATATTTTCTAATTGTTTTCATTTATTCAAACCCTTTGCTAAATAACTCGTTTCACTATTATAAAAATATTTACATCCTTATAATGAAAATTATGCATAAAACAAGGAATAATTGTTTTTAAGTAATTTAATCCTGGTCACCATTTGATTAAAAAATATTTACTGTTATAAAATAATAAAATTGAACAGTAAATAATTTCAGGCAAAAACTGCTTTTAATCACTCTAAATTTTCTGTTAAAATCTTTTGTTCGAATTACAGAATATTCCAGTAATTTTTTTTTACAATAAAAATTCGAACCCGGTTAAAACAGGTTTTCTGGGAAAATTACTATTCGAAAACCGGTTTTTTAAAATGTCGGTTTTTGTATAAACCCTACTATTATTTAACGAAGTATTTTATGCAAACAGGTTATGTATTTAACCAGTAATTTAGAATTTTATCTCCGCCTGGTGCTTTCCAATTTTTTGATTTCTTTGTTGCTGCGACTTTATCTTCCTTGGATATGTCGAAGTCTGGCATTTAAGGAATCTTCCTAAGCTCCTAATTTGTTGATTTTAGACTTTCCGCTTAATCATTGTGAAATATGCTCTTCTCCCACAACTTCTTCCAATATTCTACGATATTTTCAGTTAGGCACATTTACACGTGAGTTTTGTCACTAAGATTTGATATAACTGCTTTTCATTGCACATGAAAAATTTGTTTTGCTTTTTACGAAGCATCGATGTTTTTTATCTTCGTAATCTGTTGGCATAAACAGAGAGTTTTTGCTTTAATAAGTTAGATGTTAAATAATTTTTTTATCGCGCTCAGATTCTAGCACCATCTCTGCTTGTTGCATTATAATTTCGTCAATTTTTCTTTTTAATCTTATACTTCCTCTAAATGGGTTTTTACATAACCTATGATAACACCTATGTTTACTCCACTAGAGACGCGGGTGAGAGGTCTTCGATTACGTTTTTCTCTCTAAAAGTGGAGGGAAAGGCCCAGTCTGGGGTTCCTTTAGCAGATTGTAAATATTGTATATAATTATGTTTGTGTGTATTATGTTTATTGATTAGTCTTTTTAATCACATACTGAGTTTTAGTAAAAAAGGTTGTGGGGGCAGATTTTCCATTTTAACCCGGCTATACCCTTTGACAGGAAACTTAAAACGTAATAAGTCATTTATTTATTATTGAACCAATATACTTGATTTTTTTTAAAGTTGATTTTTCACTGCGTTAATAACTTATTTTTCCAAATTATTGCCATTTCCCCATTACGTTTTAACAATATAATATGGATATAGTGCATTTTGGAAGGAAATGCATTTTGTAAATACGTTTTTTTGAGGATTTCTATGTTTTTTAGATATCTGACGACGGATTTAGGTAGAACTAAACCACTAGTATACATATATGTTAAAATATCAATTTAAAAAAAATAAAAATGTCCTTAGTACCTTTTAGGGGGCGGCGTAGTCTAATGGATAGAGCGCTAGTCTACTTTACTCCAGGTCCTGGGTTCGAATCCCGGCTATGGTGGAATATTATTTATTCTGTTATTTCAGCCGGGGGGCGACCCTAGGGTATGGAAACCCTCCTGGGACAGATCTAGCTTCTATAAAATGGGTACCCGAAAATGGGGAAAAAACCTGGCGGCTGAGCGTGATCTCGGCCGAATCACCTCATTAACGGCCGTTGGCCTAGAATCAGTATGATTCTCTATATGTACTGAGCCCAACACCATTCAAGGGTTGTAGAGGTACAAGTTTTTGTTTTTTTTTTAGTACCTTTTGATCAAACTTTCAGTCCAGTAATGGGCTTTAATATCATGTAGGTTTTATTTGGATAAAAATGGTCTGACAGGGCTTAAATGCCGATATTTTAAATTTTCTTCCCCTAAAGTACCAAATAATAATAACTAGATTATCTTGTTAACGCTGATTAAAAACAGGTAAATATATAAATTGAATAAATTCGATACCCAACTAAAGGAGAAAACAGAAAAAATATTTTTTTAATGAAATTTTTCGTATTTGAACATAAGAGCAGTAATATACATGTATGATATACCGTTGGAAAGCTAATGCTTTTAGAAAAAAATATCATCTCATACACAAGCTTTTAAAAGTTGATATAGAGTGATGAGAAGAAGATAAAACTAACTGATTATTTTAAATAATAATATAATAGATTTTTTAATAAAACACATGTTTCTATAGAAATTCAATTTGATTAATTCCTTAATAGTTTCACGTATTACTTTTTTTTATCTCTAACTGTATTTGAAAATTCTTTCATTGATTTTGAAAATCGAGGTAAGTCGTGTGTGTTGCCCGCACCAGATTTTTTTGTTTTACTCTGTAGATGTAGAATGAATGACTTCTTTTAGCTCTAATATTTATTGCCCTAGATAGTGGCAGATTGTATTATTTCTCAATAAACCAATATAAATATATTTAAAAAACCACCTTTTGGAAATGAACGTCTTAATTGTTAAGGAGGGGTGAATGTTTTGTGATCTACGTAAAATGGTTAGATTTATTCTGTTGAAGGTAGTTTATTTCAGTACATCTACTTTCCGATTGCTCTAGACTTCTGTTTGTGTTTCATTTATTTTAAAGCCCTTTTGGCTCCCGAAGTTAATACACTAGACGCCGAAGCATTCAAGATAAATGGTAGCGTTGGGAATAGCCTGGCCGGGACTTTTGTGAGAGCTGTCAGAAAGCACTTGGTTTACACTCTTCATCGATCTCAGTCAGTGCTATTATGTTTAGCAGGATGGAGTCAAAGGGGTGAGTGTATGTTCTGAATAATCTGTTAGGCAGGCTTACGTGAATGTACTTCAGCATTTTTACTTTCACTTACCTATATGTGAAATATTAGGTTGTGTCACATGAAATTTCCGTTTTCAAGGTAAAGAATTTTAATTAAAAATACGATATGAAAACAAGATAATTGTATTCCAAGTATTTACATTCTTTTTCTACACATTTTCCCCAACGTGACACCAACTTTTTTATCCCCGAACTGAAAAACTCTGAGCTTTGAAGTGAAACAAAATCTGAAAACGCACTTTTCATTTGATCATCATTTTCAAAAAGTTTTCCTTTGGCGAAGTTTTCAAAATTCCTGAACAGGTGGTAATCTTTTGGTGACAAGTCGGGAGAATATGGTGGGTGTGGAAGAACATCGTAGCCCAGTTCTTTCAATTTTTGCACGTTATGTTTTGAAACTTGGGGTCTTGCTGCCTCTCAGTGAGATCATGAGGTACCCATGTATCGAGGTTTTTTACTTTTCCAATACACTTTAAATGTCTGGAAACGGTAGATGCACTTGCATTTAGTTGTGCTGAGAGTCCTTTAACTGTTTGGTAGGGGTTTTTCTTCTTCTGTATGTTTGAGGACATCGTTGTCTATCACGGACGGAGGTCTTCCTCGGGGCAAGTTTTCCAAGTCGGTATCCCCAGCTGAAAACTTATTAAACCAACGGCGAATGGTCCGTTCATTAACGCTTCCTTCCCCAAACGCCTTGCAAATATTTCTAGCGGCCTCAGCTGCTGAATAGCCGAGTTTAAACTCGTACAAAGATATTACTCGAAAATCGCGTGTTTCCATGTTCATATTTGGAGGTATACTAAAAAGTAGGCAATTGATTGGGAAGCTAATGTTTATAATACAAAGGTAGAGGATTAGTAACTGTTTACGTTAAATATTTAAACATTCGGAAGAAAACAGCAGAGACCTGCAAAATACTTTATGTATTTCAGAAACTATAAAAACGGACATTTTATGAGAAACAACCCAATATAAATATAACCATATAATCTTTTCAGCATTGATAAAAATCGAATAACTATGTAAGTTGAAAGAATTCTATTTCTAACAAAAGGAGTAAAGAGCGAAAATATTTTTGTATGCAATTTTGTGTTATTGAAAATGAGAACAGTAACATAGATGTATAATATACCGCTGGAAAGCTAAACTCAAAGTAATTAATTCTTTAGACATTTATTTTTATCTCTAAATGTATTTGAAAATTCTTAAATTGATTTTATCAACGGAGGTAAGTGAGAGTTGCACGCCGAGATCTTAGTTATTAAAAAAAAAAGGGCTTTAAACCTGTATTTGGTTAACGATGGTTTGAACTTAAAGCGGGACTCCCTCTGGGACGGGCAATAGTATTTAGGAAGTTTTCTGAGTCAGGTGGATTTGCCTGATTTATGACTTTCATTCGAGAGGGGCTGGAAAATGCTGCGGATCGGTTGAAAACTTTCCTCCGAGTTCCTGTATTCCTCCACACTGTTTGGGGCTAATTTTAAGCCGCAACTCTAAGCCACGCTCACACTAACATATGGGTTTTTCAGTTTAAAAAAAACAAAACTAAAGTGGCTTTAGTATTTGCTAAAACACCGTAGATATTATAATACCTTTTCTAGTCAGAGAGATATTGAGTTTGAAAAAGAACGGTTGGATTGATGTAGCGGCATATAATTTTTGTTCTCGTTTAACCTATAATTTATAAATCACAAATTTATAAATAAATTAGTTAATTTAATTTTTTTTTTTTTTTTAACATTTTATTGATATTTACAACTGTACATATAATATATACAACAAGTAAATGGGCTAATTAACACTAATTTAAAAAAATAAAATTAACTAATTATTACGATAGTAATAATGTTTTCTAAGTCTTAAACTATTTTACCTTTTTTGGAAACAAAATAAACACCTTGTATATACGTTGCGTATCGACTAAATAAAAGAAGGGAGTGTTGCTGTTTAACAAGAGACATCTGTCAAGGGATAGAGCTGTTAGGGGCAGCCCTGAGTGGCTACTGGTACCAGTAGTGGTAGTGGTAGAGCTAGTCTTGTAGTGGTGGTCCACTTGTCCCCCAGTCCACTCTAACCAACAAATATTTCGTCCCCTGGAACTCCCTATTTATCTGTCATCCTGTTACTTCCACCTTCCAACAAAAACAAAAAAAAAAAAAAAATAGTTAAAATTGTGCAACATACTCAGTTTATCAAGAAGGTCCTATTTTTTTTTTTAAATATATGTATATATTTGGCTATAACACATGAAATGACCAATTTTTGAAATCTAACAAAATATTTACCATCTCTAATGAACACTTAGTTAATCTTCAGGAGATATAACGTTTGTCCAGAAAAGCCAATATATAACTTGCATTTTGCACCATTTATTTTTAAAATATAATCAGCTCTAATGATTTATATTAAACTCGATATATCCGTAGAGGTTTAATTCTGATTGAAATAGTCTGACAGGGCTTAAAATCAGATTTTTAAATCTTTTTCCCATAAAGTACCTTGAATTTTGTACATTCGAAAAAAAAAACAACCATTTTATCTTGTTAGAATTGGTAAAAAAACAGATAAATAAACGAGTTGAATAAATCTTATATCCAACTACTACCAGCGAGTTGCCTTAGAAATTTCCTTACAATGTGGCTGGGAAGTAAGCTAGTTCAAATGACTTGCCCAAACTTAAGGATTAATTTCTTGGTATATATACGTAATGGTGGTAGGTAAATTTCATTTAAACGGTATCAAACAAACAGATCAGAACAGGAGTGTGAAGGGACAACAGGTAACGTTTGGTAATAACACTTTTTAAATGGTTAGGTAAACAATCACTCCCCTCGTGATACTTTATATTTAGGGCCAGTTGCACCAGCCCAGGTCAAAGTGCGTTAAGGGTAACCTCCGTTGAAGTCAGCCATTGCCCGTTGCACCATATTTTTACAGATATTTTACACTTGTCCGATATGGTATTTCTTCCCCCCTGATTTTAATGTTTTCGACAGTAAAATTTCGCTTTCTTGTAAATAGTATCGCCTGAGATTTGGGGACAAATACTCTAAAGCCGTGGTTGTCTAGCCAAGAAGTAATGCTTAATAAAGACTCCTGTAAAATATTGCGTATATGAGTTGGATCCTTACCCTTTACATACACCACAACATCGTCAGCATACATCAAGGCTGTAGCTGGGAGCTTTAGGGCTGTGGCAACTCCATCTATGACCAGGCTGAATAAGATTGTGGGACGCCGCTAGACTGCTCAAATATCCTTGATAGAACACTGGCGGATTTTATATAAAACGTTCTATTACTTAAGAAGTTCAAAATGAATTGAAATAGTTGACCATAAATCCCAATTTCCGATAATTTTCTCAAAATATTCGTTTTGTTTACTGAGTTAATCGCATTTTCGATATCCAAAAAAAACGGCTAGAAGGGATTCTTTTGATCTAAATGATCCTAAAACTTCAGTTTCCAGCTTTATTAAATTATCCGATGTTGATCTACCAGACCGAAAGCCACATTGCCAAACGTTTAGTAAATTGTTCCTTTCGATAAACCATTTTAAACGATTCGCGACCATTCGTTCCAATAGCTTAAAAAGGCAACTAGTGAGTGCGATCGGACGGTAACTAGAAGTTAATTCTATTGGCTTACCTTTTTTAAGGATTGGTATAATTTCCGACTTGTGCCAATCGTCGGGGAAGAAGGTGGAGCAGTAAGCCTTGTTTAGAAATTTATGAATTTGAATTTTGTTGTAATATGAAAAAATTTTCAACATACTGTTCGTTATTTTATAAGGTCGCGGAGACCATTCCTTACATGATTTTAAGGCTCGTCTGAATTCTAAGTATGAAAAAGGAAGGTTCAAAGTCTCAACTTGGACGCTCACCCGAACTGAATCATTTGTCGATGTCGCTAAGTGTTCATCAGGTGGTGATGAAAATGTCAAGCATAAGGTCAAGAATTGAAATCTGGAAGTAAAATGGCGGACCTACCTTTCATCTCCCGTGAGATAGTAGTATAAGTAAACGCCGTACCAACAACGCTCCCTGCTCAAATCGGCGGTAAACTATCTACCATAGTTTTACCTGGGGTAAGCTTACCTTAGGTTGAACCAAGGCTGGTGCAACTGGCCCTTTACACACTGACCCTACTTCATTAAAACATATGTTTTTATTATAATACATAGACGTTCTAAATTATCCTCTAGACAGAAACTTAAAGTTAACACTTATTTATTAAAACCAATATGGACTTACCCCTACTAAATGTAAGGACCTGCTAAAAATACACACATACGAAAAATACAAACCTTCATACTGACTTACGTATTCCAACTACAACAAAACACATTCGATCGACAAAGACAAACTAAATGAACACATAAAACTACTTGTGCAAAACATGGCTACAACTGACATACCATCCATAACTCGGCGTAGGTTAAAAAAAAATTAACACATTTGCTTATTGTAATTTTTTTTTTTTTACAGGTGTAAATAAAATGTTAAGTGAAAAACAATAATAATATATATGGGTCAATCCATTCAAAATCATCCAGACCTTGCCGCTCGACATTTTCGATTTTCGTGATTTTTTGGCCATTTTTGTCTTCACAACTTATTGCCTAAATAGTGAAGAAAGTTGTTAAAATAATTCTCGAAAATGTATAAAAAAAACGAGATTTTTAACAAGATAATAGTATATAAAGGAAAAGGGACTCACTTTTAATTCTTTTTTATTATATAGCTTAGTCTTAGTCCTACTTTCTGTAAAAATTTCGATCTTGAGAACATAGTACTTTTTTCTATATGAATTTTCAAAATTGGCAAAAATTGATTTTTCGCGATGTTTACACGGAAATATCTCAAAAAACACTGAGTGAAAAAATATGAAACTTATACAAATTACATATATATACGATCTGTTTAAGTGATACAAATTTGGTTTTTGAGACTAAGCTGGTTCCGGAGTTATAAAACACTCTTAAATGTTAAAATAACTTTTTCTTTAAAAAATATTAACTCCGGTAATTTTGCATATTTAAGAACCAAACAAAAATTAGAATGATAATGAGAGTATTTTATAAATTGTTGGTCCTTACAACACATTACCTAAGTAGCCAAGAAAATGGTTTAAAAACCACTAAAAATTACATCAACTGAAACCTTTGGCGCGCTGTGACAAGGGAGGTTAGAATTCATTTTCACACTTAATTATTTTTTCTTTTATAACCTTATCATTGCACCACTTGTTTTAGAAATTTTGATCGCGTAAGCTATACCTTTTTTTTCAATATAAATTTTCAAAGCAGGATTTTTTCCGGCTTAGAAATATTTATTGTAAAATATCTCTAAAAGGACTGAGTGAAAAATGATATAACTCATACAGAGTATACCTCTACAAAATAAGTACGACAGAATAAAATTTAGTGACTGAGACTCTACTGGTTCTAGTGTTATTAATTTGGTTTGTCTTATAGTCGGTTGATGAGATCAGAGACACACTGGGAAGTAATATTTGATTTATTATATTTCCAAAACAAACTGGGTCTGAGCCACTAAATTTTATTAGTGCAATAAAAATCTCTTCCTCTAAAATACCTTTAATTTTGAAGAGTCGAAAAAAATAACGATGTCGTCTAATTAGCATTACTAAAAAACTTGTAAATATATAAGTTAAACGAATTCGATATCCAACTAAAGGAGAAAACTGGAAACATATTTTTTTAATGCCATTTTTTGTTTTCGAACTTAGGAACATTAATATACATGTATAATATAACGTTGAAATGCTAAATATTTTAGAAAAATATTATCTTACACATACTATTGTAAAAGTTAACGGAGAGTGAAGAAAATCCGATAAAACAAACTGATTGTCGTATATAATAGATTATTTAATAAAACTCATTTTTCTATTAAAATCCAATTTAAATAATTCTTTAGCAACTTATCTTCCTTTATAAATTTGTTTAAAAATTCTTGAATTGATATAAATAATGGAGGTAAGTGAAAGTTGAGCGTTGCGCACACCATATTTTTTTAATATTCGGACTGGTCAAAAGTTATACAGTTACACAAACTGCAAAGAAATACATCGAGACCCTTTCGTAGCTGGAACTGAGATAAACTGGACCTCGAGAGTAAGGAGGCAGCAGGTGGGACACAGGTGTGAGGAGGAGTAAGTTAGGCAGCAGAGGTTGGGTCCTCTCCCAACATCGAGTATCGAATCTCTTTTATTCTCACCGGTGAGGCTCCCGAATGCATAGGTATACTCATATCGGTCGGATTTTAATGAGGCAGGTAGCTACTTTGATCGAATAAATTATAATTGTTTGCTAAAATTATTATCGAGTAATTACTGCGACTAATATAGAAAATATCAGTTACTACACTTCCACAAAAAAATCTCGTGCCCGTAACTTCCACTTATCTCTTTTGTTTAAATCAATTTAAGAACATTGAAGTTAGAGTTTAAAAAAGTTTCTTTAGAAATACGTGTTACTATTGCAGATCGCACGCTATATGAAATTTTTGCGTTTACATACACTTGGTACAATTAGCTTTCAAATTTAGACAAAAGTATATGACCGAAATTAAACATGATAAAAAAAACTTAAATTTAATTAAGAAATGTATTAATCCTAGTGTGTGTTAATGCTACACATCATAAGCGACTATTGTAAGGATCGCTCGTTTTTACATTCAATATATAGAAAGAGTAGATATTGCAATCGTGAAAATTTTCTTATTCAAGTTTTCACCGGAAATACACGTTTTAGGGTTCCTTTTGTGGATGTCTAGCTTGAAGATTAGTTCTATAAAACTGATAAGAAGGGACATCTCCCCATTGGCGTTCGTCCCTACGACAAAAGCGAAGGGAAGAGGTTATCCTGGCGCTCCTGGGCATTGAACATACCCGACTAACGCACGGATATCTCATGGCACGGGAACTTCCTACGGACTGTCCAACATGCGGTTGCCCGATTACTGTGAAACACGTTTTAACAGTGTCTAGGGCTTATGGTAGTCACAGAGCTCATTTTACAATTGATACTGACTTACTAATCGTTCTACAAGACGACTGCAAAATTGTTCGACTTCCTACGACAGACAGACTTGTGCAATGGGCTATAATATTTAATCCGTTTGTTTATCAAAGTGATTTAAGGCGAAAATGACCCTAGTGGTTTGCGCTCATGAAATAAAAAAAAAAACTTATATTTCATATTTAAGACTACTATACGCCCAAGATTTTCATTAACTTTTTTCATTTAAATCGGCCGACCTAAAGTGCTACTTTTTGCTATGCATTTTTGCACCTTTTTACAATTTTCTTAAAAATGCCTTTTACGATTTTGCTTAAACTCGCTTTATGGATGTCCGGTCGCTACACGGCTACAAAGAGGATTATAAACCGTCCCAACGGCAGCCGTGCATGTGTGAAAGCTCTAACTACGTGTATGCTCCTATATCAACGGTCGTTTGGCCTGCTGGTAAGCCTAGGATTATAAACCGTTTGGACGGCAGCCATCTATGTGTGAAAAGGCCCTTACTTATTGTGTTCTTTAATACAGTTGTAAATTACTATAAAAGGAATAAAAAAAAAAAAGTTTATTTTCCATTTCTTTAATTTATTTTATTGACAGAGGCAAGTCGCGCATTCCATTTTTTTTTCTCAATAATTTTTAACAACAAAGCTGTTGGTATACCTAAAATAAAATCGTAACCACTACCAGCCTGCATCAACATATGTCTGCTAAGACGAGGCTTGAGTTATCGACGTTTTAAAATCCATGATCTGATTTAGTTTCCAATTATTTTAATAGCAGTTGCTGAGAAAGGATTGGATTGATGAAATGGGTTTCCCTTTAGAAGCAGTTTAGAGAACTGACCCTCCGTCCAAGGGCATATGCTAATTTTATTACCTTCTCTACATGTGGCGCCGTCTTACCCAACTTCATCTTATAGCATCATTTTTAGTTTAACAATTGCTTCTTTTAAAGGATTTATTTTAAATTAATTTATCTTTACACAATAGTAAAAAAAAAAATTCATAATCATAAGTCGATTCTTAGTTGTAAAAAGATACAAAGTAACTGGTAGAAATATCATGAAAATCAAATATGTTGTGGGACAAAAATAATTTTAAATTGGACAATACAGAATCAATTGACCCGTATTAATTGCCTGGTCTTTTAAATAAAAACTAATATCTTTAACACTAATATAAAAAAAATAAAATAAAAATTTTCGTATCAATAAATTTCACCGGAATTCCTTCACCTCCCTTCAGGCTTGGCTAGCTCATGCGCTCAACTATTAAACTCTATTTAATGAAACTTTGGCGCTAGGTCAGCACTCGAGTCTAGGTCACTAACAAGGCGAGATAAAAGTCTCTAAAACAAAAAAAAAACAAAGAAGTTTTCTAGCCAAAAAGGATATACGCGTGGAAAATCCACTGTATAAAATATGCGTACAAAAACTGCAAGTTTCTCAATAACTATTATCAAAAAATTTATTGTTAAAATACATACTGTGTATAACAAGTCTTAAATAAAAATAACCATTTTTACCTTCCCTTACTTATATATTAAATATATAGTATAGGAAAAAGTATTGCGATCGTGAAAATTTTCGAATTTCAGTTTTTAACGGGAACACACATTTTAGGGTCTCCTAGGTCCAAATGTCCAGGTCCTCAAAAAGCTCTGTGTATGTGAGTGTGTGTGTGTGTGGTAGCTCCAGTACAAAAACGACAGGTCCTATGAAACTGAAATTTCATATTTAAGATAAATATACTCCCGAGATGTTACAGAAACTTTTTCATCAAATGCAGCTAACCAGAAGATCTACTTTATATTATGAACTTTGCACCTTTTTACAATTTTCTCAAAAACGACTTCAACAATTTTGATTAAACTAAATGGGGTTTAATATAATGTCGGTTTCATTCTGATTGAATCAGTCAGACAGGGCTTGAGCTGATATTTTAAATTGTCTCTCTCTCAAGTAACTTTACTTTTGTAGATTTCAAGAAATTAGGCACACCATCTTAGCATTGATAAATAACGGCTAAATATGCAAGTTGAGCAAATTGGATACACAACTAAAGGAGAAAAGTGCAAACATATTTTTTATGCAATTTTTGTGTTTCTGAGTGTAGATGTATAGTATACCGTTGGATAGCTAAAGATTTTAGAACATTATCTAATACACAGAATTGTAAAGGTTAACGGAGAGTGATGAAAAGCTGATAAAACTAACTAATTTTTGTAGCAAAAAATATAATACATTATTTAATAAACACATGTTTTTATTGAAATTCAATTTAATTAATTCTTTAACAATTTATTTTTATCTCTAAATGTTTTTTAAATTCTTAAATTGATTTTAACAATGGAAGAAATTAAAAATCGTGAACAATTTTTACTCAGATAACCTCTAATATTCCAGTAATACAATTCAAATATAAACCATGCTATCCGTATAACGAGAAGGTTTTTAGTAATTACGAGGCCAATTTCAGAGGAGGAAAGAGCTCGTTTAATTAAATCTTTAATAATAATAATTAAGCATTCAATACTTAATGAATTAATGTATAATAATAATATTAATAGGCTCACCGAACCCGAAGGTTCGGTGCCGATACCACCAAACTCCGCCTACACAGACTCGTCCAATGTTCACCGTTCAGGCCCAAGCCCCCAGATCAGCCTTGACGCAATCCTCCCATCGACGTTTCGGCCTACCAGTCAGATCAGCGAATGACAACTTTCTCGGAATCCGTTCCTCACTAAACTCAACAACTTTACTCGCCCATTTGAGTTTCCGTGATTCTATCAACTCAATTATTTTCACAGAGTACAAGCTCTGCAAATCCGCGTTTTGCAACCCTCTAAACTCCCCATTGGCCTCATCTCACTTCGGACCAAATATTTTACGCAGTACCTTATTTTCGAAAACCTTAAGCCGTTGTTCATCCTTCAAAGTATGCGGCCACGTTTCACATCCGTAAAGAACCGTCGGAAGAATAATAGTTTTATAGATTCTAAGCTTTAAGTTTTTAGACAGAAGCCGCGGGCTAAGTAACTTAGCAACTGAATAATAACTGGAATTTCCCACCTTAAACCGGGACTTTATTTCTTCCTGGTTTTCATTTTTTCTTGTTATCATTGATCCTAAATACTGGAATTTCTCTACGTGTTCAAAAGTATGCCCTGATATATCAATATCACCAAGATCGCCACCGTTTCTGCTATTACATCATGATTGAACAGGGAATACCTAGAATGTTAGTAGAGATGTGTTTGCCGGAAACATTCAATAAAGTTAGAATCGGTCATAATTACTGCGAGAGATTTGAGGTGCGACTAAGTTTGAAACAGGGTGACTCCCTTTCACCTGTTTTATTTAATATAGCTTTAGAATATGTCGTAGAAAAGGCGATGTCTACCGAGAAAGGCTTAAATATGGGTGACAAGATTCCGGTCTTGGGGTATGCCGATGATTTGGTACTGCTAGGTGAAGACACGGAATTAATGTATACAATATATATATATATATAATATATATATATATATATATATATATATATATATATATATATATATATATGGTATTTTCGAATATTTATTAAAATTCGATTTTGATAACTGAAATTCTAAGTCATTGTACGAAATTAAAAGTTTAAGAGACCCAAATTATATAACTATTATTTCATAAAAAAAAAAAAAAATATTCAAATGATAATTGGTAAGTCAAAAATTCAAAATTTACAGCTCGCCTCTTCATTAAAGTAAATTACAAACACATAATTATACCATCAATATAAGAAGTGGATTAGTTGTATTTCCTTTTTCTCTCGAATCAATTACCGTCCAGTTTTTTTTTTTTTTTTTTTTCTGGCGCGACAGGCCTTGTAGGCCCTTGGCCGCGTGGTATTGACTCCTGGGAGAATATGCTCACGTTTCTCGATGAAATGTTTAGGGTAGGGTCATCACTCTTTACGCCTATTTTTGCGAGTTGCCACCAGTAGGCTGACGGGTCTCACTACCCGGGGGAGAGGCTGTGAGTGAGTACCCATTTAATTATATTCTTATAAAAGTCCCGCTGGGACTGGGACTCGAACTCACAACTCTGGCGTGAGAGACTAACCCGCTCAGCCACCGGCTCCCCTAACCGTAGAGTTAGTACTATTTAATTACATTAGTTAAAACATAAGGAGTAAAATCAATGAATAAAAAAAAGGAAGGACGGCTTGGAAGCTCCTCATGATATTCTTAAATATCTTATTGTGAAATAGGTTTAAAAATAAATATTTCTTCGAAATTTGGTAGGAACCAAGGAAAAACTGTTTCACAGTTTAAAGAAGCTAATAGGGAAGTTTATATGGAAGAAAGTGAGGCTGACAAGATGGGGTGATTAGGGATTAAAGGATCCGAGCTAAAACTGGTACTAATCCAATTTACTCGAAAAGATTCCAAGTATCAGGATCCTTTAGTCGCTCGAAGGAAAAACGAGTTAAATTCCTCGTGATTAACCATTTAGGATTTCTTTATAACAACATAATAATGCTTTATTTTCAAAATTTCCCGTTACAAATTAATACAAGGCATTTAAATATGGCCAAGGGAGCGGCGCACAGTTGGGCCGAATGGCCAAAAAGCGGAAAAAATTCAATATATCAAAAACGGATTAACATAGAAACCTGGGATTGGTCTCATTCGACTCAGAATAGAAAACTACATCAAATTCAACAAAATGTATTGAAATTTTGGGAAAATTAAATAACTAATTAGAAAATCAAAGCCTATTTACAAGATAAAAATTTCGGAAATTGTCGTAATTGGTTGCACTTATAAAAACCAGTTGAAACAAGTATTTTGAGTGTATATTGAAAGTAAATAATACTTACAAATAAAAATTCAAGGAAGTTTAAAAGACTGCAGAATTTCGTATATAATTAAACTAGAGATTCAAAGTCAAAGCTTGCTTAAATTGAAAAGAAACTTACAATTTCAAATTCAAGGAAATTATATTAGCAGTTGCTTAACTGCATCGCTGATTTCCAGGTGCTTTTTCTTTGATCGGGTCTCATGTACGTGATAAAAGGATCTGAAATCTCCAGTGGCTGGATTCGTCGTATGGTATGTGGAAAACATATTCATTTTCCACCTACTCGCTGAATATTTTTCTGAACCTCGCCCGGTCCCGATTTGCCTTGTTTATTTGTTTATTAAAATGAGGAAAAAACTATTACTTAGAGCTGCCACCGTTGTAGAAGTGTTTTCCTCGTCAAGCTCAGGGTGATTTCGTCGAAGAAATACGTCGAAGTTTGTACCACCCTACAAGCGCGCTCACAAGTCGCGGTACTTAATTTTGATAGAGCTCATGGCTAGACAACGTTAGCAACTAGACTGAACTGGAATTAAAAGTGTTGTGGCGAGGGAACATGTATTATCTGAGCCAATTGGGTTAGCAAAATAGTGCAACAAACAAAGGGGTACTCTAATTCTTTGCAGTGTTATGATCGGATAGGCAGATGGTTTTTGTTTTAATCTTTATTCTAACACGTCTATTTGGAGAAAAAAACCTTCCCCATCCCGGAGGAAGGTGGAGCTTTTTTTGTTGCACTACCTTTTCAAAATCTTTACGGTAGTTCCTAACTTTGGTCTGATTACATGATCAAAAATATTTTTTTGACCAATTGTTCTAATTTGTGGCATATTTAAACATCCTAGAACAGGAATAAAACATTAGAATTATTTTACAATTTTTCCCAGTTATATAGCAGACTCTGAAAGTAGGTAGTAATTTAAGCAAAACTTCTACTATCTTGACTTTAAGCCTCAATAAATGGGGCTAAACATTAGTCTAGCTGAACTTTTTGCTATATTAGCAAACATAGTTACTATATTAGCATTTAACTAAATAGTTATTCTACAAAAAAGGAACTAACATAAAAAATAATAATAAACTTAATACTCTTTTTCATGGTTAGTATTACATATTACAGTTTGTAGGTAACGAAGAAGCAGACAGACTCCAACTTGGCAAGACAAGGCAACTTATCTGAAAGCACGGTACTAATGGAACTCACAGCAGAAGATTACATCAGCCAATTGTAGAAAAATCTCTTCAAAAACTGGGGAAAAATGTGGATAACAAGCCAATATAAAATGCTGGATATAAAAAAAAAATAATAATATTAAAAAAATACCGAAAAATGGACCACAAACACTAGGATTTCCAGAAAAGAGATCATCTTATATGATTATATCCATGATGATTAAGACCTTGTAAAAAATATTAAGCTGTTTAAAAGACATTAAATATTACAGCCAGATCTTATTAGATTTATATCTTATAGTTTATTAAACTCAGTTGCCAATGGCCCTTTATGGTAGAGGCAAACAACAACAAAAAAAAAAAAGACATATTCCATTACCTATTATATTATTTTTAATAAATATTTAATCACCTTTTATTGAACCCGTTTACCAGCCAAGCTCATTAAGTCCATGCCATTTTACAAAACTTTTTTAATGAGGCAAAATTGTATCGTAAAATTCCATAAGTGCATCTATTATCAAACTTTAACCATATAGTATTAATCAAACTACGAAATAAATTCGGATTTATTTATTCCGTATCTAAAAAAATATTTTTAATAATAAATGAATGTGGATAAGACGAAATGTATGATTAGTAGTCGAATTTTAGTATATCAGCGATTTTAGTATATCAAGATATACGCTTAAACACGTGAAAAAATTTTAGTTTTTAGGTTTTATGATAACGATAAAAACAAAATCCAAAAGAAAATAAGTCCCGGTTAAAGACGGGAAATGCTGGTCATCCATGGTTCGTAAGTCTCAATTCTGGTGTAGAGACCTCGGCAGAAACCAACGTCCATCTTGCTCTCTTCATAAGCTGATTACGCATTGTCTACATTAATAACTCACTATATTAATAACTCATTGACAATACGTTGTAAATAACCATTATATTCTGTGGTGTTGCAGACGACAATGGACGGTGATGGCTTGCAGAGAGGTTTCGCCTAGTAATGTGGAGAGGTGCATGACGATGGAGCTCAACGGCACTTTCAACTTCAGCCTCAACGACGCGATCGAGATCCTGCTGGAGCACACCCGGGAGGACCGCAACGTGGACCCGGTAACCGAGGCCGTCCTCATCGTCGTCTATGGCTGCCTCATGGCCGCCGGCATCCTCGCCAACTTCATCGTCATCTTTGTCGTGGCCCGAAGACCCAGCATGCAGACCGCCCGCAACCTCTACATCGCCAACCTCACCGTTTCGGATCTATTTCTCTGCCTGGTGTGCATGCCATTCACCCTGATCGGTATTCTGCGCCGCCGCTGGATCCTCGGCTTGGTCCTCTGCAAGCTAGTCCCCGCGGTCCAGGGCACCAACATCATGGTCTCCATCGGCACTATCACCGTCATCGCGCTGGACCGCTATTGGACCATCGTGCGCGGTCAGGACCATGCTCGCTCCAGGAATCGTGTCATTACTTCTATCATCCTCGTCTGGGTCTTCTCCATCATCGCGGTGCTCCCAGTCATCTGTTACCAGGTAGGCACAATCTGGATTATGCATGATTTTCTATTTATAATGTATTTTCTTTTCTTTTTTTAAGCGCCTCTGTCATAAGGCTATTAGCGTAAATAAAACCATTTACATTCTGTGATTATTCTTAGAAATCATTATTAGAGAATATATGTTCTTCTCATTTTTTGATGGAGTACTCAAGTTCGACCACCTGCAGCTGCTACCTTATGCTGGTATTCCTCACACGGTCTCTCTTTGTTTTGCCGAGACCCCTCTTCAAAGTTATTCCATTTCAGCTCTTGCAATTCGGTTGATGTGCTTGTAAAGCATGAGCCAGCTTTCACTCCCATATACTTGTATATGTGGAGCTTCGTCTCTTTCCCTACATTAAATGGCCAACTATGCTGTTACAGATCTAGTAATATATTTTATTTGTCTTGATAATTCTATTTCCGATTTCTTCATCGATTTTACCAGATCCGCCGATGATGGTTCCTAAGTGAGGAAATCAATCCACCTCTTAGAGAGCCTACAACAAGTACTTTGTGTTTGGCAGTGTTTGTTTCCATTTCTTTGCAATGGAACTCGTATTTTAATTCCACAAGGACTTGTTGCAACTTTCTTTAGAGTCTGCCATAAGAACGGTGTCGAGAAGAAGACTCTGGACGACTGAATATATGACGCATATTCCACCTTCCAATTAAATTTTGTGGATTTCGTCTAAAACGTTTAAAAGCAGAGGGCTCAGGCTGTCACCCTGGTGTCCATTGCTCCTGATAACCCATTTTTTATAAATTGATTTTATTTTAGTGATATGATCCATAATTTAAAAATTATATGTTAATAATATATCTTAACTAAACTTGAAGATCTTAAATTGACATAGTTTTTTAATTGGATTGTTTCCTTATTTAAATTTAATAAATACTAGAAATAAAAAATCAATTATAACCTCTTTTGTTAAACGGCATTTTTATACATTTTTAACTTACACTGCAACCAACTTTGATGTGAATATAGACCTAAAAGATAAAAAAAAAAGAAAATTGCTATGTGGAGCAAATAAACAAAGGGAACAGATTAAAAACAAACATCAAAGATTATCATTCGCAACTACAATAGCTCCAAAGGACCGGGAGATAGGATATGTTTTTTCAGTGCATTCTGTAGTTTCATCAATACCAACAATTTTTTTTCTGTTTAAAATGGAAATTTTCTCTTTTGTTTTATTTTAAGTCAGGAAATTATTGATTTCCTATTTAAATAACTGTATATTTAATATATTTATGAATATTTAATGAATATTTAAAATAACCATCGTTAGGCCTATTTGGACATATGGAATTGAGTTATGGGGATCCACCAAACCATCCAATTCTTTCCGCATTCAATCCTTGCAATCCGAAAGATCCTAAATGCCCCTTACTTTGTCACCAATAAATTAATTCATAAAGACCTAAATATCCCATTAGTCGCAGATCTAGCCCCAACTAGATATTCCTCCTTTTTTTTTCCAAATTACTTGTCCACTCGAACCCACTCGTCCGCAAACTCTCATCTCCTATTCCTGATCATCTTCCTAGGCGGCTGAAAAGACGATGGCCTCGAGACCTACTTATCTGAAACTTTGAAGTGCTACCACTGGGTAGTTTCTTCACATGCCTGTATCACGCCCACTTGATCTATTAGCACATTTACTTAATGTATTTTATTGTATAATACAGTTGTAAATTTCTTTTAAATAAAAAAAAAAAAAAAATAACTGTAGTTTAGAGATGCAAAAATACTAAAATTAGAATTATTGTACAACCAGTTGAAGTACAGAAGCAGTATACGAAGCATTTTTGTACATCAAGTACTGGAGTACTTTTTTATATGTGGTCACAAGAGAAAACTATGTTACCTACATTTATAAACAAGGAAAAGATCCCAAATGCTTCTCACCAATTTTAATGAAACTTTTTTAGGTGAAACTAGCCGAACCGAATCAACTTGCTGCATGAAATATACTTTGGGACCGATTCTCATACCTATCAAATATATATATATACAAAACATAAAAATCGGTTGAGCCATTTTGGAGACAACAAACAACGCGACACGAGATTTTTATAAATTCAATATAAAATTAAACATAAGCAGCAACATATTCGTTTACCACTGATTATATAATTGATTTGTTATATAGAAAATTTGTTAAAGAATAGTAAACCAATTTATTTAACGGGGAAATACAATATAAAGTAAATCCCTCTATTCACCTACTTTTTACTCAGTTTCCTTTTTATTATAGTTATAAAATTAAGTATATTATCAAATAACTTTCCTAAACCGGATTTTATTTCTTTTTTTTTTATTACCCGATAGGATGCTGTTAATTGAATTCTTTACGTGAAGAGCTTTTATTTTAGATTTTATGAAGTATAAATCCCTTTAAATGTAAAATTCTTTTATGTTATAGCCTACGCTTTTACGATGAAGATAAATTAAAATGTATCTGTTTTTTTTATTTTTGTTTTTTTTATCTCATGTGCCACGGTTGGACATATCCTACATTTTATTCTGTTATAAAAATATATTTGATTCGATACTAATATATACTCATAATGTTCACATTGATAATCTTGGTGAGCTATAACCATATATTCAGTATAATAATAGGGTGTATAAAAAAAATCTGTTGCAGAAAACATACGACTTTCACTTACCTCGGCTGTAAAAATAAACTAAATTTAAAGTAGAAAACAGTTTTAAGTTAAATTAAATAAAAAACGTATCTTATTTCGTTAGAAGTATACGATTCAAGTTAAATAATCTAAAACTATTAAATTGTTACGTATAATAATCGGTAATAATTGCACGCCCTATTCTTCACCTTAGATCAGCGGTCATACGTTACTTCGTCTCTCAGGTTTTTGCTGTGAACAACATAAATCATATGAATGTACAAGATCAAGATTAACACCAGCTGTATGCGCTCTGTGCCTCAAGGACCACCTGGCTAATTACAAGGGGTTTCATATCTACAAGAAACTCGAGAGGTTATTTGCTGTCGTTAGAGTTGCGAATGTGCTTATAGTTAATTTCCAGTTTAAACAGTTTATTGCTTAAAGTGGTTCAATTTGATGTGTTATTTTTCTTTAATTTTGTTTATGTTATTGTTTTAAAATGTTTTTAGCTATTTGAATAGATTAATTCGTAAGTAAAATTGTGAATAAACTTGGTAAGCCACGTAGGTTAGAACTTAGCACGTGGTTGGCTGGCAGAAGGAAGTTAAAAATTGCGTGCGGACCAGTAAAGACTACGCTGGAGTTGTGCTGAGGAAACCATCGGCGCTCAGCAGCGGATTAGTAGCGGGCAAAGCCCTTGCCCGCCCAGCTAAGTCATAAACATAATCCAAAAAAAAAAAAAAAAATTTTTTTTTTTTTTTTTTTTTTTTTTTTTATAGTTTATTGTGAGATCCAGTTTAAAAAGTTACTTATGTTCATTTACTACATAATTTTTAGGATTTAGTATTTAGTTTGGCAAATTATACAAAGAAAAAACAATAAAATTAAAAATAAATTAATAACCTTTCACCAAATAGTAACCTCCGATAATAGTCATTAATAGCCATTCAAACATACTAATATGAATAAACCACCTGATATCCATTCACCAAATTTAAAAAGGAAAAAAAACTAGTTGGATAAATATGAATGAATTAAATTCAACTGAATCACCGGAATTTATAAATAAAAATCAGTTTTTGATTATAGAAAGAGACGAAGAAGGAGATCTTAAAAAAGTATCACCTTTCTTGATATATAAAACAATTAATAGTCAATGTGGGGAACCGAAAAATGTCAAAAAACTTAGAAACGGAAGTATTTTGGTACAAACAAACACTAAAGATCAATCGGATAAACTTCTAAAACTTACCAACTTAAGCCCAACAATCAAAATAAAAGTAAGTCCACACCAAAAATTAAACATTAGCAAGGGGATAATATTTTGTCCGGACCTAGATGGGGTAGAAGAAAATGAAATTCTGGAAGAATTAGGAAAATTCAATGTTAAGGAAATAAAAAGAATTATTAATAGAAAGATGGGAACCGAAAGAAAAACACATTTATATGTCCTTACTTTTTCAATACCTACCCTCCCTGAAACTATTCCGGTGGGATTTCAGAAAATAAAGATAAAAATGTATGTTCCAAATCCGATTCGGAGTAGAACATGCTTGAAATTCGGGCACTTTGCCGATAAATGCACCAAAACACCTGTATGTGTTCACTGTGCAAAACCGGATCATAATGGTCTACCATGCGATTCAATTGTTCCCAACTGTGTAAATTGTGGAAATCACCACTCCAGCTTAGATTTGAAATGCCCTAGGCTTCTAGAAGAAAGGGAAATTAAAACAATACAGTTTAAGGAAAATGTGCCCTACAATGAGGCCAAAAGAAAGTATAAAGAAACGCACCCGACTAATAGTAATTTAAATTATGCAGATGCTGCTAAAGGTAGTAGAAAAGTAGGAAAAGACGTAGGAATTCAGACTGACGAACTGAAAAACACCAATATTGCAGATAAAATTATTACTCCCTCAACCTCCAAGATGATCAAACCCTCACCACCTATATCCCCTCCCGTTACCTTCCCTACCCCTCTCCTCCCTCCTATTACCTCTCCTCTCCCAACCCCCTCTCCCTTCCCCACTCCATCGTCCGCCCAACTCTTAACGGAAACGCCACTTGATTCCGAAGTCCCTTGCACTACAAATAGAAGTAGCGGCAAGAGCTATCGTTCAAAATCGAATTCGGAATTTAGGTCTAACATCCCTCAGCCTCAGAGCGGGGGGAAAACATCAGAAATAATGAAACCTCCGCCACTGCCACGGCGGAATTCTATGAGTAAAAACCAAAAAAGAAATACAGACTCCTCAAAAAGTGGTGATGAAATGGAGACCACTTGAATAAAGCTATAATAATAAATAAATAATAATGTATTATAGATCTAATCTAACAATAGTTGACATAAACAAATATTACAAAACAGTTACACCACTTCACTACATAAATAAGTCAATTCTTAATAAAAGGTATATTTACATTATACTTATGTCAATTAATATAATAACAATAATCACAAATTTCTACAAGACAGTAAAAATTCTATTCCTATTTAAAAGAAAGTTGCCCTTACCTATTTTAATATGTCTTAAAAATATAATAAAAATTTCTTATTTTGCTTACTTAGTTATAGTATGCTATATTATAATTACCATTAATATTGGGTATCTTAAGTTTGAAAATAAAGCAACTAACAACAGTAGGTCTCACACAATGTTCTTGATACCATGACAATTATTCGCTGGAATTGTAATGGCATAAGAACGCAGTTTGAGGAAATGAAGATACTTCTAGAAGACATCAATCCAGCTGTACTCTGCCTACAGGAAACAAAACTTGTTCCCGAACGAAACCTGAACATAAAAGACTATGAAGTATACAGAAAAGACAAAGAGATAAGAGAACAAGGACGAGCTCACGGAGGAGTTGCTATTGCAGTTAAAAATGACCTGTACTCGGAAAAACTTGATGTTCGAACTCCCTTACAAGCAATAGTGGTACGAGTAAAGCTTAACTTCGATGTGACGATTTACAATATATACTTACCACCGACAGAAACGATCAATGAACTGGCTCTCACACAACTTGTTTCTGGTCTTTCTTCCCCTTACATTGTCGTAGGAGATATGAATGGATCACATCACACTTGGAGCCCAACAACAAACACGAGGGGAAACATCATCCGAAGGATTTTCGACAGTACAGACTCACTTCTTCTGAACACAGGAGAAGCCACCTACATCTGCCCACGATCAGGATCCACATCTGCGATAGACTTAACCTTTATCTCACCTACCCTTTATACGCACGTGACCTGGGATGTTTGCAGAGACCAATATGGGAGTGACCATTTTCCGACATTATTGCGATTTTATTCCGAAATACCTAAGACCAAAAAGCATCAAAGATGGATTATCGAAAAAGCCAATTGGGAAGAATTTGAAGACAAAATAAACAATTCAGCACCGTATTATTCAGATAGCATAGATGAATTAACCCTAAATTTCACGCATAAGATTATACAATCAGCTCTCCTGACCATTCCAAAAACAAAAGGTAATCCACAAAACAACTATACTCCATGGTTCGACGAAGAATGTCGGAAATACATTACCAAAAAAAATAAAGCCCTTAAAGATTTTCAGCGAAATCCAAATAAAGAAAACTTATTACAATACAAAAAACAAAAAGCTCTAGTCCGAAATCTAGTTAAAAAGAAAAAGAAAGAATCCTGGATTTCATATGTGGAATCAATAAATAGCAACACTCCCATGAAAAAAATTTGGCAAAAAATCCATAGCATATCTGGTAATAACAATACTGCAACCCTATCCCTAAAAATCCAAAATGAAATAATATCAGGCCCACAAATAACAGCGGAAAGTTTAGCGCTTCATTTCGCAGCCATTTCAAATTGTGATAACAATCAAAATCGAAATAATGACCCCCAAGAATTAGATTTTACTTCGCCTACACAGGATAGCATATCCCTGCAGGACTATAATCGACCTTTCACGATCTGGGAGCTAAAAGCTGCAATTGACGAAACTAAATGTTCTTCTCCAGGAATAGATCAAGTTCACAATATGATGATAAAACATTTCCCTCCTCGAATAAATAATGAACTCTTGAAAATATTTAATAGAATTTGGGAAACCGCTACATACCCTCAGGCCTGGCGAGAATCAATAGTTGTCCCAGTGCTGAAACCAGGAAAAAATAAGTTCCAACCCAATAGTTACCGACCAATATCGCTTACTAGTTGTTTGTCTAAACTGCTAGAGAAAATGGTCAATAGACGATTGATGTGGATGATTGAAAAATTTAACCTCCTAACTCCTATTCAATGCGGATTCAGAAAAAGTAGATCCACAATGGACCAACTTGTGACTGTGGAAGCCGAGATTCTCGACACTTTTATAGAGAAAAAAGAAGCAGTAGGGGTCTTTTTCGACATGGAAAAGGCATACGACACTATAGATAGGGAAACAATCCTGAAAACATTACATGAGTGGGGCTCCAGAGGAGCTATGCCTAAGTTCATACAAAGCTTCTTAATGAAAAGATATATTAAAGTGAGAGTTGGCCAATCAATTTCTAGTCGAAAAGAGATATCTAAAGGCATCCCACAAGGAAGTGTCTTGAGTTGTACGTTGTTCGCTATTGCAATCAACTCAATCGTCAGCGTAATACCAAGCTCAGTCAAAGCATTTCTGTATGTTGATGACTTGGCTATATTTTTAAGGTTTAGCAACTACGAGTGGATGTGCAGAACACTACAGCGCCTGTTGAACCACCTCTAAGCTTGGTCTGAGAGTAGAAATCTCCGGTTCTCAATAGAAAAGACTAGAGGAGTATTGTTTTCAAGAAAAAGGACTCCAAGCGCTATTCCTCAGCTCTCTATGTATGGAAAAACTCTGACGTTTGGTGAAAACATCAGATTCCTCGGCATGGTATTGGACAATAAATTAACATGGGTTAGCCATATAAAATATTTGCGAGATGAATGTTCAAAGCGGTTGCAATTGATGAAGATACTAGCCAAAACATACTGGGGTGCTGATCGAAAGTCAATGCTGATGGTCTATACTAGTGTTGTTCGACCTAAGATGGAATACGGCTGTATGCTATACTCCTCTGCTAAAAGAAATAGCCTTCAACCCTTAGATTCAATACACCACACTGGAATCAGGCTTGCTACAGGAGCTTTTAGGACGAGTCCAATAGAAAGTCTCTGTGCGGAGGCCTCCATAACTCCTATGGCTTACCGAAGACAAGAAATGACTAACAACTATATCGCCAAGATTAAAGTTCAAAAAACAAACCCTGCTTATTCCTATATATTTAATCCCCGTTGCATCAGGAACTATGAAATTAACCCAACAAAAACTGCTCCATTAGGTGTACGACATATTGAACTCGTTAGAGAAATTCTCGACCTGCCTATAGATCCTGCTGAGCCAACCGTTAGATCTCCTCCATGGAAATACCAACCCATAAAAATAGATTTAACTTTTAAAGGTATAGGACCTGGTTCCAATAAATATAAATTCCAAAAAATTTCTCAAAAATATTCTGGACATGAAATAATATTTACTGATGGATCTAAGCAAAGAGAGTTTGTTGGTTTTGCCGTCATAAAAAGTGGAATAGCGATTAAATATAAATTACCCCCATATTGCACGATCCATACTGCAGAACTGCAGGCGATTGCCACAGCGCTTCATCTAGCCATAGAAGGTAATCATTCAAAAACATTAATATGCACAGATTCCTTATCGGCACTTCAGAGTATTGTAAACATCAATAAAACTGGAACTATCCTAAATAAAATAAACAATTATTTAGAAACCCTCAACGATCTAGATAAAACGGTAAATTTCCTCTGGACACCAGGACGTTCCAGAATACCAGGCAATGAGGCAGCTGATAAAGCAGCAAAAGAAGCAGCTCATCTCAACATTTCACCACTCCAAGTATACGAGCCTAATGACGTCAAAGCATATCTAAAAGATAGAGTCCTGAAAAGCTGGGAATCGGCTTGGAATGATACTCCTTTGACAAACAAATTAAGAAATGCCAAAAAGACAACAAAAAAATGGATAAGTTCCGTCAGAGGAAACCGAAGGGAAGAGGTGGTTTTAACAAGAATAAGAATCGGTCACACCAATTTAACCCACAAATTCTTAATTACTAAAGAAAATCGACCGAACTGCGAAGTGTGTCAATTACCTCTAACAGTACAACATATAATTGAGAATTGTCCAGTATACCAGGAATCTTTCGTATATTATAAAATACCTCGTTTCATAGAATTAGCTCTAAAAGATTCAAAAGAATCAAGTGACAGCGTCATAAAACTGTTAAAAGATACACAATTATACAAAAAAATGTAAATCTAACAGTAACCGTTTAATTATATAAAATAGATTCTAAGGCAATGATGTAAACCTATACAAAAAATATGTAAAAAAAAAAAAAAAAAAAAAGTAAGTAAAATAAAAAGAAAAAAAAAATAATAAAAAAAAATAAATAAAAAAATAAAATTTAAAAGAAAGTAAAAGTTTAGCCAATCAAATTTTTAATGAAAACAATATCAATAATAATTGAAAAAAAAAGAGAGATCACAATATTGTTAAAAAAAAAAAATTATATTTAATAAAAAAAATAAATAAATAAATAAAAAAAAGTTCCCTATAATACTGTCTTAAGATAAATGCTAGTTAGTTTGAAAATTGTATTTATAATGTATAAATTATTTAAGTTAAAATAAATAAATAAGATGTGAAATAGTAAGAAGACAAATGTATTCAATTAAAATAGCAAAGCAAAATAAGAAATTTAAGTACCTTGATGTTAAAACATAAGTCAAAAAATCAAAATTACATAAGAAGTTAAATAATGAAAGGGCGTAATGACCTTGCTGTCGATCGCCTAGGAAAAACAAGTAACATAACCTACAAGAAACTCAAAACCAAATACAAAAACCTCAGAATCTGGATGAAACAGTGTACACTGTACCGATCAGAAGCAGAAAACAACCTTCAAAAAATATTGATTCCAATGTAGCATTTGCCCATTTACTTGGAGGTAGGAACCAGAATAAAGAGGCCGAGGCCCTGCCGGAACAACGAATACTTCAATATTCTCAACCCATTCCAAAACCACCTATTCCTCAAAATTTAACCAACCCTCAAAAACTTCATCCGCATCAAATTTCTCATATTCCTCATCCATCAAATGTCACAGACCTTACAAGTTTGATGACATCCTTCATCACTGAAATCGAATCCATCGTTATGCCGCTAATATCACTACTCACTAATCTCGTATCAACTTTCATCCCTTCCTTAAAAAATCCTTAAATGACTTCTCCTAACTCCTTATCCTTTCTCCTTTGGAATGCGAATAGTGTTAGAAATTACACTTACGAACATACAGCTTTATTGAAAGACAAAAACGTTGATGTAGAACTAATTACTGAAACTAGACTAACTACAAAACAGTTCTTCAAAATACCTCAATAGGTAACATACCCTACGGACCACCCGGACGGCAAAGCCCATGCCCAAGCCACTGCTGTAATTGTGCACCAGTCCCTCTCCAACCACTTACTCCTAGTTCCCTCCTACGATTTCCTACAGCGCCATAATAATCAAGACTTTTTCCTTTCTGATCACCCTCGCATCGGCGTACTGCCCTCCTAAACATTCCATATCCAACAGTCTATTTGAATCCTTCCTGAATTCCGTAGGAAACCACTTCATTCTAGGTGCATACTTAACGCTAAGAACCATCAATGGGGTTTGAGATCGACGAATTGTCGTGGGTGGAATATACATTCTGCACTAAACTCTAGACGTTTCAACCTCCTATCTCCTAATTCCCCTACCTACTGGCCAACTGATCCTAACCGTAATCCTAACATCCTTGACTTCTTCACTCACAGCGGAATAGGCTCCCAAAACATGTTGGTAGCTCGCCTTGATGACCATCCTCTGACCATAGTCCATTGATACTTAAAGTATTCCTAACTCATATTCCTAAACCCATCCCACCGTCATTTATCAGAGGACCAGTCACCTGGGACCTTTTTCACCAAATCCTTACTATTGACATTGACCTCAGAGTGAACATCAATACTACAGATGACCTTGACGATGCCGTATAATCCTTTTCCATCGCTATTAAACAAGCTATTTGGACTGCCTCCTCTTCCAAGCACCCCCAGATAAGTCATAACCAAATTCATTTACCACAACACCTCATAAACCTCATTCGCAAACAATGCTAATCCAGGTCCATATGGCAACGCACCTGCCACCCCACAGATCGCCGCTCCTTTAACTTTTATTGTAGACAAAGAGGGAGGTGGCGACCTACCGTTCCCAATTCCTTTAGTTCCTTCCTTTCTTCTCTCTCGGCTTGTGACAAATCTCTGTGGAATGTTCCTAAGAAAATTCTAAAATCCCACCACATTTCCCATCCTTTCCGTCGTAGTAGTAGAACTTGCCAAATACGTTTCCGAAGATTTCACACCTCATCCAGAATCCCATGCCAACCACACTGCAGTAGTGGAAGAGTTCCATCGGTCTCCAATCCCGTTTTCATTACCTCCTAAAGCAGTTAATCCCTCTGAGGTCAAATATCTTCTCTAAAAACTTACACTCCGTAAATCTCCTGAATACGATTTCCTCACTCCTCAGATCCTCAGACTGCTCCATCAAAAGCCGTTGTATTTCTTACCTATATTTACAACTCCATCCTACGCACTACCCATTTTCCTTCCTTATGGAAACATTCCATTATAATCCTCTTACTAAAACCAGGTAAACCTGATATCTCTACAAAATCTTTGAAAAAGTCCTCCTCAAAAGAATATTATCTTAATTAGAATCCCACACTATTCCTTCCCGTCAGTTTGGATTCCGTTCCTAACATTCAAATGTTCGGCTAGGGTTCCGAGTTGTTGGTTAAAATCCTTATATCGATGTAAAATTTATTAGGCTTCAATATGACGTAGGTTTTATATTAGTTGAAATAGTCCGACAGGGCATAAATGTCGATAGTTTAAACTTTTTTCCTCTAAAGTAACATCATTTTTGTAGCTTCGGAAAAATTAACCATTTTATGTTGTTAGCATTGATAAAAAAAACGTCTAAGTATATAACTTGAATGAATACGATATACAATAAAAGGAGAAGAGAGCAAAAATATTTTTTATAAAATGTTTGTGTTTTTAAACATAAACAAAAAGTAATATAGATTTATAATATTACTGCAAGCTAAAGATTTTAGAAAAAAAATGTCTTGTAAAATGTAAAGGAGGATGATGAAAAGCAAATAAAATTACTTGATTGTTGTAGATAACAATTTTAATTATTCAATCGTAAACATATGTTTCCAACGAAACGAAATATAATCATTTAAACATTTTAGAATTAATGAAAGTCGTGTGTTGACGCACTTGGCTTTTTACTTTCACTTACTATATATAGTAAGGGGAAGTATTGCGATCGTGAAAATTTTCGAATTCCAGTTTTCAACGGAAATACACGTTTTAGGGTCCCCTGAGTCCAAATAACCAAGTCCCGCAAAAAGGTCTGTGTGTGTGTGTGTGGTAACTCCCGGGCGGAAACGTTAAGTCCTATGAAACTGAAATTTCATATTTAAGACAACTATACGCCCGAGACGTGACAAAACTTTTTTCATCAAAATGAGCTTACCAGAAGAGGCACTTTATATCATGCATTTTTCACCTTTTTTCGATTTTCTCAAAAACGGTCTTGACGATTTTGATTAAACTCGCTATATCGATGTAAAATTTAATGGGCTTTAATATCATGTAGGTTTTATTAAGATAAAAATGGTCTGACAGTGCTTAAATGCCGATATTTTAAATTTTCTTCTCCTAAAGTACCTTTAATTTTGTAGATTCAATTATAATAACTAGATTATCTTGTTAACGCTGATGAAAAACTGGTAAATATATAAATTGAATAAATTCGATACCCAACTAAAGGAGAAAACAGAAAAAATATTTTTTTAATGCAATTTTTCATTTTTGAACACAAGAGCAGTAATATACATGTATGATATACCATTGGAAAGTTACAGATTTTAGAAAAATTATCATCTCATACACAAGCTTCTAAAGTTAATAGAGGGTGATGAAATGAACATAAAACTAACTGATTATTTTAGATAATAATATAATAGATTTTTGAATCAAACACATGTTTCTATAGAAATTTAATTTATTTAATTCTTTAATAGTTTCACGTATTTTTAACTCTAACTCTATTTGAAAATTCTTTCATTGATTTTTCAAATTGATGTAAGTGAAAGTCGTGTGTTGCCCGCACCAGATTTTTTTTAAAAATATTTATTCTGAATTTGGATTTTATAGTTTTTCTATAAGCAATAGAAATATCCCTAAACTTCTCTGTTTAACAAATAATAAAAAAAATGCGATTTTTTTTCAGTGTCTGTAAAAGCGTTCGATAGTATCCAGCACAAGATTCTAACAGAGAAAATAAAACCGAACTTGTTTCTTTCTGAAGACTTCATTTTCTTCCTTTGCATGCTCTTTTACCCTCTTCTATATTCTCTTTCTACTCTTGACTTCTCTCAACTCGCTTACGGCACTATGTATCCTTTTCCTGATGGCACCGCTTTACTTCTTTTTTTTTTTTTTTTTTTCAGGATTATTCTACAACTTTACAAATGTTTCAAATCCCCCATATCGTATGCTAAAATTGCTTGAAAAGTGAAAAAAAACCGTTGTTTTTTGTTCGATCATCACCTACTTATAACACGTTTAATAATTAAATTTTTTTTTTTTTTTTTATTTCTTTATTGAGATATATTACAATTTGTTACAAAATGAACAATAATAATATTGATAAGAGACCACATTCATACTATATATACAGAAAATAATAATAATGGTCAAATTACATAAAATATAACATAAATAAATTCATATATATATACAATAAATTAATAATAATAAATAAAAAACAAAACAAATCGAAACAAAAACCTATTATTGAGATAAATAAAAAGTTGGCAAATAAATAAACATCTTACCCACAATCATAACTATATACAATATATACAATTGCTAAGGGACCCCAGCAAGCGCTTTTCCCTCCACTTGTGGAGGAAAAAGCGGAATCCAAGAGATCCCAGCGCCTCTATCTCAGCCGCATCACTGGTCTGAGCCAGTGGAGGCTGAGTCAGGGCGCTGTAGCCACAAACATACCGTACATGAGTGGAGGATCTGACCATTGTCAGAACTCCAATTTAAATGTTTACAATAGGTCTCGTGGCCACTGCCGTTTCAATCTTCGAGGAGGATTGTAGGGATGGGTGGTGCTGGATAGGGATTGCGCTAGAGGGTTAGGATGATGAGTAAGGTTCTGATGAAATTTGGAAAATTTGGATGGTACCAGGTCTAAAACAAACGGAATATTAAGGTCATGGTGTAGGGTACAGTTGGTAACGTAATAAGGAGCATTAACTATTGTTCGGAGGACTTTGGATTGGAAAGATTGGATGCGTTTGATGTTAGAAAGTTTAGCTGTCCCCCACAGTTCAAGTCCGTAGGTCCATATAGGTTTCAGTACTGTCTTGTATATTAGTAATTTGTTGTCAACAGTAAGATGAGATTTTCTGTTTAGTAGTCTGTATAACTGGCCGAATCTGCGGTTGAGTTCTTTTCTTTTGAGTCTTGTATGTGGGTTCCACGTCAGTCTTTTGTCTAGTAAAAAGCCGAGATACCGGACTGTGTCTGAGGAAGGAAGCGGTATGGAATTGAAATTAACCGTTGGACAGGATTTGCGTCGAAGGGTGAATGTGACGTGAGTGCATTTGCTTTCGTTCACCTTAATGCGCCAAGCATTGCACCAGTCTTCGACAAGGGAAAGATGCTTTTGGAGATTTAGCGATGCTACTTCAGGATCGGAATAATTAAAATAGCATGGGAATAATATGTAAAAATAGTAATATACTTGAACATGTTTAAACATTCTGTAATCGATTATCGGGTTAATCGGTACGGAGAAACGAATGATCACTCGAACTGAATTCAACAATCGAGGGATTATAAGAGGTTGGGATAATCGAATGACCTTTTTTTTTCTCTTCACATAAATTTTATGCATATTTGCACTTAGGCTCAACCTGTCCAGCAATCATATAGAGAGAAATTGTGCCATATTGTCTTTCAAAATACATATTAATCATTCGATTTTGAGACCATTCGATCATTTAAATCATCTAAGTCCCATCACGAATATGACGATCATTCGATTATGCCCACCCCTAGTTTATATGGCAAAAAATAAGGAATAGACAGTAGTTTTAAATTATTTATGTTATAATAATAATAGTAATAGGCTTAGCGAACCCGAAGGTTCGATGCCGATACCACCAAATTCCGTCTACACAGACTAGTCCAATGTTCACCATTCAAGCCCAAGCTCCCGAGATCAGCCTTAACACAATCCTCCCATCTCCGCTTCGGCCTACCTTTCGGACGCCTACCAGTCGGATCAGCAAATACCATTTTTCTCGGAATCCGCTCGTCATCGAGCCCAACAACTTTACTTGCCCATTTGAGTCTCCGCGATGAAATCAGCTCAATTATATTCACAGGATACAAGTTCCGCAATTCCGCGTTGTGCAACCTTCTAAACTCCCCAGTGGCCTCATCTCTCTTCGGACCAAATATTTTACGCAATACCTTATTTTCGAAAACCTTAAGCCGTTGTTCATCCTTCAAAGTAAGCGGCCACGTTTCACATCCGTAAAGAACCGTTGGAAGAATAATAGTTTTATAAATTCTAATCTTTAAGTTTTAGATAGAAGTTGCGAACTAAGTAACTTATCAACTGAATAATAACACGCATTTCCCACCTTTAACCGGGACTTTCATTTATGTTATAGGGTTAAGAAAAAAACAAGAAAAAAAAAAGTTAAAACGTTTAAAACTTGAGATACGATATTCGACATTTCAATTTTGTATTAGCTCTCCTTAGTTTAAAAATCTTTTTACATTTTTAATTGATTCTTATTGATTTCTTTATTTCCAGATCGGCTGCTTGAGCTATACATGGTTTTTTTCTAACCATAAATGAATAATTATTACCACTCGTAACAATATATTTTATAATGATGTGTAACAAAAGAACTCATACTTGGTGAATGAAAGTAAAATAATTAATTAATACAAAAAAAGATATTCGAAAATGCTAAATCATAAAAGAAAGAGCAGCTTTGGTGCCTTAGTTCAGTTTAACTACAGAGTTTTTTTTCTTCATTTACAGATTCTAGCCTAGACCAACTTTTTTTAAAATAAAAAATACTTCATTGTTTTTCAAAGAAAAGAAGAAAAAAAACCCGTGAAATTATTCCGAATATTATGAGTTCATTGATGTATAAAAAAGTTTTGAAGGGCATATTACTGTTTTTTTTACTACCTCTAAGCCTTTTTGCACTTTAATCCCTTTTTTCTGAGCGGACATCCGCTTCCTTCCGTTGTTAGATCAATTTATCAATATAAGAACTTTTAAGAAAAAATTAATTACACTGAGCTTCGACAAAAACAAGTATTTTATTAAATTATGCATTATGTTATCTGCAACATTAACTTTCCAAGGATATATTATACATCTATATTAATGCACTTATATGCAAAGGCACAAAATTTGCATATGAAATATTTGTTTGTTCTTTTCTCCTTTATTCGGATATCTAATTCGTTGAAATTATATATGTATCTGTTGTTTATCAATGCTAGCAGGATAATATGTTCATTTTTTTTTAATCTACAAAATTAAAAATTTTTTAGACAATGAAAATTTTAAATATTGTCATTTAACCACCTCCGGCTATTCCTTCCAGAAAGAAATCTATATGATATTAAAGTCCATAACATTTTACATTTATTAAATAGTTCAATCGAAATCTCGAAAGATACAAGCGAAAATCGTAAAAAGATACAAAATGAATGGTATACAATTCTTCTGTCCTCAGATTTTCTTAATTCAGGCGTAATTATTTTTTATTTTTTTTAATAGTTTATTGTTTTCGAGCTGGAGTTATCAAATACACAGCCACAGCCTCTTTTGAGGGGCTTGGTCACTTCGACATAAGGGATTCTAAAACGCAAAATTACGGTGAAAATTCGAATTCGAAAATTTTCAATGTAGTAATAGTTCCTTTCCTTTATTTTTACTTTCACTTACCCATGTATGAAATATATATTAAGGACAATTATTGCGATCGTAAAAATTTTCTTATTTCAGTTTTCAACGGGATTACACGTTTAAGGTTCCCCTGATTCCAAATAAACAAATCTCGAAGAAAGGTCTGTGTGTGTGTGTGTAGTAAGTCTAGCGCGAATAACATTTTTAAGAAAACTATACGCCCAAAATGCTACAGCATTTCATATCATGCAATTTGTACTTTTTTATAATAATCTTTGAAACGGCTCTAACGATTTTGATTAAACTCGCTTTATGGATCTAAAATTAATGGGGCTCTAATATGATGTAGGTTTTATTCTGATTGAAATAGTGGAATAGAAAAATGCCGATACTTTAAATTTTCTTCCTCTAAACCACCTTTAGTTTTGCATATTTAAAAAAAAAAAAAGAAGAAGGCACATCATCTTACTAGTACTGACAAATAACGGCTAAATATGCATGTTGAGCAAATATGATAAACAACTGAAGGGAAAAAGATCAAAAATATTTTTTATGTTTTCGAACACAAAATAGTAATATAGGCTATGATATACCGTTGGATAGCTCCAAATTTCAGAAAAAATATTATCTAATATACGGAATTGTAAATATTAGTGGTGGGTGATGAAAAGCCGATAAAACTAACTGATTGTTGTAGATAAAAATATAATAGATTATTTAATGAAACACAACTTTCTATTAAAATTCAATTTTATTAATTCTTTAACGATTTATTTTTGTCTCTAAATGTATTTGGAAATTCTTAAATTGATTTGAACAACGAGGGTAACTGAAAGTCATGTGTTGCGCGCATTCCATTTTTCACATATAAGTTAGTAAGTATTGGGTAGTTTCAGGTCGCTGTTGTTTTCTTCCAAATCTTTACATATTTAAAGTAAACAGTTAATAATCGTTTACCTTTTTATTATAAACAGTAACTATCAATCAATTACCCACTTTTTAGTATACCTCCAAATATGAACACGGAAACACGCGATTTTCGAGCAATATTTTTGTACGAGTTTAAACTCGGCTATTCAGCAGCTAAGGCCTCTAAAATATTTGCAAAGCGTTTGGGGAAGGGAGTGTTAATGAATGGACAATTTGCCGTTGGTTTCAGCTGGGGATACCGACTTGGAAAACTTTCCCCAAGGAAGACCTCCGTCCGTAATAGACAACGATGTCCTCGAAACCCAGTAGAAGGAAACCCCTACCAAACAGTTAAAGGACTCTAAGCACAACTAAATGCAAGTGCATCTACCGTTTGCAGACATTTAAAGAGTATTGGGAAAGTAAAAAAGCTCGATACGTGGGTACCTCATGATCTCACTGAGCGGCAGCAAGACCCCATGTTTCAAAACATACCTTGCAAAAGTTGAATCAACTGGGCTACGAAGTTCTTCCGCACCCACCATATTCTCCCGACTTGTCTCCAACAGATTACCACCTGTTCAGGAGTTTAGACAACTTCGTCAAAGGAAAACTTTTTGAAAATGATGATCAAGTGAAAAGTGCGTTTTCAGATTTTGTTTTACTTCAAAGCTCAGAGTTTTTCAGTTCGGGGATAAAAAAGTTGGTGCCACGTTGGGAAAAATGTGTAGAAAAAGAAGGTAAATACTTCGAATAAAATTATCTTGTTTCCATATCGTATTTTTATTAAAAATCTTTTACCTTGAAAACGGACATTTCATGTGACACAATCCAATATAAATAAAAATAGATAGGTTACACTATATCATTAGAGAGAGGCGAGGTCTAGTGGATAGGGCACTATTCCACTGTTCTCCGGAGCCGGGGTTCAAAACTGAGCTTTCGTAGAATATCATTTATACTGATATTTCAGGCGGGGAACGACCCTGGGGCATGAAGACCCTCCTAGGGCAATTCCAGTCTTTATACAGTAGTACCCAAAAAACGGAGAAAAACCTGGAGGGTGAGTGATCTCGGCCTTAGCACGGCTGTCGGCCTAGAAAGAGAAGGAATGAGTTGTAGTGGCATTGTTTTATTTTATTTTAGACTACACTATTAATATAATGTTCAATAACCCAAATAAGAAGTAATTGAGTTGGTTATATTAATATTATCATACCTGATTTGACTCACTCTATTATGGCACCACGTTTCAAGTTGCAAAGGAGGGCTTTCATAAGTTAACCGATTAAGACAGACTTTTGTTATCTTGGGACTTTGTAGACATATCTCGCTACAGCAGAGGGCAGGAACTTTGGATGGGTCCGATAATAGTCCAATTTGGAAGAGGCTACACCTGAATTCCAAACCCGCAAACTATTAACGGGGTCAAGTCTTATCTCCAAAGCATTATGGCAATATTTTGACCTTTGATAAAGGCCAATAGTTGGCTGAGTGCCTAAAATAATAATATAAAATAACTTATATCCCCATAATGGGATATATATGAAAAAAAATCTGGTGCTGGCAACACACGACTTTCACTTACCTCCGCTTTTAAAATCGATTAAAAAATTTTCAAATACAGTTATAGATAAAAATGAGTAAAACCATAAAATAACTAATTAAATTGAATTTTTAATGAAACATGTGTTGATATAAAAATCGATTATATTTTTATCTAAAAAAAAATCTGGTGCGCGCAACACACGACTTTCACTTCTATTATTTATATCTATTCAAGAATTTTTAAACAAATTTAGAAACGAATATAAATTGTTGAAGAATTATTTAAATTGGTTTTTAATAGAAACATGTGTTTTATTAAATAATCTATTATATTATTATCTACGACAATCAGTTTGTTTTACCGGCTTTTCATCAATCTCCGTAAACTTTTAAAATAATATTTATAAGATAATATTTTTTCTTAATTCTTTAGCATTATAACGGTATATTACTGTTCTTAGATTCCAAAACAAAAAATTGCATTAAAAAAAAAATTTTTTTTAGTTTTCTCCATTAGTTGTTTATCAAATTTGCTCCACGTTCATATTTAACTATTAATTATCAATGCTAACAAGATAATTCAAATTTGATCAACTTATATATTTACCTGTTTTATAGATTTAATAATCAGTTGATATGGTGGATTTCATAAAAACTGCTAAATTAAAAGTACTTTAGAGGAAGAAATTTTGAAATATCACCATTTAAACCCAGTCAGACTATTTCAAACAGAATGAAACTACTGTAGCGTCCGGTGATGACAGCGCCATCCAGTGGCTAAACGATGAAACAATTGCATTAAAATGATTTAATTAGTTTTCTCCTTTATTTGGATATCGAACTCGTTCAACTTATATATTTACCTGTTTTTTATTAATAGTAATAAGATGACATTGTTATTTTTATAGAATATACAAAATTAAAGGTACTTTAGAGGAAGAAAATTTTAAATTTCGGCATTTAAGTCCTGCCAGACTATTTCAATCAGAATGAAACCTACATGATATCAAAGCCCATTAAATTTTACATCGATATAGGGAGTTTAATTAAAGTTAGAGCTGTTTTTGAGAAAATCGTAAAAAGGTGCTAAATGCATGGTATAAAGTAGGACTTCCGGTCAGCCGATTTGAGTAAAAAAGTTGCTGTAACACCTCGGGCGTAGAGTAGTCTTAAATATGAATTTTAGTTCCGTACGACCTTTTGCTTTTGCGCTAAAGTAACAACACACAGACCTTTTTGCGGGACTTGGTTATTTGGACTCAGGGGCCCCTAAAACGTGTATTTCTGTTGAAAACTGTAATTCAAAAATTTTCACGATCGCAATACTTTCCCTTACTACATATTTCATGTACAGGTAAGTGAAAATATGAATGCTTCTAAAGGTAGGTCTTAACGACAAATTTCATTTTCAAGGAAATAAATTGCTAATTGAGTATAAAATTACAGATTTTGTTTTAAAGTTTTATCGTGAGAACCCTTACACCAACAATTTATTTTTATAAATTTGACCAACAATAGTTGTTTATGAATATTTATTAAATCGGAAGACAAGAAAGAACGTCTGATAGAAAAATATTATAAGGTCTTTTAACGAAACTGTTAGACGATAAACTATAAATCATTACTGCCCCGAAGTAAGTTACAACTACAAATCTCCAAGTTAGTGTGATTTTATTAAAATAATAAAAATACATGTATGATAATATCAAATTTACATTCACACGATTAACTACAAAGATTAATTTCGACCACTTTAATTTAAACGAAAATATTCTTCAGAAATACTCACCTTTGATATAGATCTAAGATAGAACTTTTTATTAACTGTTAGCAAATATTTTTTCCAATTGATACTGAGATTACACCGAAGAAGATCCTTTGGTGTTCACCCCTTCCGCCAGATCTGAGAAGGGATGAATTGGCAAAGGGCTAGAAAATAGCCGCATCGGTTCTGGTTGAGCTGGCGAGGTGATGAGGGCTGCCATTTAGTGTCAATCCAGCTCCAGCTATACAGCTACTGTGTCCTCTGATTGGAGGCAACTTCTGGGCCCAAGGGCAAACCCTAATGCTATCTCCACATATCACTACCTTCATTGCTATATTCAAATAATAAAAAAATAATTCAAAAGGAAGACCAGAGAAAGTGTTTCATGTTCAAAAAAAAAAAAAAACGCTACAAATTATTACACAATGGTTTATTATTTCTAAAAAAATATATTAGGGTATAGCTGTTTATTAAGGTATTTATAGACATATATTTATTTATCAATATATAAATAGTATAAAGTTTACTGATTCTACAACTCTTAAGGGGGTCGAGTTTTGAGGGTAGTTCTGTGTAAAATATTAATTGTTCTTTTCATTTTAATAAATTTCGCGGTTTCTTGGTTAAAAACTAATAATTTTTTTCTTTAGCTTCAAAAATATTTGAGTTATTGAATTTAATGACTTTTAATCGACCGCCATTTTAAAACTAAACGGCTGATATAAACGTCCAGGAGATAGGATCAAAGTTCGATGCCCTGGTATTTTTGTGCCAAATTAAAAAAAATCAGTCCAGTAGGTTTGGATAAAAACCGCGGACGGCGTAAAGTTGCCAAACGTAAGCTCTCAAATTTTAAGGGTATATATATATATATATATATATATATATATATATATATATATATATATATATATATATATATATATATATTTTAGATTATTGAAAATAATAAACCAATATTGTAAGGTATAACTTAATGTATTCAAATGAAAACCTATAATTGAATTAGCTTTATCTTTACATTACATTTACGTAATTCATTAGCTTATAGCGTCATTTATAATTTTTCTATCCACAAAAAAAAAAAATAAATAAAAAAATCATTTTATCTTTTGAATTATAGACCCTTATGGACATAAAGAGAGTTATGGGGCTCTGCTCTGAAAAATCGTGGATGTAGCATTTTATGTGGCAGACGAATTTCTTTAAAAGGGCTTACTCACAGATTCGGACACTGCACCAGAATATCGAAAAAAATTACGACAGACTGACTTACAACACTAACCAATCGGACCCAACCACTCACTTGCAACACCAATCCATACTACAACCCACCCCGACTACTTTTGAGGCAGTGGCCTAGAAATGCTCCTAAATAACTTATTATTTAAAAGTTAACCTATTTGCTTATTGCAAAAAGTTTCTTTGCAGGTGTCCAAATGCAAAATTGTAATTAATAAATCTCTTAAATTAAATATTTACTTATATATTATCTGATTTACTCTTTACGCTAATATTAAAATAACTGCTAGTTCTTCTTTCACTAGCTATCATATGCTACGCAACGTTTTTTAACGTCCTTATTTAATAATTAAAAAAATGACTTATCGCACTGCACACGACTTACACTTATCTCTTCTGTTTAAAAAATTTAAGAATTAATTAATAACGTTGAGTTTCGATAAAACACGCGATTTATTAAATAAACCGTTATTTAATTATCTACTAGAATCAGTTAGTTTTATAGGTACTCATCATTCGTCATTAACTTTTACAATTTCCTTTATAATATAATACTTTTTCTTTAACTTTCCAACGGTATATTATACATCTATATTAGTGTTCTTATGTTCAAAAAAAAAGTATGTAGTATTATCCGTCACTTATCACTGCTAACAAGATGATATGCTTAATTTTTTAAAGCTGCAAAATTGAAGGTACATTAGAGGAAGAAAATTTAAAATATTTTCCCTATCAGACTATTTCAATTAAAGTGGAACCTACATCATAATAAGGTCCATAAAATGGTACACCCATGAGTTGAGTTTAATTAAAATCCATCCTAATCTAACCGTTATCGAGAAAATCGTGAAAAAAAGTGCAAAATGCATTAAGTAATACTTAAAAAGTATTATGTAGAACTTCCGGTTGGCTGATTTTGGTGGAAAAAGAGGTGTAACATCTCAGGCATACACCCTTTTTATCGTTTTCGAGCTAGACTCACCACACACGGACATAAATACACACCTTTTTTTGAGACTTGGCCATTTTGACCCGAGGAACGTGTATTTCAGTTGACAACTAGGATTCTAAAATGTTCAAGATCCACCTTCCCTATATATATAATATATATATATATATATATATATATATATATATATATATATATATATATATATATATATATATATATATATATATATATATATATAACTTATGCGTTGTCCGAAAAATAAACTAAAAAAAATAATGAAAGGGGCATAAACAACACGCTTGATGACTATTCAAACACTAACTTTATTTGGTCTTCTAATCCTCTATATATACATTTCTATTGTTTACAAGAGGTGGTTTGGAATTAAGACTGATAGTCTACCTTATCAGTCCTTAACTCCCCCCACCAGTTTACGAACAATCCTCGTAAACTATATACAAAAACAAAAAATATAGAAATAAACTACATGAGACATTACAAAAGAAAAAACACAAGTACAAAACGCAAAAGGAAAATACCACCTGAAAATAGAACACAAGATATTGAGAGAAAAATAAAAATAAAATAAAACAACACTTCCAGCAATCTGAACACTGCACACTGCAAAAAAAAAAAAAAAAACTGACACTTCAAAACAAAAATGCAAAAAGCGGAGGACACTCCAGCGTTCTAGGATGCCCCCATCGGTGGGAGTTTCAATTGTTCGAGGTGCACTGTACGCCGCTTCCTGGGTTCCCGTAAGCTCTCGATCGTGACCAAATTGTGTTCACGGATCACAACCACCCGGAAAGGGCCCTCATAACGCCGGAGTTCCTTTCCCCTATTGGTCCCCACCCGCCGGTATACCACCGTACCGTGACCCATAGTTTCCTCAGCGCTAGACTATTGCTCACAATGGGCCCCTCATCTCCCGCCGCACCGCGGCAATCACGCCGGCGACCCTGCAAACCGAAAAGGATTTCGAAAGGGGTAAATTCCGTGACCGAGTGGACGGAGTGGTTATACGCGATGATGGCACGCTCCATAGCCACGTCCGGCTCCAACCCCTTCTCTAATTGAAACACCCGCAGGTGGTCACTCAATGTGCTGTGAAGGCGCTCGATACCACCTCGGCTTTTCGGATGACCCGGTGTATTAAGATGCCACGTGACACCCAAAACCTTCATCTCCTCCCGGACTCTGGCGTTGTCAAATTCGCGACCGCTATCCGACGAAACCGTCTCGGGGACGCCATAAAACTGAAACCAAATCCAAAGGGCCCGCAACACCGCCTCCGCCGTACGCTCTTGAACGGGATACGCCATAGCCACCTTGCTGAACAAATCCAAAACCGTGACCCATTTATAGCCCTTCCACGTAAAGGAATCGATTTGAAGATCCACGAGAGGCGCATCAGCGGTAGGGGTTTCCTCCTGGACGGCGCGAGGTGGATGACGATCATATTTAGCGCGAAGGCACACGTCGCAATTTCCGATGGTCTCCTGGATGGTGCGCTTCATCCCCCGCCAATAATAACGCCGCCGCAACGCATGCAACGTCTCCGTGAGTCCTCGGTGGTTCGTCTTTCCTTGATGATAAGCGAGCGTCACCTCCTTCTGCCGTTCCTCATCACGGATGGTCTCGACTAGCATGGAACAACGGACAAACGACCGGTCAACTCCGATACGCTCCGCCCGCCACAATCGTTGGATCCGTTCCCATATCAAGGCGTTGCCGACAAATATGTGGTGGGTCCTACCCGGTTTCGACGCGTCCGCCAGCGCTCTACACACCTGGTCATCCCCGACGGACGGCTGAGACCAGACAGTGACAACCGAACACCCGCCGAAGCGTTGAAAATCGATCTTAAGGAGCCCCGATGTCCTCGTCTTCCAGATAATCTGGTGGCGCTTGTCATTCACGATTTCGTCGATTTCCTCCATGACTACAGGACGCCCCTCAGAAGAACGCTCGTCCCCCGACGACGCGGTCTCACCCGCAACGCCCGCCGCTCCAGGTTGGGATTCCTCCCAGGAGTCCATTCCCTGAGAAACTGTCGAACATCGCGAGAAGACTCGCCCCGTTCCTCCTCTACGGCGTTCACCAAGAGCGCCCGCGACAGCCAATCCGCAACAACGTTCTCCTTGCCCGGTTTGTATACAATCTCCATATTGTACTGCCCAAGTAGCTCTTTCCAGCGCGTGACCCTCGCGGAAGACTCCTTCAGCCTCCCCACCCATTGTAGCGGACGATGGTCCGTATGGACCCGGAACCGCCTCCCGAAGACGTACGGCCGGAAATGGTCGACCGCCCATACAATACCGAGGAGTTCTCGCTCCAAGGCACTATAACGAGACTCCGCATCCGTGAGACGCCGACTGGCGTATGCAACAGGGCGCTCCCCACGGTCACTATCCTGAGATAACACTGCCCCAAGAGCGTATTCACTGGCGTCCGTCGTAATAGTGAATGGTCGGTCGAAGTCCGGAAATGCGAGCACCGGATCACGCTGCAAGTGCACGATGCACCGGCGTACCTTGTCCGCAATATCTGGGGTCATCACGAGTTTACACCCTTTCCGCAGCAAATTGTTAAGGGGCACAAGATACGCAGCCATAGCTGGAACAAAACGGCGATAATAATTCAAAGCGCCCATTAACCGCCTGATCCCCTTCACCTCGGTTGGGATGGCCATACGCTGTAAGGCCGCCACCTTCTGGGCATGCGGCTTCACGCCCTCCGCGGAGATCGTATGACCCAAAAAACTAATTTCCCGCTGACCTAGGGTGGACTTCTCAGGAGAAAGGCGGAGACCAAATTCCCGCATGCGGTTAAAAACAGCCCGGAGATGCCTAACGTGGTCCCGTTCTGACCTACTAAAGACCAGGAGATCATCCATATAGACCTGGCATACGGATTCGTCCAAACCCCGAAGGAATTCGTCCATCAACCTCTGGAACGTGATAGGAGCATTCTTCAAGCCAAAGGGCATCCGGGTGAATTCATAATGGCCCCTCTCGAACGTGAACGCGGTCTTGTGCCGGTCCCGAGGATGCATTCCGATCTGGTGATAACCCGCCTTCAGATCCAAAGTGCTAAAAATTTTCGCACCACCCAACCTGTCCAATATATCATCGAAACGGGGAAGGGGATATTTCTCATCGACGGTATTCTCGTTCAGCTTACGATAATCAATGACAACCCGATACTTTTCTGTCGTGTCGCCGGGTGCACTTTTCTTTTTGACGGCCCATAGCGGACTATTATAAGGGGACGTACTGTCCACGATTATACCCTGCCGCCGTAAATCGTCCAGCTCAGCCCGAATATGGCTACGAAGCGCCTGAGGGTACCGCCTTTCTTTAACGTAAATCACCCGGTCCTGCTTGAGCGGAATTTCGTGCACCGTTTTGCCAGTAACCCCGAGGACATCTCCTTCTTTAAAAAATATATCGCCGAACTCATCGAGGATAGATGTTTTCCACGTATCAGCCTGATTCACCGCCCCTACGCGTGGTTCACCACCCGCAGCCACGCGAATACATGCAAACTTTCTACCTCCGATTCTTATATCCCATTGGCCCCCCTGATTCCTGATCCGCGCGCCGATCTTTCCTAACAGGTCATTCCCTATGATCACCTGATATTCCCTTGGCATCCTACTTACCACATGGACTTGTAAATTGCCGCTCGTTTCTCCCCACATACCCAAACCCAGCTCGATTTCCCCCTCCACACTACAGGGCCCTCCCAGGGTGATTAAATTACATTGGCATACCTTAACCTGGAGTGCCCTCTCTCCACCTTTCCACTTCTCTAGCGCCTCTCTGCATGCGATGGTGCACGAGCTGCCGGTGTCCACCAGGCATGCGACCACGCTGATGATAGGCAGACCGCCGCTCTCTCCTCTCGCATGGTAGCTCACCAACGTGCGGTTGCCCCTCTGCAGATACCCGCCTCAGATTTCCTCACGGGAGGACTGCGCTGCCGTTTCCGGTCGCCTCCACACACTCCTCCTGCTCCTCTGGCCACCTCCTCGAGCGGGGACGTCCGCCTCAGTCTCCGTTTCCGTTTCCTCAGACCGTCCGGATGATTCGCTTGTTGATGCCATATGCCTCCTCTGGAACCGTCCTGGTCGGACTCTTTGAGCATTTACTTCCATAGGTTCCGGTTGGTTTGCATCGCGCCGCCGGTACATGTAAGGGCAATGTCTTGCCATATGTCCCTCCACTCCGCACTCAAAGCACCTAGTGCGTGGACATTGGGCCACCAGATGCCCGAGCTTGCCACAACCATGGCACTTGCGGTCCTCCCGCCTCCCGCTGCTTCTCGGTTTTGCTGGCCTTCGATCACCTTGCGGAGGTCTCTCTCTCCTATTCTCCCGAAATTCTCTTCTTTTCCAAACGGGAGTGGTCCTAGGCTGATTGTGCGAGACTCGTGTCCAACCATGTTCCTCCGTCTCCATCCTAGATTCTTCCTCGCGGGCACTGGCGTCCATCATTTCTTGAGCGCAGTCGATGAACGAGCGCTCCCTCTGAAACCCTTCTCTTTTACCGGTTTCCTTCGCCAGCTGCACCTTTAGAATTATAGCTAGAAAATCCATCCTAAAGTGGACCTCCTCAACACTCGCGGTCTCTCTCATTTTCTCCGTTATTCGGTTAAACTTCGTGAGTAGTTCTTCCGCATACTGGCCATTAGACTGCCGCGGCTTCTTAGTTTCTCTTATTATGTGAAAAACATCTTCTTCAGGGGCCCATCTTCCCCCTCCGTAGGCCTTCTTTAGTCGCTCTTTCACGACGCTCCAGGGTGTCTCCTCATCGGCTTGGATATGATTCAGGATGCTCCTTCTCACCCTGCAAACCACTGCAGCTTTTAACGCCTCAGCATCTTCTCCGTCTAACAGTCTTTCAGACAACTTTGACTGAATCCTCACCATCAAGCGATCGCCCCCTTTTAGAAAGTGATTGAGCTCACCAATCTCTCCAGTGAATCTGTCAAGGTCGGATGTAGCCTTCCTCAATTCCTGAGCTGTCGCTGTTTGGATCTTCACCCACTCCAGCGTCGTTCTATGCGCCTGCGCCAGTGAAACTTCCGGTAGTGACGGTAACTCAACTGCCGCCGCTGCCGCCTGCTGTGGCCCAGCCGGTGGGACATTTAGAACGGCTGGTCTCAAAACTACGTTTTCTGCCATAATATTGGTTTTCGCAGGCAAGAGATTAAAAAAAAATAAAAAATAAAAAAAAAAAAAAAATAATAAAATAACTCACGTACGCTGAGTAGCAGGTAAGTACAAAAAAAAATTACGTGTTTCGAACTTATCTAAAGGTCCCGGGTTTCGGCACCACTTATGCGTTGTCCGAAAAATAAACTAAAAAAAATAATGAAAGGGGCATAAACAACACGCTTGATGGCTATTCAAACACTAACTTTATTTGGTCTTCTAATCCTCTATATATACATTTCTATTGTTTACAAGAGGTGGTTTGGAATTAAGACTGATAGTCTACCTTATCAGTCCTTAACTTATATATATATATATATATATATATATATATATATATATATATATATATATATATATATATATATAGGTAAGTGAAAGTAAAAAAAAAAAAAAACTATTTTATCTCTGCTCTTTATAATAATATCCGATTTCAACTTTAATAAATTCTATCTGCAAACTTAAGAGAGACAAGCCAACAATTTTAATGACACCCTTCGTATCTGTTATTATATTAACATTTTTCAACAATTCTCTCTTTATGTTACGTATTTCAACCAAGTTTCCTCCACACCCACGAATATGTAAGTTCATAAATTCATCGCTAAACATAAATGAATGTTGAATAAATATTTTACAATGTTTTTGTGGTTTTATTTTAGTCTTGAAAATGGGGACAGGATCCCGAAACATAGACACGAAATATTTTTGAAATGGTTTTAATCAAATATAATTTGGTAGTAAAAATGTGCCTAATTGTGTCTAAAATTAGTTCGATAGAGAGACTTATATAGTTTATATAAAAAAACCAAGTTTGAACGTGCAGTTGTTAGGTAATTATGTTTGTAATGAGTCCAAAAATCACCCCTCCCCTCCAAAAAAAGACAACAAAAAAAACAGCAACGACAAAAACAAAAGACATTCTACTTTAATAAGAGGATTTATTTTTTAAAAAATCACTATAATACGAGTCATAAAAGTAGGGGTCGGTATCTGGTATTCAAAGAATTTCTCCATTCGGAACGCGGATGGAACAAATTAAGAACTACGGAATCTTTTCTAGGGCTCTCAGAGATTGGAGTGGGTGAGATGCTTGGGAATCTTCTGTCCCTTCTAAGGTGTTTTAATAAAGGGATCTTAATTCATTAGTTCAATTAAACTAATTTTTTTCCTGTAGTTTTTTTTACTGTTTTTTTTACTTACATAATAATATAATATGTATTGGTATCGTGAAAAGTGCCGAATCCAAGTATTCTACAGAAATTCACGTTTTAGAGTCGTTGAAACAGGTCTGTGTGTACTATTGTGTCCGAATGTATCTGGTAAGCATAGTAAATGAAAAGTGGTACGAACATGAAATTTCATATGTAAGACAGCTAAATGCCCGAGATGTTACAGCAACTTTTTAATGAAATAGTCTTCCCGAAAGTTCAAACGATTTTGATTAAACTCGCCATATCGATGTAAAATTAAATGGGCTTTAACATGATATAGGTTTCATTCTGATTGAAATAAGCTGACAGGTATTAAATGGCGTATATTTATATTTTCTTCTTCCAAAGTACGTTTAACTTTGTACATCGTAAAATTTTAACCATTTTATATTATCAGCATTGACAAATAACGGCATAATATACAAGTTGAACTAATTTTATGACCAACTAAAGGATAAAAAAGGGAACACATTTTTTAAATGCAATTTTTTTATTTATTAAAAACAGTAATATAGACGTATTATATACCGTTTGGAAGAGAAAGATTAAAAATCTCATATGTAAACTGGTAAAAGGAAAAGTTGATTGATAAACAGAGCATAATCATATTACTGATTATCATACGTAACAACTTAATATAATTATATTATTTAATCTATATCATATATTTCCATCGATACTGAATACACTTTTTTCTATAAATTAACTTATAACTGTTTTCATAAACTTTAAGTTTATGTGATAGTTGTCAAATTGATTTTAACAGCCGAGGTAATTGAAATACGAGTGTTGCCCGCATGTATTCATGATTACGATCATGAACATTTTTGAATTCGTGTTTTCCTAGTGGATTTTAGTAAATTCAGGCATTTTCTTTATTCTTCTCAGTCCAAATTACTATAACTTGCAAACAGGATTGAATGTGTGTATGTGGTGTGTATGTTATGAACCAGAAGGCCCACTTTATACTATGCATTTAGTACCTTTTTATGATTTACTAAATATCGGCTATTACGATTTTAATTATATTAGCTATATCGATTTTAAACATTAATGGGGTTTAGTATTATGATTGGTTTTATAATTGAAACAGTCAGGCAGGGCTTATATACCGATATTTTAAATTTCCTTCCTCTTAAGTACCTTCAAGTTTGTAGAATTCAAAAAAATTAACCATATCATCTTATATCTGTCATCGTAGCATTCGTGAAAAGCGGCTAAATATTCTAATTTAACTAGTTTTCAAGAAGAAAAGAGAAAACAGTGTTTTTGAGGTTAATATAGATGTATATTAAACCGTTGGAAACCTAAAGATTTGTGAAAAATAAATTATGGAAGTAATGTAAAGTAATAAATATGGCATAAACTTATGTGAGTATTGTACGAAGTATATAACGTAGGGAGTATTTATATTGTTATATTATTTAACCTAAAACATATTTATTTTATTTATTTATTTAACGTCACTTTATGCTACTATGGCTAATCGGACGATGCTACAGTGAGAGTCCTAAATTTTCCCTATCCAGGTATTATTAGGATAGGGATCTTTAACAAGTACCTGACATCGCACAGGCTCGGAACCAACTTTTAACGTCCCCACCTAAGGATGGCGTAACTAAGGATCTTTTACTCCCATTAAAAAATCCTAGGACCACCTGCGGATTTGAACCCGTGACTTTTGGCATGGGAGGCTGTTACGCTAGCCACCCAGCTACAAGTGATCCCTACCAAAAACATATGTTTCCAACAAACTCAACGTAATTCTTCAAACTTTTTTTAAGCTCTTACTCTATTTAAAAGTTCTTAAATTGATTTGAACAACAAAGGTTAGAAAAAAGTCGTGTATTGCGCACAATAGATATTTCATCGTTTGACGTTAATGAATGAAAAGATGAGCAAAGAATTTTCAGTCGAAAATTAAATTATATATTAGTTTAAACTAGAGAGCAATTAATCATGGATAGGGCATTGAGCTACTGATCTCTGGGTTTCTTATTCCATGCTGGTTTCGACAGGATAATTATTTATTCAGGAACACTGACAGATATTTATCAGCCGTTAAATTAGTAGAAAAACCTAACAGAAAGGTGCATTTACTTACTTGCACTGCCGTTGTCCCAAAAGCAGTATGTATCGTTGTACCTTACTATGTACCAAAGTCAAAACTCTTACGGGATTTTATTGTATATTTATTTTATGACATTATTATTATTATTTCACTGAGAAAGTTTAGCTTCCTTTTATACGTTTTATTTCCATATTAAAGTTTATCTACGCTAATACTCTTAAACGAATTGTTTCTAAGTCCTTGAGAACTTGAAACTTGTCCGCAGAGTTTAAATTTAGTCAAAACACCTGTTGGAATAGTCTTTTGTACATTCTAATAGTGTGTCTAATTTTTTAAGTGCATTGAGAACATCTTAATTGGTTTGGATTACTATCTTGCTCCTAAATCTTAATTAAAATAATGTGGGACAAACACAAGCTTCACAAAAAAAAAAAAAAAAATATCTATATTTTTTCATAATTATTGGAATATTAATTATTTCACTCCATTATTAATGAATAAAAAAAACGCTGCAAATTATTACAAAATGGTTTATTATTACCAAATAACAATATTAGGGTATAACTGTTTATAAGGCTGTTGATATTAAGTAATATGAAAAGCACTAATTCAAACATCATATCATAACACTACAGCCGATTTCAAAACGCAATATCTAAGCTAGTTGTTAACCAATTTCGATGATTCTTTTTTCATTTAGTCCAAAATTTAATTTTCTATTAAACGGCACTAAGTATTATTTATTGGGAGAAACGATTTTTTTTTTTGTTCGTTATTTGGATTCTACGCATCTTGAAACGAAGCTATCAAATTTTGAGAGGGATTACTTTTTTTTTTTTTTTTTGGTATTCATGTGAGAAATTTTAATTTTTTTCTTTTCTCTTTTCACATTTATAAAATTACTCGCGTTTTTTTGGTTAAAAACACTAATATTTTTTTCTATTAAAAAATAACTGAGCTAGTGAATAAAGTCACGTTTAATCGGCGACCATTTTAAAACTAACCAGCTGATATCAACGTCTAGGTGTTAGGATCATCGTTGCATGGACTAGTATTTTTGTGGAAAATTTAAAAAAAAATGGTCTAGTAGTTTCGGGGAAATGCAGCGGACGGCGGACAAAAGGATTTTTTTTTATTCGTTATTCGGATTCTACGCATCTTGAAACGAAAGCTCTCAAATTTTGAGGGGTGGAGGGGTTATTTCTTTAATTTGTTTTGGTCTATTACAAAGGTTCATTATTGAAAATAATAACCCAAAATTAGGGTATCGTCAGTGGGATTCTTCATACCCTTTGAAATCAACGAATTTTCTTGTTTGGCGGAACAGCATGACCTAAAATAAATAACTATCCATAATATTTCCTATACCTGGCTTCTTGTTTCCGATAAAGAGGTCAAGATGCAGGAGAAATAATGTGAGTCAAGAGTCCATCGAAATTCCTAAAATTATGAAGGTATTAAGATATTTAATATTACCAAGTAAATCCCAGCAAATGGTTTGTTTATTATGTAAGTTGTAGAGCCCATATGATAAGAATGATTACATCTTTGTTTTGTTTTTAAATTAAAAATGTCATTAAAATAAAATATGAATACGAATGGCAATCAAGACAGGAAGACCATTTAGTCTAAGGACATAAAATAAAAATAAAACTCTTACTGTTAGGAGCGGGAAGATTTAATGCCCCAACCCCCGACCGATAGGTCGTAAAACAATTCTATTGCCACTCCCTTATCACACTTCTCTTCTGTCTCCTTATCCAGCCTAAAGCTATTTCCATAATATATATATATATATATATATATATATATATATATATATATATATATATATATATATATATATATATAAGAGAGAGAGAGAGAGAGAGAGAGAGAGAGAGAAAGAGAGAGAGAGAGAGTGTGTGTGTGTGAGAATACGGTCGTGGTCCTATGCTTAAATGTTTTATGTTAATGAATTTCTTCCTATAGAATATTTTTGCTTTTGTTCAATTATTTATATCATACGCTTTGTTGGGGCCAGCGGGGTCGTGCAAGGGATTTCCTTACGCTGTGCCTGATAGCTAAGCTGATTCAAGAATTTGCTTGTTGATATTAATTTATGTTATGCAGAACTGATAAATTGGTCAATGAATAAACAAATAAGTGAGTATTGGTGATTGGTATAATAAGGTACATGTGGTACAAAATTAAAGATAAAGGTAAAACTGGTGAGATAATAACAAACACAATAATAGGTAATAATCACTCTTTTCGATCCACTCCGTTTCAACTGTTATGAAAAACCATATGTTTTTCTTTTTGATAGAAATAATCAGGAACACTTCATAAGAAATATTTATTTATTTAACGTCACTTTATGCTACTATGGCTAATCGGACGATGCTACAGTGGGAGTCGTAAATTTTGCCTATCCAGGTTTCATTAGGATAGGGATCTTTAACGAGTACCTGACATCGCACTGGATCGGGACCTCCTTTTAACGTCCCCTCCGAAGGACGGCGTAACTAAGGATTTTTTACTCCCATTAAAAAATCCTAGGACCACCTGCGGATTTGAACCCACGACCTTTGGTATGGGAGGCTGTTACGCTAGCCACCCAGCTACAAGTGATCCCTTCATAAGAAATATAAATAGTGATTGAAGAACGTTTCTGAGGAATTTAAATACATAATAAAAAATGAGGACAAATAAAATAAGTGGCGTAAACATACCGCCCACCTAAATTCCGAACTCACTAGATGGTGATGGTTTAATAATTTCAGGCGTCTTCTTGTTGATCAGATTATTGTGTATAATTTCTTGATGATGCGGTAGTGATATCCATACTGGCCCCGTCCACCATAAGGAATGATTGGGGAGTTCTACCGAACTTAATCCCCTGGATCTAAAAAAAAATCGAATAAGTATCTGACGAAGATACATAGTTCGAGCATAGAGTCTTGGTGGTATTGAAGGTAGAAGGTGTGGGCGATGACCACACCAGAACATTTTAGAATCGATGAGAGAACGAATTTCATAACTCTTAATAATACGTAGCAACGTTTGCATATAAGTTAAAAGACGTGTGAAGGGCATAGGTACTGTTAAAAGTGTTATTGGTGCAAAGAACGGTGATGACTTCGAGCAAAAGGTGGTGGTGTTGAGTTCATAGGTGCTTAGTTCAGGTTTGGCAGAAGAAGAAGAACGTACTACCACACAACGATCAGGATCTCGGTAGGTTTTTTTCAGGAAACATTCTTCACATAGCCGGTCTTCGATTGAAAATGGAATAGGTCTGTTTCCTTCATCCGATTCCCTATGCCATTGAACATTATTGTTTAGAGATATAATACAAACTGGTGAATTTGTTGTTTTATTCAATGATCCCAAGATAACCTTCTGGTTCATTGGTAGCTGGTGTTGATATGTACTCTGTATGGTTAGGTTAAAAAAGTCAGCATTAGGCAAACAATTTATTTCGGTTGTTATGTCATATTCAGGTTCTGTGAGATGACAGCGAGGGTATGGCTGAATTTCGATATGTAATGGAACGTTTTGAGGTAGGAGACTGGTGTCAGAAGAAAGGGTACAGGCTGACGGTACGGCTAAGGTATTTTCCTCAGTTGAGGTAAATGTAGGTGATGGTAGATGCAAAAAGGTGTCAGTAGCTTGGAGTGAAGGTAACATTGCATCTTGTAAGTTAGTTTGGCGAACCACCGTCTCATTGGAAGGTACGACAGTGGATGACCGAGCAGCTTCATCTTGCAGCCTGATCTCCTTCTCCAATCTGATTCTTCGTATTTGTATCCCCTTACATCGGAAAAGATGGTGCTTTCAGATTCTGAAGGGAATACATTACAATCGTTAGCGATACAGAGTTCATCGATGTCAAAATACAGTGATTCGAATTTTTCATAGGTTTTCTCTAGGCTTCTGCGCATCCCTAAAAAGAGATCAGCATCAGATTCGGAATCAAGTGCGGTCCGTCCTTGGTCTCTAATATATTTAATTTCTTCTCCTAATGATAGAAATCGTTTGCGCAATAAACTAATTTTCTTTACAAAGATTACTCCAACTTGAGTAGTAGCTTCTGCCATGATAAATCATAAAAAAAAGGAATATAAATTAATACCTTCAGTACAAATCCGATTGTCTGTAACCTTTCAACTACACCTCTTCCTGATAATCCTCTGAGGCGCCTGAAAAGCTGTTGGCCTCGAGGTCTACTTATAAAATAAGCTTTCAAGTGTTACCATTGGCTAGCTTCTTCACGTATCTATTCATGGCTATTATTGTAATTTACCTATTTAAATTATTGTATTTGCATAAACGTTTGCAAAAACCAATAAAATATGTTTAAAAAAAAATGTATACACCTCAATTAAATCTGCATTAACAATTAATTCCTACCAGATATGAAGATATATACGAGGTAGGTAAATAATGATAATTAAGTTATTTCTATTAAGATTATCATCAGTGTGACAGTGAAATATACATTGTACACTCCTAGCGCTGGTTCTGTATTATATATTGTAGAATACTTAATAATAGATTAAATCATAGACAATAGAGAATATAATAGACACTGTTTTCGCAACGAGTTGTAGTGCCGGAAGGAAGGGTTAGGAGAATAGAGGACAAAGAATAATAGAATTAACTGATGCATAGATAAAACTACGAATAGTTCTCATTGTACTGGTATACGTGAAACAGAATATGTAAATTTATGTAGTTCTAGGATATTTTTAGATGATTTTGGAGATGGAGTATCCCAATAGAAATTCTGAAATTAACCATCAGATCCTGGGTTCTCTCCCGCCTGAAGCAGGTTCATTATTCATTCTTTTGTAAAACCCAAGGAAGGCGAAATACGGTGTTACTCCCGTCTATATAAACTTAGACTAGGGTTAACTCACGGGAGTCTAAAACCTTTGAATTTTGTCGGTGTCAATATGTAGCTAAAAAATATGTTTGCTTTTTTTTCTCTATTAGTTAGTAATAAAATTCGTTCAAATTGTATATCTAGCCGTATTTTATCGATACTATTAAGATAATAAGTTTATTTTTTTCACACCTACAAAATTAATGATACTTCAGAGAAAGAAAATTTAAAGTATAATTATCTAAGTCATTTTAGATTATTTCAATCAGAAATAAACCTACATGCCTAGTAAATTTTACATCGTGTTTAATCAAAATTGATAGAGCTGCAAAATGTTTGGTATGGTATAAAATGGTTATGGTTGGCTGATTTTGATGAACAAAAAAAAGTTGCTATAACATTTATTTGTCATCTTAAATATAACATTTCAATTTTGTACGACTTTTCGTTTTTGTGGTAGACTTACTAAACACACACACACCATTTTCTGGGACTTGGATTCTAAAACTGAAGGGCCCTAAAACGTGTATTTCCGTTGAAAGCTGGAATTCGAAAATTTTCACAATCGCAATGCTTTCTTTTACTTCATATTTTACATATAAGTAAGGAAAGTAAAAATTTTACTTAATGTCCAAAATTTTGTCTAATATTTTCAAAATATTTGCCTCTCTCTTCCGCTGCTTACGAAAATCCAGGGTGCGTTAATGGAAGGGAAGTTAGTATTTTATAAAATATAAGAGAAACCTGGTCTTTATGGTTGACAAATTTTACGATTTCAACCCTTCTTTCACTTAAATTAATTACGGAGTTGACGTTGAAACAAATAAGTAATAAAAAATAATGGTTAATAAAATTAAGTTAATTGAATGGGGTGAAAGGGTGGAGTTTTATCTAAGATATTGTACTAAGCCCGGATCACATCTATCTTCCGCTTTGTGGGTACTTCCATTCTTGCCACTATTCTTCCTTTATCATATACCATTTAATTTGATGGTCTCCATTTCACGCAATGGCCTTCCATTTCCCTGGGTTTCGGAACGTTCCACGTTCAATCGTTTCGTCCAATGGTCTCTTGTTGCAGCCTGAAAATTGTTTCATAACCTGCTTTTATAATACAATCTGCAGGTTATTCGAGTTACAATTACAGACTCAGGTGTATTATTGCATATTTGCAGTTAACTTTAAACGGAATATGGCAGTTAAAGTTACGAACGTGAACTTCGTTTGAACAGATTTTAAATTGAAAATCCTGTATATAGTCGTGCATTTCAGTTATTGTCCAACATAAAAGAAGGATTGCCCGTAAAACTCTTGTGACTAGAAAATCACAGTTTTCAGAAAATTATAAACACAAACAGCTCATATCGCAATCAGGAATGTGGCTTTTATTTTATTTTATTTTTTTCTTAGCGAAAATAAAATAGACTCACACAAAATACTTTATTCTGGTACAAGAATATCTGAGAACAAAATAAAAATTATAACAGATAAATAATTCATATATATATATATATATATATATATATATATATATATATATATATTTTATTTTTTAACATCATTTATTGAAACTTACAACTGTACTGCAAAGCACAACAAGTAAATGTGCCAAAAGATAAATGGCGTGAAACAGACTTGAAGAAGAACTACCCAATGGCAGCACTCCTGTAACTTTTTTAAACTAGAAGGTCTCGAGGCCATCTTCTTTTCAGACGTCTCGGAGGATTGTCAGGAATTGAAGAGGAAGAAAGTATTGAAACAAGAGGTTTAAGGAGGGAATAGAGTTTGTCATAAAAGGAATGGTATCTAGATCGGGCCAAATCAGCAACATACGGAACATTGAGGTCTTTATAGATAATTTTATTCTTGACAAAGTAAGGAGCATTGAGGATTTTACGAAGGATTTTGGATTGTAGGGATTGAATACGGGAAGAATTCGATGGTTTAGTAGAGCCCAAAAGCTCTACTCTGTAAGTCCAATATAAAAAAATAAAAATGAAAATATAAATGATTATAATAAATGTATACAACTACTTAAATAAAAAAAAGGCACGACATACTTGTGCATATATTATAGGAGAAATAATTGATATGAATAAAAATAAAACAATATCTACCCCATCTCATACCCCATTGCATCCTGTTTACAAACCCTTCACTAATCCCTGTTGATGAGATCCGGTGCCTAGGACTCCATCTTGACCAGCGTTTTACTTGGAATCTTCACACTAGACTGAAACGACAAGAAACAGCTCATCATCAGACCTATTTGGATCTATGGAATTGAGCTATGGAAGTCCATTGAGCCTACAAATTTCTCTTGCTTCCAATATTTGCAATTAAAAATCCGCAATGCTACTTACTTTGTTACTAACAAAGTCATTCATAAAGATTTAGATATCTAAATAGTTAAAGATAGTTAAACCTCTTTTCATTTCAAACTCCCTGCTCACGAAAATCTGTTTATCCGTGACCTCTTCACCATATCTTTTTCTGAAAATCTGCCGGGGCGACTTAAAAGAAGATGGCCAAGGGACCACCTACAATAAATTAGACATTTGAGTGCTACTAATGGGTAGTTTCTTCACAGGACTATCAAGTGTTTTAATCATATATTTTTTTAATTAACTTGTAGTATTGGAAAAGTTATAAATTTCATTAAATCAATTAATCAACTTCTGCATATTATTAAAAGTTGAGACACTATATTTATATAGTATTTTAGGCAAGTTTTCGTAATTAAGTTAGCTTATATGCGATTGGAAAGCCAGAAGGTATTAAAAGAGGAAGGATGCAGAAGGAACGTGACGGATTTTTGATGGGAGAGTATTCCAGATGACAGTGGACGGGGCTACAAAGGATCTCTGATATTTCTTGTTATTATCGGAAGGTGTAAAGAGATCGGAAAGTCAGAAATACTCAAAGTTTTATGCATAACAATATTAACAATAGTAATAGAGATATTCCGAATCAGATTATCCGACTGCGTATGGGAAAAATGCTTTGGACGAATCGTCTTTTTAGTGGCCAGTATAATTCATAATGGCATTATAGTTATATATTGTACACATTTTATTATCAGGTTAAAAAATAAATAACTTATATCGTAATTGTCCTAGTTTATAGTAAAATTAAACGGTCTTAAAGTTAAAATTTAGAATAAAGGAAGATACACCTTTGACGAAATATGGTAGTTTGGTTAGGAGAAGTTGGTTGAGAGATACAGTTATTAGACGCCGAATAAGTAAACTTATTTATTGCGCAAAAGTTACGGATAAAATTATTGGCCATATTCAGGACTCTGAAAATACAACATAACAAACATTTAAAAAAATGACAAACATATAAATACATCGGTCTTAGCTTCATTGGTGTTTGTTGCCACAATGGGTAATCAAATAGTTAATTAAAAAACACTATAATCCTGATTTACTGGAAATTCTTAAGAAGCAAAATGAAATCACAAAAATTTAGAATATATAATTTTAACTGAAATCTTATTGTTATCCATATGATAGATAATATGGTTCGACTGGCAGTTGTTTAAGATAAGAAACTATAAAAAAAAACTATTTATTTACCAACGTTTTGACCCACGTGACAGTTTTTCATCAGAGCTTCTCTTTTCCAATTACGGAAACGAAAATAATATGTATTTAACACACGGTAAACTAATAAATCTTCAATTTTATAAATGTTCATCAACTTTGTTGATTAATTTCCATATCATTCAAAGCTCTATTTAGTCAAAGTATTATCTTCATGCATACTATTCTTGTTTTATGATTTTAAGGTGAATATTGTATTTATATAAATATAAATTAGTTTAATGAATGAGTTGACTTCAAGGGACATCTTTCTGCCCCTCTTTAAGCTTTCAAACATCTGCAAAGACTGTTATAACCTAAGATTAAATTCTCTTAACTCCGAAAAATATTTATGAATTTTTAAGAAGAAACGTCCTGTTTGGGAGTTGCGTTTTAGGAACTTAGTTTGGAACTAACTTTACCCGCAGCACGCCAGGAATTGTTAATTTATCTAGTTATTTATTTTTCACATTATTTTTTAATTCACACCTGTCAGCATTATTGTGACAACTAGCAAATAGGATTAAAAAAAAAAAAAATAATAATAAGATGTGAGGCATAAGGAAGGACAGTACTTAGCAGCGCGTCTTCTCGGCAGCTTGTTTTAATGTATGTTGTACAACAGATTTTACTTAATTGAAGGCTTCTATGTGGTGTTCATCAGTCTATCATTATTTGATTACGGTACATTTGGATGGTTCACGTTTTTAGTTAGCTGAGCGAGGTCTTGAAGAAGGTTCAAAAGGGGCTGGATAAGATTATTCAACCCTTTTATTATTATTGCAAAATTTTGATCGTGTAATCCTCAAGCTCTTTAGAACTTGGCACCCACGATAGTTGGCTGGATTTCCTCCTTGGCAGTTGGCGCGTGTCGCTAGTGTTTTTCTTGCCTTCGTACAAGTTGTGTTATCCTGGTTAAGACCACATCTCACACAACATGGAGGGTGCTTACAGTACGACTTCGTGTGACCGTACTGCTGGTATTTATTTATATTTATTGTTTATATTTTGTTTATTTATATTTATATGGCATCTGATACCCTGTGGTATAACTCTTTTTCTTCTGGGTTCTTCCACTTTTATTTTTGTATACAATATGGATCGAATTTCGAAACTTTTATCATTGTAGGTTGATTTTGAGGTATCAATAAAAAATATGGGAGTAGGTTTTTCAACCGAGACATTGCATTGCTTATATTCACTACTTTATTGCCATATTTTTCGATATATTTTAGATAGTCTTATTTATCTTTTAGTCTTATAATTAGAACCATAAATCTGTGAGGCGAAAGTCCATATGGGTTTAGGTAAGTATGTACATGTATTCAGTTTCTGTCTAATTTTTAGTTTTGAAGATTACGATAAAAGAAAGCGTAGTACTTTTAGTCGCTGGTTGAGAGTCTTTCTTTTCAACTTGACATCTGGGCCCCAAGTCATCCGTCAGTCGAGTGTTAGGGCCTGTTTATGCTCTACGCGTTTTGGAGACTGAAGCTGCAGCGGATCCTATATAATTCTATGAACCTTCAGTCTTCGAAACAAGTGCAGTATAAAAAGGCCCTTAGTCCTACACAATGTACGGAGTTAGTCTGAGGAATTAGGTTGTTGCCGATAAAAATTGGTGTGCAAGCGTAAACGTTAAATGTTTTCAATGGTTATCATTTATTCGAATTTTCTAAACAGAATACAAATTTTGTTGGAGCATCAAATGATTTTGTACAATCAGGGAGGCCAGTATGAGATCGTCGTGTGATGTTAAAATTGCATCATCATGTGTTCAAAATTTGTTATATTATAATTGACTACTGTTATTCCCGACAAAAACTGTTTAATTTTGAACCAGGATTATCTTGTTCAACCAAATTAAATATAGAAACCACAATTTCTTTCTTTATTTTTTTTTATATTAGTAGTTGAATGGAAGATAAAAGAATAGTCTAGAAACTCTATCCTTATCAGTCTGTTTGTTTCCATCCCAAGCCTCGCGTGGGGCAATAAAAACATCTGCCAAGTAAAGATTACTCGGTGTAACAGATTGTTACTAACAACTTTATGCCGGTAACAAAATAAAGCTGGGGTTAATTCCTATCGTGTTTGGCATTAAGAGTTACTAAATCTACAACGTTTTCCTCTATTTTATTGACCTTCTTTCACAAAAGAAATGGTGACTTAATTTTTATAAAATACGTTAATAACTTGAAAGCAGAAAATTATATTTCTGTTTTTGGTTTATTATTTTCAATAATGAACCTTTGTAATTAACCAAAAAAATAAGCTATGTAAACAGTTATACACTTATATAGTTATTTAGAAATAAGAAACCATTGTGTAATAATTTACAGCGTTTTTTTGCTGCCTATAAACTTAAAAAAAGAATTTTCGAAAGAGAAAAAAAAAGTACGATAAGGTCGATTAAGGACTTCAAAGTCTTAAAATTGTGAAAATGCCAACATTTAATTACAGGTTTCAGTTTTAATTTTTAAAATAAAATACATGAAATATACTTTCACTATATCACATTAATTAAATCAAAAACCAATCGTATGTTCGATGGCTAGAAAATCGGTTGTAATTGATCACTTCATCAAATTAATTATCTACTTAGTAAGAGTTTTAGGCCCGCTAGGAAATGCATTTTCGTAATAGGTATGGTAAAACCGAATTTTTAAAAATATTTCTAGAAGTATCGGCGCACAAGACTGAAACGACAAGAAACTGCCTGCCGCTTTCAGTTACTTCGACACTGGACAGACGCTCTAACCTTCCTTCCACTTAATTATACATGGCTCATCTATATAACCATCATAAGGTCTATCTATTGGGTTCTACTAAACCATGAAATCTGTCCCGTGTTCTATCCTTAGAATCCAAAATCCTTAATGCTCCTTACTAGGTCACGAATAAACTCATCCATAATGACCTTAATGTTTCATTTATTGCTGATTTGGCCCTGACCTAGGTATCAATCCTTCCATGACAAACTCCCCTCCGACACAGACCCACTAGTTTCAATCATATCTTCTTCCATTCCTGAAAGTCCTCCGAGGCGTCTGAAAAGAAGATGACCTCGAGACCACCTAGTTTAGGTTACCTACCGGAGTGCTGCCATTAGGCAGTCTCTCCTTATGTCGTTTTCATTTATTTTATTTCAGAGCTAATTTACTTGATTTATTAACCAATACAGTTATAAAAATCAATAAATAGATTTTTTTTAAAATTCTAGATGTACGTTTTGTTCGACGAGGAAGTCAATTATGCGTCTGGCTGGACTATTACATCGATTCACTAAAATTTGATCCTCAGTTTTGAAGTAGTGAAATTGCGCGCAGATTGTTTTCAAACTATCCTTTAAATTATTTCGCCATCAAGAGAGATTTGAAAGAATCCCAATGGTTGAAACTGAGTGTATTTTAATACTCAGTTCGCGGCGAAAGAAACCTCATCGTTTTCTCTTTTTGTATCTATTGATAATTCAAAAGCCACACACCAGATAAATATCCTCAATCCGAATCGATGGCGGTGAGAAATTTCATGTTTTTTCGGACGATTCCGAAAATGTAGGAAATAGCAGATCGGAAAGAAGCCCATTAGCCTCATAAGTCGAAGTATTTATGCCTTTGTTTTTCCTTCCTTCTATATGTACTTTAGATACCTAGACGCTATATAGCTTTATGAGTCAGATTATTTTTTTGTTTTTAATTATTTGTTATATTGTTAGAAATAAACGTTTTAGAGACCCCTGAGTCCAAATAACCAAGTCCTGCAAAAGTCTTAGTGTGAAAGTGGTAAGTCTAGCAAGAATAGTTGTAGGAAACTGAAATTTCGGTATGGCTTCATATGATTCCATAACACCATTCTCGATTAAATTTATAGCAGCATCACTCTCAGTACATAATATACTCTTACTATATATTTTATGTAGAATATAAAAGAATAGAAAAAATATTATTCTGGGACAGGGTCTTTTAAGAATAATTGATATGTACAATTAAGATATACAATATGTTATGCCACAAGACCAAAGGATTAAAATTAATTCTTATTCACAATGATATAAGAAGAAAAGAATTAATTAAATAATAAATAAATTAAAACAAAAGAGAAAAATAAATAAATAGTTTCTGATATATTAATGTGTTGAACAAAATTAAACATTAAAACTGATTCATAATAATTGATCCATATAAAAATATGAACAATATATAATAAATTTTCTCTTTTAATAGATATTTGATTTAAAATATCAGGCTTGTTGATCGTCTGTTTAGGATGACAGTATGTACTGGAACAGCTGGACTTGAATGATTGTAGGGAAGAAGCATGGTGGATAATGAGCAGATAGGGAATACCAGAGGGTGGTAGAGCGAACAAGAAAGGAATGATCAAAAGTTGTTGTCCTATGGGTAGGATTATGAAGATCAGAATCGCGCGATCTTGTTTGGAGGGAGCACACACACACACACACACACACACACACACACACACATATATATATATATATATATATTTTAATAAAAGCTTATAATAAAATTGGATATTATTTTATATATGTACATTTTATATTATTTTTGCTCTATCTTACACACACACACACACGCACACCCTCTCGCACGCATACACACACATCACAAACACAAACACACACACGCAACATATATATATATATATATATATATATTATATATGTTGCGTGTGTGTGTTTGTGTTTGTGAATGTGTGTGTATGCGTGCGAGAGGGTGTGCGTGTGTGTGTGTGTGTAAGATAGAGCAAAAATAATATAAAATGTACATATATAGAAATAATATCCAATTTTATTATAAGCTTTTATTAAAAATAATTACATCTTTACTCCTTCTAGCTACTATCTTGAGATTACTTTCAGAACCTGTCATCGTGTATTGCGCCGTTACTTATGCCTCCAGCTGCCTATATATTCATATTCCCAGTTATGAAGTGAAATCTACTTAAGCCGTGGGGGCAAAAAGGTAGACAAATAAATCATGAATTATCTTATGAAATTTTAAAGCGAAATCTCAGAAAAATTTGCATCTTATGATAGCGCCTCATATTTGCATTCTTTATTAATATATTCAATTTCATTTAAAACTCCACCTCGTCCAACACCTCGCTGTTTTACATCTTTAATAAAATAACCTTCCGATTAAAATATTATAACGGAGAGTTTTCATTTTGTTTAAGAGTCGTAGGCGGAAGAATCTTTTTCATTAGACACTCATTTCATCTTCTTCTTATTAAATTCCGGTTAATAAAAAAGGTAATTTTATGCAAAGAAGAAGGTGTGGCTTTTATGTTAAAATTTAAAATAAAAATTTATTTTCATTTCCAAGAAATTAATTCACTTAAGTTTAAGAGCTTATAAGATTGAGTTAATTATGGAATAACTTACTGCTTCATCTTCAGATAAAAAAACAAATGATCAAATTAACAAAAGTTCTTTACAAACAACCCTATACTCTATAATATGTATAGCACCATAAACATATTAAAGCAATAATTATATTTTTTTTTTCCGAAGGATCCATACATTCATAATCATAAAAATCGTTTATGTCAACTAACAATGGTTTTTTTATTTTAATTATATAATGTTAGTACAAATTATTTAAATTAAAAAAAAAATCACCATTAAAAATTTAAATCATATGTTTTGAGTGAGGTAAGAGTATGATTGGTTTTTATTGTTAATTTCGTCCGCATATAAAATATATACCTTCTTCCCTTCTCTGGCACGACAGTGTAGACCGTTGGCCGCGTGGTGTAATCACCTGGGAGAATATACCCGAGCTAGGGGCTGTGAGTTAATTCCCATTTAATTATTTGCTTATAAAAAAAGTTCCACCGGAACTTAGATTCGAACTCACAACCTATGACGTGGGAAACTAGCCACTCAGCCACAGGCTCCTATATATAAATATATATATATTCTAATTATCATTCGTTTGTATACTGTATTGTGCTAAGAGCTTGCCGTAGTGTTAATGTTTTCACAGTTACTATTTTTACTTTCACTTACTATATATAGTAAGGGAAAGTATTGCGATCGTGAAAATTTTCGAATTCCAGTTTTCAACGGAAATACACATTTTAGAGTCCCCTGAGTCCAAATAACCAAGTCCCACAAAAAGGTCTGTGTGTGTGGTAACTCCCGGACGGAAACGGTAAGTCCTATGAAACTGAAATTTCATATTTAAGACAAATATACGCCCGAAACGTTCAAAACATTTTTCATAAAAATGAGCTTACCAGAAGAGCTACTTTATACTATGCATTTTGCACCTTTTTTTGATTTTCTCGGTTCCGAAGATTTTGATTAAACTTTAATAGGCTTTATGTAGTTTTCATTCTGATCAAAATGGTTTGACAGGGCTTAAATGCCGATATTTTAAATTTTCTTTCGCTAAACTACCTTTAATTTGGTAGATTCTATAAAAATAACTATATTATCTTGTTACCACTGATGAAAAACAGGTAAATATATAAATTGAATAAATTCGATACCCAACTAAAGGAAAAACTGAAAAAATATTTTTTTAATGCAATTTTTCTCTTTTGAACATAAAAACAGTAATATACATGTTAGATATACCGTTGGAAAGCTTTACATTTTAGAAAAAATATTATCTTATACTTAAGCTTGTAAAATTTTATAGAGAGTGATGAAAAGAAGATCAACTAACTGATTATTTTAGAAGAAAATATAATAGATTTTTTATAAAACACATGTTTCTATAGAAATTCAATTTAATTAATTCTTTAATAGTTTCATTAATTTTTATCTCTAACTGTATTTGAAAATTCTTTAATTGATTTTAACAACCGTAAGTGAAAGTCGTGTGTTGCCCGCACCAGATTTTGTTTGTAATTTTTTTTTTCCAGTGGCGCGACAGGCCGTGTATACTATGGATAAGGCTTACGTTTCTCGATGATATTTGCAGTGTAGGGTTATCACACCCTACTCACAGTTAATATTATGTTTTTGAATTCTAGTAGTGATTTTTTCGGAGGCGTATTTTATTTTAATTTTGTTACAAGCTATAAAATTTATTTTATATTAAACATTTAATTTTTCATTTGATAAAATGTTTGTGTTAGTGTTATTTTAGTGTAATAATAATGAAACTGTGTTAATTTTCATGTGATAATAATTCTAATTTTTAAATACATTATATGAGTTTTTATGTGGGAACGCCCTGAAACCTAGACTCAGCATAAAATGGTTGTAAAAAAAAAAAGAAATTTTTATGTAAGAAATAAGAACCAATTTGTTATTTAATATTAAAAAATAAATACTTTTTTAATAAGTACATGAAAAAATAATTTCTTAAAATAATGGAACTTTTATGCTCATTACCAGAAGGTTTTTTAACTTTCCTAGGTATTCCCTGTTAAATCAGACTTTACAACAACTTTTGACAGTCTATGGAATCATATGTTTTTTCGAAAATTAAAATCAGTTGACACACACATACGAATCCTCAATTCGCGTGTCCATAAGTTATAGTATGATATTGATTTATTAATCATAGTAATAGTTAATAATAACCTTTTTAACATTTAAGACTCCCTTTGTCTTTTCAAATATACTCTACCTAGGACGTAGCCAGTACAGACAAAGGAATCCTCACCTGTACTTAGGTAACCTACAATACCCAACACCTTCATTACCCACATAACTCTTTCTTTGCCCGCCTTCAGTCGCCTTCCTCTTCCCCCCTACTATATTTACTCATCCCTTGCTATATCTTCCCCTCTCCCTCGGATCCTCAGTACTATCACTCTTGTTGTTGCATTGCTTGTGTTAATCTCATAGAAGGAGAGCTGGAAATAGAAGCATGCATTCATCTAAAACTCCTCAGCACAGTATATATGTTGTATCCAAAAGATGTATGTTTTACCATAAAAGTGATTTCTAAATATCTCCACTGTGTGTGATTCATTTACCATAATCAACCACACAGACACAGCAATAGACTTATAAACGAAATGCCTGTTAGTAGAAAGCTGAAAAGAAGCTGGATGAGGCAATTTTCTTTCCCATGCTTGCTATGTCTGCTGCTTACGTTATATGTAGCATATGTGCTAATTGCTCGATAGCTTCCAGCAGGTGTGAATTATTAATGTATGATACACCAAATCAAATTTATTTAAAATTGTCCAGCTTATCAAAGACTCCGATAGAACAGTACTCTTGTTTTAAATTTCGAAAGGATCTTTAGTATTTGGTTATGTTGCCATTGATATAAATTTTACGCCTACTGTTAAAAAAAAAAAAAAAAAAGTTTCTTAAATATAAAAATGTTAATGAAAGATATTAAGGTGTAATGAAATATCACATTCCAGAGCAGATGAATGAAATCACCCAATCGCAATTCCTAACCATGACGTAGTTCCTTAATATATAATGTTATAATGAGAGGTTTCTTGTTTGATTATACACTTAGGTTGCTGGAATTACTCGTAGAACTTAATTTATAGGGTCATCAAACTTATTGATAAATTTATTTATACATGATTATTAATGTGGGATATACTAAATCAAATTTAATATATTTAAGGCATTATTGAAGAAACAAGCTAACTAGAAACTGTAAAGCTGTAATTATTCTCGACTGATAAAGAATTCAGTCGGATCAAATAGCCGTTAGGATGTGATTTAGATGACGCGGTGAAAGACAATACAATCAAACGCGGTTTCGGAATTAAAGCAGTTGGAGGCAGGCTACAGCTCCATTTACCCCCTCCCTCTCTCTCCTTACCCCCTCCATCCCTCTACTTCCCTTAAAACCACTTTGCCGTCACTATCTCAGTTTACTGTCTTTCTCATGTAACATAAAACCGAGCTTCCATCACTCTTTTAAGTCCGACCTTGAAATTTCATCATTTACGGTTTTTAATTTTAATAAAGTTGATATTTGTTGTCATTTTAGATTAGTTAAATAATTTTTGGATAAATAATTTTTATTGATATTTACAAATGTATATAAATATACAAGTAAACTTGAAAACACTTCTAGTGGAAACCAGGTGGAAGCACTTCAAAGGTTTGATTAACTTAGTAGATTTCGATGCCATCGTATTTTAAACGGCTTGGAGGATAATCAGGAATATATGGAAATAATAGGTTATGGACAAGTGGGTTTCAGTGAACTGGTAATTTGGTATTTAATGAACGACAATATAGCTTAAATAGATATAATCCATTTCGGACTAAGTTTGGAACTAATGGAATTTTATATCTTTATATATGATTTTATTGATGATAAAGAGGATTTTTTATCTGTTAAAGATCATCCTCATGATGGTTCAAAATTATTCCAAAAAAGAAGTAAAACAAGCTATTTATTTAACCAATGTTTCGAGTCATGTTGATAGAAAATAATAACATACAGTTTTAGTGTGCAAATAAATAAATGACCATACAAAATTAACAGAATAAAAAAACATAATAATCAGAAATTAATGAGTTAAAAGAGCAGAAAACAATTAGCTTTTTTTTCATGGCTATTTATCAATTTATTTCAAGGCTATTATAAATAAAAGAATTAATGGAATTAATAATTCTTTTAGTACATATTGACATGGATACATCTGAAACTTTCATTTTGTAACCTTTTATAACTTTTTTTTTTTTATGATAGTTTCCCAGTCGGCAATTCAGTGTAGCATGTTTTTTGTTTTCTTTATGTAACATTTGTCACTAGGACCTGCCGTTTAGGAACTATATTAATTCGAATAAAAAAAAAGTTACATAGTCTGAATATAAATTGATGATTTAAAAAAAAAAAATGTTTAAGTTACCGAAAGACATATCCAGGAAGAAATAATAATGTCAATTTTTGTAAAAAGATATCTATTCGAATAAAATTGTAAATTAAAAAAAATAAAGTCAGTAGAGTTTAATATTTGGATAGCAAATATCTTTGTGGATTAATGGACAATTTAGAGATGGCTTTAACTTAAGGTAAAGAATTTTAAAGTCCAATTGGTTTACTAAAGTTATGTTATAAAAATATAAGAAAAATTATTTTAGTGAACTTCTTTCAGTGCCTTCAATTGATTCGTCTCAAAATGACTGAATGTATTAAATTAACGTATTGAATAAAATTTATTTATCTAATATTGAACTTACTAATCTATTTTAAAATGTTTAAAATTAAACTCAACTATTAGTATTTATTGAACCTATCCAACTTCAAAAGTATGAATTTCCATTAGGGGTTTAGAGTTTATGCCATGGTTTAGAGTTATGTGATGAATAATTCCGGCGTGTGATTAAGATGGGATATGATAGGGCTAATAGAGGCTGCATAACATCTAGATTACCATTAGCACGATTCGGATCGTATTTCATTATACAAATCTAGTCTAATAGTTCCATTTGAAAAAAAGTTACAAATGATTACAGGTTAGTTTATGTTTTTGTTTATTGTATAAATTAATTTTCATAATTAAATATTATAATTTGTGACTTTATTATACATAGCTCAACTTTATTTTTATCTTTCTTTTTTGTTTTTCTTTTGTTTACCGCGCTTTACTGATTCTAAAACTGTATACATGCTTTTCCCTGTCTTCAAAAATAACTGGATTATAGGCGTATGAATGTGTAAAATTTCATTTTTTTCTATTTTTTATAATTATTTGCCTTTTTTTTGGTTAAAAAACTCTAGTAAATTTTTTCTTTATCTTTAAAAATAACCGATTAATGGAATTAAATCCCTTTTAATCGGCTGCCATTTTAAAAATAACTAGGTGATATCAATGTCATATATGTTAGGATCATCGTTTTATGCTCTACTATTTTTATGGAGTATTTAAAAAAAAAATGGCGTTATTTCTTCTAACGAATGAGTCTCTGCTGCTGCTTTGTCAACTTGCTCGTTTCCGAATATTCCAGAATGACTGGGAACCCAAAAAATATATTATTCTTCTAGAATAGTCCTCCAGCTGCTTGATTCTATAGTGGACCTCCTGAACAATGGGATTTTTAGAAAACAGATTTGAAATAGCTCTGAGAGCACTAAGTGAGTCTGAGCTTGTTAGCTCAATCAATAAATCAATAATTGTTATTATTGATTCGTTTGGAGATGATAAGGGTAGAAGGATAAATTTCTGGATAGCCGTCAACTCAGCGGTGAAAACGCTACAATTCCTATTCAGTTTGTACTTGTCGAATTTGTCATCGTCTAGCACTGCACACGCAGTAGATTCGTTAGTTTTGGAACCATCAGCATAGACGACTTTGTTGTACTGATGTTTGTGAAGTTCAGTTAGGAAAGTTTGAGAGATTTCTTGTGGAGAACATGTTTTTACTTTGGAAACTTTCAACATTTCACAGTTAACGTTAGAATGTGACATTGTCCATGGTGGTAGCTTTTTCTCCGGTTTTATAAATGGATGCTGCACCAATTCAGAGACCACCCATCTCATTCTGCACCAGAGGGGACGGGATGAGTTTTTCAATTGTCCATATTTGTCAGCGTTTTCCTGTAAAAATACAGAACTGTAGACAGGGTTGTCAGGTTGTGTATAACTTTTAGTTATATATTTAGCAGCTAGCTTTTGGCGACGATAAGAAAGAGGTAGAACTCCTGCTTCCACACAAAGACTATTTTACTGGGCTAGTTCTAAAAGCTCCGGTTGAAAGGCGTATACCGGCATGGTGAACTGCATCTAATTTGTTTATTTTATTACAAGTAGTAGAGGCATATATGAAGCAACCATGATCTATTTTACTAATTATTAATGTCTCATGTATACAAAGCATTGTGTTCCTGTCTGATCCCCATCTGGTGTTTACCAATTTTTTCAGGATTTTTAATCTACCCACGGTCTGAGAGCGAAGTTGTTCTATATGGACAGACCAAGTTAGTTTACTATCGAGGTATAGTCCTAAAAACTGAACATGATTTTTGTATTCCAGGGAAATATTATTTAAATCGACTTGCTTTCTATTCGTTATACGTTTTTTACGCGTCATTAACTGCAAGCTCTCAAATGTTAAGAGGGGGAGGGTGTAATTTTTTATTTATTTTTGTCGATTACAAAGGTTCATCATTGAAAATAATAAACCAAAAATATTTACTGTTAGGAAACAGAAAAATAATTGATAATAATTCATTCAACAGTGATAACGATATATTATTGTATTCGTAAATCCGTAATGCTTTACTGGCTGATTTTTTTGTTTGTTTAATATTTGAAGAAAATATAGAAACATTGAAGTCTCAAATTTGGAGTTTTTTTTCCTCTTCATTGATTACAGAATTTCATTTTGGAAAATAATAAGCTCCAAGTCCAAACAAACATGCAATATAATGTAAATATCAATTTTATATTGTTGGCGCGTACGCGAACTAGAAATAATAATATTTATTTTGATTCATTTAAATTTAATTAGATTGAACCGTGGATACGACACAGATGTTTAATTAGACTGTCTTTTGTTTTTTATAAAGCGTCAGTCTGAATTGAGATTTTGTCCCGATTGTATGTTTTGTAGTCCGTGACGATATTTGTGGTTATATACGATTCCCGGTCACGATAGAGGGACTCAATTTAAGAATTTAGGTTCTCCTAAGTTTTACAAGATAAAATCTAGGAGCAGCTGGAGGAGACTGTCCAGCCTGAGCGGGCCCGTATTAGGTAAGCTACTGTCTATCTTAAATTTACTTGTAAAACGACTTGGAGATCCCTTATTTTGGGCAGAATCTAAATTTAAAGTTTTTATTATTATTTTCTTATCATACAGTCCACAACCAGAGAATTTTAATTGGTACAATTAGTACCATATATATTTGATAAAATTATAATTACTTTATAAATTAGTCAAATAGGTACCTACAACCAAATTTAAAAAAAATTGAATAATACTACTTCTTCACCCTATCTTGATACCATCTTGAGAATGAAACAGTGCCATCGAAGAGTATTCAAATTCAATTTCCTAGATTAATCCTTGTGATTTTGAGGTTAGGCGTGATGAGAATAGAAATATCAACATAGTGGAAATTTACTATGCAAAGTTATGATAACTTTTTTTTATAAGTCTATGCATAGAAATGAGAAAAGTATAAAAATATATGTGGTATAAACTGAAAATTTGATGCTCTCTATTATCGAGTTATAGGAGAGTAAACTTGTATGAAATACTTTTTTTATAAAATAATAAATGCTTATTTTAAATTGACGATTCTGACCAAACTGTTGAAAGAAATCTATTGAATAACTTATATTTTATTGGGGGAGATGTTAATTCGGGGTGCAGTCATCAAATAACTTAATTAGGTATAAACTTAATTTATTTGCGCCACATAATTTATTTTTATTAAATAATTAATAAACAATATACAATATTGCACACGATTTCATTATGTTTTTACAATTTCAGTTATTTATTATCGCGACTCTAAAATATTGTAGTAATGTTCCTAGGCATCATTTCTTGGCCATGGCAAATCAGAGCAAAAAAAAAAAAAAAAGATATTAAGTGCTAGAAAAATAAACTCAGAAAAATGCCACCAAATAACCTTTACGCTTCCTCGTAAACCTATGACATCCTGCCCTACAGTGTCCTAATATTCCTTATTTCACTATTTAGTATTATTAGTATTCACTATAACATTCACTATTTAGAATTCCTACTTGAACAACTTCTTTATGAAATCCTCACACAAGACTGAAACTACAAGAAACTGCTCACTACTTTTGGCTACTTCAGACAGACAGATAGACAAACGCTCTAACTTTCCACTTAACTACAAAAGGCTCATTTACATGACTATCATAAGGCCTATCTGGATTTGACGGAGTTGGGCTTTGGGACTCTACAAAACCATCAAATTCTTGCCGTATTCGATCTTTTTTTTTTTTTTTTTTCAGTGGCGCGACAGGCAGTGTAGGTCCTGGGCCTCGTGGTATAAACTCCTGCGAGTTTACACTCACATTTCACGATGCAATTTTTTTTTAATGTAGGTTCATCACTTCCTATGACTAATTATGTGAGTGACAACCCTTTGGTTAACCCCTTGGACTGGTCTCACATACCCGGGGGAGAGGTTGTGAGTGAATCCACATTTTTTTACATTCTTATCGCGCTAGCCACTCAGCCACGGGCTCCCCCGTATTCGATCCTTACAATTCAAAATCCTTCGAGATATCTCCAATGTTCCTTACTTTGTAATAAACGAATAAACTCATCCATAAAGACCTTAATGTTCCATATGTTGCTGATTTGGCCCGAGCAGGTATCAATCCTTTCATGACAAACTCCCACTTTAACCTACTAGTTTCAATCTTGGTTTCTTCGATTTATGATAATCCTCAAAGGCATCTGAAAAGACGATGGCTTTGAGACCTTCTTGTTTACATTACCTTCTGTAGTGCTGCCAATAGGCATTTTCACTTCAAGTCTTTTTCGTGTATTTTATCTGATAGTTAATTTACTTGATGTTTTTACTGATTCAGTTTTAAATTGCAATAAATAATAGTTAAAAAGAAACAGTGCCTGAAAATATTTAAATACATCGAAAATTTTTGGATCTAACTAACTCTTGATAGTAAAAAAAAAAAGAAAAAAAAGTGCATATCGAAGGTTTCCTCTTATTTTTGATAGATTGATGTGTGTTCCAAGTTACAAGAATTGTTTCTCAGCCAATTTCAGCATCTACTTGAATTAGGGATTTCTTTATCTATTTTCAAATATAAAATAGCTTTTTAATTATTTCCTCTTAGCCTGATATTCTATATGATACAATGAAATTCCAATATATAATTCAAATAATGCAACGCTTCGATAATGGAGAAACGTAATTTTTCATTCTCTTAACTAGAATTGTGCATTTGCACGCGACAACTTTGAGCTACATTACGTGTGTAGATCTGATACCAGGATCAACAGTGAACATTATTTTCTCGAAGAAACCTGATAAAAAAAGGTCTTGTTCTGCGTCACATATCAACTACTAATGCCCTTTGTTTATCCGATATAATACAACTGACCCAGATTGCAACGGCGCGTTGTTCTCAGGCGATGTGGATGGCGTCAAAGCCTTTGATCTCTTCATACTCAGTTGTTTTTCCTATCTTGTAGGAGTTGGGAATGGAAAAAGAAATACCTTATGTTCAAGTTCAAGGTCATTTATAAGAAACTCTTTGTATCTAGTAAGAGATACGAAGTAAAATATGATGGAACTATGACGGTAATAAATTAGAGACCTCAGAATCAAAGTTTTGGTTGGCTTAAATCGGATGATATTTGTATAGCAGCGGATATTGACCTATCAACTCTAGTTAGAATATATTGATTACCAGTAGGAAAATATAATTCATAGGGTTCGTGAAACTGCTTATATTTTCAGAACTCCCTCTGTAGGTACAACACTAGGATAAGTGCCAGAAAATCCAGTCGCTGATTCTGTAGTGTAAAACAACATAATATATTAAAATATGGTTTGATTTCATAAGGAAACTTATAAAACTTTATGAAGTCACGTTTTTTCTTATATAGCAAGCGAAATGACTGTATTATTTTAATACCATTTAACACGTTAACGCAGGGGCGAATATCTGTTTTTTCGCGTGAGGCGGGACTGTACTTATTCTTCGTGGGGCGGGGCGACACTGTTGCAAATTCCAACGTGTTTAATGCCTGATCACAATAGTTCCAGACTTCCAACGCTCTAAATGCGAGATTTAACAGTTTTGACATCCACATATGACTTGAAGAGGAGTAATTATGGAAATAATTAAAAATAATGATTATTATATTATTACATATAATTAAAAATAATTCTTATATTATTATTATTATTATATTTTTATATCATATTATGGAAATAAAAATATGAAAAAAAAAAACACGCATAGCTAAATAAAATTCTTAAAGAAGAGTAATCAAGTGAAATTAACCAATAAGTGTTCTTTTGAGGAGGATGTTGATTGTTATAAAATCTTTCATAAATAAACCCTTATGCTTGTCAGTTCATATAATAGTGAGAAAAAAAAAAAAAAAAAAACTTATTTTTTAAAAACAAGTGCCTCGTCGCACCACGGGATAGTTAAGCATGGCCCACTGGTGGGTCACCCCGCCCTACGGAATAGTCAAGTGTAACCAAGTGTCACTCCAGCGTGAATGTGTTAATACTTGGGAAGAACACGAATATGACGAAATATATGATATGTAGTGATATATTTACATATCAATGATGATCATCTTCGGTGATATATATGCATTAGGTACATTTGATAATAAATTTAAGTATTTATTATAAATAGAAGCCACGTCTCCACGATCCCCACAGATAGACCAACCTTAGTAGTCGTACATTAAGGAACAGTTCTCCTACTTTACATAATATACAAACACAGCATGTCCAACTTGTAAGACTACGGACTAACCATGGCTGCACAAAAAAATATCTAAATTTAATGAAAATAGAAAATGATGGCAATTGCGTAACATGCAAAGTCCCTGAAGACCCGCGTCACATTCTATTCCGATGCAGGAATATGGGAAGCAAAGAGAAGCGATGGTTCCCCTAGAAACAGAGGCCATGTTTTTACAACAATTAGATGAAAAAAAATTTCGATGATCAAGCAGTTCTTTATTAACGCTGAGTGCAAAATATAGAAGAAAAAAAAATACTTCACAGAATTTATTTTAATGTTAATAGTGTTATTATTTTATTTTTTCTATCTCTTTTGAGTTACCTTCCTCTCTCATTTACATTATTCTATATCTACTTAATTTATTGATACTTTTTTTTATTCCTTTTGGTTCCGTAACCTAACTTTTTAGTAAACTGTGGCAAATACATATTGACCATATAGGATTTGGTGTCAAGTCTTGACGTTCACTTGTGTATAAAAAAACACACAAAAAAAAACACAGCATGCATGTTAGCTCCGAAAGTCTGACGGTAACGTATGCAGACGATACAACTATCTCAACAAAACATTTCAATCAACAACACGCTACACAGACATCACACCATAGATAGTTAGAACACAGCTTCATCTAAATTCCACAGAAATATACAATTAAATATTCTTTCAATATTCTTCTGCTTGACATAGGCAGATATATTGGCCTCATATCTAAAGCAAACAGATAACTTTCATCGAAAGGATATAACCTTCATACTCATACGCATGGCAGATCTGCGGGAAAACTAAAAACGACGTAAATATGTAAAACTTAAATTTTTCGATCTAAAACGTTCAGAACTATAACAAATTCTCCTTGGTACGTTAGAAAAATTACACTACCTACACACCTTCACAACAGTCAGCCAACAGGTTCGAACGCTGTACAAAACTTTTCACAACAACTAACATGGACACCGGTACATTAATACATAGCATGGCCAATACCAACATACCTCAAAACACTTGCAAAAGGATGAAAAGAAGTTGGATGAGGGACCTCCTGACATAAATGCCGCTGACCATCCTCTCTCCATCATGCCTATCACGCGACCATATCACAACCTTACTTTACATTAACAGATTGTCAACTCTATGGCAGGTTTGAATAAAAAATATTTAGATAACAAAAATACTCTTCCACTCATTATTCCTGTTACAGCTATAAAGTTCAGAGGAATGTTGAATTGAGTATGAACAGTTTTATAGGATGATGCGTTAGTTAATTCAGTGTGAGATGGGAGCAGTGACGGAATGTTGAACATTGCCGTTGGTTGAGGACAATAAAGTGAATTAATGACAGAAGTGAGTTTGTACAAAGGCCTTCCTCGTGTTTGCTCCTACAACCTACAACCTACGTCGCTTCTGATTTTAATTAAACCCAGGGTCTGTTCTAGTCTGCTTTGTCTGATATGGCTCCTACTTGTTTGGACTTTCAGTAATTATACAAATCCCTAACTCTTGAAAGCTTTTAATTGATAATTTCATTAAATATACTTTGCTTTATTACTGGTTAGTTATTTCAGTGTTTGAGCCACACAATATTTAAAACGACATTTCAAAGTTGCGAATTCAAATTCTTGAATTTGAATGAGAACAATTACTAAAATAAATATGAAAATTTCTTTACAGAGAGTACTGGTTTATTGTTCTCTGTTTACAGATAGAATAATTATTTATTATGTTACTAGCTGTAACCCGCGGCATTGCTCGCGATTATTTCATTTTGTCTTTATTTAAATTTGCATAAATGTATTTATGAGTGGTAACTATAAAGCGCATATGATGGAGCTGTTGTTTGGTGATGTGGTTGAAGAAACTACCAATAAAAAACACTTTCTTTATTTTTTTCTTACTGCTGTGTTTTCTTAGTGGCTGCACCCTCGACCAACTTCCTTACCATATAGTCAAAACGTGATATTAAAGCTTATTAAATTTTACATCGATATAGCGAGTTTAATCAAAATCGTGGGGGCTTTTTTTGGAAAATCATAAAAAGGTACAATATGCATTTTATACCATGCATATTGTACCTATTGATGTGGCTCTTCTGTTTAGCCAATTTCGATGGAAAAGTTTTTGTAACATCTCGGGCGTATAGTTGTCTAATATATTGTTGTAATATGAAATTTAAGCTTCATAGGACTTTTCGTTTCTACCCGGGAGTTACCACACGCATACACACAGACCATTTTGTGGGACTTGGTTATTTGGATTCAGGGGACCCTAAAACGTGTATTTCCGTTGAAAACTGGAATTCGAAAATTTTCACAATCGCAATACTTTCCCTTACTATTAATATTATAGTAAATGAAAGTAAAAATTGCATAAACAAATATGTTCGCACTTTTTTGCATTAGTTGTTTATCGAATTCGCTCGAATTTAATATTTAGCCGTTTTCATCAGTGTTATTAAGATGATATGGTTAATCTTTTGTAACGTACAAAATTAAAGGTACTTTAGAAGAAGAAAATTTAAAATATCGGTATTTAAGCCCTGTCAGACTATTTTAATAAGAATAACATATAACCAAGTCCTACATGATATTAAAGTCCATTTAACTTTACATCGACAATAGCGAGTTTTATCAAAATCGACGGAACCGTTTTTGAGAAAATCATTAATATGCATTGTATAAGGTGGCTCTTGAAGTTAGCCGATTTTGATTAAGAAGTTTTTGTAACATCTCGGGCGTATAATTGTCTTAATTATAAAATTTCAGCTTCATAGGACTTTTCGTTTCCGCCCGGGAGTTCACACACACACAGACCTTTGCGGGACTTGGTTATTTGGACTCGGTGTATCATCATAACTCCTTTGGAACTCATAACTCTTGCAAGTCATTCCAAAGAGTACTTTTAATTTTTCTGGAAACTTATAGTAATATGTATTTTATTATTAATGGAAACTATAATGTGAATGTATATTTTATAAATAAGGACGCATAGAAACAATAAACACACACTTATATTTGAATTAATAATCACATATGTGAAGATATGGGAAGGTTACCATGTTTAACCAGTTAAACAAATTTTGTTTTACGTATTAGAAAAATATATTTTTCAACCATTTAGAATAGTAATAAAAACTATCCTATCATTTAAGTTGGGCCAAATAACAGATACTCACGAAGTTTGATCAAAGTCGGTTCGGTTGTTTCAGAGTTTATCGCGAACAAACATTGTGACATTTTTATACATATAGATTTCAGCCGAGGGCTATCTTTGGGTATCTCCTCCTCAGGCACACGCAGCCTCTAGAAAGTAGGTATCCGGGATGCTGGGTGTAATCTTTATATTTACTGAACCTAAGACTCTTCATGGGCTGTAGATATAAAGGTTTCTTTAATTATTATTTCAAATCAACACATAAATAAGAGATGTTTCATGGATATTTTGTAGCATTGTTGAGTTATAGATCCTTCTGATTATGAATGAAACAATAATTTTAAGGGTTTTTATTTTTAAAAACAAAAAAATATTAGTTATATAGAAACACACCAAGAAGTCCCGAAAAAAAGCCTGTATGTGTTTTAAGTCTAGCGCAAAAACGAAAAACGGTAAGGAGCTGAAATTCCATATTTAAGACAACTATACGCCCGAGATGTTACAGCTACTGGTTCATTGAAATCGGCTAACCATAGGACCTACTTTATACTATGCATTTTGTACCTTTTTACGATTTTCTCAAAAACCGGATTTTGATTTAAACTCTATATTATGATGTAGAATTTGACGGACCATTATATGATTTAGGTTCCATTTTGATTGAAATAGTTTAACAGGGTTTACATACCTTTTAAATTTTCTTTCTCTAAAGTACCTCTAATTTTGTAGAAACTTACAAAATAACAATATAATGTTGTTATCAACGATAAAAAGCAGGTTAATATATAAGTTGAACGATTTCGATCTCTAACTAAAGGAGAAAAGTGCAAAAAGGTTTTTTTAATGCAATTTTTTTGTTTTTGAACATAAGAACAGTAATATTGTTGGAAAGCTAAAGATTTTAGAAATAATATAATCTTATACAAAAGCATGTAAAAGTTAATAAAGAGTAATGAAAAGCCGATTAAACTAAATTATTATTATTTCAGATAGATAGATTTTAATAGATTTTTAAATAAAACCCATGTTTCTATAAATAATCAATTTAATTAATTCTTTATTACTTTCACTCATTTTTATCTGTAACTGTATTTGAAAATTCTTTAATCGATTTTAACTAAAGCGGTAAGTGAAAGTCGTGTGTTGCCCGCCAGATTTTTTTCACTATTTGATTATAATCGGTATTTAGGTTCATTAATAGGTTCTAAAATGTGCTCATTAGAGGTAAAGGATATATTGTATATAAGAATATATTGAGTGACTACTAATCGATTAACTTTCATGTGCAGCTAATATGTATTAGCGTTGTGACATAACGGCCGCTAGGGAAGAATTATTTATTATGATGTTTCAGCCGTAGAGCGGCCTCCTAGGGGTACAACCAGACTTTAATAAGTGGGTATCCGGATTTCTGAGTGTGATCTCAACATGCATTGAAACTTTCATGATTTGTAGAGGTAAAGATTTTTATTTCAAACAAAAGAAAGAAATTTCGTCGATATTGCGTTGTATTATTGGGATATGGAACATGCTGATTATTATTATTTTTGTTTACTTAAGAGTTTCCACTTAAGTGGGTTTTCTCAACCTAAAACTTTCGTTCCATAATGTCCTCTCCAGTTGCCCATCATGGACCTCTCCATTTCGTCATCCCAGGTCTTTCTTGACCTTCATCGTCTTCTTTTTCCCTTAATTTTCCACAGGTAGACTTCTTTGGGCATTCTTTATTCAGGCATTCTTTACAATTTTCCGTACTACGTCAAGCGTGTTTTTTTTTAATTTCTCCAAGAATCGTTCTTTCAGCCTCCACTCTGTTTTATTACGAATAAAACATGAATTGAATTTTTTTGAAAAACGAAATTTATGTTAGTGGTATAGAGGTATATATAGCCAGATTTTGGAGCGTGCTAATTACGAAAATACAATTGACTTCTAGATTATGCAAACTTTAGTCAATTTTTGCTCTTTTTGACTTTAATCGTTATTTAAGTCCATTAATAGGTTCTGAAACGTACTAATTACAGGTTAAGAATATATTTTACTCTCGTGTTCCTATTAATCGATTAACTTTAATGTATAGTTAATAAATATAAGCGTTGTTGTTTATTGGAGAGAACAATAGTCGATGTAGCAGAATTATTTATTGTTATTTCCCCCTCCTGTGGCACACCTACCATCTATAAAATGGAAAGGACCTGACCTGTTTAGTATGATCTTGGCCTGATCACCTCCTTGCATAGTCGTTGGTCATGTAACAGTACGAATATCTAAAAGTGCTGAACCCAGGACACTTTATGTTGTTGTTTTTTCTAATTATTTACTTTTACTTATCTATAAGAGTATATAAGATACATAGTAATAAGGGAAAATATTGTGATCCTGAATATTTTCAGGATTTCCTCAGTTCAAATTAAGAAGATCCACGAAAAGATACGTGTGTGGTTAGTCTAGCAGGAATAAGAAAAGTCATATGAAACTAAAATTTTATATTTAAGATAACTATACGTGCCGAGGTGTCCCAGGGACTTTTTTTATAAAAATCGGTGAACCAGAAGAGCAACTTTATACCATGAACCATTTCACATTTTTCTCAAAAACTATTCAAACGTTTTTGATAAAACTAGCTTAATCCATGTAAAATTAGACGGGCTTAAATTTCATGTTGCAGGTTTCTTTCTTATCGAAATACACTGACAGAGTTTAAATGCTGATACTTTAAATTTTCTGCTTCTGAAGTAGCTTTAATTTTGTAGATTATTTTTAGACATCGTCTTGTTAGCATTATTTAAAAATTAGTAGATATATAAGTTAAACTAATTCAACGTACTAAAGGAGAAATGAGCAAAAATATTTTTAATGCATTTTAAAAAATGCAAAAATATTATCTTAAACACATAACTATAAAAGTCAATGGAGAATGTTGCAAAGGTGATAAAACTAACTGATTGTTGTAGATAATAATATAATAGATTGTTAATAAACCACATGTTCTAACTGAATGTGATTAATTATTTTACAAATTATTTTCATCTCCAACAGTATTTCAAAATTCTTAAATATATTATAAATAAAAGTTGTGTGATGCGCGCAAAAGATTTTTTTCACTTTTTTGCTATAATCGGTATTAAAGTTATATTACTAGGTTCTGAAACGTGCTAATTACAAGTGTAGAATATATGTTACTATCGTGAAAATATTAACTGATCAACCTTAATGTATAGTTAATACAGATAAGCGTTGTGGTTTAATGGAGAGGGTACTAGTCGCTGTAGCAGCATTATTTTAGCAGTGGAAGGGCTCTGGAATAAGGAGACCATTCTGGGGCATTCCCAAACTCTATATAGTGGGTACCTAAAAATTGGGGGGAAATCTGGGGCTAATCACAACCTTGCAAAGCCTTTAACTATGAAACAGCACGAATCTCTAAAAGTACTGAAACCAAGAAATTTTATGGTGTTTTTATTTCATTTTTTTATGTATGTGATATCGTTTATATTAAGGTGCATTATTAGATTTTAGAGTATTCTGATTCCGACAAAATTATGTATCGATCCGAATCGCAGGTCTTCAGGATAGAAACGTGACGGAAAGGAAAGATCATTAGACGACCCTGTATACATGAGCCGATGAGCTAGGTGTGAAACACAGAAGCGACGGTTCGGACGTGATAGATGTAAATTATCAGGCCCTGATTTTGTATTCCGCTCATGGCAGCCCGCCCATTTAGTTCCGTCTGGCAACGCCCTTATTCCTAGTGCTCATCATTATGACAGAGATTCAAAGCTGGCTCAATGATTTTAAGTAACACTATGTACACAAGTAACTTTTCTCTAATAAATCTATAAATACTATATAATATACAATATTATTACTTAAAGACTTACAGACTATAAACTGTAATAAATCGTTACTATATATTAAAAAATATTTCTTAAATCAAGTAGAAATATTACTCATTTTATATATCCATATCAAATATTGTACGTTTCATTTTTCAGGTTGAATATTTTAACGTTTTACCATTTAATAAGCTCTAAGCTTAAACGTTGTTTGAATAATTGCTTTATACGATTCTTTTTTTTTCTTCTTTCTCTTCCTGCCTGTGCCTTTCAGCGTGGAAGAGCCTATAGTCACTTGGTCCATCCATCTCGGTTTCTAGCTAGCAACTTCATCGATGCCTGTGTTTTCCCTCTTTTCACACCTTGCCGTTTGATACGCTCCAAATAAATCCTTCTAGGTCTGTCTCGTGGTCTTCTACTAGTCAGCCTTGCCTCCACAAATTTTCTTGGCACTCTGTCTTCCCCAATTGTACATACATGTCCATACCATCGGAGTTGTTGGTATTCTACGACTGATTTCACTCGTAGATCAGTCTGATAGAGGATCTGATGTTCTTCTGTTATTTTTTCAATTCCTATCTCGTCTTTCCTAGTTTTTCCCGATATTCATCGCCGAAATTGCATTTCAGCAGCTGTAATTCTGCTCAGGGGTATGTCATGAGTAACCCAGCTTTCACTACCAAATGATAAAGTTGGGAGAAATATGGCTATAAAATATGGAGCCTTTATAATGTTTTTACCTATCTCCCTCTTTACCACAATAGTATTGCATATCTGGTTGTAAATACTATTTGCCTTTTTTATTCTGTTTGATACTTCTTCGTCTTTTTTACCAGATTTATTGAAAATTGTCCAAGTTAGGTATAAGTATCCCCATTCTCCATTACTTCTGCATCGCACTCTATTCTTATACTGCCCACATTCACCATCCACTGCATCTCTTATAACCTTCCTCTTAAGATAATTAATACTCATTCCTTTGCAGGCGAATTCTTCTTGCCACTGTATAATGTTGCATTTTTTCTCGGTATTTGTCACCATCACGATGTCGTCTGCATATTAAAACGCCTGTGCTTGCACCGTGCTCATGTTTCGCATACAACACTCCAAGCAGCTATTACCCTGCATAATTTGTGGATTTGATCTATAAATACAATAAACAATAATGGTTCTACTTGTTTCACGCCTCTATCCAATGAATATGGCATATACTTGGCCACTTTATATTCGATAGAAATTGGCAATCATGACTCTTCAGGTTTTGCACTATTCACATATATTCACTATTTCTTAACCGATTCAATGGTTCTTTCTATTGCTTTGTTAGAAATTTAATTATTTAATTTAGTGATCATAAATTGGTATTTCTGTGTTGATTATTTTTATTCGTTATTCATTATTATCTTTTGTTTATAATTTATCACGGTGTTCTGATTAGACAATTATATATCTATATCTCCAGTTTCCTAAATCGATTCCAATGATTCTGTTAGAGGATTTAATAAGGATACCATAATCAATGATAGATTGGTAGAGGATTTAATACCGAGTCGGTGTGCTGCTGGTATTCCAACTTGGAGGGTGGACGGGCGGAATATCAAATTTTAATTTATCCTCCACACTTTACACTTCCTTATCATACCATCGCCTACACCCTCGTTGTAGCATCTCCTCGGACGATCCACCTTTCTCCTCCCCTCCAGTGTCCATCTAATATCCTCTTATGTCATCGTCCCTCATCCGCCCTCATCACATGCACTAACGACTCGAACCTTATTATTTCGATAACATAGAGGATGTTTTCCATTTTATTGACCTGATTTCCGATCATAACATGGTAATTTTCTAAGCCAAGATACTGGATGATCACTCCAAATAACCCATTTCTAGGACATTTCAAGCGTTCTTTTCGATTGACTCTCATTAAGTACCCATGGCTCGGCTAAATAGAGGATAACACTTTCGGCATACTCCACAGTGCTGAATTTATTGTTTTCATTGTGGTCTTACTTATACTTTTTTCGATGCTTTTGAAATAGCATTTGGTCAAAAACATAGCAATATTGATCAAAACTGAGGAATTATTCAAATATATGTCTGAATTTTTGTTCATCGTGAGAACTATTCTTTAAGTTGTGAGGCCTAAAGCCATTGAAGGCAAAAAGAGGTTGGCTTGATGAGCTTCTTTAGCAGTGAGTTATTCTGATGAAGGCCTCGACTGATGGATCAATGGTCAGCTCCTTCTTCCTTAATCCGGTTCGGGCCGATCTGTCACTGCCGCAGGGGGTAGATTGCTAAACTTTTTCCTTTATTCCGAAGCCTCTTAATTTTCTCTGCCTGAGTCTAAACGACATTTTGATTGATTAAGGATATATAGTAGATCGTAGATGGATTCAAAAAGCTATTGTTCAATCCAATGTATGCTAACGTTTCGTCCTAATTTATCATCACTGGACTGTAATAACTTGTTTTAGAGTTACATATTATCTAGTTCTGGCAGAACCTTCGTAATCAATCATTTCAGTTTCTATTGGACAATCTAGTGTTTCCCAAGGCAGTATCCTAATCCTAGGACCCACTCTTTGAACATATGCTGATGATACTTGTATAGTATAGGTCAATTATGGTGCAATCAGAACTCTTCAAATAACTCTTAAAACTAACATCGGAAATCTCAATTATGGTAACAGAATTTTAGAATAAAAATAAATCCCTAAATAAATAAATCCCATCGAATAACCTTAACTTTTGTTGGAAACCTATAAAGTATCGGTAAACAAGTAAACAAATCCGGTACCTTCGATTCCATCTTAACAAACTTCTACCATAAAATTCTTAAACAAGACTGGACGACAAGAAACTGCCCGACATTTTCAACTCTTATTAGGCAAAAGCTCAAACTTTACTCTAAACAAAAAACGCCTATTTGCACGACCATTATGAGAATCTGGATTAACGAAGTGGAGCTGCCAGGCTCTTATAAACGATCGAGTTCTTCCCGCATCCAATCATTACGATCCAAAACCTTCATAAAATCCTCTATGCTTTTTTACTTTGTCACGAAAAAATTAACCCTTAAGTCCTTTATGTTCCAAATGTTGTTGATTTAGCCTGAACTACGTACTTTTCCTTTCATGATCAACTTCATTTTCACTCTAATCCACTAGTTTCTATCTTTGCTTACTCTTCAACTTCCTATAATCCACCAAAGCGTCTAAAAGAAAATGGCTCTGAGACTTTCTGGTTAAAAATATTTTGGGAGAGCTGCTAATGGGTAGTGTACAGTTATACTCAGATTTAATTGATTTTTTTTTATTAATAAAGTTGCTAATTTCAATAAACACTTAAAAAAAATTACTAAGTATACATTGATACTTAAACTTAAAATTGACATTAATTTTATGAATAATGGTCTCCGAAGTAAGATCAAAATACATATTTATTAAAAATAAAGCTGATAATTGCAATAATAATTAAAACATAGAATAATGTAACTACAATTTTTTTTATTTGTTCTAAAATTCAATTTGAGATAGAAAAGATTTAATATGTATTGTAAAAAATTGATTTTGACTTATAAACTATAGTTATTCATCAGTAAAAGGTTGAATTAACGATTCCGTATGTGTCTAGTTTCCTTTCCATAAACAGTACCCCTGATCATTCAGAAAATTCGGATTTTGGATTAGAAGAAAAGTATGATAATTTCTTTTCTGAAAAAAGAACGTATTGTATACCGGGAGACAGCTTTCTAGTAGTGTAAAAGAGAAATTTATATTACGTTTTATTATACATGGGTTATAATTGTATGTCATGAGTAACATTCATCGCAATGAAAACGTTTGAAGCATTCAAAAAGCGAAAATTCCTTAGGACTATGAATTATAGAGCTATATTGAGCACTTAATGCGACGCGTGACTGCGGTTCAGTCGATTCTGTGAAATGTGGTTTCGATTTCCAGGTTTTTTTTTTCTTTTAATGGGGCCATAAATTCTAGAAGAGTGGAAAAGATTTATTTTTTATAGCTTTCTAAAGATGGATTTGATACTAAAGACTGAAATGATCGATTTGTAACCTTCTACAAATTTGTATATGGGATATCATTTTTCCCCAAAAACCTATAGCTTTTCATCGAAATATTACACATCTATATTACTAGAATGTTTTCATTTAAGGAAAAAAAAAAACCTAAAATAATATTTGAGCTCTTTTCTTTCCATTTAGCGATAGCTCATTTACTTATCAAATCATTCAACTTGTACATTCAATCCGTTTTTAATCAATGCTAAAAAGATGAAATAGTAATTTTTTTGAATATACAGTTAAAATTAAAGGTAATTTAGAGACAGGAAATTTAAAATATCACCATTAATATTTTATAAATAGGCAAACAATTTTATTCAGAATTAAACCTGCATGATATCAAAGCTGATTCCATTTTGCATCTATATAGTAAGTGTAATCACAATCGTTTGAGCAGTTTTAGAGGAAATCGCAAAAAGGTGTGAAATTAATGGTATAATATATTTATTTTTTCTTGTTAGTTTAATAGAAGAAGAAATTTGCTTTAAATCCCGTTGTAGTTGTCGTGAATATGAAATTCCAGTTTCGTACAGCTGTTTCTTTACATGCTACTTACACACACACACACACACACACTGACAATTTTACGACACAACGTCATTTTGACTCAGGAGACACTGAAAGGTGTATTTTTTGCAAAATTCGATTTTAAAAATTTTCAAGATCGCAACACTATCATTTCAATATATTTCATATGTAGGTAATTAAAAGTAATAATGAAAATAAATTGTTTTTAGGATAAATGAACTATTTTTTATGGTTATGTTTCAAAGTTAAAACGTATTTAGTAATTATGACCACGCCTCCTTATACTGAGTTACTATTGTGAATTCGAAAAAATTAAATGAGAAACTGGCATTAAATAAGACTTTATTAGTAGCACAAACAAATATTTAAACGAGAAACTAATTGACCGATAAAAAAGTTATATGAATTACTTGCGGATCACACTTTGCACGGGTGAAATTTTAAAGTAGTGTGATTTATTTTTAAGAACCTTCGATTCGATTCATTAAGAGTTTATCATTATAGAATGAGCTCACCTTAATAAAAAGTGCAATAAAGATAATATTATGTTTATTTTACGTCTATTGATTATTATATTAAATCATCAGTAGAAATCAGAAACATAACTTGGTCAAAAAATCAAAATTGTATCAGCTATTAGTTTGTTATGTTAAACAATTCCCAGATTAGTCGATTTATTACTATGTTATATTTCAAATGAATTTTTTAATCTAAGCCCATTTTAGAAGTGCATTGTAGTTTCCATGCGAGTCCTTTCTAGTTTACGGTGGAACATCTGTTTCTATGAAATGATAAACAAGTAGAAAAAATAATTACCAATGTTGGTTTATGAATTTATAACAACATACTATTCATTTTAACAACTTACGTACGATATAGTTATAATGTTTTATTTCTAAAATCTTTAGAAATGTATAGGAATAGCACTGGATAACCATAACCTACCTAATCACAATATTACAAAAAAGATATGTTTATAAGTTTATCCGTTGATAACGACATTTGTTAACTTATTTTATTGCGTATTAACTTTTCTAAAATCTTGCGCCATCCAATGGTATATTATACGTCTATATTACTACATTTATTTTAGGAAGATGTTTTGAAGCAGTGATTACAGAAAATATAATTTTTTCATCTAAGGAAATGCTTTATTCCGATAAGTTTTACTTATTAACCTTCGGGAAAGAATGACTTTAATGGTAGTGAAAACCGTCGCGTAGTTTAAGAGTTTGCAGAAACCAAAATCCGCGTTATTATTTTATATAAAGAGAGATAGATAGTTACTCTAATCTTAAATCCATATAGATTTTATTTTATTTATTATTTAGTAGGTCATACATTACATTTTATACAAGTTAATATACCACAAATTATAAAACAATATATATGGTGCTACCTTCACCAGCTCAACATAGTATCTTGGATGCAGAATCCAAGGCTCAATAAATAAGGCCATACATACTATCTTGCTTAGCGGTGTCCTATAACAGTGATAACAACTGCGTCACTATACTGATACATTTTCACACCCACAACAAACTACTAGTTCATAATAAATATGTTTCACTAATTCATGTTCCAGCATGTAGTCCACGAAGCATCCCGAACCAACAACTGTAATTGAGGTGGGAGTCCCTGAGAACCATAATGGTTATGGAGTTCAAGACCCTCAAGGGTACACCCAGCAGCCGAATATCCTCGAAGGAACGCCTGCACCAAACGCCTCTCCAAGTCATGGTGATAGGGAGCACCCTGATATCGATGCCCGGTACCCCTAACTCCCGTCCAATGGCCATCCGGCAGTCCAAGTCTTGGTATTTTTCCTTTTTTAAGTTGTTCCAATGGGTAGTACTGGGATTGTCCCCAACGATCTGGACGTCGAGGATGTAGTTCCCACTCGGGGCCGAGCACACCAGGTCAGGCCTCCACCTCCTACTCCCAGCAAAGGTCATCTCCTTGAGCACCCTGTATCCTTTCCTCTGGAGAGCCGCCTGGATGATATTGACCACGGCATCATGTCGCTTCACCCTCCCTCCGTGCGACAGAAAGCAGTGCTGGATGACATGGCTCGCTGTTTCATTTGCGTCACACCCCGCTCTACATTTAGTCTCCATAATGGCCCTCCGTCCTCTTGAGAGCCTTACTCTTGTGACCAGGGCGTTAATGTGAGTTCGCACATTTTGGATAAATGTACGGCCAGTCACTGGAGTTCCATAGTCACACCTAATCACAATATTACAAAAAAGATATGTTTATAAGTTTATTCGTTGATAACGGCATTTGTACAACTTATTTTATTGCATATTAACTTTTCTAAAATCTTGCGCCATCCAATGGTATATTATACGTCTATATTACTACTTTTATTTTAGGAAGATGTTTTGAAGCAGTGATTACAGAAAATATAATTTTCCCATCTAAGGAAATACTTTATTCCGATGATTTTTACTTATTATCCCTTCAGGAAAGAATGCCTTTAATGATAGTGAAAACTGTCGCGTAGTTTAAGAGTTCGCAGAAACCAAAATCCGCGTTATTATTTTATGTAAAGAGAGATAGATAGTTACTCTAATCTTAAATCCATATACAGGTAAAGCAAATCAAATTGAAAAATTCGAGAGGTTATATCTAGTCAAATAATATTTTTAAAGCTCTAGTAATCGTGCATAAGCTATAAGTTATTATTAATTGTGGCCATAAGCGCGAACAACAAAGCGAACATACTGTATGTAGGAACCGTCATAACAAATGTGGTGTTGAGAACCTAAATAAATATCCCTCACATTTACTACGATTGAGACAAATTCCATAATCTAAAGGACATATTTTTATGCTAATGTAAGCGATGTGGTCTATAGGCAGACATATCACTAATCCAGAAGGGACACTTCGTAAGGTTTATTTGCACCTTTTCAAAATTTTCTCAAAAACATCTTTTACGATTTTGATAAAACACTTGTATCATACCTATAATAATAACATGTACTCGTATAGTAATAACACATAAGCCGTAGAAGACCCTAGTTCGATTCACGCCTTAGCAGAATAATTATGTATTCTATAATTTCAGCCGTGGAGCAACACAGGTATATGGCGACCCTCTTGGTGCACACCCAACCTTTATAAAATATACAAATATATACTTGTATCATACCTATAATAATACTATAAACACATTAACCGTTAATTATTTAAATAGACGAACCTGTAACTCACAATTACCACAATTGAGGCGTTGATTTTCAAATAGTATTAAATTATATTTTTAAAGTTCTAGAAATCCTGCAGAAGCTAGCGCAAAAGTCTCCTTTGCCAAAGATCGCGTGTTCGAGCCCGGAAGATGGCAATAGGAGTTTCAAAGTTAGTAAAAAATCCTAGCTTATGCCGTCCTTTAGAAGGGACGTAAACTAGTTATAGCTTAGAGCAATGTCAGGATCTAGTAAAAGATTCCTAACCTAATTAAACCTGAATAGGCAAGATTTAGGATTCCCACTGTAGCATCGTCCGATTACTTAAAGCAGCTTTGATAAATAAATTAACGCTCAATAATGGTTTAATAATAATTATTGCTTTTAAAGCGTTAAGACCTAACGACAAGGAGGAAGCTAGGATCTATGGCAGTGGTGTTTGTCATCGGTCGCTTGCTGTTTGTTTGCCTTGTACTGTTTGTTGATTCTGCGATCAGTGGTATCCATGTTTGTGTAGTAACCTGCTTGCAGATGAAGTCTACGCTACTAACAGGGAATCAATTCCGGTCGGCCGAGCACTCTGTGGGCGGTTTACTGGCTAATACACCGAGTAAAACGATATGGCACTTTTATTGTTAGGTAATATTCCGTTATTTTACGCCGAGTAAAGTTGCTACGTTCAAAATTCTGTTTGTTTTATCCATATGACAATAAGTAAAGTTGTAAATAATTTCTAGGATAAAGTTTCAAATATGCAAGGTAAAGAAAGTGCCTTAAGAAAGAACTACCGAGTAGGCTCCGAGACCATCTTCTTTTCAATCGCCTCGGCGAGTTATCAGGAATATCTAAGAAAGATAGGTTACGGACAAGTGAGTTTGTGAAGGCAGAGGGTTTGGAATGAAAATAGGTATATCCCAGGCTAGCCCTATAACAATTGGGATGTTTGGGTCACTATGGATGAGTAGAGTTGTGACGGAATAAGGCATTCAGGATTTCACGAAGGATTTTAGATTGTAAAAATTGGATGGGGGATAGATTAGATGGTTTAGTAAATCTTCAAAGCTCGATTCCATATGTCCAAATAGGTCTGATAATAGAGACGTAAATGAGTTTTTTGTAATAAACTCGAAGTTTTGAACGCTTGCCTAGTAAGTGTTGTAGTAATCGTTATCTTTGAGCAGTTTCTTGTCATTTTGGACTTGTGTGAGGATTCCAAGTAAGGCGCTTGTCAAGATGCAGTCCTAGGTATCTGTTTTTTTTTTTTTTTTCTACAGGAGTAAGTGTGATGTTATAAAAGGATACTAGGGAGGGGGGAGCAGGAAGTCATCGGTTTGCGACAAAGGACAAAGGTGCTATGGTGAGGTTTGTTGGGATTTATTTTAATCGTCCAATTGTGACACCATTCTTCAATGACTGTGCTAACGGACTGAAGGGATTCATATGCAGCGGTTGGACAGTGCGAGGCTAAATTATTTCTCCTTCATTAATTCAATCAACCCGAGAATTTTTTTCTTCTCGTCTCTGAGGAGCATCAGCGTAAGGATCGTAAACTATCAGCAGTAAGGATTTGAAACTAGTTCGCTTGAGTAGAAAAGGAAGAAATGTTACCTGGTTCAGGCAAAATTGACAACAGAAGGAACATCAAATACATAATGGATGAGCGTCTAAGATTTTACGAAGGATTTCGGAGTGTAAAGATTGGATTCGAGAATAATTCAAAGATTAAGTAGAGCCTTAAGTTCAATGATTTATAATAATAACACTAGGCCTATGAACCCAAAGGTTCTATGCCATTACCACCAAATGCCTATACAGACTCCTCCAATGATCACCTTGCAAGCCCAAGCCGCCGAGATTCCATTAACATAATACACCCATCGACGATTCGGCCTATCTCTCGGACGCCTATTATGTTTTCGGAATTTGTTCATAACTGAGTGCAGCAACATTAAAAGCTATTCCGCGATATTATCAACTCAACTATACCTACAGTGTATAAGCTCAGCAATTCCGTGTTGTGTAACCTTCTGAATACCCCAATGGCCTCATCTATCTTTGAAATAAATGTTTTTCAGATTTCGTTATTCTCAAAACACTTTAGGCGTTGTCCATACTTTAAAGTAAGCGACCGCGTATCACATCTGTTAGAACAATATTTTTATAAATTCTAACCTGTTTGTTTGTCTGCCGCGAACTAAGTAATTTGGCAACTGAATAATAACACTTATTTCTCGCCTTTATTTCCTCCTGGATTTCGTTTTTTCTTGTTATCATTTCATTTATTTATATTAACTTTATATATTTATTTATGCCGGAAAGTTTCAGCTATTTATCAAAGATGTTGATTAACGGGAAACTTCACATTAGAATGCTTTCCATGTAAATGTTGAAAACTTCGGGAAATAATCCTGGGATGTGGACGATTGAACACTGGTTTGTGGCAGGCTGCCGATTGGTTTTTCAATCTTGTTAACTATTCCTCCTCGCACGATCCTATCTAGGCGACAATTTCGAAACAGAAATTACCCCAGTATCAATTCAAATTATTCTATTTTTACACGTCTCTAACGCGTATAGTTGGCGTAAATTATCTTTACAATATAAAATGAAAAATAATTTTTATTCTAGGACATGTGGTTTACTAGTAATAATATACAGTGAACAGAAGTTCAATTTGTCTGGCTTCATTTGATTTATGAATATTAGTCAAGTAGTAAATTATTAAAGTTAAAATCAACAAAAGATGCAAATAAAAACTGATGACATCGGATGAGTATAAACACAATATTACAACCTTTTATTTCATAAGGAGTTACGTAAAACTATAACTTTTTTTTTTATAGATATATAAAAAAAAATTGGAAAAAAAAGGACTACGTTTTTAAGCTAGCAAAATCGTACCCGAGTGATTTCTTTCATGGTAATGAATGCAACATATGTTTATCGATATGACCGCCATATTAAAGCAAAAAAAAAAAATACGAAGCAAGCTAGAAAACAAAAAAGAAAAACCCTTGCGGGCAACACAGGACTTCAACAAGCCAAAGTTATATATTATCTAAGTCAAGATTTATCACATGTGTGGAAGAATGATTTCCAAAGATGTGGATAAACAAGCCAATACGGAGGGAGGCGGGTAAAGTATGGTAGCACGGATGATGAGTTTTCAAAGGAAGTAGTTCTATGAGTGGGTAGGTATTGACGGTAGCTTGAGATCTGGTGTTCAAGGTGTGCACGGAAGAGCGCGGGGTAATGAGGTCTAACATATAGAAAGGTTTTCTGGCTCGCAAGGATTGGAATAGGAAGATGCCAAGTAGCTTTTCTTCAGGATTCGGGATTGAGCCACCTTTGACCACAATACCAGTGAGAGACGTGTGGCCGTCTAGCGAGGCCGTAAATGAACCTATTCTTATAATCTTTTTAGCCTCATCTCGTTTTCCCTCTTAGTCTCCTATGTACTAACCATTCGTTTTTAAAGTGGAGGAGTATGAGAAAGGACACTAAGAGATGATGGGTACTTCTAGGAAACGTTGGAGCTGTTTGTGGATAGAGATGAATTTTCTGGTAATTTGAGAAATATGGTTATGTTTTTATCAAACATAACTCCTGATCGCAACAATATAAGTCCAGATTAGCCAAATTGTGGTCAAGTTAATGAGGTTATGTACAAAAAAAAATATTTTTTTTTTCAAAAAATGAACTTTCATTCGCTTTTTTTAAGAATAATAGTAGGGTCCATGCCATTGTACTGATTAAATAATAGTGTTCATTTATTTTTTTTTTTTTTTTTTTTTTTTTGGGGGGGGTGGGGAACAATACCAAATCATTGATATCGTAAACAATTTTCTTTCGGAAATCAGCCCGTCAATAGCTGCTATTATACTTTCTAATATCTTAACTTTATTGAGGTGGAGTGGATTGGAAATAGCTTAGCTAATCCTAGGCCAGACAATCCAGCGTTGGCTTTGGCCCTGGCATTGTCCTCTCCCGATCAAAGGGAGCAGCGAACGGTAATTGCACCCTACTGCACTGCACTGCGCTGCGTCCGTAATTACTTCGTACTAATTCCGAGTACCATTAGTACTTGTTTCAGGCCAACATAACTAAAAGGTATTATTAACTGTGGTTATAAGCGCGAACAACAAAGCGACCTTACCATCAATAGATAGAGTTAAAGCACATGAGCCGTTGAAAACCTAAATAAATAAACCTGTAACTTCTGTTTACGACAAATGAGATGATGATTTCCAAAAGTTACTAAAATAAAACACTTTTTACTAAATTTATACAGTGATATTTTTTGCATTTTAATGGAACCGCCGTATGTGGAAATAGCACTAATATAATTTTCCCTGGTTTCGATTCCCGGTTAAGAATAATAATTATGTTCTCTATTATTTCAGCCTTGGAGCGACTTTGGGGTATAGAGACCTTCCTGGGGCACATCCAGCCTTTATACAGTGGGTACCCAAGTTTGGGAAAAAAACCTGTAGTGTGATCTTGGTCTAATCACCTGCTTGTATACAGCGATTAGCTTAGGACAGTAATAATCAATACAGAGCCCAAGTCCCTTTTTAATTTGTATAGATATAGGTATTTTTCGTATTCTAATCGATTATTTCTACTGATATCCACCATCCAATGCCATCTAAACAACATTCAAGTGCTTTAAAAATGAGCTGAGTTGTAGATATGAAGCATCTATTCTGTTTAATACTTCCACTTAAATATGAAATATGTAGTAACTTTTCCTTACTATATTATTACGATCGTGACAATTTTCGAATTCCAATTTTCAATAAAACGCGAATTAGGATCCATTGAGTCCAAATAATTAAGTCCCGCAAAGATGTTTGTGTGTGTAATAAGTTAAGCACAAAATCTAAAAGTCACACTAAACTGAAATATTATATTTGAGACTAACATACGCCCGAGATGTTGCAGCAACTTTTTCTGCAAAGCCAGTGAACCAGAAAAGCCACATTGTACAAATTATTTTCCACCTTTTTACGATTTTCACGAAAACTGTTCAAAAGAATTTGCCTTAAATATTTCTTTGAGGACAAGGAAGTTCCGTCAAAGGTAGGCTTTCCATTTTTTAATAAAAACTAAAACTTGCCGTCATTCATTTTTATTTTCACCTAACTATATAAGAGCTGATTAAGAGAAAATATTGCGACCGTAACAATTTTGCAATGCTGAGTTTTTATCGCAACTACACAACTATCTTGAGTCCAAATGACCTGGTCTCCCAAAAAGATGTTAATGCGATTTTAATAAAACTCCATACATCGATGTAAAATTAATTTGCTTTTATTATCATTATTTATAGGTCGCTTTATTATTTTATTCTAGGTTTCATTCTGATCGACATAGTCTGACAAGCCTTAAATGGCGATATTTTAAATTTTCTTCCTCTTACGTGTCTTTATTTTGCATATTCCAAAAAATTAACTATATCATCTAATTAGTATGGATGAATAACGGCCAAATATACATATGGAGCGAATTTAATAACTAATTCAAGGAGAACAGAGCAACATATTTTTGTTTTTGGTGTTTTTGAACATACGCACAGTAATAAAGATGTATAATATACTGTAGAAAAAATATGGTTTAAGAAAAAATATATTCTTATAAACAAAATCGTAAAGTTTTTTTAAGTATCAGACAACTAACCCCTGCTTAGCGGCAAATAGACCAAGTGCTGATAATACTTGCATAAGATAATTGTTTGTATATATAAATATTATAAATAAATAAAGCATTATTTAAGGTAGGTAGTTTAAGGGCTGAATAATTTCTTCCATAAAAACTCAATTTTTTTATTAAATCAACATTTGACGTTTCGGGATCTTCTCCCATCTTCAGAACTCTACAAAGTACCTTAATATTATGCGAGATCTTCCGTTTTTTTAGAATATATTGATCTAATAAAACATTATTCTCCTAAAAATGTAATTATTTTCAAAAGGAACTAATTACACATTTAATTTTTTCTCTAGAAACGATGTTTTTTTCTTTCTAGATTGTTTTGGCAGTAATACAACAGTTCTTAAGTTGTGTTGGAACTGATTCTAACTCTAAGTTTTCCTATATGTGTTGGAAGAAAATAAAAATATACTGATTTTTTCAAAACTTATAAAAATATTGAGTGTGATCATATTAGAAACATTTTAAATTATTTCAAACCTGACAACATATAAAGTATATATGCAGAAGAGGCTGAAGCATATTGTTCTATAGTTAGTAATGTTTCTTTTTTATTATAAATGTTTTTTATATTTAATTATTTGTTTATGTCTGTCTTTTTAGAGGTTTTGTTTTTAAAAATCTATTTTCCCTCTATTGTTTTTTATTAGTTAAATTATAACTTGGTATTTTAATAATTGCTTATATGTGAAGTGTAAAAAAGCCCAACTTGCTTGAAATACCATTTTAACTTGTGATACTTTAATTGTTGTTTATTTATTTAACGTCAATTTATGCTACTGTGGATAATCGGATGATGCTACAATGTGACGAGTACCTGATATCGCATAGACTCGCGACCACCCTTTTACGTCCCCTTCCAAGGACACTTTAATTGTTATGTAACGTAAATTGACAATAAAATACTTATCTATCTACCTAGAGTAATACATCCATTTAGTCTTAAAGCGAAATACAATATGCGGTTTCCTAACTACTTATAAGTATCTGTCCAAATGTTTTCTTACTTCAATAGATTTTTAAAAAATAAATAAATAAACAATCTGTTGCGGGCAATCTGTTACCTAGACTGTTAAAATTAATTTTAAAAAAATACTATTAAATATACTTCAATAAAAATATTTTAAGTTGATTTTAATAAAAAGTGCATTAATTTTAGTTGGGAACATGTGATTAAGATTAAATAATATAACTATATTAAATTGTTACTTAGTAATAAATTTATTCCCCATTAGTCACTTTATATTACCATTTACAAATTTGTGTATCAGCTAATATCTTTACTAAAATCTTTCTATTTCCAACGGTATATTATACGTCTATATTACTGTTCTTATTAAAAAAAAAATACATTAAAAAATAGTTTTATCCTTTCGTTAATCATCAAATTCATCCAACATGTTTATTTAGTCATCCTTTATCAATGTCATTAAGATGATATGCATAATTTTTTGGAATGTACAATATTAAAGGTAGTTTAGAGGAAGAAAATTTAAAATATCGCCATTTAAGACCTGTCATATTATTTCAATCAGAATGAAACCTAGACGATATTAAGCTCATTAAATTTTACATCAATGTAATGAGTTTAATCAAAATCAACATTGAGCCGTTTGCAAGTAAATCATAAAAAGGTGCAAAATGCATTCGTAGACTTTTTTGCAGGACTTGGTTATTTGGACTCAGAGGACCCTAAAACGTCTATTTCCGTTGAAAATTTTCACGATCGCAATACTTTCCCTTACTATATATTCCATATATAGGTAAGTGAAAGTAATAAAATTAAACCAGAAATATAATAAATAAAGTAAAAATCAAACAACGTATTGTTATTTATTATCATAACATACCAAAATCAGACCGAATTTCAATACGAACATAATTAACTTGTAAATACTGCGTTATATAAATATCCTCCAAGAAAATTTATTCTCCATTCGTACACCAGGAAGTTGTGCGTGACCTCAGGGAGAATATTGACAGACCAATCTCGTTCAGACTGGTCCTTCAAGTGCTAGGATGGTACTCGACCTATCTGCCTCCAACACTTATCTTGCCCTATAAAAAGTTCTGGTATTTCTGATCTGATGTCTTCTCTTACCTTTTTTAGCAAATACTTTTTCGCTACCATGTGCATGTACCGTCTAGATGTACATAAATCATTAGAAATAAATTTCGTTAGCAGACAATTTCCTCAATCTGTTCGTTCACCCGCAAACTCAATTTCTCCCTGACACTGTAGAAAAAAGTAGATTATAGATAGACATATCTTTGATCTATTGTAATTCCCGTTCAGAGAGAAATTGTGTTTACAGACAGACGAGCAGATTGATTAAGTATAGAAGATGTATAAAACTTTATTTACCATTAAGCCAATCAACAAACAATATTGCCTTTCGACAGGCATTTTTTATTTTTTTTAAATTTATTATTATTATTAATTAACCCTAATAATCGGCAAAACAAACTTAACCCCTCCCCTCTCCCTCAAAAATTTTGTTTTCGCTAGAGAATTAAAGTTACTACAAAACATGAAAAGAATTGTTGAATTCAATTAAATAATTGAATTTAATTAAACAATATCAGAGATATAGCGTTCTGAAATTAGCAGTGGTAATAAATAAATAAATTCTTTATTATCCTGGGACAAGTCCCTTTAGAATAAAAAAATACAGAATTTACAACATGTGCTTTGCAGTCTTAGAGTAAGTTAAATACATATTAACAAGTTAATAATGACTTATATAAAATTAGACATATTCAACTGAGAAGAAAACAAAAAAAATTAATAATAATAAATTATTTACAATTTTATTGAGCCTGGGTATTCATTAAATGATTAAATATGCGGGATTTAAAGGTTGAAAGAGAGTTGGAGTGACGGATGGAAGGAGGGATAGAATTCCATAGAATTGAGGATCTAATGAGAAAGGATCGGTCGAAATGTGCAGTTCGGTGGGCCGTACTGTATAAATCCGAAGGCCTGGAGCGTGTACAACTAGGATGGACAGATGATTTGAATTGAAGGAGGTCAAAAATGTATGATGGACGGCGGGATTGGATAACTTGGTAAAGGAATGACGCAAGGAAAGACTTGCGACGATTGGAAGGGTAAAGCCACTTCAACTCGCCATAAAATTGAGACACGGAGGCGTATCTGGAGACGCCGAAGATGAATCGGACAAAGCAATTAAATAAGCTTTTTATTTTTACTTCGAGATCCCCAGAAACACCATCGTATACCGTACAGCAATAGTCGAAGTGGAGAAATATTAGGGAGGTAACGAGGAGTTTTCGGGTTTCATACGGAAATAGGTGACGGAGGGAATAGAGTCGTTTTATGGCTGAAAAGGTTGGACGGGAGATTTCGGAAATATGATTTTTGAAGGATAGAGTTTGGTCGAAGGTTACTCCCAGATTTCTGACAGTCGGGTGGAACTTTATAGGATTACTATTTAGGAATAGGGTTGGGATATGTCGGACTGTTTTCAGGAGGTGATGGGATCCTATTACAATTGCTTTTGTTTTTTCAGCATTAAGTTTTAACTTATTGATTACAGCCCAGTGACTTATTTGATTTAAGTCCTCTTGTAGTCTTTTTGTGGCTGGTAATAGGTCGGAGGGAGGGAAGGAAAGGTATATTTGGAAATCGTCAGAATTGACCATTTACCTTTAATTAATTTATTGCTTTTCATATTAGGTTGTCTGTAAACAGCTATATAAAATGTTATACCCCAATATAGTTATTTGAAAATAATATACCATGGTTTAATAATTTGTAGCGATTATAATTAAGGTTAAACAGTTCGGTTATTAATACGAATAATGAGTTTGTATTTTTTTAAAAAATGGTCGAGTAGTAGAAAAGCGGCGGAGGGCGCACAGTACGGTATTTTAGTCGGAAACCTTGCCAAAACTATGTTGACATATTTTACGTTTCTGATAAGCATTAAATGAATAAAAAACATATTTTTAAGGATACTATTAATTAGAAAAATTTCTATATAAAAAAAAATATATATATATATATATATATATATATATTATTACACAAAGTTATATTACTTATATTTAAGGAATATAATAAAAATATTAAAATTAAACTAGCTTACATATAAATACTTCTTTTTTTTTATTTAACCATATTTATTGATATTTACAACTGTATAATTATATACAACTAGTAAATGTGATGGAATAGTAATCTGCTATGAAATACATGAAGAGATGTATTTACCCATCGGCACCCATTTACCACCCATCGGCAGCGCTCTAAACATATTTTAAACTAGAAGGTCTCGGGGCCATCTTCTTTTCAGACGCCTCGGAGGATTATCAGGGATCGAAGAGGATGATAGGATAGAAACTAGTGGATTAAGTGGAAATGGAGTTTTTCATGGAATGATTAATACCTGGTTCGGGCTAATTCAGTGACATATGGGATATTAAGTTCTTTATGGATAAGCTTATTCGTGACAAAGTAAGGACCGTTAAGGATTTTACGAAGGATTTTGGATTGTAAGGATTGGATACGAGAAGAATTTGATGGTTTGGTTGAGTCCCATAGCTCACATATAAATAAAAAATAAATTATAGCGGGATAAGTTTCATGACTCAGGGACGCTCCGTACCTCCACGTGGAGGTACGGAGCGTCCCTGAGTCATGAAACTTATTCCGCCGAAAGTCTCGCGACTTGAGGTCTACCGCACTAGTGCGACTCGAACTCACTAAATTATAGCGTTATTTAAAAGGTTTGGTACCTAATTATCATTATTCATCGTCACTATCATCAATTTGCGTAATAAAAAATTCCAGATCTTCCTTAATAAAAGACTGTTTTTATACCTTGCTTTCCGGTCTTATACTTCTAAGGTAAGAACCTGATGTGAATAAGAGTTGGTTTAGCACATCCTCATTGCAGGAAGTCCTAGAAACCCCATGAAAAAATCGCTGAAAACAGGGTTTTTTACAAAGCGTTTAAAATAAATACGAGCGTAATGAACATGGACTAACTTTACCAAAGGGTGGGCGATTTATCTAAGTTGGGACTAAATTATAAGTCTGCGACTCAAACTTAAAGAATCTTGGCTTTGGCCAGGTTTTCGACCACAATACCGCATAGGGCGGCAAACAAACTGATTTTAAAAATTTATTATTCGGGGTCTACGCATCTTGAAACGTTCAAGATACGCCTTCAAATTTTAATGGGAGTAAGTTTTTTTTTTTTTTTTTTTTTGTTCTATTACAAAGGTTCATTATTAAAAATAATAAACCAAAATAAAATATAATAACTATTAAAGCTAAATCAAAAAACAACTATTTTAGAGAGGTATCAGAAGAGAAGTAACGTTGAATCGTACCTTCCTATAATTCAGTTATTTGTTAGCCTGGCAGTTTCTTGATTGGTGAAACCTGATTGGTAGATTGTTAAACGCTACTGCCAATCAGACGAAACCTTATTACTGATCATCAATTACCAAATCACAGAGGGCGTCTCCCGTTTTCAGGTTTCCTTTCTTTAGAGAAATGGCGAAACATTTTGAGATCTTGAGGTACGGAATACTGAATGTTTCATCATCTTGAAGAGAATCAAAGATGTTTTTTTTATTTTCTTTGTCACAAAGCTGCTGCATCCTTTATTAATGTCCTACTTATCCGCTGTAAGCTTCTTCTATCCTGACAAGCTTCTTACTTAGAGAAGAAGAAAACGTTAAGAAACTGCAGATTGATACATATTACTACGACAATTAATTGAAAAAAGATCCAAAACTTCCAGTATAATTCAAAAACTTTATTTATATTACTATCGCTGCTGTTAGGACATATTGTGCTTTGTGACTTGTTTACACCATTGAATTCCTTTCTCATCAAATACTTGCAACCCATAATACTTTCCAAAATCCTGGGTGTTCGCATACAAAAAAAAAAAAAAAAAAAAAATTGCGCTCAACACTGGACTTTTACATACTTACTCCAGTTAAATAAAAATAAATTTAAAAAACGTTTTATAAATGCATTTGGTTTTAATAAAAGCAATTAATTAATTAAATTCAATAGGAAAACTAAACTAATTGTTTCTAGTTTAATAGTTGGAATAACGAACGATTGAAATGGATACTGATTTCATATTTGACCGTTGCAATTCGTTTTGTAATTAAATTATCTATTAAAAAAAAAATCCTGGTGCGCTCAACAGCTGACTTTCACTTACCTTCCCTCTCACAATCAACTTAAGAACTACAAAATAAAGTTATATTTAAAAAAAAAAACTATGAATTACAATGAGTTTCGATAGAAACATGGTTTTCATTGAATAATAAACTATATTACGAGCTACAACAATCTTGACTAAAAACTAAAAACTTGACTTTTTTGCCTGTCATGAATTTCCTTTAACTTCTACATCTTTGTATATAATATAACACTTTTTCTCAAATCTCCGGCTTTCCGACGGTATATTATATATGTATATTTCTATTCTTATGTTTAAGAAAAAAACAAAACATGTTTGCTCTTTTCTCCTTTTAGCTAGTTATAAAATTCGTTGAGCATGAAAATGTAACCTTTTGTTTGTTTGTTTATTTATTTAACGTCACTTCATGCTATTGTGGCTAATCGGACGATGATACAGTGGGAGTCCTAAATTTTGCCTATCCAGGTTTTATTAGGAAGGATTTATATATCTAAGGATTTTTTACTCCCATTAAAAAATCCTAGGACAACCTGCGGGTTTGAACCCGTGACCTTATATTTACCTTTTTATTATCAATGCCAACAAAATAAAATGGTTCATTTTTTTTTTTTTTTTAAATCCACAAAATTAAACATACTTTAGACGAAAAAAATAACGAAATATCGACATTTAAGCCCCCTCAGAGAACGTCAATCATAATGACACCTACTTTACATTGAAGAATATTACATTTCACACTAATTTAGTAAGTTTAATCAAAATCAAAAGAGCCCTTTTTAAGCAGATCAGGTAAAGGTGCAAAACGGATGGTATAAACTGGCCCTTCTGGTACACAGGTGTGCTAAGGAAAGTTGCTATAACATCACAGGCATACACGCTTCTAAAATATGAAATTCCAGTTCTATACAATAACAATTTTTCAGCTTGATCAACTACATAGACAGAAGGGTTTGCTGTACCTGTTTATTTGGACTACAAGAACTCTGAAACATGTACTTCCGAAAAAAAACTGAAATTCGAAAATTTTCACACTTTCCCTTACAATATATTTTATACAAATGTAGTTCAAAGTAAAAAATAAATATATTCGGGAGTAAATGAGTAAGATTGGGCACTAGAATCATCATGATATTTATTTATTTTATCCATTTATTATTATTATTTTTTTTAAATTGGCGCCTAGAAAGGGATATATGAGAGGGATACTTATCACAATAGAAAAACCAATTCGCGGGCAGCCACAAATCTGTGGTCGGCATTCTAGGATTATTGCCTGAATTGTTTAGCCTTTATTTTTGTTGGAGATATGGAAGCTCCATCATAGAGAGGCTTTCCATTTTTTAACACTTTGTAGATAATAACTTACCCTCATTCACTTTTACTTTCACTTCACTGAAAAAATGATAAGTAAGGGAAAGTATTGCAATCATGTAAATTTTGAAATAGTAAAATTTATTCGTGTTAGGGTCCTCCGAGTCCAAATTGACCTGGCCTCTCAAAAATGTTTGGGTATGATTTTTGTTTTAATCCAAGTAACGGTGTAAACTTAAATGGCTTAGTTATACCGTCCTTCGGCGGGGGCGTAAAAAGGTAGTCCCGAGCCTGTGCGATGTCGGGTACTCGGTAAAGATCCCTATCCTAACAAAACCTGGACAGGCAAAACTTTAGGACTCCCACTGTAATATCGTTCGATTAGCCATATTAGCGTAAAGTTATGTAAATAAATATACGAACATCAAGTCTAGAAGGCCTAGGGTCATCGTTGGGTGTCCTAGTATTTTTGAGTTAAAAAAAAAAAAAAAAAATCGCTCGTGTATTCATTGTTTAATATAAGTAATCATTCATTAATTCATTCTTCTTAAATTTTAACAATAATGTAAATGTCGGAATTTTACGACTGAATTATAATGACCGAATCTCTTCATCTTTTTAGTCCAAAATTATTTGGTTTCAACTTCTCCTAATATGGCCGTATTATAAATTTTTGATATAATATTGTGATCGATATATACTATAATTTTAATTGCACCTTTTTTAATCTAAAATAAAAGTTTCTATTGTGACTAAATGTAATTATTTTTTTCATTATTAACTTTATTTAAAAGTCCAAAAAATTTAACTTTAGGGCTTTACTAAACAATCGAATCCTTAAAATCCAAAATCCTTCTTAAAATTCTCATTACTTTTAACTTTGTTATGAACAAATTCATCCATTCCTTAATGTTCTATATGTTTCTGATTTTGCCCGAACTAGCATTTTTATGACTAGCTTTATTTTAAATGCTCGTTGTTGAAAACCTTCCTCGTTTTTTCATGATAATCCACCGAGGTCGTCTGAAAAGAGACAAATTTTAAATTCGTTTGCAGTGCTACCAATGGATGGTTTCTCGGCATCATGGAATTGTTTGACATTTCTCTCATATCTAGTAAATGTATTTTACTAGTAAAGTTATAAATTTAAATCAATCATTTTATTTTTTAAATGATTATTGGTGTACACCGTTTCAGCTAACAAACCTTATTAAAATGATTACTAAACTGAAAAAACAGACGAAATAATAAATATTTTTACGAAATAAAAATCATAAATAATAAGGGTCGTTTGTCAAATTGATGTACGAGCATATTGAAGCATGGACGTAGTAATTGGATGCATTCCATACTCCCAACGAAAATAATGAATTTTTTAATATTACAGTAATTTACATTTGCATGTTTACACGCACGGATGCATGTCAGTTGTATAAACTTGCAAGTAACTGTAACGTATATTTAAAGTCACTCGAATGTTACCCCGAATTTAAATATTCATAAACATCAACATAACAAGCACTGTTGCCTATACATTACCACTGGGTCACAACAAACATTTTTCGCAGACCCCTGCGTAAAATCATTTCAAAGGAAATGACCTCTTCCTCTACCCTAAATCCTATATTCAAAAAAGAGCACAGTCAGGGATATGGAAACAAATAAAAAAGAATGAGGATCTAGTAGTCTACTTCAATCCACGAAACATTGAATAAATAAAATTGAATTAGGTGTAGATTCTTTAAGGTGAAGGTCAAATTTTATGAATAAAATTGTAGGCTGATATATAACTTCACAAGTCTTTTATTAAATATTGATGCACTACGTTTCGGCTAAAATGCTACCATTATGTGCAAAAGAACAATTTTATCTGCAAGTAAAAAATATCCTATAATTAAAAATAATATATCACACAATTATATTATGAAAAGTAAATAACAACTAGCCTTAACCCGCGGCTTTGCTCGCGAATATTTTATTTTGTCTTTATTTAAATTTGCATAAATTCGTTTATGAGTAGTAAGGCATCGTCACCATACACACTGCTAATTTTTTAAACCGTATGTGCAGCGGATTTTCCTTTTGAGAAATAATAAAACTTCATTTAATGGGAAATAATAAAACTTCATTTAATGAGAAATAATAAAACTTCATTTAATGAGAAATAATAAAACTTCATTAAATGAGAAATAATAAAACTTCATTTAATGAGAAATAATAAAACTTCATTTAATGAGAAATAAATTTATTTTGAGCAAGGAAAATACCACTTAAAGATAAGGAATATCGGTTGAAACCGATACCCAAAAGCCCCTTTACAAATCTATTTTTTAGAATATGTAAATATTATTAACCAATTAAATATAATTCAATAAACACATTGGAGAATAAATCGAAATATTGAAAAATGCTTAGAAATTATTTTACGAAAAAATATTATATATCACATTGAACCGTTTTAACAATCAAATTCTCATTACCTACATTCACTATTTTTTTTATTAAAGTAATCCTGGATATTTTCATACCAATAGTCATTAGTTTTTGTTACTATATTTTATTTATCTTTTTACTGGTTCTGATTATTCGTGGACACAAAAAGCAAGAAAGTTATGAGTGCAATTCGATTATATGTTTTTAACTAAATGTTATACATAGAATTTGTTTTTGTCACCTAACATGATAGATATCCTGAAATACTTAGGATTCCAGCCAACATTTTTTCACTATTTTTGCTTTTCCTTGTATTCTTTAATTATTCACTCCCACTACCAATGATTAATATATTTTCAGGTCTTTCTCAGAATATTTTTTCCCTGCCAAGATGAACTGATAACTAATCCATTTGCCGCCCCCATTTTTTCCTCCGCTTTGATTACGATCAATCGATTCTTCACTGACGGGTTTCCTTATTATTAGTTATTTATCAAATTTATCTCTATCAGATAACATTGCTTTCCTAATTTATCAAGATTTGTTTTGTTCTTATAGGTCGAGTTGGCAGCCGTAAATTCAAACATCAAAGTATATTAACTTTCAATCTGAAGTACTTGGAACAATATCTACGCTCTATATTATCTCACTAACAATGCTCTTCATCTTAATCTCGATATGTAACTAAGTTATAGGCATATTTATAAGATTTGTAAGACCTCGGTAATCCAAAGAGGTCTTTTATGACCAATTTATACAAAAAAATTAAAGTGGCTCTTTCCCTCCACCTGCAGACAATTTCCTTGGATCATGCCTTACCAACCCTTTCAACTACCACCTCCCACCCTACATTCACATTATTCTGCAATTTAAATCTTCAGTCAACTCCCTTTGAAATAAGATCACGCAATTCTTACATTTACATCACAGTACTACATGTTTATAACGACTATACTTATGTTGGTCTTTCCAAACAGACGCTCAACAATGCTGATATTCCGAATCAAATATCAGACTTGGAATACAAATAAAAAATAAGAGAAATAATTTTTGTTTAAATTTATGTTAGATAATAAATTAATTTATTTTTAGTTTTAATCAACACATTTATCTGCCAGAAGTTTATTTATTATACTCTTTTGTTTATTGTTTTTCTCACACAATTGTAAATAAGAATTAATTATCATTTTTTTCCCCAGTCCCAGTTTCAAGTCCCAGAATGTTTTTTTTTTCTATTCTGTTTTATGTCCTTGATATTATTTCACCTAAACTCTTCACCTCTAACCAAAAGATTACTTGCCTTCCCAATCCCTTAACACAATCATTATTTAGCTCTAACCATTTCTAAAAACATCTTCGAAGGTTATAACATCAGTGACTCCGATACCTTTTGTACATATGTGAAGAAGAAGAAGATTTATTTATTTACATAATATTTACAATGTACACTCAATACAAACACGTTTGGTTTCATGATTTCAGTAGACCTTTTTTCATGATAACAGAGTTTCAATCATCCTTTGAATTTACAAATGATTATACAATATTTTGTTTAAGACAGTAGGAAAAGTAACTCGAAAAAGAAAAACCTACACAATATAAATTACAATATTAGTTTAAAAGTACATGTTTGGTTCTTTTGTGCGTGTAGCGCTTTAGTGATGTTTTGTTGTAATTACCAATTTCTAGTTTTAATGGGTTTTCAGAAGCTGTGGTTTTATCAAAATAGTTTTTGGTTACTGTGTAGATATACTGTTTTAATGTTGGGAGATTTAGTTCAAAGAGCATTTTTGAAATTTTAGTATATCGTGGATAGTTGTTAATGATTCGCATACATGTATTTTGTATTGTTTCTATTTTTTTATAATTGGTATTGCAAGTCGAGCTCCAGATGGGCGATGCATAACATATCTGGGCACGTATGACTGTTTTATATAGTAGTAGTTTGTTCTGAGTGCTTAAACTAGATTTTTTATTAAAATATGGGAACATTTTATAAATACATTTTTTTGTTTTTTCGGATTTTCTATTTATATGTTCGGTATAAGTTAACGATTTGTCTAATGCTATGCCTAAGTATTTAACTGATTTAGACCAGTTAATGTGGACTGAGTTTAATAAAAGGTGATGGTTTATATTCGGTCTGCGCTTAGTAAAGATTATAGCTTCTGACTTGTTTGCATTTATTTTTAATTTCCACATATTGCAATATTTATTGATTTTTTTGAAGTTTAGCTGTAATCTGTTAACTATGGTATCGATGCGATAAGATGATGTATATAGGGCTGTATCATCAGCGTAAAGAGATCTTATTACGTGCGGGTGGCTTGGAAAATCGGATATATATACATTGAATAAAGTTGGCGAAAGGCAGGATCCTTGAGGAAGGCCGGCCGTTACAGGGAGTATACTGGATGTCGAATTATTTACACGAACATAAAATCGTCTATTGTCGAGATATGAATGGATAATATGAATGAGGTAGGGAGGGAAGTTGTATTTAATTAATTTGTAAATAAGTCCTGTATGCCAAACCGTGTCAAAAGCCTTTTCTAAATCTATTAAAAGCATACCGGTATGTTTCTTTTCGTTAAAAGCTTTGGTTACGTAATCAGTAAGCCTTGCTAGTTGGTCAACAGTAGAGTGGTGTTTTCTGAAGCCGAATTGGTCATCTATTATGATTTTGTTTTGTCTAATATGCCGATTTATTCTGGTTAATATTAGTCTTTCTAAGATTTTAGATAAAATATTTAATAGGCTAATCGGTCTGTAATTCGAAATTTCTCTCTGGTCTTTATTGGGTTTTGCAATAGCGATAGTTTTGTGGGTTTTCCAGATAGCAGGAAAGTATCTGTGTCTCAAGATGGAATTGTAGATTTTTGTTAAGTATAATATTGATTTTTTGCTAATATTTTTTATTACCAAAGAGGGAATACCGTCATCACCTGATGCTTTCTTTGTGGCGAGTTCTTTGATTACTTTGCCAGTTTCTTTTGGTGAAATAGTGGAAAAGTTACTACTTACAGGTATTTTAAAATGATCACGAACTGATTTTGAAATTTTATTATTTTGGTTTTTAGTACCCAAATTTGAAGTGATACCGTGAGACTCTTGGAAGTTTTTGGCTAGTAGTTCAGCCTTATCTTTATCAACATAAGCGAAACTGTTTGTGTGTTTAAGTGGAGGAATTTTCGATTGCTGTTTTGTGATTTTTTTATGTATATTCCAGATAACTTTATCTCCTGTCCTGCAAGAGCTTAAAATTCTAGACCAGTTATCGTTTTTCCACTTATTGATGCGGGATCTCACAAAATGATTGAATTTGAAGTAAATAAATTTAGTTTGTGGGTTTTTAATTCGTTGATATTTTTTCCTGAGTTTATTTTTTATTTTAATTAATGCTCGTAAATGGTTAGGTAAATTATAATATTGATAATTGTGAAAATATTGTTGTGGAATTGACTCTACCATAGCCTGTCTAATACATTCGTTTAATTTGGTTATATTATTGTCAATGTCTTTTGCATTACGAATTGACGGATTTACACATATTTGAGAGTCCAGTACCTTCCGGAACTTACGCCAGTCCGCTTTGTTGAACATAAATTTTTTTGTCAACGGGTAAACAGGTAATGACGTATCTATACGGAAAATGACGGGGTTGTGGTCCGAACTAAGACACGGTAAAGAAATGAGTTGAGTCAATTTTTGTAAATTTTTTGTGAGAGCAAGGTCAATGATACTGGGTTTAAAATTACGCTGAGAGGGTATATAGGTAGGTTCAAACGGGTTATGTAATTGTATTTGATTGTTTATAATAAAATTTAAAATGGCTTTTCCATTTTTATTTGTGCTGTGGCAGTTCCATTGTACATGCCTTGCGTTAAGATCCCCAAAAACAAGGACATATTTATTTAAACGAAATAGTTTATTGAGATCAACGATATTTATTTTATTTGGTGGGATATACGTTGAAATAACGTTAGTTAATTTATTGTCTATTGGAGTGTTTATAGCAACCGCTTCAGTACAAGCCAAGTCGGGGGTTTGAATGAAATGGTGCTGGACGTCGGAGCGGATTAAAAGCATGACTCCTCCTCCCGCCCTATTGCGATCTTTCCTATAAATATTGTATCCCGGAACCGAGAATCTGTCCTCATTCGAAAGTCGAGTTTCACAAACTGAGATTATGTGCGGAGTATTATTTTGTAAGATCAATTTAAATTCTACATCATTACCTCTGATCGTTTGGGCATTCCACATCATGAATTTTATTTTATCGTCAGAAGCTATCATTTGGATTTAGATAATATAATGAAATAAACTGTGCTTTGTTTACTTCGGCAAACGAGGGTAAATGAGAAACGAATAAAGAATAATTAATCACGAGTTGATAATATGACTGTAGTTGATTATTGTTGGGAGTAACAGAAGAATGACAATAAGGATTATAAAAATTATGAATTTTATTTAAAATAAAAAAGTTCATTAGCGAATTTACGAATGTGAGATCGATAAAAAAATCGTGGTTAAAAGTACAGTTTGAACTTTTTTGAACTAATATAATAATTTTGGGAAATTTTTGATGAATATAATTTATTTTACGACGAGAATGCAAGGATGTACGTGTTATATAGACCAAACTATATTTTAGTGTACATATGTACCTATTTTTTTTTTTATAGTAATAACAATTTTTATTGAGAAAATTTTACAATCTGTCCCAATTTGGACATTAATAGTATTGCTGAATGATATCAAACATACTACATTCATACAATATATGTACCTATTAACGTAAAATGAATAATTACCAATATAAATAAGAATATAAAGAAATGTGCGAACTAAGGTGTTTTGAGATTTGTATAGTTTAACTAAAACAAATCGAATAAGAGTGTACAGCTGTATTTGTTTTTGTGAATAACTGGTTAGTGATAGACGTTTAAGCATTAGACTATACAAGCAATATTTACTGAGCGTGTTGAGGATATTACTTCGTAAAATTGTTTTGTACATAGGAGCATGTTTGTTTTTAATTAGTAATACCATTGAACATTGTACTACTGAGATACGAGTAATACATGAAATTACATAGTTTAACATACACAATATATTATAAATAATATCAAATTTATTCAATGTCAGGTACTGATGAACCATTAATCGAACAAAGATATTAAGCCTTCTACTATAATAAAAATTTTTGTCATACTATCGTTAGTATTTTTTATCTCAGACATAATAGATTTGAATTTTGAGATAATATTATTTAAATTAAATAAACTAAATATATTTTTAATTTCTTTAAAGCATTCTATAATAGAAGGCTCATTATTAGGCTTAATATTAGTGGTATCATTTTTAGTGTCCGTAAAAGTTTTTTCAAACCATTTAGAGTTGGTTTTAGGTAACGCTGGAAATTCGGTAGGTTTTGCTTTATAGACAATTCGTTCTGATGGTTTTATCCAGGGCCGTTGTTTACTTTGCTGTAGCAGTTTGTTTTTTGCAGCTCGGGGCAATTTTCAGAATTTGAGAAGTGTTCTTCATGACAGTTGGAACATTTTGGTTTAAATCCGTCTGTCATTACATTCGGGCACTCTTTGGATAAATGCTCTTCTGAGCATTTAAGACATTTTGGTTGCTTAGAGCAATTTCTAGCCACATGGTTAAACTCTTGGCATTTATAACATTGTGTTAATGTTTTCTTGCTACTGTATTACTCCCATTTTATATGTACATTGTTACAATATCTTATATTATTTAATTTTGTCAGCTGGTTTTTGTTTTCTAATATAACTATGGATAAAGGTAATTTTGTTTCTGTTCCATCTGATTTGTTTATCATTTGGAATGTTTTATGAATTTCTAATCCTTGCTCTTTATGATCAGATGAAATATCTTCTATGGGGTATTCAGGGGGCATCCCTTTGAGAACGACTTTAGGTTTTATTTCATGTTTCGGGGTATAAGTATGAAATCCTTGGTTAAGCGATTTCAATTCATTTTTTATGGTGGTAAAATCTTCGGTATTATAGACATAAAATATGGTTTTGTTACCTCCGTATTTCATGTTAATATCTTTTATTTTTGTTTTTAGGTGAGATAATATATTTTTTGGATTTGAATAGGTTGTATTTACCACAACTGGTGGAAATTTTAGGTGGGTCGGTTGGTTAGTTTCGACTTCAATTTCTTCCTCTTCATCAGAAAAAATATCAAAATAATTTTGAGTTGGTACATTATATTGGTACTCACCTCTTTTTCTTTTCGGTTGATTATCCTCTATTTTTGATGTGCTAGGAATAGCGACATTCATGGTTGTGTTTTCCCGCAGGGGGCATTCTTTTGTTTACGATCAGATTCAGATGCGATAGTCTTTCACTAAGTACGTTATGAAGAACTAATTAAAAACAGTTTATACGGTGAAAGTTTTTAGAGGAACGAATGAATACAATAATTAGTATAGAGCGCACTAGATAAACGCATATGTTATCGGTGTACTAGCAATGGCCAATTTAGGTGGTTTTTATATGTTAAAATTATATGTATTTGGAGCGGCGTGGTCTAGTGGATAGGGCAATATTCTAATGTTTTTCGGTCTCAAGTTCAAACCTCGGCTGAGGCAGCATTATTTATTCTGTTATTTCAGCCGTGAAGCGACCCTGGGGTATGGAAACCCTTCTGGGGCACACCTAGACTCTATAAAGTGGGTACCTAAAATTGGGGACATTGCTTGATGGTTGAGCGTGGTTTATGCATAGTCACTATTTTAAATGCTCGTTGTTAAAAACCTTTCTCTTTTTTTCTGATAATCCACCGAGGTGTCTGAAAAGAAGACGGATATAGGACAATCCGATTTATTATTTTTTTTTTGTTTACGCAAATGGGTGGTTTCTCTGGATAATGGCATTGTTTATTATTTTCTAGAGTTTAGTAGTTATATTAGTACAGTTATAAATTTAAATAAATATTTTCTTAACAAATATAATACAAATATAAATCATTAATAATGTTATAAACCTTAGTAAAATAATAACTAAACTGAAAAAAAATGAGGCAAAATGTACCTAAAATTGGGGAAATTGCTTGGCGGCTAAGCGCGATTTTTGCATAGTCACCTCCTTGCATGGTCGTTGACCGTGAAACCGTCCGAATCTATGAAAGTACTGAACTCTATACCATTCATAGGTTGTGGAGGTACAGGTTTTCTTTTATTTATTTTTTTTTATAATACGTATTAGTATATATTTAGGTGATTATCCCCTAAATTCAGGTCTTATATATATCATGAATTCAATCAAAATTAACTTCATATGTGGAAACGCTTGTAAAAAAAAAAAGAGCTTTCTTGTGTCCTGTTGCCGAATATATAGCACCTCCTAATCAAATCCAATCTTTTCCAATTTAAATTTAACCTTTTCATAATCAAATTCAACTTTTTTCGATTTCAATAACTTGATAAAAATATATTACATAAATAGTGAGAAAACTGTACTGACCCAATATTAGTTTTAGGCTACGTTTAGTTTTATTTCACTCCACTCCTTTATTTATTTTGTATAAATAATATAAATTCACTTTCACATAATTAATAATTATTTTCCTCGACGGATTTCTTAAAAATAAAAAAAATATTGGTTTTACCTCAAAGAACTCTAGAAACAGGATTATTTTATATTGTGAATACATATTTGACTATTAATTAGTTAGCTGAATAAGAGCGATGTTAAAACATGGAGAAGTTAATAATTTGAAATCTGATTAAGTTGAGTTATGAACGTAGCCGTTAGGATCCTACACGTGGGCGCTAAACAAAAGCGGTCTCCTGGAATTGGGCTTTGATCGACAAGCTTACACCCTTTACGGTATACGGCAATTATCTCTTTTCTTCTTTATCAAAGTATAATTTGCATATAAATATTTTTGATCAATCGTGCTTGAATTTGGTCATCATCAACAGTTTATGGACGATCCAGGCACTTTGTATTAGTTCTTATTTTACAAGACAATTAAAAAATAAATAAAATAATACATTTGCCTGCTTTCTCATATTTTTCTCTGTCACGAATATTTTTTTTTCTCTCGAAATTCGGCAAAATAATAAATAAAAACATCAAAAAATAGTCCTAACACTTATACATTGAATTAGTTTTACAATGGAGACAGATCAAAAATGTCTTTATTTAATAACTTTGTCATTTTTGAAGATAGATAAAAACAAAAACATTATTCTGGGATAAGGAATGTTTATTAAATATATTGGATTGTGAAATAAGTTTGTGACGTTTTTCAATATTTCAATTTAATCCTATCTGTGTTCATAATATCATGTTTACTTGGTCAGCAATATTTACATATCCTAAAAAAGGATTAGATAAGATGCTTTTATGCATCAGTTTTATATAGTCTTAAAATTAAGTGGTATTTTGCTTGCTAATAATAGATGATTTTTTTTTGTCATTTAATGCCTTTTATTTCCATAAAGTAAAATCTGCTGCACACACGGTTAACAAAATTTGCAGTGTATATGGCGATGATTTCCTAGTATAGAACATCGTACGTAAGACATTTTCTTGGTTCAGAACCGGAAATATTGTATTATTGATTATTTTTATTATATTTGTGTTTTATTTGTTATTATTAGTTATTTGTTTGTTTTTTTATCATTATTGTTAATTTCGTTTATTTTATTTTTATTTACCTTTTTTTTTAGTGTTTTTAATGTTACTGCATTGTTTATTTGTTTTAGTATTTTGTTCGTTGTTTTCTTTATTTAATTTTTTTTTTTCTAATATCATTTTGGTAAATCGTTTTTCTTTTTATTTTGTTTTTTGTAAAAATGTGAGGGCGAGAATAACCATCAGCAGTTTTTTGTCTTTAAAATCAAAACAACAACAACGGAACCGGAAATTTTTTACGTGGAAGACGCAAAACACTTAGGTCTTCCTTTAACGGTGGATTATGGCCAAATTCAAGCATAATAGATCAAAAATATTTAATTTTTGTATAAATAACCAAATCATATATGGGTCACACCATTCGAAATCGTCCAGACCATGCCAATCGACATTTTTGATTTGTAACTACAGGTTGTTATTTAATTTTTTTAAACTGCTTTTAGTCTTTTTTTCTTTTTTGGAAAAGCTAAAGGAGCAAACTATCGTTTTATATAATTATAATACGATTGTAATAAATAGGGAAGGAAGAGGTTTTAGGGAAATTAATGAATTGGAATTAAACTCCTAACTTTTTTTTTTTTAACTTGTGTATTTCCTTTAGAATGCATTTTAATTATAAATGCTTGATTATAATTTAACATTGCCCATTTTTTTTTTTATTATATATACATTTTGGCTAGGGACAGTAACATACATGTTGTGAACGTGTATAATCAATATAGATCCGTACCTTACATTCCCTCTCTTTCAGAAAAAATTAAAAAATCATTAAAATCCTTCTATCCAAACCTCAGACTTGCTTTAAAATCCCACTACAAACTCTCCAATATTTACAGCCGACTTAAAGACAATATACCAACAGACCACCGTTCAAAAATTGTTTATAGAGTCCCTTGCGGAACTCCTAATTGCAACTCTGCCTATATTGGTGAAACCAAAAACCTTCTCAAAGATCGCATCACCCGACACAAATATACAATTTCCTCCAAAAATTCTACCGCTTCAAAACTTTCAGAACATTCCTTAACCCTTAACCATTCCTTTGATTTTGATAAAACATCCATTTTTGCCACTGTTCCCAACCATGACAAACGACTCATTACAGAATGCATTTACATACAACTAGAACCCCTTCCTGTTAATCAAAAGACTGACAAACATAACTTGTCACTAGCTTATTCTCAAATATTAAATTTAATAAAGCATCCCTAGCTCATTTTTTAAACAACCATCTGATCATCTCTTCATAATTTTATTTTTATTTATTTATTATCAATTTTTTTTATTTATATATTTATTTAATTTGTGTACTCCCCTTTTTTATTTATTTATTTGTTTACCTACTAGATTACTGTTTATTTATCATTTCCTTCGACAGCTCCTTATCGTCATTCGTTATTACCTTATCATCATTCATCATTTATCATCGTCATCCGTTATTACTTAAAATCTTTTAATCTTTACCTCGTCACTATTTCTTACAATTTTATCAAATACTCATAAGTAATAACTCAAGTACTCTCAAGTAATGACTTTTGGCTATTTTTTAACAATCGAATCAGTAAACATTTTTTTTTTTTTTAATTTACTGAGTCTCTATTTATATATTCTCATTACAATATTATCATCTCAATTATGTCTACTTCCATACTTTATAACTATCATCTTAATTTTGTTTATTTCCATACTTTATAACTGTCACCTTATTTCCATACTTTATAATTGTCATCTTATTATCATTTTACATTTAATATTATTTATGTTCCCATAATTTATTACTGTCATATTATTATTACATACCTAACGCATTATTAAGTCTATAATTACATTGGTTGTTATCTTGTTTCTTTTAGCCCTGATGAAGGCCCACATTGTAGGCCGAAACGTCGGCACATAATAAAAATAACGCTTATTTTTAATTGTGTGGTTTTAATTTATGACCGCACCCCCAACCATCTTCCTCATCTAATTTCTCTACGGTCAACAAAACTCCATCATTATAAATACTTTTAGTGTTACAGCCCTTTTAAGTCAGCTTCCGACTAAATATGACTAAGCTATGTAAAAATAAATTATTAAAAGTAGGTCTGTTTTCCTTTATAAACTTTTCTCTCGTTAAAAACCTCGTTTTTGATTAATTTTCAGGAATTTTTTAAACAACCTTCTTCAGTATTTAGGTAATGAGTTGTAAGGACAACAAATATAATGCATGTCCTTATCTCATTGTTAGTTTTTATTTTGATTCGCAATCAAAAAAAGTTCAGGAATTAGAAAGGTTTTCCCATCACATGTTTTCGCCCGTGAAGCTGAATTAAAACGGCTGCAACACTAATAGTATTGGCCCGAAAAAAATTATTTATTTATGGTATTATATTCACGAAAAGATAGAGAATAACCGGTAAAAAAATCGCGAAAATCAAAATGTCGAGCGGCAAAAATATTGAAAATTGGACGGATTCAAATGGATTAACCCATAATTGATTAAAAATATTTACAATAATTTGAAGTTTCTATTAAAATCACGAGTAAAAACGCTACGAACAACCCAATCGTTACAAGATACGAAACGTAAAATTTTGAGAGTGGAGAGCTTATTTTTATTTGTACTTGCTCATATATGAAGTATAAAATAAGGAAAGGTATTGCGATGGAGAAAATATTTTACTTCCTGTTTTCAACAGAAATATAGGGATCATCTGCAGCAGGTCGAATCCGCAGGTGGTCCTAGGATTTATTAATGGGAGTAAAAAAACCTTAGTTATGCCGTCCTTCGGCGGGGGCGTAAAATGGTGGTCCCGAGCCTGTGCGATGTCAGGTACTCGTAAAAGATCTCTATCCTAATTAAACCTGGGTAGGCAAAACTTTAGGAATACCACTGTACCATCGTTCTATAAGCCACAGTAGCATAAAGTTATGTTAAATAAACAAACAGAAATACCCGTTTAAGGATCCCCAGAATCCAAAACACCGAGTTCCACAATAAGGTCTGTCAGTTTCCGTGTGTGTGTGTTGAGTCTAGCTTGAAAACGGTAAGTCGTAAGAAATTGAAGCTCTATGCGCGACAACTATACGCCCGAAATGTTACAGCAACTTTATCATCAAAATCAGTTAATCAGAAGAGCTACTTTATACCATGCATTTTGCACCTTTTTAGAATTTTCCCAAAAACGGCTCTAACGATTTTGATTAAGCTCTATATATCGATGTAAAATTTGATGGGCTTTAATATGATGTAGGTTTTATTCTGATTAAAATAGTCTGACAGGGCTTAAATGTCGATATCTTAAGTTTTCTTCCTCTAAAGTACCTTTAATGTTGTAGATACTAAAAAATAACGATATAATCTTGTTATCAACGATGAAAAACAGGTAAATATATAAGTTGATCGAATTCGATCTCTAACTAAAGGAGAAAATGTTTTCGTTTTTGAACATAAGAACGGCAATATAGATGAGTAATACACCGTTGGAAAGCTAAAGATTTTAGAAAACAATATTTTCTTATACTTAAGATTGTAAAAGTCAATAAAGGGTGAAGAAAAGCCAATAAAACTAACTGATTATCATTTCAGATAATAATTTAATAGATTTTTAAAGAAAACACATGCTTCTATAGTAATTGAATTTAATTAATTCTTTAATAGTTTCACTAATTTCTATCTCTAACTGTATTTGAAAATTCTTTAATCGTTTTTAAAACGAGTGTGAGTGAAAGTCGTGTGTTGTCCGCACCAGATTTTTATTCATATAATATATTATTTAATAGAACTCATGTTTCTATTGAAACTAAATCTAATCAATTATTTAATTATGTAAAACGATTTATAAATTGATTTAAAAAACGAAGGTAATTGAAAGTCGTTATTGCGCGCACCAAATTTTTTTTTCTTGGTCCGTAACAAAAATTCATAATTGAAAATAATAAACCAAAGTTTAAGCGAACTTTACGGCTTTAGACCTGATATAATATAAAGCGTTCTTCAAGGCTACATAGAAATGAGAAGAAACAGAGAATATCAAGTTACACTAAAAGAGCAGTAACAAATGAACTGGTTTCAAGTTGGGGAAGCAGTTAATAGAGAACTCTTTCTTTTGCCGCTTCCTTATCTGCATTCAGGGGACTTATCTGCATGCCCGGACTTAACTTGCTTAGCGCTTTGCAGCTTTGTCTAACTTTCTCCTTCCTTCTACCTTTCTAATTGTCTCCCCTCTTCCTCTTTAAGGTTTTATCCGATGAGATTACCCGATAAGGCTTTTGTCCCTTTACTGTCATGAGTCGGTTTCTGTAACTACAGGTTGTTATTTAATTTTTTTAAACTACTTTTAGTCTCTTTTTCTTTTTTGAAAAAGCTAAAGGAGCAAACTATTAATAATATTATATAATACGATTGTAATAAATAGGGAAGAAGAGGTTTTAGGGAAATTAATGAATTAGAATTAAAGTCCTAACATTTTTTTTTTTTAAATTGTGTATTTCCTTTAGAATGCATTTTAATTATAAATGCTTGATTATAATTTAACATTGCCATTTTTTTTTATTATATAACATTTTGGCTAGGGACATAACTTACTTGTTGTGAAGTTTTTTACACTATCAGTTTGACACTTGTATGTTGTTGTTTCTCGAATCGAATATTAAACAACAGTTTTTCGTTACAATTAAAAGTATATATTTATTGATATTTACAACTGTATTGTACAACACATCTAGTAAATAGGCTAAAAGAAAATAGACATGAACATGGCATGTAGAGAACTACCCAGCGGCAGCACTTAAAATTTACACTAGAGGTCTCGGGCTATCGGAGGATCATCAAGAGTTGAAGTGGAAGAAAGGATTTAAAACTAGGAGGATTGAGTGGAATTGGAGTTTGTCATGAAATGAATGATATCTAGTTAGGGTCAAACAGAAAATCGGAATAAGAAGGTCTTTATGGATTTAGTTACAAAGTAAGGAGCTTGAGGATTTTGGATTTTAGGGAATGGATACGGGAAGAATTTGATGGTTAAGTAGGCCAAGCAGTTTAGAGCCCCTCCGTAAATCCATATAGGCCGTATGACAGTCATGTAGATGAGAATTTTGTAGTCAAGTGAAAGATTAGAACGTTTGTCTAGTAAGTTTTGGAGTAGCCGAAAATGTCGAGCAGTTTCTTCGTTACAAATTTAATGTCGCATATTTTTGTTATATAACATTTACCTCTAGTATCTACCGTTAAAGTGCTCAATTGCTTTTAATGAAAAACTTCAAATTTTATTCGCATTTTTTTAGTGTTAGGGCTTTTTTGATGTTTAAAAAAGCTGTGTTGCTCGCATTGAGAAGTTTATTCAGTATATAACATCTGTCGCTCGGACCAACTGTTTAGGAGCTATAATGTTATAAAATGAAAATAATAATATGTATTGCATACGTAGTTTTAGTGTTAGCGCTTTTTAGACACGCTCTTTCTCTGTCGGTGCTGCTCGATCAAAATTTTGACGTTAGGCCCGGTATCAGAAATTCAGGGAAAATATTATTGGATAACTTGGTAGAGGAAGGATGCCAGGAAGTAATTACGGTGCAAAGTTGGAAAATATGACCAATTTAGGTGGACAAAATTGTCCGTATTTAACATTTGGGGCCCAAATTACAGAACATAATATGAAAAATATTATAAAAACTAATAATTTTTGGCACGATTGACGAGCGCACAGTTTTCACACTTCAACTTTATTTGCAAAAATCCAAAACTTCCATACATTTTACGTTTGAAGTCCAAAAATAGGGAAAAAATAATACAAAAAATCTAATTATGGCTTGGAGTTGCTGAAACCTGCTAATAGATGTATTTTATATCATTTAGGAAACTCTTCAAATTATAGATTGTAAAATTTTTAATTCGGAGTGTTGTATCTGAAAAATTATATATCACTCAAATCGCAAAAATTCGTTTTTTATATTTAAAGACTAGAAGGATCGATGAAGCAAATCTTTAGGGTAACTTGGGGGTTATTTAGTTACATTTACAAATTGCTTAATTTACCCTATGGGTAAGATTGCAATGTATATTCAATAACGAGTTTGGAAATATAATGTCTTACCTGTCTCAGCAATGTTCATTGTTAAATAAAAGCCAAAAGACTTTGGGCTAAACACACCTCGAACACAATGAATGACCATCGAATAAAGATAATCATACTGCCGGTTATTAGACACTTGTGCGAACATGAATGATTCACTCATTTCCTATTTATTTTTAAACACGGTATGGCGGAAAATATTAATATTAGGATCTTGTCAGCTAATAATAAAAAGATGAAGCACTGGTAAATTCCAAACGTTTTGTCCACCTAAATTGGTGATTTTGCCCTGTGTGCGGCGGTATTAAGGGTAAAGCAACTTTTCAAAAGTCTGAACGTTTGAAAAACAAAGGAAATTTACGTATTTGGGTTCTTTGTAACCAGTAAATAGGGGAGCCCGTGGCAGAGTGGCTAGCGCGCTAGTCTCTTATGCAACAGGTTTTGAGTTCGAATCCAGTCCCGACGGGGCTTTTATAAGGATGTAAAAAAATGGGGATTCACTCACAGCCTCTCCCCCGGGTATGTGAGACCCGTCAGCCAAAGGGTGGCCACTAACAAAATTAGTCGTAGGGAGTGATGACCCTACACTAAAAATTGCATCGTGGTGGTAAACTCGCAGGAGTTTACACCACGAGGCCCAGGGCCTACACGGCCTGTCGCGCCACTGGAAGAAGAAGTAACCAGTAAATATAGTTAAAAATACAGCAATTATTCAGTTGCAAAATTACTTAGCTCACGGGTTCTATCAAGAAATCTAAAGGTTAGAAAATAGACACATACACTTTATTGAATAAGCGATCCTGCTCAACTTAATTGGGTGATTTTACACAGCTTACTTATAGGACTATTTTAAAATAAATATTTAAATATAAAATACAAAAAAAATTAATCATTGTTTTAATTGTTTTATATAATATTTTCTTTCTTTTTGTCTCTCGCTTGTCTATGATATTAATCCAAAATAATGTTACGATAAAATAACAACTTGAGAACCTAAAAAAAACTATTAGTAACTAAATGACACTCTGTTTCAATATTAAATATCTAAGCATACATAATTTAAAAAAAATAAATAAATAAAACAATTATTCTCCCGACGGTTCTATTCAGATGTGAAACGTAATCGTTTACTTTGAAAAATAAAAATGAAATCTAAATCAGGTGATAACATTCCCAGGTGTTAAAAGGTTCTTTATCAGATAAGCTGTAGCCGATATTTCTTCTACCTCGCCCAACAAAAGGCTTTTCATGTGTGAAAATTTCCATCTCAAGTGAATAAAGAACGTGACATTTCTTCTTCCACTGTTTGACTGAGAATTTAAGTGAAAAAGGAGATAATATTATAAATCCGCTCTAGGAAACAATTCGACAGTCAATTTGATTCTGCCAATAGCGTTTTAGCTCATGTTTCTCAATAAGGGCTTGATTTTTCTTCTATCATCGACATTTTTTTTAGTTTTAATTTACTTAACAATCTTTTTTTTTTTTTTTTTTTATAATTTCTTTTGTTAATACTAGATTTTTTTCTAGGTGTATTACCAAAATATAAAAAGGTTAAGGATATATATGGACAAATATAAAATGGACAAGGAATTTCACCAATAGTAGCAATCGAATGCCTAAAAAAATAATAAGTGCTAAGCTATAGATGAGAGAGTCAGACCGAAGAGTAGAGGAGGATTTCATCGAACTCTAAAAAAAAAAAAAAAAAAAAAAAAGAAAAAAAAAAAATCCTTTTCAAGGTTCCAAAACTTTTTTTAAGATTCTGCATTAACAAACATTTTTCTTGTGAGTGATTCCCCATTAATTTAATGCTTAAAAAGGTCCCTTTGAGACTGGTATTGGAACTCACAACCTTTAGCATGAGAGACTAGCGCGCTAGCCACTCAGCGACGGGCTCCCCTTGTTAACAAACATCAATAATTAATATATTGAGATCAGGGAAAATCTTGTTTCTACTATACAAAGAAGATTGCAAGCTGTAGTTGATACCAAAGGAATAATAACAAAATATAAATGACTTTTATTTATTTAAATAGAATTTTTTTTATTAATAAATAGCTGTGCCAATACTTTTTTTACTTACATTTTTGCAGTTTATTTTCCTCAATCATTTCTACCTTAATTATTTAAATTTTTTTTTACTATACCAATTGTGTTTAATGTCTATCCAAAAATAAAATTTATTATATTATAATAAGTTACATAATTTAAGAATCAAATGGAAAAAAACAGGGTGCGGCAGTACTTTTTTGTCCCACTGTAGTTGGTCGTTCACAAGTGGTCAACGTCGTTCAGGAGCATAAAAGTTATATTCTTCCATTTAGTACGGAAATTTAACAACAATATTAAGTACCGAATTATAACTAAGTGTAAATTGTTATAAATCTATAAACATTGTTATTAATTATTAAAACTTTTAAATTATTTGTAGGCCCAATCCTCTACACGGTGTATACAGCTGATATCCCTATCCACCCAAGCACTTTCCTCTCTACTTACGCTGATGACACATGTGTGCTATCCGTAAATAATGATCCTATTGTTGCATCCCAAGTCCTACAAAACCATTTATCCGCCATTGCAGAATGGTGTCACAATTGGAGAATCAAAATAAATCCTAATAAATCCCACCAAATCACCTTCACTCTACCACGTAAACCTATGAGACTTCCTGTCCAGTTGTTTCCTTTAATCATCCATACTCATCACTGTAGAACAAATACGATACCTTGGACTTTATCTTGACAAACGTCTTACATGGAATCCTCATACAAGACTTAAACGACAGGAAACTGCTTGTAGATATCGACTATTACTTACTTGACAAACGATTAAAACTCCCTCTTTACTTCAAAAAACTCATTTACACAACCATTATTAGACCTATCTGGACTTATGGCATAGAGCTATGGGGCTCCACTAAACCATCGAATTCCTTCCGCATCCAATCCTTGCAATCCAAAATCCTTCGAATCATAGAGACCTGAATATCCCACTAGTTACAGAAATCGCTCAAAAAAGATAAACCTCTTTTCATTCCAAATTACCCGCCCATACAAACCCGCTTGTCCGCATCCTCTCATCGACATATATTCCCGATAATCCTCCGAGGCGTCTGAAAAGACAGTGGCCTCGAGACCTGCTGAACAAATTATCATTGAAGTACTACCGCTGGGTAGATTCTTCTCATGTCTTTTTCGAGCCAATTGTCTGTTTTTAGACCATTTACTTATTGTACCATGTAAATTGTACAGTTGTAAATATCAATAATAGAATTTTTAAAAAATAAATAAATAAAATATTTGATGAAAACGATCTTGTACTGTTAGATAAATGGGATCTCGAGGAAACCAAATTTAACCTTATTTTAATTTACATTAATTTATTTTAAATATTTTGTTTGAAATATTAAACAGTTGTAAACCTAGTAGGATAGGAACCTTTGTTATTTCTATACTTTTCGAATACAAACATAGCAATCAAGTTTTCTTTATATGGAAAAATAAAATTTCCAGTTATCTGTGCTTCACTTTAAAATAAAAACATATAAATTTAACCAATTTCGATTTATGTTTTTCATTTCTGCAGATGATAAAATATAATAATGAATATTAATAAACTTGTTTTATTGCTAATTGCACTTTTCGATACGATAAACTAAAATTTTTAAGGCAAACTTGATGAGACAGAGCTTTTTTTTTTTTCAACATTAATGACACCTCATTCAAATTTCACACTTGCGAAGCAGGGGCGGGGGGTCTACTAGTTATTTTATATATATGGAGAATAACCTTGATATTAAGTAGCACAAGGACTCAAGCCCCTCAAGACGTAATTGATCTAAAACTTTGTAGCCAAGACTTGTTTGAGGACAGGCCTTGAGGTGGCCCTGAAAGAAGCCTATTGTTCCCAGCCGCCCGATTATCCACTCCTCACCCTGTCGGGGCAGCTCGCCCCCCTTTTCTTCCCCCCTCTAATAGGCTTTTCTTTAGCAGCGAGAATTACCTGGAAAGGAAGAGAGAAAGAGTAAATTACCCGAAAAGGAGGTGGGCGTGGTAGCAGGAAAGTATATCAATTGTTCCTTAATTACGGGGTTCAACTTCATCCCTCCAGCGGAAAGGGGGTAAACGTTTGGAAATTTAAATGCTCTGTAATTTTTATTAAATGTTGTGACCTGTTGCCTACAGCTGCTTTCATTATTCGTTTAATTAATTTATTTTCTTTCCCTTTAAAAATCATGAATCTTTTTATACCTCCACTTAGCCGTATTTGAAATGGTAAGGGAAAGAGTAGAAAAATACACCTTTTATGGTCTCTTGAGTTATAATAACCAAGTCCCGCTATAAATACAAGTCCCGTTATAATAATAATCCGTTAAAAAAGTATGTTATGCAATTCACACAGATAGTTCATTATCATTGATCTTTCTACTCGTGAAGTAAAAAGGCTTAACTGCTAATTATAGTTTTTGGCGTGGTCTCAACCACGGAACCTCATCGCTTAGCAGTAAGTAGCACGGTCGAACAGCAGCTTGAAGATCTCTGTCTGAAGCCGAAGACTCCTCCTTTGCTCCGAATACTTCTCTCCTTGTTTAGCTTAGCACCTGTACGCTGTTGGGGTCCACACTTATCCCGTGGACCCAACCCCATCAGCCAAGGTAGCGTCGCGCTGACAAGGCTTTACGAGGTAACTGGCAACAGAAGATATGGCTGCAGGACCAGCTGGCCCTAGCGATATGGACGTTGCCCCGACCGAAGCCAGGGGTGAAAAAAGAACCCTCACCGATAGCGAAGGTTTTATACAAGTGACGAAAAGGAATGCTCTAAAACCTCGCCCGGTCCCTGTGCCGCCACCGGTGTCAACATCAAATAGGTTTGAGGTAATCACACCAAAGAAAAAACTCCCTCCCCCCATCATCATTTCGCCACCCATATCTTTTACGTCCTTGAAGGAAGAATTATTCCAGATAGGCATACAAGAATTTAAGACGAACTCTTCTCCCAAGGAGACGAGATTATATCTGACAAATGATCTCGATCACGACATAGCTGTGAAGTTGCTACGGCACAATGAAAAAGTGCTGTTCCACTCCTACGCCCCTCGTGGAACCAAAAGATCAAAAAAATTTGTCATTCAAGGGTTTGACCTCGGCCATCCTATAGAAGAAATAACAGAGGAGCTGAAGAACAGATTGATTGGTTTCAGGTTAGCCAGGAGACTAACCCGAAGAAACGAAGCTGGAGTGGCTTATGAGATTGAAGGAGTACAAGTCATTACCGACCCTTCAGTCAAGATTGAAGACATAAGAGCCCTCCGCAGCATCGGGAGGGTAATAATAAGGGTTTACCCCTTTAAAGAAGATGGGGCCCCTGCCCAGTGCAGGAACTGTCAGCAGTTTGGGCACATTATGAAGTATTGTGGCCGCATAGCCGCCTGCCCGTGGTGTGGGGGAACTCACGCCAACCACAACTGCCCTCGTCCGACCGCGGCCAAATGCGCCAACTGTGGAGGAAGCCACCCTGCCTCTTCAAAGGACTGCCCACGAAGACTGGAGCTAATGAAGAAAAGAAGAAACGAAGCCACTACAAGAGCTGCTGCTTCTTCAAGACAGCCCAGCAGACTAGCCCAGCCGCACCTACCTCACTCTGGACATCTGGGAGGAACCACAGCGCCGGCACAGCAGCAGCAGTACCAGCACCAGGACCTGCCCCCACCACCACAACCTACTGGAGACGGACCAATGACAGGTACCCCTCTATCCCCATCACCGGGCCAGGAAAGAAGGCTTGGAAAGAAGCGATCGTAGTGCCACTACTCAAACCGGGGAAGAGTGGAGATTCAATGCAAAACTCAGCTCCCAGATCACCCAGCTGATGACGTCGATAAACAGGATAATGGAGATGATGATGAAGGTGATAAGTAAACATTATGACTGAACATCTCGTCATCAACTACAATATCCGAGGTCTACGTCAGAAGCAGGCTGAAGTTGAATTCCTCCTACAGCAGCATCGGCCATCGGTAGTGGCGCTGACGGACACCGTTCTTCCTGTATCTGAGTGGCTGTATATCCAGGGTTACATCGCGTACCGGGAGATGTGCAATCCAGGGACTGATGAGAGTGTCGTCATCTTGGTCAGAAGAGATGTTCCTTCACGGTTAATACCCAACCCGGTTGCTTCTACCAAGGGTACTCACATAGTCACAGTCGATGTTCACCTGAAACATCGGTACACTTTCTGCTGTGTCTATAGGAGACCCAAGGCTATAGCAACATCTATGAAGCTACTGCTGCAACACGCCCAGGGTAGAAGTCGATTTGTTGTCCTTGGGGACTTCAACGCTCGACATACTGCCTGGCTGTGTAACAGTAATAACATGATGGGTACTTACATCTCCAAGACCAGGATGGCGGTCTTTCACCCGGGGGTGCACACCTTCAGGCATGCGGCCCGACCTTGCTGGACATCCACACTAGACCTTCTCCTGACCAGGGATCAGCACACCATCACGGGGTGCCTTGCACTCCCGTACGGACCGTCTGACCATCGGCCTGTGCTTTACACCTTTGAGGGAACGCCCCCCACACCCTCGGCGAGCAAGTACCTCTTTCACAAGGCCGACTGGAAGGGCTATAAGGCTAGTGTCGATAATACACTACCCAAGATACAGCCTCTGAGATCTGAAGCCGAGGTGGATGGCGCTGTGGCCGTCATCGCCACTACCATACAGAAGTCAGCGAATTATAATATCCCTAGGTTCAGCCCCCAGCCGATCGCTCTCAGAAAGCCTCCGAGGCACATACTCGCCTTGGTAGCCCAAAGGAACAACCTGAGGAACGTCTTTTACCGCACGGGTGATTACGGCTTGAAACCGGCCATCAATGCGATGACCAGGCAGATAGCCAGCCTCATGCGTGCCTGGAAGACCGCCCTCTGGCACGAACAGCTCCGGAGGACTCATGACGACCAGAAGCAATTCTGGAAACTCATCAGGACTCATGTCGCCAAGAAGAGGACTGTGCACCTGACGTCTGAGAGCGATCTGTTGACCCCAGTTGAACAGGCTGAACTCCTGGCTACCGACTATGAAGCGAGGGAAGAGGCTCGTGTGAGTGCTGCTCCTGGACTTCCAGAAGGGAGACCTCCGTCCCCCAATGAGAAGCCCATCCACTTCACCTTCAAGCAGCTTGAGTCGGTGCTACGACGTACTAAGGGCAATAAGTCCTCTGGGAAGGACGATATTCCTTATGTCCTGTTGAAGATGCTCCCTAGGAGGGGTAAAGCCTTCTTATTGAACATTTTTAACACGTGCATCCGGTTATCGTATTTTCCTAAGGCTTGGAAAGAAGCGATCGTAGTGCCACTACTCAAACCGGGGAAGAGTGGAGATTCAACGGAACACTATCGCCCGATCAGTCTTCTCTCGCACATGAGTAAGATCTTAGAAAGGCTGGTACACCACCATCTGATGAAGCACTGTACGGAGGAGAACATCATCCCACCTGAACAGACAGGATTCCAACGAGGGGTAGCCTGTGAACACCATCTGGCGAAGTTGCAAGCCCACACCATGGAGCGGATGAGGAAGAATAACGATGCCACAGCACTAATCTCCTTGGACTGCACACAGGCCTTTGACTGTGTGTCTCACACTCTTTTACTCCGCCGTCTGGAGGAGTTCAAGTTCCCTGCCTCCCTATGCCGATTGATCTGAAGCTATCTCAGTCGAAGATCTTTCGTTGTAAGGGTCGGCGGGAGCCTGTCGAATCCACACGATACCATCTGCGGGGTACCTCAAGGGTCTGTACTGGGGCCACTACTATTTGTCGTTTTCACGGCACCGGTGGTCTCAGTAAAGCATCCGGGAGCAACAGTAGCAGCCTATGCGGACGACATCGCCATTTACTCCACCAGCATGAGCGCCACCAAGGCACGTGACCAGGCTCAGAAAGCAGCCAACGTCATAGTTGGGGAATTGAAGAAGATCGGAATCAGGGTCAACCCAGCCAAAACGGACGCCATCATCTTGTCCTTCCAGAAGGGGAAGAAGAAGTTACCCACCGGGTTTGAGATAGACAGTGTAAAACTTCCTCTCTCCAACTCAATTCTTTACCTAGGTGTGACCTTGGACCGACACCTGACATTCTCCAGCCATGTACGGGAAAGAATCAAGCTGGCCCGCAGGAAGTCCCATAGACTCTACCACCTACTCATCTCGCCGCAGCTCTCACTGCGACTCAAGTTGCAAATCTACAAGGCCGTTATCAGACCGACTCTACTCCATGGTGCGCCCCTGCTCCGCCACCTCTATCAGTCCACGCTCAAAAGGCTGCAGAGTTATCAGAACTCCGTCCTAAGGAGGATAGTCAGAGGAACCACACTCCAGCGGGCGAGAAATGCCACCATCCACGAGGAACTCCATCTTCCCTCGGTGCCAGAGTTCATCAGCAGGAGGCACGTCAAATTCTTTGACGGGTTAAAGGCTTGTGCGAACCCTCTCTTCAGGGACGTAGTTCCACCACCTGCGCCTGGAAGGCTCTCTCCCCCTGGTCGACGTGGTCGCCCTGGGAAGGGGTCTGGACTCTGCAGTCTGACCCGCATACATTTGACCACCAGCAAAATGGTTCCTCCCCATTTTACTTCAACAAAGGCACAAAGCCACCCCACTCCTCAAGCGCATACCGCGCCTAGTGGGAAAGGAACCTTAGAATGCCAACGGGCAATACGAGGCCTGAGCCATGGACTGTATATATCATTGCTGCTGTATATACATAGAATGTTTTTTGTATTTATTTTGTAAATAAAGTTGGAGGATAAGAAAAAAAAAAAAAAAAAAAATTCAAACAATATTGCTGAAGCAATTATCAAAGAAGGGTTTGATACATCTGTGTCACTTATATGATAGTTGTATTAGGCTCAGATATTTTCCTACATCCTGGAAACACGCTATATTATTTCCATTGTTAAAGTCTGAGAAACAAGGGGATAAACCTGAACATTGCCGCCCAATCAGTTTATTACCACACATGGCCAAAATATATGAAAAAATACTTTTGAATCATCTCCAACAGTTTTTCCTAGAAAATTCCATCATTCCTGATCAAAAACCAGTTTTCGGCCTCTCCTTTCTACGGAACACCTGTTGGCAAAGGTTCAAAATGAAGTCACTCACAACCTAAGACGTAACCATGCGACTGCAATGATTTCGATTGACTGTTCCCAAGCGTTTGACTCGGTCTCGCATTGAATAATGCTTGAGAAACTCAGAACACTGCAATGCCCGGAACAGCTGTACTCTATCCTCCGTTCTTTTCTCGATGGTCCTAATATTACCGTATTAGTCGGCAGTAGCTTCTCAAAATCGGTGCGCTTAACTTGTGGGGTACCGCAAGGTGCAGTTCTTTCACCCACCTTATTCAATATCTACACCGCAGAAATAATTGGCAGGAACTATACAAATTCATCTGTCCTAGCATATGCCGATGATGTGGCGATATATAGTAATAGCAAGAACCCTTCAAAAGCGCTCAAGCAAGTAGAGAAAACTTATGAGATTATAAAGAACCAACTAAATACCTTAAATATCCAAATAAACCCATCTAAAACTGACTGCATTATATTTTCTTTCCAAAAAAATAAGAAAAAACTGCCGACTAAATTTCAAATAGAAAATTCACACTTCAAGATATCCAGAAACATTGTATACTTGGGTATGAAACTTGATAGGCATTTAAAATTTAACAACCATATCAATTCGAAATTATCAAAAGTTAGACAAAAAGCCTATAAATTTAACCATATCTTAAAAACTCCTATTTTAAGTTTTAGACTGAAACTAATAATTTACAAAAGTGTGATCAGACCTTCACTATTATATGGAGCACCATTACTAATCAATTCTTTAGATAACTCAAAAAAGAAACTACAGCAATTCCAAAATGGCGTTTTAAAGAAGTTTGCAAGAAGAACTACATTTGAAAAAGAAAAGGTAGAAAGGCTTCATTTACTATTTAATATTCCTAAAGTGAGTGAATTCCTAGATAAAAGAAGACATAACTTTTACAATTCCTTAGAAGTTCTTCCAAACCAGGTTTTTAGTAGGCTTAAGATTCCGCCAGCTCCTCAGAGGTGGCAACATAGTATAAGCTAGAGTTTAAGATTAGCCTAAGTCTGGAAGTGTCAAGATTGAAGTGATCCCCATCACCAAGAGGAATAGCAAATCAGTGATAGTACAAAAACATAATCTCTACCAGAAATATCCTTAAAATGTATTTAGATACAGTAAAAGGAAATTATTCAGAAAATATTTTAGCAAAACATGCAACTAAATTGGGGTTAAGAAAAAAAAAAAAAAAGTTATGTAAATCCGCGAACTAGCAATTTTTCCCCCCTAAAGTATTTTTAAGGTTGTAGTTAAGAAAAATTAAGCATATAATCTTCTCAGAATTTATTAAAAACGAGTAAACACGTAGTTTGTCCCGTGGCTGTGTGACTAGCGCGCTAGTCTCCCATGCCAAAGGTTGTGAGTTCGAATCCCAGTCCCAAGAGAACTTTTTCAAGCATTATTTAAATGAAGATTCACTCACGGCCTCTCCGCCAGGCATGTGAGATCCGTCAGCCACTTTTATAATTACCTTACTTCAAAAAAAAAATATTTAAGATTAAAAGTAATTTTGGGTTTTTGTTATGATTTATTCTATTGAAACATAAATTATATGTAATTCTGAATCTTATTATAATTAGTTATTACATTCAATACCGTATATAAACAAATGAAATTTAAATTAATGTTTTATTTAGGTACATGTTTTTTTGACTAGTGTATTACTTGAAATAATATTTTAATTCGTACTAATAATTTAATAGGATTTTATTGAGAATGGCCACAATTTCGGAAATAAAAAATGAACAACAATGTTGAGTGAATTCGAATAATTTTTTATAAGGGTCATAAATGTTTAGCATTAAATATTGTTTTTGTTTTCTGGTGTCAATAAGTCCAGTAAGCTTAGAATCAACCACTCATTGCCAACCACCTTCATACTAAATAGATTAGAAAGCATATATTACTTACTGACATATTGAAATTTTTTTTTTTTTTCACTTCCTTTCTATATACAGTATATAATGTTTTTCTGCTTCCGGGCTTTATAAATATGAAACAGTTTGAAATCGAATACAGGAATTTTTTAAAGGTGTTTACCTTGGAACAACTTTTTTCGTCAAAAAAAACAAAAAAAAAACATCATCATAATTCATGCTAAAAAACTCTGCATACCTCGACTGTTGAAATAATTTTAAAAAAATATTAAATATGCTTCAATTAAAAAATATTTTAAGTAGATTTAAAAAAAAGAGTATTCAGCTTTGTTGAAGTCATTTCTAGCGTACTCTCTCATTTCTGCTACTGCCTCCACTATTTCCTTTCTTAAACGGACCTGGGTGTATTCCCTCCTAACACTCGGCCTTAACTTCGTCCTCTCCTCCTCCGGACTCTCTCCCGCGATACTGTTCCCCTCCTCCTTTCTTCATCGTCGGGGTCACATGGGTCAAATACGAACCCTGTCCTATAACTTCATATACCCTCCTCGTTTCCTTCTGCTGCGATTCTCACTTCCACAGATTCTTCTTCCGAGATTTTTAAGTATAATTCATCCATGTAGTAGCCCTTGTCTTCATTCACTGCGCTTCCCCGGTCACCTACCGACTACAACTCAAGCCCAAAGGTAGTGCCCACCTGCGCGAGCATGACCACGACCAGATAAGGTACCCCCGGAGGGATAGCCAGTGAGCATAGGCAAACCTGACCTTGTAACCGCTAAAATGTTCATTGCACCGCCATCGATCCTCCTGCTCTAGGCAAAGGACCTCCTGTCTAGTGAATCAAACGGAAGAACTGTCTTTGTCCAGAGAAACTCCGAAACTCGATCAGCAAAACTCTTCTTAATCCAGGAAACTCCCCGACACAGGATCAACAAATCCTCCTTCAACTCCAGATTTCATTCCAAACCTACTTCAATTACAGGACTATTCTAGTCATTTAGTCCTACACACCTAACTTACACTACTTAATTCACTTTAACTACTACCTTAACTATACAAGCGAAACGTAAACTAAACTCAATTAATATCACAGCTTAAACTTATAATACACAGCTTGAACTAACTATATTTAAAATAAAACTAATCCTAACCTAATCATTAGGACTGACCCTACTGCGGGAGGAAATTAGCCTTTCCTGTTAGCCACACAATAGTGTGCCCAGTCTGCACATAGACTCCTCCGAAAGAGAGTCCGGACGTAGGAAGTAGGCTCTTGGTTGAGGGGGTCACCTCCTCCATTCGGACCAGGACCGCCGGATTTCATCCTTTGTTCCTGCCGTACGGAGTCGGGCCCCAGCCACCATTACAGGCCTGTACTTATAGACAGTGATATACCTGAATATCTCAGGATGCCACATTCTTCCTTATTTCACTTACTCCTGTCATTATCTTCTCATTTCAAACAATTTTGTGTCCTAATTTTGTTCCCGAATTCCTTTCTGTCTCCATCGTTTGCATGTTGACCCCAACTGCCTCAGTCTTCGTTTATTTCTGTATACCAATTTGTTTTTTGGCTTGAAATGTTTACCACATCAAAGATTCTCTTTGTAAATCTGGTGTTGTCCACTCTCTGTAGTGCCGTAAAAAGTCAATCGGTGATTCATGTCTGTGAGTCTGTCAGTGTGGTGGTATAGCTCATTGCTAGTCTTTTCATTCAGATTCCATATTTAGTTATTGACCGAAATATTTTCCGGAGAATTTCACGTTCTATTTTATCAGTTTCTATGGATGCCTGATGCTGCAATTGTGTCGTTTCTGACGCATACAGTGCTTCTGGTATAACAACAACTGTTTTGATTAGTTCAAAATTTGGCCTGTAATTCTAATGCAATAATTACATTACATTTATTTTTACATTTTTAATTCTCATTTCAGTCCGACTAATTGATAACTGCGATTGCTTTCTTTCAATTATTGCTTATCGGCAACAGTTTGGTTATCGCTTGTTTCATTTGAGATATCGATATCGGATAGCGGAATCAGACTTTTTCCGTTACATTCCTATTTTTTTATTGATGTTATGTAAAATTTGTGTCCTTAATTACGATTCGAGTCAAATTTGACGCATATCATGTAGAGATTAAAATAAAAATTCAAACAGGTTAATTTTTCTTTAGTGCCACGTCGACAGTGACGGTAGAAAGTAAGTGAAAATTCATAGGATCAAGGTAATTGTTGAAGATTTTATGAAATGTAGCGGGGAACAGGGAAGACATTATCTATAAAAAAAAATAAATTCGGATAAACTACATCAAATATTTAGTCGTTTTATAATATCTTATAATATACACTAAATATTAGTTTTTTAAAAAAAAGGATGAATAAAAACTAAACGATAATGTTTTATAAAAAAAAAACAAGAGTAATAAACACATCATGAAAACATTTTTTTTTTAAAGTAGAAACTCCATTTTAAGGAATTAAACATTGTTTATAATATAATATTAAAAAAATAAATTATAAAGTTCTATAGAAAATACGTTAATTGAATATTTAATATAATATGTTTAAAGTGTATGATAATTCACTATCAACAAATCTCACGAATTTTCATCTACCTCTTTTCTCGCTGTGTAGCTAAGCCTTAAATAGGTGATAATCTTGGAGTATATATTAAAAAAAATGACACTAGACACCGTTCGTGTAAGCGACATTTCTCACAGGTTTTAGACGCTAGTATCCTCGATGGCTTAAACTGTGAGTTGTGTAAAATCCAATTCAATTTAGACAAACATGAGTTCTGGAAAGGTAGTTATACATAGGAGACTGACTTCCTGAACATTTATCTAGCCAAACGCTTTAAGCTAGCAATTAATTGCGGATGAGACTTCCGTAAACGGAAATCTCGTGTAGTTCTGACATTAAGCAGAGATTTTCCTGAATACGGGATCCAGGACTTCTGTTGCTAGGAGCCAGGTAAATCCTCTCCATCCAATTACTTGTTCTTGGAATCCGAAATCCTTCATATTATTCTAAATTATTCTTATCGTGTTACTAAAAACGCTGAAAATCATTACACAATGCTTTATTATTTCTAAACAACTACATAAGGGTAAAACTGTTTACACATCTGTTTACAGGCAATTAACTTATATTAAAAGCAGTAAATAAATCAAATACCGATAAGACGAAATATATGATCAGTAGCAGAAACGGTGTCGATCTTGGTGATATTGATGTATCAGGTCATAATTTTGAACACGTAGAGAAATTCAAGTATTTAGGTTCAATTATAACTAGAAAAAATGAAATCCAGGAAGAAATAAAGTCCCGGTTAAAGGTGGGAAATGCGTGTTATTATTCAGTTGATAAGTTACTTAGTTCGCGGCTTCTATCTAAAAACGTAAAAATTAGAATTTATGAAACTATTATTCTTCCAACGGTTCTTTACGGATGTGAAACGTGGCCGCTTACTTTGAAGGATGAACAACGGTTTAAGGTTTTCGAAAATAAGGTATTGCGTAAAATATTTGGTCCGAAGAGAGATGAGGCCACTGGGGAGTTTAGAAGGTTGCACAACGAGGAATTGCGGAACTTGTACCCTGTGAATATAATTGAGCTGATTGTATCGCGGAGACTCAAATAGGCGAGTAAAGTTGTTGGGCTCGATGACGAGCAGATTTCGAAAAAGTTAGTATTTGCTGATCCGACTGGTAGGCGTCCGAAAGGTAGGCCGAAGCGGAGATGGGAGGATTGCGTTAAGGCTGATCTTGGGAGCTTGGGCTTCAATGGTGAACATTGGACGAGTCTGTGTAGGCGGAATTTGGTGGTATCGGCATCGAACCTTCGGGTTCGCTAAGCCTATTATTATTATAACTAAATCAAGCTAAATAGCCTATCACAATTGCTAATTTCAAAACGCTAACTGATTTCAATGATTCTTTTTTTTTGTTTTGGGCGAAATGAAATTCGCTATTGAATAGCACTAATAACACAAAAAAAAAAAAAAAAAAAAAAATATATATATATATATATATATATATATATTATATACATATATATATATATATATATATATATATATATATATATATATATATATATATATATATATATATATATATATATACATACTGACAGTGAGGCTGGGGATGCGAGGAGTTGCACAGGACAGAAACTTCTGGAGGCCTTAACGTGTTGTAGCGCCAAACCAATAATAATATCGTACCGTGGTCAAACGGATTTTTCTTTGTGAGTTATTCAGTATAATACAATGTATAATAAATTATACATATATTCTTGAAATGTACATAAAAAGGGGTTTTATTATTCGTCAATTGGAAAGGTTCAGTTTTGCAGGTTCGAAATAAACCAAAAGAAATTGGGGAAATCAGTTTTGAATGCTTTATTTTAACGTTTGCCGAAATTTCAGGTGGTTTTCGTAGATTTTTACACAGAGGAAGGTCTAAAATATAGGTCGAAACGTCAGATAACATATAACATCATTAATATGGTCAATTAACAATGTGTACATAGCAATATTTGCTTTTAATGCTATCAATATAATTTTAAAACTTTTAAGAACTCCGCAATTCCTTAAAATGTATGCAAGTTACAGAAAAAGGAATAATTTAGTAACGAAAACGATTAATTAAGAATTTTAAACTAAGGGGATAAGGAAAAAAACAAAAAATTCTATCAATTATGTAAAATTCAATTGTGTTCAAAGTCTTTCAGAGGCATGTAACTCTAAAACTAGGATCACCTGTAGCATACTTTTTTTTTTATAACTTCTTTATTTAAATCAAAATAAAGAAATTTTTACAGTGCAAGTAGAAGTCACTATCCTACTATGGGGTGGAAAAGGAGTTTACCTGCGGCAATTCAATAAAAGTAAAATAACACAGGAGGGGACGTATAAAGGTGATTCCGAGCCTGTGCAATGTCAGTTACTCGTTAAAGATCCCTAGCCTATCGGCTGATCGTCAGAGGTACTTATCAGAAAGAGGGCCAAAAACCACACCATACATCAGGAGTTAGCATTGCCAACAGTGCCTAAATATGTCAGTCGGAGGCACATAACATTTTTTGATGGGCTAATAATAAAACCAGTGGGTATGTAAAAAAAAAAATAATAATAAAAAATAACAACTAATTAGAAAAAGATTTTGTTTAAATACGTATTTAGTACGTTTTAAAAATTGTAGTGCGCGCATCAGATATTTTTGATTTTTTTGTCATTTATTATAAAGAACTACCTGGTCATATTTTCCTCAGTAATACTTCTCCCTTTTCAATTTCATGATTCGGCCCAAACCTCTTGAAGACGTAATTAGGTAAGTGGAGATGATGGCTTAGAGGTTACCATCATTGGACCACTTAGGAAATTGAGAAATGCCACGTGTTTACTCAAAACAATTACCTATCGAACATGACACCTCTGTTTATTTTTAATACTTGCAAGTCTCTTATTACCTGTTGAATCATTGCTATCACTTACCTTCAATATATTTCTTATTATTTACATTATATTCACATAGAAAAAATTTCTCTGACTTAATATAAAAAAATTTTGTATGCCCTTATATTGGAATAACCTAGAGTATTAAAATTTACATACAATAATAAATAGATGGCATTACAACTGTTTTTAGTCAAATTCATAATTTTTTCAATCGAATGCATAATTTTTTCGATCGATTTCATAATTTCTTGGCCCCATTTTATGCAGTTAAGGTTATGAGGTTTTGCTATCAAGAACTAAATCTAGCCACCGCATCACATGTATTCCTTGATATATTTATATAATAAGGGGTTAAGGATTTAATACGCCAGAGGTCGTGGGGGTTCAAACCCGGCAAATGGCCCTAAGATTTTTGAGGTAGTAAATTATTTTTGTTAGGCCGTCCGTCAGAAGGGACGTAAATTAATTTAGGTCCCGAGCCAGTACAATGACAAGAAATCGTTAAAGTTACTTATCCTTATTTAATATGAGAATTAGGAATCTCTGTAGCACCGTCGAATAAGCCTGAGTAACATAAAGTGAAGTTAAATGAGGAAATAACATGATTTAATAAAAATATTTAGTTCTTAATAGCAAAACAGCATTAAATTACCTGCATAAAATGAGTCCAAGAAATTATGTAATTGATTGCTAAAATTATGATTTTCATTAGAAAAATTATGAATTTGACTGAAAAAAATTACGAGTTTGGCTTAAAAAAAGCAATATTATTTCAAAAAATGAAAAAAAAAAATTAAATATACTTAAGAATTTGATAGCAAATAGAGCAGGCAAATAAATATTATTACTGAAATTAACATTTCTTTAATTTAAAATTTAAAACTTCTGACGATAAAATACATTTAAAAGAAAATGTTTCAAATTTACTCATTGTAGCGTCCTACATAGAACTGTGTCGAAAATAAGTATCTTCAAAAGAACACTGAATCATGATACTTGGAATGGCACAGAGAACGATGGGTAGTTGGCAAATTTTCCAAATATTGTGGTTCGAAAATTGGGTTTTCAGGTACGTGAGTGTATTATTATTTATCGATAGCTACTGTTATATGGGTTTATTTTTATTATTTATTTTTTTTTTTATTCGTATATATTACAATTTGTCATAATAGACAATAATAATAGTGCTACAGGATCTCATTCATACAATATTTACAATATAAACAAAAGGAAAGTCAAATTACATAAAATAAAATCAAAATAAATAAACGTATACAATAACAAAATTTATAGACAAAATAAATACAAATAAATGAAATTAACAAATAAATAAACAAAACATGTCACATTCATACCTATGTACAATATTTACAATCAGCTCGGGAACCCCAGACGGGGCTTGTCTCTCCACTTGTGGAAGGACAAGCAGAGTCCAAAGGATATATGGGTTTATTAAATTTGCATAACTGGAATTTAGATTTCGAACATCTGATTATTTATATATATTTTATATGTTAAATTTTAAAGTCAGTTCTATATAGCAATAAATAATAAATAAAATATATGTTTAAAATATTCTTTTATCTTTTTTTTCACTATTGGAGCATGAGTATGAAAACAATAAATACTCAAAACACCGCCTAAACACAATCGTATATTTATAGATTGAAATTCGAGAACTTTAGAAAATTGAAATTATCAATAGCCGAGAACTAATACATACATACGTATATATATATATATATATTCTATACTCAACTTGGCATATAAAAATTATTTAGATGAGAAAGATGGTTGGGGGTGCGGTCATAAATTAAAAACACATATTTAAAATAAATGTTATTTTAATTATGTGCCGACGTTTCGGCCTACAATGTGGGCCTTCATCAGGGCTAAAAGAAACAAGATAACAACCAATGTAATTATAGACTTAATAATGCGTTAGGTATATAATAATAATATGACAGTAATAAATTATGGGAACATGAATAATATTAAATGTAAAATGATAATAAGATGACAATTATAAAGTATGGAAATAAGGTGACAGTTATAAAGTATGGAAATAAACAAAATTAAGATGTTAGTTATAAAGTATGGAAGTAAACATAATTGAGATGATAATATTGTAATGAGAATGTATAAAGAAAGACTAAGTAAATGAAAAAAATGATAAAGGAAAAATATGTGAACAATTAAAATTTTAAATATTAACAATTTTGAGTTGATATATGACGGTAATATATTAAAAACATAGTTAAGAGTATAGGTAATATATAAAAAATATAGTCATTACAAAAGAGAAACAGTATGAATAAAAAATAATTTAAATTTTAAAACAATGTAATATTAAACTAATAATTATATGTGAGGATATGTAACGGAGAAAGATATGAGTATGGAAAGGGGGAGAAAGAGATGGGCGATGAAAAAAGACCCTTATCAATAAGAAAAAATACATACGTGACTACATGAAGGCATTGCCTGCAGGAGTGATGTTTCCCAGTTTAAAAAACGCTCATTGCGTGGAACGGAAAATATGAGAACTAGAATGTCCGTTAGGAAAATTCCAAGAAGCTAAGTTATGTTTACTGATTCGATTGTTAAAAATAGCCAAAAGTTATTACTTGAAAGTACTTGAGTTATTACTTATGAGTATTTGATAAAATTGTAAGAAATAGTGACGAGGTAAAGATTAAAAGATTTTAAGTAATAACGGATGACGATGATAAATGATGAATGATGATAAGGTAATAACGAATGACGATAAGGAGCTGTCGAAGGAAATGATAAATAAACAGTAATCTAGTAGGTAAACAAATAAATAAATAAAAAGGGAGTACAGAAATTAAATAAATATATAAATAAAAATTGATAATAAATAAATAAAAATAAAATTATGAAGAGGTGATCAGATGGTTGTTTAAAAAATGAGCTAGGGATGCTTTATTAAATTTAATATTTGAGAATAAGCTAGTGACAAGTTATGTTTGTCAGTCTTTTGATTAACAGAAAGGGGTTCTAGTTGTATGTAAATGCATTCTGTAATGAGTCGCTTGTCATGGTTGGGGACAGTGGCAAGAATGGATGTTTTATCAAAATCAAAGGAATGGTTAAGGGTTAAGGAATGTTCTGAAAGTTTTGAAGCGGTAGAATTTTTGGAGGAAATTGTATATTTGTGTCGGGTGATGCGATCTTTGAGAAGGTTTTTGGTTTCACCAATATAGGCAGAGTTGCAATTAGGAGTTCCGCAAGGGACTCTATAAACAATTTTTGAACGGTGGTCTGTTGGTATACTGTCTGTCAACAAAACTCCATCATTATAAAAATTATTGTTTAATTATATAATAGGTATGAAGATAGGTATGAATAATGGGTATAAAGATGGAAAATTACTTTCAGAAATGATGACTTATAAAACATACTTTACTATGTACAAGGCGAGTGGAGGATTTATCTTCAAAATATAAATTATTGCTCTAAAGTTCCAAGTGTATCTTATCTCTCCTCTAGATATGTGAACATGTGTAGTTGTTCTAAAACTTCTTCCTTAGCCTTTAATCCTACTAGTATAGTCGAGTTAATACAAGTCAAGCTACTGGAAGGGAAAATTCGGTTTTTTATGTCTTTGATATGGAATTTACTAACCTAATTAATTAACCATGTCATTATAATTTAAAGCACATTTTATGTAATAATGTCGATTAAAGCCTAAAGAAATCAAGGTTATTCTTATTTACACAACAATATAATCGACGTTATATACATTACATGTTCGTTCCGATCTCTTCCACGACTGTTATATCGTCCAGATATATGTTGACACCATCTAGACCTTCTTTTGTTTTAATTTGGTTCATTTTTCTTTGAAACGCTGGAACACCATTAGTCACCTCCATTGGAATCTTTTTGAATTGTCACAGTTTGCCAACTGCTTCAAAGGCAATGTAAGGTCGGTCTTCTCTTCGAATCGGTGCTAAGACTTGTGCCCTCCAAGGAGAGTTACTTTCTTCGATTACACCTTCTCTTAGCAGTTCATTAATGTGGAGTCGAATAAATTTTTCATCTGCATCAGTGTGCCTTCCTGATTTTATAGCTATAGGTTTGCAGTTTGGAGCTAAATGTTCAAACTGTGAGGCTGGTCCTACCTTGGAACATGTAAGACTACTGACACTAAGAGGAGGCCTACTTCCACCAAAAGATACTGATAAACTAGAATGCTGATTGAGAATGTCGTGACCCATTATCACATCAGCACATCAGCCCTTTAGAACACTTAGTCGGACATTGGAATAAACATTGTTTAGCGCCTGCAAGTTTACTCTACAGTACACCTTTAATGTAGTTTTTCCTGATTAATAAATAAGTGTCTTTAATTTATATTAATTTGCATTTCGTCCTTATTGCTATGTCATAGAAAATAAAATTTCCTACAAAATGAAAAAAAGAATCATTGAAATTGGTTCAGAACTAGCAGATATATTGCGATTTGAAATTAACAGTGATATACCTATTTTCTTTATATTATTTATTGCTTTTAATTTTAGCTTATTGCCTATTAAGAGCTATATAAATAGTTATACCCTTATATAATTATTTAGAAATAATAAACTATTGTAAAAAAAATGTCAACGTTTTTTATAATCTAATTTTTCATAAAAGAATAATTACTAAAGCATTCGTAAAAACATAGAATTTTTAAAATATTCATACATCTTTCTTCTTTTTTTTTTTGTGTGTAAGGTGTGGATAATATTTTCTGAGTTTACGGAAACTCTTTAAAATTTGAAATCCGTTGGAATAAGCAGTAAGAGATGAGAAAAGTTGATTGGGTAAGTTGAGCGAAGCGGTATGAAAATCGCAAACCCACCCCTCATCTCTCCCCCCTCACTCCTTCCCCCCCTTCGGATATGGAGATGAGAAATCTAATGATAGGCCCCATCTACACCCCCTTCCTACCTCCCCACCCTCCAATCTATCCATCTATCGCTCTGTAATCGAGAACCGTCTTCGTCGATATGGTGTATCGAACAGTGAGAGGAAATTATTCGCTTGAAAAAAATGTTTTTACAGTAAACCCTCGTTTTAACGAACTCCAAGGGACCGAAAAATTCTCGGTTCGTTATAAAAGAATTCGTTATATCCGAACAACATATTGTATGTATATTATATGTCTTGGTTTAAATTCAGGTGGTAAAAAAGAAATATTTTCAATACAGCATTCGCTTTCAGTTTATTCATGTTTATTTAGAAACTACAAAAGCAGTTAAAACTATGCACTATGTACATATATCCATCTTATTTCACATTTTACATAATACTTTAAGATTCAAAATACAAAATTTAAAGAGAAACTTACAATGTCAAAATCACAGCAATTCATATAAAGTTGAAAAAAATTGTTTTTGTTTTTTTGCGCATCTCGATGAAGATGCAACGGAGGCATCGATTTTATCTTTATTAGCGATAATCCTTGATAGAGGAGATTTTGATAGCCCGTATTTTTCCGCAATTTTCGATTTCGACTCAATGTTTTTATCCACTTCTTGAAGAATCGCCAGCCTTGTATTTAAATCAATGGATTTTCTCTTGACCTCCTAGGAAACTCAAATTAAAGCAAATAATAAAAGCAATTAAAACAGAAAAACTAGCTGAAACACTAGAAGCCAGAAGCTGTTACAGAATGTGAATCACAGAATTGAGCTGAATAGAAGGAAGAGGTAAGGATTTCGACAGAAAGGCGCCGCTGTTTACTGGGAATTAAGACGTATCGTAACTTTTTTCTTCTTTATTTTTCGTAATAAACGAACAAATGCAATTCTGTGGTTCACAAAAGTAGTTTGTTAATTCGCTATAAAAGAATATTTCGTTATGGAACGAGGAGAAAGCATAGTTTTCTATTCATTTTTCAAGGGACCGCAACGATAGTTCGTTATAAACGGGTGTTCGTTAAAAAGAGGGTTTACTGTATGTCCAACATTTTTACACCAATAAGGCATGGTCCTCAGTAAACTTTGAAAAATACATAAATAAAACCTAAGGAGTATTTTATGCAAATTATCGAAATAGTGCAGAACTGATAAGGAAAGGATCTGAAACGTGTCTCACCGATTTTGATGTTTTTTAGGTAAAATTAGACTCCGTAAAATATTAGGGACCAAAGCTCCCCAGGAGTAAAAAAATCAGAAAGTTTCCGTGCAAAAACACATTTTATTTAATATCCTTGGTTCTAGTAAAGGTAGAAATATGAGTTAGGTGTTAAAATCACTATATTTCAAAGCGCGATAATTGAAAAACAAAAACAATAAAATATTTAAGTTTTATGGTTGGTAATAACCTATAATTGATAGTAACCTATGACATTTACATATCTTTGCCTGCAGTTTGTTTTCAAGTTACAGACTTATTGTCAAACATTTATTTTATTTCCTTAAAGAAAAAATATTTTTTTTTTTTTTTTTTTTTTAGTTTTTTTAAAAGTTATTAATGATATTTTGTTGTTTTGGAACACTTTAATTTTGTATCTACATTTTTTTGTTATTCTTTTCTATCATACATAATTCCGTAATTTAATAATTGTTTCCTGTATGTTTTAGCTCCTTACATTTTATTTTATTTTTTTGAAAGCCTCAGTCTAAATTTACGTTTTCAATTTGAATATCTATTGCTTAATTTTTTGACAGATACCAAGGACATAAATTATTAACATTTTTTGGGTTAGCTCTATTCTACTCCTTAATCCCCAACCCTTTTACAACTATCCCAATTGCCACATCCACGGTTGTGACTAATATCCTTACTTTTCTTCTATTTTATGTTATGTTGTATTTTGCACATTATATTATTAGTATATTATTTAGCCCCCTCCCCTACAAAAAAAAATAATTAAATCAATGTATATTTCTTCTTTTTTTTTTTTTTTAAATTTGTATATATCTCTTATTTTGTTAATTATGTAGCTTAATTTTTTAATATTTTTATTTGAGGTTGTTTTTTAATTTATTATTATTTTTTTTTGTAATTTGCATTTTGTTTGTTTGTTTTTATACTCTAAGACTCTAAAGTTCAAATATAGGGATAAGATATTTTATAATGAAAGCCATCTAAAGCTTGTATGACAGTGCTATGGCGAAGGCCAACTACATGAAAGCTTTCTATTACGGAAGCCACGCGAGGAGTACAGGGCATGGCGTCTGGAGGTAAATAAAGAAACAACGGAGTATATGACATTTAATGGGTATATAAGAGAACCTTGGGGGCGGGATGGCTGAGTAGGTTAGCGCGCGTTGCCTTGCAACCAAAAAGTACCAACATTTGAAACCAAATAATTACGAGATCGCGTCTTGGCACTGGGGGGAGAGGCTTTTAGCTTAGCATTTATCCCTCGCTTTTATCCTCTAGTCCGAGAAAACCCGTATGGCCTTGAAAGGTGAGGTAGGAGTGAACATGAACAAAAACAAAACCTAGAAAACTGGGAATTAGGAAGGTTAAATAATTTAAACATCGAAATGAAGTTTTTTTTTTTTTAAACCCAATTTATTGAAAATAATAAACCAAAAATATAAAATGTTGTCTTTTATGTACTCAACAAGGATCATCACTGAATACATTTTGGTTACATCAAACTATAAATATATATAGTTATGCTTGCTTCGTCGGTTATGTCGTCAAAACCTTTCTGTATTCTTTATTGTATCGAAAACAGCCCCAGGGGATATTGAGAAAAATATTCCTGGAGGAAAATACTGAATTATGAGACAAGGTGTAGGTGGATCTCCCCCCAGGCTGTTTCCCTTAATACCTCGCTCCGGCAGTTCCTTAGACCGAAGGGCCGAGCTATAGCACGGCAGGCATTACCCCTCATGGCACTATTGTCGATCGTTACGAACGAGGAACACAGCGCTATGGCTGCTGACAGAGGGCAGATGGAACTGCCACCAGTTGAAGCTGTCTTCTCTCTGGGAGTTAACTTGCTTTTATAGGCCTCTTGCGACTTCCGGAACATTTTTACTGTTACTACACCACCAACTGCTACAAGGAGAATGTTTTGAAGTTAAGAGCATTAGGACATCGTAATCATGGGATTTTAGATAAAGATTACATTACATTTGTGTTTTGTTAGTTTTAATAATGGGCCATTGTAATCTAATCGACTATTTAATAACTAGTGCGGGCAACACATGACTTTTACTTACCTTAACTTAATATCAATCTGAGAACTATTAATTATACTTCAATTTGCAAAAAAATTTAAGGTGATTTCAATAAAACATGTATTCATTTTCGTTAGAAACATTATGCAAGATTAAATAATATAGCCATATTAAATCGCTACGTATAATAATCTGTAATAAGCTTATGCACTAATCGTCGCTTTACATTAATTTTTACAACTTTGTGAATCAGATATTTTTCCTAAAATTATTATTTTTTCAACGATATATTATACGTCTATTGTCCCTAATGTCAAAAATAGGTATAAATGGCATAGATTACTCTTGCACACATCTATATTTTCTGTATTTTTCTTCGTTCATAATGGTTATTAGATAATCTTAAGAAAACTTCGGGTTTTGTTATCAGAGCTTAGTGGTTTTTTTATGAGTTTTCAAAAACATTCATAAATACGTTATTTTAAAATATCATGTAAGTTTCATTCTAATTGAAATAGTCTTACAAAGTTTAAGTGCTGATATTTTAGTTTATCTTCCTCAAAAATAGATTTGACTATTTTCTAATTTGACTTTTTAACTATTTCATGCTGTTAGTATTGATTAACAATAGGTAAAAATATGTGAGTTAAAATTATAAACTAGGATGTATTATTTGATATAATTCACATATTAACTCACAATGACGTCAAAATAGTTAATAAATCATAAATAGAACGACCAGAGCTGAGTTTTGTCCGAAAAAGTTGATGTGTAGCAATTGCGTTTAAAATTAGTTTGGGGCGGATAGTTTAGGAGCATCTATTTCGTTTCGTTTCAGAAAATATTAATATTTTTTGGCCACACAGATCCCTCAAGGCAGTGCCATAATGTTCGGAGAGTTAACTTAACCTAAGATGGTTTTAGGTACGGTGGTTTCAAAGACTTATTAATATTATTATTATTAAATAATGTAGTCTAAGTACATTATGTATTCGTCATATATTATAATTAATAGGAAGTATAGGGTTGTAAAATTAGTTCGTATTGTTTTTCAATATTTTACATCAATTCTCTCTCTGTTTATAAAATCATTTTTTAGTTGGTTAATAATTTATATATATTCTAAAAAACAGAATAGTTAAGGTGCTTCTATGTATCGGTCTCAACCGAGATTCCTTGTCTTTAAGTGGTATTTTGTTTCCTCAAAACTCAAGAGAAGAAAATTCATTTTTTGTATTTTACTGATTTTTTATATCCGAAAAGTAAAATCCGTTGTACAGGCAGTTAATAAATTTTGCAGTGTGTATGACGATTATGCCTTAGGACAAAACACCGTCTGTAAATGGTTTATATAAAGTTTGCTCGGTTCAGAAGGGAATTTTGACTTGGAAGACGCAAAGTGCTCGGGTCGTCCTGCTACTATTGATGATAACCAAACTCGAAAAATTACCTGTAATATGGCAAAATGTAATATACCGAAATAGGTCAGATGTAATTTATTTAAGATATTCACAAGAATCTAAAGTTTTCATTTAAATCACCACTAAAAAAAGCTACGAACATATCTTACAACCCACTTCTTTGTATATATATATATATATATATATATATATATATATATATATATATATTCTAATACATAGTATATACCCTATATAATATATAATTTATAACTTCGAGCTAAAGTAGAATCCTGTGTTGGGTTTATTAAAGCGAGAGCTAATATTAACTGATGGCTACTAATCCAGTTATACCATCCTCATATCATTTTATCGTATTAAAAAGCTTTCAATATATTATATATTTAAATTGAATTAGACCCCTTCTACTCTATTACGTTATATCATTTCATCTTCAAAAGATACCAATTTCTGTATATTATATTATATATGAACCCAGTATTAATTTATCTATTTCTTCTAACTAATAGTACACTTTAAAAATTTAAATAAAATTATTTCTTTAACTTATTTATTAATTCGTAAAGTATGTTGAAACAAAGTAATGTTGAAATTGAAAAAAAAATTAAAATAAGTTTCGACGGAAATTCTTAGTTTAGATTCAAATGAATGCCCAGTCTTGGGTCCCTATAGCACTTGTATTTTTTTATATAGTTATGTTTGTTTGAATGATGTTTGTTTATTTGCAAACTTTTATTTATCTCAATTATAGGTTAATGTTTTGTTTTTATATTTATTATTATTTAATTCTATATGTACATTTATCTCAGTTATAGGTTGTTGTTTGTTTTCTTATTTTGTATATATATAATATATATATATATATATATATATATATATATATATATATATATATTATATTTTATTTATTTGACTTTATCATTGTATATATTGTGTGAATAGGATCATATATCACTATTACTAATGTTCATATAGAAACAAATTGTAATATATCTCAATAAAAAAAAAAAAAAAAAAAAAAAAAAATGAGTAGAACGTAATTGTTGGTTTTTTTTAAATTTTATTAGTAAAAATATCCTGATCATCAGTGCTAGATATTTTATGGATCAAAAAGTAAATTTGAACTAATAATATAATAATTATCGCTCAATCAAATTCGTTAGTATAGAGTCTAGTTCTGCGCATGCGCATGAGTATAGCGGTCATCTTTCAAGTCGGCTCTTGGATTTCTTGCTTTTTCAGTTGGATATCACTTCAGAACATTCTTGAAAACATCACCAGGCTACAGGATAACAACAACAGTAAATATTGGAGCAAACAACGGTAAGTTGGACTACAATTTGCACCGTAAAGTGAATGCTGAGTCACCTCTTCATATCAGCTGATTGCCAATAGCTAGGCAAGGCTGGTCTTGCTTAACTTTTCTTAAGTTATTATTTTTTCCCCCAACATCTGGTTATTATTTAATTATTTTCCTTACATGAAATGCGATATTATCATCAAGTAATGTCCTCCAAAGCTTCAACTAAAAGATCTAGATCTAGTGGTTCAATCCCGTCTCCTACGAAACAAAGACCTCGCCGTGATACTAATAAAAGATTACAAACAGCCCCTTCGGGTACTAATTCAGAATCTGAACCACAACCTGGCACATCGTCACAAGGGATGACTGACGAATCACCGTTTTTCACCCCAAATCCTTTTCAGATTTTACATAACGAAAAAGAAAACATGGAATCTGCTCCTATACCTACTGAACCACGACCCCCTCCAATATTTGTCAAAAATATTAAAAATTTCCAGTTGTTGTGTACACAATTGAACAAAATTACCGATTCTACCAGCTACTACTGTATGAGTAGAATTAATGACACCAAAATATCTCCTACTACTGCCGAGACATATAGAAAATAGTGAAATATCTAACTGATACCAAAGCGGATTTCCATACCTACCAGCTACGCCAAGAGAGAGCTTTAAGGGTTATAATCAGAAACTTACACCCCTCGACACCAGTTGAAGCTATTAAAGAAGAATTAACGGAGATAGGCTATAAAGTGCGGCAAGTCACTAATGTCCTAAAGGACAAAATTCCACTACCTCTCTTTTTCGTGGACTTGGAGCCATCGGAAGGAGTTGAACAAATCTATGACCTCAATAGATTGTACTATACCAGCGTAAGAGTTGAAAAACCTTACATAAAGAAGGAGATAGTTCAGTGCCATGACTGTCAAGCATATGGTCATACTAAAAGTTATTGTCATCACATACCTCGATGCGTGAAATGCGGTGAACAGCACAAGTCTGTGGAGTGTACAAAACCAAAATCAACACCAGCTGTATGTGCTCATTGCCTCAAGGACCACCCAGCCAACTATAAAGGATGCCAAATTTATAAGGAACTGAGGACCAGGTTTCAAAAACCTCAAGTACTGGATGAAACAGCAAGACAAGTAAGAAACAGAAGAGAACCCTCAAAACTTATTGATGCCAATGTATCATTTGCCCACCTACTTGGAGGTGGGAATCAAAGTACTGAAGCCGTGGCCCTGCCGGAACTACAGAATGTACCTCAATCCATTCCACATATACCTCTTCCTCAAAATGTAACCAATCCTAAAAATCCTAATCAACCACAAATCTCTCATATCCCTCCTCCTTCAAATGCCACAGACCTTAACAGTTTGATGACATCCTTTATCTCCGAAATTAAATCCCTTGTTATGCCCCTAATATCACTCCTAACGAATCTCGTATCAAATCTCATTCCTGCCTTAAAAAAACCATAAATGACTACACCTAATTCCTTATCCATTCTCCTTTGGAATGCGAATGGTGTTAGAACTCACACTGACGAACTTACAGCCGTACTGCAAGACAAAAACATTGATGTTGCACTCATTACTGAAACTAGACTAACCACTAAACAGCACTTTAAAATACCAGGATACACGACATACCGGACAGACCATCCAGACGGCAAAGCCCATGCCGGTACTGCTGTCATAGTCCGCCGATCCCTCACCCATCACTTACACCCAATTTCCGCCCACGATTACCTACAAGCAACTTCCATTGTTATCAAAACCTTTTCCTTTCCGCTTATCATCGCATCAGCATACTGCCCTCCTAAACATCCCATTTCCTCTGCCCAATTTGAATCCTTTCTCAACTACTTGGGTAATCACTTCATTTTGGGTGCAGACTTAAACGCTAAGAACCAACAGTGGGGTTCTAGAAGCACCAATTCTCGTGGACGGACATTGCAGTCTGCACTCAACTCCCGACGCTTTCATGTCCTACCTCCCGATTCTCCTACCTACTGGCCAACAGATCCTAACCGTAATCCTGACATCCTCGACTTCTTCATCCACAGCGGATTAGGCTCTCTTAATTTTTCCATAGCTCGCCTTGATGAACTATCCTCTGATCATAGTCCATTGATTCTAAATGTATCCATAACACCTATTCCTAAACCTATCCCACCGTCATTCATTAGAGGCCCTGTCAACTGGAACCTCTTCCGCGAAATCCTCACTAATGATATTGACCTCAGAGTGATTCTCAAAACCCCAAATGACCTTGACGACGCCGTATATTCCTTTACAACCGCTATTCAACAAGCCGCCTGGACTGCCTCCTCTCCCAAACAATCCCAAATAATTCCTTATAAAAGCCATTTACCACAACACCTGACAGACCTCATCAACAGCAAACGCCGAGCCAGAACATTATGGCAACGCACCCGCCACCCAGAGGATCGCCGCTCCTATAACTTTTTTTGTAGAAAATTAAAGCGGGAGTTGGCGATCTTCCGATCCCAATCCTATAATACCTACCTCTCCTCTCTCTCGACTCGTGACAATTCCCTGTGGAATGTCACGAAGAGAATCCTAAAATCCCCCCTGATATCCCATCCTCTCCGGCGTAGTGATAATTCCTGGGCTGCTTCTGACAAAGATAGGGCCCAGGAATTTGCACTACACCTTTCACTCCTCATTCTGATCTCAATCCAACCCATACCGCAATAGTTGAAGAGTTCCTTACGTCACCGATACCAATTTCCTTACCACCTAAAGCAATCAATCCCTCTGAGGTCAAATATCTGCTTCAAAAGCTTCCTCTCCGTAAATCCCCTGGATACGATCCCCTTACTCCTCAAATCCTAAGACAACTTCCACCTAAAGCCATTACATTCCTTACATATATCTATAACTGTATCCTAGGCACTACCTATTTCCCTCTGTTGTGGAAACACTCGACTATCATCCTTTTCCTAAAACCAGGCAAACCATCCAACTGTACGTCATCCTACAGACCTATTAGCCTTCTTCCGATCCTCTCCAAAATCTTCGAAAAACTCCTATTAAAACGAATCCTAGCCAAATTTCACAATTTTCCTTCACACCAGTTTGGATTCCGTCCTCAACATTCCACGGTTCAGCAAGGACTCCGAGTTGTAGACCACATTTCCTCCGCCCTTGAGTGCAAGGAGTATTGTTCGGGTGCCTTTCTGGACATAGCTCAAGCTTTTGACCGGGTGTGGCACCCGGGACTGCTCTTTAAGCTCAAAACCTATTTACCTCAATCCTTATACCTAATCCTCCGATCCTATTTATCCAACCGCTCCTTCCGAGTTCGCTGTGGTTCCGAATTTTCCGAACAATATACTGTTGAGGCCGGTGTTCCTCAAGGCAGCGTCTTAGGACCCGTCCTCTACATCCTCTACACCGCCGATATCCCTACCGATCCCGATACCTTTCTGGCAACATTTGCTGATGATACCGCCATTTTGTCATCCAATTCCGATCCTGAAGCAGCATCGCTAAATCTCCAAAAGCACCTTTCCCTTGTAGAAGACTGGTGCAATGCTTGGCGCATTAAGGTGAACGAAAGCAAATGCACTCACGTCACATTCACCCTTCGACGGAAATCCTGTCCAACGGTTAATTTCAATTCCATACCGCTTCCTTCCTCAGACACAGTCCGGTATCTCGGCTTTTTACTAGACAAAAGACTGACGTGGAACCCACATACAAGACTAAAAAGAAAAGAACTCAACCGCAGATTCGGCCAGTTATACAGACTACTAAACAGAAAATCTCATCTTACAGTTGACAACAAATTACTAATATACAAGACAGTACTGAAACCTATATGGACCTACGGACTTGAACTGTGGGGAACAGCTAAACATTCTAACATCAAACGCATCCAATCCTTCCAATCCAAAGTCCTCCGAACAATAGTTAATGCTCCTCATTACGTTACCAACTGTACCCTACACCATGACCTTAATATTCCGTTTGTTTTAGACCTGGTACCATCCAAATTTTCCAAATTTCATCAAAACCTTAGTCATCATCCTAACCCTCTAGCGCAATCCCTATCCAGCACCACCCATCCCTACAATCCTCCTCGAAGATTGAAACGGCAGTGGCCACGAGACCTATTGTAAACATTTAAACTGGAGTTCTGACAATGATCAGATCCTCCACTCATGTACGGTATGTTTGTGGCTACAGCGCCCTAACTCAGCCTCCACTGGCTCAGACCAGTGATGCGGCTGAGATAGAGGCGCTGGGATCTCAAGTGGAGGGAAAAGCGCTTGCTGGGGTCCCTTTAGCAATTGTATACATTGTATATAGTTATGATTGTGTGTAAGATGTTTATTTATTTGCCAACTTTTTATTTGTCTCAATAATAGGTTTTTGTTTTGTTTTTTATTTATTATTATTATTTTATTGTATATATATGAATTTATTTATGTTCTATTTTATGTAATTTGACCATTATTATTATTTTCTGTTTATATAGTATGAATGTGGTCTCTTATCAATATTATTATTGTTCATTTTGTAACAAATTGTAATATATCTTAATAAAAAAAAAAAAAAAAAAAAAGTATAGAGTCTGGTGCGCTCAACAGAAGGCTTTCACTTACCTCTATTATTAAACTAGATTTAAGAGCTTTCAACATGTTGGTGTTGTGAAACGTACAATGACATTACATGAAGTTTCGATGTGAACATTTACTTTAAATAAAATTATAAAAAAAAGATATATATATATATATATATATATATATATATATATATATATATATATATATATACAAGAAATTAATTCATCGACCTTTTTTTTATATTATAATTTTGTTTTAAATAATTCGGGTTTTAGGTCTTTAAACTAATACTCCTTCTTAATTTTCTTTATTTGGACGTTTCGATCCTCCGTCCATGAATACACATAGGATCCTTTTCAACACTGCAACAAAGAATTTCATTGAGCACCGGCACACCACTCAGGCTAACAGTGAACCAACCCTCCGATATATAATAGAACCGATGCGAAGGGCTTCCATCCGATCGCGAGAATCCCGTCGCCGCATGGACGGAGTGGTTATACGTCCGGCACGAGAGAAGCCATGACAACCTTGCTGAAAAGGTCTAGCACGGTAACCCTTTTGTAACCCCGCCACGTAAAAGTATCCACCTGCAAATCACAAAATGGTGTATCGGAGGTCGGCGTAACCCCCTGTAACCTCCGCGGCGGATGGCGATCATATTTTGTGACCAGAACAAATCTCGCATGCCCCAACAACCTCCGCTATGATACGTCGCATGCCCCACCAAAAGTACCGTCTCCGCAATGCCTGCAGAGTTTCGGGTTCGCGACGATGATTTTTCTTCCCCTAGTGGTACGCCCAGTGTCACCTCCCGTTGCCTTTCCGGGTTCGAGACCGTCTCAACCGACAGCGTACAACACACGAAAGTCCGATCGATCCCGATCTGCTCTCGAGTCCAGAGCCGCCTGATTTTCTCCCACATCTTCGCGTTTCTGACGTACAGGAAATAAGTCTTCTCCGGCTTAGATCCGTTCTGGAGCGCCCTACAAATTTGGTCATCACGTACACCAGGGTTCGATCAGATGGTGGTAATGTAGGATTTGCCGTATCTCGTGTGGTCCAACTTCAAGATGCCCGATGTGCGGGTCTTCCACACTATCTGTCGCCGCTTGTCATTGATGATCTCCTCTCGCTCTTCCATGTCCATCGTACGCTCATCAGACGTGCTCTCTTCCTCCTCGATAGCGTTAACAACTAGCGCCCCCGAAAGCCATTCCGTTATCTCGGCCAGGTTTATACACAAGCTTCATGTTATACTGGCTCCAAAACGGCTCTAACGATTTTGATTAAACTCGATATGTCGATGTGAAATTGAATGGGCTTTAATATCACGTAGAATTCATTCTGATTGAAACAGTCTGCCGGGGTTTAAATTCCGATATTTTAAAAATTCTCTCTTTAATGTTCCTTTAATTTAATAGATTCAAAAAAAATAACTATATCAACTTGTTAGCCTTGATCAAAAACACATAAATATGTAAGTTGAACGAATTCGATAACCAACTAAAGGAGAAAAGAGCAAACATATTTGTGTGTGTAGTTTTTAGTCAATGTATCGCTGAAAAGCTAAAGATTTTAGAAAAAATATTATATATTACACGAAATTGTAAAAAGTAATGGCGATTGATAATAAAGGTAATAAAACTAACTGATTGTTTTAGACAATAATATAATAGATTATGTAATACATGCTTCTATTGAAATTAAAAGTAATTAACATTCTTACCTTTTTTATCTCTTTCTGTATTTGAAAATTTCTAAAATGATTTTAACAACTTTGGTATGTGAATGTATTGTTTCGCGTACTAGATTTTTTAAAAACTAGAATTGCGAAATTGATCACAATCACAATACTTGGGAACTGATGACAGGAAAAAAAAAAATGGTGTCAACTAGAGTTTGAGGCTTAAATTGTCTTTTTTAAAGTCTTGTTCTTATTCGTTATCAGTAAAAAGTTTCGGGTACACCTGCTCTACTAATTTATGTTTCTAGGAAATGTCATCACAAGAAGATTTGGAGCCTACACTTTGCACAAAAAGGGGTTCTTTAGGCTAAGTTTGGGTGAGAAACAATGTCTTAAGTAAAATTTATGCCTCCGGTTTCTCCGTAACTTTAGAGGAAATATTAATTGAATATTCATATCTATGCTTTTGTTTATAAACTTTCTTCTGATTGAATTATAAAATGTGAGAAGATATGTATAGATAAGGGCTAGCTAAAAGTTGTTAGCATGTGCACTAGAAGGGTTAGTGGAGGCCGAGACGGGTGAATAATTTAGAGGCGGTGAATAAGTTAAGTGCACTTAACCTGGCGAGCTTAGTGTTGTGAAGTCTGCGCTTCTTTTATATTATCTGTCGTTCTGTTCACTCAAGCACACCTCTAAGTGTATTTAATTTTACTAATATAAATTATAATATACCCAATATATTCATATTTAATGAAACAACAAAAGACTAAAAATGATATAGTTCAGATAATCTTAACCAAAATCTATTGCGGGCCATTTGAACTACCCACTAGACCACGCCGCTCCCTTTGAAAAAGTTATAAGAATTATATTTAGTTTCGTTAGAAACATATATTTTAGATTTTAATTTAATTTGATAATAGGCTTACCGAACCTGAAGGTTCAATGTCGATACCACCAAATTCCGCTCACACAGGTTCGTCCAATGATCACCGTTCAAGCCCATGCCCCCAAGATCAGCCTTAACGCAATCCTCCCATCGACGCTTGGGTCTACCTTTCGGACGCCTACCAGTCGGTTCAGCGTATACCAATTTCCTCGGAATCCGTTCCTCACCGAGCCCAACAACTTTACTCGCCCATTTGAGTCTCCGCGATGCTATCCACTCAATTATATTCACAGGTCTAAGCTCTGCGATTCCTCCAATTCATTTGTACAACCTTCTAAACTCCCCAGTGGCCTCATCTCTCTTCGGACCAAATATTTTACGCACTTATGTTTATTCCCTATTTACATTATCTTATATTTCTTCATATATATGATAATATTTTTTGCAAAATCTTCAGCTTTCCAATGGTATATTATACATCTATATTACTACTCTTACGTTTGTAAAAAAAGGTATCATCTTTTTAAAAAAAACATCTTTTCTCCCTCAGTTGTTATCAAATGCTTCCACATTGAGTCAGTTAGTGGAAAAATGTTTAAAGAATTATATTCAGTTTCGTTGGAAACATATGTTTTAGATTAAATAATATAGCATTATAAAATTATGTACAATACACAGAGGTATATTTTTTTCTGACTTCTCCAGCTTTCCAGTGGTATATTATAAATGTATATTACTATTCTTATATTTGGGAAACAAATTTAGGTGAACAAATATATTTCCTGTTTTCTCCTCTAGTCGGTTATCAATTTTTTTTTATAGATTTTTAACTGGATATAATACATCTATGTTAATGTTCTTATGTCCAAAAACCTAAAAATTGCCTTAAAAATTATTTTTGCTATTTTATCTTTTAGTTAGATATCGAATTCGTCAGACTAGTGAATTTACTTGTAATTTATCAATGCTAATAAAACGCATGTTTATTTCTTTGGAAATTTAAAGGTGCTCGTAAAATAATATCGGCATTTAAGCCCAGACAAACTTTATAAATCAGAATGAAACCTAGGATATTTTTAAGCCCAATAAATTTTACATCAATATAGTGAGTTTATTCAAAATCTTTAAAGCTGTTTTCGAGGAAATCGTAAAAAGATGAAAAATATATAGTACGTATTAAGTGGTTCTTCTACTTAGACCTTTTTGCGGGACATGGTAATTTGGACTCAGGGGATACTAAAACGGGTATTTCCGCAGAAAACTGGAATTCGAAAATGTTTATGATCGCAATACTTTCTCTTACTATATCTTTCATTCAATACCCCCACCTGACTTTTACTCCATTCTTAATTCCTTCCTATTAGATCTCAAAGAAACCATCCAGCCACTTATCTCCCTTCTCACTCGTATCCTTTCCGAAATCCCATTTAATTTCCCACGATGAGTGTAAAGCCCCTAGCTATCCTTTTGTGGAACGCTAATGGCCTACTCAACCACCGAGACGAACTCGACATACTCCTACATGACAATCACATACATATTGCATTAATAACTGAAACTCATTTCACTCAACGATCAAAATTTTACATACGAGACTACATCACTTATAGAACAGACCACCCAGACAACACTGCCCATGCCGGATCATGCGTTCTTATCCATAAATCCCTTCCACATTCCCTTATTCCTACTACTCCATCTGATGCCATACAATCCTCTTCTGTAATTATTTTAACTCGTCCTTTCCATCTCACAGTCTCAGCTGTATACTGTCCTCCTGGTAACACCGTTTCCTATAGCCTTCTTAATTCCTTATTCCGATCTCTTGGGCCGCGCTTCATTGCTGGATGTGATTACAACGCTAAACACCAACGATGGGGTTGTCAAGCATCCAACTCCCGTGGTAGTATCCTTTCTAACGTCACAAAATCCAATAGTTATGCTATCCTTGCTCCTACGCATCCCACATATTGGCCTACATCTCTAAAAAAAAAACCTGATATCCTGGATATATTTGTTACCTCTCAAATCCCTACTTCCCAAGCCGAAATCAAATCCCTGAATGACCTTTCATCTGACCACAGTCCTGTTCTGCTTTCTTTGCATTCAAACTTTGTTCCTAAACCCTCTCCTCCTACATTAATTACAGGACGTGTAAACTGGGACCAATTTCGATGTGACATGGAAAATACACTAGACTTAAAACTTCCACTAAAGACAAAACAAGATATTGACCTAGCCATAGAAAAACTTACTCACTCAATAAGTAGCACCATAATAGACAACACAACTAACACCAAACCTAATAAACCTCAGAAAAGTAACCTACCACAGCACATTCAGATCTTATTGAGAGAAAAGCGCACAGCAAGATCGAAGTGGCACAGGACCAGATACCCAACAGACAAAACTTATTACACCCAACTGACTAACAAACTAAAATCAGAACTCAAAAAATACAAAATACAAAATTTACAAAACTTGACGGAAAATCTTACGATTGCTGACAAATCACTATGGACTACTACTAAAAAAATCCTGAAGTTTAAAGATTTCAACCATCCACTCCTTAATGAAACCCGAACCTGGACACGATCCGACGAAGAAAAATCCCAGATATTTGCTCATCACCTCTCTAAAATATACAATCCTCATCCTGAAATACTCAATTCAAACCACGTTGAATGTATTGAAACAGAACTCGATATTCCTCTCCAAATGATCCTACCACCTAAAGCATTTCATCCTTCAGAAATAGCCAATATCATTCACAGATTACCTTCCCTTAAAGCTCCTGGACATGACCTAGTTACTTCCCATATAATGAAACAGCTTCCTCGAAAATCCATCTGTTTTCTTACCTACATATATAATGCTATCCTCCGGACCGCATATTTTCCTGACTCCTGGAAACTATCCATTGTTAAGATGATTCCCAAACCCCAAAAGCCGCTCGAACATCCATCCTCTTACCGTCCAATTTCTCTATTACCTATTATGGGTAAAATCTTTGAAAAACTCCTTCTGAAACGAATATATCCCATCCTTGATTCTAATCATATCATCCCTGATCATCAGTTCGGATTCCGAACATCCCACTCCACTATCCAGCAATGTCATCGTGTGGTGGACGTTGTCTCTTCTGCTTTGGAGCGCGGGTTGTACTGCACGGGAGCCTTTCTCGATGTAGAACAGGCCTTTGATAGAGTCTGGCACCCAGGACTGTTGTACAAACTCCGTAAATTCCTTCCTCCCACATATTTTCTGATTCTTCAATCCTACCTCTCTGATAGATCCTTCAAAATTAATCACAATAGTTCCTATTCATCCCTTTTTACACAGACTGCTGGTGTTCCTCAAGGCAGTATTCTAGGACCCATTCTATACACAGTATATACAGCTGATATCCCAACCCATCCTAACACTTTCCTTTCTACCTATGCTGATGACACCTGCGTGTTATCAGTTCATAAAGATCCATTTGTTGCTTCGAATACCCTTCAAGCCCACATCAAAGACCTAGAAGTATGGTATCAGAACTGGAGAATAAAAATAAATTCCAACAAGTCCCATCAAATAATCTTTACCCTTCGCCGTAAACCTTTGACTTCCTGCCCTAAAGTATCCTTTAATAACACTCAACTAGTTCCTGTTGAACAGATCCGATACCTAGGACTTCTTCTTGACAAACGCCTAACTTGGAATCCACATACACGACTAAAACGACAAGAAACTGCTCGCCGCTTTAGGCTACTTCAACACTTACTAGACAAACGATCAAACCTTCCTATTAACTACAAAAGGCTGATCTACATGACTATTATAAGACCAATCTGGACTTACGGAGTAGAGCTTTGGGGCTCTACTAAACCATCAAATTCTTCCCGCATCCAATCCTTACAATCCAAAATCCTTCGTAAAATCCTCAACGCTCCTTACTTTGTCACGAATAAACTTATCCATAAAGACCTTAATGTTCCCTATGTCACTGATTTGGCCCGGACCAGGTATCAATCCTTTCATGACAAACTCCATTCTCACTCTAACCCACTAGTTTCAATCCTTTTTCCTCTTCAATTCCGGATAATCCTCCGAGGCGCCTAAAAAGGAAATGGCCCCGGGACCTTCTAGTTTAAAATATTTTTAGAGTGCTGCCACTGGGTAGTGTCTCCTCATGTTTTTCATGACAGTTTTGTATATTACCATCACATTTACTAGATGTATTTTTATTTAATACAGTTGTAAATATCAATAAATATGTTAAAAAAAAAAAAAAAAAAAAAAAAAAAAAAATCTTTCATTCATAAATATTTGAAAGCAAAAATATGTTCTGTATTAACATAAGTGGCCTTACTCAGCGCCGGTTCGATTCTAGCTAGAAGGGTTGACTTTCGTTTTGTTGCGATCCAAGGAATAAATTTCGACTGACACACTTTGGTAAAAATATGTTGAACAGGAATATAATTAACCGTCCTAAATGACGTAAAATCCTCAAAAAATAAAGTAAACTATTACTATTTCTAGGCCAATGGTGGAGCAAGAAGGTGATCAGACCGAGATCACGTTCATCCTCCAGTTTTCGAATGTCCACTTTATAGAGGCCTGATGTGCCATAAGATGTTCTCTCATTTGTAGGGCCGCTTCACCAATTAAAAATAAAAACATAATAATCCTGCAATGTGCTTAATCCCGGTACACATGGAGCAGCAGTCCATTACTCGGTTCAAATTATTTATTATAAAAAACAAAAAAATATCTATTCCTCTTTTGAAATAAAAAGTAAAAAAATGTAAGGTTAAAATTATCAGAAGCCTAAGACGTGAGGTAGAGCAGAGAGCAGAGCAGTGTTAGAGACAGCCCTGGCTATGAAATAATAGGCACAAATTGATAACATTCCCAGGACCTTTTTCCAGCTGCCCCCAAATCCTGGTTAGGGGAGGAAATATATTTATAAATCCTGGTGATATATCTGGGCCATTTGACCTCGGAGGGAATGAGAATAAATCTCCCACCCCCTGGCTGTTCCTTAGCTCGGGGAAGGAGCGGTGAAAAACTGGTGAGATATTTCGGGGTGTCACCTGTTGGCGAGGTCTCCAAGTCTCCTTGTCCTGAGTCCTGCCCTGTCGGATTTTATAAATGTCCTGTGAGTGTTCAGGCGCTGAGACTGAAATATTTTATATCTATGCATATACTTGCAGAAACACTCACACATTGTTTGTTATTTTTAAGAGTTTTTTATGCATAAGAAAAAAAATGATAAAAATAAATCAGGAAGAAAAAAACAATTTAATAAAGTAATTAGATTATCATTATATTATTGTAATACTTATTATTATAATTATTTAAACAAATATTTCTGGGATCACTTGTAGCTGGGTGGCTAGCGTAACAGCCTCCCATGCTAAAGGTCAAGGGTTCAAACCCGCAGGTGGTCCTAGGATTTTTTAATGGTAGTAAAAAATACTTAGTTACGCCGTCCTTCGGAGGGGACGTTAAAAGGTGGTCCCGAGCCTGTGCGATGTCAGGTACTCGTTAAAGATCCCTATCCTAATAAAACCTGGATAGGCAAAATTTAGGACTCCCACTGTAGCATCGTCCGATTAGCCATAGCATAAAGTGACGTTAAATGAATAAACAAACAAACAAATATTTCTAATGTCATTGTAGTATGCTGTGTTTTGAGCAGCCCAATACAGTTGGGCAGCATTACTTTATAAATAAAGTATTTTCCCTCTTATATTATGACCAGGGTATATTCCACTTAGAAGTTAATTAAAAGGGCGCCAGGCTGGTTAGGCCAGATATATATGTTGCTTGATCCAAAATTTGAGATAAATGAGATGATGAAAATGGTGCAAACCCTGTCATGAAATAAATGAAATTGCTTTTCCAGCTAAGTTCAAGCAAGAATGGCTGGGTTAGTTTGAACTGCAATGCAACCAATAGTAAAACCAACTACTTGTAAAGGCATTTATTACTAATCTACAAAATAAGACAGTTTTATTAATTATGATATTTCATGCAAAACATTGTTTGTACAAAAGTTAATTATTTACTTAATATATATATATAAGAAAATGAATCAGATGTAGAGAAAATATTACATTAAGGAAAATAAATAATACGGAAAGATAAGTTAGGTATAAGGCATCATGGGAAAAGGTAAGGTGGTACGCTCTTTCTCACTCTCTCACTCTTTCTCCCTCTCTCTCTCTCTCTATATATATATATATAAAATAATAATAATAATTTTATTTATTTGTCTTTAGGGCAATCCCTATACAAATAAGAGCTGGCTGGCACAGCACAATTGATAAATTTATCACCAGCAAATATACAATAATATAATTACAATTCGAATAAATATCTAAAACAACAAAACACATATACAGCAGTAAGCATAAAGGTGCTTCTATCTTTATGATTAATTTCATCCAGCATATACATAAATATCATAAATTAAATATAAGCATATCAATAAATAATGCAAAAATATTAGTATTAAAGCGAATACTAATTCCCCACAAATTACTAACAAGTCCCGAAACCCTTAAGAATGATAAAAATTCTGAGAAAGATGTAGAAATCTTATTTTAAGATTCTCTTTGACAAAAATAAATACTGATTTCAGGTCCATTACGTTTGGTTCCGCAAAAATTTCGTAAAAGCCATCAATACTCACTTCATTTAATACGGGCATATAACGAGTTCTATTGTTATATTCATATTCTATTATATATTGTTATATATATATATATATATATATATATATATATATAATATATATATATATATATATATATATCTACTAACATAAAAAAAGAAAGAAAAAAAGTGGCACGAAATAAAAACACATACAACCATTCCCAAAAACTATTTTCTCAAACTCCTCATCCTCTATACGGATAGAGGATATTTCAATTCAATGTATACTTTTATATTCAAAAGTTCGCCTGTCCCATGGGATCCCCTTTTACTCCAGTTTTAACAGATATTTATTTAAAACTACTAAAAATAGAATAACATAAAATCTTAGCATGAACATATAATCAGGTGTCAACAATCTGAATTTATATGATGCAAATTAAATAAACACCTATTAACATTAATAATAGGCTTACCCAACCCGAGGGTTCGATGCCTGTACCACCAAACTTGGCCTTCACAGACTCGTCCAATGTTCGCCAGTCAAGCCCAAGCCCCCGAGATCAGACTTAATGCAATCCTCCCATCGACGCTTTGGCCTACCTTTCGGACGCCTACCAGTCGGTTCAGCGAATACAAACTTTCTCAGAATCCGTTCTTCTCCGAGCCCAACAACTTTACGCGCCCATTCGAGTCTACGTGATGCTATCAACTCAATTATATTCACAGGGTATAAGCTTCGCAATTCCGCGTTGTGCAACCTTCTAAACTCCCCAATGGCCTCATCTCTATTCTGACCAAATGTTTTACGCAGTACCTTATTTTCGAAAACCTAAAGCTGTTGTTCACCCATCAAAGTAAGCGGCCGCGTAGAATAATAGTTTTATAAATTCTAACCTTTAAGTTTTTAGACAGAAGCCGCGAGCTAAGTAATTTACCAAATGAATAATAACACGCATTTCCCACTTTTAACCGGGACTTCATTTCTTCCTGGATTTTGTTTTTCTTGTTATCATTGAACCTAAATACCTACTGAATTTTTCTATGTGTTCAAAAGTATGCTCTCATAAATCAATATATGACCAAGATCGCCACCATTTCTGCTACTAATCATATATTTCGTCTACCTATTAACATTACGCCTCAATAACAATAATAATAATACTGCTATAAAGCACTTACCTTGTATACTAGTTTATATATATATACTCGTTATTCATTCCGAAAATTAGTTAGAGGTTTGAACGTCCTCCGGATGTAGAATAGTTGAATGTGTAGCGCCTTCGCCATTCTCTCCGGCGGCAACTTACTTGGGTATTAAGTTCTCTCCAAAGTTTTCCTTGGAGATGAGAATTGGAGTAACTCCCTCGTGGGATGTAGAAGCTAAGGAATTGGAGTGTGGGTGGGACTAGTGGGTAGGGAGTCTTCCTTTGTGTCGACTGTAATAAGGCTGATTTCCAGCTTAGCGTGAATACAAATACAATTGAATAACATCCCAACGAATTCCTATTGCATTACTACTTCCTAATATAGTAATAATACTACTACGTAACTGGGATAGTCCGTAAGTTGTTTTGGTTTTTGATTTATTTATTGGCACAAAACATCTTGGTCATCAGTGCCAGATACACTCACTATAAGATACACTTAGATATATAATACCTAACTCACTATAAGATACACGTTTTTTTAAAAACAAACAATTATGGTTTTAGTTGAAATATTAAATAATAATATTAATTAAAATAAATAATGAACCAATATAACATATGATAATAATACACTAAATAATAATACACTAAAACAAATAATAATAATACAAAATGAACGAATACATTATGAACAAATAATAATACATAATAGACAATAATTATATACATAATAAGTAATACATCCATAACACTTGAATACATACATACAGATTATACATAATTAACAAATAATGCACTCATAAATAGTGCCGGTTACGCTCATTTTAGAAAATTAATTTAGACAGATATTTTTTTTTTTCAATATTAAATAATAATATTGATTAAAACAGATAATAAGAATAAGAATAATCTGTAATAAAAAAAAAATACGACAGCGTTAGTAAAAAATAAACATATATCAAGTTATATTAGTAGACGATATTCAAGAAAACAAAATAAATAATAACAAAAATTAATAAAGATAAATAGAAATAAATAAACATAAAGTAAGTCCTCAAATCCTCTTATAAAAGTCCATTTTACAAAGGAGGCACATTAATCGGTCAATTCTATTCCCATCTTTTCCCAATGCAACCGCGACATTGTGAGGTATTCCCTTTTGGTCCAGTTGTCTAGTGTAGAAGGGACATTCCTCGAACACATGGGTAATTGTTAGGATTTCCCTACAATGCTGACATCTTGGGGGCAACTCTTTACATATTAAATGCCCATGTGTTAACCTTGTGTGACCTATTCTCAAGCGGGCCAAGACCACCTCCTCCCTGCGAATTGAGGTTTTCCAATACTTTACTTCTTTCTTAATGGTTTTCAATTTGCTTGGATAACTGTTTTTCCAGGCTTCATCCCATTTCTTCTATACATTTTCTATAAGAGGGCGTGCTAGCTCTGATGGTGTGAGCAGTGCCCCACCACGACCAGGGAGAGTGAGAGCCTCTTTAGCAGCCTTATCTGCCATTTTATTTCCTCTTATGCCCATGTGACCTGGTATCCACACATAATTGATTCTTTTCCCATTTTCAGCCATTACTTTGGTTAATTCCAGGATTCATACAATTCCTGGATGACTGGAATACATATTCTGTAGTGCTTTTAGAGCGCTCAATGAATCTGAGGCTATGGTGAAGTTCTCTATTGGGAGTGTTCTGGAATAATCAAGGGCCATTGCGATCGCATTCAATTCAGCTGTATAGACGGAACAATATTGATGTAGTTTCGACTTGTAGGTGCATTCTGATGCGACGAAGGCTGAGCCAGTCCGTAAGTCGTCACATAACCGGTATGGTTAGATTAAATTAGATCACGAGATTTATTGTGCAATTAACTTCTAAGTTATTATGCCCTTAGTTGAATTATTCTGTTAATTGTTAATATTCTGTAAATGTTACTGTCTAGATTCAATTAGGTTTCTTTTACTATGTATATAACTTAATTTCATTTAATTTCTTAGTTAGTTAGTTAATACAATTTCGACTTATTTTATTATATTTTATAACATAATTTTTTTTTAATATTGATGAATTAGTATTTTATATCATTCAGCATACATAATGTCCAAATTGGACATTTGTAATTTCTCAATAAATGTTATAAAAATTCTATAGCGTTTGTTAAATATGCTAGCTCTGCATCTATACTGCGAGGAATGTTATGATTTTCTTAATATAAATTTCTAACGTTGAAGAGTATAATTATTCTGTCATAGTGGATATAATTAGACCGTTAAGAATTACTAGAAGGAATTAGTCCTGGTGTCGGTCAGTGAATGAAACTATTAAGTAGTTCCAACAATTTATTTTCTGCCAACGTTTCGACCCCCATTGTGGGTCATCATCAGGGCTAAAAAGATACAAAAGAGATACATTTACAATAAGAATAAATATACTATTTTAAAAATTGATATTGATCTAGAGAGTGTCAATATTAAACATAAAAAGGAACTAGATGTGTAAAGAAATCGATAGATTAAATTACAATGACTAAGGCACAGATAATGTACAAAGATATAATTCATTCACTGACCGCTACTTGTACTTATTCCTTCTAGTATTTATAATTATTCTGAATAAAAGATTTGGATCTTTCTTTTCGGTTTTAATTTTATTAATTTTTACATTAATAAATCACTCATAACGTTTCGATGCCCATAATGCCTTCATCTTCGGATTAAAAACTTTCCATAATGAATAAATATAGGTCAATTATATCACATATCTTTATTTCTATACGATAATTATGTACATTATAATAATTTGGTCCTTATTTAGTTACAATTTACTTTCAATATCTATACCGAGAATTGCTTGAATATTTGCACGGTTTTGGACTAGCAATTATGAAGTAGACTAAAAGCGACTTCTAATCTCACTCCATACCTGTCTACTACCCCCTTACAGGTACTCAGGGTTCTAAGACATTACTAATGCGATTTCTCTATAGTTTATATAGATCTCTATATAGTTATAAGACTTATTATTTTATATTATAGGTAGAAATGGATCGGTAGTCAGTTGAGTGAAAAATATTTTTATTTTAGCATCGTTTCAGCTCAAACATGTTACTCATCATCAGGGCATCAGTGAGCCATTTACGCGAGATGCGATCACAAAGAGAAAAGGGGATTCATATATATATTTATATATATATATATATATATATATATATATATATATATATATATATATATATATATAAAGGTGACGTGTACCGAGGAAGGTTTGAATCTGGGCGAATAAATTCCGGTTCTAGGATATGCCGATAATTTGGATAGAATTTATAAAACTATTATTCTTCCGAGGCTTCTGTACAGATGTGAAACGCGGTCGCTTACTTTGAAGGATGAACATCGTATTAAGGTTTTTGAAAATAAGGTACTGCGTAAAATATTTGGTCCAAAGAGAAATGAGGCTACTGGAGAGTTTAGAACGTAGCAACAATTGTGGAACTTGTACCCAGTGAATATAATTGAGGTGATATCATCGCAGAGACTCAAATGAGCGTGTAAATTTGTTTACCTCTGTGAGGAACGGGTTCCGAAAAAATTGGTATTCGCTGAATCGACTGTTAGGTGTCTGAAAGGTTGTACGAAGCGTCGATGGGAGGATTGTGTTAAGGCTGGTCTCGGGATCTTGGGCTTGAACGGTGATCATTTGGCGAGTCTGAGTAGGCAGTATTTGGTGGTATTGGCATCGAACCTTCGGGTTCAGTAAGCCTATTATTGTATGTTTTTTATATAATATTATATATTATTATACATTTTCTCTTGGTGATCACATCTAGCGTAAACGGCTTGATGAATATCGCTAATTCTTTTTTTTTTGTTGCATTATAAATCAAGGTATTAAATAAAATAAAAAATCTACCTACCTACCTTATATATATATATATCTACTTTGGTAGTTTTTTTTTTTAATTTTCTAAGGTGATAATAATCTTTTTATCTACATACGAGTACATAAAAATAAATCTCCTTTTTCCTTAGTCATCACATCACGCGTTAACGGCTTGAAGGATTTCGCTGAGACATAGTTAAGACAGGACATCGTCTGTCGGGTTAGCTAATGCTAAATAATAACAGCTTATATACGCATAAACAGAAAATAATAACATATTATAAACGCATGCAACAGTTTATGTTTGACATGGCCTACATGTTTGAGCAGAAATGTCGGACAAATTAAAATATTTTTCATACAACTGACTTATTATTTCTACCTATGATAATTTTAACAGACATTTCATCCTCGACTTTATGTTTTATTTTTTTCTAGTAATATTACATTATATCATATAAAGGTAATTAGTGATAGTGATAAATGCCTTAAATAACAGAAAATAACTAAATACAACAGCAAAAAGTAGGAAAATATAACAAAAAGTAAAACTGGGCTTGCAAAAAAAAAAAAAAAAATGTTTTGTATAACATGGTTTTTGTATCGTTCACTCACAGTATATAGTTTGTTCATTTTTTATCAGAGTTAAGAACGAAAAAGGAATGTTATAACTTTAAATTTAATCGTGTTTTGGTTGCCTACCTCATGTTAGAGTTTATGAAATTTTTAAATGAGAAAAAGATTAGGATCTCTCTGTGGTTTCAGGGGTCTGAGGCCCGTCAATTCAGGTCACGTAAATAATTGCATAGCGAGAATAATAATTTCATTTCCTTCTTTCTGGAATATTCCAGTCCGGAAGAGAGAGAGAGAGTGAGTGGGAGGGGAAGTGGGGTTACCTGATCTCGGTTCTATTCCGCTGCTAATTATCCTACCTGGAAAAATATTCTACCAACGGCCTGTCTGGAATGGAAAAATAAAAAATTGGCTATATTATTCTATCCTAATCTCAATCCTTTGATCCTTGTAGTATTCCGATAATTCGTTTTGCCGAAGGAGAGATAAATTTAAAAAATAGAGAGAATGACAGAAAATACTTATTTATGAAGTAATGCTGCCCAACTATATGGATAGCTTACATCACATCATACTGTTATTTCATTAGAAATATTTTTTTGAAAAACATTACAATATTAATTATAGTATTAATTTAATTTTTCCATTATTATTAAATTATTTAATTTCTTTCCAATTTAGTTTTATAATTGTTTTTGTACATATAAAAAAAAATATTTGAAATTAAATATCAGAGAATATTTAATGGGCTTTAGTAACATCTAGGTTTCATTATGATTGCAATAGTCCGATAAGGCTTACATGCAGATATTTTATATTTGTTTTCTTCAAAATATCTTGAATTTTATGGATCCCTAAAGATTAAAAACAACATATTATTAGCATTAATAAAAAGATGGGTAAATATTTAAGATAAAAGAATTCGATATCAAACTAAAGGATATAAGACCTAAAATATATATTTTAATAATTTTCTTTTTTATCATGAGAATAGTAGTATATATGTATAATATACCGGTGGAAAGATAAATAAATCGCTAAGAAAAAAATATTATTTTATAAACACAGTTGAATAAGCTAATGATGGGTGACGGAAAGTAAATCATTGTATATAATAATTTTTATTGTTAGATTATTTAATATGATACACATATTTCCATATAAACTCAATGTAATTTTTTATATATTCTTTAATCAATGCATACGAAGTATATATTTTTTTTTTTTTTAACTTTAAATTGAAGTCCTGAAATTGATTTTAACTAGGCAGGCAAGTGTAAGTCGTTTGTTGTGTACAGCATATTTTCCAAGTTACCTTTTTTTTTGTAAGTTCTTAAATAGATTTTAACAACGAAGGTTCATATGTATTAACAATGTATTTCTGATAGAGATCATATTATTCTGAATGAAACGCTACTTCACAGCATCTCAATTGAGTAAATTGTTATTCCATTGAAAGTGCAATTTTTCAATATCCTCCTGATGGTGCTTATTGGGATTATCTTCCGCTCCCATTGCGGCCAAAATATTTTCATCTCCTCACTCCTTTCGTAAAGGAAGGCACAAACAAACACTTTCAGTAGTTCATTTGTTTATTCAAGTAGCGTCACTTTATGCTACTGTGGCTGATCGGACGTTGTTACAGTGGGGGTCCTACATTTTGGATCTTCAGGTTTGATTAGGATAGGGATTTTCAACAAGTACTGGAGTCACCCAAGCTCGGGACCACCATTTGACGTTCCTTCAGAAGGACGGTATAACCAAAGAATTTTTAATTACATCACTTGAACCCATGACCTTGGGCGTAGAAAGCTGGTATGCTAGCCACAGGTGACCCGGTATTTAAAAATGTGGTGCGGGCAACACACGTAATTCACTTACCTCCATTATTAAAATCAATGAAAGGATTTTCTAATACAGTTAGATATTAAAATACGTGAAACCATTAAAGAAATAATTAAATTGAATTTATATAGAAACATGTGTTTTATTAAAAAATCGATTATATTATTATCTAAAATAATCAGATTTATTGGCTTTTCATCACTCTTTACTAACTTCTACAAGTTTGTTCATTATATAATATTTATTCTAAAAGCTTCAGCTTTCCAACGGTATATTATACGTGTATAATACTGTTGCTATGATCAAGATAAAAAATTTGCATTAAAAAAATATTTTTTCAGTTTTCTCCTTTATTTAGATATTGAATTTGTTAAACTTATATATTTATGTGTTTCTCATCGGTGGTAACAAGATAATATATTTATTTTTACAAAATATACAAAATTGAAGGTACTTTACAGGAAAAAAATGTGGAATATCGGCATTTAAGCCCTGTCAGACCATTTTAATCAGAATGAAAACTACTTGATATTAAAGCCCATTAAACTCTACATCGATATAGCGAGTTTAATCAAAATCGTCGGAACCGTTTTCGATAAAATGGAAAAAAGATGCAAAATGCATGGTAAATAGTGGATCTTCTCGTAAGCTCATATTAATGAAAAAGGTTTTGTAAAGTCTCGGGCGCATATTTGTCTTAAATATGAAATTTCAGTTTCACAAGACTTACTGTTTCCGCCTAGGAGTAACCACACACACACACAGACCTTTTTGCGGGACTTGGTTATTTGGACTCAGGGGACCCTAAAACGTGTATTTCCGTTGAAAACTGGAATTCGAAAATTTTCACGATCGCAATACTTTCCCTTACTATATATAGTAAGTGAAAGTAAAAAAGGTCAAGCACTGATTTTAATCCAAAGCATATTCAAAATATTTTCATCTGAAATATGTAAAAACTCTGAAACACAAGTTTCACTTACCTCCTTTCTTAAAATTAATCTAAAAACTTTTAAATAAAGTTAGAGTTATTTTTTTTTCGAATTTAACTTTAACTTGAAGATTCATACATATATTTTTAAGAAGAGAAGTAAGTTTTTGCACCCAACATATTTATTATATATATATTTAAAATCAAGAATATTATTATTCTTGATTTCATTATCATATGTAAATATTTCACCAAGTGAGATTACAACTCTGTTATGTTAGTTGAATGTATTAATTAAAGGAGAGTTAAACAATTATTTTGTAACTTAGTTAAAACATTGTAAATTATGTTTGTGATTCAATTCATTATTTTATATCCAACAAATTGTAATTAATATATCTTTATTTTAGCATCGTTTAACTCGTAATTCATTTGACTTGGAAAAAGAATTACATATATATATATATATTTTAATAAACATTATATATATATAATATTTTAATGAAATCGAAGCATAATTTAATTGTTTGTGTTTTTACTTTACAGAAAAGTACTATTCGGAGGCCACTAGTGCTTATGTTTAATTTGATAAAGGAGGTGTGTGAAAGTATTTTTTGCGCACACCAAACTTTGTAGTTTAGTAAACAAATTCTACGTATGTCATCATTGCAAAATCCTACAAGAATTATTCTATGGTCCCTCTAATGCGTTCGGGAATATTCAAGTTGTTTTTGTTATCATGAGCTTCAGCCCCACCAAGTAATACCATCATTTAATACCATATGGTACAAGGTTCAAAGCAAGGTATAACAGTGCTATTCTGAAATCGTGCGTCAGCAGTGAAACATAGTGTAGCTTCTAAAGATTTTTTTTTTCCGGTTTATTGCTTTTTTTTTATTTTTTAGTTATTTTGGACATTATCTGTTCTTATTTACAGTGAAATATTTCATTTTATTATGATTCTTGCTGTATTACCGATTGATATAAAATTTTGAACGAATAGCTGCATTATAAGCTGTTATGAACAAAAAATATATTTTACGTTTCGGATTTAAAAGATAAGTTATACTTTTTTTAAAAAGTTTTATTTTGTTTTAAATGCGTTTTAAAATTTAATTTAAATTTTATTTTTGCGCTGTAATTAGATTTCATTTGGTGTTGGTTTCGATATCGAAAGGTACGAGGAGAACGAAGGGCCGTAACATTTTATAGTTTTTTCGTTGACAAGAACTCCTAATTGCTGAGCGAAGGGACATCCTGCAGTATTACAAGTTAGTGCAATATTTTTTCCCATCTGGACGTTTATTATATTTTATTACTTATACAAATTAATTTACTATTATTTTATAACATACAAATGATACAGTACTTATTATAAAATATTTCCTTTATTTTATTACTTATGAAATGATTTTCTATTACTTTGCTACTAATAAAAATATTTCCAACATCAAAAGAAATATTAGCATTACTATGAAAAGTTAGTACGATTTTATATTTTTTCTTTAATCGTATATTATATTTTATTTCTTTTTCAACTATTTTCTTTTATTTTCTAACTTATCGCATTATTTCTTGTTTTTTTTTTCATAACTATAAAATTATTAAAATTATTTTATAACTTATACAATTATTTCCTACTTCAAAGAAATATTTGTAATATACTTATATTAATATTTTCTGTTAACTTATTACTTATTTTCTATTCTTTTTATAACTAATAAAATTATTTCTATTATTTTATTACATATTAAATGATTTTCTATTACTTTATAGCTTTTGAAAATATTTTCAACTACTTAAAAGAAAAGTAATTGCATTTTAATGCAAGTTGGAACTATATATTTTTTTCTATAATCGTATTCTATTTTTATTACTTACAAAAACATTTCTTACAATTTTATTATTTTAAAAAATATCTGCGGTTATTTTATAACTTTCATAATTTTTTTCTTTATTTTAGGGCGACTTTCTCGAGGGTTTACTTTTATTTTTGGCCTTTAAATATGAATCGAATTCACTATTTCTAAAATCAGAATATTCATAACTTTAATATCGTTGTGTCAAATAACATTAAATGCAATAAATGTATTATTAATTTCGTCATTTATATATAATTGTAAAACCGCCTATGCTTCGCACGGGTGCAATTTAAACATATATGTATGAACAATTTTAGAAATCTCTACTGACCGATATAGAGTTTATCTTTTTTTATCGTAAGAAAAGTGCAATAAAAAACAACTTTAATTAACTTGTACGATTTATTTTATTGCATATTAACTTTTCTAAAGCCTTGTGCTTTTTAACGGTATATTATATATATCATTATGTGAATTTTTTTACTACTTGGTTCAGAAAATTTATTTTTCCCATTTAAAGAAAAGCTAAATTGCAATGTATTTTACTTATAAACCTTCAGGAAAGAATGTCTCTTAAAAACCTAATATATATTATTATATTTTTTTAATTGATCCAACTGAATCAATAGCCCCCCTCCCTAGAATGTCTAATTTGTGCGAAACGACAACTAATTTGAAAGCTAAACATGACTAATTTATTAAATTCTGCCTATTTTATTCATGTGCAGTTCAAGAACAATAACTCTTTCAATTTTTTAAACTTTAAACATGAACAATTTAATATAGTTTCCTACATTTTAAGACCTGTACCTCAGCTTTGGGTTTATGAAATATATAAAATTTTCCTTTTTTTTTTTAAATATTCCTACACTTTTATTTATATAATTATTTTTTTACATTAAAACACTTTAATGTCTTCTTCACGAGTGAATAATTCTTATATATGTAGATATATTACAGTGTATTAAGTACTTTTTAAAGGGCAAAGCAGGAAAAGCACTTTGCTGGTGTGAATTACATGTTTAAATTCATGAAATGCAAGCAGCTTCTTTAAATCGACCAACTTGAAAAGTAGGATATTGTTATGTGAGGTTTTTTTCTTGTAATTTTATGCAAGATATGAAAAATTATATATTTTCTTTTCTTTTAAAATTTTTTTTGAAGCTTCATTCAATATTTCATATTTAAATAAGCACTCAATAACTTTCTTTTCTTAAAAATTTATTTGTCTTCAATATCTATCACATTGTTTATCATCGTTTTGGGGTTTCGTCCCTATGATCATGATTAAAACAATTTTTATAGTTTAAATCAGTAAAATTACATTATTTGATCATTTATCTTTGAAAATTATCTGTATAAATTTTAATTTAAATTTTAAATATTAAATAAAAACCTATCCCATATGATTTACATTTTATTATCACTTTCTACACACACACATTTTTTTCCATAACATAGCTAGCTTACTGCTATTCGTCCTAATGATGTCTACTGGTTCACTGTTTCTATTATTTCTAATTTTACTCTTTGTACTATACTACGGTATATTCTTCTGATATTCCTATGTAATCCCTGTGCCCTGTATTTGTTTTTATTTTTATTGATATTAATTATTGTTAGGTTCTTTTTTTAATTAAAGTGATATATTTTCATTCAACATTTTTTTTTTTTTTTTGTCCTTCTCTCTACGTTTCGACTTTTTGCCATTTCCAAGGGATCTTTAATATTCCTTTATATTGCACTTATATAAATATATATTTTGTCACATAAAAAAAAATCTGTTACAGGCTGACAAGCCCTGTCATGCTTGTTATCACCCACTATGTTCATTATGTATTCTAATTATGATTTTGGTCTGTGTTCCGAGGTTTTTTTTAACTGTTTTGAAATATATTTGTCTGTTATTATTTTTGGTAATGTGTATTGCTTCCAGTAATTTTCTATTTCTACTTTTTGTAATCGGGAGCCCGTGGCTGAGTGGCTAGCGCGCTAGTCTCTCATGCTACAGGTTCTGAGTTCGAATCCCAGTCCCGGCGGGACTTTTATAAGAATGTAAAAAAATGGGGATACACTCACAACCTCTCCCCTGGGCATGTGAGACCCGTCAGCCAAAGGGTGGCCACTCACAAAATTATTCGTAGGGAGTGATGACCCTACACTAAAAATAGCATCGTGAAACGTGAGTGTAAACTCGCAGGAGTTTACACCGCGAGGCCCAGAGCCTACACTGACTGTCGCGCCACTGAAAGAAAGAAGATTTTTTTGTAATATATCTAAATTTTTTGTAATTTATGGTGTCTTTTTATGTTATGTGATCATAATGCTGTTATATTGGTGTTTTATTTATAAAAAAAAAACTAGCTTTACCTCGCGGCTTTGCACGCGACTATTACATTTTTTTTTTATTTTAATGCTGCAAATTAAGGAAGTTGTTTATAATAACTGTGTTAGGTGAGGTTATACAATATGAGTATACCTGAGGTAGCAGTAAGTTAAACTTTTAACTGTGTCTATGTATGACAAATAAATGATTATTGTTGATTGTCAGATATTAATTTTATTCAGTTTAATCTGCAATAACATACCAGTCGCAAGTAGCCATACCCGTGACTATCTAATACTGACATTTTTTAAAACATTATCATTCTATACCATGGTAACTTATATGTAATATAAATGTGTATTTCTTCAGGATTCAGAACTAAGTTCTTTTATCTTTTCAAAACTTAAACCTTTTTCACCCTATTGAACATTTAAAAAAAACCCACAATAATGAAACATATGAATTTGAAAAAGCCTATACACGAAACATGGCTATGAAACGAAATATACCTAAATATATTTCTTATAAGTATTTTATTATCAGTATACTATTACTGATCAGATTAGGACGATTTTGCTTCTAGGTGTTGAGAAATTTGATTGTCATTCAAATGAGTACTTATAGTTTTTGAGTTATTCTAAAACCGGTTTTGTTTTATTTTATAGAAAATATTTTTTTAAATCACTTAAAGGAAGAATTTTCCTTAACCCAGCCTTATTACACATCTAGACCGTAAAACGAACCTCCAGAAGAAATTTCAACTTCACAACCATTGTCGTTTTTGAGAAATGGCACTTTCTTTTATAAATATAGATATAAATTAGATCTGTTTTCAAATATGATTTAAATGCATGAATTACTAAAAAACAAGATAAGAAAAGTTTCATAGGTAGAAAAGGAATAGGTTTTTTTTTTTTTTTTTTCCATAAGAGTTAATATGACATCTATTTTAAACAGCAATAGCTAATTACAAATAGAAAATGAGAAAGAAAGTACACAGAGTTAATGTCCTAACGATTGCCCAAGAGAAATTATTTTTTCTTCTTTATTTAAGTTGAAATCCATTTGGTACAAAAAATAGGGGACGAGATAAAAAGTGTGTGTGTAAAAGAGATTAGAAAGATTGATGAAAGAATAAGCTTGAGTGGGGATATCCTCTGGGTCCATACTTGGAGGGTGATCGAAGAATATGCTAAAAAAATATGTAAAAAAAATTGATAAAAACAGGGAATAGAAAATCGAAAAAAAATACATCATTAAAACAAATTAAAATATTTTACCCTGTTAAATCTACTCTACTATTAGAACTACTCTCATTGTACAAAATCATCCCATTTATCCATAATATCCATTAAAAAATAATTTATTATTTAACCTTTTTACTGTTTCGCTAACATTTTGATTGACAATGTTGATCTTGTTCTGGCATTAGACACATTAAGGTATATCAGTTAAAAATAGACTATTAGTTTATAAAGCTTATTTTCTGAAATAAGGTCATAGTCATGTCCTAGCTACTTCTGCTCAATTGTATATCACATGAATCTACAAGTTGGCGAGGCTACCAATCACATATTGTGGAGGTGCTTATTAAGCTGATTCCTGTGTATAATCCTGTCACCCTCCTCTGTATCCTGTCCATTTAGAGCAGTGTACAACTTCCCTCTTTGCAGGGTACCTCTAAGAACCCTCTAATCGCCAGCAGCCCCCTTGATCAGACCTTTTGCATATTCGACAGCTTCTGGTGTATGGATTATATTTAAACAGAACCACTCCTTGCGAGACTATCAGCTCTCTCATTACCTTAGTCAATTATTCCTACAGCATTAATTCTTCAGATCAGAACGAGAATTAGAAAACTATACACAGAAACATTCTCGTTCTCAGCTACTCACAGCACCACAACACTGCTATATTTTCTGACATTTTATGCGAACTAACACCTAGCTCTAAATTCTGCATTTTTGTCTAGTGCTCTACCTGTGAGTTCCATACCTTAAAGCAGCTATCAAACATCAAATATTGCTATTTAAAATATCCTATAATATCAATAAATATAATTTTTTAAAAAAAATAAATAACTAAATGATAAAGCTAAATCACAACAAACAAGTGTAATATACACATCACGAAAACATGTATTTTTAATGTAGAAACTCCATTTTAAGAAATTAAAGATTGTTTATAATAATTGGTAAAATAAAATGTTGGAGTATTATAGAACATTCGGTAAATGCTTATTTATTATAATAAGTTGAAAGTATGCGAGAGTGTATGATATTCACATTTACCAAACCTCACGAATTTCACCTCATCTACACCAATTTGAATTCTCAACGTGTAGCTCTGCCTTTAGTTCTATAAAAGGAAACATTCTCTATCTAACAATAACAACAGTTTCTGGATCTTGCTATCTTGGTTAACTATATTACATCCATATATTGAGGGAAGCTGCATACTTACCTCCACTTCGTCACTAAATGGATTCTTTGGATTAGAACCAGAGAGTTAATTATGATTTATTATTAATTAATAATCATCATGTTATAGCATGATATCACCGCTATATTTTTCGACACTTATATGCGAACTAATATAGGTCTATATCCTGCATTTTTTGCCTAGTGCTTCTACCAGTGAGGTACATCAATGCTCCTTCCACAACATGAGTGACCTTAAGGGTAGAATTAGGATTTTTCTCACTTAACACAGAAAAATTCTCGTTCTCAGCTACTTATCTTTTCCAATACTCGTGAACCCATCGGTACTCGCATTGATGTAGAAAAATCATAAATAGCTTAAATCTTCTAGTTCATACTCTTCAAGGGCATGCTCTGTGTTATATCGCTAAGACGTAATCGATTACATAGGAGAGATAAATTGCTATTGTTATGTTGAGGTTTTATTCATTCTTATTAAAATTTTAAACCCGATATTTACGTGTCTTCTAATTCATCCTCCTATATATATATTTATAATATATATATATATATATATATATATATATATATATATATTTGTGTAAAAGATAATCTCAATTGTGTATGTTATGTTCCACGTTTTATAGATATCTGAGTGACCAGAGAGCCATTACTGAAGATAGCTACTCAAAATTATTTATATAATATGGTAATTATATAGAATAGAATGAATCTCCAATAGTCAAAGTATTGATAAATATTGAATACTGAAATAAATAGTTTTTTTAAATACGCAATGTATGTTTTGGTTGGAGGTTCTTTCCTCATGTGAAGTGTTTAAAGTTTGTGTATCTCTTCCTATTCTTTATTGTTTGTCCTTCGATATCTTTTCAGTGAATCCCCAGCTCTGTATTCCAATTAAGGGATTGTTTTTTTTTATTTCTTTGTCTTTCAATTATGCAGGCGCACCTCCATCTCACATATTCTATTTTAGAATATTAAAAAATTGATAAGATTAAAACATATTATAACAAAATATGGAAAAAGGATCGTAACTTAATATGAAACATATATAATGATGATCATAAAACTTCAAGTTTTTTAAGTCTGTGTAATTTATGGTTGGGTGTTCTTTATATATATATTCTTCAGTTAATGAATAAACAATTTTATTTTTGCAACGTTTCGAGAATTTATTGTTCTCATAATCATGCCTTAACAGTGGAAAAACAAAAAAACAGAACATTAATATTATTATACAATAATTAATATATGATGTTATTGTTACCGATATAGAAAAGAATACATTGAATAATGAATACACATACAGTAGGTAAATAGATATTTCGAATAGAATTTACATTAAAGATATTATTAGAAATTTACTTACAATTTTAGACAAAATAGTGTCTTAAATAGACATAAAATTTGAAAGAAAACTGAAGCAAAGATACAAAGGAATAGTTCAGGTATGAAGGATTTTCCATATTTATGACGTCAGGAGTCTGGGGTTTTCTCCTATTGTTTATTTGTTTTCATTTTATTTTGTATTTATTATTATTATTATTATTTTTATTTTAATATGTGTTTATTAAATTTGAGTAACATGCATTAAGGTTGTGGATATCCGATTTTTTAATTATGGCGCGATTTTTATCTTTTTCTATGGTAATCATTTCTTTAAAATTTCGTTTGAAGCTGTTTTTTTCTGAATGTCCCGTTTTTTCGAAATGAGGAGTGAAGGCAATTTTATCAGGTTTATTGTTTTTTGTTTTTTTTTTAAATTGAAGTGCAGCAACATTTGTGTCGGTATACTCTGCTTTTTAAATATTGTTCAGATGTTCCAAAATAAGACTTTCCGCATTTTTCTTCACAAGGAATTTCGTATACTACGTTTGATTTAAGATCTAATTTGTCGGAAATTTTAGTTTTTATAAATAATTTGGATAAAGTATTGATATTTTTGTAAGCAATTGCAGATTTACTATTATTTCTGTTAATGTTAAGGGCTTTTAGTTTATAATTAGTTTTTCGGAAAGTGTGGGTATGTATGGGATAGTGTAATATATTTTTTGTGCTGTTCTCATTGTGTGGTTGTTTTTGTGACGTTGGTATCTGTTTCAGTAGTTAGCATATAAGTTTGTGTGGATAACCATTTTCTAAAAGAAGGTCAACTACTTTATTTTCCGCAATTTTCGGTGTTTTTTTGAGGTTGGTTTTATCGCTCGAACATATAAATTTTGTGCCCTGTTGATTTCATAACGATAAGGGCATTGAATTTTATTGTGGATGAATCTTCCGGAATGAATAGGCTTTTGCCACCTCTTGGTTTCTATTTCTCCGTTTGGTTTGCGAATTAAGGGTACGTCTAAAACTGGTAAATTATTGTTAGTTTCTATTCTATCGTAAATGTTAGTCTGTGTGAATATTTGTTAAATTCAGTTAAAATAATTTCTTCTTCATTATTTTCTGTGGGTATTGCGGTTATGATACGGAATATTGAAAGGAATTTTAGGAATAAATGTATCAAGTAATTCTTCTAAGTAAATATCTGCCAGAATTGGAGCAATAGGGGATCCCATGGGGCAGCTATACTTTTGAACGTAAAAGTTATCGTTGAATTAGAAATATCCTCTATCCGTACAGAGGGTGAGGAGTTTCAGAAATTGGTTTTTGGGGATGATTGTGTTTGTTTCGATTTTTTGCCACTTCTTTTCAATTTTTTTTTTTTTTTCTCTTTAAATCTATATTCACGCCTGTCAGAATGTATCTGACAATCAGCAAATGTGCTGTATAAATTGAGATCCAGGCATGGTAGGCATGAAGAAGGAAAATGCCCAGCAGCACCCCTTCCATGGCTTTATTTTATCCGAGGAGGTCCCTCATCCAGCCTCTCTTTAGCCTTCTTCTGACTGGCATTTCAGCTATTGACATGTCGTTAATCAGTCTATTGTCATGTCCGTTAAGTTTACTGTGAAAACGAGTATAGAGTGTTCGTATATGTTGGTCAACTGTTGGTTGTTGTAAGTCCGTATGTAGGGTTCTGTTGTTTACGTACCAAGGAGCTGTCGTTATCAGTCTTAAAATTTTGGATTGAAATGTTTGCAGTTTTGGTATGTGAGTCTTTTTTGCTGAACCAAAAATCTGTGAAGATTTGTTTTTTAATTTTCAAAATACGAATATTTGTGAATAGAGAGGAGGCGTCTAATAAAATTAGTTTATAACCTTTGGGCACATAGCTTTGGGTAATTTTTTCATGGAATTCAAAAGAATCTTTAACATTATATTTGGTAGTAGACATATATTTTAAAATATTGGCTAAATATTTGGAAAGTTCTTCTGTAGGGGAATTAATAAATGATACTATGGATCTCAATGGGTTTTCAGGATTGTGGTTTTTTATAACTGAATATAATTTAGGGGATGTACATATATATATATATATATATATATATATATATATATATATATATATATATATATATATATATATAAATAAATAAAATTTGTCTTTATTTATTACTTAGTTTATTTTGGTTGGGTGTTCTTTCCCCATGTGAAGTGCTGTAATTATAGTGCTGTAAAATATCTCTCTATTTTCACTTTGTCCTTCGATATCTTGTCCGTGAATCCTCAAATCTATCTCTGAGTTAGGGCTATTCGTTCTATATGAAGAGAGAGATTGTTTATGTGTTACTTGGTCTTTCTCTCATCCTTGTATCTTACATGATTCCTTACGAGTAAAATAGAGTTTAGATCAGTATACACAGAAAAATTCTTTAATTTTTGAAATCATGATAACACTGCTATATTTTCTTACCTTTTCATGCGAAGTAACTCCTGCGTCAAATCGCTAAGTATATAATATAGCACATGATCAATTACCCGTAAGAGATAAATTGTTATTGTTATATTGAGGTTATATTAACTTGTCTTTATTTCTTCTATATGAATAACATGATACCCTGCTTACTAGCTTGACCGATTGTGTATGTTATGTTCCACGTGCTACAGATATCTGAGTGACCAGCCACCCATTATTAAAAATAGCTACTCATAATTATTTATTTATTTAATATAGTAGATATATAGACTAGAATGATTTTTCTAATAGTCTAATTATTGATAAATATTGAATACTAAAATAAAATAGTTTATTTAATGACGCAATTTTAATGACGTATTGTATAAAATGATAACTTGTTGCTTTAGACTTAATTTAAAGTCTTAGTAATTTTTTGGTTGGGTTGTCTTTTCCTAGTTCATGTTCTGGAATCAGGAATATCTCAGCCTATTCTTTTCTCTTTGTCCTTCCATGTCTTGTCCGTGAATCCCGAATTCTGTCTTCTAAAGTTAAGGTGATTCAGTCTACATAAAGAGAGAAATTCGTTACTTATTATTTTGTCTTTCGCCCATCCAGGAAGTTAGCATGTGCACTTTGGCGTAGCATCTGACCTACTATATTTTAGAATATTAAAAAAAAATTAAGATTGAAACATATAATAACGATACACAGCACAAGGATCAAAACTAGATATACTGGGTTGTGTCATATGAAATGTCCGTTTTCAAGATAAAGGATTTTTATTAAAAATACGATATGAAAACAAGATAATTTTATTCCAAGTATTTACCTTCTTTTTATAAATATTATTCCTAATGTGACACCAACTTTTTTATCCCTGAACTGAAAAACTCTGAGCTTTGAAGTGAAAGTAAATCTGAAAACGCACTTTTCACTTGATCAAAAGTTTTCATTTGATCTAACATTATTAACGAAAACAGCTGTTTTGACCAGCTAAGTGATGATTACAAGAAAAAAGCTCTCCGAACATTTTGAAAATTTACATAGTTTTAATAGTGACAGAAATAGAAAAAGCATGGAAGAAGGTCCAATTAGTGTTAGTGAAGATTATAGAATGAAGAATTCATGGGCAGAACAGACTATCAATGAAAACCAGGCACGTAAGAATCAAAACTTATTACCTAGATATTATGTACTTAGTATTCAAGAAACCGGCAAAAATTTTAATAATATTAGTCCTATATATGTCAACAAATGCATAACAACCCAAACGAAAGACATAATTATTAGAAAACTTGGGAATTCAGGTAACCTATTAATTGAATGCCTCACAAACCACGCTGCAGCAACAGTGAGACAAATGAAGAGCGTCGGTAGCTACCCGTTGACGGTCCAACCTCACCGTTCATTAAATTATTGCAAAGGAATATTTTTCAGTTCAGATTTAGATTATGTCACTGACACTGAACTTTTAGAAGATCTAGAGGACCAACATGTCTGTGGAATTAAACGCATTCAATTAAAAAAATCATTTCGAACCTTATTCCAATTGACATTTTCAATCCCAACACTACCGACCAAAATAAAAATAGGTTATCTCTCTATTCCAATTCAAGCATACATACCAATTCCTTATCGCTGCTTCAACTGTCAGACGTATCAGTACCACAAAGAATGTAATTTAGAACCCATCTGTGGTAAATGTGCAAAACCCAAGCATGAAAACACTTGTACCGAAACTAGATGTTATGCCTGTGACGGTAACCATCCTGTATGGGATAAAACTTGTCCGGTGTATCAAACAGAACTTCAAATAAGAAAAAATATGGTAAATCAGAAAATTTCGTACGGAGAAGCAAAACGTAAGATTCTAACTACCAATCAAAGGTCTTATGCTAAAATATCTAGTAACAGCGCAAACATAGAAAATGATTTGTTATGCAGACTATTAACCTCAATCGAAAAACTAGAAAAACGTCTGTGTGCCACCGAAGCAAATCTGAAAACTACCCCAGACAACCATTACTTAAAACCTAATTCAGTTGAAGTTTCAACCTCACAGGATCAAGAAAAGTTTCAGCTGAACTCCTTGACTGACCAACAAGACATAGCTGTTGAAATGGATAATGCAGAAGACAAGCCGGACAATGGTACTGGCTCTGGCGAAACTACTGACAAATTCGAAGCATTTCATGAAAATTCAGATGTAAATGGTTGCCGAAGTAAAACACAGGTAAATGATATTTCAAATAATATTACTAATATCAGTTCAAATTCATCCCCATGCTCATTCACCAAACAATCAGTTATAGCACTAGTACATGACACTGACAAGACAGCACAATCTGTGACAAGTAAATCAGGTAACACCTCTATTAAACCAAAACGTAAAACGCATAACAGACGATGGAAATAGTAAAGACCTTTAAATTCCCTTTCTTTTAATTTTATGTCCACAAAATTTAACCTTTATTACTGTTATCCATTATATGATATGTTTTCATTCATAACAACTAAATATGGTTTTAACAATTCAGCTATTTATTATCATTTCCATTATACATGTTTTTTGTTTTTTTTCTCTATATACTATACATGTATGTCGGTTAAAGTGTATGTTTCTGTGTGTATTGATCCATTCTATTTATTATTATTATTACTTTGATTTTTTTTTTTTTTTTTTTTTTTATAAGACTAAAATTAACTTAAATGTTTTCATTTTTTTTTTTTTTTTTTTTCCTTTTTCGCTTTACATGAAATTCATGCAATGGAATATTAATAGTTTCCCTCAACATAGAGCTGACTTGCAAATATTATTATCTGAACATGATATATCAGTTATATGTCTTCAGGAAACAAAGCTCTCTTCTAAACATAAACTCTCTATCCCTGGGTATCTCGCATATCGAAGGGATTATGAATTCGGAAAAATATCATGTGGCGGGGTAGCCATTTGTGTTAGAGACAACCTCTATTGCGAGGAAGTCAAATGCTCTACTGCCCTTCAGGCTGTAGCTGTCTCTATCCATTGCCCCTCCAGGATAACATTATGTTCTCTATATCTTCCGCCGGGAGAAATAATAGATCAAAATGAATTAAATAATTTAATTCGTCAATTACCGAACCCAAAAATTATTTTTGCCGATGCTAATGCTCGAAATACATGTTGGGGCTCTGATGCGACAAATCATAGAGGCCATCAAATACTAAAAATTCTAGATGAGCACGATCTCATTGTTCTTAATGACGACTCTCCTACATACATGTGCCCCAGGTATGGTTCATTTAGCCATATAGATATTACTGCATGCTCGCCTTCTATTTTGACCAAGCTTGATTGGAAAACCCTAAATGACTTCCATTCAAGTGACCACACTCCCATAGTTACCTCCCTTCTTTCCACGCGTATCACCGACAAAACACAGTGTACAGCTAAGATTTGGCAAACAAAGAATGCAGACTGGGATAAATTTCAGATTGCTTTCATTGAACTATCTCAGAATATCAAAGAAATTAATTTAGACGTTGATGGCTTTAATGACCTGGTCATGAAAGCAGCTGAAAAATCCATTCCAAAGGTAAAATTTCGTAATGACAGAAAAATCCCTATTCCTTGGTGGGACAATGACTGCGCAAAAGCTATTAGGTGTCGAAAAAGTGCATTTAGGAAATTTATAAAATGTCCTAATGATACGAATTTACTACTATACAAACAGTCGAAAGCGCGCACCAAACGATTAATTGTGGAAAAAAAGAAATTATCGTGGCGCACATTTTTAGAATCTTTAAACCATAACACTCCAGCTAGTGAGGTATGGTCTAAAATTAATATGCTAAATCACAAACGATTTTCTACTATAACGGGAATAAGAACGGAATATGGTATTGTAACAGACCACCAAAAAATTGCTGACCTATTAGCTCAAACATTTTTTAACATCTCTGATGACACTCATTACGACCTAAATTTCACTAAACATAAATTGAAAATTGAATCCGTACCAATATTGATAAATCAAACAACCCATCCTTTAAATACTACAATAACGTATAGTGAGTTAGATAACGCCTTAAATAAATCAAATTCCCGATCTCCTGGTCCAGATAATATTCCTTACGATTTTCTAAAAAAATTGCCATCATCGGGTAAATCTAAGTTATTAACCCTTATGAATGATATTTATAAAAACGGTACATACCCCGATGTTTGGAGAAATGCAATTATCATTCCAATTCTCAAAGGAAATAAAGACAAAAACATGTGCTCAAGTTACCGGCCAATAGCATTAACTAGTTGCGTAAGCAAACTCATGGAGAGAATTCTCAATAATAGATTAAATTGGTTCATAGAAAAAAATAAACTTATTTCGGACAGGCAATGTGGATTCAGGAAGCATCATAGTACAATTCACAATATACTGAAACTTCAACAAGCTGTCTCCGATTCCTTTTTATCTAACTCATTAACAATAGCTATATCTATTGACATCGAGAAAGCTTTTGATACAGTTTGGAAGCGACTAATAATTGAGAAATTACTGGCTTGGGGAATTCAAGGACACTTTACTCAATTTATCATTAATTTTTTATCTTATCGTCAATTTCAAGTGCGAATAGGAACATCCCTTTCTCAAAAAAAATACCAAATCAACGGTGTACCGCAAGGATGCGTGTTAAGTCCAACTCTTTTTAAAATGGCCATTGACGGAATTACTAACTATATCTCTAAACCAGCTAAAGCTCTGTTATTCGTAGATGACATCTTAATATACCTTACTTCTAACTCTATCAAATCAGCAACTGACCATTTGCAATCTATAATGAATGACTTGGAAATTTGGCAACGCAAGACAGGTTTTGTAATTTCAGCTGAAAAAACAAAATTAATAGTATTTAGCAGAAAAAGGAATGTACCAGTGCCAAAAATAAAATTAAATAACAGAGAAATAACAAACGTAACATCCATTAAATTTTTGGGAATGATATTTGATCACAAGCTGACCTGGATTCCTCACATTAAATATCTTTTTAATAAATGCTTGAAGGCTCTAAATTTCCTTAAAGTTCTTAATAGCACTAAATGGGGAGCTGATAGGACAACGTTATTTCTGTTTTATAGAGCATACGTCAGATCCCTACTAGACTATGGTTGTATCGCCTATTCCTCTGCCTCACCTACAATACTAAGACTATTAGATCGGATTCATCACGCTGGTATCCGTATAGCTACTGGCGCGTTCAGAACAAGCCCAACTGATAGCCTATGCGCCGAAGCTGGCGAACCGCCCTTAGAATACAGGCGATATATTTTGATATTAAAACAAGCCGTAAATATGAAAGCATTACCCGGAACAGAATGCTCAAGCATACTAGACGAAAACCCATTATTCCACAAATATCTAGCCAAGAAAAAATTTCCAAAACCTTTTAATGTACGCCTAAAAATTCTATTACTCGAAAATAATTTTGTAATTCCGCGAATTTTCCAGCAATCCTTCTTAAAAATTCCACCTTGGCACATTCCCTCGATTGATATTAATTATAAATTCCGTCATTATTCGAGAGAAAGTAGCACCATAAAAAAATACTTTTATGAATTCTTAGAAAGATATACAGGATATACTATTGTTTTTACTGATGGGTCGAAAAGCGCCAATAGTGTTGGATCCGCAGCAATAGTTGATGATTTCTCGGTTCAAACTAGCCTTCCGCCTGAATGTAGTTCCTTTACAGCTGAGCTAACTGCGATATACCTGGGACTTAGGGAAGCTTATTACAGAGAGGGTAAAACTGACATTGTTCTCTTCACTGACTCATTGAGCTCTTTACTTTTCCTGAAGAACGTGTATACAACACATCCCATCGGTATTCTCATTCTGCAATTCGTTTACATGTTAAATTGGTCAAATAGATCAATTCTATTTGTTTGGATCCCAAGCCACGCAGGAATATATGGCAATTGTCAAGCAGATGAGGTGGCGAAGGCGGCGTCGTTGATTCCTCCGTCCGATTGCTTGGACACTCCACATAATGATCTCTATAGGCTTATAAAATCATTAATCATGGACAAATGGCAGTTTAATTGGACTAAAGAAAGGGATAATAAACTCAGGGAAATAAAAGAAACAGTATTTCCGTGGAAATCATCTGTACAAAACAATAGAAGAGAGGAAGTAATATTAACAAGACTCAGAATAGGACACTCACGACTAACGCACCAACATTTACTGACTAGAACACCAAGACTTTACTGTGAACAGTGTAACGTACCCATCACTATAAAACACTTACTGACAGACTGCAGGCAACTGATAGGTGTCGACCTTCCATATCATTTGAATACTCTATTAAATGACAACAGTACACACATCCCACATTTATTTGATCATTTAAAAAGAAATAAATTATATGAATCCATCTAATGCCCCGAAGTATACTGATTTTTATTTTATCATGAATAATTTATGCTTAATATTTTGATTTTTTCTTCCAGTTGTATTTTTATTGCAATTAAATTATGTTTATCACTCAATTAATTAACCTTCTCCATATTCCTACCTACCTTTCATACCTACCTTCTCAATCTATATAACTATGAACTGTTATTGGTAATATATTTGAAATAGCAATATTTTACGTCGGCAAACATCACCTATGTTGTGGATTGCCTGTATCAATAAAATAAAATAAATAACATTATTAACATCTAACATTATTTTTTTTATAATATTAAACAATTGATGGGATTGAAATATGTAATACAAAAAAACATGGAATAAAGATCAAAACTTAACATAATATAGATTTACTGATGATCATAAATTTAACTTTATTTACTATCTTAGTATGTTTTGGTTGTGTGTTCTTTTTCCATATGAAGTGCTATAAGTATTCCAATCAAGGGATTGCTTATTGATTACTTTTTCGTTCAGTTATTTCGATGTTAGAATGCGCACCTCCATGGTAATTTTAAATAAACAACTTTATGTAATAACGCATAAACAAATTTACTGATCTACATGAAAATTTACAATCTTGCTATGTTTTGGTTGGGTGTTCTTTCCTTCGGAGATATCTTGATATTTATTGCTGCCTATTCTTTTCTCTTTGTCCTTCGAATTCTGGTCCGTGAAACCGCAACTCTTTCACCTAAAGTTCCGCCTTCCCATTCTATATGAAATGATGTATTTGTTTTTTATTACTTTTTCTTTCACTCATTTCGATGTTAGAATGCGCACCTCCATGGCAATTTTAAATAAACAACTTTATGTAATAACGCATAAACAAATTTTCTGATCTACATGAAAATTTACAATCTTACTATGTTTTTGTTGGGTGTTCTTTCCTTCGCCGATATATTGATAGTTTTTGAATCAAGTAAAATACTTAAAGTGGGCATATCGCTGCCTATTCTTTTCTCTTTGTCTTTCGAAGTAAGGTCCGTGAAACCGCAACTCTGTCACCTAAAGTTCTGCCTTCCCATTCTATTGTATATGAAATGATGTATTTGTTGTTTATTACTTTGCCTTCCACTTATTTAGGAAGTTAGCATGTGCACCTCCTTGGCGTGTCATCTAACATTATTTTTTTATAATATTAAACAATTGATAGGATTGAAATATGTGATACAAAAAAACATGGAATAAGGATCAAAACTTAACATAATATAGATTTACTGATGATCATAAATTTAACTTTATTTACTATCTTAATATGTTTTGGTTGTGTGTTCTTTTCCCATGTGAAGTGCTATAAGTATTCCAATCAAGGGATTCCTTATTTATTACTTTTTCTTTCACTCATTTCGATGTTAGAATGCGTGCCTCCATGGTAATTTTAAATAAAGAACTTTATGTAATAACGCATAAACAAATTTACTGATCTACATGAAAATTTACAATCTTGCTATGTTTTGGTTGGGTGTTCTTTCCTTCGCAGATATCTTGATAGTTCATCGCTGCCTATTCTTTTCTCTTTGTCCTTCGAAGTCTGGTCCGTGAAACCGCAACTCTGTCACCTAAAGTTCCGCCTTCCCATTCTATATGAAATGATGTATTTGTTTTTTATTACTTTTTCGTTCAGTTATTTCGATGTTAGAATGCGCACCTCCATGGTAATTTTAAATAAACAACTTTATGTAATAACGCATAAACAAATTTACTGATCTACATGAAAATTTACAATCTTGCTATGTTTTGGTTGGGTGTTCTTTCCTTCGGAGATATCTTGATATTTATTGCTGCCTATTCTTTTCTCTTTGTCCTTCGAATTCTGGTCCGTGAAACCGCAACTCTTTCACCTAAAGTTCCGCCTTCCCATTCTATATGAAATGATGTATTTGTTTTTTATTACTTTTTCTTTCACTCATTTCGATGTTAGAATGCGCACCTCCATGGCAATTTTAAATAAACAACTTTATGTAATAACGCATAAACAAATTTTCTGATCTACATGAAAATTTACAATCTTACTATGTTTTTGTTGGGTGTTCTTTCCTTCGCCGATATATTGATAGTTTTTGAATCAAGTAAAATACTTGAAGTGGGCATATCGCTGCCTATTCTTTTCTCTTTGTCTTTCGAAGTAAGGTCCGTGAAACCGCAACTCTGTCACCTAAAGTTCTGCCTTCCCATTCTATTGTATATGAAATGATGTATTTGTTGTTTATTACTTTGCCTTCCACTTATTTAGGAAGTTAGCATGTGCACCTCCTTGGCGTGTCATCTAACATTATTTTTTTATAATATTAAACAATTGATAGGATTGAAATATGTGATACAAAAAAACATGGAATAAAGATCAAAACTTAACATAATATAGATTTACTGATGATCATAAATTTAACTTTATTTACTATCTTAATATGTTTTGGTTGTGTGTTCTTTTCCCATGTGAAGTGCTATAAGTATTCCAATCAAGGGATTCCTTATTTATTACTTTTTTTTTCACTCATTTCGATGTTAGAATGCGTGCCTCCATGGTAATTTTAAATAAAGAACTTTATGTAATAACGCATAAACAAATTTACTGATCTACATGAAAATTTACAATCTTGCTATGTTTTGGTTGGGTGTTCTTTCCTTCGCAGATATCTTGATAGTTCATCGCTGCCTATTCTTTTCTCTTTGTCCTTCGAAGTCTGGTCCGTGAAACCGCAACTCTGTCACCTAAAGTTCCGCCTTCCCATTCTATATGAAATGATGTATTTGTTTTTATTACTTTTTCTTTCACTCATTTCGATGTTAGAATGCGCACCTCCATGGCAATTTTAAATAAACAACTTTATGTAATAACGCATAAACAAATTTTCTGATCTACATGAAAATTTACAATCTTACTATGTTTTTGTTGGGTGTTCTTTCCTTCGCCGATATATTGATAGTTTTTGAATCAAGTGAAATACTTGAAGTGGGCATATCGCTGCCTATTCTTTTCTCTTTGTCTTTCGAAGTAAGGTCCGTGAAACCGCAACTCCGTCACCTAAAGTTCCGCCTTCCCATTCTATATGAAATGATGTATTTTTTGTTTATTACTCTGTCTTCCACTTATTTAGGAAGTTAGCATGTGCACCTCCTTGGCGTGTCATCTAACATTATTTTTTTTTTTTTTTTATAATATAAAACAATTGATGGGATTGAAATATGTAATACAAAAAAACATGGAATAAGGATCAAAACTTAACATAATAAAGATATACTGATGATCATAAATTTAACATTATTTACTATCTTAGTATGTTTCGTCCGATTAGCCATAGTAGCATAAAGTGACGTTAAATAAATAAACAAAATCTTAGTATGTTTTGGTTGTGTGTTCTTTTCCCATATGAAGTGCTATAAGTATTCCAATCAAGGGATTGCTTATTTATTACTTTTTCTTTCACTCATTTCGATGTTAGAATGCGCACCTCCATGGTAATTTTAAATAAACAACTTTATGTAATAACGCATAAACAAATTTTCTGATCTACATGAAAATTTACAATCTTGCTATGTTTTTACACCCAACGTTCTTTCCTTCGCAGATATCTTGATAGTTTATCGCTGCCTATTATTTTCTCTTTGTCCTTCGATGTCTTTTCCGTAAGTCCGGAGTTCTGCCTTTTAATTGTAAGGCTATACATTCTATATCAAGAGAGGAGTTTGTTGTTTATTACTTTGTCTTCCACACATTTAGGAAGTTAGTTAGCATGCGCACCTACTCGGTGTAGCCATGATCCTATTACATTTTAAAATATTTAACAACTGATAGGACTGAAACATATTATAAAAAAACATCGAATAAGCATCAAAACTAGGCATAAAACATATTTACTGATGAACATAACATTTGATATAATTTACAGTTTCAGTATGTTTAGGTTTGGTGTTGTTTTCAGATCCGTGATGTGGAATCGGGTATATCTCTGCCAATTCTGTTCTCCGTGTCCTTCGATGTCTTGTCCCTGAATCCTCAACTCTCTCTCCTGAAGTTTGGCCTTTCCGTTCTATATGAAGGGAGAGATTGGTCATTTATTACTTTGTCTTTCTCTCATCCTGGTATCTTACATGCATACTTACTTGGTGTAGCATCTGACCTATTTTATTTTAGAATCTTAAACAATTGATATGATTGAAACATATAATAACAAAACATAGATTAAGTAACACAACTAGACATAAAAATTATTTTCTGACGAAAATAAAATTTAAATTCTTTTAAGTCTTAGTACATTTAGTTGGGTTTTCTTTCCTTATATAACATTTTTAATAATGGTTTATAACTGCCTATTATATTCTCTCTGTGCTTCAACGTCTTGTCCGTGAATCTTGAGTTCTTTCCTCTAAATTCAGGGTTATCTGTTTTATATGGAGAGAGGTATTTGTTGTTTTTAAATTCGTCTTTCTCTTATCCAGGATGGTAGCATGAACGCCTTGGCATAGCCTCTGATCTATTCTATAAAAGAATATTAAACAATTGATTGGGTTGAAACATACTATGACATAGCATAGAATAAGTAAACAAAATAGACATACAAATATGTATTAACTAATTCATCACAATACCAAAATGAATACCACACCAACAAAACATTGTTTAAATAAAAAAAATGGCCTAAACATATAAATTTACTTAATTTCTTAGTCTATTAGTAACTCCAATATTATTTAGGATTAATTACTTATAGGATAATATAAGTTCGTAATTAGTCTCCAATTTATACGTATTTTAGTTTTAGTCACACCATCTTGTTAAGTGCTTCTATATATAGGTGATGTAATGGAATCAGGAATTTCTCTACCGATTCTTTTTTCTTTGTCCTTCGATATATTGTCTGTGAATACCCATCTCTGTATGCCAAAGTTAGGCCTATCCGTTTTATGTGAAATGATGTATTTGATGTTTATTACTTTGTCTTTCTCTCATCTAGGAATTTACAGAGGTACCTCCTTGGCATAGCATCTATTCTATTTTAGAATATTAAACAATTCATAGGATTGAAACATATAATTACCGAAAATGGAATAAGGATTAAAACAACATAAGACATATTGACTCATAAACATTAAATTTGACTTTATTTACTGTCATAGTATATTTTGGCTGGATGTTCTTTCCTCGCGTAAAATGCTTAAAGTTCGCATATCCCTGCTATTCTGATCTGTTTGTCCTTCGATGTCATGTCCGTGAATCCTCAAATCTGTCACTGAAAGTTAGAGCTATCTGTTCTATTGAAGAGAGGGTTCTGTTATTCTCATTTTACTCTTTGAGGAAGTGAGCGTGTGACCCTCCTTGCCGTAGCTTTGAACCTATTATTTTTAAGGATATTTAAAAATTCATTGGATTAAAACATGGCATTTCCTATTACTTTTTCCTATCCCTGTTTAGACGGTCAATAAAAATTTAGATGTAATTCACAAAACATAGAATAGAGGAAAAAAAAAACGAGACGTATGAAGATGAGTGAATTAACTCATCCAATTCGAACACTAGACTAACAATCCATTTCTCACCAACAATTATACCTCATTTCTAAATTTATTAATAACAAAACATTAATAAATTGTATAATAAACTTAAAGTATTTTAGTGTTAGTTACACTTTTTTGTTTTTTTAATGTCTATATCTATAAGATTCCTGGGTTCGAATTCCGAACATTATTTATTCTGTTATATCAGTCGGGGGGCGATCCTGGGGTATGGAGACCCTCTGGGGACACCCAGTCTCTATAAAGTTGGTACCCAAAATTGGGTGGAAATTTGGCGGCAGAGTGTGTTCTCGGCCGAATCACCTCATTGCACGCCGTTGGCCTGGAAACAGTACGAATTTCTACATGTACTTGAGCCCGAAACTCTTCAAGAGTTGTAGTCGTACAGGTTTTTTTTTTTTTTTTTTTTTCTATGTCTATAAAGAGGAACTAAAACCTCCCTCACTTCGTCACTGTAATCCTACAACAGGATTCTTGGGATGGGAACTAGACTTTGAACCCTATACACGGAAACATCGGCCTCATTACTCCTCGTATTATCTACTCATTATTCAATCGTTATTCGCATTACATTAGAAAACAATATTTAAATGTCTTAAATCTGTTCATATAGTTCATACTCTTCGAGGGCATCCCCTGCTCATTCGTTTGACTAATTGATTATCGTCTTCTAGACGTCTGAGTGACCAGACACCCATATTGAAGGTAATTACCCAAAAATTATTTATTTCAATAACATTTTAGGGATTTAGAATTGAATGTTTTTCCAATGGACAGTTTATTAATAAAAAAATAAATACTAAAATAAAATCGTTTATTTGAAAACGCAATTTTAATGATGAAATGTTTACAATGAAAATTATTACTTAAAATTGGACTTAATTTACGATCTTAGTGTGTTTTGGTTGGGTGTTCTTTCCTTCGGCGTTGTGGTGGAATCGGGAATTTCTCTATTTAGAACTTTGTCATTTACGACGTATTTTCCGTGAATCCTCAACTCTCTCTCCTAGAGTTGGGCTATTCAAAATTTATACGATTAAAACATGGCCTATCTTATTTTGTTTTCTATCTGTAATTTAAAGTCAATAAACATTATATATCGATCACAAAACATTGAATAAGGGAGAAAAATAGTCGTTTAAACATGAGTAAATCAATTCATCACTATACAAAAACGCAAACCACACTAACTAACCATTGATTAATTGAATTCGTTAACACAAACATATAAATATACTTAATTTCTCGTTTGTTATAATAACATTATGTATTATAATATGTGTTATTATATTAATTTGTGTACATATATATTCATTCTCCATTTTACTCGTCACTAAATCTCACAGCATAGATTCTTCAGATTAGAACGAGATTTCAAACACTATACACGGAAACATCCTCGTTTCAGTTGCTCATAGCAAGAACTAACATAGTGCTTCTACCACTGAGGTACATCAATTCTCCTTCCCAACACTAACTTCCACAACATAAGTTCTTCAGAGTAGAATCGAAATTTGTTTTACTATGCACAGAAATATTCTGTCCTCAGCTACTTATCTTTTCCGATACTCATGAATCCTTCCTCATGCGCAATAAAAAATCATAAATAGTTTAAATCTTCTAGTTCATACTCTTCAAGGGCACGCCCTGTGTTATATCGCTAAGCATATAATTTATGACGTAATCGATTACATGGGAGAGATCAATTGTTTTGTTATGTTGAGGTTATACTATCTGTATTATTTATTTTCTTCTTTCTTGTTCTTACATTTTTGTTTCTTTTTATAACTGCTATATTTTTAGACTCTAAAATGGGAACTAACAACCTCGGTCTTTATTTACATTTTTTGCCTAGTGCTTTTACCTGTGAGGTACAGCAATTCTCTTTTCGTCACTAACTTCTATAAAATGAGTCCTCGTAGAATCGAGTTTTGATCGCTATACATAGAAATATTTCCGTTTTGGGAACTATTTAATTAATTTTTACTAGCATTATAGTAGACAAATAAAATCATAAATAGCTTAAATTTGCTAGTTCATACTCTTCAAGTGCATGCCCTGCTTAATTACGAAGAGTTCACTCGACTTGAATGTTACAAATTACGTAAAACGTTTGGAAAAAAATCAAACAAACGAGTTAAATATTAACCATCATCACTGGTTATTAGCAATCTGAAACAGAATATTAATAAACGAAAAGATGTGATAAATGCAGTACTGTGTTTCGGTTTAATCTGAATTATTTTCTTATAAAAAAGGTTAAATTTAAAATTAATATCTAATCCCGTTCTTGCCCCTAGTGACCGTCAAACAAATAGACCGACTTCGATTAAGGGTGACATGTGGTGTCGTAGCTAGTACAACTACTTCAATGTCATAGGTAACGGGTTTAATTAATGATTAGTATTTTTCAAAAGTAGTAAACAAATCTTGGCATAAGGCTTTTAGATGGGACGCCAAATAGTCCAAAGCCTATCCTTTGAAAATATTCTCGTTTAATAGGATACCAATCTAAATATTTCAGTAGTAATTAGAATTACAACACTAAAAAGGACACGTTTTAATTTCGCTACTCTCTTCCTGATGCAAGAATCAGACCGAAATAGCATAAGTCTATATCAGGGTTTGAAGATAGGTTTTTCGCACCAAAAACCCATTCGTTATTGACAAGTTCTGTTATTGTAAATGATTTGCTTTCAATGAGTGTGGTCTGCCTTTAAGATTAAAATTGAAGTACCTAGAATTGAGAAATGTTAACGTAGTAATTTTAAAGAAAAATTATTTATTGATATTTATAACTGTATTACAAAACACGTCTAGTCAATAAGATAGAAGAAAATAGACATGTAGAGAAGCTACCTTGCGGTAGCACTCTAAAAGTATTCTAAACTAGAAGGTCTCGAGGCCATCTTTTTTTTATAGGCCTCGGAGGATTATCATGAATTGAAGTGGAAGAAAGAATTGAAACTAGAGGATTAGAGTTGGAATGGAGTTTGAATGATTTTGAAAGAATGATATCTGGTTCGGGCCAAATCAGCAACATACGGAACATTAAGGTCTTTATTGATCAGTTTATTCGTTACAAAGTAAGGAGCATTGAGGATTTTACGAAGATATTTGGATTTTGGTTTACGAGTTTGCTCTGCGTCTCGGTGCCGGGGGCTCTTATCTCGACATTTATCTTCCCGCTCACTACCCCTTGCTTCGAGAAACCCCCCTATAGCCTTCAAAGGCAAGGTAGGTTTTAGAGAAATAAACGCTGCAAATTATGATTTATTATTTCCATATAACTATATTAGAGAATAATTGTTTATAATGCATTTTATAGAAATTTAACCCATATGAAAAGCAAATAATAATTTAAAGGAAGTTGACTTGACATGGTTTATCATTGATAACTTCGAAACGCCTATCTAACTATATTTGTGCTATTTATGAACGAATTCAATGATTCATTTTTCGTTTTGAAATTTAATTCTCTATCGAGTATAGATTTTATTTATTAATTTAGCTAAAAATATTTTTTTATTCGTTTTTCGGGTTCCACGTATCTTAAAACGTAAGTCCCCAAATTTTAAGGAAGGATGGTATTAATTTTATTTTATTACTTTTTGGTCGATTACAAAGGTTCATTATTAAAAAGTATAAATTATAAAATTTATTTATTCATTATAATACAAAAATCAGTATTACCAGACTTCGTAACTATTTTTTATTATTATTTTGTTTATAATTTGTTTTATTAAGAGATAATACAATCTGCCACCTTCTGGGGCAATGATATTAGAGATAGAATAAATCATTCATACCATAAGTACATTGTAAATAAAATTAAAGAAAAAATAAATTAATAAAGACTAAACAAATAAAAGAAAAAAAAAAAAAAAATATATATATATATATATATATATATATATATATATATATATATATTACACAAAATTAAATAAGTACTATAAAGAAAATAATAATAACAATGTTGTTCACATTCATACCTATTTACAATATTTACAAACTGCCCCTGAGATCACTGAATCAAACCTCGAGATCCACTAGTGGATGTCGAGACACAATGCCAGAAGATCCCAGCGCCTCTCATTCAGCCGCGTCACTGGTCTTGAGAGCCAGTGGAGGCTGCGCGAGGCCGCTAGAACCACATACACTCAGGGCATGAGTGGAGAAGCTGGCCATTGCCAGCACTCCAATGGCATATTTACAAGAGATCTCTGGGCCACTGCCGCTTCAGCCTACGAAGAGGGTTATAGGGATGTTTGGAACTAGATAGGGAGTTTGCCAAGGGATTAGGAAGGTGAATAAGCTTTTGATGGAAGGTTATGAATTTGGAGGGGATTAGATCAAGGACAAATGGGATATTCGTAACTATTGGTTTTTCTTTTCTTCGATTTTCTTCCAAATAGTTCAAATAGAATTTTCTGATTCAAGAACATTGTTTCTCTACCATCAATAATAACCGAGCTATCAGGGAATCACGTCTCTAATAAGTTGAGGCTATATATTTTTATTTTTTGAAACATTATTCGCGCTTTCTTGGTTAAAAAGCTCAAATAAATGTTTTCTTTACCTTCAAAAGTAACTAAGTTATTGAATCTCATCACTTTTTAAACATAATCGCAGCCATTTTAAAACTGATTGGCTAATATTAAAGTCTTGTGTTATGATCATTTTCGGATGCCCTGGTATTTTTTGTGAATTTAAAAAAAAAAATAGTACAGTAGGTTCGGAGAAAAACCGTAGACGGCGTACGACTGACGGCAGATAAACAGATTTTTAAAATTATTTCTTCGAGTTCTGTATATATTGGAACGTAAGCTCTCAAATTTCGAGAGGGGTTAATTTTTTAAATATTTTTGGTTCGATTACAAAGGCTCATTATTAAAAATAATAAACGAAAATCCTACCTGCGATATCAGGTACCAGTTAAAGATTCCTGTTCTAATTAAACCAGGATAAACAAATATTAGGACTCCCCAACCACACTTAAGAGGTACCTTTATTGATGTCAATGCATTTTTAATTTCACTTACTATATATAGTAAGGGAAAGTATTGCGATCGTGAAAATTTTCGAATTCCAGTTTTCAACGGAAATACACGTTTTAGGGTCCCCTGAGTCCAAATAACCAAGTCCCGCAAAAAGGTTTGTGTGTGTGTGGTAACTCCCGGGCGGAAACGTAAGTCCTGTGAAACTGAAATTTCATATTTAAGACAACTATACGCTCGAGACGTGACAAAACTTTTTTCATCAAAATGAGCTTACCAGAAGAGGCACTTTAAACCATGCATTTTGCACCTTTTTTCGATTTTCTCGAAAACGGTTTCGACGATTTTGATTAAACTCGCTATATCGATGTAAAATTTAATGGACTTTAATATCATGTAGGTTTTATTTGGATAAAAATGGTCTGACAGGGCTTAAATGACGATATTTTAAATTTTCTTCTCCTAAAGAACCTTTAATTTTGTAGATTCAATAATAATAACTAGATTATCTTGTTAACGCTGAAAAAAAACAGGTAAATATATAAATTGAATAAATTCGATACCCAACTAAAGGAGAAAATAGAAAAAATTTTTTTTAATGCAATTTTTCGTTTTTGAACATAAGAGCAGTAATATGCATGTATGATATACCGTTGGAAAGCTAAAGATTTTAGAAAAAATATCATCTCATACACAAGCTTTTAGAAGTTAATGGAGAGTGATGAAAAGAAGATAAAACTAACTGATTATTTAAGATAATAATATAATAGATTTTTTAATAAAACACATGTTTCTATATAAATTCAATTTGATTAATTCCTTAATAGTTTCACGTATTTTTATCTCTAACTGTATTTGAAAATTCTTTCATTGATTTTAAAAATGGAGGTAAGTGAAAGTCGTGTGTTGCCCGCACCAGATTTTTAAAATAATCTTACAAACAGAAAACATATATAATAAGTTTCTTTATTATTTACGTAAATTTATGCCACCTTCGCTAATCGGACGATGCTACAATAGAAGTCCTGAATTTTTCCAATCCAGGTTTAATAAGGATAGCGGTCCTTAGAGAGTTTCTGAATCTCATTGGCTCGGGACAGCCATGTTACGTCCCTTTCCAAAAGGCGGCAAGAGGGGTCCAGGGATGAGTAGTTCGCACGCTAACGTGCTACGCCAAACGTTGTGAGTTCGAATGCTAATCTCGGAAGCAATTTTAAATAAATGTATAGATTATACCGTTGAATTCTGATGATTCGTATTGCCAAGGGACTGAAAGATAAATACGAATTGTAGAGTTGTATTATTTAGAATATTTAGCGAAACGTTTCCTAACACCTCCAAATATGTAGATTTGTTCATAAAAAAACAACGTTTTTTGGATCCATATACGTTTGTCTTAGATATTTCACTATCTAAACACACTTTCTAGATGTCTAATAAAATAAGATTTGAAACTAGTAATAATTTATATTCATTTAGGATTAATTCTTGATTTTTCTTTTGTTCTGTATCATATAGACTTATGCTATTTCGGTCTGATTATAACTATAGAAACTTATATTATATATATATTTTATATTATTGTTTTTTTTTTTTGCATATATTAAAATATACATTACATACATATATCAAACATGGAAATGTTTTGTTGTCATACATAAAAAAATAGTCCTATTGGGAAAAATATCTAAGCTGCGTAAAAAGCAACAACATTTGGTTAATAAAGTGCATCTCTTTCTCCCAAAACTAGAAAAATAAAATGTGAAAGAAAAAAATGTCGTTCGATTATCCGAGCTCCTATAATCCCTCAATTGTCGTTAAAAGAGTTCAGTTCGAATGATCATTCTCTTATCCAAACCGATTAATCCGAATGATTGTGATAATCGAATGATCCGATAATCGTCATTCGTTATGCCCACCCCTATCATCTACTGCCTATGTGATATGATACTGCTTTCATTTCATTTGAAAAAACAATCAAATATTCCTTATGTTATATATATGATTTTATGATTCTATGATCTAATTATAAAAATATATGATTAGTAGCAGAAACGCTGGCGATCTTGGTGATATTGATATATCGCGCAAACTTTTGAACACGTAGAGAAATTCAAGTATTTAGGTTCAATGATAACAAGAAAAAATGAAATCTAGGAAGAAATAAAGTCCCGGTTAAAGGTGGAAATGGTTGTTATAATCAGTTGCTAAATTACATTAAGTTAAGGCTGCTCTAAAAACTTAAAGGTTAGAATTTATAAAATTATTATTCATCCAAAGATTAGTTTACGGATGTGAAACGTGGCGCTTACTTTGAAGGATGAACAACGCTATAAGGTTTCGAAAATAAGTTACTGCGTAAAATATTTCGTCCGAAGAGAGATGAGGCCACTGAGAGTTTAGAAGGTTGCACAACGCGGAATCGCGGAACTTGTATCCTGTGAATATTATTGAGTTAATAGCATCGCGGAGACTCAATTGGGCGAGTAAAGTTGTTGGGCTCGATGAGGAACGGATTCCGAGAAAGTTGGTATTCGCTGATCCGAAAGGTAGGCCGAAGCGTTGATGGGAGGATTGCGTTAAGGCTTGGGCTTGAACGGTGAACATTATACGAGTCTGTGTACGCTAGTATTTAGTGGTATCGGGATCGAACCTTCGGGTTCGGTAAGCCTATTTTATTATTTATTTTAAATTAATATAGAGTTCCCTTTATAATACATCAATTTTACCAGTGTAATTAAAATAATAAAAATACTAAGGTTAACAAATGAATTAGCCAATATACGAGATAAATGTAAAAAAAGTGATAAATATGCTATAATAATGAGAATTATTAATACAATTTCAAATTATTCGTTATTCTACATTGAATTTGAAATATGTGTTAAATTGGCAACTAAATGTAATATGTAGGTTGAACATTAGCTACAAATAGTACACTACAAATTCTCTGATATTTGATTATGAGAGGATAAATTCAATTTATTGATTCAGGAGACAGAGGAACGGACATATTTCAAACTGGGGTGGTTTATGGGGGAGGGAGGGAGCACTGGCTGAAACCTGGCTCTGTTATAACTTATATTTGATGCAAACTCCATGCCCCAGTTCGATATCCTGCATGGAAGGACAGTTCTGGAACAACTGGAGTCTGGAATTATTTACCATGCGTTAGAAAAAAGGGCTGGAGGGGTCCTGGCGAAAGGTATCCTGAATACTTTGTCCTGTATAATCTGACTTCCTTTTTCTCCACATCTGATATACCGTTGGCACAGCATAAATTCTATGCTTCTCAAAAGTACTATTATTAGCTACTATTTTAAACGAGAGTTGATAATGTATGCTAAAGGTGAAGAATATAAGGGGTACTCACTACGTTTGCTATAGCATGCTATTTGTGTTATTTTGCTAAACCCGTCGAGTTTCTACAGTTATTTCCTGTATAAAATTGATGGGTTTAGCACAATAGCACAAATAGCATGCTTTAGCAAACGTAGTGAGTACCCCTATAGTACTTTATCACTTTTGTAAACACACCGCTCCTGCGTGTTGTACAATTGTATTAATTTATTTTACTTTTTCGAAGGATGTGTATGATTTTAATATATTTTTAAACATTTCATTGATATTTACAACTGTTTTTATAATAAACACAATAAGTAAGTGGGCTAATTACAATTATGGGCTTGAAAATGTCTTGTGAAGAACTACCCAGGAGTAACACTTCATTTTTAATTTAATTTAGTAGGTCTCGTGGCCATCGTCGTTCAATCTTCTCGGAGGGTTGTCAGGAATGATAAGTTGCGTACAAAAGGATTCGTGTGGGTCGAGAGTTAGGAATTAAAAGAGGCATATCTGTTTTGAGATAGTTCTGAGACAAATGGGATATTTAGGTGATTGTGGATGATTCTATTCGTAACGAATTAAGAAGCATTTAGAATTTTGCGAATGATTATGGATTGTAAGAATTGAACGAGAGAGGAATTAGTAGATGGTTTAGTAGAGACTCAAAGCTGAATTCCATATGTCCAGATGGGTCTGATGATGGTAACGTAAATGAGCTTTTTGTAATAAATTTGAAGTTTTGAACGTTTGTCGAGTAAGAGTTGTAGTAATCTGTATCTACGTGCAGTTTCCTGTCGTTTAAGTCTCGTATGAGGATTCCATGTAAGACGTTTGTCAAGATGGAGTCCTAGGTATCGAATTTGTTCAATAGGTATAAGTGGGGTATTATTAAAGGATACAGTATGGCAGGAAGTCATCGGTTTCGCGAAAAAGGGTAGAGGTAATTTGGTGGGATTTTTGAGGATTTATTTTAATCCTCCAGTTTTGATACCATTACTCAATGGCTGTAATGTGGGACTTAAGGATTTGGGATGCCAAGTGTCATCTGCGGAAGTTGTGAGGACAGTGTTAGAATGGAGTGGGATATCAGCTGTTTATACAGTATAAAGATAAAGGACATAAGATAAACCTGCTGATTGAGAAAATATGGAACAGTAGGAAATGTTATGATTAACTTTAAAGGTTCTATTAGTGAGGTAGGAAGTATGTAGCGGGAAGGAATGGACGGAGTTTATAAAGGAGCCCTGGGTATCAGACTCGGTTGAACACTAATTCCATGTCGAGAATAGCACCCGTGCAAAACATTCCGCGCTCCAATGTGGAGGATATGACATCCACCACACGTTGGCATTGCTGAATAGTAGAATGGGATGTCCGAAACCCCAACTGATGGTCAGGAATTACGTAATTTTTAATCTAATTTCTTTTCTATGATTCAAAATCAAATAAAACTATCATTTTAGACTTGATTCTTCTTTTAAAAGGATAGGAATTGAACTATAGTATTTAAAATTTACATGAATTTTCGCATATTAAAAATTGTCTGATTTGCGAATGACAAGCGATAATTGATTTTTTTTCCGGAAATAAATATTATTTTCGACCCAAATAAAGAAGTGTTTTTGTTGTGAGTGTATTAGTTGTATTGGAGGAGATGGGTTTGGCAGCTGTGGTTCGGTTGTGGGCTGTAGCAGTTGGCTTCTATTCCCTTTTGGAGTCCAACAATAAATCCCTGCCATCGGAAGCTTCAACTCAATACTACACTCTTCTCTCTCCAGTTAGGCTACTTTAATTCGCCTCAAAGTGAGAAAGATTAAGAGTTATCTGTTTTTTGTTTTATTTTATTTATTTTTTATTATAGGCTGAAACTTTAATCGTAATAAAAATGTTTGTTTTTCCCTTCATGCTCCTGATGATTTTGTGATAGAATCAAATATTACGCTATTTAGTGAGATCCTTTTGCATCTCGTGATTTTAGACAGTTTTAATGTTTTCAATTTGTTTTTTCTTGCAATACTCTTAACTCTGTATATTTCGGAATCACATTCTACAGACACATACAATTTTCAGTTCACTTATCTAAAAAAAAAATTAAATATTTAAGGCGAAACATGTTTAGCTTAACCATTTAATTTCATTTCCAAGTTAATTACATGAAGTGATGAAAATACCAACAATAAACAATTTTCTAAGTAAGACGAATCTAATGTTTTTTTAACCTAAGAAATTTGTATCTGATCCTCTATTTAATCAACTGAAACCCCCAGCAATACCTCAGCGATGTCAGAAACTCAATAAATTAGTATATGTTTTAGTTGAAAGGCCGAAACAAAGAAGCAGGTGGGTCCCATCACTTAAATTATTACTCAAAATGTTATTACTCTCCAGAAGTTACCTTGAGAGATGCAACTCCTTAAAATTTGCAGAAAAAGGAGAACCTTCCAGCATTGCAGCTTTAGGGAAAAAATAAGGGCCTAATAAAAAAAATTAAAAAGAACTTTTAACTCTAAGGTAACCTGAATCAAGTTTCAGTAATTCATAAATCTTTGTCTCTAGGCGAATATAACTTATCCAATTCGTATACTTAGCCATTTTTTATCAATTCTAACTAATGACATGGTTATTTTCTTTCAAATCTACAACATTAAAGGTATTAAATTAAAATATCTGCTTTTAAGTATTTCGATCAAAATGAAATCTACATGATATTAAATACCGAGAATTTTTACATCGATTTATTAAGTGTGATCAAAATCGTTAAAGAAGTTTAAAAAAACAAACACGAAAAGCTGAATAATGCATTAAATAAAATGGCTTTATTTTAATTTTATGAAATTTAATTTTCGAATGACACTTCGTTTTCGTGTTAGAATTACCACACACACCTACAAACGTTTTTGCAGGACTTGTTTGTTTACCTTTAGAGGACCCTAAAGCGTGTATTTCCATTGAAAACAAGGATACGAAAATTACGACGATCTCAATACATCTCCTTGCTTTATTTCATACATGGACTAGCTGTACTATTTCACTGTTGATACTTTGTATACGTTAACAATTAAAGTTACTATAATACATACAATGGTCAATTATATAATGCCAGATTTTAATATTATTCTATCAAATTTATAACATACCAGCAGAAGTAGGTTAACTTATAATTACTCTAGTTACTTATACATATTTAATTTAGCTTTTAAACATAATCTTTGTACATCTTTACACCTCGATTCCAACATAAATTTCAATTAATCCTATTCTTAAGTGAAGCTTTAAAAAACAAAACAAAAAAACTCGAATTATTTAGGTTTCAAAAATACTTTTTTTAAAGTACGAAATGTGTTTTTTGTCGCACGAATTCATTCTAAAACACTAATTACAATAGCTAATGTTTCCATGGTAACCTCTACATTTTTTAATCTATCTATAAATTTAGTAATATTTTTATAAATAATATTCACGGCTTTCCTACTAATAATTAGTTCCCTTTATATATTTTGCAATACATGATTCCTCGACATCTCAAATTTCGATATGGTGAACTGATATAAAATTCATAAAGAAACACCGCCCATTAGCAGCACTCTAAATTTTAAATATGAAATGATAATTCAGCATTTCATGTGTTGCGCAAACCAGATTTTTTTGTTTAAATATTATTTGAAGAGGGCTATAACTTGATATTTTCTGAACTTGAAAAGTAAATTGAAACATTTAAAATTCATATAAAGTAGGAAGCTGTGTTATGAAAGCACTAGATTTTTTAACTAGTTACTTAATAATTCCCTGCCTACCTCCCTAGGAGAAAACAGTCTTGAATATAATCACGGAAGAAGTTATTATAGTAAACATGTGAAGGAAATGAGCCCATCTACGGAGCCTTTGTATCCTAACCTGGAAGAGAAACTATATTTTTCAGCTTTAATTTCCTCCATGGAGTGACGCCGTCCTAACAGGAGCTCAGAGAAATGAGAAATTTTCCACAGCCCTGATTTCCAATAAGCTGGCATACTAACTAGAATCTATAGTTATTTAAGTTTTATCAAAGTAACTTCTACCTTTCTTGATAAATTTGATCAAAGAATACAAATCACAATAAAATATATATATATATATATATATAATATATATATATATATATATATAATATATTATATATGTCGATTACAAATGTTCATTATTAAAAAAATAAATCTGCGAATATTTTTTATTGAGATTTGAAGTCATGCTAAAAGCTATACTAATATTTAATGTATATATTAGCACATTCGTTGTCAATATTTAAGTTTCAATTTTCTAATTATCTATCTATCTATCTTCGTGGCGCTACAACCCTTGGTGGGTCTAGGCCTCCTCAATAAGCCGCCGCCATTCTGTGCCGCCGCTCTCCAGTTCCTGACTCCCAACAGGCTCCGTGGGTCCGCCGCCACTCCATCAACCCATCGCAGCCTTGGCCTACCGGTTCGTCGAGTACTGTGAAGGGGGTTTCCAAAGCTCTTCTAGGCAGTTCTTCCCCTTGCATCCTTGCAACATGCGTAGTCTAACTGGGCCTTCCCAGCTTTATGAATTTAAGGATATACATATCTCCAAAATTGTCATGAAGTTCTCTGTTCCTGCTAATTCTCCACCTATCTCCGTCTCTCACAGGGCCAACTAATTGTCTCAAGATTTTTCTTGAGTTAATTAAACGCTAATAGGCTATTTACATTTTTCGCTGAGATAGTCCATGTCTGAGAAGCATATGTAATAACAAGGGGTATCAAGGTTTTATATGTGAGTAGTTTGGTCCCTTTGGTAATAGACCTGCTGCGGTGAGTGTTCAGAATGCGAAGTATGTCCTCTTAGTCGCTACAAGTCTTTTCCCTATCTCAGCAGAAACATCGTTGGCTGGTGTCACTTAAGATCCTTATTACGTGAATTCGTTGACCCTTGGAATGTGTAAGGGCCTACAACCAGTGCCTCCTTGGCACCAGCCCTGTGTAAATATATTTTGTCTTCTCCTCGATTATGTCCAAGCCCATAACTGAAACAGCGTCCTAATTATTTTATAATTTTCTAATTATGGATAGTATAACTGTATTATATAATTGATTAAAACTTTCTCTTCTATATAAATTTATTTATCATTACAAAAATAAATCAATTTATATCTCTTAATGTTTCGAGGTCTATGACTGCCTCAACTTCAAAAATATTAATCAAAAACAACAATTTTATATCAAACTTATAATTCCAACTAGCTGTAACCCTCGGCTTTGCTCGCGAATATTTTATTTTGTCTTTATTTAAATTTGCATAAATGCGTTTATGAGTGGTAAATATAAAACGTATGTGATGGAGCAGTTGTTTGGGGATGTGGTCACAAAGAAACTACCAATAAAACACACTTTCTTTGTTACTTTCACTTACTATATATAGTAAGGGAAAGTATTGCGATCGTGAAAATTTTCGAATTTTATTATTGGGTTTAAAATTTAATAGGTTTTAATATCATGTAGGTTTCATTCTGATTAAAATGGTCTGGCAAGGCTTAAATGCCGATATTTTAATTTTTTTCCCTTTAAAGTACCTTTAATTTTGTTGATTCTAAAAAAGTAACTATCTTATCCTGTTACCACTGATAAAAATCAGGTAAATATATAAATTGAATAAATTCGATACTAAACTAAAGGAGAAAACAGAAAAAATATGTTTTTAATGCAATTTTTCGTTTTTAAACTTAAGAACAGTATTATACCGTTGGAACGCTAAAGATTTTTAAAACAATTATCTCATACACAAGCTTTTAAAAGTTAATAGAGAGTGATAAAAATCCGATAAAACTAAGTGATTGTTTTAGATAATAATATAAAAGATATTTTAATAAACACGTGTTTAAATAGAAATTCAATTCAATTATTTGATTCGTTCGATATTTCTTAGGAGCATCTAGAAAAACACATTAATTTATCTTAATTAATGCGTTTCTAATCAAGATAAAATAATAATATTTTAAACTTTTCACACTTGGACTCGATGAGCTCATCATTTATGGTTGGACGTAGAGTACTGTGACAGTGAAATGTAGTCGATTTCCTTACACCGAGGAATATGCTTGATAGCAAGTTGGTCTATTGTCTGTTTTCAACTTCCAATGACGGCTGTTCATGATTTGAGAACTTGCAACACTTCATTCCTGAGTCCAGCACAGGATAACTGATCATTTCTAAAAATCTTTATCGGTGAGGATATAAATATTTCCGTTTCTTTGTTTTAAAAAAGTACTTGAATTTGTTTTAAAATTCTAAAATTTATTTCAATTAGGGAGGTGAATGGAAGTAGTTTGTTGCAAGCACGATATTTGTTGCAAATTACTTATTTAATTCTTTAAAGCTAAATAAATTCGATAAAATAATTTAAAAAACAAAACAAACCATAAATATATCAAAACTGGGGTTACCTGTAGCATGATGGCTAGCATAACAGTCTCGTATGCCCAAGGTCCTGGGTTTAAACCCACAGGTGGCTCCTAGGATTTTTTAATGGGAGTAAAAAATCCTTTGTTACTCAGTCTTTCGAAAGGGGCGTAAAAAGTTGATTTGAGTCTATGCTATTGGGTTGTGTCACATGAAATGTCCGTTTTCAAGGTAAAGGATTTTTATTAAAAATACGATATGAAAACAAGATAATTTTATTCGTAGTATTTACCTTCTTTTTCTACACATTTTTCCCAACGTGACACAAGCTTTTTTATCCCCGAACTGAAAAACTCTAAGCTTTGAAGTGAAAAAAATCTGAAAACGCACTTTTCGCTTGATCATCATTTTCAATAAGTTTTCCTTTGACGAAGTTGCCTGAACAGGTGGTAATCTGTTGGAGACAAGTCGGGAGAATATGGTGTGTGCGGAAGAACTTAGTAGCCCAGTTCTTTCAATTTTTGCACGATATGTTTTGAAACATGGGGTCTTTCTGCCGCTCAGTGAGATCATGAGGTACCCATGTATCAAGCTTTTTAACTTTCCCAATACACTTTAAATGTCTGGGAACGGTAGATGCACTTGCATTTAGTTGCGCTGAGAGTCCTTTAACTGTTTGGTAGGGGTTTCCTTCTACTGTATGTTTGAGGACGTCGTTGTCTATCACGGACGGAGGTCTTCCTCCGGGCAAGTTCTCCAAGTCGGTATCCCCAGCTGAAAACTTAGCAAACCAACGGCGAATGGTCCGTTCATTAACACTCCCTTCCCCAAACGCTTTGCAAATATTTCTAGCGGCCTCAGCTGCTGAATGGCCAAGTTTAAACTCGTAAACAAATATTACTCGAAAATCGCGTGTTTACATGTTCGTTTTTGGAGGTATACTAAAACGTGAGTAATTGATTGGGAAGCTAATGTTTATACAAAGGTAGAGAATCAGTAACTGTTTAGATTAAATATGTAAACATTCGGAAGAAAACAACGGAGACCTCAAAATCCTTTATGTATTTCAGAAACTATAAAAACCGGACATTTCATGTGAAACAACCCAATATATCAGGTACCCGTTAAAGATCCATATTTTTATCAAACCTGATAGGCAATTAAGGACTCCCACTGTAACATTGTCCGATTAGCCAAATTAGTATAAAATAACATTAAATAAATAAAAAAGTCAAGCAAGATAGTTTAATAGTATCATCACCAATTTTTCATTAAATAAAAATAATGATAGATACCGACTTTCTCGAAATATCAGAACTGGAACATTCACCGTGTAAATGATGTAGTCGATTATTTATTGATAACTCTATACTAGAAAGAAAAATCACTTCTTGGAAGTGAGCAGGCGGAAGTATAGTGAATGATGAGGTATGATACCAGAATATGGACTTTACGGATACAGCTAATGCATCCATATACATGATCTACTAATCAAATGCCACTCACTTGACAAATAAAGATAACCCATAACTCATATTCTGCCACAGCCTCCAGAAGTACTCTTTGATGGGGAGAAGATTTATAGGTCTGTAGTTACAATGTGATTTCCGGTTGATAGTTAATTCTTCACATTATTTGACCCTGGTGTAAGTGCGTGGTTTTTGTAAGATATTTAATTGTGTGGTGTAATTCAAACGATTAAATATCTACGTTTGTCCTTCTTTTAAAAAAAAGGTCTATTGAGGGCAACACACGACTTTTACTTACCTCAGTTTTTAAAATCAATTTAAAAACTAAGAGACCTATCCTCACACAAGACTGAAACTACATGAAACTGCTCGAAGATATCGATTACTGCAACACTTTCTAGACAAACGTTCCATATATTACAAAACAAAACAAAACAAAACTTCCATTATATTACAAAATCTCATTTACATCACTATTATCAGACCTATTAGGGCATATAGAATCGCGCTTTTGGGCTCTATTAAACCATCTAATTCCTCCCGCATCCAATCGTTACAATCCAAAATCAATCGCAAAATCCTGAATGTCCTATATTTTGTCACAAATCAACTCATCCATGATGACCGAACAAATCCCATTTGTTGCAAAAATAGCCCATGGTAGATACACCTCTTTTCATTCTAAACTCCCTGCCCACTCAAACCCACTTGTCCGTAATTTATCTTTCTAGATATTCCTGATAGCCCTCGAAGGCAACTGAAAAGAAGGTGGCATCGGGACCTTCTGCCTTAAAATATTTAGTGAATTGCTACCACTGGGTAGTTCTTTCTCAAGACATTTTCATGACTTTTCTTCACTCTGCATATTTACTCATTTTGTTATATGATACAGTTGTAAATTACAATATAAAAAAAATTAAAAATAAGAGACAGGTCGGCTACCGCTAATATTCGTTTAACTTGTACATTTCAATTGCTGATAGCACGGTTAGGAAGTGGTTTTTGCTGTTTAGATAAGGATATTTCATTTTGGAAGACCAACCCCGGGCTGGCCGAAGTTCAACTCCTGACATCCAGGATATTATGACGGTCATCGCAAAAAATCCACGAATTACTTTCCGTGAGATAGCTGCGGAGTTAAGAGACTGCAAATCGACCGTTTTTGATCATCTAAAGAAGGCCGGATACGTCTGCCGTTACGACGTTAGGGTTCCACATGAGCTCAGTGAAAGGAATCTTATTGAAAGGATTTCATGTTGTGATTTGCAGCTGAAAAAAAAAATAAAAATTTGGAGGATCTATTTTTGAAACGAGTTGTTACTGGTGACGAAAAATGGATTCTCTACATCAACACCAACCGAAAAAAATCTTAGCGGTTGCCTGGAACGCTGCTCCAGTATTTCAAGGGATTGGAAGGGACCCATACATTTTGAGCTCCTTCTAAAAAACCAAACTATATATACGGACTTTTGCTGAGAGTTAGATCGATTGATGACAACAATTTAAGAGAAACGGCCAGAGTTGGAAACTCAGAAAAGAGTGCAATTCCTGCAACCCATGTATCTTTAAGGACTCGGCAAATGTTATTAAGCTTCAGACGGGAGGTTTTACCTCACCCTACGTACTCTCCTGACATTGCTCCAGATGACGTCAAAGCGGACCTTTTATTGCTCTTCTGGAGAAAGGACAGTGATTTTAGGAAAAAAGGAACCTTCCATGCCGTTGGGAAAGGGTGATCGCTAACTGTGGTTACAATTTCCTAGATTAAATAAATACATTTTAAGCTGTTCATCAATTTTAATCTAAATCATAAGTTTCCAACGAAAACAAATTCACTTTTTATTAAAGCCAAGTTAAATTATTTTTCAAATTGAAGTGAAGTATATTTAATAGTTTTTAAATTGATTTAACATTCGAGGTAAGTGAAAGTCGTGTGTTTCCCGCACCAGATTTTTTATTAATATGGATTATAATTTGAAAGAAGTGGACGTTCAATATCTTTAGAAAATATGTTATTCCTTAGTTTTTCGAGAAAAGTATGTTTATTTGAATTAGGCATTTAGCATTACAGACGTCAGAGGATCACTTTAGTACACAACTACTGAATTACTCTGTCTGGGTAGATACTTGAATGTAGTATTTTTAGCCTTGATATTAATTAATAATATTTGCAATCGGTTCATTAACAATGGATGCTAAGAAGATGAGAGAAATGCCTAAGACGTCCTATTCCTCAAGGTTCGGCTGCAAATCCTCTTAAGTCACTAATGAGCTAATAATGGAATTTCTTCCCTCAAATTTTCCAGAAAGTCCTTTAAGAGATATTAGGAGGAAGCAACAGGCACTCAAACAGTTGTAAAATATTCAGTTGGGTATCGAGTCAGCTTTTACTGGACTCCGGATAAAATTATCTCCTATGCTTTATTCAAAAGGGTGCGAAATACATCAAAATTTATACATTTGGGAGAGTAAAACATTTTTATGCTTCGATTCCTATATTTTAATTTATTTTTACTTTCATATTATACTTTTCTTAACTCGGCAACGTTTCTGTCATTATTAACAGTTATAAAACATATTTTATTTTTCATCAATGAAACCAATAAAACTAAAAGAAAAATAATGAGATAGCAATAAAAATAACTATGAGAAGAAATAGAAACATAACTTTTAGGATGAAAATATTAGATTATCATATTATTAAACCAAACAACGAATAAAGGTCATGAAAATTTGGTTCATGATCAGTAAAATACGGTATTGAATAGTGTATAAGTTTAGTAATATATGTGAAAAAAAGAGAGATACACTTTATTAAACAAACAAGCGATGCTGCCCAACTTGATTGGGTTGCTATTCACACAGCCTACTTTTTTTTTCCATATTGGACAATTTTTAGTAATAATATAATATAAATCTTAACATAGAATGAACAAAAAAACGAAATAGATTAAACAATTTTTATTCCTTTAACTTTTTCTTTTTTTTTAAAATTACTTGACTCCTTTTATTCCTTTTTTTTTTTTTTCTTTTTGGCTTTCCTCTTCTCGCTTATTTATCATAACAATTGAAATAAGTATATATATATATATATATATATATATATATATATATATATATATATATATATATATATATATATGTATATGTATATAAAACGAAAAAAAAAATATATTAATAAGATTTATCAATTATAATCAGCCATACTACACTCCGCTTTAATTTTGAATCTCTAGCATATATAATTAAAATAACAAAGTAAAATATAATAATACTAACAAAATAAAACATTAAAATATAAAATATAAATAAAAAGATGCACACCCATGTCCTTCCAGCAACCCCCATTCAACCGCTATGAGTAAATGTGATGGTGTATAATTCCCAGGGAGTCAAGCACTATATTCCCTGCTATCCTTGCTACGTCCTTGACATCGACACCTATATCCTCCATGAAGCTACTTGTTGAACTAGTTACAGTTCCGCGGGCTCCGAACCATAGGCCTTTCACGTTGAAGCGTCTCTCATTGAAGACTCGCTTTCGCGGAACTTCTCCTTGAGGAAATGGATACATTTTTCGTAGATTTCTCTCTTTTCCCTTTTTCACTTTATTTGCCTGTTCAATGTCATTGGTTTCGTATCTGACGGTGGGATCCAGAATGATAGCTGAATCTCCGGTCTTAGGGAATGCCACGATATCAGCGTATCGCGTGGATCCATCCGTATCTACGCAGTATACTTCCTCGAAGCAGGCAAAATCTTTTTCTTTAAGGAGCCTCATTAACTCATGCTTCACTCTGTGATGTCGGCGTGTTATCAGGAAGGAGTTGTTGGGACATTTCCCTAGCACGTGAGCTGGTGTTTCTGTCTCTCTGTTGCATTTGCGACAGAGGGAACCAACATCTCTAACCTGTCCGCTGACACCTGGGACTCCACGCAAGGGTGCATAATTAATGTTGAGCTTTAGGGCATTATACCATTTAGACCCCGAAAGTATCTGCTTTTCGTACATGAATTTATTAGCTTTCGGGGTTTCTTTGAAATGTCGTACTCCAATGCCCTGCCACCTGCAGCTGGCCCATTCCTCGAACGAGTTTTCTCGTAGCGACTGCCGTAGAGCTCTCACACTCCGGTGTCCCTGCTCAACCCCTAATCTCTGGGCACATTCAGCAACCTCGGCTGAATAGTCAAACGTGGATCGGAACAGGGCATCCGGCACATTTGACAGCCGCTGAGCAATGGACCAGTGTTGAAAAGGAGCCTCCCATTGGCAACGGATCAATCCCATTCCTCGGTACCTCCTGGGAGCGTATAACATAGCCGTGGAGGTGTTCGCAGGGAGTCCAATGATGGTCTTTACACTCCTGCGAATCATGGTGTCAATGACCTCTAATATTTCTGGACGCAGCTTCGTGAGAAGAGCAGTTTGAAGAGGATATGTGAGACCCGGAAACAAGTACTGGTTGACAATGTTTAGCTTCTGCTCAGGCTTCAGTAAGCAAGAGGTAGCAAGCTTATTAAGATTTTCGTTCAACTTTGTCACCGAATCCTCGTTGAAACGTAGCTCTCCCGAGAATGAGCATCCTTAATACTTTATACTGTCTCCTTGCTTCAGAGTTTGGATGCTATCTCCGTTCTCAAGGGAGAGCGTCGTTGCTTCCAGCTCCCCTTTATTCAGCACGATTCCCACACTTTTGAGTGGATTTATTCCTAAACCTATTTCGGCGAAGATTCTTAACACGCTGTTTATTACCCTTACCGCAGCACCCTTGTCACGCGCCGAGACAGCCTGATCATCCGCGAAACCTGTAAGGACTACACTATTTTGGTCACTTCTTAATTTGTAGCCAAATTCGTTAGATAATTTCTCATCGCACAGGTCGCGGTATAAATGATCAATAGCCAGATTGAATAGACAAGGGACCGCCTTGTGGAACATTGATGAGACTTGTAGTGTGGGTTCTAATGCTGATTTTAATTTTATTAGTGCATAAGAGAGCTGATATAAAGTTTTTCAGATCCGGTGATACACCTCTTGCCTCTAATGAGTTGGTAATATGAGCATGCCCAACATTGTCAAAAGCACCAACAAAGTCGAGAAAGACTACTGCGCAATTACTCTTCTTATTTTTTGCATCTTTCAATATTGCGTCTATAATTCTCGCGTTGACCTGCGTTCTCGGAAGACCCTTGATAAAACCTCTTTGATTCCTACTGAAGGAGACCTGCTTCCTGAGTTCGTGGTCCAGAACTTTTTCTATTATTCGGCGCATAATTGAATATATTGTTATAGGCCTCCAGTAAGAGATGTTGTTAGCCTCCCCTTTGCCTTTATATATTAGAATTGTGCGCCCTTGCCTAAGTGGTTCTGGTAAGTAGGCCACCTTCAACATTATCTCCGCAATGGTCTTGATTATATGAGATATATAGAAATATTTTATCGTGCGGATTAACACCCCATCAGGCCCCGGAGATGTGTCTATGGACGTTAGATTTGGCATAGGGGCAAGCTTTTCATAATCCGCACGCTGACGGAGATTTTCGGTCTCAAAGGGGTCTTTATAATGTTTTTGGACATCTGATATCTTTAGGGGACATTGCTTAGGAGCGTCAGCGTTCATAATGTTCTGCACTACTTTTTTCCTTTTATTAAAATAATTATATTGAGCGACGTCGTACTGATATTGCCTGTCTGCCTTGTTGGTCCTCTGCAGATTCGAAACTTTTCCAGCACCCTTGTCTGATATGATAGTTTTATTTTGTTTCCTCATTCTGTAAAACTTTTGGCAGGATGCTGGGGGCCTGGAAATTCCGAATTTATGTCTTTCAGAAAATTTAAGAATTTACTCATAGCCTCATCGAAATCCGCAAGATGTATTGTACTATTATCTGAAAGGCCTTTAAATGTGGCAGACCAATGTGCAATGTCCTCTTTTATTTGTTCACGCTCTCCATGTTTCGGCCCTATTACATTTTTTACTATTCCCCTCAGTGTGTTGTCGTTAGCCTCCCTGGGATGCTTCTTGGCGATATGGGTTCCGAGACCGCGTTCGCCCTTAAAAGAAAGCCCGGCGGACAGACTTTATTACCTAGGCATGATGGACCTTTATCTTGCCGCTCACCGCCGCCTCAGCGACTCTCGGCTGAACTTTCGGTTTTCGGAGAAACACATCGTCGATAGATACTGTTTTCCCCAGTATCAAACCTTCTGCATTGGCCATTCTACTTGGACAAATTCTATTTCTTCGCCTCCCGCAGCCGCAACAGACATGACGGAGGCAACCACCGCCTTTGAAGAGGTCCCCCAGTTCTCAGAACTCATACCGTCTGACCAATTTCTATTTTCTTTTTAGGCATAATAAACTTTAAAATTTGTATGCCCTATCCGAAGCTACAACCACCACATTCACTACTCCAAAATAATAAAATGGCAAGACAATGAATTATTGAACGAGACCGCAACAGAAAGGACATGCATGTTTACAAATAAATATTTAAAATTTACAAAACTAATCCTAATATCACAGTTAAATAGTTTATTATATAAAAGTAAAATTGATAATTCCACATGTATAAAAATTAAAAAATAATAAAATACTTTAAAAAATAATAAATAGTTAAAAAGGCATTAAACAAGTCAATGAGATTAAAATTAATTCGTTCCTTTAAATCAGGAAATGTCATTAAGTATTGAGATAAAATATATTAAAATTCCATTAAGTTAAAAATAAATATAAATTATTTTGGTAACTGTAATATAGGAGAATTATAAGGTCAATTTTATTTTTTTAAAATAAGACAAAAAAAACAAAACAACAAAACAATGAAATATTAATAATTGTGTAATAGAAATATTGTAGTACTATGAAACATTTGATGCTAGAGGTTTTTGCTGTTTGAGATCTGAAATGGCTGTTATTAGTTTTTCTAAAAACTAAAAAAACAACAACAAAATAAATAAAAATTAATGATTAAGAAATTAGCAGAACGGTTTTGTTTGTTGTTTTATGTAATTGGCTTTTCTATTGTTTATATTGTAATATTATATCAATGTTATCTTACAGCCTAATTACTAATGTCCATTGAGACAAATTGTAATTTATCTGAATAAATGATTTAATATTTAAAAAAATTAATAAAAGTAATGGAGGCGCAAAACAGCTACGTCATTAGCTCCTGATGCAGATAGCTATTTTACTGTGTATCATTTATATAAAAAAAAAATATATATATTTTAATAAAACAAATAACAAATTTAAAAAAATAAATAGGTAAATATTAAATATGTATCTGTGAGAAGGATGGTTGATTTAAAGAAATAATTTTGTGCGGAACAGTTTTGTTAGAAGAACAATTCTAAAGCAATATAATAAATATTAAACTTAAATTCATTTGTGATGGAGCTAAGTAAATTGACAAACTACGCCCTCTACACGGATTTTGACCGTATGATATAAAGAGGGGATTAATACTAGAGTTAAAAGCCCACGGCACCTGGACGCGATCTCGTAATATTTGTTTTCTTCTTAATTTTAATTATCAGGTAGGCGGGCAACGTGTGGACTTTTCAAAGCAATCAATTTTCTATATAAAATATATTTAAAAAGAGGAAGTCTAGGTAGTATATATAAAAGATCTGTGAGCGCAACACACGACTTTCACTTACCTCCGTTGATAAAATAAATTAAATAATTTTTTAAATAAATAGGAGATGAAAATAAATTTAAGTTAAAGAATCAATTAAATTGAATCGTTTTTTCATCACACTCCATTACCTTTTACAATTCCGTCTATCAGATATTTTTTTTTTTTTTAAATCTTCAGCTATCCAACGGTGTATTATACATCTATATTACTATACCTGTGTTCAAAACACTTTTCTCCTTTAGGTGTATATTAAATTCGCTCAACTTTCATATTTACCTGTTATTTATCTATGCTGTTAAGATGGTGTACCTAATTTTTGAAATAAACAAAATTAAATGTACTTTAGAGGAAGAAAATTTAAAATCTACAGTTAAGCTCTGTCAGACTACTTTAATCAGAATTAAACTACATGACATTAAAGCCCATTAAATTTTACATCGAGGTATAGAGTTTAATCAAAATCGTTTGATCCATTTTTGAGGAAATCGTAAAAAGGTACAAAATGCATGTTATAAAGTGGCTCTTCCGGTTAGCTGATTTTGATGATAATGTTGTTGTAACATCTCGGGCGTATAGTTGTCTTAAATATGAAATTTCAGTTTCATAGCACTTTTCGTTTTTGCCTGGGGGTAACCACACATACACACAGACCTTTTTTCGGAGCTTGTGGATATTTGGACTGAGGGGACCCTCAAACGTGTATTTCCGTCGAAAAACTGGGATTCGAAAATTTTCACGATCGCAATACTTTCTCTTACTATAGATTTCATATATAGGCGGCGGTAGCTGTGGGGTAGCTGAGTAGGTTAGCGCGCGTTGCTTTCAACACGCGTTGTATAGCAATAGAGAATCAAAAACTTCGAACAAGATAATCACAAGTTCGAGTCTCTGTCTTGGGGGGCTTTTATCTCAGCATTTATCCCCGCCCTCACCCCCGGGCCAGAGAAACCCCCGTATAGCCTTCAAAGGCGAGGTAGGATTGAAAAAAAAATTATATATATAGGTAAGGGGAAGTAGAAACCAGCGAAATGATAAGGCTTTATTGCGCGATAAGTTGGACCGGATTTTTAGATTTCCTGGTACAAAAGAAAGTAATAATTTCAATTCATATTACAATGTTAAACACGGGCATGTAACGAACTCTATTTTCTGTGTACGGGGGACATTGGGATAGAAAATGGAATGGTTTTAGACTATATAGTAAAGGCATAAATTAAATATACTAACCAATTCAGCTTTTAAGTTACCGCTGCCCTAGAAGCCGCTAAGACCATAGAGATTAATGAATGTTTTTTTTTCTCTCTCGATCGACATTCACTTCCTCGGATGTTGATTCGATAGAATTGCAGGGGGTGAGCCGAGGCGGGAGTTTATGGAGCATACACAGTAGCTATACTTGAGATCCGCCATATAAAGTACCTTAGCCTTAATGCCGCGAGTGGCTCCGAATGGCTTCCTAAACAGCTCTCTTTTACAACTTCGTTTATTACGCTTCTATAAAAAGTTGAGAGGCAAAAGGAAGATCGTTAACTACAGGGAACTAAGACTATTTGCTCAGAACCTGTGGGGCTTTTGTACGATTTTACTAGAATTTCGATTTCGTGCAGCCTTATTGGGCTAGTTGATGGAGTTCGTCTCATATTTCCTGTAAACAGGATCATATAGTCCAAATGTCAGATGAATGGTTGACTACCTCAGCGAACATACATCAAATATTTTTAAAATTTGTTTATATCATACTTATTACAAAAATGCATTTCTTGCGTTCCTAAAACTCTTACTAAGCAACTAATTAATTTGATGAAGTTATGAATTACATCCGATTTTCTAGCCCATCGAATTTACACTTAGTTACATTAGATGAAGATGAAAAATAAATTTTATTCTGGACTTCTGTCCCCTAAGAATAACAAAAAAGTACAAAAGTGAGTATTATGTCTGGCTTAAAAATAAAAACGAGAGAGAAACAAGGAGCCAGGAACTTTGAACGGTAGTGCATCACGCAATCTTGAAAAGAGTTTAAGAGAATCGATTGAATTGCGAATGATATTGGAAACATGGTTAGTCCATGGAAAGGTTTTGGTCGAAGATGACACCAAGATTTCTAACGGTAGTATAGAAATGGATAGGTAGTCCGTTAAGTACAGTAAGGGATAATAAGGGAGGGAATTAACGAGATGTTAAGAACCTATGATTATGCCTTTGGTCTTATCAACGTTTAATCTTAAATCATTCTTAAATGCCCATGCGTTGATACTATCTATATCTTCTTGAATCTGACGGATCGCCTCAAACTTCTCGCTGGGATAAAAGGAAAGATAGCTCTGAAGATCATCGGCATATAAATGATATTGTGAATGATGAATAGAGTCAGTTAGATCATTTTATATATAAAGAAAACAGGGTTGGTGAGAGCGAAGATCCTTTTGGAACACCGCGGTTTAGTAAAAGTGAAGAGGAACTGGTTTTATCAGGGATAACAACTGTTTGGGTACCATGAGATAGGTAGGTCTGAAACCACTTTGAGACACTGTTTGATAGGGATAGCTTTTCGAGTTTTGAGAGTAAGATATTATGATTCACCATGTCGATTAGCTACAAACTTGTACGATCTTGTAAGCTGGCAACACTGAATCCCGTAACCTACCTCATTACAAACATTGTTATTTGTAAATTACATATGTTCATAAGATAATGAGCTTATAATGGGCATTTAACGATAATTAACGTTTACATTTTTTTTTATTGCATAATTACTTTCCAACGGTTTATGATACGTCTATATTTCTAGAGATAATTTCCCATTTGGATTCGCTGCTCAATTTCGCTGAGTTGCTATGAGTACTTTAATTTTGTGTTGAAATATGTATATGTTTAATATTGATGGCAGACTAGGTATATATCGGTGATGATCTTACTCAAATTTTGAAGAAAATGTTGAAGATGTTTGGAATTTTTTTCTCTAAAACAAATTTTATGCTTTGACCACCAGAGAAGCGAGAACGTTTCGACTAATTGTTCCTTAAACAAGATGTTGATTGGACTAAGATTGATGAAGAGGGATGATGAATGTGGTTGATGGAACAGCGAGCTCTGTCACGGGAACAAGGACTCATAAATTCTCAGAACCATTCCCCTTTACAGTCCTTCTTCACAGTCATCATGATATTTTGGTCTCGGATATTTTAATTTTTACTTGCCTAAATACAGAGTATTTAGGGTTAGGTGGCCAGACTTCAAGATTGAATTAATGACCTCAAAACAGGAAAAAATATCCCCTGAAAATTTATCCGTAAATGCCCGGTTAACGAGCCAGGTTATTGTTTTTTAAGCATTATCAGCTTGTAGCTTCCGTTTACGCTGAGCTATCCATAGAAGATAAGTACATCCAAGTGATAACACAAATCCAGGGTAGTTCGGTTAAAGTAAATTAGTGGACTGTATAGATTTAAAAATAAAATAAAATATTGAAAGTTTACGATGAATCACGATACATTTATTAAACTAAAAATACATATAAACAACATAAGAAACAAAATTAATCAGATTCAAGATTTTTTTTTTGACAGAAACAATTTTTATTTAGTTATATTATATTAATGAGGGAGCCCGTGGCTGAGTGACTAGCGCGCTAGTCTCTTATGCTACAGGTTGTCAGTTCGAATCCCAGTCACGGCGGGACTTTTTTAAGGATGTAATTAAATGGGGATTCACTCACAGCCTCTCCCCCGGGTATGTGAGACACGTCAGCCAAATGGTGGCCACTCACAACATTAGGCGTAGGGGGTGATGACCCTACACTACCATATGCATCGAGAAACGTAAGTGTAATCTCCCAGGAGATTACACCGCTAGGCCCAGAGCCTACACAGCCTGTCGCGCCACTGGAAGAAGAATATTATAATCTGTCCTAATTAGGACATTTCTATTTGTGATCAAATACAACATTCATATTACATTCGCACAATATACACAAAACAATAAATTTATATAATAATAATACAATATATGTATATAAAAAAAGAATCAATAAGAATATGTAAAAAAGTCACTTATACCTATGTACAATCCTCAAGAATACAGCACGTGAGTGGAGAATCTAACCAATGCTAGAACTCCAATAAACATGTTTACAAGAGATCTCAAGGCCACTGCCGCTTTAACCTACTAGGGACATGGAAAGGGTATGTCGAGCTGGATTGGGATTGAGCTAGCGGATTGGGATGATGGATAAGGTTCTGACGCAATTTATAGAATTTCGATGGTATAAGGTCTAAAATAGTTGGAATATTTAGGTCGCGGTGTAGGGTACAGTTGGTAACACAATAAGGAGCATTACCTATTGTTTGGATGGCTTTGGATTGGATGGATTGAATTGGATGTTTGATGTTAAAAAATTTAGCTCTCCTCCACAGTTCAAGTACGTAGGTCAAGATAGGTTTCAGTACTGTCTTGTAAATTAGCAGTTTTTATTCAATAGATAATTTAGAATTTCTGTTCAGTAGTCAGTATAATTGGTCAAGTCGTCGATTAAGTTCAATTATGAAAATTAAAAAGATTTAATGTTCCAATCAAGAGATAAATAAATTAGATCAACAATGAGGTTTCATGATAGACTATATTTACGTAAATGAAGTCCAGTTGAGAGTTGAATATTGAAGAAATCGACCGCAGTGCTGCGCTTCCATGTTTGAAGGGGAACGATGAGAAGACGAAAAATGCAGCTTGTGGCACAAATACTTTTGCAAACGTTAAAGAGTTGAGTTGAGATTTGGACCTATATACGGCAAAGCCTCACAGCTCAGACGCTACTTCAGCACAAGCCTGCCTCGAGTCAGTAATAAATAACAATTGAATTACAATTCTCCTCTATTGACTGTCTTTTTCATGGAAGGAGCGATACCTGGTACAGGCCAAATCAGCAACATATGGAACATTAAGGTCTTTGTGGAGGATTTTATTCGTGACAAAGTAAGGAGCGTTAAGGATTTTGGATTGTAAGGATTGTGAATGGTATAGGAAGAGTTTGATGGTTTAGTAGAGCCCCAAAGCTCAACTCCCTAAGTCCAGATAGGCCTTATGATTGTCATGTAAATGAGTCTTTTTTTAGTTAAGTGAAAGGTTAGATCGTTTGTCAAGTAAATGTTGAAGTAATTCGGCGAGAAGTTTCTTGTATTTTTAGTCTTGTATGCGGATTCCCGTGATCTTAGTTTTGATTCTGAACCAAGTGCGATAAAAGAGTCTATTGAGGTTTTTGTTTTGGATTCGAAGTAATTTGGGGCTTTGTAAAATAATCCTGATTCCGAAAATGGTACTCCCAGATAGATAATAGTCTTATTAATGAACAGTATAAATATTTTATAAAGTTAATATCAGTAAAGTCTTCAGCGACTATAAATAAAACCAAGTAGCCAATTGCATTTTTTACAGAGATCATCATTGTGGTTAGAGAAAGTATACTATTGAAAATAACATAATATATGATAGAATAATTTCTCGTTGTTTTAAGTTTCTTACTAATTGCATTTACAAAAGAGTCTTTCACTAAAAGGAATCAAGTCAACTTTTCTAATTGGAGGCAAGCCAACTCTCTAAAGTGAACATATGTCACTACCGCCATCCTAGATACTATTTCACAAAAGTAATATTAAACTTTATGGAGGGTGACGATTTAAAATAGGTCAAGAATTCTGGTCTTTTAACTACTTTGTGTTCAAAAGTACATTCTCATCTTAATTATTTCTGAAAGAATATTTTTTTTATATTGCTTTATTAAGAAATATTACAATCTGACACTATCATAGGTAAAATAAAATAATAAAATAAATGAAATAAAATAAAACAATTATAGTCTTGACCACATTCATACCTATATACAATATTTACGTACTGCCCCTGAGAACTCCAAATCAAACCTCTGCATCCAGAAATCGATGCCGAGCCACAATGTCAGAAGATACCAGCGCCTCTCAGTCAGCCGCGACACCAGTCTAGCCTGTGGAGGATGAGTGAGGGCGCTAGAGCCACACACTCTCAGGACATGAGTGGAGAAGTTGGCCATTGCCAGCACTACAATTGCATATTTATAAGAGATCTCTCGGCCACTGCCGCCTCAACCTACGAGGAGGGTTGTAAAGATGGTTGGTACTAGATAGGGATTGTGCCAAGGGATTTGGAAGAAAAGTTAGTTTCCAGTGGACGGTTGAGAATTTGGATGGAATGAGATCAAAGACATAAGGGATCTTGAGGTTATGATGTAAGGTCTTGTTTGTAACAGGGAGCATTGACTAATGTTCTAAGAAGTTGCACTGAAAGGATTGGATACGTTTGTTGTTCGAAAATTTAGTAGTTCCCCATAGTTTAATTCCGTAGGTCCACATGGGTTTGAAAATTGTCTGAAAGAATAATAGAAAGGAAATTATATTTTTCTTTTCTTTTTCTTTTAAATTTAGAAAGAAATTACTAATATACAAGACAGTAATGAAACTTTGAGTATTTATTTCACATCTAAGTAAGTGAAAGCATTAATTTAATGAAAATGAAATTAATTATAAATATTTAATAAGGGAAAATAAAATTCTAATATTAAAATAAAATACAACAAATTTATTATTTTCTTGTCTACACTTTTTCCGATATATGTCATCCTCAGTTTTATCTATCTTCATCATTGTTATCTCTTTTCATTACTCTCTATTACCTTATACAACTTTGTATATTACATAACATTTTTGTAAAAAAAAAAAAAAAAAAAAAATTAACGGTATATTATAAATATATATGATCATTTCAATGTAAATATGTCTGGTCTTATCTCCTTTGGATCGTTATCAGATTCATTCATATTCGATAGTTACTCATTTTTTTTATCAGTACTGAATCTAGAAATGGTGAATTGTTTTAAATCTATAAAAATTAGAGGTACCTACTTCAAAGGGATAACACTTATAAAGTCGGCCTATAAAGTCTGTAACGATACATTTTCCATTAAAATCTCGAGTTTTTAACGAGATTAAGCAGAAAGGAAATAAAAATGTAAAAAATGATTTTTTTAAACATTTTTGCAGAAACTGAGATCCTTTATAAAAGAGATAACTAACGGTCTGAATATATGTAGGTGAAGTGCTCTGATTTCGGGTTTTAGATTAAAAAAAAAAGAAAAAAAAATCCGAGAGAAGAGAATGTTAACAAATGTGCTCTATTAAAATCAGCAATGTTACTTAATATTCTTTCGGCAGGCGATTGGGTAATCTATTCCAAGGGAATAGAACATGACCCCTTGAGTATTCATTGACATGCAATACACTAATCCGTTTTACGAAATATCTTCTCCAATAATTTTTAACACGAATCCAATTTAATAGGAATTTTATTCATATTATTGTATTTTTTTAATGATAATGAATATTAATGCTTAACCGTTGAGAAATTCTGGAGGGAATTAGTCCGGGTTGCGGTCAGAGAAAGAAACAATTAAATAGTTTTAAATATTTATTGTTTTGGCAACTTTTGTTGGTCCACGTTGATCGTCACAGCTTATTTTTGAAAGATAGTTAGGACATGACTGCCTTGAGGCCTGATGATGATCCAAAATGTGGGTCGAAACTTTGGCAAACCAATATATAGTTAAAAATATCTCATTGTTTTTCTTTCACAGACAACCCTCTGAACTATTTTTCTGCTGTATTTTTTAGTAAGATTAAAAAAAAAAATAATAAAATAAAAATGCAGGGGTCACCTGAGGTGTAGTGGATATCATAACAGCCTTCTATGCCCAAGGTAGCGAGTTCAAACCTTGTTATACCTTTCATCGGAGGGAACGTTAAAAGGTGGTCCCGGGCCTGCTCGATATGAGGTATTCGTTAAAGAGTCCTATCCTTATTAAACCTGGATAGCCAAAAGTTAGGACTCCCAATGGAGCATCGTCCGACTAGCCACAGAAGAATAAAGAGCTATTTAATGAATAAACAAATTGTTGATGAATAGAGGCCTGTGGCGTTCTAAGGTACTCTCAAACATTTTTAATTAATTGTGAGGGCTGGTTGTTTAAATGAATGTGGACTGTATATCAATAACGGATCTCTTGCGATATTATGTTAAAACAGAATCTATAGCCTGAGAAATACAATTATGGTTAGTGATTTTAGTAAGTTTTACGAAGGATGAGTTAGAGTTTAAAACTATCGATTCCATAGCTGGCTCATGATGTGGGCGGTCTCTCGTTTGCAATTTTCGCTTCTCCCTGAGCCGCCGGCTGGCTGTTATTTTTCATCCCTACATCATTTTGAGTAGTTCTTCTAGAAATAATGTATCACTCGAGGAACATGTGTTCACTATCAAGTACTGATTTTTGCCAGAGGATTCTTGCCAAGTAGCACTAGGTGCCACTAGATGGCGTTAAGTGCGCTCCTTGTGTTGCTGCTCGCTAGGGGACAACACTTAAAATTGGTTTAGGGCCGTGTTCCCTTTGCACAAACAATCAAAACAACCTGCTATTTAAGACTGACATTGTAGCTAAAATATGTATTCAATTCAATATCTTGCGATTACTAATTACTTAATCGAATAGTAGAATTAATCTTGTAGATAAATTCCAGCATAATTTACAATTCCTGCTCAACAGTCTTTATCTTATAGGCGCGTTAAGATCCAGTTGATGAGTCAAAGCGTGCACGATGATAGACCGCCAGTCCTCTCTATCTTGTTATGCTGCCTTTAAGTTCCTGTTCCCCAGGAAGCAGCTAAGACAGTCTCGTCTCACGCGAAAAATCGTAGATATTTGCCCTGGTGTGAATGTGTTAAGTTTACTAAACTACCTCCAATCAACTTAAAGTGTATAAAATTGAATAGGAAAGTTATAGATTTTTTTGAATAAATTATGAATTAGGTTGAAAATATTACGTATTCTATTAGAAAAATTGATCAGAAAATCATGAATTATACTGACAAAAAACTACATTATTTAAATAATATCGATTTTTTTTCCTGTTTATTTCTGTCCCATATTCTTAATGAACTTTATTAGGTCGAATCAGTCAAGTATGCCTAAACATAGTTTACCAAACTCAATTCAATTATCACAACAATTTAGGTCACAACAATTTTATTGAGAAAATTTACAATCTGTCCCAATAATTCAATTATCACTTCTATAAAGTTAGCAGCTGAAACTTATTTAATCGAGTTGAGTTTGATTAGTGCTAGTGAAGAAAATAATTGAAATATATTTCTCCTTATTGGCGGTTGAGCTGAGAGAGCCTAAAGGCTAATCATTATTCCAGCCTTCTTCGGAGTTTGATTGCTTTCGCCCTTCCATTTCAATATTGGTCTCTTCAAGGGAACCATTCAATTAACTACATTCAAGGCTCCGCAGAACTTTTTTAAAGTTATATTTGTTTGTTTATTCATTCAACCTCACTTGTATGCTACTGTTGCTAAACAGACGATGCTGTGGATCAGGGTCCTCGATATTTCATTCTGAATTTGTTTTGTATGAATGAAAAATAATTTTTACTCTGGGACATTTCGTCCTCTAAGAATAATATACAATTAATAGAGGAAGTATAATTAGTCTGGCTTCATTTGATTTGGTAATTATTTAATCAAATAGTAATTTTTATTAAAACTAATATAATTATATTATAATATATAATTTCCATTCCCTTGCCCGACTTCAAGTCAAAAATAAGAAAGGAAACTAAGGAAGCTTGGGACCGGAATTAGCAGGAGGTAAAGGAAAGCAACTTGCTAAAATCAATTAGAACCCACGCGACGCCCTGGAACCTCATCTCAGGCCAAAGAAGGGATCAATTAGTGTTAACCAGACTGAGGATAGGACACACAAGGCTCACGCACAGTCATTTATTGGAAGGCACAACGCCACCAATATGTGAAAACTGTAAAGTAAAAGTCACAGCAAAACACATAATGGTAGACTGTATCAGATACCAAGAAGAAAGGAGAAAAAATGGAATCGACGGGCTCGAGCTACAACAACTACTAGGAGATGACAGGAAGTTCCACAATGCAGTTATGGAATACATCAAAAAGATCAATTTATACAAAAAATTGTAATTAATACAACGAACGGTGCCTCTAACCTAATGTTGTGGTACACGGCATCTAAATGTAAAATAAATAAATAATATAAATAAATGATATAAAATAAAACAGTTAACAATATCGAATGAGTTTATATATGTATTAACAAATTCAATATTTATTACATATCTGCGGAAGATTGATTTTTGAGGAAATGGATAAATAATTGATGTTTGAAAGTGGTTAGGGATGACACTTTTCGGAGAGAGATGGGTAATGAGTTGCAAAGTATGGTAGTAGGGATGATAATAAAGGACTTTTCAAAGGATGCTGTTCTATGGGAGGGTAGGTATAAATGGGTTGAGCGGGATCTTGTATTTAGGGTGTGCACTGAAGAGCGCGGGGTAAGGAGGTCGAAGATATAGGAAGGTTTTCTGATTCACAGGGATTGCAATAGGAATATGCCAAGTAGGTATTTTTTCGGTGTTCGGGATAAGCCACCTTTGACCAGAATATCAGTGTGACTGTCTGGAGAGGCACTACATAGATCTTATAAACCTATTCACTATTTTTTTTTAGCCTCATCTCATTTTCACGACTAAGTCCCCCATATACTAGGCATCCATAGTAAAACTGAGGGAGAATCAGAGAAGACACTAAGATATGACGGGTACTTCTAGGAAAAGAGTCACGGAAACGTAGGAGCTGTTTGAGGATAGAGATTTATTTTATGGTAATTTAGGAAATATGGTCACTTCATGTCAAGTTTTGATCAAACACAACTCTTAGATCTTTTATAGAAAGAGTTTTAGTTTATTAAGAAAGAGTAATGGGTAGTAAGGAAGTGAATGTAGGGAAGGTCTTGAGCCAAAAAGCATTGTTTTTGTTTTCGCTGAATTCAGGCTCAGGTCGCTGGATTCCAAAGCCCAGTGGTTAATGCTATTGATATCTTCTTGTATTTTACGGAATGCCTCGAGTATATCAAAAGGATAAAAAGGCAGGTAAAGTTGTAGGTCGTCTGCATACAGATGATACTGAGAATGGCGGATAGATCTAGGTAGGCCATTTATGAAGAATTAAAATAAGGTCGGAGAGAGGGATGATCCTTGAGGAACACCTTGAGAAAGATAAAGCGTTGATGAGGCATGCCTGTTTGGAATGATGACTATTTGGGAACGGAGCGATAGGAAGGAGTGGAACCAACTAAAGTCACTATTTGATACGGAAATATCTTGTAGTTTGGATTGGAGGATTGAGGGATCGACAAAGTCAAACTTTAGAAAAATCGATTTTCTGTTCGTCTATAAGGGAATAAAGGTCTTGGGTAATTTTCAATAAAGCCGAGCGCTTGGAATAGCCGGAATAGAAATGTATCATATGCTGTTCTTGCAACGTTTTTTTAAATTTATTTAAATCAATAATAAATGTATACCACTTGTATGATGGTAAAAATGTTAGTAAAATACTAAACGAATTTTTTTATTTGTGTATTAATAATAATAATGAATTATTTATTTATTCCGGGACAAGTCCCCATAGAATAATATTGCATAATATATATAAACATAAACAAGTAATAGAAATAAAAAAAGGATAGTGAACAATAGTAATTGTGGCAGTGAAACCGTTACATCCCCCACTTCCCACCAACGACTTCGTCACAGAAGCAAACAGGAAGTCGGATGCGACGTCCTCTTCGAGTTTTGTCCGATGAGGGTTGGTCAGCTTCTGTGGTGGGGGCGTTGTCAGTTTGTGGAGGCTGCGCTCGCGATGTTGTCGGTGGTGACGTAGCTGGAGTGGTGGGGTCCTCCAAGATGTAGGCTGGCTTCAGGCGGTCCACGCTGACGGTCTTCTGTTCGGAGGCGAGCACGATCACGAAAGTTTTCTCCCCTCTCTCGATCACGTCGGGGTCACCACTTTGATCGATATTAGAAATCAATAAAATAAATTAAAATACGAAAATAAAGGTCACTTTAATTAACTAAACAAAAAAAAATAAAACGTTTTAAAACAATGAAAATTATAGAAGATAAGAAATTAAAAAATACAGTTCGACTTGATAATGAAATAAAATTAGAAAAAATGTATTTTAGGGTCACTCCCACGATTTTTTTTTTATTCGCTCACCACATCACAACAACGTACACACAATGCAGGTAGTTGATTGGTTACCCCAATGTTGCAGGTAAAACATTAATATTAATAATAAAATTACTTTCCACCTGGCAACACTGAGAGACCTGAACCGTCGTATAACCTCCGTGTTTGTCTGACAGTGAAACCGTTACAGTTGCGGGAGTAAACGGAGAATTTGAATGAAAACATATCTGAGATTTACGATGGGTGGCGGGATTGGAGAACTTGGAAGAGGAGAGATACTAAGAATTTACAACGGTAGGTGGGGTGAAGCCAGTTTAACTTTTCGTTGAATCGGGTGAAAGAAATGTTCCTGCATACCCCAAATTTGTTAAATAGTCTTTTGAGTTTTGCTTCAAGATTCCCAGTGACACTCTCATACACAGCACAGCAGTAATCAAAGTGGGGAAATATTTAGGAACAAACCAGGAGCTTACGGGTTTCAAATGGAAGAAAGTGACGATGGTAATTCAGGAGTTTTAAATTGGATATTGTGCATCGCAGATTTCGGAGAAATGGTTTTTCCAAGAAAGATTTTAATAGAGGAGGATTATTTCGGGGTTTTTGACGGTTATTTGGATTACTATTGAGAAACAATGTTGGAATTAGGGGGAGAGTTTTAAGGAGAGGATTGGAACCTCTTACAATCGTCTAAGTCTTCTCTGCATTTAACTAAAGCTTGTTTGCTGCTGCCCAATAACTAATTTGGTTCAGATCTAACATGGATGACATTTGTATAAAATGGTACTAGGAGTGATGTATATAATGGGGAAGATCATTGATGTAAATAGCCAACAGGGTGGGAGATAGTGATGAACCTTGAGGAACACCACAGGGTAGAGGCATTATTGCAGAAGATAATCCCAGTAAGACGCAAATTGAACGGTTAAAAATCGATATAAATATAACAAGTAAATAAAATAAAGTTAGCATTTCAAAATTTCGAAAGATCAAACAATCATCATGTCTGCTACTTTAATGAAATACATTGAATTGAGAAAATAAATGTTTGGTGTGTTTTTTTTGTCGGTGATAATCGTATACAGCGCTCATTTGCTCTTTCTGTTATAGTTCCCATCCCCATAAACTTACAAACATTCGTTTTTTTTTTGTTTTTTTTTGGTTTATTTTTTCAATAATTAACCTTTGTAATAGACCAAAAAATAAAATTACCCCTGCACAAAATTTGAGGGCTTACGTTTCAAGATGCGTAGAATCCGAATAACGAATAAATAAAAAAAATCCGTTTGTCCACCGTCCGCGGCATTTCTCCGAAACTAATGGACCAATTTTTTTGAAATTTGCCACAAAAATTCTAGACCATTTAACTATGATACTAATGCCTAGACGTTGATATCAGCTGGTTAGTTTTAAAATGGCGGCCGGTTAAAAAGATTTTATTCAATAACTCAGTTATTTTTGAAGTTTGAAAAATTAACCAAAAAAACGCGAATAATTATATAAAAGAGAAAAAAGAAAAGAAGCAAATTGATATATTTCACATAAATACGCTTATAACTCAGTTATTTTTGAAGATAGAGAAAAGTGTGTATAGAGTTTTAGAATCAGTAAAGCGCGATAAAAAAAAAAATATATATATGAATAATCAAGTAACAGATTATAATAGATGTAATTACACCAAAAATCGGTTATTATTGAAGATAGAAAAAAATCGAAAAAATTTTCGTGATGAACAAAGTGCAAACAAAAAATTAAAAAATCATCTTCTATGGTCAGGCCACAACTTATTAGGGATGTGATTCCCTGATAACTCGGTTATTATTGATGATAAAGATAAAATATGAGGTTTTCTAGAATCAGGAAATTTTATTTGAATGAAAATCGAAAGAAAAGAAAAGTAAATAGTAACGCAGCCCTGTATAAATGATTTCGGTTTATTATTTTCAATAATCAACCTTTGTAATCACCAAAAAATTAGCCCTGCTCGAAATTTGAGAGCTTACATTTCAAGATGCGTAGATTCCGAATGACGAATAAAAAAAAAACCGTTTCTTTTAATAAATAAATGAATAAATACCAAAAATACCTAATTGCCTATCAACAGCCTTATAAACAGTTATACCCTAATATTGTTATTTGGAAATAATAAACCATTGTGTAATGATTTGCAGAATTTTTTTTTTATTTAACAACCAAAATATTCTCTAGAAATAATTTATATGGTAGAACAACGTTTGCAGGTTAAGCTTTTTTTATATAATAATTCTAATTCAAATATTAATTTATTCCTCCTCGTAAGTTGATAATTAATATTCGGTAATTTAATAATAAAATAACTTTAAACTAATAGAAAACATAGCCGAGAAATAAACCAACATTTTCCTGTAATGAATCTCTTCACTTCAACGCGTTTTATTAATTATGTTTTGCCTTTTTCTCATGTACTTGTCTTTATAATTGTAGATTTCTTTTCATGGGAGACTTTTCAATTTGAATTATATTCCATCCCAGTTTCAAGGATTTAAACGAATCCTTTTCAGTTGTTTTTGAAAACAAGGATTTTTTTTTTTTTTTATTCAGAGTTCCTGTGTTATCGTCAGTACATTTACTTAGCCACGATTCAAAGATAAAGAGAAAAAGATTCTTTCAAGTTTTCTCTTTTTGACTTGCCGAGTTCATTTGGGTAAAGTCCTGGAATCGCGTGTTTAAGTCTTCACCTTGTTTTCCCTTTAGCTCAGTCTTTAGAAACATATTATTATGTGATGGTCGCTATTCTGTATGATATTCTTTTATAAACATTATAATCTGCGGAATAGAGTTTTCGTTTACATGTTTTTCGCTTGTATGCCATAATTGTTTTTTTTCTAAACTCCTTACATTGCAAAAAGAGGCAGCTTGGAGCATTTGAATGTTAGCTATTTATTAACCTACAGAGAAAGAACGTTTGGATAGAATTATATTTATTACTATAACAGTTTAGTAGACCAGTAACCTTCTACCGTAGGTTTAATTTTAATTAAACACTAAGTCTACCTAATCTGAATGTCTTTTACTAGAATGTTTTTTAACCTATAATATTTAACCTAAATTTAAAAAAAAAAAATCCGGTGAACAAAAAACCCGACTTTCACTTTAATCACTAATTAAAATAAATTAAATTGAAAAAAATAGAATAATGATAATAACAATAATTGACTTAGCGAACCCGAAAATCACCTACACAAATTCGTTAAACTAAATTTAACTTTACAAAAAAAAAAAAAAAATGTAAATATGTTGCTTCGACGAAATTATTAATTTTAAATTAAAACATAACTATAGAAATAATCAATTTCTAAATTTTATCCACTTATCCCTATCGTTATTGGCTATAAAAAGTGGTAAATGTAACACCTACAAATTTTTATAGCACATAAAATTATTTTTTTCAAAAAAGATAGCTTTATAATGGCATCCATATTTTGAGTAATACACCAAATATAAGAATATTTGATAAATCATTGACCTACTACAATTTAAACTCCCTGTCCATTCCCGTTATGTATGCTTCAGGCCTTTAGATCTTTTACACTACGGCCCAAAAGTAGCACGGTTCGACATATATTTTATCATTCGACCCTCAATCTCTTGGAATTATTTTTCTCTATCCATCTGATTCTCCAACTTTCTTTCTGCCTTTAAATCCCACATATTTAACCATTTAATGATTATACATTTACAATACAATGATAAATTAGCGTTTTTATTGTTTTCTTTTCATTGACATACTCGTATGTCTATTTTATATAATTAATTTTTAACTTGTTGGTATTTAATTTACCTTAAGACTCTAAAGCACATTTTCTACATTCTTTATATGTTATTCCAAATAGATAATAAGAAAATATACAAAAGTTAGTACTTAAGATTATAAAGACATTAGTTATCGGTAATGTATGAGGAAGGTTATTGCGTCAGTTACCAACTTATCCCGCGTTATATCCTTACTAAAAGTACTATACCTCTTTAAATTCTTTCAAAATAGTACTATATCTACGTTTCATTCCAAAATGGTACTATATCCATATTACAATTGCAAAAGGGTATGGAAAAAGTGTAATAATTTGAAAAATTAAGTTAGAAACACAGTAAAAAATCAACTTTTGATTTTAATAAAAAAATAATCAAGTAATTTGGTCAAAGATTAAATGAAAGATTTTCTTGTAAAATTTTCTAAAGTAGATACAGTACATTTTGGAAATCAACAACTCAATTTGTTTCAATACCTTATTTGATGAATTTCCCAAAACGCAGAATCATTCCACATTTAGATCGAAGCGGGACATCAATTAAAAATTGCAGGTTCACAACAATAATTATTTTTTAGATACGACAATGACAATAAATATTTTTTTTCAACAATTTTTATTGAGTAAAATTACAATCTGTCCCAATTTGGACATCAATAGTAGTGGTGAAAGATATCATATATACTACATTCATACAATATTTACACAGCATAAAATTACAATAAAATATATATATATATATATATATAATATATATATATATATATATATATATATATATATATTATACACACAATAATGGATCAATACAATAAGGTCAAGAAATCGCTTATACCTATATACACATACATACACTCATACATACATCACATTGAGTGGAGAATCTAGCCAGTGCTAGAACTCCAATATATTTACAAAAGGTCTCGGGGCCACTGCCGTTTCAACCTCCTAGGTGGATTGTATGAATGAGTGGAGCTGGATAGGGATATAGCTAGAGGATTAGGATGATGAATGAGGTTCTGGTGAAATTTGGTAAATTTGGATGGAATTAGGTCTGAAATAAATGGAACATTAAGGTCGTGGTGCAAGGTATAGTTGAAGACATAATAAGGAGTATTTACTATTGTACGGAGGACTTAGGATTGAAAGGATTGAATGCGTTTGATGTTAGTACGTTTTGCTGCCCCCCACAGTTCAAGTCCGTAGGTCCAGATGGGCTTCGGTATTGTCTAGTAGATTAATAATTTGTTGTCAACTGTAAGTTCAGATTTTCTGTTGAGTAGTCGGTATAACTGTCCGAATCGTCGGTTGAGTTCTTGTCTTTTAAGTCTTGTATGTGGGTTCCAAGTCAATCTTTTTTCTAACAGTAAGCCAAGATACCGGACTGTATCTGAGAGAGGAATTGGTAATGAGTTGAAATAAACTGGCGGACAAGGTGTCTCTGAAGGTTTAAGGGTGCTGTTTCAGGATTGGAACTGGATGATAGGATGGCGGTGTCGTCTGCAAAAGTTGCCAGAAAGGTATCAGGATGTGTAGGAATATCAGCGGTGTAAAGAAGGTAGAGGACGGGTCCCAAGACGCGACAATAAATATAGATTATTAGTTATATTAGGAGTTTTCAAATTTAATTTAATTTTTTTTTTACACTTTTAAAGACGGTGCAAATTATTACACAATGGTTTATTATTTCCAAATATATATTAGGATATAACGTTTTGAAAATAATAAACGAAAAAGTCAGGCATTTGTTGAAATCGCGATACTTGCCATTGCATTCCGAACTCCTTTGTGTGAAAGGTGGAATGTATTTCTCTCCCCGAAGGACAAGGAAAATTCATTAAATTCCCAAGTGAAAAAGTGCTTGAAGGTTGAGTGGAACAAGTGAATATAGCGGGGCAGCTGGTGCTGTAGGATATTGGCTACTCACTGGGTCAGATATTGGTTGGGTCTTAGCATATGTCTTGTCTTCTCTTACTTATTGCCACTCCTTCAAAGTCATTCAGCCATCCTCTATTCTAGCAAACAGTCATGATTTCTCATACTGCTACTAACTTTTTATTTTTTTACTTCCGCTCATCTATAATTGAAACATTTTCAATATGCCTCGACTCTAAATAACTGTCTCTTGTAAAAGAACAGATAGGTATCTCATTTAGGCAAAAGAAAAAAAGGAAAACTGAAATTATTTTTGATGAAAATTTTAAAGCCCATTATTCATTAAAGAACTTTTTGTTGTTCAACGTTTAGACCACTTTGGTACATTTTCGTGTAAAATTAATATATGATTAACATAACATATATGATTAACATTTTTTAAACTTTAGTAATAATATATATATACACATACATTAATTTGTTATTAAGTAATATTGAATTTAGTTGTAACAACGCAATGTTATAAATTTGAATCCCAGGACCGGGGGACTGTTTTAAGCACATGATCCATGTTTAAGCCAACATGTAGCAACTCACTGAAACAGGCATAAGGAGTGATGACCATATCCTATATTGTATCGTGTACAGTATGATTTAACAGATTTGCTTGTCCCTTTTTACTTTCACTTATCTATATATGAAATATATAGTAAGGGAAAGTATTGTGATCGTGAAATTTTTCGAATACCATTTTTCAACGGAAATACACGTTTTAGTGTCTCCTGAGTCCAAATATCCAAGTTCCGCGAAAAGGTCTGGGTGTTGTGTGTCTGTTTGTGGTAACTCTAGCGCAAAAATGAAATATCGTACGGAACTGAAATTTCATATTTAAGACTTCTATACGCCCGAGATGTTACAGCAACTTTTTCACTAAAATCAGCTGACCGTAAGTCCTACTTTATGTCATGCATTTAGCACCTTTTTTCGATTTTCTTAAAAACGGCTTTAACGATTTTGTTTAAACTCGTTATATTGATGTAAAATTTAATAAGTTTTAATATCATGTAGGTTTCATTTTGATTGAAATAGTCTGATAGGGCTTAAATGCAGGTATTTTAAATTGTCTTCCTCTAAAGTACCAGTAATTTTGTAGATTATATAAAAATAATTATATTATCTTGTTATCATTGATAATTAACAGCAAAATATGCACGTTGAGCGAATTTGATATACAACTATCGGAGAAAACAAAAAATATTTGTTTATGCATTTATTGTGTTTTTGAACACAACAATAGTAATATTGATGTATGATATACCCTTGGATAGCTAAATATTTTAGAAAAAAAAAATTATCTGATTCACGGAATTATAAAGGGTAATGGAGAGTGACGAAAAGCCGATAAAACTAACTGTAAAATTCATGTTGACGGTGCTGCATCCTAGCAGCTTATCAATGAAGCACAGCGCGACAATTTTGTTTTTTAACATAAGAACCATAATAACTGCAATATAGACGTATAATATACCGTTTGAAAGAGAAGAACTTTAGAAAATATATTAACTTATATAAAAACTTGTAAAATTGAATAAAGAGTAATAAAAAGCCAATAAAACTAACTGATTATTTTAGATAATAATATAATAGAGTTTTTAATAAAACATATGTTTCTATATTAATTCAATTTAAATTATTCTTTAACGGTTTCACTGATTTTTATCTCCAACTGTATTTGGAAATTCTTTAATCGATTTTTAAAACAGAGGTAAGTGAAAGTCGTGTGTTTCCCGCACTAGATTTTATCAATAACGCTTAAATAAAGTAAACTACGTAATCCTTCTACCTGCAGCTACTTATCGGATATGAACATTTCATTATACAGATAAATCGTGTTGAATCATTAAGCAATGAATCTCATATTGCCGATGGATTTCTATTTTAAAGTTTTACAAAAAAAAATGTGTTCTCTATATTTTGCCTTTCACTATTATTGTTGATATTTAATTTGATATTCTTTAAAAAAAAAAAGAAAAAAAAAGCATATTCTCAAAGAAGTTAGTTAAGCCATTTATAAGCAGTTATTTATCCAAAGTTTTAGAATAGTTTTCACTATTATAGGGCTTGATAAGAATTATTATTATAATAATTGTTATACCAGACGTGTTCAACCAATGGGAACGGAGTTGTTGTTGTTGTTGTTTGGGGTTTTGAGGCGTAAAACCCAGGGGTCATCAACGCCTATAGTTCTCTTTAAGTATAAATAAATAAATAAATCAAAACTAATAAACTAGGCGTATAATAATTAGATAAAATAGTAAAAAAATAAAAAAATAATTAAAAAAATAAATAAAATAAAGATAAGTTAAATTAAAAGACTATATATTATTAAATATTAGGTGTTTCTTAAGAAACCTGAACAGCGCCGAGATGTTGTTTTCATTATCGGAAAGTATGAAGGATATATTAGGTATAAGCCCAAATTTGTTTAAACCTGTCCTATAAGAAAGGCATTCTTCTAAAATGTGGCTGATAGTCAGGATACTGTTACAATGTGGGCACTTAGGAGGTGGTTCCTTGGTAATGAGATGAAGATGGGTCATGTTAGTGTGGCCAATCCTTAATCTGGCCAGGACAACTTCTTCTCTGCGGTTTGAGCGACATGATGAGGACCAAGGCCCCACTTTTGTTTTGACGACTTTCAGTTTGCTAGCAGGACTCTCGTCCCACATGGACTGCCAGGCAGCCGATATTTCCTTTCGGAGCGGCTGAGACATATCTCGCGGTGTTAGGATAGCTACACCTTGACCCGGAAGGGTGAGCGCCTGTTTGGCGGCCCTATCCGCCAGCTCATTACCCACTATCCCCACATGGCTTGGGATCCAAATAAAGCATACTGTCTTTTCCAATTCTTGGAGCATGTGGATATATCGGTGTATCTTTAGGACGAGAGGTTGGGGAGAGTACATGCTATTTAAACCTTTTAAGGCACTCAGTGAGTCGGTAACTATGGTAATTGAGTGTGAGGGAACTGACATAGCGTAGTGTAAAGCTGAAACTATTGCTTGAAGCTCTGCAGTATAAATGTTACATAGTTTATGTAATTTTATTTTGTGTGTCGAGTTGTGTGTAACGAATGAGCAGGCTGTAGATTCTTCTGATTTTGATCCATCTGTATAGATTAAAAAGGTATCCGGAAGAGTATGGAGCAGAGTGGTAAATTCATTTTTGTAATCGGAAGGGGAGGTATTGGTTTTGATTAATCGTGACAAGTCAAGCATAATATAGGGGGGTTGGTGAAGCCACGGAGGGTTTAGAGGTTCTGGTTTGCAGATAGGTAAGCTTTTAAGGAAATCGATGGCGGAAGACATTCTTTCTGGGTTGAGTTAGGTTTGTTTCTAAAAGCATTTGTGAATTTTGGTTTAAATATGGAGCTATGGGTAGGATGATCAGGTTGGAGAATTAATTTCGATATATAGTTCACAGCTAGTTTTTTTCTTCTAAATAAAAGCGGAGGTATACCTGCTTCGGCATGGGAACGGAGTTATTAGGCGAGCTAGGACTGCGGACCAATGAGAAGGCAGGTTGGAGCCAATGGGCGGGGGTGGGGGTATGATGGAAGGACTATCATGTCATTAGCCACCGCCAATTACGTCATCCGTCTTGATTTCATCTCTCCCCTCCCCCTCCGCCCTAGCTCTAGGAGGCTGTGGTCAGGGAGGCAAGATTCCACTTCTCAATCTTGATTAGTGTAAGGTATTCCAAGCAAGTGAGGTGAATGACTGCTGAAATCGTATCAATGATTATATATATATATATATATATATATATATATATATATATATATATATATATATATATATATATGTGTGTGTGTGTGTTGTGTGTGTGTAATATGTTATCTAAAATTGACAATATATTGAAATATATAATATGTCTGGCCAACAGTCAAAAGAAAAAAAATTATTATTTACATTGAAAAAAATTTAAAAAAAAATGTATACAACAAAAACTAACCATTGCGTTTTAATCATCTAAGTACAATTGAGACGTTGATTTCTAAAAGGCACTATATCCATCCTAGAAAATTTTACAGGAAGCGCAAAAATTTCTTATTAATTCATAATTAAACCAATTTATTTGATGATTTTCGCATTTAAATCTAGATTTTTTTTTACTATATTAACAACACCATATCAAAGTTATTTAATAAAATGTTTTAGTATGCTTTGGAATGAAATTAAATTCTTAATTAGTCTCTTTATCTCTTCTTAATTAGAAAATAATTCCATTTATAAGTCGCGTTTAAGTGACTTGAGAGTTCATCAGATAATATCAAATCGAAGATTTCGATAAAACTAAATTATGAGAATACAAAATGTCATAATATCAATTTCGTAAAAAATGTCCTTTAGTACCTTTTAGAAATGAAAAGTTAATGAATTAATAAATAAAAATTTAAATTATGCAATAAAATATTATTTTCACTCATTCAAAGTATTATATCTCTTATTTCTAGTGAGTATATATATATATATATATATATATATATATATATATTTATATTTATGTGGATATATACTCTAAGCTGATTCAGTTGTAAAGAAGCAGTTCCCTTATATTTGTATCTACCTCCAGGGCTGCGTTCCTGTTTTATTCGCCTAGTTGTCCGAATTCAGACTGGACGAACCTTTTCATTGTCAATTATAATATTTTGGGCCACTAGATTGTCCACTATGTTTTTTATGTTTCTATCAAGTCCGATTTTTTTTTTTTTTTTTAATTATGACCCTTTTTATAAAACTTATTTTCCCCTGAGTTCGTTTAAATTGTTATGAGTTTTTGTTTACGCTCATAGAGAACCCGTCTTGATGGAATAAACTATTATAAACGGTATTTCAAATTCTTTATTAACTCTGAAATATTTTTTGCTCGTTCAGGTGACTCTTAAAGAGTTGTTATAGGATTTTCACTTGATATTACCTACTGAATGTTTTATAACATCCCTGCTTTCATAACATTTGTCAGTTGTCATTTAGAACGTAAAGAGGACCGCATGGCATTTGGGTATTTCTTTTAATATAATATATTTATTTAAGCAATCACATTTCTCTTCAGGTAATCTCTTAACACTTAATAAAGTGATAATGACCTTAATAGTTCGGGAACGAATTACAATACGTCTGTTCGCCCTGCCATATTGCCTGATTGGATTCTTATATATATATATATATATTATATATATATATATATATATATATATATATATATATATATATATATATATATATAAGATAAGTTATTCCGTAATTTATAATTAAAAGAATTTAATAAAATTTAGGTTAATAGTAACTTGTCCAGCAGCACTTTTAATACTGACTTTATTTTATCATTTACATGAATGGATCGATTATATCGATTACGATTAACTAGATTTAACATTATATCATGTGGGTATAGATACTTGACAAATATATATATGCCAAGTAATATATATATATATATATATATATATATATATATATATATATATATATATATTTTTTTTTTTTTTTTTTTTTTTTTCTTTTGTTCCTCCTATGGTAAACTCAAAGAAGGAGTTTATTAATTTTTTATGTACATGTTCCATGCCTATTCTTAGGCACACTACACGTAATCTATGTTATATTTCACAAATTATTAAGTTTACATTATTTTGATCTTCATTTAAAGCATTAAATATATCAAAAAATAACAAAAATAAGATTAATTTAGAATCAATCAAAAATAACTAACAAAGAAAATAGCTTAAAAATAATGTTAATTACACCTTTCAATATTTTTCAAAATTAGAATAAAGCAACTAAATATATAAAAACAAAAAAGAATGAATTTAGCACAACAAGAATTACATAGACTGAACTGCCTTTCTACAATCAGTATTAAGTTGGTTGAATTCTATTTTGTTAACGAAATTTATAAAATACTTTTTAAATTTTGTCATTAGTCTCTGTTCTGTTTCTAGCCAAGTCCCGTGCTCTAACATAACGTCCTGTATAAGTTAGGCTCGAATGTTGTCTATTTTCTTCAGTCGAATAGTAGCTGTCGAAAATTGTGTATGTTACCATTGCATAGACATGTGTCGTCTTGTAGTATGTTAAAGCGTTTTAAGTATTGTTTTGTTTGTCTATGTTCAGTCAGAAATTGTGTCACCTTGTAATTACTACTTAGTATGTGTTTGTAGTTGTGTAGGTATATATATATATATATCACTTATACCAATTAATAAAAAATAAATCAGTATTGACTTGGCGTTTATTGAACTAGTCAGTGTTTTATTGTGAAAATCGTAAATCATATTACAGATATCGAAAGAATCTTCATTTACTTTCGGATTTCGGGAATTTACCATAATTCATGAACTTGAATTATCCTCACCTCTTACAGGATTTAGTGATAATAATCTTTACCAAATTTAAAACTATAATAATAAAATAAATTAATGTTCAGTTCCTAATGCTTTGCTAATTGATAAAACTGTCATATATTACTTCTCGAATATTCTTCTGTCAGCACGTCATGTCTCATATAATACTTCTTCAACCTCAACAACATTTCTAGTTCTTGGTTGAATGGTTGAGAAGGCCGTATGTAATTTGGGTATTGTTTAGAACACTAATGGCTTATACTCACTCTTCTAATATAGATATTGCAAAAATAAAATTTCTTTTTAGATTACGTCTTAAAACTTGATTAGTTGATAGCGGTCTAAATATTTCGATTCTTTGCATATATACATATTGAGATAAATAAATATCGCTATATTAAAAATGAACGTTTTGTATTTAAAGCAGGAAAAAAAATATTAAACACTAGATAAGAATGTAGTTAAGTAGGATTTTGATTAATAATATGACATGTTTTCTGTGTCCCTGGTTCCAACCCCTTCAGGTTCGTTAGTGAATCTGACAAAACCGTGAGGATTGATCAGTTCCCACAGCTTAGGATCTGTAATACGATCATTGCCAAAGTAGTAAAAACAATATCCTAGCAATCTCTGTACAACTACATATCACGTGATAAGTAGTTTCGTTTTCCTTCTTGCAGAATATATCTCATTGGACACATAAAAAGGGGCATTTACTATCATCCTATGTAATTTCTATTGGAATGATTGTATGATTTTGATGTTGGACTTTTTTTGCTGTTCCCCATAACTCGATGTCATAAGCCCCAATATGTTTTATAAATACTTCATAAATAGTTGGCTTATTCAGCATGATGATTTTGAACATTTATCTAGTTCTCTCGAAAGAAGTCCATATCGTTGATTCAGTTCTTTTCTTTTTCTCTTGAGGTGGTATGCCCATGTCAGTCGTTTGTCAAGGTAAAGAGCTAAATAACATTTTGAGTCGTATACTGGTATAAGAATGTTACTGAAAAATACCCGAGGGCAAGAGTCGTGTTTTAGAAAAAATAGACGAACCGGATCTTTGATTTATTATTTTTTTATTTTCCTGTCTTCCAGGTGCTTTTAAAGTGCTCGAGAAGCCTTTGAGGCATCTTTGTTGGATATCAAGATAGCTGAGTTGTCGATGTCATTGGGCTGTCAGAAAATATATATTAAACAGTATTGGACCTAGTAGGCTGCCTTTTGGAATACAATAGAAGAGAAAATAATTTTTATTCTGTGATAGGGTCCCTTAAGAATAACAGATAAGTATAGTTGAAATATACAATATGTCTGACCAACAGACAAAATGAACATAAATAACTACTATTTACAATTATGGATAAATATATAAACAAAACAATAAATAAATGAAATAACAACAATCATAAGAAGCTAATTTTGTTGAGAATAATGAGAAGTAAATTAATTGATTCTAGTGGGTAGAGCGCCAGTCTACTGTGCTCCGATTTCTGGGTTCCAATCCCGGCTGTGGCGGAATATTATTTACCCTGTTATTTCGGTCGGAGGGAGGGAGGGGAGGGCAATCATGGGGCACACCCAGCCTCTATAAAGTGGGTACCCGAAAATGGGGAAAAAACCTGGCTGCCGAATCACCTCATTTCACGGCCGTTGGCCTAGAAACAGTACAATCTCTATATGTACTGAGCCCAAAACTCTTCATAGTTGTAGTGGTACAGTTTTTTTTTTTTTTTTTTTTTTTTTTTTTAAATTAATTGATAACAGAGTTTAAATATAAAAGAAAGAAAAAATAAAATAAAAATAATTAGTAGTATTCTAAGAATAACATAAGCTTTGAAATAATAAATGATCTATATCTGGCCAAGTGTTAATGTAAGATAAACCAATTATCATAAATTTAAAAAAATATAATACAATAATAAGAAATGAACTTTTCCAGGGACAATAAAACAACTAAAAAAAAAATGTAACGATTGAACCAAAACATTTTTTTTTAGATAAAAAAGTTGAAGTATCATAAATAACTACTTGTGGAAAAAAAAATTGAATACAATCAAACTAAAATTTTTTGTCAGGCAGCGTTATTTTGGGATGCTAGTAGGTGCTGGAAAAGAGTGTTTCAGTAGAAAAAAAAGTATTTGAATGTGGAGAGGGAGGGAGCATGACGGATGCATGGATGGGAGGGAGAATTCCAGAAACTAGTTGAACGGGTCAGAAAGGAGCATTCTTTTTTTTTTGTTCTGTGAGAAGGGATATAAAGGTTGGATAAACGGGATCTCGTCTCTAGTTGATGAATTAAGGGTTTGAACTCCAGGAGATTATTGATAAAGGGAGGGTTTGTGAGTTGATGGTTGGTACTTGAGGCCTCAATTAGCCTTGAGGTACTCCTGCTTTTATTTGTTTAATACTAGTGTTTAATTTACATGAACATAGCTGGCCACGGGTTGAAAATATTACTAAATATATTCGACCTGTGTATGAATATATACACCTTTGGCATGATTTTTAAGGACTATAAAACTTTGTCTTTTTATGATTCGGATCTTATAGACAGCGAATATACCAACCTACATTCTGAAGCCCTCGTATCCGAATAGCTTTCATTTATAGAGTCGTCGAGCAGGCTTTTGATGTAGCACCTCAAGGCAAATTACATATCTTATTCATGGGAGATGAGGTCCATAAACCACTTGATAAAGGATTCCTATGCAAATGCTATACAAGAGCTGTTTCGCCTTCTTGAACCGAACCGTTTACTGGATTTCACCTCTCTCAAATCGATCAGTCAGTAATAACTATGGATTGATGAATTAATAGTTCACCATAACACGTTTACGCATAGTAAACACATTTGTGATTTAGTTCCAAAAATTCGAAAACTTCTGATTGAATCAAAATAAATGAAAAAAAAAACCTTCATTTATCAGTATGTGATTTCTTATATTGGTGACAAATAGTTTTATCTTAGGCTGAGGGAGAATCCCCCTCATTCCCCAAATACAATTCAAAGAAATAGTTCTTTCGACATGCGAGGAATAACTCATGCTTAGTTATTGAAACTTACTTGCAGTATTTACAAGACCTGAGAGACAAATGCCGTAACAATTTTTAAAATCTGGTGCATGAAACACAAGACTTTAACTTACCACCGTTGTAAAAAATCGATTAAAGAATTCATAAATACCGTAGGAGATAAAAATGAGTGATACTAATAAAGAATTAATTTAATTGAATTCCTGAAAACGTGTGTTTCATTTAAAATCTATTATATTAAAATCGAAAATAATCAGTTTTATTTGCTTTTCATCACTCCTTATTAACTGTTACAAGCTTGTGTGTAAGATAATAAGTATGATAATTCCAAAATCTTCAACTTTCCAACGGTATATTATACATGTTACTGCTCTTATGTTCAAAAAGAACAAATTTCATTAAAAAAATATTTTTGCATTTTTTTCCTTTAGTTGGATATCGAATTCGTTTAACTTGTATATATTTTTTTTAGATAATATATTTATTTATTCGGATATATTACAGATTGTTGCAATGGACAACATTAATATTGCTAAATGATTACATTCTTTTTTTTTTTTTTTTGTCCTACCCTACCTCGCCTTTGAAGGCTATACGGGGGTTTCTCGGACCAGGGAGTAAGGATGGGGTATAAATGCCGAGATAAAAGTTCTCCGGTACCGAGACTCAAACTCGTAATTTTATGGTTTCCAATTTTTAGTTCTCTGTGGTTGCTAGGCAACGCGCGTCAAAGAAACGCGCGCTAATCCACTCGGCTATCCCGCCCCCCAATAATAATGATTACATTCATACAATATTTACAATATAACAAAAGAAAAGTCAAATTACATAAAATGAAACTAAAATTAATAACCACTTGTTTCCATTGTCTTCCTCCTCGATTCCTGATAACCCTCCGAGGCGTCTGAAAAGAAGATGGCCCCGAGACCTTCTAGTTTAGGATATATTTAGAGTACTGCCAATAGGTGGTGTCTCTACATGTATTTCATGTCAATTTATCATATGTCCATCACATTTACTTGATGTATTATGTATACAGTTGTAAATATGTTTAAAATGAAAAAAAAATTATTAAAAGTATATAATAACAAAATTTATAAAATAAATAAATACAAGGTTAACAAATAAATAAACAAAACATGAACACACTCATACTTATATACAATATTTACAATTTACTGGGGAACCCTGGATGGAGTCCGCCCCCCTCCCTTCCCCCACTTGTGGAGGACAAGCAGAATCCGGGGATCCCTGCGCCTCCCTCTCAGCCGCATCACTGGTCAGAGCCAGCGGAAGCTGAGTGAGGGCGCCATAGTTTTTAACTTGTATATAAAGCCGTTATTTCTCAATGCTAATAAGATGATATGGTTAATCTTTTGAAATGTACGAAATGAAAGGTAATATAGAGAAAGGAATTACAAAAATAAGTCATTTAAGCACTGTCACACTATTTAAATCAGAGTGAAACCTACATCAATTAATCAACACCGTTAGACCTGTTTTTGAGAAAATCTTTAAAAAGATCCAAAATGCACAGTATTAAGTGGTTCTTCTAGTTAGACAATTTTGATGAAAAAGTTGCCGTAACATCACAGGCGTAGAGTTATCTTAAATATAAGTTTTCTTTTCTTTTATTGTTCTCAATGACGAGTCATTGTAATCGACTAGAAAAAAAATTTTTTTAAAAAAAATCCTCTATCAAAGAGATCGGAGGTCTCCCAGATCACTCACTCATTTAGCTTCTCTTCCGCCTTCTTCTAACTGTCATTTTAGCTATAGACATGTCGCTAGTATAAGTCCATTGTCGTTCCCATGCAGCTTACTATGAAAATGAGAATAGAGAGTTCGTAAGTATTGGTCATTTCTTGGTTGATAATCAGTATGTACGGTGCTGTTTACGTACCAAAAATCTGTCGTTATGAGCCTTAAAATTTTTTATTGAAACGATTGCAGGTTTCTATTGCTGAGCCATACGTCTGTGAAGCGTAAGGCTATGAATACAGTATAAATGTTTAATTTGGAAGCGATGATCCTTTGTGTAAATATTTGATTTTTTTTTTTTTTTTTTTTTTTACTTTCACTTACCTTTATAAGAAATATATAGTAAGGGAAAGTATTGCGATCGTGAAAATTTTCGAATTCCAGTTTTCGACAGAAACATACGTTTTAGAGTATCCTGAGCCCAAATGATTAAGTCCCGAAAAAAGGTCTCTGTGTGTCCGTGGTAAGTCTATCGTAAGAACACTAAGTCACTCGAAACCGAAATTTCGTATTTAAGATAATTATACTCCCGAAAAATTGCAGCAACTTTTTCCTAAAAATCAGCTAACCAATAGAGCCACTTTTACAATGAATTTTGCACCTTTTTACAATTTTCCCCAAAACGGCTCTAACAATTTCAATTAACTATCTTTATGGATGTAAAATTTAATGGGCTTTAATTCATGTAGGTTTCATTCAGATTAAAACAGTTTGACAGTGCTTAAATGCCTATAATTTAAATTTGCTTCCTCTAAAGTACCCTAAATTTTTTAGATTTCCAAAAATTACGCTTAATATGCATGCTAAAACAATTTGATAAACAAGTAAAGGAGAAAAGTGCAAACAAGTTTTATTATGCAATTATTGTGTTTTTACACACAAGAGTAGCAATATAGACGGATTATATACTGTTGGATAGTGATATAATTTAGAAAAATATTATCTAATAAACGGAATTGTAAAAGTTAATTGAGAGTGATGGAAAGCCGATGAAACTAATGGATTTTTATAGATAAAAATATAATAGATTATTTAATAAAACATATGTTTCTATTAAAATTTAATTTAATCAATTCGTTAACAATTTATTTGTATCTCTAAATGTATTTAAAAATTCTCAAATTGATTTTAACAACGAAGGTAAGTGATAGTCGTGTGTTGCGCGCACTAATTTTTTCCCGCACGATATTCAACTAAAAAGATAATTATAGTTTTATCTTCAGGGGGGAATTATAGTTGGGGTTCCTGAGTACCCAAAGGATCCTTCCCAAATCAATTAAAGCGAGTACTAGAGGCGAGTACACAGTCCAGCGGACCCGCTGTTGATTCAGGTCCGAACACCTGCGTCAATAAAGTTGGGCTCTGTCTGGATAGTCCGACCGTCTGCTTCATCTTCTCCGCGTCTTATTGTCCTGTATCCTCTAATTCTACGTATTATCACCTCTTCCTTTTGAGGTGGGTTCCTTTAAATAAAAAGCATAAATCTCTTTATTTGCTTTCGGACAAGCCCATACAAATGGAATTGAGTTTTGCAAAATTTATTCACTTACACATAAATCTAATAGATGTATTCGAATTTTAATGAATGATATAAGGTTTTTTTAACATAGTCATAAAATAAATTATAACTAAAGAAGTATACAACATAGTAATAAAAAATGTTTGGCCACACATGACTTACCTCCGTTGTTAAAATCCGTACATTTAGAGATTAAAATAAATTTTAAAAGAATTATTTAAACTGGGCTTCAATCTAAACGCCCTTTAAGGATCCAATAAATAAAATGCTTTATTTATTTGGCAATGCTGCCCGAATACATCATGTTGCTTAAACAACGCAGCATACTATTTCAATCTCTTGGACATATTTCACATACTTTTTCAATTTTTCTTTTGTTCTTTTCTAATAAAAAGTTCCAATATATACAGTTTCATTATTAATTACAAAACATAACCCGATTTAGTCATTTATTGTTGCCTAGGAGACTCTAGACCGTTTCTTTTAGAGTCATGTAATAAATGATGTAGAAAAGATAATCTCCGATCATCTTTAATTCATCCTGAAATATCTATATTAATTTTTACGATATGTATTATTATTCATAAAAAATTTTGACATTTGATTTGTTTTTTTCCTCAGGTGAGATCCGACTTCGGTAATTGAAGTCTTTGGTAAGCACAATATTTATATTTAGTAGTATGCACTTGGAGTAGTAGCCTATGCTTTGCCTGCTTAAAACGCTTAATGGGTCATACCGCTCTTATTTAGTTATTTTTATTATGGCATTATGTCCTGTTCTCGCATGTTTTTTAAAATATTTTTTTAAGTAATATACAGTAATTATGTGTACACATACACCACAAGCACAAAATTTTTTTTTCCTTTTCTTTTTTTAATTTCTCTGGAAGTTTTTCTTAATATAAACACTTAAATGAGCATACATTAACTTCCTTTTGCCAATCAATTACTTTATTTCATAAGCATTCACATCTGTCAACGTTTCGGAGCTGTTTCCCCATTTTCATTAATATTATTTACCTTATTTTTATAACACCCATGAGGACGAATAGCAGTAAGCTATGAAGTGAACTGATGGGTTATATGTGAAAAAGTGTTTTTTTAAAAATAAGGTAAATAATATTAGTGAGTTTTAAATTAATTATGACAAATTGGTAAAGATAATTTTTCAAAGACAAATATTTAAATAATATAATTTTATTTACTAATAAAAGTTTAAAAAAAATTGTTTCAGTCTTGAAAATGGGGAAACAGCCCCGAAACATTGACAGGTGTGAATGCTTATGAAATAAAGTAATTAATTGACAAAAGGAAGTTAAGGTGTGCTCATTTAAGTGTTTTTATTATATTTTTCTTTATTAATTTCTTTATTTGCAGATAGGCTGCTTGGACCATTCAAGTTTGTTTTTTTAACATAAAAGAATAATTATTACGACTCGTAACAATGGAAAAAGTGGGGGTATAGCTTCATACAAAAGTCACCCCTAACGATTATAAATTTATAATTATTCCTAGGAATTGCAAATTATGGATCTATTAAGTATTGAAAACTTGGAATTACGGCATTAACCTGAATTTTCGTATTTATACAATAGGTTTGTTATTTATTTTCCATTTTGTCTGCATGTAAGTAAAATCAGTAAATGAAAAAAAAAAATAGAAACTGGTATATCGAATAGGTATGTCTCGCAACACGATATGCTATGCCTGAAGCTTTGTTTGTTAACTATTAATTTGTAAACCATCTTTCCCTTATTATGTTTTCCTCATTAAAGGGTGCTTAATTATAGGGATAAAATAATGGGTGGCTAGGTATATGATATTTGACCTGAAGCCTATTCATTTATATAAAAAACTAGATATAATAATGATAACGGGATTTCCAGTTTCCGCGAACTCCTTTTAATCTACTAACGGATTTCGATACCGCTCTCACTATAATTTACTTTCCTGAAGATTTATAAGTAAAATACATTGCAATGAAAAGCTTTTAGAAGTAGAAAAATTAGGGATGATTTTTAATTCCTTCCAAAGGGCCATTTTAATACTTTCTTAATACCATAGTAAGACTTGAAATTTGACTTAGTGATACTTAAAACGCCACGTTTTCCTATCTATCAATCTGTAAACAAGATAAAAAAAATAGCATAAAAAAAAAATTAAATGTTTTTTTGGTGGTCCAATCATCTAAAAAATCAAAATAAATTATAACCCTACTATCTTCAAACTACTACAATTTATTTTACTATAAACTTTATTCCACCAGTTTTTAAAATTGAAGGCATGTTTACTTGGACTTTGCAAACGCAAATAGGATTAAATTGAAATATTTTAAAACGCTATGAACTTATTTTACAACCCCATCCTAAGAAAATAACCACTGTCGAGTATATATATATATATATAGGGTTGATGCAAAATTAATGCAGGTTTTTAGTAGGTATTGTAAATACGCCATATCTTTACTTTAACCATATATATTTAATCAAAATAATTTCCATCTGAATCAATGCACTTTTGCCAACGTTCAACAAACTTTCTTATTCCACCAGAAAAAAATCCGAATCCCTGGACTCAATGAAATCACGAAAAGAATTTTCAATGTCGTCCTGGTTTTGAAAATTTTTCTCCCTCAAAAAGTTGTCCAGATGCCTGAAAAAGTGGAAGTCTGTAGGAGAGAGGTCAGGTGAATAAGGCGGATGTTGGAGAACTTCGTAGCCCAACTCGTGCAGTCGTCGAAGCGTTGGTTGTGCAACGTGTGGTCTGGCGTTATCGTGGAGCAGGATCGGCCCCTTCCGATTCATCAATGCTGGGCAAAGACGTTGCAATTTTTGATTCATGCTGTCAATTTCTTGACAGTACTTGTCAGCAGTTATAGTCTCACCTCGATTGAGAAAGCTGTAGTGAATAACACCAGCATTATACCACCAAACTGTGACCATAACCTTTTTTGGGTGCAGGTTGGGCTTCGATAAAGGTTTTGGTTGTTCATCTTTGCCCAGCCATTGGCTAGAACGCCTTCTGTTGTCGTATAAGATCCATTTTTCATCGGACGTCACAATGCGATCGAGAAATGGATCATTTTTATTGCGTGTCACAAGCATGGAGCAGATTTCAAAGCGGCGATTTTCTTTTTTACCTTACCAATTGCTTCCAAGTGGCGTACAACTGTGGATTGGTTCACACCGAGTTCCGCCGCCATTTCTCGTGTGGTTTTGGTTGGGTCTTCTTCCACTTTTGACCTCAGCTGGTCGTTGTCCAGAGCAAGATGACGGCCCCGACCTTCCTTGTCTTCGAGGTCGAAATCTCCTCTGCGAAACTTCTGGAACCAACGCTGCACCGTGCACTCATTAATAGCCCCCTGACCCCACACTTCATTAATATTACGAGCCGTTTGCGCAGCGCTGCGCCCTAATTTAAATTCGTAAAAATAAATTTGACGAAAATCGCACTTTGACATTTTCGATTCAAGACCTTTGAACACACTGAACAAAACGATTTTACTAAACAAATTCATGGTGAAAGAGAGGGTATTAGATAAGGTTTGTTTTGGTATAATAATGATCAATGTTAGGATTAGCTTTGTTTACACAATTGGAATAAAGATATTGCAATAGAGGAAACCTGCATTAATTTTGCATCAACCCAATATATATATATATATATATGGTTTAGTAACTTTTCTCCATTACTAACGCCTTCATCTTGGACTCTGTACAGACCCGCAAAACTGTTAAGTCGTGCAAGTAAGAATGCCCACAGCCCCGTTCGGAAACTGCCTCGCAAACCTCTTTTTATCATTTCCTCTAACGCTTATCATATTTATATATTTTTATTCATTCAATTAAATAAGTACTTAGTTATAAACCATTATATATGTATATATACAATTATAAGGTAAATCATTTTATATTTTCTTCAACCAAACAATAAAGAACATATCCTTACTAGCAGAGCTACAAAATTCCGTTGTAACATGAAAGCCGAGATTTATTTATTACTCATTAAAATATTGCCTCAACATAAAAACGTATATTATTCTGATCTTCACATTCCTAACGATGGAACAACATTTTTTTATCATTCCTTTCTTGCCCGCTCTACTGATCTCTGAAATTCCCTACTTACTCATCTGCCACGCTTTTTCTCACGCCTTCTTTATTCCCAAACAGACGCTCAATAACACTGACATTTGAAATCAAATTGAAGTTTATTTATTTTTCGATTTTGTTTTATTTAATATATACATATTTATTTTTTTCTTCTTACACCATTGTAAATAAAAATTAATCGTGATAATTTGGTCTTTAGGCCAGAAACATTGTATACCTTAATAGTACATATTTGTTGTTCATAAGTGACTCTGTCTCAGAATAAAAATTGCTTTATATTTTATAATTTTTTGTGTAAACTTAAGTGACTCGTTCTTTCCACTCTCTCTTTACATTCCATTTATTTTTTTAAACCATAATGTTAATACTGACTTCGAGATGAGAGTTTGTTAACTTAAATTTATATAGTATTATATGAAAAACATTAATTTTCAGTGCATGTCGCATCTACAAGGAGAAACTGGCAAATAAAAAAGGAACATCGCCATGAAATTGGGCAAAGTCTCTTATACCTACAGTTTAAGAGTAGTGTTCCTTCGGGACTAAAAGAACTCGAAGTGGAATTGAACTTGTTCGGTATCGGGAGTAATTGTTTTGGGAATAGCTTTATTTTGTTTTAGATCCCTTAGACATTTACTTATTAAAATAGAGAAAAGGTATACCTTTGCGTTGGCATAGAGAGAATAAGAAGGATGCTAGAACTCGTTATATTCATTTCTGAATATGTACTTTAAAAACGGCCATTTTCGTTTGTTTTTTTTCAAAGTCTTTAAAAAAAGTTTTTAGAACAGTGTTTAGAAAGCTAAGTTTTTGTGATTGTTTTTTAGTCTATCTATAGATAACTATTTATAATAATTTTACCTAGAGAAATCGATGATGTGTGGAACTGTGCGGGTTGTCGACCACTTTCACAATGTTTTTGTTGTTATTTTCGGATTTACTAATAAACGTAATCCTAGACAGATAAGGCCAGATATAAGATTGCTGAACGAGAGCTAGACAAGTATTTGAGTTTAAAGTTGTATCCTTGAGAAGCTTCTATATAAGCTACACGGTAAGAGGAGGGGTAGGTAAAATCTATGAAAATGAGTTCTTGTGAGAGTTAACAAAAGTAGCGGGAGAGGGAAAAGGCAAATTTTTAAAATTAAATCTGGATATTAACATGAAATTTTAAATTTAAAAAATCCTTTAATTTCATTAAATCTTATTTTATTCTTTCTCGTCATATTTGTTATTCACACCTGTTATGAGCAATAAGTGACAATAATCAAATGCGCTATAGAAACATGGTCTACGGTCATGATAGGTAAGGGCAAGAAAAGTGTCCAGCAGCATCCCTTCCTAGGCTTTTATTTAGCAGAGGAGTTCTTTCATCCAGCTTCTTTTCAGCCTTCTTTTATGAGTCATTCAACGACGGCTAAATCACTTCGTAGGCTCGATAAGAACAATATCCTGGCGATGCCCTCTGACTAACAAATTCGGAAGTTTAGAGTGTCAGATACAGTGTCAGTATTGATAAATCAAGGAAACACAGACCCAATCATAGTATAAACTGCTACACTGATGGCCCACTAATGGACAGCGGCTCAGGTGCGGGGGTCTGGAGGAAAGACAAACCCAACTCTGAAGCTGTCATTCCACTAGGCAAACATACAACGGTTTTTCAAGCTGAACTACTTGCTATTCTCTATTGCGCAACTGACCTATGTGTCGAGAATACAAGGGGCAAAAAGATAAGTATTTATACTCATAGTCAGGCACTTGACGCCTTGAACAATCACTAAAGTCGTTGAGGCATGCAATCTGACCATTAACAATTTTGCTAGGAACAACAAAGTTAGCATTGAATGGGTACCTGGACACACTGATTTCAGTGGGAATGAGAGAGCTGATGAACTAGCTAGGAAGGGCTCAGCAACACTAGAACTCCTATGTGTTAGTTCAAGTTCTGCCTTTAGGACTATTAGACGATCCTATATAACCAAATTTAAACAACTTTGGCCAAACAAGGAACAAAAACACTCACTAGATTCCTAGATGGTTCCAGTATTAATAGAAGGAAGTGTCTACTCAGTATGAGTAGGCCTGCCTTCAAAAACATTACTGCTATTTATACAGGGCACTGTAAACCAACTACCACATTTTCAAACATGGTATCTCAAATATCCCTTTCTGAAGACTATCTAGACAGGAAGACGAAACATCTTTCCATATAATCTGCTGCAGTGACAGGTTTCAAGGTTAAGTTTCACATTTTTTTGGTAATGCCCGTTTGGAACAACCGGTTAATAACAAGCTAGTAGGTCCCAATAGCCTCTTGAAGTTAGATATAGCAACAAAACTCATATTTTAAAATCACAAATTGATTCGTTGGCGTACAATAGACTTATTTTGGTCGCAGTACAGTTTTTATGCCAGCTTTAAAAAAAACACAAAAAACGACCGCTATGAAATCTCAAAAAGAGAGTTTTTCTATGTGTCGATAACTGTTTGTTGTTTAAGTCCGAATGTAGAGTCTTATTTACATACAAAGAAGCTGCAGTTATTAGTCTAAAATGTTTTTATTAAAATGATTTCAGTTTTTGTTTGTGGGTCTTTTTTGCTAACCTATAAATCTGTGAGGCGTAAGTCTATGTGGATTTAAATTTATATAATAAAAGTAAATGATAATGTTAAGTCAAAATAAACAATTGTAATATACACATTATGAGAACATTTTTTTTTATTTATTTATATTTTTTTTGTAGGAACTCTTTTATGAAGAATTAAACATTATTTGTAATAAAAGTTTAAAAAAATGGTAAAGTTTTTATAATATAAAAAGTGTGTGAGAGTATATGATAATTGACTATCACATTAAACCTTCACACATTTTCATTCTTTACTTTTCTGTACGGTATCGATAACAGGCACCTAACCAGCCCTCAGATTCAGTAAGCGCTAAAGGCGCTGATCCCTGAACCATAAAGTTGGCGGCATACCTTGTAGTAACTAGCATAGTGCTAGAGCCTTCTACTGTGTCGTAGGACACAGACCTGAAAGTCATTGACTTTGTGACGGCTCTACCGCAAGCAACATCCCATTTCCGTATTACGGTGGGGTTGATCTGCCATACTCCCTGGCCCTGCTCGTCAATACGGTCGAGGATTTCCTGGGGAGTGACCATATCAGCTTGGTTGAACCACGCTTCGGGCGTGTCGACCCACGGTCCCACGGTGAAACCATTGGGAGTGGATACCATGCCTAACGCCTCTATGTAGTCACAGAGAACGGTAGGTAGCTGAATACCGCGAACGGCAAAGTCCAGCAATTCCAAGCTTGTGGATATGGGCAGGTAACTGATATCAGCTGATGCGCTCGATGATAACAGTCATATGTTACATCGTCTCTCAGATTTTTGCTTTTTTCAGTAGGAATTCGCTTGAATTCAGTCTGGAGAACATCACTAGACCTCAGGAATACTACGGCAGTGAATGTTGGAGAAACTTCGGTAAGCAAAGTTATAATTTACTTTGTACAATCACGAAAAAGTGAAAGGAGGGTCACTGATCAGCTGATTGCCGCTAGCTCGGCAAGCTCGGTCTTGCTTTTCTTTAACTTATCTTTCTTTTATCTTTAATTCATATCTCATTATTTATTTATTATTATTATTATTTTCTTAATCAATGAGATATTTTCATCAAGTCATGTCCTCAAAGTCTGCAAGTAAAAGATCTAGATCTGCAGGTTCTAACTCGTCTCCCACAAAACAGAGACCCCGCCGAGAACAAAATAAAAAAAATAATTCCACCAGCGACCGTTTCAGCTACCTCATTAGGATCTGAACCACAGTCCAGCACATCATCACAAGTAATAACTGATGAATCTCCGTTTTTTACACCGAATCCATTTGAGATCCTCCAAAATGAAAAAGAAACCATGGAATCTTCTCCTATACCCAGGGAACCACTACCTCCACCAATATTTGTCAAAAATATTAAAAATTTTAAACTGATGTGTGCGCATTTAAACAAAGTAACTGATCCTAATAGTTATTATTGTTTAAGTAGAACCAATGATACTAAAATATCTCCGACTACTGCTGAAACCTACAGAAAGATTGTAAAATATCTGACTGAGACCAAAGCTGACTTTCATACTTATCAGCTGCGCCAGGAGAGAGCATTAAGGGTTGTAATCAGAAACCTACATTCCTCAACACCCGTTGAAGCTATTAAAGAAGAACTGACAGAATTAGGATTCCAAGTGAGGCAAGTCACTAACGTTCTAAAAGATAAAAGTCCACTGCCTCTATTCTTCGTGGACTTGGAACCATCAGCAGGAGTCGAAAAAATCTATGACCTCAGTAGACTGTACTATACCCGTGTAAAAGTTGAAAAACCTTACACAAAGAAAGAAATAGTTCAGTGTCATAACTGTCAGGCATATGGTCATACCAAAAGTTATTGCCATCACATACCACGCTGTGTGAAATGCGGTGAACAGCATAAATCAGAAGAATGTACAAGATCAAGATCAACACCCGCTGTATGTGCCCTGTGCCTCAAGGACCACCCGGCTAACTACAAGGGATGCGAAATCTACAAGAAACTTAGAACCAGATACCAAAAACCTCAGAATCCGAATGAAACAGCTATACCAATCAGAAGCAGAAGAGAACCATCTAAACTTGTAAATTCTAATGTGTCATTTGCCCACTTGCTTGGAGGTGGAAGCCAGAGTCATGAGGTCGAGGCACTGCCGGAACAACTTTTTCCTCAACAATCTCAATCTCTTGTACAACAATCTATCCCTCAAAGTTTACCAAATCTTCAAAAAACTCCTCAACATCAAATTTCTCATATCCCTCCACCATCAAACGTCACAGATCTTACCAGTCTAATGACATCGTTCATCTCCGAAATCAAATCTCTTGTTATGCCGCTTATATCACTCCTTACAAATCTAGTATCAAATCTAATCCCTGCCTTGAAAAATCCTTAAATGAATTCACCTAACTCCTTATCCATTCTCCTTTGGAATGCGAATGGTGTTAGAAATCATACTGACGAATTGACAGTGTTGTTGCATGACAAAACAATCGATGTTGCACTTATAACTGAAACAAGACTAACGACTAAACAGTACTTCAAAATACCGCAATACATGACATACCGTACTGACCACCCAGACGGCAAAGCCCATTCTGCTATCATTGTCCACCAATCCCTCTCTCATCATTTACTCCCACTTCCCACCTATGATTTCCTACAAGCCACAGCCATAGTAATCAAGACTTTTTCCTTTCCGGTAACCCTCACATCTGCATACTGCCCTCCTAAACATTCCATTTCCAATTCCGAATTAGTTCTGCGCTTGCGCTAGTTCATTAACATACGTCGTTATATCGTCTCTTCTTTATGAACAGTTTTTAGTGTGTAATAATTGTTTTTATTACATATAAACAATTAGTGATTGTGCAACAACATTCGTTGTCAACAATGGACTAATCCTACTGACTGTAAGTAGTAATATTTACGATTACTTAGTTGTCGTATGAAGTAGAGCTGAGAAGCCTTATCTTTTTCGCCATATTGCGATCCCCACTCAGCTTCCTCAGCTTGCCAGTCTTCCACTGACCCCTGGAGGGGCCACGTCGCGCTCCAAACGACAAGGTCAAGGTCGCGCGGACGTATTTTTTTTTTTGTTTTATTTTTTTATTTTTATGTTTCAATGAGATACTATCACCAAGTCATGGCGGGAAAGGCAAGCATTAAACGCTCCAGGTCAGCTGGCTCTTCTGCTTCCCCGGTCAAGCAAAGGCAAAGACGTAATAACAAACGCCCTACGCCCCCCTCATCAGCTGCTTCTAACGAACAGGAACCACAACCCGGGACTTCAACGCAAGGGATGACTGAGGAATCTCCCTTTTTTACTCCTAACCCCTACCAAGTACTCCATATCGAGAAAGAGGTCATGGAATCAGAATCTACACCGAGAGATCCCCGCCCTCCTCCCATATTTGTTAAAAATATAAGAAATTTTCAACTCCTATGCACCCAATTAAATAAAATCATTGATAGCAAAAGCTACACATGTCTAACGCGTATCAATGACACAAAAATATCACCCGATTCAGCTGATGTGTACCGCAAAATAGTAAAATATCTTAGTGAAACAAAAGCTGATTTTCACACGTATCAGCTAAGAGAGGAGAGGGCATTAAGGGTGGTAATAAGAAATTTACACCCCTCTACACCAGCTGAGGAAATAAAGGAAGAACTGACGTCTCTTGGGTTCAAAGTGCGTCAGATAACTAATGTGATGAAAGATAATATAGAAGAATCAGGTGACAGGAGTAAAATTCCTTTACCTCTATTTTTTGTGGACTTAGAACCGTCTCCAGGAGTAGAAAAAATTTATGAACTGGAAAAACTCTATTACACGAGAGTAAAGATTGAAAAGCCATATGTAAAAAGAGACATTATACAATGCCACAATTGTCAAGCATACGGCCACACGAAAACGTATTGCCACCACATACCGCGCTGTGTTAAATGTGGTGAACAGCACAAGTCTGAGCAGTGCAATAAATCTCGTATAATCCCAGCAGTTTGCGCTCTGTGCCACAAGGGACATCCGGCGAATTACAAAGGCTGCGAGATTTACAAGAATCTCAAGTCAAGATTTCTGAAGCCCCAGCGCCAAGAGGAGACTAGACCGAGGAGAAACCTATCAAAATTCGTCGACCCGACAGTTTCGTTCGCCCAACAACTTGGTGGTGGTCACCAGTCTACTCAGTGTGAGGCCACGCCGGTTCAACATACACTCAAACATCCCGAACCTGAATCTCAACCACCTCAAAATTTTAATTCTCAAAAACTTCCCCAGCATCAAATTTCTCCTATCCCTCCTCCATCAAATGTCACAGACCTCACCAGTTTAATGACATCATTCATCTCAGAAATAAAATCAATAGTTATGCCTCTGATATCAGTCCTAACAAACCTAGTATCAAATTTAATTCCTGCCTTGAAAAAGCCCTAAATGATTCCATCCAACTCCATTTCCATTCTCTTCTGGAATGCGAATGGTGTTCGAAATCATATTAATGAACTAACTTTATTACTACACGACAAACGTATTGACGTAGCTCTTATCACTGAAACACGACTAACTAACAAACGATCATTCAACATCCCAGACTACCAAATATACCGAACTGACCATCCCGATGGAACAGCTCATGCCGGCACTGCTGTCATCATCCATCGCTCCCTCTCCCATAATTTATTACCCTTACCAGTCCATAACTTCCTCCAAACCACTGCTGTAATTATGCAAACCCGTCATTTTCCTATAACAGTAGTTGCAGCATACTCTCCTCCAAAAATACCTATTTCCGAAATCCAATTAAATTTGTTCCTTAATTCCTTAGGGCATCATTTCCTCATAGGTGCGGACTTAAATGCCAAACACCAGCAATGGGGAGCCAGAACTACAAATTCTCGCGGGCGAACATTGCTGTCTGCACTCTATTCCACTCACTGTAATATCCTCTCCCCCCATTCCCCTACCTATTGGCCTACTGATCCTCATCGTAACCCCGACCTCCTCGATTATTTTATCCACAAAGGGCTAGGACCTTTAAATCATTCCGTTTCCCGGCTCGATGACCTTTCCTCCGATCATAGCCCTCTTACCCTAACTCTCTCATTATCTCCTATTCCCAAACTCCCTCCACCATCATTCCTAAGAGGCCCACTTAATTGGAACCTCTTCCGCGAAATAATAACGGATGGAATAGACCTCAGAGTATCCCTCAAATCTCCACAAGATCTTGATGATGCAGTTGATTCCTTTACTACCCTCATCCAACAAGCAGCCTGGAATGCATCTTCACCTTCTCCTTCCCCAAAATACTACAGAAGAATCCTTTACCCCAAAACCTCCTAGATCTAATCCATACCAAACGACGCTCTAGAACCCTCTGGCAAAGAACCAGGCACCCAGACGATCGTAAATCCTACAATTTTTACACCAAATTAGCTAAAAAGAAATTAGATACCTTTCGATCCCAATCCTACAATTCCTATCTTTCTTCAATATCTATCTGCGACAATTCCCTCTGGAAAGTAACCAAAAAAGTTCTTAAATACCAATTCATCTCCCATCCCATCCGACGTGAAGATGGATCCTGGGCTTCGTCGGATGAGACTAGAGCGGAAGAATTTGCCAAATACCTTTCTAAAGTTTTTATCCCACACCCCGAGCTCAATCCTGCCCATACAGCTAACGTGAAGGAATTCCTCTCCTCTCCAATTCCTCTCTCTCCACCCCCTAAAGCTATTAACCCCTCTGAGGTCAAATTCCTTATAAAGAAACTAATACCTCGAAAAGCTCCTGGCTACGACCTCCTCAATTCTAAGATCCTTCGTCAACTGCCCCAAAAAGCAATTATATTCCTTACCTACCTCTATAATAGTATTCTCCGTACAACCCACTTTCCTTTGGTGTGGAAACACTCCATCATTCTCCTTTTTCCCAAACCTGGTAAACCTCCCAACGACACCTCATCCTATAGGCCTATTAGTCTCCTTCCGATCCTTTCAAAAATCTTTGAAAAAATCCTTCTCAAGCGTATCCTACAGTTAATTGAAATCCCTTTCCACCAGTTTGGATTCCGCTCACAGCACTCCACTGTACAACAAGGCCTACGAGTGGTTGACCATATATCCTTTGCCCTTGAAAACAAGCAATATTGCACTGGTGTCTTTCTGGACGTTGCTCAGGCATTCGACCGGGTCTGGCACGATGGCTTGCTTTTCAAACTAAAAACCCATTTACCCCAATCCCTATATCTAATCCTACAATCCTACCTTTCAAACCGTTCCTTCAGAGTCCGCTCTGGTTCAGAATTTTCCAATAGTTACCTGATCGAGGCTGGTGTACCTCAAGGCAGTGTCCTAGGTCCTGTCCTCTATCTCCTATTTACAGCTGACATACCTACAGATCCTGATACCTTCTTAGCAACTTTTGCCGACGATACTGCCATTTTATCAACCCAATCAGATCCCGAAATTGCATCTTCCTATCTACAAAGACATCTATCCTTGATTGAATTTTGGTGCGCTAATTGGCGTATCAAAATTAATGAATCCAAATGTAAGCACATCACCTTTACCCTTCGCCGCAGATCCTTCCACAAGTCAATTTTAACTCCATACCCCTTCCCTGCTCTGACACAGTCCGGTATCTGGGATTCTTACTAGACAAAAGACTAACGTGGAACCCACACACTCGACTTAAACGACAAGAACTCAACAGACGATACGGCCAACTATATAGACTACTAAACAGAACATCAAAACTTTCTGTTGCTAATAAACTACTAATTTACAAGACGATTCTAAAACCGATATGGATCTACGGACTCGAACTGTGGGGGACAACTAAATTTTCGAACATCAGGCGTATCCAATCCTTTCAGTCCAAAGTCCTTAGAGCAATAGTCAATGCTCCCTATTATGTTACAAACAAGACCTTACACAATGATCTGAATATCCCATTTGTCCTCGATCTAATCCCATCTAAATTCCTAAACTTCCACCAGAGGCTAACTCACCTTCCTAATCCTTTATCCCAATCCCTATCTAGCTCCAGCCATCCCTATAACCCTCCTCGTAGGTTGAAACGGCAGTGGCCTAGAGATCTCTTATAACTAAGCAATGCTGAGTGTTGGCAATGGCCAGCTTCTCCACTCATGCCTGAGAGTCTGTGGCTCTAGCGCCCTCTCTCAGTCTCCACTGGCTTATTAGACCGGTGACGCGACTGACTGAGAGGCGCTGGGATCTCCTAGCTTTGGGCCCCGACGCCCACTTGTGGGCGTGGGGGTTTAATTCGGAGTTCCCAAGGGCAGTATGTAAATATTGTTTATATATGTATGAATGTGACCAAGATTATTATTATTTATTTCTTTTATTTTCTTTTTATCTTTATTTGCGGTTATTTATTCTTCTTTATATTTTATTTATTTATATTTATTTTCTATTCATTAATTTTTTATTTCTTTATTTTTTGTACATAAGGAATGAATGAATTCTAATATCACTAATACTTATTGCCCAAGATTGTGGCAGATTGTATTATTTCTAAATAAATAAAAGTTTCAAAAAAATTCCGAATTTGTATCCTTCCTGGATTCCTTAGGAAATCGTTTCATTCTGGGTGCAGACTTAAACGCCAAGCATCAGCAGTGGGGTTCCAGAACCACGAATTCTCGGGGACGAAATTTGCTGTCTGCACTCAACTCCCGAAATTTTAATATCCTGCCTCCTGACTCTCCTACCTACTGGCCAACCGATCCTAACCGCAATGCTGACATCCTCGACTTCTTTATCCACAGCGTATTAGGCTCCCTCAACTTGTCTGTAACTCGCCTTGATGAACTATCCTCAGACCATAGTCCACTGATCCTAAAAGTATCTCTCACTCCAATTCCAAAACCCATTCCACCATCATTCATCCGAGGCCCTGTCAACTGGAACCTTTTCCGCCAAATCCTGACCGATAATATTGACCTCAGAGTAACCCTCAAAACCCCAGATGACCTAGATAATTCCGTCTATTCCTTTACCACCGCCATCCAACAAGCTGTCTGGACTGCCTTCTCTCCTAAACACTCCAATATAAATCCTCACCAAAATCATTTTCCACAACATATTATAGACCTCATCCATACCAAACGCCGAGCAAGATCATTATGGCAGCGCACCCGACACCCAACAGATCGCCGCTCCTATAACTTCTATTGTAGACAATTGAAGAGGGAGTTGGCGACCTTCCGTTCCCAGTCCTTTAATTCCTACCTCTCCTCTCTATCAGCTCGTGATAATTCCCTGTGGAATGTCACGAAAAAGATCCTAAAATACCATCAAGATTCCCATCCTCTCCGACGTGGTGATGACTCCTGGGCTGCGTCTGATGAAGATAAAGCCGAGGAATTCGCCACACACCTCTCCAAAGTTTTCACTCCTCACCCGGAATCCCACGCCAATCACACCGAAACATGCAAACTTTATGTCACCAATTCCACTTTCCCTACCTCCTAACGCTATTAACCCTCTGAGGTCAAATATCTTCTCCAAAAACTGACCCTCCGTAAATCTCCTGGACACGATCTCCTTACTCCCCAGATCCTCCGACAACTTCCGCAGAAAGCTATTATATTCCTTACTTATATTTACAACTGCATCCTACGCACCACCTATTTTCCTCTGTTATGGAAACATTCCACTATCATTCTTTTTATAAAACCAGGCAAACCTTCCAATAACACTTCATCCTACAGGCCTATTAGTCTACTCCCCATCCTCTCAAAAATCTTCGAAAGGCTTCTTCTTAAACGTATCCTACCCATATTAGAATCTCAAAATCTTCCTTCCCATCAGTTTGGATTCCGTCCTCAGCATTCCACAGTTCAACAGGGGCTCCGAGTTGTAGACCATATTTCCTCAGCTCTTGAATGCAAAGAGTATTGTTCTGGTGCGTTTCTGGACATTGCGCAAGCTTTTGACCGGGTATGGCACACTGGATTACTCTTCAAGCTGAAAACCCATTTACCCCAGTCTCTATACCTCATTCTCCGATCTTATCTCTCAAACCGTTCCTTCCGCGTTCGCTGTGGTGTAGAATTTTCGAACCTTTATCCAGTTGAGGCCGGTGTTCCTCAAGACAGCGTCTTGGGACCCGTCCTCTACATCCTTTACACTGCTGATATTCCTACACATCCTGATACCTTTCTGGCAACTTTTGCAGACGACACCGCCATCCTATCATCCAGTTCCAATCCTGAAACAGCATCCTTAAACCTGCAAAGACACCTTTCTCTTATCGAAGACTGGTGTAATGCTTGGCGTATAAAGGTAAACGAAGCCAAATGCAAACACGTAACCTTCACTCTTCGACGAAACTCCTGTCCGCCAGTTTACTTCAATTCCATTCCAATTCCTCCTTCAGATACAGTCCGGTATCTTGGCTTACTGTTAGACAAAAGGTTGACTTGGAACCCACATACAAGACTTAAAAGACAAGAACTCAACCGACGATTCGGACAGTTATACCGACTACTCAACAGAAAATCTGAACTTACAGTTGACAACAAATTATTAATCTACAGGACAATACTGAAGCCCATCTGGACCTACGGACTTGAACTGTGGGGGACAGCTAAACGTACTAACATCAAACGCATTCAATCCTTTCAATCCAAAGTCCTCCGTACAATAGTAAATGCTCCTTATTATGTTTCCAACTATACCTTGCACCACGACCTTAATGTTCCTTTTATTTCAGACCTGATTCCATCCAAATTTTCCAAATTCCACCAGAATCTCATTCATCATCCTAATCCTCTAGCTCAATCCCTATCCAGCTCCACTCATCCGTACAACCCACCTAGAAGGTTGAAACGGCAGTGGCCTCGTGACCTCTTGTAACATGTATATTGGAGTTCTAACATTGGCTAGATTCTCCACTCACGTGCTGTATGCTTGTGAATTGTATATAGGTATGAGTGACTGGTGTATATATTTTTATTGATTTTATTTTGTATATATGTATATTTTATTATTATTATATAAATTTATTGTTTTGTATATATCGTGTGAATGTAGTATGAATGTTGTAATTTATCACTATTAAAAATGTCCTAAATTGGACAGATTGTAATATTACTCAATAAAGAATTGTTTCTAAAAAAAAAAAAAAAAAAAACTTTTCTGTAATCTCGCCCTCATAATACGAAGACGCCATATTGATATATTATAGCAGATGTCACATTTGAGGAATTTTCAATGGAAGAAAAATTTTAATTGGATAGAAAAACAGAGTTGGAAAAAAAATCATTAGTGAACTGATCGGTTTAGACAAATTGACTCCAACTTATTTGTAAAGAAATTCATCATTTCAATTTTCTATTATTGGGGAAAGCAAGAAAATTATAAAAACCAAAATATTAAAAATTCTATTGATGAAACTGCACTCATAAATTTTGAGTGAATTATGGGATCAAACCTTTGCTTTGCTGGTTTCTGAAAAGGTGTCTCTGAGGCATGTGTTGTGACAACTCGCCGGTAAAGCGAGCGATAACGGTATTTATTTTTCTATTTGGCCTGACAAATATCGCTTCTACGTGCCTGCTTCTCAATTCTATGTTTGAAATCGTATTCGATTAGGGCTATAAAGATGTCTTATCTCAAAAACACTAGCGACAGCAGACTCTTCATTTTCACTTCCAGCTGAACTTTATTAGCAAAATAAATAAATCACTTTAATAATTAAAAAAAACATCAGAACTAAGATGAAAAAAAAATTAACAAGATAATAACCAGTAAAGTTAAAAAAAAAAAAAATATTCAGTACAATAATACTAATTTCAACGGTCGATTATAACCCCATCATGAGGAATTAATTAGTTCAAGTTCTTGTCTGCGATAAAGAAAATTAATTTAAATATACAGAGTTTATTGTTAAAGAAATACCTTACTTTAAAGTCATAAGATATGTAAAGTGTTAAATATAGAAGCTTGAAGTGTTCAATCATTTTAAGCTAAGTACGAAATAGTAAACAAGCGAGGACGGCTAACAACTCGAGTTGCTGGTTCGCTCGATTGAAAAAGACTTCGAGTACAAAGGCTTAATAATTTAGGTCTGTTGTAAGATAGTTCGAATGAACAGGCGAAGGGATGTTAGTAAAAATCGGGATACTGTTTTGTTGCTCATGCCTGTGTGGTTCTCTTCTCTTGGCCAGAGGATCTGTTTGATTTTTCTCAATGATCATTTTGGTTTGTAACCAGACCAAGAACAGAGGAAGCAGAACGACTTTCCTTAGTCACTTGTTACTCCTGCTTCAGATTGTTTTTGCTTCCTCAATTAAAAAAAAAAAAAAACCTGTATCTGTGGAAAATCTCTTATAACTTCCAAAGTGAAATGTCTAATAAATTTATGCCTTGCTAGATCCCCAATTCCAACTTCTCTGTCGAAAGAGTGAGACGAATGTCTCGGAAACTTGCAGTCCGACTATTCTTTTATTTACATTTTTTTTTTGTTTTAATGAAACCATGTATCTGTGTGAAATCTCTTATAATTCCCATTAGTTCCAACTTACTTATCGAAATGGTGTGACAAATAAACCTGAAAATGTCAGTTTATTTTCAAGTTTCCGACAACCTACAAGCACACAGCCTGCGATTCAGGTCAAGCCCGAACCCTGATATTTCTTTATAAGCTTGTTCTGCCTTGAGGCAATACGGATATTCGCAGCTGCAAGAAGTGAAATAAAAAGCTTGGGAACCACAATACTTAGTAATGTGCCGTGAAACCTTAAGGATCCACTTAGCTTTCAGTCTCAACCCGAAGGAGAAGAAATTCTTCAGAAATGTTGCACCTTTTGAAGTGGCCACGCAGCAATATCAACCAAGCAGCAATTGTCTAGCGTACAATACACCTCAAGTTGTGAAGTACTCATCGCTTTCAAAATAGAAACATTGATTGTTTCTGAAAACACAATGCCCAAAAATCTTGAGGATCCATTTAGCTTTCAGTCTCAACCCGACGGAGAAGAAATTCTTCAGAAATGTTGCACCTTTTGAAGTGGTCACGCAACAGTATCAGCAAGGAATTAATTTTTCTTTCGATGTAGTACGACAAATGTCTCTGAAAACTTGCAGGTGTATTATACGACACCTCAAGTTGTGAATCACTCGACGCTTTCAAAATTAAAATATTGGTTGTTTCTGAAACCAAAATACCAAGAAACAATGAGGATCCATTTAGCTTTCAGTCTCAACCCGAAGGAGAAGAACTTTTTCCGAAATGTTGCACTTTTTGAAGTGATTCCATTCTTTTCATTTGTTCTCTCGGAGGAACCTCGTTCATCTCCTGGGGTCTTCACTGAGCCCCACTCTAATGTTCTTCGGTAGATCCGTCAGACCTTCACATGTGAAACCTGCGCTGGTCTATGATGGTATGTTCGTTTTTCATTATTATACTAATATACTACTTATAAGATCGTTTATATACCCATGTCTACGCCAACACCATGCCCTTTGCTGCCACTATCCAGTCTCGATATCCTCGCTTCCTGGTATCCTTGACCACGCTGTGTCTCCATCTTAACTTGAGTCTTCCTACTCGTCGCTCTCCATTATGAATTTAGCTAACACCTTCTTTTGAATAACGCCGGCACTCATTCTGCCTCCTCATTTAAATTTGACAATGTTGGCCTCATTAAAACGCCAGTAGATCTGCTCATTTTTGCTCATTCTCCTCTCTCTATTTACACACAATGGACTGAAAATTCTTCTTAGAATTTTTCGTTCAAAAGTCAGATGGTCCATCTCGATTGCCTTGGTCATCGTCCAGGTCTCTGATGCATAAGTCAAGACTGGTCCGATAAAAGATCTAGTAGAGGATTACTTTGCTGCGCTCAGTCACCAGGTTGCATTTTATGTGTTGACTCATTCAATAATAACAACGGTTAGGCCATCAAAATCCTCTTTATTTTATCTACGCATCCTGCGAATACTGGATTCTCTGTTATTACAGAATCAATAAACAAAATAAATACGTCAAGTTTATGTATTATTCTTATAAGGGAAGAGAGAAGAGCATACCCCATATCATAATATCCCAGGAGGAGCTAAAATTAAGTGTTATGCAATACTGCCTGTAGTAGGATAGTTCTTTATAATTATAAATTTTAATAATTAATATAAAAATATTAATTAATATAATATATATATATATATATATTATCTTTTCTATATTAATTTTTCTGGAACCTTTTCTTAATATAAACACTTAAATGAGCCCACCTTAACTTTCTTTTGTTAATTATTTATTTTATTTCATAACCATTCACATCTATCAACGTTTCAGGGTTGTTTCCCCATTCTCAAGACTTATTTTTTTAAAAACACTTTCTCTTATATAACTCACTACTCCATAGCTTACTGCTATTCGTCCACATTGGTGTTTAAGCTCATGGTTATGAAATAAAATAAATAATTAACAAAAGGAAGTTAAAGTGTGTTCATTTAAGTGTTTATATACACATATATATATATATATATATATATATATATATATATATATATATATTATATATATATATAAACACTTATATAAATAAATAATTATATATATTCCACAATTATATAAATAAATAATTGAGAGAATATTAAAAAAGAAGTGCCAAGCTATTTTCACGAGAACTGATCCTAAATGTATAATTTTTGTTGTTAATTATCATTTATATTTTTCTTATAATCCTTATATACATATATATATATATATATATATATATATATATATAAATTCTTTTACAATAAAATTTGTTATACATATGTGGGCAGTATTCTTTCTTATCAAAATAGTTAATTTATGTTGTTTAGAAAAAAAAAAAGTGGGACTATGAATAAAATTGGAGGCTGTTTTATACTTCACAACTCTTTTATTAAAAATTAATGCACCACGTTTCGGCTAAAATGCCTTCATCAGGTGCAAAGGAACAAATTTATTTAGTGTGAGGTGGGAGGTGAAAGGTGGAACTTTTTTTGTTAATATATTAAAAAAACAAAAACTTTTTATAGTATTGAATACCTGATACTCAGAGAACTTAATAAGTAGAATCTTTACTGCAACAATATTATGATCATAGAGATACTTATGATCATCTATATAAAATTTAATAGACTAGAAAAAACAAGTAATAAAAATTAAAAATAATTTACATGTTATATATTAAAATAAGTTTAAGGTAGGAATTCGCAACGCAAAGCTTAAAAAATCGATCGTATCCGACCTATCTTTCCATTCAGGTATCAACACAACGTTATTTATGGCTTAAGAATATCAAAGATACATACAACTTTGTCTTCTAGCCCGGGATATTCTAAAATTATGTATTCTTCGTTAATTACATGTATTCATCGTAGATGCATTTTCAAGATAATTTTTATCAAGATCTAATGCTGTCACACTTCGCTTGTTTGAGTAGTTTATATTTTTTTTGAAAAGGTTCTATTCATTTCTACCTTTGAAGTCCTTGTTGCCACATTAAAATTTTAATCGACGTGTCTCAAACTTTAAACTTTTAATAATTAATTTTAAAAGAATATTTTCTATTTCTGATTGTTTTTGTATCCTGGAAACAATTAGTTACATATTCGTGTTTAGTTAGTTAGTAGCCTATTTTATCGTTAATGAATTTTTAACCTATTTTAAAAAAATCTAACGCTGTCAGACTTCACATGCTTGAAGAGATTATATTTCTCGAAGATGTCACGTTAATTTCTACCATTGATGTCCTTGTTTCCACATTAAAATTTAAATCGACGTTCCTCAAACTTCAAACTTTTAATGTTTAATTTTTAAAGAATCTTTCTATTTCTGATTCTTCCTGTCATGGGGAGTTAATATTTCTGGGAGAGGTTTCGTTTATTTCTGGCATTGAAGTTCTTATTGCATTATCAAAATTTGAATCGAAACATCAAAAAACTTAACTTTTATTGTTTAATTTTTAAAATATCTGTTTAAGATTTGTTTTGTCCATTCTCTTAATATTGGTATAATATAACCATATAATATAGAAATATTGGTTTCGTGTTCGCGTGTAATTACTTAGTCGCCTATTTTATCGTTAATGCATTTTTAATTCATTTAAAAACAAAATCTAATGCTGTCAGACATGATTCACTTGAAGAGTTTATTTTTTAAAAAGATTTTCCATTTATATCTACCATTGAATGCCTTTTTGCCTAATCAATATTTTAATCGAAAGGTCTAAAGCTTTAGACTTTTAATGCTCAAATATTCTTTTTTAGTTTTTATTGTTCTTCCTCGTAATAAAAATATTAGTTACATATTCGTGTTTAGTTAGTTAGTAGCCTATTTCATCGTTAATGAATCTTTCACCTATTTTTAAAAAATCTAACGCTGTCAGACTTCACATGCTTGAAGAGATTATATTTCTCGAAGATGTTACGTTAATTTCTACCATTGATGTCCTTGTTTCCACATTAAAATTTAAATCGACGTTCCTCAAACTTCAAACTTTTAATGTTTAATTTTTAAAGAATCTTTCTATTTCTGATTCTTCCTGTCATGGGAGTTAATATTTCTGGAGAGGTTTCGTTTATTTCTGGCATTGAAGTTCTTATTGCATTATCAAAATTTGAATCGAAACATCAAAAAACTTAACTTTTATTGTTTAATTTTTAAAATATCTGTTTAAGATTTGTTTTGTCCATTCTCTTAATATTGGTATAATATAACCATATAATATAGAAATATTGGTTTCGTGTTCGCGTGTAATTACTTAGTCGCCTATTTTATCGTTAATGCATTTTTAATTCATTTAAAAACAAAATCTAATGCTGTCAGACATGATTCACTTGAAGAGTTTATTTTTTAAAAAAAGATTTTCCATTTATATCTACCATTGAATGCCTTTTTGCCTAATCAATATTTTAATCGAAAGGTCTAAAGCTTTAGACTTTTAATGTTCAAATATTCTTTTTTAGTTTTTATTGTTTTTCCTCTTGATAAAAATATTAGTTACATATTCGTGTTTAGTTAGTTAGTAGCCTGCTTTATCGTTAATGAATCTTTAACCTATTTTAAAAAAATCTAACGCCGTCAGACTTCACATGCTTGAAGAGATTATATTTCTCGAAGATGTTACGTTAATTTCTACCATTGATGTTCTTGTTTCCACATTAAAATTTAAATCGACGTTCCTCAAACTTCAAACTTTTAATGTTTAATTTTTAAAGAATCTTTCTATTTCTGATTCTTCCTGTCATGGGGAGTTAATATTTCTGGGAGAGGTTTCGTTTATTTCTGGTATTGAAGTTCTTATTGCATTATCAAAATTTGAATCGAAACATCAAAAAACTTAACTTTTATTGTTTAATTTTTAAAATATCTGTTTAAGATTTGTTTTGTCCATTCTCTTAATATTGGTATAATATAACCACATAATATAAAAATATTGGTTTCGTATTCGCGTGTAGTTTCTTAGTCGACTATTTTATCGTTAATGCATTTTTAATTCATTTAAAAACAAATTCTCATGCTGTCAGACATGATTCACTTGAAGAGTTTATTTTTTAAAAAGATTTTCCATTTATATCTACCATTGAATGCCTTTTTGCCTAATCAATATTTTAATCGAAAGGTCTAAAGCTTTAGACTTTTAATGCTCAAATATTCTTTTTTAGTTTTTATTGTTCTTCCTCGTAATAAAAATATTAGTTACATATTCGTGTTTAGTTAGTTAGTAGCCTATTTCATCGTTAATGAATCTTTCACCTATTTTTAAAAAAATCTAACGCTGTCAGACTTTACATGCTTGAAGAGATTATATTTCTCGAAGATGTTACGTTAATTTCTACCATTGATGTCCTTGTTTCCACATTAAAATTTAAATCGACGTTCCTCAAACTTCAAACTTTTAATGTTTAATTTTTAAAGAATCTTTCTATTTCTGATTCTTCCTGTCATGGGGAGTTAATATTTCTGGGAGAGGTTTCGTTTATTTCTGGCATTGAAGTTCTTATTGCATTATCAAAATTTGAATCGAAACATCAAAAAACTTAACTTTTATTGTTTAATTTTTAAAATATCTGTTTAAGATTTGTTTTGTCCATTCTCTTAATATTGGTATAATATAACCATATAATATAGAAATATTGGTTTCGTGTTCGCGTGTAATTACTTAGTCGCCTATTTTATCGTTAATGCATTTTTAATTCATTTAAAAACAAAATCTAATGCTGTCAGACATGATTCACTTGAAGAGTTTATTTTTTAAAAAGATTTTCCATTTATATCTACCATTGAATGCCTTTTTGCCTAATCAATATTTTAATCGAAAGGTCTAAAGCTTTAGACTTTTAATGTTCAAATATTCTTTTTTAGTTTTTATTGTTTTTCCTCTTGATAAAAATATTAGTTACATATTCGTGTTTAGTTAGTTAGTAGCCTGCTTTATCGTTAATGAATCTTTAACCTATTTTAAAAAAATCTAACGCCGTCAGACTTCACATGCTTGAAGAGATTATATTTCTCGAAGATGTTACGTTAATTTCTACCATTGATGTTCTTGTTTCCACATTAAAATTTAAATCGACGTTCCTCAAACTTCAAACTTTTAATGTTTAATTTTTAAAGAATCTTTCTATTTCTGATTCTTCCTGTCATGGGGAGTTAATATTTCTGGGAGAGGTTTCGTTTATTTCTGGTATTGAAGTTCTTATTGCATTATCAAAATTTGAATCGAAACATCAAAAAACTTAACTTTTATTGTTTAATTTTTAAAATATCTGTTTAAGATTTGTTTTGTCCATTCTCTTAATATTGGTATAATATAACCACATAATATAAAAATTGTGGATGTAATTAGTTGACCGTTGAGAATTACTGGAAGGAATTAGTCCGGGTGGCGGTCATTAAATGAAACAACTAAATAGTTTCAACTATTTTATTGTTTGCCAACGTTTCGACCCCCTTTGTGGGTCATCATCAGGGCGCATGGTGGGAGAATGGAAACTGAGTTTCCATTCTCCCACCATGCGCCCTGATGATGACCCACAAAGGGGGTCGAAACGTTGGCAAACAATAAAATAGTTGAAACTATTTAGTTGTTTCATTTAATGACCGCCACCCGGACTAATTCCTTCCAATAATATAAAAATATTGGTTTCGTATTCGCGTGTAGTTTCTTAGTCGACTATTTTATCGTTAATGCATTTTTAATTCATTTAAAAACAAATTCTCATGCTGTCAGACATGATTCACTTGAAGAGTTTATTTTTTAAAAAGATTTTCCATTTATATCTACCATTGAATGCCTTTTTGCCTAATCAATATTTTAATCGAAATGTCTAAAACTTTAGACTTTTAATGTTCAAAAATTCTTTTTTAGTTTTCATTCTCTTCCTCCTGATAAAAATATTAGTTACATATTCGTGTTTAGTTAGTTAGTAGTCTATTTCATCATGTGTTTAACTACATAAATTATTAATTAAATTTCATATTGTTAATTGGGGATCTGGAAAAAAAAAAAAAAAAAAAAATTTCATCTTTAATGGATTTTTAACGTATTTTAAAAAAATATAACGCTTTCAGACTTCACATGCTTGAAGAGATTATATTTCTCGAAGATGTATAGTACATTTCTTGAGTTGTAATCCCTTGTTGCCCTCTCAAAATTTGAATCGAAAGGTTTGAAGCCTTAGACTTTTAATGTTTAATTTATAAAAAATCTTTTTAAGTTTTTGTTGTTCCTTCTCCTGATAAAATTATTGGTTACATATTCGTGTTTAGTTAGTTAGTTGTCTATTTCATGGCTAATGCATTTTAATTCTACTTAAAAACAAAATCTAATTCTGTCAGACTTCATATGCTTGAAGAGTTTATACTTCTTCAAAATGTTTGGTATATTTCTTGAGTTGGATCTTTTGTTGCCCTGTTAAAATATTCATCGAGTGGTATGAAACCTTAGACTTTTAAAAATTAATTTTAAAGAATATTTTAATTTCTGATTGTTTCTGTCTCAAGGTAAAAATCAGTTACATATTCTCTGTTAAGTTACTTAGTTGTCTATTTGATCTTTAATGCATTTTTAATCTACTTAAAAAATCTAAAACTGCCAGACTTCATATGTTTGAAAAGTTTATATTTCTAGAAGAGGTTTCGTTTATTTCTCGCATTGAATCCCTTGTTGCCCCATTAAAATTTTAATGAACGTTTCACAAACTTTAAGCTTTAATAATTAATTTTTAAAGAATATTTTGATTTCTGATTGTTTCTGTCTCTTAATAAAAATTAGTTACATATACATGTTTAGTTAGTTATTTGTCTATTTCTTGTTTTTTTGTTTTTGTTTTTTTGGGGGGGGGGGTCCTTTAGTCATACATTTTTTTATATTAGCATTGGTGCAGTATAAGTGTGATTGACAATTTGTCTGTTGTCGTATAGGCATGAATCCTCATGATAAGATTATTTAGATGTAGAGTAAAACTATTTCTTAGACAATTACAAATGTGGCTGTACTGCCCATGATAGACTTATGACTCACGATTCTTCCATATTCCTTTATATTGAAGATGTATTTTATAAGATATATATATATATATATATATATATATATATATATATATATATTTTTTTTTTTATTTTTTTTTTTTTTATTATTTTTTTTTTTTTTACGGAACGGCCATGGAGACCACGCGACACTTCATGACACTTGGTTTCTTTCTTGTTTTTCCTTTCATTCCACTTCTCTCTCATTATCTTCGCATGCCGCCTCTTTCTCTCCTCCGTCCACGCGACTCACTTTCTCGAACTTTTCTTCTTAACAAGAACCGTGATCTCCTTTAGTCTCTTGCCATACCCCTCTCTAAGGTTAAAAAAGGGTTATATATGTATTGTTTAAAACTGTCTTTTCTTTTTTTTTTTGGCACATTAATTATTGTAAAAATTATTACTTTGTCTGTAAGAAAGGCCCTCAGACCCTAAGACAATAAAAATCTAATCTAATCTCTGTCCAGACAGTCCTGGTCCGTTATTCCAAGTCTTGCTGTTTCTTCCTTCATCTGCCCGATCCTCCCAAGCTTTTGAATCTACGGTTTTTTTGGAATATTTCTTTGTTAAGTCTTCCTGGGGCCATTCTTACCATATGTCGGTGGAATTTCAGACTCCTGATCCTTATTTCCGTTTCTAGATCTCTTGTGACCTTGTATATTTCCTGATTGGATCTTAGCCTGTATCCTTCTTTTGTCTTTTTAGGGCTGTAAATCCTTCTTAGAATTCTTTGCTCTATTCTCCAAAATTTTTCCTGACTGGGGGAGGGGGTTCGTATTCGTTCATATGGTTTCGTCCCGTATAGTATCACAGGCTTAACAACTGTATTGTAGTTTCGTATTTTTGCTTCCGTGGATAGGTTTCTCTTGTTGTATATGTTACTGGTTGCAGAAGTTAGTTTTTCCAATTTGGCTATTCTTTCTTTGATACTTTCTTTTTCCGAACCATTATTACATATAGGCTCACCCAGGTACTTAAATTTATTTGTTACATTTATTGACCCGTATTTGGTTTCCACTGTTTTCTTTTTGAAGTCTGCGTCTATGGTCATTAATTTTGTTTTTTCGTAGGAGATTTGGAGACCCGCTTTTTTGGCTATTTACGTCACTGTATTTATTTGGTCGATTGCCTCTTCTTTCGTTTCCGAAATAAGTGCAAGATCGTCTGCGTAGGCAAGTGGTTGTTTTTGGTCCCCATACTTGCACCAACATCACTGGTTTTCCACAATTCTTTCATTATGATATCTAGTACTACGTTGAACAGTGTTGGTGAGAGACCGTCTCCTTGTCTGATTCCCATCTTTATCCGGATTTGCTGGTGGTTCCTCTGAATCTTACCACTTCCATTTTCCAAATATCCTCTTCTTCCTTTCCTGCTTGTCCTTTCTTCCTCTTTCCTGCAAAGGATTCTTCGACCACAATGGGCATCCTTTAAAGACGACTGATCCAGTTATGGATATTACATATCTCATGATATTAAGTTCACCTAGTTCCTGGTTATTCATAATGAACCAAACTGGTCTTGATTTGCCGTTAAAATGCTCCGTATAACATGGAGAAAGATTAAATTATTTTATTGAATGATATTACAATATGTCCTTATTAGGAAATTTATACTAGTGATCAAGTATATTATTCATATAATACTTAGAAAGCTATACAATAAAGAAATAATAAAATATTTACAAAGACTAGAAGTCATTCAATCCCCAAACATACAGCACATATTTAGGTATTAGAATATTTAGGTTGCGGTGTAAGGTATGGTTGGTGGCATAATAAGGAACATTAAATATTGTTCGGAGGACTTTGGATTGAATGCGTTTTTTGTTAGAAAATTTGGCTGTCCCCTACAGTTCAATTCCGTAGGTCTACATAGGTTTCAAGAGTACTGTCTTGTATATCAGCAATTTGCATTCAACAGATAGTTTAGAATTTCTGTTGAATAGTCTGTATAATTGGCCAAATCGTCGATTAAGTCTAGTATGCGGGTCCCAAGTTAGTCTTTTGTCTAGAAGGAACCCAAGATACCGGACTGTGTCAGAGAAAGAGTGCGGAGTAGAGTTAAAGAGAATAGGAGGGCAGCGTGGTGGTAACATGTTTATATTTATATTGGTTAAATTTAACTCCCTATTTTTTAATTTAAGAGAAGGTGCCTTTGGAGGTTTGAGAGCGCTGTTTCAGGATCTGAGTGAGAGGATAGGACGGATGTGTCACTAGCCAACGTTGAAAGGAAGGTATTGGGGTGAACAGGAATATCAGCTGTGAATAAAATGTAAAGGATAGGACCAAGGATACATCATTGAGGAACATCGGATTTGGCTGGATAATAATTAATTAAAGGGAACATTCTCCACGACAGCGAACCCGGAAGGAGCGGTTCGATAGATAGGATCGGAGGACTAGGTATAAGGATTGGAGTAAATGATTTTTGAGCTCAAAGAGTAATCCCGGGTGCCACATCCAGTCAAATGCTCAGAAAATGCACCCGAGCAGTACTGTTTATTTTCTAGGGCAGAGGAAATATGGTCGACAACATGGAGACCTTGTTGAACAGTAGAATGTTGGGAACGGAATCCAAACTGATAAAAAGGGATAATGTGGGATTCTATTACACGAAATATACGTTTGAGGAGGATTTTTCTGAATATTTTTGAAAGTATTGAGAGTAGGCTTAGGAGTAGAGGTCTATATGATGTAATAATGTTAAGAGGTTTGCCTGGCTTGGGGAAGAGGATTATAGTACAGTGTTTCCAAAAGAATGGAAAATGGGTAGCCAAATAACATGGAAAGAGAAGTTTTTTCGGTTATCGCTTGATTTTTTACCCAAAAGGTTTCATTATCTTATACATGATTTAATGAAGGCAGTTCATTATAGTTCAAAAGTATTTTATATTGTACTACTTACAAAAGCTGTAATTATTTCTTGAAAATAATATTCTTTGTCCTGCAGAATTCTTAAAATTCGTGTTAATTTCATTCAAGACAAGCCAGTATGACAGAGAATAAATTGAATCATAGCGAATTTCTTTTGCTTATTTTAATAATTACATCAACAGTTTTTCTTTGAATTTTTAGAACAACTAGTGAGGTATAAGCGTGATTTTTAAAATTACGGCTTTGTTGCATTAAATTTTGCTATTCGTTTGTTAAAAGACAATGTAAAAGTTTTGTTGAAGAATTTTGACGCATTCGCTTTTATATAATATTGTAATGAATTATAATATGATACATGGCTTGAAACCATTTTCATTTTATTAGGAATTAGTAGATTTTACATTTATAGATACTTAATAGCAGAATAAATGTGTATATACAGTTAATATTATTCAATAATAGCTATTGGTTAAAAGTGAGCAATTTTATTGTATTTTGGCAGGTCGGTGTAAAAACTAACAAGGTTTCGCACAGAATATTTATTGAATAATAAACTTTATAACTCGATACATGGGTACCTCATGATTTTACTGAGCTTCAGCAAGACCCCATGTTTCAAAACATACCGTGCAAAAATTGAAAGAACTGGGCCACGAAGTGCAAAGAGAGGCACATATTTTGCAGCTGAGGTTTAATAACCCATATATTAAGAAAGATTTTTTTATTTTTCAAAAAGTGTCCTATGTGCAAATTATACTCGGGACCATGTGTGTTGATCAACTATTTTCCGTCGGATTTTTCTAGATTCATCCTCAGGACATGGCCAACCTTCCGTAGTCTGTCTACATAAATAATAAGTACAAAATTGGTACAGTGTCAGCCGTGTTATAGCACTTTATGTGTATTTTTTGCTCTTCCTCGCCAGACTTGTGGAAAAAGTAGACCATTTTGTGGTATTTTTCTAAGAAAATTGACTATTTTATATTAGTTTCAACGGTATACTGAAACTAGTACTGTGGTCGATTGCTAAAAGTTAGATCGTTGTCAAGTAGCGTAAACACTTTCCTCATGATCTATTATGCTATTATCTATTATGTCCAGATGAAAATTTTTAAAACTTAAATCAACGATACTTTCTTATTATTAAACTATTAGGTAGGTACTAAAGACAATGCACAATGCTTAAATAGAAAGTTTGTGTTTTTCTATAGCACTATGGAGTGAATTCATGATAAGCTTTACACTGGGTATTTAAAGTGGTTGGGTAACTGGTGTCTCAATGAGTGGACTGAATAATGAAAAAATAGTATTTCCTATAGCTAAGAAAAATAAAATTAATAGAAATGAGGGGCGGGGCCTAATGAATAGACATTCGTACAAAGTTCTCAGATCCCGGCAGTGGCAGAAAAGTTATTTGATCTGTTATTCTAGCGTAGATAGACCATCCTGTGGTCCATTAAGCTTCTGTTAAGTAATAAAAATAGGCTTGGCTAACCTAAAGGTTCGATGCTGATACTCTTTGACCATACTTCTAGCCTCTACATTCCTATAACATTTTTGTACAATATTAAGCATTTTTACGTTTTCAAAATTAATATCATGTTTGTTATCGTTAGAAAGCGCTTTATGATTTATATTTTTGCAATTGGAAACGTGTTGCTTTGTTTTAGTTTCTATAATTTTAGATGTTTCCCCTATGTAAACTTTATGGCAATCTACTTTATAGTTAGCATTAAGTTTATTTTCTATTTCTACTTTTTCCTTCATATTAGTAATATATGCATTTAATTTATTGTTATTATATAGTCCAAATTTTATATCATTATGGTCATATTGTTTAAATATAGTTTTTTATTCTTTCAGTTAAGCCTGGTATGTAGTTTATTTTAAAAAAATTTTACTGTTTTTTATTTATTTCAACTCGATTACTTGTTTGATCATTGTCATTATTTTTATTTTTATCTATTTCCATATAATTCATAAATTGTACTTTGTCTATTTCCTTTATTTTATTATTCTCTCGGAGGTTCTGCGATCGTGTCACACCCCGGTCCTCAGTACTCCGTCCCTCCAGTAATCTCTATCAGTGCAGTCATTATCTGCCAGGCCTCTGGCTGCTATATTCTCTCTCACACCCTCTACTTACCTTTCTTCCCCGTTTCTCTTCTTGTGAGGACAGTATTTAACTAATCGAAGAGGCAAACGTGTTTCATCCATTTCCATGCCCACATCAACCTTCTTTTACTAATTTCTTCAAGAGTGTTTAGTTCGGCCCCCATTCTTTCTCATATTTCATTATTTTGGAATTTTTCCAACCGAGGCAGGGCACAGCTTCTTTTCCAAACTACTTCTCTAAAACTCTGGGACATTGTTCATATCTATGTTTCTCTAACACGTTTCACAGCCTTGTGTTATTGTAAAGATGTTTTAGTGTGATTTCCAATGCCATTGAATATGAGCTTACGCATTGCAGGAAAGAACTGCGATTTTCAAACGCGTTCTTCAAGTACTAGCATGTTATTTAGACGGAAACGAATATATATGTACACTCACGATGTTGTTTGAACTTAGGGTATTCTGGCTACTATACAAAAAGAAATTGTTGAGAACCATATCCTTAATACGGAAAAAAATACCTAACTTTATATGCCAAAGAGGGTTGATTTGGAGTTGGTTTTCCTTGGAAATGTCATTATTAATAACTGAATAAATGTCATTATAAATATGACTCGAGGTACAGGAATATGTCCAACTTTTTAAAGACATCCCTATCTACGGGGAGTGCACTAGTATCCGTACCACCACACAATGGGCATTCGGTGGACATAGGACCAATATCTGAAATGTCGAATTTCCCCATATTTGTTTGGTTAAGCTGTTCTTTTTTGTTTCTATTATCATTGTCCATCATCAGTTTTTTTCTAATTAAAAATTTAAAATCCTTATTCCGCTAATTAACTTTATTATAATAATTTAAGATCATACAGCTTAAAATTTTATAGATAAAGCTTTTAAAGCTCATTCAAGTTTTTATTAATGAAAAACATAAAAAAAAAAAATTAAATATTCATAAAGAAAATCGCTTAAAATCGTTATCGTTAAAATCGCCCAGAAATTTATCACCACATAAATTAACTAGAAGGTTTATAGTTTACTTTCCATTAATAATTACCTGCGGGTTCGTGCTGGCTTACGAAAAAAAACTTTCTTTTTTTAATTTGTTTCGCTTTTAGCTCTTGCTTTTTTGTCAAATGTTATACCTATAAATTCCACTTTCTTTATTTTAAATGTTTGTCTATACATTATAAACGTATTATTGTCTTTAATTCTCATGAATCGTGAAAATAAATTATCACCTGATGCTCTAAAATTGTTAATAAATTATTTTTTTCAACTTTTTTTTAATATTTTACTAAACCAAATATTTTAAATTGATAATTAAAAAATATTTTTCTTTTGTAATACATTATTATGTACAAACATAATTAGTTAAGGTAACTAATTATAATATTTCGAATAAAAATTTGTATGGATTTCGTTTATGTTTTTTTATTGTCAAGTGACTACTCCTCTTAGATGGAAAATAAGGGGGTATGCCCAAAAACTCCGTAATCCTTTTATACAGTTGCTCCTATCAAAGAGTGTCTTAAGTATGAGTTTCTATAAATAGGATGTGAAAACAATTGACGTCAAATCATAGGATTCCAACACTCTGTACTTTAAAATTAAAATCTGAATACAGAAATCGATTCCTCATTAAAAAATAATGGGGGTCTACGTTTTACCTTATTTTTAATACTATTCCAATCAGAACAATGCTTACATAAAATTCAATCCCAATTAATTTTACATCAAGATATAGAGTTTAAACAAAATCTTTTTTAGCTGTTTACGGGATAATCATAAAAATATACAAAATCCGCAGTATAGTAAGGGAAATCAGTGTATTTCCGTTGAAACTAGAATTCCAAAATTACTAATAAAAACCCATTCCTTATTTCTGAGCAAACTACAAACATTAACTTATTTGCCACACAAAACTAAAGTAAAAATTTAGTTTTGACCCATAAATGGCTATTATTTAATTAAATATTTTAATAATGTTAAATTTAACTAGTGACAAGTAAAAACCATAAATTTTTTTATTTGAAACGAAATAGGAATGCCAAACTGTAGATTTTTTTTTTATTTTAGGTCGCTGTATGCGTGTTATAAACATTTTTAACCTTTTTTAATCAATCGAATCGATAATTATACAATTGTATGTTTATTTATTTAACGTCACTTTATGCTACTGTGACTAATCGGACAATGCTGCACTTGGATTCCTAAATTTTACCTATCCAGGTTTAATTAGGATAAAGATCTTTAACGAGTACCTGTTATCACACAGGCTCAGGACCACCTTTTTACGTCCCCTATGAAGTACGGAATAACCAAGGATTTTTTCATATAAAAAATAAAATCCGGGGTTACCTGCGGGTCAGAACCCATGACCTTGATCATAGATGGCTGTTATGCTAGCTATTATGCTTCAGGTGATTAATTTAGAATTATCAACTTTATTATTTTGAAATGTTTGGATTTAAGTCACGAAGTAAAATGACAGTTGAATGTAATGTTTAATTTTTTTCTTTTAAAGTTGACATAAAAAACATTAATCAAATTGTAAGAACCATTAATAATTAGTTATTTATTAAATAGTTTCTTGAGTTTTGAATAAATGTCAGTTATACCAAATGTATTTTATACCAACTGATTAAATTTAAAATAAAAGTTTTTTGTGCATTAAAACATAAAACGAAATTCATTTTATGAAACCGGATATTAAAAACAATATATAATTTTTTTATGGCAATCATTCAATGATATTTCAATAAAATAAGCATTGTAAAACTTATTCCTCTTTGCCAAAAGATACCTATAATATTGGTAATTTGATTTATGATTATAGATCTTAAGGTAAATAAAACGTTAAAATTGTTCTTTTTTTTATCTTTAAAACTAAATTAAAAAGTATATTTCAGAAATTAGTTCGTAATATTATTGTAAATGTATTTCAAACACATTTCTAATAAAAATGTAAAGAATTTTAAGACTAGGATAGTGATAAGTAAAGATTATACTTTAAGAAATGCCTAGAACTTTTTTATTTTTTATACCAATGTTTAGTTTTATGTTAAAATTAAGTGTAATTATTATACATATGCATCTTGATTTTAATTTAAATATTATATTCTGTATTTAGAAATACAAAGAATGATACAACTTTTTGTATTAGTTTTTAACAGCGAAAACAGTATATATTTTTTTTTTTTGGACCATTTCAGTATAGTTAACATTAATTTTACCTGATAATCCATATATATCTTTAATTAAGTGTAGTTTAGATAAAAATATGAGATAAAAATAGTAGTAATATTTGTGGCCTAGAAGTACTCTTTTTGTAGATTAAAATCGTTTTTCATGTAAAAATTGAAAAGGGAAGTTAATAGAAAATTAAAACCATAAATTTGTATTCAAGAAAACAACTTTAATGTCTGTAATAAAATAATTATTTAAAACAATGTTAATGTTATTTGTTATTTTTTTGTTAGTTAAAGAAATTATTCATTTCTTGAGATAATGGTGTTAATCAAGTAAGATATATTTGTGATTTCATTATTTCTAAACAAATAATGATTTATTATTATATAATTTATAAAAATAAGCGGTGACATGCTCTCAATGTGGTTCCTCAAGGACAGTGAACCCCATAGTAGTAGACTGCCAAGAATATATCGCATTGAGAAAGAAGCTAAGTACTTGCGAAACTGTTTTTGAAATCCTCCAGGACTACGAAAAAGACGTAAATTCTCTAATGGAGTTTCATGAAAATAACTGATATTTACAACACAATTAAAAACAAAAATAACTGCCGATGACCCTTGCGGATAGAGGCATTCGATGAAAATCAATAAATAAATTTATAAAAATAAAATTTTTAGGAATAAAATTTGATTTTATTTTCTTAAACCATTATACTATTGTAATAACTGTATGATTATTAAGATTATGATAAAAGTTTGTTTTTTTAACTCAGTACTAAGAATATTTATACAATTGTTTGTAACATTTACAATTAACAATAATTTAAAGTTATAGTGTAAGAAGCCTGAGAATCTAGTTGCTCAGAGGTCAATAAAATATTATATACATAAAACCATCATAAAATATTGGTAAAATTCAAAATTATAAGAATTAAAAAGGAAATTTATTAAACTGAATTTTATATCTATTTTTTTAAGTTGATATTGTCTATGTAAACCTCAACTGAAAAAATAACAAAACAAAGTAACATTTACCTAATTTTTTTATAATAAATGCAATATCTAACTTGAATTATTTCCTGGTGAAAAAATAAAATGTAATGTTTGTACCTTGTAAAGAAATGTATGTAAAAAATTAATTTAATATACATTTTAGTCACCGATTGTCAAGAGAAAAAAATGTATTTTTCTGAGTTAGGTGTTTCACTAATGAATTAGCTAAGAGGTAGAAGTAAAAAAAATTCATTATATTAATTAATATATTATTATTACTATATAAAATCATCAGCAAATTCCTTTAAACCTTTAATCTAATTAGTTTTATTAACCGTTATTCTTAAACCAAACTACATTTCGTAACATATTAAGGTATTTAACTTCTAATTTTGTTATTATGTTGTACTAACAAATATCACGATCTTAAAACAAAATTATTTAATCTCAGGTTTGAGTTAGACTGTAATCAAAATTTTCTACTCACTTGTAATCATAAATACTTCTTATGTGTTTCTTCTTATCATTTTGTTTAATTATTAGTACTAGACTTAGGTTATATAGATTATATTGTAATTAGATATTTTATATTATTGTTTCATTTATAGTGGTTTAATGTTTTTTTTGTTTTTTTTTTTAATGATCCTTAATCCGAGAATAAATACAGCTTTTTTTATTTATCAATCAGCTCGTAAAATAAGATCGTAGCATTTTTTAATGGTGATTTCAATAAAAATCCAGATTCCTGTAAATATTTTTAAACAATTATAAATGACCCATTTTGATCTATTAAATGTTGTCATTTTTCATCAATTTGGTTTAATTTAGTCATCATCAACAGTTTAAGGACGACCTAAGCGCTTTGCGTCTTCCAAGCCAACATTTCCAGTTCTGAACAGAGCAAACCACTTAAGGACGGTTCTAACAATTTTTTTTTTTTTTTTTTAGAAATAAAAAATTATTAACAAAGTTGAAGGTTGGACAACGGTTGAAAGAAAAGTGAAATTTTCTGTCCATTCTCATATAGGAATTCACCCGTGTCAAACATACCAACAACTGAGTCACCAGCGAATAGTGGTGCTGTTCCTGCTGAGAGGATAGGGTCTGGATCGTCTTCATCTAACGCCATAGGATGTTGACCTACAGTCGGAACGATAGTCTGGTTGTCAACGACACATTTGCCAATTTGATCAATGCCCGCTGCAATAGGCAATAGAGCGGTTGGAAAGAGAGTGGCAACTCTCTGATAATCGTCGTGATGGTGAAAGGCGTCTTGAACTAGATACTGAGTCCCAAGTGAACTGAAGAAAAGTTTTGCTTCAATCTGAATTTTGGTTACCCACAAGACCGTTTGAATGTCATACGCTTCCGACTGCGCTGGTGGAATCTTGCAGACCCGATAAAGAGTCTGTACGGAGTGAATGACTACTTTTGAAAAGTAGCCAGTAGTGATGTCCACTTTGCGGGTTGGACGCGAGATAACAGCAGTCTGTTCTCTCAAGTTCAAGATATCATCTTCATCGATCTTGAATGAATCCTTCCACTTTTGTATGCGCTCTTGTTGCGCCTTATCCCATTCGGCGTTTTTCTTTATCCTATGTTGTTCTGACTTATTCGCCCGGGATCCTTTACCACGTCGATTTTTCTTTTGAGTCTTTTGAGGCTCTTGTTCCGGTTCAGCTTTCGAAGGAGGTACAGAGGTACCTGATGCACCTGGTTGAGGTGGTGCATTAGTATTGGAGGTTGCATCTGCCATGATAAAATCAGGAAGACAAAACTCGTAGTGAATACCACGAATTCCCAAAAAAAAAATTATTAAATGAATTATTCCCCCTCCGTTTGGGGTAAGCAAAATACAATAAACTGATGCAAAAAGTACCTCAACTAATCTTTTTTTAGAATATGTAGACATTACTCTACTTTCAAACCTCTCCAAACCATTGGAACGCCTAGTTCAAAATCAATTATCAAATTTTCTAGAAGAAAATTCCCTCATCAACCCTCTCCAATCCGGCTTCCCACCAGGCTATTCAACACAATCTGCTCTTCTAAAAATAATCCATGACCTACAATTCGCTATCGAACATAAAAAAATTACCATCCTGATCCTTCTAGATTTTTCCAAAGCATTTGATACAGTTGACCACAAAATCCTTCTTACCAAACTAAAAAACCTTCCATTATCCAACAGTGCTTTGTGTTGGTTCAAATCCTTCCTTTCCGACCGTTCACAGTATGTGGTAGTTCCAGGCCAACCTCCATCCAAGACTTTGCCTCTATCCTCAAGGTTCACCACTATCTCCCACCCTCTTTGCCATTTACACCAATGATCTTCCCAATCATATATATCACTCCCAATACCATATGTATGCAGATGACATCCAAATTTACCTATCCTTTTCTCCTTCGGACCTATTACAAGCTATTGAAAAACGTCAAGAAGATCTCAACAGAATCAGTTATTGGGCCACAGCCAACAAGCTTAAGTTAAGTGCAGAGAAGACAAAGGCGATTGTAATAGGCTCCAATCCCCTCGTTAAAACCCTCCCTCCAATCCCAACACTGTTCCTCAATAATAACCCTATCAATTTCCACCTAACCGTTAAAAACCTCGGAATCATCCTCGATCAAACTTTTTCCTGGAAAAACCATGTCTCCGAAATCTCTCGACGCACCATATCCACCTTAAAACTCCTAAATCACCTTCGTCACCTACTTCCACTTGAAACCCGTAGGCTTCTAGTTTGTTCCTTATCATTCCCCCACTTTGACTACTGCTGTGCGGTGTATAGGGGTTTCTCTGGGGATCTCGAAGCTAAACTTAAACGATTATTCTACTGCTTCATTCGCTTCATCTTTGGGATATCCAGGGACACTTCTGTTACCAGATTCTACGAAGAGTTGAAGTGGCTTTACCCCTCCTACCGTTGTAAATACTTCCTAGCAACCTTCCTCTTCCAAGTTCTCCAATCCAGCCGCCCATCTTACATCTCAGATATGTTTTCATTCAAATCCTCCATTCATTCCCGCAACACTCGTTCACGGCCTTCAGACCTGTATGTGGCGCCTCATCGAACCGCAGCCTTCGACAGATCCTTCCTAATCCGCTCCTCTTTCGTATGGAATTCCATTCCTTCATATATCCGACATTCTGATACTCTTCAGACCTTCGAATCCCGTCTATTCGACCACTTCCTCTCTATTCAATTTTCAGAGAGCCCTAAATAGATTTGCAAATTCAATTTAAATTAGTTAAATAAAATATATAGAAACAATAATTTAAATGCAACATCTTACATTGTGGTGGACCTGTATATTTAACTATATTATTTCAATAATTTAACATTAAAACAGTAAAGCACTATTAATTAAAATATTGTATGTATGGACATATTTTTCTGTTTTATCTTTTGTCTAGTTTTGTTATTATTGATTAGAATTATTACTATTAGAAGCTACCTTTTAATGTATCACTATTGTTCACTTTTTTATTTTATATTATTTTTTGTTTGTTTTATGTTTTTACTCTAAGACACTATAGTTCTGTTTGTATGCTTTGTATAATTATTCAAATGAGACTTGTCCCAGAATAAATAAAGAATTTATTATTATTATTATTATTATTATTATTGATCAATTAAACATGTTAAACAAAGAGAATGTTAAATAGAAATATTATAAAAAAGCTAAGAACTTACATTAGAACCTAATATTACATATAACCTATGACAATTTTTATATTTTATTATTATTCTCATTTTCGTAATTTTATTAATTGGAATTCTTAAGTATCTCCTTTGAAATAAAATTACATAATATATAAACCAGTTGTCTGTTACAAAAATAAAGAATTTTTATTGTATATATTCAATTATTGTTTTATTTTATCTATTACTAAAATGTATCGATCAGTTTTGTTAAAAATGTATCATTGATTAAATTGTAACTCACTTTTGGTAGAAGAAATAGACGTTATATTATCAAAGCATAGTATATTCTAACACAAAAAGTAAAATAAAAGATTTTTATATTTTATTATTACTCTCATTTTCGTAATTTTATTAATTGGAATTCTTAAGTATCTCCTTTGAAATAAAATTACATAATATATAAACCAGTTGTCTGTTACAAAAATAAAGAATTTTTATTGTATATATTCAATTATTGTTTTATTTTATCTATTACTAAGATGTATCGATAAATTTTGTTTAAAATGTATCATTGATTAAATTGTAACTCACTTTTGGTAGAAGAAATAGACGTTATATTATCAAAGCATAGTATATTCTAACACAAAAAGTAAAATAAAAGATTTTTTTGTATAACTTTATAATTGTTTGCGTGTTTTTTTTTATTGAAAATAATACTGCTAACTGTTCTCAATATAAAAGAAAAATAATCAAACATCTAAAACACCTGGAAAATAACAATATATATATATATATATATATATATATTATATATATATATATATATTAATTACAGCAAAATGAGTTCAGATTAAGAGAATTAGGAAATAATCTTTAACCTTTAACTTATTCAGAAATAATTGAGACAAGCAAAGTTTTTTTTTATGAATGACTTGGATTTGAAGGAACAACCAGGAGTCTGGTTCCTTAATAATCACAATTGGGCGATGTTTTTTGTAAAACTTTTATAAAGAACCGTTATTCTCTTTGTCTATCATCTTAGATCTGAAGGATTTATCTGTTTAGGATTTATATGCCCACGTATCCAACTGAATGTCGACTATTTTCAAGATGAAGCATGAAATAATATCCTATACTACTATGAAAATGGACTATTTTGAAAAAGCATTATATAATATTCTAAAATATATGAAGATTAATTTCAAAGATAACATAAATAAATTATATAATAAAAACTATAAAATAATTTATAATAATAATAACATTAAAATAATATATATATATATATATATATATAATATATATATATATATAATATATATATATACATAAGGAAAATTAAAATAAAGAAGTTATAAGACCTTTAATTGAATATTTGTAAAAATAAGCAAGAATAAGAAGAGATGGTAAGCTGACGTCATAAAAAAAAAGTCATAGAAATAAAAAACAAAAAATTACATATTTATATTACTGATGGTTACTAGTATAATATAAATGAGCTGACACAACATTTTACTCTATAATAGCCTGCCAGTCTGGAGGAGGAACAATACCAGACAATATTGTTTCATGAAGAGGGTTCAAGATTAGATCTCTCGCCCAAATCCTTTTCAATCTCCTTTTCCAGCCCCGTAAGGAAATTCCAAGAAAATTACGTTTTCATCAACTCTTTTTCATTCAACTAAAAACAAGTGTTGATTTATAATAAAGAAAATTATCTGCCAGTAATCTTTTAGTTATATATTATAAAATATTTTTACATTTCAGGCATTTTTTATTTACAAAAAGATCAGTATTTACATTTCTCGTTAAACAATATGGCATATTAGAATCTCTAAACATGAAGTATAATTTTTTTAAATTGTGGAAAACTATATTAAATAAAAATGTTCTTAACCATAAAAGTTACATTTTATTATTTTCTCAGTGAGTTTATTTATTTTATTGTGCTTTACTGATTATGTTTTCTATATTTTTTTTTGTTTTGCTGTTAAGTGTTTTTTTTTACATATATTAAGTAAAAATTACCAATCACCCTATTGTAACTTAAAAAAAGATATTTGCAACACAAAATGTTGCGTCCTATGGAAAACTTTAAATTATAAATAATTAAAAGTCCAAAAACAATTGTTAAAATTTTATAAAACAAAAAAAAATCAATATAAATTATAATTGCAGATCTATTGTATCTAATTTCTAAATTTAATTCATTGAAGATTTATTTTATTTAAGGTTGCAAGTCAAACCTTCTGGCATTTCGTAGTAAATATAAATCCATATCCAATTGTAAATAAAGAAAAATACAGTAATATTCACACAAGCAAAATCCATTGAATTGTATTTAATTTAAGTAATTTTGATAGAATAACAGCAATTTAGATGTAATATTTAAAATTCTAGTAACTTTTTTTTAATGCGATAATACTGCACTAATATGAAAAGTAAATTTTGAATCGTACAGTTTTGTGAATAATAACTTAAAATTAGTATATTAATATGGATTGCAAATTTTAAAAAGTAAAATAATATTAATTTTAAATTTCAAACAGTAGAATTATATGTATATTAACTTTTGTATATTGTTGTATGGTAATAAGAATTGTGATTTTTAAATGTTGTAGTGATATGAACAGGACATTTTAAAAAGTATGGTAAAATGAATTGTCAATTTTCAACAGTGTAGCAATATAATTAGTAAATCTTTTGGATTAAAGTAGTTTAGGAATATTTATATTAAATCATAAATTATATAGTAATATAAATTGTAATTTTAAAATAATATAGTAATATGGATAGTAAATCTTGAAGAATAAATAAATACGAATTATGAATTTTAGTAATGTGTATATTAATTTATAAATGGTATGTCCACATGAATTTTATCTCTTTAGTGGTATATTGATACAAATAATAAATTTTAGTGAGTAAATTATTATTACCACTAAATTTTATGCATTTAAGTAATATCTATGTTTCTTTATTAATAGTATAGGTATTTTATAAATAATTTTGTTAGTAAAATGGACAGATACTGATATTTAAAATTTACAGTTAGATGTACTAATTGTTGCAACATGTTTAGTTTTCTAGACTTATTTGTGTAATTAATTATTTAATTAATTTAGTTTGAAATTAGAATATAGCGTTAATTAAAAATTAAACGTAACTTCAGATAGAAATTAAGAAAGGATTGTGCATCATAGATGAGATAAAGAAATATAGCTGTAAAGTGAATTAAGTACCACGTATATAATTTTATGTTTCGTATTATTGTATTATCCTTATTATTATATTGTATTATATTTTAAATTTATATGAAAAGTAAGTTATATTTATAAATGATTTTTTATTATAATAAAATACGTTCATCTTCATAAAAAAACTATAATTTAAGAAATATTTTATAAAGATAAAAACAGGTTCAAAAATGTTCATTTAAAAAAAAAAATCTGAAACATTTTGCAATGCTCCAGGCTTACGCTTTTGCCTGCCTTCGAGCCAATTCATGTATACTAATAAAAAAAATGAAATTTTATATTAAATATTAATAATTAGGCACTAGGCCTTATAATTGAAAAATTAATGTTATAATATATTATAATTTTAAAATAAGTCTGAACGTTACTGAATAATTACGTTTACTTATATGTTGTAATATTATCCGACCCGTAAATAACCAACAACAATAAAGATCTAATCTGTGATATCAAGAATGTATCATATTCCTTGATTATCTGAAATCACTCATTTAGTAGCCAATAAAACATTTGTTTGTTTTTTATGTCACCCCTACCGCGTCTTTGAAGGCTATACAAGAGTTTCTCGGGCCGGGGGGGAGGGGTGAGGGCGGGGGATAAATGCTAAGATAAAAGCCCCCTAAAGCCGAGACTCGAACTTGTGATTATTTTGTTCCAAGTTTTTTGTTCTCTGTTGCTAGGCATATATAACTATAGGCGTGTATATACATATATATATGTATATATATATATATATATATATATATATATATATATATATATATATATATATATATACATATACATATACATAGTCAATTAACCAATTTATATGATTCATTTCACGTAAAAATCTTGGATTATTTAGTTAACCTATAGTTCAGTGGTTAGCATAACAGCCCTCTATGCCCAAGGTGTTCAAACCTAATAGATGGCACTTGGATTTTTTAACAGAAGTAAACAATTCTTAGTCATGCGTCCTTCAGATGGTATATACTAAGGTATTACCGAGCTTGTGTTCTGTCAGGTACTCGTTAAAGATTCAAAAGAATCAATTGACAGCCTCATAAAACTGTTAAAAGATACACAATTATACAAAAAAATATAATGCTAATAATAACCATTTCATTATATAAAATAGATTTTAAGGCAATAATGTACACCTATAGAACAAATATGAAAGAAAAAAAATAAAGAAAGAAAGTAGAAGTTTAAATAATCAAATTCTTAATGAAAACAATATTAATATTAATTGAGAAAAAAAGAGAGATCACAAAAAAGTTTCCTAAAAAGTTTTAAAATTAATGCTAGTTAGTGTAAAAATTGTATTTATAATTTATAAATTCTGTAAGTTAAGAAAATAATATGTTTAATAATAATATAGAAGAAGAAGACAAAACTATAAAATTAAAACACCAAAGCAAAATAAGAGATTTAAGTACCTTGATGTTGAAACATAAGTAAAAAATCAAAATTACGTAAGAAGTAAAATAAAAAAAGGCCTAATGACCTTGCTGTTGAGAAAAAAAAAATCTAACCTCTAGAATTATTTAGTTCACCTGTATGTATATAAATGCATATATATTTGGGCATTATATTAAAAAAGTTATGTAAAAGAGTACGTTTTTTGGTTTTTGTGGTAGAGTCATTTTCCCTCAAGTTTTTAGGCATTTCTTTCAATATCAATATATATATATATATATATATATATATATATATTATATATATATATATGTTTTTTTTTTTTTTTTTTTTTTTTTACAAATTAAGCAGATCGTACGAGTAGACTTAACAGTATTTGTAAAAAACACATCCTAATACCTAAATTATATATATATATATATATATATATATATATATATATATATATATATATATAGAGAGAGAGAGAGAGAGAGAGAGAGAGAGAGAGAGAGAAAGAGAAATTTTATTTAATTATTAAAACATTACGAATGGTTCAATAATGATGGGACATTCCTTTTACGTAGTACATAAATTGTTGTTACCATTTTTTATATTCTTAAAATGATTTTTATTGTTGGTAATTTTTTTAAAAAACCAAGTGAGAAATATAAAAATAAAATAAATACTAATAAAATAATTTCTAATCTGAAAAATAAATACTATTTGATAAAGAACAAATGTAATCACAATATTTTTAGAGGTACATTTGAGTTTGATATATTAATACCTAAATTTGAGTCTTACAATAAGGACCTTATCTTTATTTAGTTATTTTTCCTACTGTCTTAAGCAAAACAATTCATTATTATTAATAGGTAAATCGAACGATGATTAAAACTATATTATCATGATAAAAGGATAACTGAAATCTTGTAAGAAAACTTATTTGTATCTATATGTACTTGTAAATATTTTATATAAATAAATATTATTATTATATTATCTGTATTTTCTTCTTATAAGAATAATTTAAATTTATTTATAATCATATTTAAGAGGATTAAATTTTATTATAACATCCTGATTTATACAATCTGATATCGGAATTGAATCATTGCTCCTGTGAGAGAATAACGGACAAAGAGAAACGTTAATTAATTCAAAATGAGGATTGAGGAAAGCCGTCGATCGGATCCCTTTTAGCCTGTCCGATTGAGGTCAATAATCAATGCTATGCGTGTTTTTGACAGCTACATAAATTAGAATTTCATACATTTTAAGAAATAAATGTTTAGAGGAATTACAGCTATAGGAAAATTAGATCTAGTTTATTTTTAGGTCTGGTGACCCAGTGCAATGTTGCAGATTTTAGGCTGATATTTTTTAAAGTATATTTTAATGATATTTACAACTATATAATACAAAACATACATCAATTGGCTTCATGCAGCGGTGTGAATAAAATACTCAGTGGTTGCACTTTAATGTTTATTTAAGTCAATAGGTCTCGAGACTATCGTCTTTTCAGCCAGTATACATGGAGATGAGAGGTTGCGAACAAGTGGGTTTGAGTGGAGTGGAAGTTTGGAATTGAAGGAGGTCTATGTCTGCAACTAATGGGATATTGGAATCATTATTAGTTATTTTATTGTTGACTAAGCAAGGGCTATTTAGGATCTTTCGGATTGTAATGATTGGAACAAAAACGACCCTTTTCTATTCATAATTGTTGTTCATTTGTGATGAAAAAAAATACATTACGACAAATTTAGACGTTCTGGACAGTGACTCTAAAATCTGATACAATATTCCAGCGTGGGTGGCTACAGAAGCTGTTGTACCTTGGATATGGAACTTTGTAACTTGAAAATGATAGTAACTAGAGATCCAGATCTCTAGTTTACGTACTATCATTTTTTTCAGATACCTGGACCACTGCTAAAGTGATAAAAGTTTTAATTGGAACACGTGTTTTGGAGTGTGTGAGTTTTGAAAAAGGTGCCAACACGTTGACAGAAATTTATTCTAATTCTGAAGACAATTTTAATTAATTAAAACAGTTTTAGATCTTCATTTTTTTAACAAAAATCTTGCATTATTTTCTGAACAACCCACCATAAGTTCGATCCCAGTAGGGACTTTTGTGATAGTGCAATTATCATTTTGCCCTTTAGAATCCCCAGAGCCACAAACGAAAAAGAGCCGGTAGCTGATCCCTTTGTTGGGTAGGCCTGAGGATGAAGAGCAAACTAATTCTAAGTCTGTTAGTGGCTAACACGATTAGGCTTGATGGAGGCTTGGTGGTTTCTCCTCTCATCTTCAACCCAGCCCTACCGCCATTCAATTACTCTCTCATATCTCTACCTCATCCCTAAAGAGAATATTTTAATTTTTTTTTTTTTGGTTTGGATATGAGCCTATTGTTGTTTATACTCTGAAACATATAACACGCAACCCATTCTGTTAGTGCTGAACAGATTTAAAAAAATTGATGACTCCATATATGAATTTGATGGAAAATAATTTTTTTTTTAAACATTGTTTGCTAGGAACTACCTTTTAAGAATTATATAGGTTTGAATTAAGAATTATAAATATATTTTATAAATAAATAAATATATATATATATATATATATATATATATATATTGTTTGTGTTTAATAATTTTAGTATAAAATAAAACTATTTTCTATCATAAATTTCATGAAAAATATATATTTTTTATATAACATTTGTATCCAGGACCAACCGTTAGCTGTAAAAAGCTATGTAGATTTTTTTTTTTTTTTAAGTAACTTTGTTTTTTTCATTCTCAAAAATCAAACACGTTTGCAGCGCTCTAGCTCTGCAACTACCTTTCAACTTATTATAACTTTTAATTTAACTACTACCTTTTAAAAACTATTTTAGCTTGAATTAAAAATTATATATATATATATATATATATATATATGTATAATATATTATAATAATCGTTATATAATATGTATATAATATATATGTATATATATATATATATATATATATATATATATATATATATATATATCGTTTAAGTTAGACGTACCATATGCCATATGTACCTTGGAAACATGGTACAAAAAAACGTGTATTTCTGCTGAAAACTCGAATTCGAATATTTACACGATCGCAGTTATTTTCCTATTCAGCTTATATCCTATATATATCCTGTACCTTATCATCATTTTTATTTTTAATTTATTATGAGACGGAATTTGTTTATGTTCTTAGTAGTATTAGGTAGATAGGAATGGGACAGATAAGAATGTATCTTCCCACGAACTTCGCACTGAGCCCAAGTACAACGCAAAGCGTCTTTCTCTCGGTTTCAAACGGTCATCATTCTACCATTTCCAGAAGATCGAATCTTATCAACCTAATTCTATATCTCCCAGAGGAGTTTTTGCGTCTACCTAGAGAACCATACCTATCGGCTTGAAAGGTAAAATATTGTTTTCAAATTTTCATTTATTTTTGCACCGAAATTTTGAAATACTGATTGATAATTAAAGGTTGTCCCTATATTTGTGAATTATTTAAATTATATAAAAAACGCATTAGTTTCATTATAAAATCCAAATTAGAACAGCTCTCTTCTACAACAATATATTTAATATCATATCAATTACACAGTATCATTTACGTTTCGAAGTATTTTCATTTTAACTTAAGAATATGGTAATCAAAACCAAAAAAAAAAAAAAAAAAAAAAAAATACAGCAACAAAATCAAGTGTACATTAAACTATAAAATTTATACAACAATTATTTAACATTAACATCTATATCTTGAACATGATTTATAAATTCTCTGTACTTTATATTTGATCACATACCTTCCATATTTGAGATATCAATATAGGTCACTATGATTTATCAAAAATTTGTAAATAATTTCCATTATTTACAGTTTTATTAATCATTTACATTAATATTATTTATTTATTCTACAATTTTTATTTTATTTTGTTTTTCCCTCTTTAATTATGTTTAAAATTAAAATCTTTGGTGGGCACATGATAAAATCAAAATATAAATAAATTTACTCTGTAAGTGCCATTCACTGATATATCATTGATATTGACAACCAACTTCCTTCAAAATGCTCCTTGTGCTTCTAAGGTTCGAAACCTAGACTATAGATCTCTTACGGAGAACTGTGCCTCGCCGGAGATCTCGCGGAACTTTTGTTTTCAAGAAGGTATGATTTTCTCTTAGATGGCTCTCATTGTTCACATTTCATAATAAAATTTTCAATATCTGAGTATAATAGGCATTTCTTTTGCCTTTAACATTTTATTTATTTATTATGTGTACCAAGCCTGGCCTTATTTTGACTAGGAATCGAGTTTATAATTCGAACATTATTGTAACTAAGAACAACTAAAAAACTAACATCTATTTTCAGAACTGATCCGGCTCTTACCCTCAGTAGTAAAATCGTTGTCCCCGACGAACAAAGTATATAAACTCATTTAATTTTTAATGAAAACACTACTAGTTAATGCATATATTACAACAAATATACAATTAAAAAGAATAATTTATCCAAAGTTCGATTTAGAATTCTAATATGTGTTTATTTTGCCTTAATCATTTTATTTATTTTGTATATGTATCAAGTCGCGCCTTATTTTGACAAGGAATCAGGTTTCTATTTCGCACCTTATTTTGAGTCCAACAACGTTTTTATGTGACGTCTTATGACATTGACTAAAATTTACATATATTTTATTTACAACTTATAATATCTAATTTATAATGCATGTAATCAATACTGATATATATTATAATTTATTTCACTAAGTCTTATTATATATATAATACTTCCAGGATTTACTAGACAAGCAAATATCTGTTTGTTTATAAATCTGTAAAATAATTTTATTTATACTGATTAAACCAGACTACGTTATATCAGTCAATAAATAAATCAGAATTACCATATATTCTTCACATTTTAAGATACATATTTAAATTTCTGAGTCTATTAGGCATTTATTTTTCCTTTAATATTGTATTTATTTTTTTATGTGTAACAAGTCTTTTTTAAAGGAACTGCGTTTTTGTTCCAAACATTACTTGATTTCAACATGTTCCTTAACATATTGGCTAAAATTTACATATATAGTATTTACAATTTATAATATCTAATATATAATGCATACGATCAATACTCTTATGTATTACCATTAATTAATAATCAAATTATTTTAATTTTATTATAGTATACTCTTTAAGTATATGTACGGTCCCGGTATTCAACATTCAATAATTACTTGAAAGCAGTCGATTACTTTTTTATTGTCGTTTAAAAAAACAAAAAAAACAGATCTTTGACAAAATGTTTTATATATTTTTGATGTCTTTAGTATTTTATAGTTAAGATATTTGATCATTATGAATTAATAACTTCGTTATATTCTTTATAATTGATGTCCGATTGTTCATTTCTACCTTTAAATATCCATTTGATAAAATATTGAAAAATTATTTTATTCTCTTGATAATAAATTTAGCGGATAGTGCGAATTGAATTAAACAGGTCTTGTTTTTGTTTATGTAAATCATTTTTTTTTAGTTTTTAATTTACTGGATGTTTAAACTAAGTTTCTTATAACTAATTAAACTTTCATATCAATCTATTTCCAATTAAATATGCAACGTTGGTCTTTAAGGATAATTTAATGTGTGACATTTTAGGGAACTTTAATGATTTTTTTTAAGGAATCGGGTGGCTTAGGTAAGCCAATGTACGTAATTAGTATTATCGATCACATTATTTTAAATTATAACAATGATTATAAGGTATCTACCACGAAAATATGATATAAAGAAATTTTATGATTAAATCTGGGAGGGACTATTCAAAACTTTTCAAAGAGTTGAAACTTTTTTAGAGTTCAGTAAAAATATTGTTTATTACATACCATTAGACACTACTTTCATAGATACGTCTTTTGTACCGTTGTGGACGAAATCAAAGAGAAATATTTACTGTACTTAAAATTTATGCTTATCCGGTTTAACTTATTGTTTTCTTACTGTATTATAAAATATATATAAAACTATTTTTTCATTATCTCTGGGTTTTTTTTATTCTCCAGTTGCATCCAAAACGAGTTATTCTATAGCTAACCAACCTATTTTTAGCCAGAGTGGGACGGTCGATCTTTATTTTATATATATATATATATATATATATATATATATATATATATATATTATATTATATTATTTGGATCGCTGTATGACTTACGGATTCTAAGGTTACGCCTTGTAATAGCTCAGCTTGATCGACCATCGCGGCACAGAAATATTAAAATATTTACTAAAAGACTGTTCTATGTTTTTATATTTCGATAATATCTATTCTTCATTGATTCAGCACTACAACTCGTTATAAAAACATAACGGTCTTGTATTTTTCCTTTAATTTTCGCCATCTAAAAAGGCACCTATCATTTATCCCCTTTCTTAGCATTGTGCAAATCCACCATTTTTTCCATGTAACAGCTTTGTAACAAATTTCTTGCGAAAATTGTAATTCTTTGATCGTTTTGATTCATTTGGATTAGCGGCATCGTTCAGGTATTGGCAAGATAGGTTTTAAAGGATGTAAGAGACAGTGGACTGTTTTTCACAAGAAAAATTAGTATAAAATTAAACTCACCTCGGACTTCCTTCTTCTCTGACATGGTTCCAACAGGGGAGAAGGAAAAATGAAAAAGGAAAATTGACTATGAGAAGATGGGACCCCAAGAACCATCAATCGTCTTGTAGCAATCTCAATACTTCCTGTTGGCACTATTCGGTCGCTCCCGAAAAACGGAGCACAGCCACGTTTGAGGTAATCACCAATAATGGTGTCTTGGCAGTTCCCGAGGTCCAGAACGTCAATGATGTGTTCCACTTACTGCACCTTCTGTGAGTGCGAGAGGGAGTCGGGCAGTCTTTGCAGGGCGACTTACTCCATGGTCTGCCTGAGAGTTTGTTCGAGGATTTAAGGAGAATTTAACACTGAATAAAAATATTGTTTATCAAATTCTAAAAAAAATAGAAGGAAGTCCTAGAACGGAGGTGCTGCCTGGAAAATGAGGTGCACCCTCCTCAAAGACCACTAGAGCTTATCTTCACCGGCCTCACCATCAACATTCACATCACACTGATTCTCAAAGATGTCTGGGGATTCGTCAAACCTCGACAACTCGTCACCGTTATAGGGTCATCTGATTGCGGAAAGACAACTCTGCACAAATGCCTGGCCGGGCGTGTCAAACTGGACGCGGAAATCACCAGGCTAAACAGAAAGAGGTTGAACAAGCGGTGGAAGAGGAGTATATGCTACGTTCTCCAGCAGGACATCTTCCTCGACCAAACTCTCAGGCAGACTATGGAGTAAGTCGCCCTGCAAAGACTGCCCGACTCCCTCTCGCACTCGCAGAAGATGCAGTATGCGGAACACATCATTGACCTTCTGGACCTCGGGAACTGCCAAGACACCATTATTGGTTATTAAGTCAAACGTGGCTGTGCTCCGTTCTTCGGGAGCGACCGAATAGTGCCAACAGGAAGTATTGAGATTGCTACAAGACGATTGACGGTTTTGGTCCATCTCTCTAGTCATTTCCGTTTCCTTTTCCCCTGTTGGAACCATTGAGTCCGAGGTGAGTTTAATTTATTAATGTTGGTTTTTTGTTTTGAATCCCGAACTGGTTGGAATTATTGTCTACTGCCTCTTACAAAGGTTAATTTTATTTGTGACATTATAAGGCACTTTCAGGATACTTCGAAGAATTTTAGATAGTACAGACTGAATCCTGGATGAATCGGGTGATTTAGCAAAGTCTCAAAGCAAAATAATGTACTTCCATTACAATATCTATCACATTATATTAAATTATAACAAAGATTTAGGTATCTGCCGCGAAGATCAGAAGAAAAAACATTTCACCCGGCTTGGCAGTTGAACAGTGCAGTCTTCACAAATGAACCCATAACGGCGTGGAGTTGTTCTGGTTTGACGAATCCCCAGACATCTTTGAGAATCGGTTGTCTCTGTTCACGGTGAGGCCGTTGAAGATAAGCTCCAGTGGTCTTTGAGGAGGGTGCACCTGATTTTCCCAAGCATGGTGTCTCCTTTTTTTTTCATCTTTTTTTACTTATGAACATCGTAGATTCATATTTCTTTAATATGATCTTAAAAAAGATTATCAAAATGTTTGATTAATACCGTATACATAGAAAATTAAATTTTTAAATTAAATTCAATCACATCGATCACCATTTACTTCTTCATTAGAATCCCTCTGATATTCAATGAATAGTTCGTATCCAAATTATTTGATAGGAATCCATATCTTTCTTCGTCTTTCACGCTTCAGAACCATATGGAAGGAAGAGGCTATCTAAAACCGTTTAAAGTTTCATGTTTGTCGAGCTTGACTCGATATGTCAATATTTTTTAAGGTTTGATCAAATTTATAAACAATTTTTACATTCTTCTTAGACTATACAAGATCTTACGGTATTATGAAAATGTTTCATATACTTACTCACAAGCCAATTATGTTATAAGTTATATTACAATCACATCGAAATATAAAATGTCGATAATAGGAATATTTTATATAATTTAAGTTTATATGGATAACAGAATGTATAACATGGAATATAGGAGTATGGTAAAATTTAATATAATATTGATTGTCTAAATCCCCAAAAACAAAATTTTGTAAGGTTTAATAAACAATTTTGGGAGTGGTTACTTGCTTCCTAGACTAAACATGATCTTACGGTCTTATGAAAATGGTCTATGTACTTCATAATGCTTTAATCCCAATTAATCTTTGACTTCTTACTTTTCTTACATGATAAGATTTGTGTACGGATCGATTTAGACCTGTCAACTACCTCATTGTTTTGCGCACAAGATTTGCACTGTTATATTCATTATTTGTACATATTTTTTATCGACGTTATAATATTTAGTGATGATATAACGTGACAAATGATTCTTACCACACCTGGCGCAGTCCTACAGTCCCTCAGAGTTATGCCTACACCACTCACTTCTCGACTAGTGCCCCTCTGCAAATTCAATAACGAGGTCGTCTCCGAACTATTCGCTTGAAATTCATCCTCATTCGTCATTCACACTTCAGAACCATATGGAAGGAAGAGGCTATTTAAAAGCGTATAAATCATCATGAAAAATATTGATTGTCTAAATCTAAAAAAAAAAATTTTTAAGGTTTAATAAAGAAATTTGGGAATTTTTCTTGCTTCCTAGACTAAACATGATCTTTCGTTCTTATGAAATAGTCTATGTTTTTACTAATGCTATAATTTACAATTAATCTTTGACTTCTTAGATTTACTATGCGCATGATAACATTTTTCTACAGCTCCATTTAGACCTGACAACTTGATCATTGTTTTGCAAACGATATTTCAAGTGCTAAACTCAATTTCGTTTAATGTCCGGTATTATGAATCCCCGCAGTTAAACCTTATATATCGATGTTATGTCCTGTTTGGGGTCCTATCGTTTTTAGTAACAGCTTCATGATAATGTGTTACCGATATATAAAAAGAGGCCTAGTAACAGAATATCTCTGTCATCTCGCGAAGTGCCCCACTGTATATTTATCATATTCCCGAAAAGATATGACGTGCTAAATCAAATTTTTTCCAAATCTGGTACATTTTTACAGTACCTAAGAGGTATGTTTACACCAATTACTTCTTCAATAGAATCCCTCTGATATTCAATGAATAGTTCGTATCCAAATTATTTGATAGGAATCCATACCTGTCTTCTTCTTTCACGCTTCAGAACCATATGGAAGGAAGAGGGTATTTAAAACCGTTTTAAGTTTCATGTTTGTCGAACTTGACTCGATATGTCAATGTTTTTTTGAGGTTTGATCAAATGTATTAACAATTTTTACTTTCCTCTTTGACTATACAAGATCTTACGGTATTATGAAAATGTTCTATATACTTACTTACAAGCCAATTATGTTATAAGTTCTATTACAATCGCATCGAAATATAAAATGTCGATAATAGGAATATTTTATATAGTTCAAGTTTATATGGATAACAGAATGTATAACATGGAATATAGGTGTATGGTAAAATTTATCAAAGAAGACAAATAGTGATTGTCTAAATCTCCAAAAACAAAAAAAATATTTTTTTAAGGTTTGATAAAGAAATTTGGGAATTGTTTCTTGCTTCCTAGACTAAACACGATCTTACGGTCTTATGAAATAGTCCATATTTTTACTAATGCTATAATATGCAATTAATCTTTGACTTCTTAGGTTTACTATGCGCATTATAACATTTTTCTACTGCTCAATTTAGACCTAAAAACTTGATCATTGTTTTGCAAACGATATTTCAAGTGCTAAACTCAATTTTGTTTAATGTCCGGTAGTATGATTCCTCGCAGTTAAACCTTATATATCGACGTTGTTATATTTAGTGATGATATAACGTGACAAATGATTCTTACCACACCTGGCACAGTCCTACAGTCCCTGAGAGCAAATTCAATAACGAGGTCGTCTCCGAATTATCCGCTTGAAATTCATCCTCATCGTCATTCACACATCAGAACCATATGGAAGGAAGAGGCTATTTAAAAAAGTATAAATCATCATTCGAGTCGATCTTGTGATGAAGATGATTGCTAACTTCAAGTTACACTGACCTCAGGGGGAACTAGTATATATTGGTGGCAGTTATCTTTACCTAAGGAGGTATACCTATATAGATAGAATTATATATGTACCAAGACTGGGCTTGATTTTAATCGAAATCCAGTTTATGCTTCTTACATTATATTGCTTACAACACGTTCGTTATAATATTGACTAAAATTTACACTTATAAAATTTAAAATGTATATCTTGTTTATAATGCATACGATTAACACTCTTATGAATTTCTCGATTACTTCTTTACTGTCGTTTTCATGTAACCATTTCCTTAGGTTTATTAAAACAAAATGTGTTACATGTTAAGGATATTATGTCTTTATTATTTCATAGTAAACATATCTGATCATTATGAATTAATTACTCCGTTATTTGTTTTAAAATTTGAGTTAAATTATTTACCTATTTAATATAAATTATTTATTTTTATCCGATATTTCCTTTGGAAGAAGGTAAAGAGTCTAGGGCAGAGAGAACTGTCAGCATAGCTTTTTCTCCTGCGATTGGCACGCTGCAACATAAAATAATTTAATATTTAGATTTTTATGTTAAAAAAGATCTATTTTATAGGAGCTAAAAGAACTTTTTGTGTTACATTATTAACTAAGAGAGGATCCCAAATGTGTTTCACCCATTTTGATAAAATATTTTTAGGTAAATATAGACATGAAATGTGAATCTGCAAAATATTAGGATTCAACGTTCCTCTGGAGTAGTGTAAAAAATCAGAAAATTTATGCGCTAAAAACACGTTTTATTTAATATTCGTGGAACTAGTAAACTTTAAAAACGAATAAAGTTTGTGCTAAAATTAATTTTTTAAAGCGTAATAAATATAAAAATAAACCATTAATTTATTCAAGTTTTATGCTTGGTAATAACCCAAACAATATAAATAATCTCGTCAAAATATTAAGTACTCTTTTGACGAGATTATTTACATTTTTCGGGTTATTACTATGTATAAAAATTAAATGATTTAATAGCTTATTTTTTTTTAATTATACCGCTTTGAATAGGATGATTTTGACACTAAACTTATTTTTCTACCTTCACTAGACCCTATATAACAATAACTGGACAATAATATTATTAGGAAATCATAATAAAATAATATTTGATTTATTTTCTTATTTGTGACACATTTTTTTCTGATTCTGTTTCATTATTTTCGTCTTCCCTAAATTCCATTTTTTTTTAGTAATTTATGATCATCAATGCTTATAATTTTGTCGATCGTTAATTTGTTATCTTAATCATTAAAAATTTTGATTTCAACTGTTATTGATTTCAGCTATGATTCATGGAAACATCTCGCCCATACTAAAATTAAAAATTCCTAGAAAAACCACATTTCTGGAATACATTAGATATACAAATTCTAGTGAAAATCGACTGTGGTTCTACTAACAAATCAGTAAAGGAAGAGCTGGCTGTACTATCAGCCCCATCCAAGGACTAAGATGAAATTTTTTACCCCTAGAAGGTTTGTGAACTATTTCTAGATTATCCTCAACTATGGATTGGGTTATAGTGTTGTAAATAACCAATAAAATACTAAAGATATTAAATATAACATGTTAGTTCGGGCGCCAACTTTTCTGTTTTTTTTTTTTTTTTTTGCTTTGTTTTTTTACGCGACTCCTGGGAAGAGTTTTCCTCTAATATTTTGCTAAGTCCAATGGTTTTTATATCTAGTTTTACTTTTAAAAAATTCATCAAAATAGGAGAGTCCTATTTGGGGTCCTATCGTTTTTACTAACAGCTTCGTGATAATGAATTACCGATATATAACTAGAGGCCTAGTAACAGAATATCTCTGTCATCTCGGGAAGTGCCCCACTGTATATTGATCATATTCCCGAAAAGATATGACGTGCTAAATCAAATTTTTCACTAAATCTGGTACATTTTTACAGTACCTAAGAGGTATGTTTACACCAATTACTTCTTCATTAGAATCCCTCTGATATTCAATGAATAGTTCGTATCCAAATTATTTGATAGGAATCCATATCTTTCTTCGTCTTTCACGCTTCAGAACCATATGGAAGGAAGAGGCTATTAAAAACCGTTTTAAGTTTCATGTTTGTCGAACTTGACTCGATATGTCAATTTTTTTTTGAGGTTCGATCAAATGTATTAACAATTTTTACTTTCCGCTTAGACTATACAAGATCTTACGGTGTTATGAAAATGTTCTATATACTTGCCTACAAGCCAGTTTTGTTATAAGTTATATTACAATCACATCGAAATATAAAATGTCGATAATAGGAATATTTTATATAATTTAAGTTTATATGGATAAAAGAATGTATAACATGGAATATAGGAGTATGGTAAAATTTAATAAAGAAGAAAAATGTTGATTGTCTAAATCTCCAAAAACAATAAAAAATATTTTTTAATGTTTGATAAAGAAATTTGGGAATTGTTTCCTGCTTCTTAAACTTCTATTAGTTTTTTTTTTTAATTTAATATTTTATTTTATTTTTTATGTGTACCAAGACTGGCTTTATTTTGACTCGGAATCGAATCTATGTTCCGTACATTATTTTGCTTACAATACGTTCGTTATCATATTGACTAAAATTTACACGTATAGCATTTGCTATTTATAATATCTTACTCATAATGCATACGATCAATACTCTTATGAATGTATAACATGGAATATAGGAGTATGGTAAAATTTAATAAAGAAGAAAACTATTGATTGTCTAAATCTCCAAAAACATAAAAATATTTTTTAACGTTAGATAAAGAAATTTGGGAATTGTTTCTTAAACTATACATGATCTTACGGTCTTATATTAATGTAGATACTAATGCTTTAATTTCCAATTAATCTTCAACTTCTTAAGTTTCTATGCGCATGATAAGATTTATCTGCAGATCGATTTAGACCTGTCAACTACCTCATTGCTTTGCGCTCAAGATTCGCACTGTTATACTTATTATTTGAATATATTTTTTAAGTTTTGATAAATAATTTTGGAAATTGATACTTGCCGTTGTTGAATTCGAATGAAAATTTTTATTAAAAAGTTCCCATTAAGCCTTGCTATATTTGTCACTATAAATTATTTGTTAGTAGGTATACTTGTTACTTTGTTTTCTGATGAAAGTTTCTGATGAATATGAAAATAAGGAATGAGATTTAGCATTCTCTCAATAGTGCCTCCGAAGAAAAGCTCAAAGAAAATCTGTTTCTAAGAGCTCTATTTCTTACTCTAATAGATTAGTGGAATTCGCATCAGATTTGGGGTAATGACATCAAAAGCATAATGTTACATAGGTATACGGATTAAAAGATCTAGCTCCATTTGTACTAACTCTTCTCTCAAAATGGTGTGAACAATGTTCTGAAAACCTCTCTTCCTTTTCCAAGATCGCCAAAACTTTTAATCGCACGATAGTTTTATTTTAACAATGATTTCATTGCTTCTGTTTCTTTGTACCATTGAGAAAAACAAAAAAAAAGGTATACACAGAAAATCTCTTATTGTTTTCAAAACTAAATGTTGAATAGGTTCAAGACTTAAAAGATCTAGTTTCATTGTTACCAACTCTTCTCTCGAAATGGAGCGAAAATGGTTAATGAAAACCTATCTTGGTTTTTCAAAATAGCACGACCTTTTCTTTTGACCAACGCCTTCATTGTTTCTGTTTCTATTATGAATTCAGAACAAGTATTTGGTAGTAGGAATACTTTCACATTTTCTCGACATTATCTCATCAACTATCTTTAAACTCAAAGAAACCTTTTTTTTTTTTTAATTAATAATGGAAACATGTATACTAACTATTCTATCGAATTGGTTTAAGTAATGTTTGAAAAGCACTCTCGCTTTTCCAAGATCGCAAAAAAACCCAATGCTCTCACTGTTTCTGTTTCTATTCCGGAATCAGAACTGACCCTAAAGAAGCACTTGGTTGTAGGAATACTATTATCTGCACACCAACCCCATGTTTGCTGTTGTCAGTTTCTATTAAATATGTGGATCGATGGAAAAGCTTTTTTTTTAAAGATATTTAGCATTCTCTTTATGGTGCTTCACTATCCATCTCTAAAATCGAAATAAAGTGTTCTTCTCACAATTGTTGATGAAAACACGTATCTCTTAAAAATGTCTTATAAGTACCAAAATGAAAAGTTTTTTAGGTTCAAGGCTAATAAGGTTTAGCTCCACTAGTACCAAGTCGAAATCGAACGAATACGATTTCTTAAGATCGCCTAAACCTTTGATCGCACAACCTATTCTTTTTGCAAATACTTTCACTGTTTCTGTTTTTCTATTGCAGAATCAAAATTGGTCACTATGCAGCATATGTTAATAGGTATAATTATTACCATGTTTGCTGATGGCAGTTTCTGATGTATATAAAGATTAAAAAAGAGGTTTCGGATTCTTTCATTGGTGCTTTGATGAATCACTTTTATTGGACATTGACATTTTTGAGCATTTTCTTTTATTCTTTTTTTGTTTTCTGATGGCCGTTTCTATTGAATACAAAGATTGTTGGAATAGGTTCTTTTGAAGATGTTTAGCATTCTTTCGATATTGCCTATGCAGCCATCTCCCAAAGGTGCCTTGATGAATCACTTTTATTGAACATTGACATTTCTGAGTATTTTTTCCCGCATCCTTCATTCTTCTTTTGTTTCCTGATGGCCATTGCAATTGAATATAAGGATTGATGGAATAGGTTCTTTTGAAGATGTTTAGCCTTCTCTCCACATTGCCTCAGTAGCCATCTCAAATCGATGATGCTTTGAATGAATAACTTTTATAGAACAATGGAATTATGGAATATTTTTTCCTGCCTCTTAGTATTTTTCTTTTGATGTGCTCAGTAGCCATCGCGTCAATGTTTCCCACAGAAGTGTGGAACTCGAAGGGAAATTGTTATTGAAAAAGTATTCGGTTAGCCTTGCCAGTGATCCATCTAGGATATTTCTGGACTGGAGTTAGCTGATGACTCGTGAAAGAAATGGCCAGAGGAAAATGGTCGCTACCATGTTTGCATAGATGCACACAACTATTAATGGAATGGAAAATTTAAAGAGATTTTGCTACCATTGTTCATTAAAAACATGTATTCTTTAACATGGGAATAGTGAGAAACAATTGTTTTCAAAATTTAAATTAATATGTTGTTAAAATAAATAAATAAAATATATATATATATTTATAAAGACATAAAACAAACTTTTTCACAGAAATCTAAGGCCTAGGAACAAAGTTTTCATTAGTATATTGGAATTGAATGATTCTTAATTTAATACTGATAAATATTTCTCTCGGTTGAGGTATTTAATGTGAACAATATCTGTTGAAGTTTTTAATGTCAGGAAGTAATGAATGATGTCTGTAAAAATAGTACATCAGACTTTGAAGAAAAAAATTGTAAAGTGTTCAGACCATTTATATTTGCACAACAGGCACTGATTCTGTGCCTGAATTAAATAACTTTGGTGGTAGATAGTTATTTTAATTACATGTTTACAAGAAAGTAGGTGTTTTAGTGAATAGAAACATAAAATATTTTGCTCAATATGAAATTAAGGGAATATACTTTTTTTGTCGCATAGTTATATTTGTCGTAGACTAGATTAAGCTTTGATATAACTAAGAAAAAATAAGTACATTATGTAACTTTTTATAGGTTGAATTTACGTCACCCTCTTAATGCTCTAATAATATATTATTTTTTGTGTGCATTTAATACTTTTTCTATGACCTCAATAGATTGTACTATACCAGCGTAAGAGTTGAAAAACCTTACATAAAGAAGGAGATAGTTCAGTGCCATAACTGTCAAGCATATGGACATACTAAAAGTTATTGTCATCACATACCTCGATGCGTGAAATGCGGTGAACAGCACAAGTCTGTGGAGTGTACAAAACCAAAATCAACACCAGCTGTATGTGCTCATTGCCTCAAGGACCACCCAGCCAACTATAAAGGATGCCAAATCTATAAGGAACTGAGGACCAGGTTTCAAAAACCTCAAGTACTGGATGAAACAGCAAGACAAGTAAGAAACAGAAGAGAACCCTCAAAACTTATTGATGCCAATGTATCATTTGCCCACCTACTTGGAGGTGGGAATCAAAGTACTGAAGCCGTGGCCCTGCCTGAACTACAGAATGTACCTCAATCCATTCCACATATACCTCTTCCTCAAAATGTAACCAATCCTAAAAATCCTAATCAACCACAAATCTCTCATATCCCTCCTCCTTCAAATGCCACAGACCTTACCAGTTTGATGACATCCTTTATCTCCGAAATTTTTTTTTTTTTAACTCAACAACAATTTTTATTCAGTAAAATTACAATCTGTCCCAATTTGGACATTAATAGTAGTGCTGAAAGATATCATACATACTACATTCATACAATATTTACACGGAATAAAATTACAATAAAATATATACACAATAATGAATCAATACAATAGTCAAGAATTCACTTATACCTATATACACATACACACACTCATACGTACATCACATTGAGTGGAGAATCTAGCCAGTGCTAGAACTCCAATGTATTTACAACAGGTCGCGGGGCCACTGCCGTTTCAACCTTCTAGGTGGGTTGTATGGATGAGTGGAGCTGGATAGGGATTGAGCTAGAGGATTAGGATGATGAAATAGGTTCTGGTGGAATTTGGAAAATTTGGATGGAATTAGGTCTGAAATAAATGGAACATTAAGGTCGTGGTGCAAGGTATAGTTGGAGACATAATAAGGAGCATTTACTATTGTACGGAGGACTTTGGATTGAAAGGATTGAATGCGTTTGATGTTAGTACGTTTAGCTGTCCCCCACAGTTCAAGTCCGTAGGTCCAAATGGGCTTCAGTATTGTCTTGTAGATTAATAATTTGTTGTCAGCTGTAAGTTCAGATTTTCTGTTGAGTAGTCGGTATAACTGTCCGAATCGTCGGTTGAGTTCTTGTCTTTTAAGTCTTGTATGTGGGTTCCAAGTCAATCTTTTGTCTAATAGTAAGCCAAGATACCGGACTGTATCTGAAGGAGGAATTGGAATGGAATTGAAGTAAACTGGCGGACAGGAGTTTCGTCGAAGAGTGAAGGTTACGTGTTTGCATTTGGCTTCGTTCACCTTAATGCGCCAAGCATTACACCAGTCTTCGATAAGAGAAAGGTGTCTTTGCAGGTTTAAGGATGCTGTTTCAGGATTGGAACTGGATGATAGGATGGCGGTGTCGTCTGCAAAAGTTGCCAGAAAGGTATCAGGATGTGTAGGAATATCAGCAGTGTAAAGGATGTAGAGGACGGGTCCCAAGACGCTGCCTTGAGGAACACCGGCCTCAACGGGATAAAGGTTAGAAAATTCTACACCACAGCGAACGCGGAAGGAACGGTTTGAGAGATAGGATCGGAGAATGAGGTATAGAGACTGGGGTAAATGGGTTTTCAGCTTGAAGAGTAATCCAGTGTGCCATACCCGGTCAAAAGCTTGCGCAATGTCCAGAAACGCACCAGAACAATACTCATTGCATTCAAGAGCTGAGGAAATATGGTCTACAACTCGGAGCCCCTGTTGAACTGTGGAATGCTGAGGACGGAATCCAAACTGATGGGAAGGAAGATTTTGAGATTCTAATATGGGTAGGATACGTTTAAGAAGAAGCCTTTCGAAGATTTTTGAGAGGATGGGGAGTAGACTAATAGGCCTGTAGGATGAAGTGTTGTTGGAAGGTTTGCCTGGTTTTAGAAAAAGAATGATAGTGGAATGTTTCCATAACAGAGGAAAATAGGTGGTGCGTAGGATGCAGTTGTAAATATAAGTAAGGAATATAACAGCTTTCTGCGGAAGTTGTCGGAGGATCTGGGGAGTAAGGAGATCGTGTCCAGGAGATTTACGGAGGGTCAGTTTTTGGAGAAGATATTTGACCTCAGAGGGATTAATAGCTTTAGGAGGTAGGGAAAGTGGAATTGGTGACATAAGAAAGTCTTGCACTGTTGCGGTGTGATTGGCGTAGGATTCCGGGTGAGGAGTGAAAACTTTGGAGAGGTGTGTGGCGAATTCCTCGGCTTTATCTTCATCAGACGCAGCCCAGGAGTCATCACAACGTCGGAGAGGATGGGAAACTTGATGGTATTTTAGGATCTTTTTCGTGATATTCCACAGGGAATTATCACGAGCTGATAGAGAGGAGAGGTAGGAATTAAAGGACTGGGAACGGAAGGTCGCCAACTCCCTCTTCAATTGTCTACAATAGAAGTTATAGGAGCGGCGATCTGTTGGGTGTCGGGTGCGCTGCCATAATGATCTTGCTCGGCGTTTGGTATGGATGAGGTCTATAATATGTTGTGGAAAATGATTTTGGTGAGGATTTATATTGGAGTGTTTAGGAGAGGAGGCAGTCCAGACAGCTTGTTGGATGGCGGTGGTAAAGGAATAGACGGAATTATCTAGGTCATCTGGGGTTTTGAGGGTTATTCTGAGGTCAATATTATCGGTTAGGATTTGGCGGAAAAGGTTCCAGTTGACAGGGCCTCGGATGAATGATGGTGGAATGGGTTTTGGAATTGGAGTGAGAGATACTTTTAGGATCAGTGGACTATGGTCTGAGGATAGTTCATCAAGGCGAGTTACAGACAAGTTGAGGGAGCCTAATCCGCTGTGGATAAAGAAGTCGAGGATGTCAGGATTGCGGTTAGGATCGGTTGGCCAGTAGGTAGGGGAGTCAGGAGGCAGGATATTAAAATTTCGGGAGTTGAGTGCAGACAGCAAATTTCGTCCCCGAGAATTCGTGGTTCTGGAACCCCACTGCTGATGCTTGGCGTTTAAGTCTGCACCCAGAATGAAGCAATTTCCTAAGGAATCCAGGATGGATACAAATTCGGAATTGGAAATGGAATGTTTAGGAGGGCAATATGCAGATGTGAGGGTTACCGGAAAGGAAAAAGTCTTGATTACTATTGCTGTGGCTTGTAGGAAATCATAGGTGGGAAGTGGGAGTAAATGATGAGAGAGGGATTGGTGGACAATGATAGCAGAACCGGCATGGGCTTTGCCGTCTGGGTGGTCAGTACGGTATGTCATATACTGCGGTATTTTGAAGTACTGTTTAGTGGTTAGTCTTGTTTCAGTTATAAGTGCAACATCGATTGTTTTGTCTTGCAACAACGCTGTCAGTTCGTCAGTATGATTTCTAACACCATTCGCATTCCAAAGGAGAATGGATAAGGAGTTAGGTGAATTCATTTAAGGATTTTTCAAGGCAGGGATTAAATTTGATACTAGATTTGTAAGGAGTGATATAAGCGGCATAACAAGAGATTTCATTTCGGAGATGAACGATGTCATTAGACTGGTAAGATCTGTGACGTTTGATGGTGAAGGGATATGAGGAATTTGATGTTGAGGAGTTTTTTGAAGATTAGGTAAACTTTGAGAAGTAGATTGTTGTACAATAGATTGAGATTGTTGAGGAAAACGTTGTTCCGGCAGTGCCTCGACTTCATGATTCTGGTTTCCACCTCCAAGCAAGTGGGCAAATGACACGTTAGAATTTACAAGTTTAGATGGTTCTCTTCTGCTTCTGGTTGGTGCAGCTGTTTCATTCGTATCCTGAGGTTTTTGGTATCTGGTTCGGAGTTTCTTGTAGATTTCACATCCCTTGTAGTTAGCCGGGTGGTCCTTGAGGCACAGAGCACATACAGCGGGTGTAGATCTTGATCTTGTACATTCTTCTGTTTTATGCTGTTCACCGCATTTCACACAGCGTGGTATGTGATGGCAATAACTTCTGGTATGACCATATGCCTGACAGTTATGGCACTGAACAATGTCTTTCTTTGTGTAAGGTTTTTCAACCTTTACACGGGTATAGTAGAGTCTACTGAGGTCATAGATATTTTCGACTCCTGCTGATGGTTCCAAGTCCACGAAGAATAGAGGTAGTGGACTTTTATCTTTTAGAACGTTGGTGACTTGCCTCACTTGGAATCCTAGTTCTGTCAGTTCTTCTTTGATAGCTTCAACGGGTGTTGAGGAATGTAGGTTTCTGATTACGACCCTTAATGCTCTCTCCTGGCGCAGCTGATAAGTATGAAAGTCAGCTTTGGTCTCAGTCAGATATTTCACAATCTTTCTGTAGGTTTCAGCAGTAGTCGGAGATATTTTAGTATCATTGGTTCTACTTATACAATAATAACTATTAGGATCAGTTACTTTGTTTAAATGCGCACACATCAGTTTAAAATTTTTAATATTCTTAACAAATATTGGTGGAGGTAGTGGTTCCCTGGGTATAGGAGAAGATTCCATGGTTTCTTTTTCATTTTGGAGGATTTGAAATGGATTCGGTGTAAAAAACGGGGATTCATCAGTTATTCCTTGTGATGATGTGCTGGGCTGTGGTTCAGATCCTAATGAGGTAGCTGACGTGTTCGCTGGTGGAATCATTTTTTTATTTTGTTCACGGCGGGGTCTCTGTTTTGTGGGAGACGAGTTTGAACCTGCAGATCTAGATCTTTTACTTGCAGACTTTGAGGACATGACTTGATGAAAATATCTCATTGATCAAGAAAATAATAATAATAATAAATAAATAATGAGATAAGAATTAAAGATAAAAGAAAGATAAGTAAAAGAAAAGCAAGCCCGAGCTTGCCGAGCTAGCGGCAATCAGCTGATCAGTGACCCTCCTTTCACTTTTTCGTGATTGTACAAAGTAAATTATAACTTTGCTTACCGAAATGTCTCTAATATTCACTGCCGTAGTATTCCTGAGGTCTAGTGATGTTCTCCAGACCGAATTCAAGCGAATTCCTACTGAAAAAAGCAAAAATCTGAGAGACGATGTAACATATGACTGTTATCATCGAGCGCATCAGCTGATCATTCTTCTCCGAAATTAAATCCCTTGTTATGCCCCTAATATCACTCCTTACAAACCTTGTATCAAATCTCATTCCTGCCTTACAAAAACCATAAATGACCTCACCTAATTCCTTATCCATTCTCCTTTGGAATGCGAATGGTGTTAGAACTCACACTGACGAACTTACAGCCGTACTGCAAGACAAAAACATTGATGTTGCACTCATTACTGAAACTAGACTAACCACTAAACAGTACTTCAAAATACCAGAATACATAACATACCGGACAGACCATCCAGACGGCAAAGCCCATGCCGGTACTGCTGTCATTGTCTGCCGATCCGTCACCCATCACTTACACCCACTTCCCGCCCACGATTACCTACAAGCAACTTCCATTGTAATCAAAACCTTTTCCTTTCCGCTTATCATCGCATCAGCATACTGCCCTCCTAAACATCCTATTTCCTCTGCCCAATTTGGATCCTTCCTCAACTCCTTGGGAAATCACTTCATTTTGGGTGCCGACTTAAACGCAAAGAATCAACAGTGGGGTTCTAGAACCACCAATTCTCGTGGACGGACGTTGCAGTCTGCACTCAACTCCCGACACTTTCATCTCCTACCTCCCGATTCTCCTACCTACTGGCCAACAGATCCTAACCGTAATCCTGACATCCTCGACTTCTTCATCCACAGCGGATTAGGCTCTCTTAATTTTTCCATAGCTCGCATTGATGAACTATCCTCTGATCTTAGTCCATTGATTCTAAATGTATCCATAACACCTATTCCTAAACCTATCCCACCGTCATTCATTAGAGGCCCTGTCAACTGGAACCTCTTCCGCGAAATCCTTACCAATGATATTGACCTCAGAGTACCTCTCAAAACCCAAACTGACCTAGATGATGCCGTATTTTCCTTTACAACCACAATTCAACAAGCTGCCTGGACTGCCTCCTCTCCCAAACAATCCCAAAGAATTCCTAACAAAAGCCATTTACCACAACACCTGAAGGACCTCATCAACACCAAACGCCGAGCCAGATCATTATGGCAACGCACCCGCCACCCAGAAGATCGCCGCTCTTACAACTTTCTTTGTAGAAAATTAAAGCGGGAGTTGGCGATATTCCGTTCCCAATCCTACAATTCCTACCTCTCCTCTCTCTCGACTCGTGACAATTCCCTATGGAATGTCACGAAGAGAATTCTAAAATCCCACACCATTTCCCACCCTCTTCGGCGCTGTGATAGTTCCTGGGCTGCTTCCGACAAGGATAAAGCCGAGGAATTCGCGCAGCACCTTTCCAAAGTTTTCACTCCTCATCCTGAGCTCAATCCAACCCATACTGCAACAGTTGAAGAGTTCCTTATGTCACCAATACCACTATCCTTACCACCTAAAGCAGTTAATCCATCTGAGGTTAAATATCTTCTTAAAAAGCTTCCTCTCCGTAAATCCCCAGGATACGACCTCCTTACTCCTCAGATCTTAAGACAACTTCCTCCCAAAGCCATTACATTTCTTGCATATCTCTATAACTGTATCCTACGCACTACCTATTTCCCTCTCATATGGAAACATTCAACTATCATCCTTTTCCTAAAACCAGGCAAACCTTCCCACAGCACTTCATCTTACAGACCAATTAGCCTGCTCCCGATCCTCTCCAAAATCTTCGAAAAACTCCTATTAAAACGAATCCTAGCCAAATTTCACAATTTTCCTTCACATCAGTTTGGATTTCGTCCTCAACATTCCACGGTTCACCAAGGACTCCGAGTTGTAGACCACATTTCCTCCGCCCTTGAGTGCAAGGAGTATTGTTCGGGTGCCTTTCTGGACATAGCTCAAGCTTTTGACCGGGTGTGGCACCCGGGACTGCTCTTTGAGCTCAAAACCCATTTACCTCAATCCTTATACCTAATCCTCCGATCCTATTTATCAAACCGCTCCTTCCGAGTTCGCAGTGGTTCCGAATTTTCCAAACATTATACTGTTGAGGCCGGTGTTCCTCAAGGCAGCGTCTTAGGACCCGTCCTCTACATCCTCTACACCGCCGATATTCCTACCGATCCCGATACCTTTCTGGCAACATTTGCTGATGATACCGCCATTTTGTCATCCAATTCCGATCCTGAAGTAGCATCGCTAAATCTCCAAAAGCATCTTTCCCTTGTCGAAGACTGGTGCAATGCTTGGCGCATTAAGGTGAACGAAAGCAAATGCACTCACGTCACATTCACCCTTCGACGCAAATCCTGTCCAACGGTTAATTTCAATTCCATACCGCTTCCTTCCTCAGACACAGTCCGGTATCTCGGCTTTTTACTAGACAAAAGACTGACGTGTAACCCACATACAAGACTCAAAAGAAAAGAACTCAACCGCAGATTCGGCCAGTTATACAGACTACTAAACAGAAAATCTCATCTTACTGTTGACAACAAATTACTAATATACAAGACAGTACTGAAACCTATATGGACCTACGGACTTGAACTGTGGGGGACAGCTAAACTTTCTAACATCAAACGCATCCAATCCTTCCAATCCAAAGTCCTCCGAACAATAGTTAATGCTCCTTATTACGTTACCAACTGTACCCTACACCATGACCTTAATATTCCGTTTGTTTTAGACCTGGTACCATCCAAATTTTCCAAATTTCATCAGAACCTTACTCATCATCCTAACCCTCTAGCGCAATCCCTATCCAGCACCACCCATCCCTACAATCCTCCTCGAAGATTGAAACGGCAGTGGCCACGAGACCTATTGTAAACATTTAAATTGGAGTTCTGACAATGGTCAGATCCTCCACTCATGTACGGTATGTTTGTGGCTACAGCGCCCTGACTCAGCCTCCACTGGCTCAGACCAGTGATGCGGCTGAGATAGAGGCGCTGGGATCTCTTGGATTCCGCTTTTTCCTCCACAAGTGGAGGGAAAAGCGCTTGCTGGGGTCCCTTAGCAATTGTATATATTGTATATAGTTATGATTGTGGGTAAGATGTTTATTTATTTGCCAACTTTTTATTTATCTCAATAATAGGTTTTTGTTTCGATTTGTTTTGTTTTTTATTTATTATTATTAATTTATTGTATATATATGAATTTATTTATGTTATATTTTATGTAATTTGACCATTATTATTATTTTCTGTATATATAGTATGAATGTGGTCTCTTATCAATATTATTATTGTTCATTTTGTAACAAATTGTAATTTATCTCAATAAAGAAATAAAAAAAAAAAAAAAAAAAAAAATACTTTTTCATTTATCTTATGTTTGTAGATTAATAATTTTAGTTCATAATATTTATGAATGAACTAACTACTTCAACATAAATTTTAATGCACTATACAATTCTCCTATTTCGACAAAACTGAATCAGTGATGGAAATAAATGTATTCAACAGATTTTTTTTAAAATTATTTATTTAGAAATAATACAATCTGCCATAATCTTGGGCAATGAGTATTAATGCTATCATCCATTCCTTATGTACAGTAAATAAAAAAAACTAAAATAAAAATTTCAAAGAAGAATAAGTAAAGATAAAAATAAAATAAATAAATAATAATAATCTTGGTCACATTCATACATATATATACAATATTTACATACTGCCCCTGGGATCTCCGAATCAAACCCCGACGCCCACAAGTGGGTGTCGGGGCCCGAAGCCAGGTGATCCCCGCGCCTTTCAGTCAGTCGCATCACCGGTCTGAATAAGCCAGTGGAGACTGAGAGAGGGCGCTAGAGCCACAGACTCTCAGGCTTCAACAGAATTAAAATTATTACATAAGCTACTGGGTTTCCAACAATCTAATAAAAATTTGTTTGATATTATAAAAAAGAAAAGGTTATTAAGAGATAAAACAGTCTATAAATTTACATCAATTTTTTTTGTTTTTATATTTTATTGAAATTTACAACTGTATAGGAATACATCAAGTAAATGTGCTGATTAAAGATAGTGTACATGAAAAACCTGAAGAGAAACTGCCCATTGGCAGCACTCTAGTAATTAATCTAAACAAGAAGGTCTCGAGGCCATCTTCTTTTCAGACGCCTCGGAGGATTGTCGGGAATTGAAGAGGAGGCAAGGATTGAAACTAGTGGGTTAGAGTGGGATTGGAGTTTGTCATGGAAGGATTGATTCCTGGTTCGGGCCAAATCAGCTACAAAGGGAATATTAAGGTCTTTATGGATAAGCTTATTCGTGACAAAATAAGGAGCGTTTAGGATTTTTCGAAGGATTTTGGATTGTAAGGATTGGATACGGGAAGAATTTGATGGTTTAGTGAAGCCCCATAGCTCAACTCCGTAAGTCCAGATAGGTCTTATGATGGTCATGTAGATGAGTCTTTTGTAGTTAAGTGAAAGGTTAGAGCGTTTGTCTAGTAAGTGTTGAAGTAACCGAAAGCGGCGAGCAGTTTCTTGTCGTTTCAGTCTAGTGTGCGGATTCCATGTTAAACGTTTGTCAAGTAGAAGCCCTAGGTAGTGGATCTGTTCAACTGGAACGAGCGGAATGTTATTATAGGATACTGTAGGGCAGGATGTCATAGGTTTACGACGTAGGGTGAAGGTAATTTGGTGGGATTTGTTGGAATTTATTTTAATTCTCCAATTCTGACACCATACCTCAAGGTCTCTGATGTGGGATTGGAGATTTTGAGAGGCAACAGTGGGATCATTATTGACTGATAATACACAAGTGTCATCTGCATAAGTAGAAAGGAAAGTATTAGGATGTGATGGGATATCAGCTGTATAAACTGTATAAAGAATGGGTCCTTGGATACTGCCTTGAGAAACACCAGCAGACTGGGTAAAAATTGTTGAATAGGAACTATTGTTGTTGATTCTGAAGGATCTGTCAGAAAGGTAGGACTGGATAATGAGGAAGTAAGTAGGAGGCAGGAATTTACGGAGTTTGTAAAGCAGTCCCGGGTGCCATCAATTTATTTTAAAATGTAAATAACACATTTTTAAAACTATTCATTCACACAGTGAATTTTGGTCCGAATGTACTATGGGACTTCGACTAACTCCAGGACATAAAATAAAAATGAAAATGATCCTTGAACATAATAAACTAATTATCCACGCACTTAACTTTTACCTCTTCATAATAGTCGGTACCAATTAATATCAAAACATTCTTTTGACTGTTTTTCTACTTAAAAAAGGAATTCCGGTTGTTAACCAAGATACTCATATAATTTTGGACTGTATTATTAAATGCAATTATTTAAATGTTGTTTATAAAGAACAAAATAATAAAAAATGTATAGGTAGGTGGAGCATTAGTAGATTTTCTCTTCTTAAAACTTCTCTTTCTAAATGAAACCCAGTTGCATTTTTCTGATCTCTTTAACAGTTCTTATTAATTGTCTCTTGAATATAATAGATCTTTAAATTACCAGTTATTTTATCGTCATTTATAAAAATTTTTTTACACACCTACTACTGAGTTGAATTTGTTAAAGTCAAATTACAGCAAACACGCTGATTTTTTTTTAAATATTTTCATTCGTTATTCGGGTTCTATGTATCTTAAACGTAAGCCCTCAAATTTTAATCGGGGGAGTACTTTTTTTTTTTTATCTATTACAAAGTTTAATTATTGAAAATAATAAATAAAAACTACATAATATAATTTTTAATGTGATATATTTACATTACGAATGAAAGGATATGTGTTAGGTTTTATATCCTATAGCATTTATTCTGAAAAAGAATCCCGTGATAGAGACAGGACGAAATCTCCATAGAGGGTTATTCCGTGGGGAATATGAGAAGGGTGTAGAGATGTGGAGCTGGTCAAAAAGCCCCCAAAGAGGGATTTCGTTTTACGGTTTCCTAACCTAAGTAGACTTATCTTTTATATTATTTAGCCTTTCCAAATACAACCAAATACCCATACCTCATATTATGTCATTTTAAATCTTTATGCCGTTAACAACTACAAATATTTTAAAGATTTTCTTTTTCTGTTTTTTTTTTTTTTTTTACACAGACGACTTGTAGTAATATTGTACTGATTGTGTCAAAACACGTTGTGGTGCATTACCAGGTGCGTAAGGTTGTTTTTAATATTAGACAAGAGAAGTATTTAGCAGTAGAAAATATTTAATAAATACGTTCAATATAAAGTTCAATTAATATATCTAAATCATGATTTATAAGCAGCTGGAAAATAACAAGGTAATAACTTTTTGAAGTTCCGAAGACGAATCTAAAAGAATGTTCATAATTCACTTCGTCTGTCCTTGAGAATATCTGAGATGTCACTACTCAGCAGTAAGCAAAGTGAAGGACAATAAAAGAGGATACAAGGTTACGAGTGGAAAGTGGAAGAAGATGATTTGAAAAATTTAAGGTACTTGTTGCTTGGTGGTTTTGAGCAGGTTTGGTATCCATGACAGGTTATGTTCGATTATGATTCTTAGTTAGAAACTGAACATAATAGGGTAAACATTGAGCGAAAATAGGAAGGTGATAAATCTGAGGATGAAATTGGAACTGATGATGGCCTAAATTTTAACAGGATTAAGACTTAAGTTATTCAGGTTTACCCAAGCACTGATTCTATCTAATTCTTCCTGAATGCTAGAAAAAGCTACTAATAGCAAACACAGACGAGAAAAAGAGATTTGGAAGTCGCCAGAGTATAGGTAGTAGAGCCAGTAAAAGTCGTTGATACAGGAATAGAAGAAAATAGGGGAAATAATCGAACGTATGTCATTTTTTCTTTTTGCACATCATCATCAACCTTGAACTTTTTTCATCAATATTAAGCCGGATGACTTAATTAACTAATGTTACAAAGCTGATATTTCATGAGATTTTCTTGAGGGCACGAACAAATCAATTTGCTGGTGATTTATATTTTTTTTAAACTTTTTTATTACCTTAAAAATGTAATACGTGGACACACTCTTCCTTTGTTGGCGTTGCTCTGAATGAAACGTAGCCAGGCGTCACATAATCCGAAAGTTAATGAATAATTACGTTTGTTACATATAATCTATCGCTAGAACCTACCTTTTAAGAGATACAATGCTTTAAATTTACAAAATAACATTAAATTTTTCCTACATCCTTTAAAGTATTATTTACTCAAAAATACAAGTTCGGCTTACAAGGATCTTTCGATCTTTCTCTGGTTGGATGAAGCAAGTGAACGACGTTCTCATAACATGAGATTCCAACAGATGATAAAAAATTAATTTTGTTAGTTAATATACTTTTGTTACTTTATTTACTTCTTTAATCTCGCAAACTCAATTTCACCCTAAGTAAAAATACCAGTGGATTTTAGATAAACATTTGTTTGATCCATTTTTTCTCCTAGTCTGGAATGTTTTTTTAAATTAATCACCACAGTCATCCAGGAATGGTGTAAGAACTAGAGAATAAAAATAATCCCACCACATTACCTTTACCCTTCGTCGCAAAACGATGACCTCCAACCCCACTGCATCCTTTAATAATACCTAACTCATTTCGGAAGAAATTTTAATTCCTGACTCCCAACTCACGTAAACCCCCTTGTCCGCAACCTATATACTACACATATTCCTGATAACCCTTCGAGGCAATTGAAAAGAAGATGGCCTCGAGATCTACTAATTTATATAAACATTGAAGTTCTACCACTGGGTAGTTCTTCACAAGTATTTTCACGCTCTTTATTATAATTCAGCACTTTTATTGGTTTAGAGTAGAAAAATTCAATAAAATATAAATAAAAAAATAAACAATTCATCATCCTTATATTATAAATGTCAACGGATTCTAGTATGTTTTTAATTATTATTTCTATACTTTTTGTACTTATTTTAAATGTAGGATCATAACAATAATTCTTCGGGAATGATGTGTTTCTGGTCTACTAAAATGTGCTTTTCCGTACGATTTCTGTCCCTAGTACAATGATATTCAGCAAGGGCCGCATTCGCGAAATGGATGTGGCCCATGGAATGCCATTGGCTGTTCACAATATCCTTTTCCATCTACTATTGGTCGCCACTAATTAATTATCAACAGTCGTGTGATCCTATTGGCCGTGACAATCTGAGCTGATTATTAGATTGGTGGTTCCCTTCCCCCTCTCCGCTTCTCTCCTAATTGGGTTTAAAACTCATTGGCTCTCTCACCCTTTACTTCCCTCTCTACTACCGTAGCTTTTATTAATAGTGGCTAATTGTCAGATTTTTTGGTTGAATGCTTGTAATTGACACCTAAAATATGTTAAGGTCTCGTTTGTTTTCAATTAAAGATTAATATTTACTAGTACTCCAGTGGTAAATAGGCACGTAAAACACTCGATCGAACCTTAAAAAGGACAAAGTACAGACCATCGTAAATGTAATGTTAACAAATAATGAAAAACATGACAAGAATAATATATTGGGTTGTACCACATAAAGTTTCCGATTGATCAAATTTTATTAATCAAGATAGGCGAACCCGAAGTACGTTATACCATGAATTTTGCACCTTTTAATGATTTTTTAACAAATACGGCTCCAACGATTTTGGTTAAATATGTAAAATTTAATGAGCACTAATATGCAAGTTTCATTTCGATTGAAATAGTCTTTGTTAATACGTTTTTATTAAATGTGAGTAGCATGCATTAAGGTTTTGGACATCAGAGTTTTTTTTTATTGTGCGATTATTATATTTTTCTATGGTAATTACTTCTTTAAAATTTCGTTTGAAGCTATTTTTTTCCTGGTGTATAATTTTGAGTCAATGAAATTTGAATGAATGTCTTGTTTTTCTGAAATGAGTGGTATGAGCAGTTTGATTTGGTTTATTAGGGTTTTTTTGTAATTGAAGTGCAGCTATATTTTTGTTGATACACTCTCCTTTTTAAATATTTTTCAGATGTTCCAAAATAAGACTTTCCGCATTTGTCTTCACAAGGAATTTCGTATACAACATTTGGTTTAAGGTATAATTTGTAGGAAACCTTAGTTTTTCTGAATAGTTTTGATAAAGTATTTATATTTTTTAAGTAATGGCGGAATCACTATTATTTTTGTTAATGTTAAGTGCTTTAGTAAATTTTTCGGAATAGTGTCGGTATCTATAAGATAGTGTAAAATCTTTTTGTGCTATTCTCATTTTGTGGTAGATTTGGGACATTGGTTTCTGTTTCAGTAGTTAACAAATAAGTAAATGTGGATAACCACTTTCTAAAAGGAGGTCCTACTTTGTTTTCCGCGTTTTTTGGTGTATTTTAGAGGTTTATTTTCTCCCTCCATCAATTAATTTTTTTGTAGTATTGAGTTTATAACGATTAGGGCTTTTTATAGTTGATGTATCTACTGGAACAAATAGGCCTTTGCCACCTCTTATTTTCTATCCCCCGCTTGATCTGCGAATTAAAAGTACGTCTAGAAATGGTAAATTATTGATAAAATAAATAAAAATAAATTGATAAATATCAATAAAAAAAATTGAAAATGTATGTAAAATATGTCCAAGTGATTGATAAGTATGCTGTGTTGAATAAGCTACCCGATGTATTTGGGCAGCATTGCCAAATAAATAAAGCATTTCTCTTTAGTTTCATATTCTATCGTAAATGTTAGTCTGTGTGAATATTTATTAAATTTGGTTAAAATGATTTCTTCATCATTACTTTCTTTAGGTATCGCGATTATATCATCGACAAATTAGAACAAAAACGGGATTTTAGGGATAACTGTATCGATTAATTCTTCTAAGAAAATATCTGCCGGATTTGGAGCAATAGGGGATCCCATTACCAAGCCATACTTTTATGAACATGAAAGTTATCATTAAATTTGAAATATCATCTATCCTCTGTACGGTAAGGAGTATGAGAAATTTGTTTTGGGGGATGATTGTGTGAATTTTGATTTTGTTCCACTTTTCATCTATTATTTCTTAAATTTTCAAAATACTTAATCTTTAAAATTAATTAATATATATATATGATATGCGTGGTTTTTATCTTTTATTAGCATTTTTATCTGGCGGTAGCCCGCTTTGAGATCTAAGATACCAGAGATCGCCGCCCAACTCAACCTATCAAATATATCCTCGAATCAGGGAACAGGGTACCTCTCGTCTACGTTATTATTATCATTCACCTGTCGATAATCGATTACTAACCTAAGTTTTTCTTTGGTTCCCCCGGAAGCTCCCTTCTTTTTCACGGCCTAAAAGGGACTGTTATAAGGTGAGGTACTGTCCACTATGATTCCTTGGTCTTTTAAGCTATTGAATTCGTCCCTACTATGCTGTTTGAGTGCTTGAGTTTCGTATGATAATCCCGAAGAAGGCCGGTGCTAACCGTATGGGAGATTTTAGGAGCACCTCGCTCCGAGATCGCTTCCCCAGTAGGGGGTTAATACCGTCAAAAGCAAACTTGACTTTTTCTATGTTGACTATAAAACCCTGTTGAAACCCTGACCCTTGTACAATCAACCATACAGAAATATTTTAGCTCTAGGAAAATCCATGAGGAGGTCTAAATCCGAAACTCTCAATGACGTGATGTCGCGTTGATTTTTTTTTTTCATACTTTTGAGAAAATTCCAATGGTTCTCGTTTATTCTTCCGTGACACGTCTCCGTCTTTGGACCCTGGGTTCTCGACCACTGTGAACAGGTACCAGCAGGCGGTGCAGTACAGCATGGGCTATGTAAGGGAGTTTCGTATGATGACTAAATTAATATAATAAGTGAACCTTCCTTGCTTCCCTTTTGTACAGCCTGACTATCGTTAATTTTTTTTTCTAATTCTCTGACTTATTTCATGAATAAAATAGGATAGAGTAAACCTTTATTTGAAATAAAGGCTATAAGAAACAAATGTCTAGTACGAATAAATCTCATACAAAGTATAATAATGATTTGAGTTAAGTATTTTTCACCCAAAACAATAAAAAAATATATATAAAAATTAATAAGAAAATAAAACTCACTGTAACAAAATAAACATATAAGTTTTTTTAAAAATTTTTAATGTCAATTACTAGTATATATTATTATGAATAAAATAATTAAAACTTTATCTCCTGTTTTTATTATATTTTTACTTTAATAAAACTTTAATGACGTTTCGAGGTATTTTTTTGCCTCATCTTCAGAATATTCAACTTGACTATAAGACCCTGTTGAAACCCTGACCCTTCTACAATCAACAATACAGAAATATTTTAGCTCTAGGCAAATCCATGAGGAAGTCTATTCCGACACTCTCAATGACGTGATGTCTAGTTGATCTTTTTTTTCGAACTTCTTTAAAGGAGGTGAAGGAGAAATAAGTTCCACCTTGGGGTTATTACTATCATTTATGGCATTCTTTCCTGAAGGTTTAAAAGTCAAATACATTGCTATTCACCTTTTCACTAAACGGGAAAATTAGATTTTCTCTAACCAAGTCTTCTAAAAATTATTTCTGAAATATAAGTAGCAATATAGACGTTAGAAAGCGTGATATAATTCAATAAAAGAAATCGTACGAGTTAATATAAAGTTGTAAACTTATGTAATTGGATGGATTATGTTATTGGTAAAGAGGGAGGTTATATTAGTTAAATGTTGTCACCGTTGTACAGGATCTTGCAAGTTATATTATTTCATTTAGTATGAAAGATTTTGGAAACAATATTACATACCAAACTGTATGTAAGTTGTTAACATAGACACTAAGTTGTTATAACTAAATTATAAACCTACGGAAACTTAATTTAACTTTTAAAATTAAATTTAAATAGGTCATTTGAAATATAAAATAGTAATAAATCGAATTAAAGAGGAACCGCTATTATTTCTATAGTCTTTGAATGCATACATAACAATCAAGTTTTTTTCATACGGGAAAATTAAATTTTTCATTATCTGTACTTCACTCTAAAATAACAAACAAATAAAATCAATTAGGTATAATTTTTTTTTTCATTTCTACCGACGATTAAATATAATAAGGAATAGACGTTACAAAATAAACATATATTCTTGCTAATTGCACTTCTCGTTACGATAAATTAAAACTCCCAAAGTGATAAACTCTAAATCGGTCAGACAGAGATTTTTCAAACATAAATGGCACATTACTCAAATTGCACCCGTACGAAGCAGGGCGGGTACACTAGTAAATGTATATAAAAACAAAATATATAAATCCCATACATACAATGTTAACAAATAAATTTAAAAAAAACATTAACACTGTCTTATCCCAATATGCAATATTTTAAATTTTAAAACCCTGGACGGTGCTTGTGAAGGAAAAATCAGAATCCCGGGATCCTAATGCCTCTCTCTCAGTGGCCACTGGTGTAAACTAGTAAAGTTAAAGTGTCATAGCCTCAAACACATCGTACATAGATGTAAAGTAATTAATAAATATAACTGTTGGGAGAGGGGCGACAGCGCAATTGCTCGCAGCCTTAACCCATTCGTTATAGCGAGTTGCCGAATCCCTTAATCATTTATCTAGGTTTCGTTTAGGTTAGCATATAATAACTATTATTGTTGCAAAAGTACTTGTAGTATGTTCTCGCGACGATAGCGACAGCGAGGACGATAGGTTAAGCGATTATGAAGGCCACCAGTCTCTCCGGTAACTCTCAGCGCACTGCCTCCCGAACGGTCACTAGTACTTAATCCCTTTTACATAAAAAGAGCCCCCTTGCGTCTTAATATACTACGAACGAAATGTTTACAAGGAAATTAATGTTGTAAATTAGTATTTTCCATTCTCAACAATCATTATTACATAAACAACACTAAACGTTTAAGTAGCCATGTAATATTTTATTCTAGTCATAATACTAAGCATTTTATGCCGTCTACAGAACGCTGCAGACCCACTTATTGTTGAACTGTTTGGGTCACTATACCATATATACAATATACGAACTGTGCAGATATGTAAATAAAAATTGATGTAAAAAAAAAAAAAAAAAAAACGAAATAAGTCATTACTCAGTCATGAAATTATTATACCAGGATAGATCGGTCGAGAAACGCAAACTTATAGGACTATGTTTTCTTTTGAGAAACATTTATTAAGTGAAATAATAAATAATTCCAGAAAAGAAAATACATTTACAGAAAAGATTTTTAAGTACTATTTTAACTATATTCAAAAGTTAAGTACATTATAGATAAACATCTCTCTATTATATAAAAGTTATAGTAATATTTAATATATTTTTTTTTATTTAGTTAATGTATATTTTATTGAAGACAATTGAGACGATTTCCAAAAGGTACTAAAGCACATTTTTTACGTAATTGATACTAAGACATATTTTTATGATAAAAATAAATGAATTATTCAACAAAGCTAGAATTCGGGTAAAATAATATTTTAACGTCTAACCGTGTATTTTATTTTACACACACACACACATATATATTTTATTGTAGACAATTTGGACGATTATTTCTTACTTTGGGGTTATGCAAAACACGTACACACAAACAAAATACAAACAACTCAGTCAAAAATTTTGTTCCGAAAAATTGTCCACGCACCATGGTATGTTTCGAATCACACGATACACAATGACACAAACATTCCAACAGAAAATTCTTACGTTCACGACAAATATAACACGTTTCATTCTTCGACACATCAACATCCAAATCAACTTGTTTCTTCCCTTTATTGCTTCCTGTTACCAAAGAAGACTTAAAGACGATGGCCGAGAGATCTTTTAAACTGAAAATTCAAGACGCTGGTCAAGAGGAAAATAGTACCTGACATTCGCTCAATGCGCAGCAAAGCAGTTGCGAATAATAACAATAATAAAAATAAATTAATTATACGACAAAGCTAGCGTTCAGGTAAAAAAATATTTTTATGGGTAATCCTGTATTTTTATGTATTGTAGACAATTGAGACGTTGATTTCCAAGAGGTACTAAAGTACATTTTTTAAATAATTGATACTTTGGTATATTTCTATGATAAAAAAAAAAATGAACCATTCAACAAACCTAGAATTTTCGTGGGAAAAAAATCATTACATTAAAATTAGACAATTGATCTGAAATTTTATATATACTATATACCACTATTCTAATCACGGTTTTTTTTTAATTTATCCTTCAGTTGATCATAAATAGTTTTCATTGTTCATATTTGTAAGTATCCCAGTAATGTGAACAATGAAAAAAAGTAAATTACTTCATAATACAAATTTAATGTTACTTTCAATTGATATATTCTAATATTTAGCATTTATGCCCTACCATGTTATTGCAAATGAAGATAAAATATACCTTATGAAAAAAAGTAGAAAAAAAAAAAACCTAGCCACCTTTAATACTTATCATAGCTATTAGATTTTTTTGTATCATAGTTATTGGTCTAATGGATAGAGCATTAGGTTACTGTTCTCCGGGTCCCAGGATCGAATCCCGGCTGAGGCAGAATTATTTATTCTGTTGTTTCAGCTGTGGAACGACCCTGAGGTATGGAGGCCCTCCAGGGGCACACCCATCATCTATAAAGTGGGTACCCAAAATTAAGAAAATAACCTGGCGGCTGGGCTTGATTTAGGCTTAATCACCTCCTTGCACGGCCGCCGGCTATGAAACAATACTAATCTCTATAAGTACTGAACACAAGACTCACCATGGGTTGTGTAGTTATAGGTTTTTATTTTTATTAGATTTAAAAAAATTGTTTAGCTTCTATTTATAGAATTAATAACATATTACACATTCAGAATGAAAGACGCACATCTCAAATATGACAATCTCAAGAGAAAAATTAAATTTTGTATACAAGTTCCTTTCATTTCCCATTTAACACAAGGATTTCTAAAAGCATTAATCGATTGAGCATAATGCATTGGATGTGGTTTTCAAACTACCCTGCGCGTGATGTGTTACTTGTTACTAGTGGTCAAAGAACTAATAATTACTTTAAGGGAGTAGTTCCCGAACCCATTTTCTTTTCAATAGCCACGTTGGGTGCTTCTCAGCGGAATGTTGTCTGGTTTCTTTACCTGAATCCTTTGGACCCTATTTGTTTAGTTCCTAGTCAGATTCAATTTCACGTTTGGGACTGTTGGGTTGAAGTGGGGAAGGGATTCTCCTATGAAGAATTAGAACCCACCTTACAATATAAAGAATAAGAGGGGTCGTGTTTAGAAATATAATTTTTCCTGAAACTATTCCATACATATAATATGTTCATAAATCTTTACACATAATTCGGAAGAAGATACAAGACATTAAAACGGACAAAACAGTTTATCTAATATATAGTCCTATTTTCAACAGTAAGAGAAAAAAAATGAGTTTTCGTCAGAAAAACTCATATAAATCTCCTTGATGTACATACAGAAAAAAATGAAGATTATTAAATGACGATAAAGTTTACTTGGAGGTCAAAAAGGTTACGATCCCTCAAAATAGGAAAGTAAGTGTCGCACAACGCCATGCAGAAAATTAAATTTTTAATATTTCTAATAATTTTCGGAAATTTCAAGCAGCTATTATTCTTCTATCGTTAGGTTATGGATTTTCCGGATCTCAAAAACCCTTAATTATACCAATGTTTTACATTATCCTCACGGATAAAAAAAAAAACCCTCATATTTATTATTTAAATATTTCTAAATTAATTGTTAGTTTCTTCTATGTATATTGTAAGAAACTAAAACCTTACCACCTTTAACAATCTTTAAACTTGTCTCTTTATGACTTTATAAAGATATTTTCAGTTCTACCAGTAAATTTATTATCTCACTTCCAATATGGTGTTCCAAATCTATATTTTGCATTATTGTTAGCAGATATATATATTATATATATATATATATATATATAATATATATTATATATAACAAAATATATTTTATGTTATTATATAAATAACTGTTAGAACATCTATTATTTCAATATATTCTTTATTAGAAACTGTACAATAGCAACAAGATTTTTTTTTTTTTTAAATAATCCCCTCATTTTAGTTTTACTATACTCTGAAGGTAAAAAAAAAAATCTATAAAATGATAAACTAAAAACGATGTCGAGAATAAGTCCATCATTAACAGCCATCAGTAAAGCAAAATACTGAATACTCTTGTGGCGGGTGCTTCTCACGCTCGCTCACAGAAAGCGCTAGCGGCGGCTACCTGGGTCACCGGCCTAATATAAGAAGACGTTATATTCAATTATATTATATATTGTAACTCATTTAACCATTGTAAATATTTTTATACATGTAACTGTTTTATTAAAATAAATAAACATTCAAGGTAATTTAAGGGCAAGACACTAGCTAGTAGGAAAGCTCTCACCGTCAGTATTGACATGGATGATTAACATTCCCAAGAGCTGGCCTTGCTCTTTAGATACCAACCTGCTTCCACCAGTTGGATTCTCCCTAGGTCAGAGCATATCTGCCTTTGTATCTTAATTTGGTCTATCTTTATTTAACATCCCTCATTTACCTTCTCTTCCTTCATCCTTTCTATCCCCCTCATAGGATGGGATGCATGGCTTATACCATGTGTACCTATGAGGTATCCTATCCAACACTGCTGTTGTGCTACTACCACGGCGAGCACCACCTCCTATCTCACTCTCTTCCTTGCATGAACATGCAAGTGTCGACGCCTTCTGATACCTTCCTTGACCAATATAATAACCATACCTCGACGCACTCTGATGGGGGGTCACTTGCGGTGTAGTGGCAAGCATGACAGCCCTTTATGCCCTTGGGACGGGGTCAAAACTGCATGTGGCTCTAGGATTTTTTAATAGGTAGTTATGCCGTCCTTCGAGAGGGACGAGAAAAGGTGGTCCTGAGTATGTCCGATGCTACATACCTGAGTATGTACTCGTTAAAGATCCCTACCTTAATTAAACCTGAATAGGCAATATTTAGAGTTCTCACTGTGGCATCGTCAGATTAGCCACATTAGCATAAAATTGCGTTAAATGACTAAACAAATAAATTTTCTAAAGGAAATTTTCCTTAGCACATTATTTTAAATGATTCTCTAAGATGTCTGCGATCAGCGGATGCTTACTTCTGTTATCAGTGGCTCAAAAAGAAAGAAAGAAAAAGAAAAATGGGCCGTAATCAACCATATAAAAAAAGGAAAATGTAAAGCAGAGTGTTTTTAATTATTCATGGAGGCCTAAAAGCCTTTTTTTCATTCGAGGACTTATCCCATAGCTTGGGGATTGAAGGTTTTTTAGAGATTGTCCTAAGTTATCAATCAGTGTTAAACGATTTAAAATAATTCTAAAACTGTTTTTTATAAGTGCTCGTAATCCTTCTTACCTTTTTTTTTTCTTATCTAAGAGCAATGAGATTAATGAAAAAATAACTTATCCTATAAGCTTATCGTTTCAGCCTAGTACGTCAACAGGTACTGTCTGTAAAGCTATTGTTGGGGAGAGGGGCGACAGCACACTCGCTCGCAGCCTCAACCCCAACGTTAAATATGATTCGTCGAATTCCTTATATTTATTTAGGTTTCGTTATGGGTTTAATAATGTAACTAACTTTGTCAAATACATATATTGAGAGAAAAAATATACAAATGAAACAAATAAAATTAACTTCCTGAGAAACGTAAAGAGTACTTAGGGTCACTAGGACGATTGCAAGGTGATGATTGCGAGAGCGATAACAACAGCGAAGTAGCGACCTGTCTCGTACTCAGAGCACTCTGATCCCGAGCGGTCACTATCACTTAATCTAAATAAAATATAGGTGTCTTATTATTATATGTATTTATAAACAAACTTTCTAATTAGGTTTAAAAAAAAGGACCTGTGACTATCGTAAATAACAGGAATAATTTGATTAAATCTAATTATTACTGAGACATCTAACGTGATAAAAATAAAAACGCTGCAAATTATTACACAATGGTTTATAATAACTAACCATAATAACAATATTATTGTATAACTATTTATAAAGCTGTTGATAGGCAATTAATTAATATGAAAAGCACTAATTCAAAGGATAATATCATATCACTACCGCTGATTTCAAAACACAATATCTCAGCTAGCTGTTATCTCAGAAACATTTTGGTATTTATTTATTTATTAATTAGGAGAAACGGATTTTTTGTTCGTCATTTGGATTCTACGCATCATGAAAGGTAGCTCTCAAATTGCAAAGGGGGGAGGAGTAATGTATATATAATATATATATTGTGTATTACAAAGGTTTATTATTGAAAATAATAAACCAAATGCCTCAATTAACGTCAGGACATTTCTCCCATTCCCATTCATTTAAAGCATGAGTGTTGTTGAACCCGCACCTCGATGAACTTACCCGTCCAACAAGACCCAACTTATAATCCCTTAATGGATGTTAGCTGTAACGAACTAGTCCACTGCACTCTAACCCGTATTTTACATTTAACAGTGGTATTGTAAGTTCGCTTGGGAGATTAAACTTAATCCAGGAGCAAATACGTACTTGGGCTTGTTTTAAAATACATATATTTTATGAGCAGGGATCCCTTAATTTTATTGAATAGATAAATAGATACATTGTTTTTATTTGCAATTTTTTCATATTTAATAATGTAATAATATAATATAGTTACTATTTAATATAATTTAATTTCTTAATTCTGTTCACCAACAGCATTTTATTTATAAACACATCCTAAAAATATTAGATCCTGCGCCTATTGTCTTTTCAGTCTCCTCTGAGATTTTTCAGGAATACATTTAGATGACAAGTTAGAAGCAATTGGATTTTCCTAAGGAAGAATGTTTTAGGTTATTAGCTATTAACTATTGCAATATTATAATTCTCTGATATATCTATATGCTGTCAAAACATTCATCATAGGCAGAGTAGATTGTTGATACTAGAAACTGGTGAAAGTTAAGAAAAAGTTGATTGCGAACACTAACATTATAATGAAATGCAATGTAAAAGCGTTAAAGCGATAAACAATGTCTGCTATTGATCATCTCTTCTGTTCTTTTAGCTCCTAGGGACAAAATAGATCATTTTTAATTCATTGCTTGATACTAGAATGCTTCCATACATTTAGATGGACTAAAAAGTACATTCTGAAATATTTGCTTCACAATAGCAATGGCTCCCTGTATCGTATATATATATATATATATAATATTATATAGTACTGTGGCGTCAACACATGTGGTTGCCAAGGAGACATAACCTTCATGTGTTTTGTATTACAAAAAATATCTGTGTGATTAAAACAATGTCACATGTGGTGTGTGTTGTAATAAAGATATAATTCATTATCAATGTTATTTATGTGGTGATACCACCACACATATATATATATGTTTTTTTTTTTTAATCCTATGAAGACACTAGACCTTCTACAGCTATATTTATCTGGTTTATAATTTTTCGTGATTCAAGTTTAGATATATGGATTGTTATTTGTCCATGAATCTTAGGTATGGTGATATCAGTCTTATATCTATTTATTTATAATAATAATAATGTGTTTTTATTGTTTAATTTACATACATAAATTTACTATACATTTATATATTGCACACTATGCATATACTTTAGTCCATCTGCAGAATAGCGCGCCTTAAGAAAATATTCATTACAAATATTATATAAATTATAATTATAATATAAAACTAACTGAAGATTTTTTTCCACATTTCCCCCCTTTATTTAAATATTGAATTCTGATATAAGTAAATATCTATATTCCCAGGCCCTTACATGAAAATTATACAATGCTACCCAATTTTCAACGTTTAGATAATTTATGTATTCCTTTCTGGACAATACTGCCCCGCCAAGCCAATGCATCCTTATTTCTGATAGCACAGAGCAGACCCCTACATAATGGTACATATCCTCTATGTCTTTATTATTACATAAACTACAATAATGTACATAAATTACAATTAAGGTACAGAAGCTGTCCTCTTATTTTAATTATTGATTTGATGAGTCCCAGGCCGTATCTATCAGAGATATAACTGTTCTCCCCTAAATCACAATTTAATTCTTTATACAGTTGATGGTGAATAGATTTGTTGACTTTAACCAGTAAACCATTTCTAAATTCTTCTCTTATATTTTGTTAACCCTTTAAAACAATTGCTTCTTTCCATCTACAAAATAATCACTATTTTGCCAGTTATATCTCCGACACAAAGACCGGAAATCATCACACCACCATACATTTCTTTTAATAATTTCCTCTGCCAAAATCTTAGTCAGTCTATGGCTGGGTAACATCAATACTTTTTGAATATATTGAATATATTAGGTGCAAAGTAAACAAATATATAGGGTCAATATTAGTTTCCAAATATATAACATAGTGTGGTGTACTCTGCGGAAGTGAAAATAATTTTCTAAAAAAATAGGCAGATAATTTCTCTATTCTATCAGAACGCCCAAAACCCCAAACTATTTATTTATATTGGTCCTCGTAACAATGACTTATTTATAACGAAAACATAAATAATACTTTATAAAATCATTATAATTATATCTAACTATATATCGACATACGAGTTTTATTTTACTCTGAATTCATCTTGAATAATAGATTTGTTCTAATTCTTCTCTTTCTCTGTTGGCTATGCTTTTCATTTCTTTCTTCCCTCTTACTCGACCCTTATACCGCCCAAAAAATCCAACTTTCGAGTATCTAATAAGCTTTTTTAAAAGTACAATGCTTCCTTAGAAGCATTTAGTTCTGAGTTTGATTTGTCCATCCGTTCACTAACAGAATTTAAGGTATAAACACGTCGTTAATATTTTAACCAGAGAAAAATAAGTAGATCCCGCACCCTATTGTATTTTCAGCCGCTTATGAGATTTTTCAGGAATATACACGTATCTGGATGATAAGTTAGAAACGAGTGGGTTTGCTCAAGTAGAATGTTTAAGTCAAAATTTGGAACAAATTTAACATAAAACCTGTATAGGCTGTACAATTTCGGGGCCTAGTATGTGCTTACAACCGGGAGTCCTTCATTTTATATGAATGAGAAAAAAAAAATCGTGAGTCCTTAACATTGATTTCATTGAGACACTGTTACAAACATAATTGAAGGAGAGTCAGGTCTCTACAAATATTTCACGCCTTATCTGTTAAGATGTTGGCTAGAGGAGCGTTAGTCCTCGTCTCACGGGGCTGTGCCATGCTCTGGATGTAGGTCTTCATCGGCCGGCTGCTAGACGAAGAAGTAAGTCCTGAATAGCCCTTCCTTTAGAAGTAAATTAGTGTTATGGTAGGGCTAATGCCGTCGGGAGCGGACTTGTTCAGTTTACCTATCGAGTAAGAGAGAGATCCTGAGTTCTTTCTAGTGTTATGAATCGTAATACGCGTTAGCCAAAATAAACAACACATGAAAAAGTATCCTCATCTGCGTCCTGCGTCCTACAAGGTGTCGCTAAAGTACTTTAATTCGCATCTTCTTTTCAGTCACCTCTGGGAAAGTTCGGGAATACTTTGAGATGTTATGTTATGTTATCGAGATGTTAGGTAGCAAACAAGTAAAAAATTCTTGTTTATGCTGGCCTTGGGGTGGGACGTAAAGTAGTCAGTCAGTGATCCGGAGCCTGTGCAATGTCAAGTGTTCGTTAAATCCTTATCTTAATTAAACCTGGATAGGAAAAATTTATGACTATAAAGCTTTGACTATGATTTGCCTCAGCCGCAACTAATAAACTAAAAACATATGAGTCTTAAGTATATGTTTTTTTATCAATTAGAAACAATGATTAAGATACATATTGCATAAAGAAGAGGTCAGGCCCCGTAATTTAATTGCACTAAACTAATGATATGTTCTCTAATACCGATAATGTGGCTAATCCATAAAGTCCTCACATAAGAGGGGTCTAGAAGTATGTTGGAGCAAATGCAATGGGAACCCTCACCAGCATATTCTAATAACTAATTTATTAACAACTAATGAAAATCTCGGAGGATATCGGAATCCGACAACCGGTTTCTACGATATGATTCCATCCGCATTCCATAATACTGGATTTATTGAACAGGGAAAAGTTTAATATTATTAAAATGCATTGTTTAAGGAGTTTACTCCCATTTTTACAAGTCATGTCTTCATTTCACTTACTTTTAAAGTTTATAACATTTTCATTTATTATTTTCCCTTGATCTTTCAACAATATACTCGTACATTCTAACATCCTTCTTTTTGGAAGTTCTGTATGACGATTATTATAGTTTTAAAAATAATACCATATTTCTTTAATTTTACATAAGTAATCATAGACAAAATGTCTGCATCAAGTATAAATATGGTTAGGTATTCTCCTAATTGTAGTTTAGTGATGAGGTACATTTCTTAGTTTTTTTATAAACTTTGTGGAATATTTGAATTTCTATGCAAAAATACATCAAGAGTCGAAAACACTTTCTTTGCATTCTTTTTTCACTGTAAAACCTTAATGCTGTCTTAACTGGGAACCAAATTCTGTCATTAATTTAACTTTTATATTGTAAAAATTTAACCTTGTGGTGGTGGTTATTAAGTTTTATTGTTTTTTAACTAATAAAATATTAATCTCTCCGTGACTCTAAAGAAAAACTAATATGGCCTTTGGTCTTCTGAATAAGGTTTCTCTGTGCACTCTAGCACACTAGTTGCGGTGTTGAGCGATCCCGGATCACAGTATCTTCCCATTTACCCCAAGTGTTGGTATTCATTATTTTTCTTCGGAGACTACATTCTACAATTTTTGGTGATTTCTTCTATTGACATTCTAGCGACATGTCCAAATAAAAGAAATATGGTTACATTATATAAGCCTCACGATATCTATATTCCTATACAGAACTTAGATTTCCTCATTAAAAATGAGACAAACAAGGACGCAACTTGACACAGCCTAATATTCGAAATAAAAGAATCTCTTCAATGCTTTTAAGAGTACGGGTCTCAGATCTCAATGTCGTGTGACGGACGATGTCGTCTGGTCTCCAGTGATATTCTGTTTCCAGAACTTAAGTGAAGCAAGTGACATTTTTAGCCTTAATCATCCGATACCGACTTTTTATCTATCACAACTGTCTCAGGACTCTTACCGTGTAGTATGCCCTTGGAGCTTATTCTTATATAATAGAATAGAAAAATAACTTTAGTCTGGGAGATGTTCCATTATGAATTTTCTTTCCATTTCACATGAAAGAATAATGATAATAGGAAAATACGCTGGAAAATAATTGAGTAGTGACATGACTGTCCCAAGGTTGATGCCCAATTCCACACTTTTCTGGTCATTTCCAGCCCACTTCTAATTTGAACTATTGGCATGTCACTTTACGTTAAATTTTTCATAGAAACGCAAATTTATAGTTAGTAGATTGTTGTAAGTAGGGTTTTGTTGTTGTTAAGATAAGTCTTGATTTAATTAGGTATGTATAAATATTCAGTTTCGGTCTAATTTTCATTTTGATGGCAAGAAGTTGCTGAAGTCATTAGGATTTTGCTGAGATAGAAATAACACCTGTTTGCTTTCATGATTTGCCATCAATTTTTCAGGATTATTATTGAAGTGAAAATTTAAATCAACCACGCATGTGCTAGGTGCTTATTCTGATAGTATAGAATAAAAACACAAAAATAACTGTATTCTGGGCAATGATCTATTATTGTCTATGCCAAGGTCGCGGGTTCAAAGCCGCGGGTGGCCCTAGGATTTTTTAATGGGAGTAAAAAATCCTTAGTGTTCCGAGCCTTAAAGATCCCAATCCTAATAACACCTGGATAGGCAAAATTTAGGACTCCCACTGTAGCATCGTCCGATTAGCCATAGCAGCATTAAAGTGACGTTAAATGAATAAACAATAAACAAACAAAAAATGCATTAAAAAAATGTTGTTTTTTTTCAGTGTTCTCCTTTAGTTGGATATCGAATTCGTTCAACTTATATATTTACCTTATGAATATATTATTCGGAACATTCTCTTCTATTTTGTTATATATTATTATTATATTTTATCATAACATATAAAACATGATTATTAAAACATTACGTTTCGAGGTACCTTATGCCTCATCTTCAGATTTTCAAATATCATCTAAAATATAATTGAATAAATATTATAAGCAACTATACATACATTAACAACACATTATCAATTAATTAGAATCAATTTATCATTTAAAATAATTACAATCGTTTATTATTAAAATTCTTCTCACATTTATTTCCATATTATATTCTAATATAGGTCAATTACTATTGTAGTATTATTCATATTAAGTTCCTAGATATGAATAATTCTGTTAAAATTTATCTTTTCATTGTCACATATTAATTATCTCAACCTTTTGTTGCTGTGCACTTGCAACTATCATGTAGACTAAATTAGCATTTATCTAATTCCTTTCTTTGCTATTTAATGTTTTCAAATATCCGCAACATAATTTTTATCTAGGTTAGAGATTAATTATATATGCACACATTCATACTCATACATAACCACACATAACACATATCTACATACACACACACACACACACACACCACATATACATATACATATACATATATACACACATACTTATATATATATAATATATATATATATAATTCATACACACACGTACACACATACCCATAATTTTTATTTATTTTATTTTTCATTATCAACAAAATCAGTAATTCAATTTATTAAATATATCTTCATAATTTTGACTTATTTTTTTTTTAATCTGTTTTTTAATTTACTGTATTTATTATGTTTTTAGTTATATAGATTGTCTCTAGTATCTTTCTATATATTTACCTGTTTTTTATCGTTGATAACAAGATTATATTCTTATTTTTATAGTATCTATAAAATTAAAGGTACTTTAGAGGAAGAAAATTTAATAAATCGGCATTTAAGCCCTGTCAGACAATTTCAATCAGAATGGAACCTATATCATATTAAAGCCCATCAAATTTTACATTGATATAAGGAGTTTAATCAAAATCGTGGGCGTTTTTGAAAAGGTAAATAGGTGCAAAATGCATAGTATAAAGTGGCTCTTCTGGTTAGCCAATTTCGATAAAAAAGATTCTGTAACATCTCGGGAGTATAGTTGTCTTAAATATGAAATTTCAGTTTCATAGCACTTTTAGTTTTTGCCCGGGAGTTACCACACACACAGACCTTTTTGCGGGACTTGGTCATTTGGACTCAGGAGACGTGTATTTCCGTTGGAAACTAGAATTCGAAAATTTTCAAGATCGCAATACTTCCCCTTACTATATATTTCATATATAGGTAAGTGAAAGTAAAAAAATACATGCTTTGATGATGTGTATGTTATACTTGTATGTTTTGATGTAATATTATCAATTTGTTTCTCTCTCTCTCTCTTTTTTTTAAATAATATATATTATCAAAGGACTTTAAAAAAATGTTTAGGTGTTATTTATTCTTCAAACTTATTTATTAAACAATTGCCTTCCTCCATTTACCTACAGTACCTTGCTCTCAAGAATTTTCAATATGAGTTGAAACATTAGAATTTACTATTCACCTCTATTTTATGTTATTTTTCTTGTTAGTTAGCCTACTAATAGAAATTACAGTGTACTTTAAATTATCTATAAAATTTAATGGCGTGATTGCTTGGCATAATCTACTTGTTAAAGAAAATATTCTAGGGTCAGTGAAAAAAATATATTATTTCATTTCAAACATTTATTTGCTATGTTTATAACCGGCTGCTTTTCTAAGGCAGCGGTAACTTTAAATCAGTAATTAATCTATTTAATTTAATTATATATTACACCTTTCGGAACCATCGGATTTCCTTTCCAAAGGTTTCGTGTTTATCAATTCCAATGAGTGGCATGCAGGGGAAGATCAAATTACTAACAGATTTAAATTAGAGCAATTATTATTAAATATAACTATGACATAGATTTCAGGCTTACACTCTATTTACACAACTTCCAGACCTATGATTGAGAATACTGAGGGGTTCGTGGTTATTATCTTTATCATACAATATAACATTAAAGGGTTACCTTAAAAACACAGCTACCGAAGATGGTGGAATTGGTCACTACTAAGTTTCGTACCCCAGCGACTCGGCTCTGCTCTCTGGTCTCCGACGGACTTCTTTTCGACCTCTGACTCTTTCGTGGCTCGACTCAACTGCTGTTCTCGATGGTAGTACCCGTCTTGTCTCTCACTCCACTTCCACTGCCTCTTCTTGTGGATCGCACACCCTCGTCACTTCTATCCCCTCTTCTTTTCCAAAAAAGTCCCATATTTTGGAATTTGCCGATCTTTTATCGAACAAAGGAAGGCAGGGCTGATATGGGAGTGCCCAGTCCAGTCTTTGTCCAGCCTAGCGGCTGGGGTCTAGATTGTTCTTGGGGTATCACGCTGTCCATGGGAAATCTCATGGGGGGGATGTCCAATCCTTTTAACTTTTACCGACAAAGGGTTATAAACCTTTACTTGACTAATTTCAAACTTATTTAATACTGAACTTATTCCCTTAGTATTCTCAATACATAACATATTATATTGATGAATTAATTTACAATAAGAGCGAATAGTAAACTTTTAAAAATTACTGTCTATTTGTTATCAAAAGACCTGGTTCGCGCAATAGACAATTTTCTCTTCCAACCGTTGTTAAAATAACAATAAACAAATTTAAATACACTTAGAGATTAAAAAGGTTAAAGAATTAATTAGATTGAGTTTCGATACAAAGATGCATTTTATTAAATTATCTATTATATTATTATCTACAACAATAAGTTAGCTTTATATTTTTTTTATCAGTATCCATTACCTTTTACGATTTTGTGTTTAGATTATATTTTTTCTAAAATCTTTAGCTTTCCAACAATATATCACACACCTATATTACTGTTCTTATTATCAAAAACACCTGTTGGTTTTGATATCACTATATCATTTAGTTTTTTTATATATTTGTTTAACGCTCTCACGAATTTTAAACTAAGCCTTCTCTCACCGTGTAGCGGGGCTAATCAAAAAAGGCTGCAAGCTTGGAGCACCTAGTTACCAAAAAAGGAGCTAGATTTTGCTCGTGAGATTGAAAATGTTTCACAGGTTTTAAAAGCTAATCTTTTGCTCCATCTGAGACATTTAGTAGTCGCAGATTAAAATGAAACAGACGACTTAATCTGATAGAATCTCTCTTTTAGGCTGAACTGCCTATTTAAAGAAACGCGATCCTTGAAGTCAATGGAATATTGGAAAAGATTTCCCTCCTTCCCGAATGATGACTATTGCTATTGTGTTTCTGCGATAAGAACGACTACCTAGCCTTTTAAATTTGGAATAGGTCCGAGAATAGATCTTGATAGGACTAACAATGGCGCCTACATACCTCTCTTTACTGTACACCGTTTAAACCGTTAGATCTAAAATGTCGAACATTTAAAACGTTATTTCTACTCAATTCTCTTCTTCATTCTAAGATCTTAGTAACTGAACCATGATTAAAAAGTGATTATAATGGGTGAGTTCAACTAAAGGATATTCGATGCTGTTGAAAGCAAAAGGTTTATCTGAGTTTGAGAACTTCTCAACCACAAATGGGTGATTATAATTATAAGTGATTATAATGGTTCGAGAAAAGGAATTTCATTTGAATTGCGATTTTTTTGTAAGCAACTTGAGAATCTTTGGATGCTTCGTAACATTTCAAAGCAGAACGATATTCAGAGCATGTAACAGCCAATTGACTGTTATTTTATGATTAAGAAGTTTGTTTGGTGTGCGGTTATTAAAAAATAACACTCTAATAGGGAACAATTATTAAATTTGTTTGTTTGTGTTGTCAAAATTGTTATTTTAAATTTCGATCGAATCTTCCGAAATTCCCGAATTGAAATATTTCAAATATAAGATATTCAGAGAACATATAAGTGCTAAATTCACTTGGTACTCTCTTGGGCTCCTTTTTTGGCTTATCTCGGGTTTCTGAAGAGGAGAACGAAAAGGAGAAAAGAAGGAACTTCAGGACCGTTTTTGTCCCGAACATCTTAAACACTTATCATTAATGTTTATCGTGATAATCATTGAGCCATGCGGTATGATCTCCGTGATTCTCGATAACACGCTATAGGGTAGTGACATCACTCCTTGCGATAATTTTTGTAATTGGCCACCAGTTGGCTGACGGGTTTCACATATTTTGGGGTAGTTTGTGAGTTAATACCTATTTAATTACATGCTTGAGAAAGATCTTTTGGAATTCAACTCACAACATTTCGCGTGCACTTTTTTTCATCCTCGTCACCGGAATAGAACTACATGGTAAGTAGATAGAATAAAAAAATAATTGACGAGTCAGTAGATTTTTTTTTAAGATTAAGGTTTTTTATTTTTTAAGATTTTACAAGCAGCCACAACTCTCTTACTTTATAAATGTTCTGATATTGTACCAATTACATGTTACTCTTAAGTGGTATTTACAAAAGGGGTTAATCGCACTTATAGCCTAAGTTAGTATTGAAACAGTAGGAAAAATCCGAAAAAAAAACCTAAAAAATAAAAGAGAATTACAGTAAAAAAAAAAAAAAAAAATTAATAACGTAAAGGTAAATAAAGGTCTGTTTTCACATAAAAAATAACAATCTTTTGCCTGTTATTGTTCGTTGGGGTTTTCAGGCGTAAAACCCAGTAGTCATAAACACCTTTATTTCATTTGATCATTGAAGAAGGAAAAAATATCACATCAAAAATAAATAAAAACTCCCTATTTTATAACTGGTGAACCTTGAGAAACCTTAACAGCGAAAAAATATTGGGTTCATTATCGGAGAGTATGGGTAATATGTTAGTTCTGAGTCCTGATTTGTCCTATATAAAGGGAATTTCCTTTAAAATATGGCTGACTGTGAGTGATATTGTTACAGTGTTGGCTGTTAAGTAATGAGATAGAGATGGGATATGTTAGTGTGTCCGATTCTCAACCCAGCTATAACTATTTCTTTTCTACGGCACGATCTATTGGATGAGCTTAACGAATGTTTTGATAGTTCTCAGTTTGCAAGGGGGCTTCTGTCTGCTTGAATTTCTAGGCATCCGCTAATTCCTTCCAAAGTAGAAAATGGCAACGCCTTGGCCTGGAAAAGTGAGTGCTTGTTTTGCAGGCCTTGTCCGCCAGCTAACTATCTCTATATGACTTGGGATCCAAATTAAGTATAATGCTTTTTCTAACTCTTCTAGTATATGAGCATATCTATCTAACTTTTTGGACTAAAGTACATACTACTTAAACCTTTTAAATAATTCAGTGAGTCTGTCACAGTTGGCTGACGGGTTTCACATATTTTGGGGTAGTTTGTGAGTTAATACCTATTTAATTACATGCTTGAGAAAGATCTTTTGGAATTCAACTCACAACATTTCGCGTGCACTTTTTTTCATCCTCGTCACCGGAATAGAACTACATGGTAAGTAGATAGAATAAAAAAATAATTGACGAATCAGTAGATTTTTTTTTAAGATTAAGGTTTTTTATTTTTTAAGATTTTACAAGCAGCCACAACTCTCTTACTTTATAAATGTTCTGATATTGTACCAATTACATGTTACTCTTAAGTGGTATTTACAAAAGGGGTTAATCGTACTTATAGCCTAAGTTAGTATTGAAACAGTAGGAAAAATCCGAAAAAAAAACCTAAAAAATAAATAAGAATTACAGTAAAAAAAAAAAAAAATTAATAACGTAAAGGTAAATAAAGGTCTGTTTTCACATAAAAAATAACAATCTTTTGCCTGTTATTGTTCGTTGGGGTTTTCAGGCGTAAAATCTAGTTGTCATAAACACCTTTATTTCATTTGATCATTGAAGAAGGAAAAAATATCACATCAAAAATAAATAAAAACTCCCTATTATGGAGAGTATGGGTAATATGTTAGTTCTGAGTCCTGATTTGTCCTATATAAAGGGAATTTCCTTTAAAATATGACTGACTGTGAGTGATATTGTTACAGTGTTGGCTGTTAAGTAATGAGATAGAGATGGGATATGTTAGTGTGTCCGATTCTCAACCCAGCTATAACTATTTCTTTTCTACGGCACGATCTATTGGATGAGCTTAACGAATGTTTTGATAGTTCTCAGTTTGCAAGGGGGCTTCTGTCTGCTTGAATTGCTAGGCATCCGCTAATTCCTTCCAAAGTAGAAAATGGCAACGCCTTGGCCTGGAAAAGTGAGTGCTATATATATATATATATATATATATATATATATATTACGTTTACATTTCCCAAATAATGCAGTAGTGTGTGTTTTGTACGACTATTAGAAGTACAGAACTACACTATAGTGGTATGAGCATCTGAATAAAATACTCTAAACTTTTCTTTTATGTTTTTGAATATATATATAAGTTCAAATCTGGAATGTCCATATAATATACTTTTCTGTAAAAACTGCAATTAACTATTGAACGAAACCGATTAATTACTCTTTATGAGTTTCCTTTCGTTGCTAAAGTCAGTGATGGAGGGCCACGGACTTTGACTTATGCTAACAGTGCTATCTCGACCCGAGGACAAACAGACTAACATTTGATGTAAACATGCTACATTAGCTGCCCTATTTCCGGTAGACAGCGCTAGTGAGTGATGGGGACCGAAACCCGATTCTCATGTCTCATAACCTCGTTGCTGACAAGAGTTATAGTCGACTAGCCGAAGACACTTCTATTCAACTGTCCGACATACAGCTACAGATATCCTCAATCGAAAATCTTCTTCAACTACAAGTCTTGATGTCCAGGACGGATTCATTTTTAATGAACTTTGGCCCCAAGCAGTCAAAACCGCCCGCCAATATTAAATAGAAATTGCATCACAAATGCTTTGATTTTTTATAGTAAGGACTTTGATCCAATCGAATATTTTGGTTTTTCCATACTTATTTATATCATACGCTTAAAAAAATAAATAATTTGAAAAGAAAAAAAATTCTTAGTTCTTGGCATTTTGCTAACGAATTTTAATTGAGCAATGTGCTATCAGAAACAATTAAGATTTTGATATTACATGGAACAACAAGTAGAACAATTTTCACGGAACAGCGGGGACAAAAATCAACAGTGTTCATAGTTTTGAAAATTGAGGGAGATATTATTACTTAATAAACAAATAAAATGATGCTGCCCAACTTTGGGCTTGAACAGCATACATTTTTTTTCTATTTCTATATTTAACATTATAATTTCAAAACCATAATTTTAAATACTATTATATTTTTTTCCATTTCTACTTTGTTTAAAAACTTTTTTTCTTTATTCATTTTCACATTTTATGATTTTTTCCTTCTTTCCCTTTTTCTATTTTCATAGTACATTGTTCTAACTAATGGTACATTATTCTCAGTTTTAGCCAAAATGTTCTTCTAAATTTATATATATATATATATATATATATATATATATATATATATATATATATATATTATATATATATAAAAATTAATTAATTCTATATAATTAGTATATTTGATAAGTATTTAGATTAGTTAATACATGGATTAATTCTGTGTAACTAGTAAATTGTTAGTAATTTTGGCGGCGTACGACGGAAATCCGGTCGTGTTTGACTGGCAACTGCCATGATAAATGTTATCAACTGCATAAATACTTACATTATTGTTACTTCCCGACTGTTAGTCGTAAACTCTCTGTATATTTTCGACCGTATCTAATTTACCTCGAGGTTGAATCAATAAATAAGCAATTGTGTTTGGACACAGTATCATTAATATCCATTATAAGCAATAGTAGAAATCTTGAATCATCAGCAGTCGAGAACTGATCAAACAATAAATATGTATAAATTAACTAATTCTATATAGTTAGTAAATTTGATTAGTATTTAAATTAGTAAATACATGGATTAATTCTGTGTAACTAGTAAATTGTTAGTAATTTTGGCGGCGTACGACGGAAATCCGGTCGTGTTTGATTGGCAACTGCCATGATAAATGTTATCAACTGAATATATACTTACATTATTGTTAGTTCCCGACTGTTAGTCGTAAACTCTCTTGATATAATATATAAATAAAATGGCCGCTAGCTCAGTTCAATTTACGTATCGCTCTGTGTTAGTTACCTTTTTATCTGTGTGATACTGCATGAATATCCATCAAACTTTGTAAATCGTGAGTCGTAGCACTATAACATACTTTGATGAACACAAATTGAGAGGTGATTGCTGTTTAGTTAAATAGGCACCTATAAACTGGTGGCCGTCCCAGGCTGGAGATAACGGCTAGCCTAATCCTCTTCTCTTTATTTACAAGTTCTCGTCGGAAGTGTTGTCATTTCTGACTTCGTAACCAAGACATTCTTTTTAAAACTTTTAGTTTTCTTCCTCTAAGACTTTTTATTTTTTCTCTAAGACTTTTTTTTCTCTAAGACTTTTTTTTTTTTTTTTTCTCTCTAAGACTTTTTTTTTATTAAATTAGAAATGGTTGTTTATTGTATGTTGTCTATGTATATATTGTAAATAGTTTAGTTTTAAGATCTTTTAGGTTAATTTTCTATTAATTAGTTTATATAAGTCTCTATAAGTGTATTTTTTAAAATTTATTTTATTTTATTATTTTTTTTTTTTTAGTGTACGTAACTATATAATTCAAATAGATCTCTTTATATGTTTATTTTATTTTTCATTTTTTTTTCTTATTCTATTGAGTTATGGATCTCGATAGAACATTGTCATGCGATGAATCAGGGGAAGAGACGGCTTTCTCTGAAATAAGCGAATCAGACTCGTATTTAACGCGACAAGTATTTAACGCGACGCCAAAAACGCCACAGGAACAATACTGGGTCCGGAGGAAATTCTCCTAACAAAAAAAAAAATAAATCGGTCAAGTCCAAGCAACAGCCAAATACAATACAATCACCACCAAAAACTCGCAGCACCACTGCAGCCAACCAACATGAACCAACAGCGCCATCTACTTCGGCCGCTCCGTCTCCTACTAATGTACCTCCTTCATCTATCGTTAGCCATGCCGCTACAGTCAACACTGCAAATACAGTTCCGGGACCTCAAGGATTTTCCGATCCCGAGCCACCTCCAATATTTGTAACAAATATTAGTAATTTTATGTCGTTCGGTAAAGAAATCGCCAATCTAATCGGACAACCAAACTTCCAATGTTTCTCCCGATCAAACGACATAAAAATAAACACATACACGAAAGAAAATTACAAGAAACTCGTGAGTTATTTGAGCTCAAAAAACTACGACTTTCATTGCTATCAACTCAAACAAGAAAAATCATATCGCGTGGTTTTACGCGGACTCCATTCATCCACCCCCACTGAAGCCATTAAAGAAGGCCTGGAAGAAATTGGACACCACGTAAGGAACATTTCTTCAGTGACACACCATACACAAAAATACCCCTTGCCACTATTCTTCGTAGACCTCGAACAGCCAGAAACAATCCAGAAATATTTCAGGTGAGAAGACTGGTCTACTCATCTGTACGATTCGAAGAGCCTAGGGTAAAGACGACAATTGTTCAGTGTACCAAATGCCAAACCTTAGGACACACGAAGTCCTACTGTTATCACCCACCTAGGTGTGTCAAGTGTGCCGGCCCACATGCCTCTGAAACGTGCCAGAAAGCTCGAGATGAGCCAGCTCAGTGTGCTCTTTGCGGTGAAGGTCACCCAGCCAGCTACCGGGGTTGTACAGTCTACAAAACCCATCTTCGACAAAGATCTCACTACATTAATGTAAAAAGAGATGACCAAGAGACACGCACCCAGGGACCAGAGTTGAACAATTTGTCTGCCTTCCCTCAACTTCAGAAGCCTGCAACTACCTTCGCTCAACAGCAGCCTACCACATCTACAGTCAGGGATTCTACTGCTGAAACCAGAAAAACTTTCCCGACGTCACCACCATAAAGAAGAAACAGACTACTATTCAGGCGCCTCCAAACTCCCAAATCAGGCCTCCAGCCTCCCACCCTAAACACAAGCTTCCCGTCAACCGATCCTTCCCCATAATCTGCCCTTACGTGTCAAACTACCCCCAGAGCACCCTAACAAAATTCCAGAACTACCTTCTCTTCCTCCTAGTCAACCAAAGCCTCAACTCCAGTTACCCAGAGGACTGAACACCCTCGTACCCCACGGCGGGCTCAGCACTCAGCCAACACTCCTGATCAAATAAGTTATCCTTCCCACGACGCTTATCCACATCCGTTTTCCAACCCAGATCTATCCAACATTTACTCCGTTCTAAATTCCTTTCTCTCAGATCTTAGAGATACCATCCAACCGCTTATCAATCTTCTAACTAGAGTCCTTTCCCAAATCCCATTCAATCTCCCACTATGAGCGTAAAGCCCCTAACTATCCTCTTGTGGAATGCTAATGGCCTGCATAACCATCATGACGAACTGGACGTATTTCTACACGACAAACACATAGATATAGCACTATTGACAGAAACACACTTCACACGACGATCACATTTTTACATACGTGACTACATCACTTATAGATCAGACCACCCAGACAATACTTCCCATGCCGGGTCATGTATCCTCATTCATAAATCCTTACCTCATTCCCTTATTCCTTCTACTCCATCTGACGCCATACAATCAACCTCAGTATCCATTTCAACTCGTCCTTTCCATCTTACAATTTCAGCTGTATACTGCCCTCCTGGTAACTCCCTTTCCTATAGTCAACTTGAAACCCTGTTCAGATCCCTAGGACCGCGCTTTATTGCTGGAGGAGACTACAATGCGAAACATCAGCGATGGGGTTGCCGAACATCCAACTCCCGTGGCAATCTCCTTTCTCGAGTCTCCACCACCCATTGTTATACAATCCTTTCGCCAATGAACCCGACATACTGGCCTACATCCCTCAAAAAACGTCCTGATATCCTAGACATATTTGTTTCCTCTCAGATATCTTCTTCCCAATCCACAATCAAATCCCTAAATGACCTATCATCCGATCATAGTCCGGTTCTGCTTTCCTTGCATTCAAGCCTTGTTCCTAAGCCCACCATTCCCACTCTGATTACAGGACGAGTAGACTGGGACAGATTCAGATATGACTTGGAAAACAAACTTGACTTAAAAATACCACTAAAGACTAAACATGATATTGATAAAGCTGTTGAAAAACTGACTGACTCAATCAGCAGTAGTATACTTGACAACACTACAACCATTAACACTACTAACTCACAGGAGACTATCCTGCCACAGCACATTCGAATCTTATTAAGGGAAAAAACGCAGAGCAAGATCGAAGTGGCATAGGACTAGATACCCTTCAGACAAAACTTATTATAACAAACTTACTAACAGACTAAAATCAGAAATCAGAAAAGTTAAATTCAAAACTTACTCAACTTTACTGAAAAACTAACTATTACAGACAGATCGTTATGGATGACCACAAAAAAGTTACTGAAGTACAAAGAATGTAATCATCCACTCCTAACTGAATCCCATATCTGGACAAGATCTGATGAAGAAAAGGCCCAGATATTCGGTCAGCACCTTTTTAAAACCTTTAATCCACATCCAAATATTCATAATCCCGGTCACATTAAGTTTATAGAAGCAGAACTAGATATCCCACTCCAAATGGTTCTTCCTCCAAAAGCGTTCCATCCTACTGAAATATCTAACATCATCCAGAGTTTACCATCCCGCAAAGCTCCTGGACATGATCTTATAACTTCCCATATTTTAAAAACTCCTTCCTCGAAAAGCTATCCTATATCTTACTTACACATATAATTCCGTACTCCGTTCCACATACTTTCCTGCTTCCTGGAAATTATCCATTGTCAAAATGATACCCAAACCTAAGAAACCGCCTGGAAATCCATCTTCTTACCGTCCCATCTCACTTTTACCAATCATGGGTAAAATCTTGGAAAAACTTATACTGAAACGCTTATATCCATCCTAGATACTAATTCCATAATTCCTGATCACCAGTTTGGATTCAGAACCTCCCACTCCACTATCCAGCAATGTCATCGTGTGGTGGACGTTGTCTCGTCTGCATTAGAGCGCGGGTTGTACTGCACGGGAGCATTCCTCGACGTAGAACAAGCCTTTGACCGAGTCTGGCACCCGGGATTGCTTTACAAACTCCGCAATTTCCTTCCCCCTACATACTTCCTTATCATCAAGTCCTACCTCACTGACAGATCCTTCAAAGTAAATCATAATAATTCCTATTCATCCATTTTTAATCAGTTTGCTGGTGTTCCTCAAGGCAGTATCCTGGGACCTATTCTTTTCACAGTTTATACAGCTGATATCCCATCCCATCCTAACACTTTCCTTTCTACCTACGCTGATGACACTTGTGTGTTATCAGTCAATACTGATCCAACTATTGCCTCTCAAACTCTCCAATCCCACATCAGAGACCTTGAAGTGTGGTGTCAGAACTGGAGAATTAAAATAAATGCCAACAAATCCAACCAAATTACCTTTACTCTTCGTCGTAAACCTATGACATCCTGCCCTACTGTTTCCTTCAATAATACTCCTCTTGTCCCGGTTGAACAGATCCGATATCTAGGACTGCACCTTGACAAACGTCTCACTTGGAACCCTCATACAAGACTTAAACGACAAGAAACTGCTCGACGTTTTCGACTACTTCAACACTTACTAGACAAACGTTCTAATCTTCCACTTAACTACAAAAGACTCATCTACATGACTATCATAAGGCCGATATGGACTTACGGAGTAGAGCTTTGGGGCTCTACTAAAACCATCGAATTCTTCCCGTATCCAATCCTACAATCCAAAATCCTTCGTAAAATCCTTAATGCTCCTTACTTTGTCACGAATACACTAATCCATAAAGATCTTAATGTTCCGTATGTTGCTGATTTGGCCCGATCTAGATACCATTCCTTTCATGGCAAACTCCATTCCCACCCTAATCCTCTAGTTTCAAACCTTTCTTCCTCTTCGATTCCTGACAATCCTCCGAGGCGTCTGAAAAGGAGATGGCCCCGAGACCTTCTAGTTTAAATCATTTTTAGAGTGCTTCCATTGGGAAGCTTCTCTACATGTGTTTCATGCCTTTATTTATTTCATCTAATTTACTTGTTGTATTCCTGTATACAGTTGTAAATTCCAATAAATAAATAAAAAAAAAAAAAAAAAAAAAAAAAAAAAATTGTTCTCATAATTCATTGTTATTGTTCCCATGCCGATCAAACAATATATATACATAAATTAACTAATTCTATATAATTAGTAAATTTGATTAGTATTTAAATTAGTAAATACATGGATTAATTCTGTGTAACTAGTAAATTGTTAGTAATTTTGGCGGCGTACGACGGAAATCCGGTCGTGTTTGATTGGCAACTGCCATGATAAATGTTATCAACTGAATATATACTTACTTTGTTTTTAGTTACCGACTGTTAGTCTGTTATTCTGTTAGCTATATATTCTCGAATGTATTTAATTTACATCGAGGTTGAGTCAATAAATAAGCAATTGTGTTTGGGCACAGTTTCATTAATATCCTTTATAAGCATAAATGTATGACGCTCATTTTCATGCCTTAATAATTTCTTTGAAAATAATTATAATTTCGACCGATTTTCTCTCTGTGTGACCTAAAAGAGTATTCTACTAAGTCCTTTCACATTCTCTTCTGTAGAATTAGAGATATTGAGAGAATAAGAAACCTTACGAGAGATCCTCCAAGGTAACGTTATAAGTCCTACATTGTATTGTGTACTGTAAGATTAAGGGAGTGAGTCCTAGGATCACCTTCCGAGAAGTGCATAGCCTAACAGTCTCCAAAAGTCCCAGCTTAAAACCCGGCAGATGGTCTTAGGATTTTTTAACGAAATAAAAAATCATTAGTTAAGTTCTCATTTCGAGGTGACATAAAATAGCTGTCCTGAGCCTTTGGGATGTTAGATCGCAATTCTAATGATACCTGAATAATAAAAAATTAGCAAAGTAGATTTTTTTTCTCAATAATTCGGTTTACAATGATTTCTTTTAAAAATATATTAATTGTTCTAAATCATCCAATTGCGTATGTTTTCGTTAAACATGTTTTAGAGTTTCTCTTGTTTATTGGAATTTAAAGTGCCTCTACTGAATTTACAAAAATTTTTGTTATACATTAAGTTATATTTTTTTCATACATCCAGTTTTATCAAAGGATGCTTAAATCCTGTAAAATGACAAGGTTTGAGCTACGTGTTTTTTTTTTGTTTTTTTAAATCTTTCATGAGACGAAGTTCCCCCATTAGAGTTAGATTAAGATTTTTATTTTTCCTGAATTTGCTAGTGGTCACAAGTACCAATTATGTTATTTTAGTAGTACGTACGAGCGGGGTTAGTGTACTTATAGCGTAATTTATTATTAAAACGGTAGAAAAAATCTAAATACAAAAACCTACCCAATAAAAAACAATTAAAGTAAAAAACAAAAAAAATTAAAGTACAAAGCAAAACAAAAAATAAACAATTTTGGTTATATGGGTCATTCTCAACGAAACGTACAAACGCTGTCCAAATGATTTTCCTCGTACGGAAACTGGTTATTTTCCAACTTTTTTTCTTTTCTGGTAGATATTTTTCTGCTCTACTTGGTTCACATTCTTGCAAGTTCAAATAAATGAATTATTCCTGTATGATAATTTGTAATAAATGCCCGAAAAATCAATGGCTCACTCTGTCCAAACCAGACTTTGCCAACATCAACGTGGTACCCAGTCAAGTCGCTGGAAAGATTTTACTGGTTCGGTCAATTGCGTTCATACATACACTCTATAGTTTCAGAATATAGAATTGCAGGTTTAGGTTATATCTGTTTCAAATAAATAAAACTGAAATGTCCAAGGGATTTTGCTTCATTGGCGCACCCCAAACGGTTTTTGGTGACGTGATCGTGAGATCCTGCAGCCTTGTAACGTTTTAATTTTCCTATCGCCATTTCGACTTCCTCTTTACTCGGTGAGTCTATCCATGGATCAGCGCTCTGATATGCAGAGAGAGGAGATTGATTATTATTTTCCGTATTTAATATGCCGTCATAATGTTGTTTAAATTTATTCAATATCTCAGTCGGATCCGCAATTATATTGTTATTTGCATCTTTAACCGCATTCAACGGTGGTTCAAATCTTTTACGTGATATTTTCGCTTCTGTGTTTTTCTATTTCTATTATTTTGCCTATAAGATACTCTCTTTTCTTATTTTTTAAGAATTTTAAAGTCTCTTTTTTTACTACCCGAAAGTAAGTTACGTTATCATCGCTTAGATTATTTAAGGAATTCAGTTTAGTGGTTTCTCTTTTTTCACACATATTTTGATAATCCCCGTCGAACTAGGGTCTGTTCTTTTTATTTTCGATTTTCCCAAGACACAAATTACCGACCTCTTTAATATTATCTCTGATCCCTTCTCATAATTTGTTTATATCTTCCTGTACCTCATCTAAAGATTTCAAAGCTTCGAACCTATTTTTTACTTCTATCGCGAATTGTTTCCTAATTCCGGGATTGTTCAGTTTAACAAATCAAAATTTTCGGGATGAATATAGTTCGGTGTTTTCTTTTTTGTATTTAGTTTTTGTCGAAGTTTCGTGATTACTAATTCATGATCAGAACCGCATTCTGCATCACGATACGATCTCACGTTAATTATGCTACTTTGCCATCTGTTTTGTATTAAAACATGATCGATTTGATTCCGTTTTACCTCAGAGGAATCCATGACTGTTTGTGGTATTTTGTGAACTAAAATATGTGAGTAAGGCGTTCGAACCTACGTCACACCCTCCAGCAAGCCTGGAGGGCCGCTCCCATTGTTGGTCAGCGAGTCCATCGGACTTAGCCGGGAGGAGCTTCCGAAGAAATTCCACCGACCATCCCCACATCCGCCACCCATGGGACGCTCCCCATACGTGGCAATGAGATCCGGGCGAGGCATTAATTAATATTAATATAACTAATTATTTTAATAATTACACCGGATAAAGCTCTGCTGAGTGCTACATCAGATCGTTTCATATATAGGGACACAAAAAAAAAAAAAAGAATGGACCGAAAATTCAACTTTTGAAATTTACAAGAAAGACGCGCCTAATTGTAAGTTTTACTGAGAATGGCCCATATGCGAATATCTTAAACTAATAATTATATATTAAACTTATATAATTTTTTTTTAATTACTACGTGTTTAGTACCTTTATGTGTGAATCGTTTTAGAGCGTTCTTGTCGTCATCACCTATTTTTTGAATGAGTGGATTGTCACAAATATAAGTAGGAGAAAAAAAAATGTTTGCCAGTGGGTACGTATAGGTTTTAATCGACTGGAGTTGTATATCCGATAACATATTTTTGACTCGTGTGTAACGAACATAATTGTTTACAATTCTCATGCATGTGTTTTGAACCACTATCATTATCCGCTAGTTGGAATCACAATTTTTACTCCAGACTGGGGCAGAATATGTCAATATGGGACGGATGATAGTTTTATATAGAATAAGTTTGTTTTTTGGTGATAATTTTTAGTACCTATTGAAGTATGGGGTCATTTTGTTGATAATATTCCTGGCTCTATTGCATTTGTTATGTGCCACAATTAAATTCACACAACAGTGTGAGATTCTTACTCACTAAAAAAACAAAAAACACTTCCTAAGCCGTCTTTAATATCTCACGGAACCGGTGTCATTATTTTGCGGGTGGTAAAAAGTTAAATGTCTATTATTAGGTTGTAAACAAAGTCCGTAGCGTTTTGCAATATTTCGGTTTAATTCACTCTCTGTTTATCAGAATCAGGTTTACTTGGTCAATAATGTTTACATATTTTAAAATCTGTAGTGGGCAACATACAACATTCACTTACCTCGACTGTTAAAATCAATTTAAAAACTATTAAATATACCTCAATTTGAAAAATATTTTAATTTGTTTTAATAAAACGTGTATTCATTTTCGTTGGAAACATTTGATTTAGATTAAGTAATATAACTGTATTAAATTGCTAATCAATAATAAGTTTATTCCCTATTCGGCACTTTAAATTACATTCTACAACTTTGTGTATCAGGTAATATTTTTCTTTAAATCATTCTCTTTCCAACGGTATATTAAACGTCTATTATGTTACTGTGCTTATAATAAAAAAAATTAAATTTTTGTTCTTTTATTCTTTAGTTGGTCATCCATCCGTCTTGTATATTTAAGCCATCATTCATCAATGTCATTAAGATCATATTCTTATTTTTTTTTTCAAATCTACTAATTTAAATGTACTTTGGAGGAAGGAACTTTAAAAGGTCGGCATTTAAGCCCTGTCAGGCTATTTCAATCAGAATGAAACCTACATGATATTAAAGCCCATTGAATTTGTACATCGATATGGCGAGTTTAGTCAGAATCGTTACAGCCGTTTTTGAGAAAACCTTATAAAAGTGCAAAATAGATGGTTAAAGTGGCTCTTCTGGTTGGCCGATTTTCTTAAAACGTTTCTGTAACGTCTCGGGCGTATAGTTATCTTAAATATGATATTTTAGTTTCTTAGAACTTTTAGTTTTTGTGCTGGACTTAATCATTTTTACTCAACGTGTATTTCCGTTGAAAACGGAAATTCGAACATTTACACAATCGCAATACTTTCCCTTACTATATATTTCATATATAGGTAAGTTAAAGTAAAAAATAATTAGTTAAATTTTTTTTTATGCATCAGTTTCAATCGAAATTTATTAATTTCGTACAGACCAGCTATTTCTGCATTTGTTCTCTGTCGGCAGACATTATCGACGAAGATTGGACCGCATATTCTCCTTAGGTTCCGCCTCTCAAATCTTAGGAGTAAAATTTCCTGATCTCGTGTCCAGCATTCTAAATAATAGGTCAGGATAGGTCTTATCAGTGTTTTGTATAGTTGCACTTCTGTATTTTGGGAAAGGATTTTACTTTTCAGATGTTTCAGGAGTTTGCAGCCATCATCCTTTGATTTATTTCTCGTTGCATGTTGTGAAATGAATTCATTCACCAGCTCAAATGTGCAGTCTCCTATTTCTATCTGGGCTTCCTCCTGATCCATTCCGTAAGGACCTGTTCTCATATATTTCGTTTTTACTTTACTTACAGTCAGTCCTACTCTTTGTGCTGCTTCTTTAAGTGCGAGAAGCGCTTCCTTCATGGACACAATACGTCTTCCTGTTAGATCGTTAGCGAAACCAAGAATCTGGGCTGATCCGTTATATATGCTTACAAGGACAACATTCCAGAATTAATCAACGTTTTGATCCTCCTGTCATGTTTTTCGGCATATCTTGTAATTTTATCTTTGAAACTTTTACTTCTTCAAGCAATTGGCTGGTACTGATGTACCACGGAGCACCAACTATAATATAGCTTATTGAAAGTAAAAACTAGGTTAAATAAATATTTTTTAAACCTTACGGTCTGTACTTGGGATTAATCCTGCATCATTTTCGGTCAACCCAGTATTTCCTTCCCTTGTCTAGCTCTAACTCATAAGCCAACCGGATCGATGGAGGAACCAAGAAGTTTGCTCTGCCTACATGATATACGTAAAAAAAGAAAAAATCTTGAGATGCGGGAGTAGATACGTGAGCTCGGAAAGGCCTGAGGCTTATCGCAGGCTAACACTCTCGTAGTTCGATCTTCTCAGATTCTCTTCTTCCACGATTTCAGGTTTTATATAACAAAACCCTCGAGCTTCAGTTTCCTCGTGTCAGCATTTTTTTTTTTTTAATTTCGAATCGAGGTGGAAAAACAATTTCGAGCAAATTGAATATTTATTTTATTTTTTTCACAAAGTTGAGTTCCAGAACAAAAAAAAAAAAAAGTATAAATTTGCGACAAAGTAAAAGAGAGAAAAAAGATGTGCAAATACTATTGTGCAGGAAAATATCTCCCTTAATTCTTAACAGATTTCATTGACTTTATTTCAGTATTGTATACTTTTTAATTCTCTATCGAACATCAATAAATAAAATAGTTAAATTTTACATTTGATACTTTTTTCTCTCATTTTAATTTAAAAAATGACAAAATTACTGTCGTAAAACATTTTTTATAAGCCGGAATTTCGAAACTAATCGATTAGGTGTTAAAATCGTCGTCAAGAGCAATATTATGTTTTAGCCAAATAAATAAATGTTGATCGGTTATACCTGTTCATTAATGAAAATAATAAACTTATAAACCATGAAAATAATAAACGTATAAAATATGAATGCATAAATTTATGAAATATTCCACGACGAAAATATATTAATACTCTTAATTTTTTTTAAGACATCCATTGAAAGGAAAACTGTAATTTAAGCTTTAATTTTTGTGGGGGTTCACTAAACCATCAAATTCCTCTCGCATCCAATCCCTGCAATCCAAGATCCTTCGAAAAATCTTTAATTCTCCATACTTTGTTACAAATAAAATTATCCATAAAGACCTAAATATCCCATTAGTTGAAGACTTGGCCCGATCCAGATATACATCCTTCCATTCCAAACTTCCTGCCTACGTAAACCCGCTTATCCGTGACCTCTCCTCAATATCTATTCCTGACAATCAACCGAGGCGACTTAAAAGAAGATGATCTAGAGATCTCTTACCCTAAATTGGTCATTGGAGTTCTACCAATGGGTAGTTTCTTCACAGGACAATCATGTGTCTTAATCTCATATCTGTCCCATTTACTTGTTGTATTTAATAAATACAGTTGTAAATTTCATTGAATGAAAAAAAAAAAAAGCTTTAATTTTATTATAATCAAAATAAATAAACAGTTTATTAATCCTAAATATAACAATTAAATAAGTATGCAACGATTAATTATTTTGTTTAATTAATACAAACATTATTGGCATCATTACACACTTCTCATCATACTTCATGATTAAGATCATATAAATATTTTTTTTTTTTTTAATTTTATTTATTTATTTTTATTTATTTATTTTTTTTATTATTATTTTTTTTTTTTATAATTCTTTTCTTATATGTAGCTATCTTATTTAATTGTTTGTATTTATGTATTTTTTAGTGTATTATGTATTTTATTTTATTATGTATTATGTATTTTTTCTTATATGTAGCTATCTTATATAATTGTTTGTATTTATGTATTTTTTAGTGTATTATGTAATTTTTTATTATGTATTATGTATTTTGTGATTAGTATATTTGAATGTATTATTTTCGTATTGTATGTATTATTTCGTATATTATGTATAATGTTTGTATTGTATTTTATTATTTATCATGTATGTATTATTATTAGTATATATGTATGTATTATTAGTATATATGTATGTATTATTACTTTTATTATATTGTATCTGCTTATTAGTTTAGGGCTAAAATAACTTCTATGGTTGAAAAGCCTTTATGTTACAAATAAATAAATAAATAAATATTTTCAAATACTTTTGTTGAAGATATAACATATAAATTTTATAATTCTAACAATGACACTTAATTGTACTACTATATAGTTAATGATACTAGGTTAGTTTGGGATAAATCACGAATACATACATTTTAAGAAATATGCCGCCACAAAAATATATAAAGACCAATACATTTTTATTTTCTTCCTATTCTGATCAAATATTTCAGAAAAAAACAAAAATCATCAAAAATACGAAAAATAAACAAAAGCAAGCAAGTTTTATAATTCTAGCAATAACACCCTAAAAATAAAAAAACAACGAGACATGCAATTTTTTATATATTAAAATATATTTTACTTATAATGCAAATCTTCAAAAAATAAGTCTAATGGCTTAAAAAAGATTTTTTTTTTTTTTAACCTTATTCCCTATCAAGTGCTGGAAGAGCGTTGTTTCTATTTTTCACACTTCTGTGAATTTTTTATTGTAGAGCCTGTACTAAAATGAATGTTTAGCTTCAAGTTTTAGTAAAATACTTAAACACAAAAAAGTGCAAGAAAAAAAAAGGGTTTAATTATATTATAATAAAAATATAATTAAGAATTTTAAATATAACACTATAATAAGCATAATAAATAATAATAATATTAAATAATAATGATTATTTAATACTTTTATTTAAAAAAGAAGATTTTGTATAAAATAAAATTATAATTCTAACAATAACATTCTAAAAAAATCTGGTGCGGGCAACACACGACTATCACTTACCTTGATTTTTAAAATCAATGAAAGAATTTTCAAATACAGTTAGAGTTAAAAATACGTGAAACTATTAAGGAATTAATCAAATTGAATTTCTATAGAAACATGTGTTTTATTAAAAAATCTATTATATTATTATCTAAAATAATCAGTTAGTTTTTATCTTCTTCTCATCACTCTCTATTAACTTCTAAAAGCTTGTGTATGAGATGATATTTTTTCTAAAATCTTTAGCTTTCCAACGGTATATCATACATGTATATTACTGTTCTTATGTTCAAAAACGAAAAATTGCATTAAAAAAATATTTTTTCTGTTTTCTCCTTTAGTTGGGTATCAAATTTATTCAATTTATATATTTCGGCATTTAAGCACTGTCAGACCATTTTTATCCAAATAAAACCTACATGATATTAAAGCCCATTAAATTTTACATCGATATAGCGAGTTTAATCAAAATCGTCGGAACCGTTTTCGAGAAAATCGAAAAAAGGTGCAAAATGCATGGTATAAAGTGCCTCTTCTGGTAAGCTCATTTTGATGAAAAAATTTTTGTCACGTCTCGGGCGTATAGTTGTCTTAAATATGAAATTTCAGTTTCATAGGACTTACCGTTTTCGCCCGGGAGTTACCACACGCACACACACAGACACACACACACACAGAGCTTTTTGCTGGCCTTGGTTATTTGGACTCAGGGGACCCTAAAACGTGTATTTCCGTTGAAAACCGGAATTCGAAAATTTTCACGATCGCAATACTTCCCCTTACTATGTATAGTAAGTGAAAGTAAAATACATGCAATTTTACTTGGAATATAAAAAAAAAATCTTCAAAACAAAAAAATATGAATGTTTCTCAATTTAAAAAACTATAACCCACCTTTATATGATGTAGAGTAAAATCTTACCTACCTTGTATGATGTTAATTTAAATCGCTTGTTTTCTCTTTTTTTCCCTAAAAATGTTTTTAAAAAAACCTATGATGATATAATTAATATTTTTTTAAAGATAAAACATACAACTTTTCAAAGTTTATCGATAACATTCTAAAACACATAGGTGAACATTACTTGAATTTTTTATTTCACTTATCTTATAATGGTACTAAAGAATAAAAATATATATAAATATACTTTAAAAAAAAATTGTAAACCTCCATAAAACGACTTCGGAGTAATGTATCATCTTAATCAATTTTTATTTCTAGAACGTATGCTATTATAAACATTTAGTGAAATATAAACGATACAAGTTATGTAACTCTTTCAAGCTAGAGGACTATAACATATATCGGTTTGAATTGACAAGATTGATAATAATAATAATAGGCTTAGCGAACCCGAAGGTTCGATGCCGATACCACCAAATTCCGCCTACACAGACTCGTCCAAATGCTCACCATTCAAGCCCAAGCTCCCGAGATCAGCCCTAACGCAATCCTCCCATCTCCGCCTCGGCCTACCTTTCGGACACCTACCAGTCGGATCAGCAAATACCAACTTTCTCGGAATCCGCTCGTCATCGAGCCCAAAAACTTTACTCGCCCGTTTGAGTCTCCGCGATGCAATCAGCTCAATGATATTCACAGGATGCAAGTTCCGCAATTCCGCGTTATGCAACCTTCTAAACACCCCAGTGGCCTCATCTCTCTTTGGACTAAATATTTTACGCAATACCTTATTTTCGAAAACCTTAAGCCGTTGTTCATCCTTTAAAGTAAGCGGCCACGTTTCACATCCGTAAAGAACCGTTGGAAGAATAATAGTTTTATAAATTCTAATCTTTAAGTTTTTAGATAGAAGCCGCGAACTAAGTAACTTAGCAACTGAATAATAACATGCATTTTCCACCTTTAACCGGGACTTTATTTCTTCCTGGATTTCATTTTTCCTAGTTATAATTGAACCTAAATACTTGAATTTCTCTACATGTTCAAAAGTATGCCCTGATACATCAATATCACCAAGATCGACACCGTTTCTGCTACTAATCATATACTTCGTTTTATCGGTATTTAATTCGAGTCCTATTTCTTTACCGGTTTTTATTAACACACTTGTATTTAGTTGTATGGTTTCCGTGTCTTCACCTAGCAGTACCAGATCATCCGCATACCCCAAAACCGGAATCTTGTCACCCATATTTAACCCTTTCTCGGTACACATCACCTTTTCTATGACATATTCTAAAGCTATATTAAATAACACAGGTGAAAGGGAGTCACCCTGTTTCAAACCCGATCGCACCTCAAATCTCTCGGAGTAATTATGACCGATTCTAACTTTATGGAATGTTTCCGACAAACACATCTCTACTAGGTTTACTAACTTTCTAGGTATTCCCTGTTCAATCATGATGTTATATAGCTTCTGACGGTCTATTGAATCATAAGCCTTTTTAAAATCGATATAAAGTTGATGGACTACACCGTTGTATTCCAATTTTTTCTCTAATATTTGACGTAAGGAAAATATTTGGTCTATAGTCGAGCGATTCCGCCTAAAACCACATTGGTAATCTCCGATAATTTCCTCAGCGTATTCCTTGATTCGACTAGTTAGAATTGACGAGAATATTTTATAGCATACTGGGAGAAGAGAGATCCCACGATAGTTGTTACAATCCAACCTCGGTCCTTTTTTGTGAATCGGAATAAGTATTGATTCTTTCCATTCTTCGGGCATTTTTTCAGTTTCCCAGATCTTTTTAACTAAAAAATGTATTTTGGAAACGCCCGCTTCTCCACACGCCTTGATTAATTCACTCGTGATATTATCATTTCCTGCGGCCTTATAACGTTTTAATTTTCCTATCGCCATTTCGACTTCCTCTTTACTCGGTGCGTCTATCCATGGTTCAGCGCTTTGATATTCAGAGAGAGGAGATTGATTATTATTTTCCGCATTTAAGATGCCGTCAAAGTGTTGTATAAATTTATTTAATATCTCAGAAGGATCCGCAATTATATTGTTATTAGCATCTTTAACCGTATTCAATAGAGGTTCAAATCTTTTACGCGATTTGTTTATACCTTTGTACATCTCTCTTACGTTATTTTCGTTTCTGTGTTTTTCTATTTCTATTATTTTGTCTTTAAGATACTCTCTTTTCTTATTTTTTAAGAGTTTTGAAGTTTCATTCTTTACTAACCGAAAATAAGCCACATTATTATCGCTTGGATTATTTAAGGAATTCAGTTTAACCGTTTTTCTTTTTTCGCACATATTTTGACAATTCCTGTCGAACCAAGGTTTGTTCTTTTTATTTTCGATTTTTCCAAGACATAAATTACCGACCTCTTTAATATTATCCCTGATCCCTTCCCATAGTTTGTTTACATCTTTGTGTTCCTCGTCTGAAGATTCCAATGCTTCGAACCGATTTTTTACTTCTATCGCGAATTGTTTTCTAATTTCGAGGTTGTTCAATTTAACTAAATCAAAATTCTCGGGACGAATATAGTTCGGTGTTCTCTTTTTGGTATTTAGTTTTTGTCGAAGTTTCGCGATTACTAATTCATGATCAGAACCGCATTCTGCACCCCGATACGATCTCACGTTAATTATGCTACTTTGCCATCTGTTTTGTATTAAAACATGATCGATTTGATTCCGTGTTTGTCCATCCGGCGATGTCCACGTATACTTATGAATACCCTTATGTTTAAATGTAGTACTTTTGATTACTAGGTTTTTCAAAATGGCAAAGTTTATTAGTCGGGTCCCATTATCATTACTATATTCGTGCAAACTTTCTTTACCGATTGTAGGACGATATACTTCTTCCCTTCCAACCTTTGCGTTCGCGTCGCCTAGTATTATCTTAATGTAATTTCGCGGTAACTTATCGTAAACCGACTCTAGTTTATCATAAAATTCGCATTTTACTTCATCATCACTGTCTTCGGTGGGAGAATGAATGTTTATAAACGCGATTTTAAACCAACGCCCTTGAAATATAGCAACCGATATTATTTCACTAAAGAACTGTACGTCCCGTAATGCGGAAAGAAATCTATTCCTAATCAAAAACCCGGTACCTAGACAATAATTAACGCTCCCCCCGTACCAAATAGTATACTTTCCTTCTGTTAACGAACCCTCCCCTGGCCAGCGAACCTCTTGTAATGCAACGATATCTAAATGGTACCCCTTAACTTCATTCGCGACCGACTTTAACCTACCTGCCGTATTTAAACTTCTAACGTTCCACGTCCCTATTGTTAGATCTCTAATTTTCATCTTGCGCCATGATTCCCCTGAAGCAGTCCCCACCCGGAGACCCGAACGGGGGACTAGTTTACCTCCGGATAATGAGCGTTTTACCTCAGAGGAATTCATGACTTTTGGTGATATTTTGTGAACTAAAATATGTGAGTAGGGCGTTCGAACCTACGTCACTCCCTCCAGCAAGCCTGGGGGGCCGCTCTCATTGTTGGTCAGCGAGTCCATCGGACTTAGCCGGGAGGAGCTTCCGAGGAAATTCCACTAGTAAAATATTCATAGCTCACTAACCAGACCCAACCAAGGAGCGGCGGCAGTAAGGTAACAACCGCTGATGAATTTTTAGCTTCGAATGTTATCTGAAAATCCTCCTGCAAAGCTTCATGAATTAGGAATTACCCCTATATCGAGGAACATATGATTTTGCAGTGAGCGGCGGTCAGGTACCACATTCCGCCGTAATCAGTGAAGTAGAAAAGTTTTTTCTGTTCCATCCATTGCTAAGGAGGCTTCGCGAACAGCTGAATTATCTCTAGCAGGACAAGACAGGTCAAAACCTGTTGTTGATATACTGAAAATCGAGAGTTATATTTATTAATTTTAGATGATTAGTAAATTTTTACTAATGTTTAAACAGTAAAATATTGATAGCTCACACACCAGACCCAACCAAGAAGCGGCGGCAGTAAGGTTACAACCGCTAATGAATTTTCAGCTTCGAATGTTATCTGAGAATCCTCCTGCAGAGCTTAATGAATTGGGAATTACCACTATATCGAGGAAAATGTAATTTTGCAGTGAGCGGCGGTTAGTTACCGCTTTCCGCCGTAATCAGTGAAGTAGAAGTGTTTTTTCTGTTCCATCCATTGCTAAGGAGGCTACGGGAACAACTGAGGTATCTCTTGCAGGACAAGAGAGGGCAAAACATGTTGTTGATATGGCAGTTGCAAAGGTTTCTGGTGTTCTGGATGAGAATATAGTTCGGCAACAAACTATGTTGGATATTACTAGGGTGCTGGCTGAGAATACGGTTCGACCACAAATCCTTGTATCTGAAAATCCTGCTGCAGAGCTTCATGAATAGGGAATTACCCTTGTATTTGGGAACATATGATTTTGCAGTCAGTGGCAGTCAGGAACGATTTTCTACGATGTGATTCTTTAAACTATACTGAAAATCGAAAGTTATATTTATTAATTCTACATAATTAGTAAATTGTTACTAATTTTTAAACAGTAAAATATTCATAGCTCACTAACCAGACCCAACCAAGGAGCGGCTGCTGTAAGGTTACAACCGCTGATGATTTCTTAGCTTTGAATGGTATCTGAAAATCCTCCTGCAGAAATGTTAGTGGAGGAATGGTGTACATAATTTTTAGACATTTAAGTGCACTAGTCTGTTAGTTTGATGATTAGGTCGTTATTCACTGTCATACTGTTGTGTAGTGCTAAGGTTATTGCATGAAGATCAGCTGTGTGTAGTAGAAATGGAAAAATTCGACAAAAAATATCTAACATATATTATCAAATCTGAAATACTGTTGTTGGAATTGGCAAGTAAATAATGGTTGAAGATAGCGGACTCCAAGATACTCCATGGTTTTGTAGAGAAAACGAATGTGGCAAAAATAAAAGAAAGATATCACTCGCCAAAACATGTCACTCGCTAGTTCTTGTGGTGCCAAATCCTCAATAGGCCGCGAGACAGTGGCATGGTCGATGTTCAGTTTTCGAACCCGAAACACATAGAATAGAATAGAATAAATGTATTTGTCTTAAGGGAATTCCCATAAAAATATCCTGACGACTATTTAAAATATATTTTGTAAATTATGTACATATATCGAAAAAGGGAAATTATCATTTTTTCACTATTTCTTAGGATTCTCGATATATCCGATATGAGTCTTATTTTGTTAAGCTGCGCCAAATAATATGTGACATTCTTGTAATATATAAGCAGTCGAGAAGGCTCCATCGCCAACGGGCACGGCTCCCGAGCAAAAAGATAAGAATGTTTAGTCGTTGTGTCCTATCCTTAGTCGGGTCAGCTCTACTTCTTCTTGGCGGCTACTACGGTTAGATGTGGACTTGGGCTTGACGGATTTTTTAATAATTTTTAATTAAAAATATCCTGACGACTATTTAAAATATATTTTGTAAATTATGTACATATATCGAAAATGGGAAATCATCATTTTTTTCACTCGAACTAAATAAAATGCAGAATTTATTCGCTAAACGTCTATTACTCAAATTTAACATGTTATGAATATCTAGAAGAACGTATGTCTGGTTAGGATCGTAAGTATGCATAAAACATAAAATTATGTAAGTCTCGAATTTCTCTATCTGTACATCCAAAACTATGTTGGATGCTACTAGAGTGCTGGCTGAGGATACAGTTCGACCACACACGCTGCTGGCTGATGTGATTCTTTAAACTATACTGAAAATCGAAAGTTATATTTATTAATTCTACATAATTAGTAAATTGTTACTAATTTTTAAAAAGCAAAACATTCATAGCTCACTAACCAGACCCAACCAAGGAGTGGCGGTTGTAAGGTTACAACCGCTGATGATTTTTTAGCTTCGAATGGTATCTGAAAATTCTGCTGCAGAGCTTCATGAATAGGGAATTACAGCTATATCGTGAACACATGATTTTGCAGTGAGCAGCGGTCAGGTACCACTTTCCGCCGTAATCAGTGAAGTAGACGGTTTTTTTCTGTTCCATCCATTGCTAAGGAGGCTTCGCGAATAGCTGAGGTACCTCTGGCAAGGACAAGACAGGGCAAAACCTCCTGAGGATAAGGCAGTTGCAAAGGATTGTGGTGTTCTGGATGAGAATATCGTTCGGCAACAAACTATGTTGGATAATACTGGAGTGCTGGCTGAGAATACGGTTCGACCACAAACTCTGCTGGCTGATGTGATACTTTAAGCTATATTGAAAATCGAGTTATATTTATTAATTATTGAATCTTTTGTAGAAGACGCAACAGAATATGCAAAGCATGGAAGTTTTTTCCAATTTTCCTCTAAAATTCCTAATATTACTTTTTTTTTTAAGGAAGGGTTCGGGGAATGTTTGATGTTCCATTCCAAAAAAGTGTGGATGTTTGATGATAGCAGAAACGAACATGAAAAATAAATTAAAAATTGAGTAAAAATAATAACTTAAAAGTTAAAAAAAGTGATAAAGACTAAATAATAAATAGTTAATCCATCAATATAAGTAAAACAAGAGAAAAGAAAGATAAATATAGTTAACATATGTATTTAAGGTATCAAATAATCTTTCAGTTATAGGTAGGTTGAAGTGGAATTTTTAACGAATCTGAACTCTTAACCTCTCAATGTGAAGTTGGACAGGTCTTATTTATCGATTATAGCTTTATCTATTCTATCATAATTTATTATAATTAAAATATTTAAATCTGGCTTCGTAATATATGTATGATTTTTATTTAGAATTCTTCTTAGGGTCATCCCAAAAAGGCACACATTCGTAAAATTCAAAATTTTTAATCCAAATATTTTAGAACTATAAAAAATTCTCCATAGTATGTTAACAACATTACTAAACATAAAGATATTGACATGCCACTTACGTTGTCATAGACAAATACAAAAGTGTAAGTCTACACTGATTTACCGATTCTGGTTAAAAGCCTTTTTTTTTAAGTTGTTGATGCATAATGTCAATATAAATAAACGGTTATTTAATAAAACAATGAAATTATCAACTTTCCGAAATGGTACGAATTTATATATGTATTGATCCCAAGACCATTGTATTTATAAATGAAAGTACCGTTTTACTTTACTTAATTTTCTGATTATCAAAGTATTTAAAAATTGAATGAGGTTATGAAACTATAATATTTCCTGGAGGTTTGTTTTACTGTTTGTATGTGCAATAATGCTGATTTAGAAAGTGGTTGAAAAATTCAATTTTACTAAAAACTTTTCCAAAATTGGTCTTCGAATAACTCAAAAACTATAAATCTCATGAAATATTGAAAGAAATCATTCAATGATAATCGGATTACTAACTAGATAAAAGCAAAATCATCTAAAAACCTGACCATAACTAGAAAAATACTTTATTTATAGTAGCAAAAAGGAGGAGATAAGGTTGATATCATTGGAGATGGAATTTCGAAAACCCTGTTGTGCTATTTCTAGACAGCAGCATATTTCCCACGAAACTATTAAGCGGACTGTCCAACAAAAAAAAAACTTAACGAAATAGAAAAAAAAAGGGGATGGTTTAGAAATTTACAAATAATGACAGAGGAACGAAAAAGAGTAAGAACGAGAAAGAGATGGTTACAAGATGTCGAGGAAAGCATGGCTGCCAGAGGTCTTCCAAAGGGAAACTAGCTCGACCGGTAGAAGCGACAAGAAAATTTAGGAACGGGTTACAACTAAGCTGTAAAAAAACTCGTAAAAAATGAATTAAAGCGAATTGGATTATTTATACATGCTTCGTTTGTAGGTAGAAACATATTTTATTCTTATTATATTTCAGACTGATTTTAAGAAATTTAAAATAAAAATTCGATATAAAGAAATAAAATTTGGAGTTCTGACATTGGTCAGATCTTCTACTCATGTAATGTATGTTTGTGGCTATTGCGCCCTAGCTCGGCCTCCACTGGCTCACACCAGTGACGCGGCTGAGAGCGAGGTGCTAGGATCTCTTGGACTCCGCTTTTTTATCTAAAAGTGTAGGAAAAGGCCCAGTCTGGGGTTCCTTTAGCAAATTATAAATATTGTATATAGTTATGATAGTGTATGATGTTAATGTATTTCTTGCTTCTTTATTTCATTTATTTGTATTTTATCTCAGTTATAAGTCGTTGTTTTTTTTTGTATATATATTATATTTTATGTAATTTGACTTTATCATTGTATACTGTATATATTGTGTGACTGTGGTCTCATATCACTATTACTTATGTTCATTTAGAAATAAATTGTAATATATCTCACTAAAAAAAAGAAATAAAAGAACAACCATTACAATCATTAAAAAAAAAAGAAGATTTTTCGTTTTTAAAACCTCCACTCACACATAAAATTAATTCACATTAATTAGGCTGAAAACGAATTGTGACGCTATACAATGGATTATGGTCAAATGCTAAAAGGCATTGGGAAATTATAGATATGCTCCTATCTCTTCTAGTGTACTGTAGTAAATTGAACTGTTTAAAATTAAGATCGGGCTCTAATTAATAACATGATATATAGCGTAGTTTTATGTATTATATTTACTATCAGGTAGATATGTAAATTTAAACCAACGCGAAATGAAACACATAGGCGAATCCTGGGGGTTACAGCTATAGGTTATAAATATTTTTTTTTTTTTTTTTTTTTTACCACCCATGATAAATATTACACATTCCATTCTTCGACTCATAACACCCTAATTAACTTGCTTCTCCGCTTTCTGTATGTAGATCCTCTGCTTTTCAATCAGGAAAACATAAAATACGTAAGCTGTTCTCCGAGAGGCTTTACAATACTAGAACAATCTACATGAGAGCTGGAATGATCAGAGGACTGCTTTCAAATGCGATAATGAGATTTTGAGGAGGCTAAGAGAAGGGGTTGACAGAACTGGCTGTCATTGTCGACGCCCTTCACAATGCCCTTCAAGTTCTGTCAATGTCCAACAGCAACCAACAACCAACTCCTAACTTTACAATATCCTTCCATCTCAATCGACCCATATTTAGGACTCCTCTGGCTTTAAATTCAAAACGAAAAGAAACGTATACTGTATATACAGTAGGGTAAAGTCGCAAATGTAATCAACAATTTCAGTATTGAATTTATAGGTCTAGATTTGCTTTCCAAGCTCAAAATTCTGCTTCCTACGACTTTCTATTTTACACTACTCTCTTACATAACAGACAAACGCTTTTCTGTAAAGGTATAAGACTTATTTTCAGATATAAAACGTTTTCAAGGAGGAGTTCCACAAGGCGTGTATTGGGACCATTACTATTGCTATTATTTCGGCTACTGATGTTGTATGACAGCGGTTAATCCGAAAAATATATTAACTAATATATTTTTTATATATACATCCTGAATTATACAATAACATTGGAATCTTCTCCTAAAGGTCTCCGTTTTATAGACATTCCTTGTTAGGTTTTGCCATTTCCATCTTGTTGATCCTGCACATGATCGTATCTTTCTTAGAGTTCTATATTATTTTATTATCAATAATAACACTATTTCATCGTCCCATAATTTAACAATATTTCGAGGCTTTGCCCAATTTTCAGGTATTTTCTAAAACGATTTTCAACATTATAAAATTATCATTTATATTGTTTTTATTGACTGAATTAGATTATATTTTTTATATAATTAACAAATCGGTACTTGGAAAGTTTAAACTTATTAATATTATGATCCATATTTATTTCATAGACAATCGTCAATATCTTACTATTTTATTTATTTTACTAACAAATTTTACCTATTTCTATCCAGGATTTCACTGATATTTCAATACTCAACTGATGTACTTTAATCCATACTTTTCATTTTTATATTATTTATTCTCTCACTACTTATGCCGATGACACATGTGTGTTATCCGTAAGTAATGACCCAACAGTTGCATCACAAATCCTACAGTCTCACATCGAATCCATTGAAGGATGGTGTCATAACTGTGTGACATGGTTAATGGTTAAGGTCCAGGTCCTTCATAGAAAATAAAATTATTTTCGATGTTATACTTTATTTCCTTTGTCAGCGGCATACAAGCATACGGCAAAAAAAAAAATTCTACCATAACACCAACGCTGGGTATATTAAATATATATGACGAAAAATTAAATAGAAATAGCCTTAAACTGCTCCTGATTGCTTCCCTGCTAACTCGGTACTCCCATCCATCTATTCGGTACGAGAATTTCTACGGGAATGGCTTAAAATCGCGGAATCCCGGTATCTCCACGGTACTTATCTTAGGCAGCAACACTGTACGTTTCCATATATATATTTGCTCAAGTTTAAGACATCTGGCGGACGAAACCCGAGCGGGAAAATTAAAAACTTGTTACAACTGGAGAATTAAAATCAATCCCAATAAATCCCATCAAATTACCTTCACCCTTCATGGCAAGCCTATGACTACCTGTCCTGCTCTATCCTTTGCCAACATTCTACTAATCCCTGTTGAACAGATCCGTTACCTGGGACTCCATTTAGACAAGTGCCTTACTTGGAATCCTCACACTAGACTAAAACGGCTTACAACACTTTTTTGACAATCGATAAATACTCCCTATTTACTACAAAATATTCATTTACATCACTATTATTTCCATAGCTATGGGGGTCCACTAAACTATTAAACTTCTTCCGCATCCAACCTTGCAATCCGAAATTCTACGAAAAACCCTCAATGCTCTTTACTTTGTAACTAATAAACTCATCTATAGAGTAGAGACCTAAATATCCCACTGGTTGCAGACTTGGCCCGCGATAGATACACCTCCTTTAATTCCAAACTACCGGCCCACTCTACATATATTCCAAACTCTCATCTACATATATTCCCGATAATCCACCGAGGCGCTTAAAAAGCCGGTGGCCTCGATACCTGCTCATAAAATAAACTTTGAAGTATTACCACTAGGTATATTCTTTACATGTCTATTCATGCCTATTATTGTAATTCAGTCATTTTACTTATTGTATTTTTACATACAGTTGTAAAAAAACAATACATCATTTATTCCATTAGTAGGAAAATGGTCTTGCGTTTCGAGGTTCACCAGCTGTTTATGTTTAGCTAATAATAAACTATCACCAAATCCATGGAAACTATTAATTACGACTTTCACTTACATTACAAGCTAAGATTCAATTTTAGAATATTTCAGAAAATCTAAGTCGGAATAAAGGATTATGTTGTTTAGGTGCAAAAATTTATTTTCGAGTAAACAATATAACAATATAAATTATTATCTACAATAATCACTTAACAAAAATATACTATACGTCTCTATTACTATTCGAATGTCCGGGAAAAAAAATTACCTAAAAAAAATCTTTGTTTTTTTTCTGATAAAGTTGGTAATCGAATTTATTTATATTTAACTGTTTATTATTAATGCTAACAACACATATTGCTCACAAGTCTGAGCCGAAACGTCAGCAAAATTAAAATATTCCAAAAAACGACTGACTCCCGATTATTCCAAACTACGATCATTTCAACAGTCGACTATACATCCTAAAGATAATATTACCAAATAATCTTCCCCTCATAGATTGGAAATGGTCTATAAATAATGTAAGCTATATATTTTATTACCAATCTGAACCCCTGACCTCTCTACCCAGAGTTTAGCAGGTCATCTCATTTTCTGCCATAATTTTATTTTTACTTTCACATACCTACACTCTTGGACAAATTAAAGTGTACAATCCTTATTACGAGGCATGCTTTTTAAGTAAGTACCGTTTTGGAATTAAAAAAAGACGTGCAAAGATATCGCAATAATTTTATTTTACATAAAAGCCTGTACCTTAATCTACTTTTCTACATAATTTTCATGAATTTTGAGGCACTTGTCGTAACACGGCACCAGTTTTTGAATACCCTCCTCAAAAAATTCTGCCCCCTGACTGGTTAACCACTGCATCACAAATCGTTTGACGTTCGAAAGCCCGCCGATTATGGCATTCGAAGCAGACTTGCTAGCCACTTCACGTCAGGTGACGATATGGTTTATGCCATCCCTTAAGAGAGGTTTTTTTTTGTTTTTTTCTTAAAGTCCAAGATTTCATTTTCAATTAAACCACTTTTCTATTTAAAATTATAATTATAGGAAAGCTTTCCATTATGGTGATTTGAGCGCTTCACTTGCGTTTTTAGAAATTATGTAAATGGGACCGTTAGAGCTTGGAGAATTTTCCTGGATGGAAAGTAATGGGCTTTAGAAATGAACCACTGGGCCCGAATGCTGCCTTATTATGTAACTAGGATAATGTCGAGATTAGCTATATCCTTGGCTTAGAAGACTATCACAATATTACCAAAGAGACCAATTCCAAAGAAAATTATATTTGCGTTTCAAGCTAGATCAGCAGTTCACTGATGAAATATCATGACATTTAATGAGAAACATTTTATTCGGAGTGTATATTTTTTCTAGAGAGGAAAAATCATAGATAATCGGAATGTCTATCTATAATCTACTGATTTGGTCAGTCTGGGAGGGATTGAGTTTACTTTTTTCCAAATAAAATCAATATAGCTTCTAACCGATAGGTCCTAACGACAAATTTTAATTAACAAAAATCTGGTGCGGACAACACAACTTTCACTTATCTCGGTTTTTAAAATCGATTAAAGAATTTTCAACTACAGTTAGGGATAAAAATAAGTTAAAATATTAAATATTAAATTTAATTCAATTTCTATAGAAACTTGTGTTTTATTAAAAAATCTATTATGTTATTATCCAAATTAAACAGTAATTTTTATCGTCTTTTCATGACTCTGTATAACTTTTACAAGCTTGTGTATAAGATTATATTTTTTATAAACTCTTTAGCTTTTCAACGGTATATTATACATGTATATTACTGTTCTTATGTTCAAAAAGAAAAAAAATTGCATTAAAAAAATTGAACGATTAGATAACGGATTCCGCGAGAATTTTTATTGGGAACCACTCTTCTAGGAGATAGCGTAGCAAGCCTTCTGTGCTCAAGGTCACGTGCTCGAATCCAGCAAATGGGTCCTAAGGTTTTATTGGGGGTTATAAATCCTCAGCTATTCCGTCCTTAGGAGATGGCCGACATGGCCTGTGCGATGTCCGGTACTCGTTAAAGATCCTGTCCTAATTAAACCTGAATAAGCAAAACTCCTAAACTCCATAACTCCTAAGTCCAAACTTCCGCTGTAGCATCGTCTGATTAGCCACTGTGGCAGAAAGTGGCATTAAATGGATAAGCAAATACCAACTGTAGCTGATGGCTTCGCTCGTAAATGTTTTATTTTATGCTAATGTATGCATGTTCATGATAAAGGTAAAGATAATACATATAACTTCACTATAAGTCACACTGTCAACTATTTTTATGAGCAACAGATAAATCTTTTTTATTGAATGGCTGATGTTATTTTTGTTCTTTCAACTGGGCAACATTGATAAGGCATAATTCTCTAGAGCTTTTTATACAAAATCACTGTACCTATTTATGCTTATAAGTATTCAAGTTGTAAAAAGGCAGTGTTCTTTTATCAAATTCTTAAATGGGAATCAGAGCTGGAGATAAAAGGCATGATTATAAACTTGAGCAAAAGTAAAGTCATGAAAATAGGACGGGAACCTGAAGATATTTTGTTTGTTTGTTAGTGCTTTGAGGCGTAAAACATCTAGGTCATTAACGCATATTCGGATATATATTAGTAAAAAAAGAAGAAATAATAATACCAAACAAAAATGAAAATAAAAGAAAACTAAATAATTAATAAACAAATAAGAATAAAGCTATGTTTTATAATTTCGGCAGTACAGATTTGTTTCTAAGAAATTGAAAAAGTAATTTCATTGAACCCTCATTATTTCTTAGGATTCTCGATATATCCGATATGAGTCCTATTTCGTTAAGCTGCGCCAAATAATATGTGACATTCTTGTAATATATGAGCAGTCGAGAAGGCTCCATCGTCAACGGGGCACGGGCTACCGAGCAAAAAGATAAGAATGTGTTAGTCGGTTGTGTCCTATCCTTAGTCGGGTCAGCTCTACTTCTTCTTGGCGGCTACTACGGTTAGATGTGGACTTGGGCTTGACGGATTTTTTATAATTTTTAATTTACTTGGTGGACTCTCCCAACATGGCCTGCCATTTGTCCTCTACTTGTTTCTTTAGTGGTCTATTAAGTTCAGGCGAGGTCAGGATGGCTGTTCCTCGCCCTGGAAGGATAAGTGCTTCTTTCGCTGCTTGGTCTGCATATCTATATAAAAGTGAGCTCGAAATGTTAGTGGAGGAATGGTGTACATAATTTTTAGACCTTTAAGTGCACTAGTCTATTAGTTTGATGATTAGGTCGCTATTCACTGTCATACTGTTGTGTAGTGCCAAGGTTATTGCATGGAGATCAGCTGTGTGTAGCAGAAATGGCAAAATTCGACAAGAAATATCCATCATTTATTATCAAATCTGTAATACTGTTGTAGGGATTCGAGAAGTAGTAATGGATGAAGATAGCGGACTCCAAGATACTCCATGGTTTTGTAGAGCAAACGAATGTGACAAAAAGAAAAGAAAGATATCTCTAGCCAAAACCTGTCACTCGCTAGTTCTTGTGGTTACAAATCCTCAATAGGCCGTGAGACAGTGGCATGGTCGATGTTCATTTTCCGAACCTGAAACACATAGAATAGAATAAATGTATTTGTCTTTAGGGAATTCCCCTTAAAAATATCCTGACGACTATTTAAAATATATTTTTGTGAGAGAAGTTTACGCTTAATTGTGTGTTAAATTGACTGCACCCTCAACCAATTCTCTCATATATATACACAGTCAACCATTGTCACTTCATAAAATATATTTTGTGAAATTATGTACATATATAGAAAAAGGGGAATTAACATTTTTTTTCAATTGAGTTTGAGATAATATATAATATAAAAGAACGTCTATTTTCAAAATAAAAATACATCTGTTTTTGGCTGTTTGGATTGGAAGTTCATAATACAGTGTTTAGGTTCGGTAAATTGGTTATAAGAATGTTAAATATATATTGGCATTTCATTTAATTAATTTACTTACATCAGTTACAAATTGCTTAATATTCACTCTTTGTATAATGAAAACGTTTATGAGTTTAACATAGATTTATATTGGGATGTAATACTATTTTATATTATTGTTTATGTTTACTGACTTATATAGGTTTTGTTTTTAACCATATTGACTATTAACTTATTACCTGATCATGATTATTGATAACAATAAAAGTTTATTTTCGTCAGTTTTGTATTCGTTGATAATGATCGATAGTTTTTACATCGAGAAACGTGGTGAGTACATTCTCCCAGGAGATTACCCCATTCGGCCAAGGACCTACATGGTCTGTCACGCCAGAGGAAAAAAAAAATGGTATGTAGTAATTTCTGATGGAGGAGTAAATAGGGCACACTTCCAGTAAATGGAACACATATAATCATAGTTTTTGGATAATTGATATCAATTTGTTCGTATAAATTTTAATTTAAATATTTTATATTAATATGAAACTTTCGGTTCCTTAAATTCCATATGTATTTAAACCTTATCTTTTATGCAGAGGCAGATAGGAATAGCGTTTGGAAGCTGGTCCATTGTGCGTTCCATCAGCCTCCATTTAGCCCTAGTATACGTTCGTATCTCTAGTGTATAGGATCTTCTCACGGCTCAAATATCTTTTGAGTTTTTATCCTCGCACAAAAGAACGAAAAAAACAAGTTTCGACTCTTTACTGACAACAAGGAGCTAGAGGAAGAAAACGGCCAAAATAGACGAAAACCTTTGAAAACATTTTGGATGTTTTCCGTGAGATGAAGGTAGGGAATACAGCGAGATATTTATATTGGCGGGAATGTTTTCTGCCGGTGATCCACTAGTCATATCTCCATGAAATGGCTTTTCCGATGATTTGATGTCACTCAATAATCTTGACATCAACCGCGGTTTACCTGAGGGATACAATTACCTTATGGGTTCTGTACTCCTTCTCTATATTGACATATACATAATATTCCATTCCGAAAAACCTATTTACTGGTCGGTTTTAATATTTATTTTTAAACAAGAAACGTACTTTATTTAGATAGACAGATCGATAGAAAATAATTTCCTTCTAGGACTGGGTCCCTTTAGAATAACAGGTTTGTACAGTTTAAATATACAATATGTCTGGCCAACAGACAAGATAAGCATAATTAATTTACAATAATCGATGAATTGTGTATACAACACAAAATAAATGAAATAAAAACAATCTTCAGAAGCTAATTATGTTGGACAAAATAAGAAATAAATGAATTGATAAAATAATTCAAATATAACAGAAATAAAAAAAAAATAAATAAATAAAAATAATTAGTATTTTTTATTTGTTGTATTTTTACCAGACTCCTATTTCCTGCCGCCCCCGAAATATTATTTTAACAAGACATTTACAATGCTTCATTGCCATAGATATAACTTAATATTGAGGATTTTTAAGACACAGTTTATCTTCTTTCTTATAGTTTATTCGTTTCAGAAAGGTAAAAAAAACAAACTGCCGTTTGGGTTTAATCTAAATTAATGTTAAATTAAACTATCACAGAATTTTGTACATCTTTAAATCACATTCCATAGACAGTTTCAATTTTCAGTTCGTTTTTCTAAAAAAATTAAATTTGTAACCCAAAAAATGTTCAGATTTCACCATTAAATATCATCCTCAAGTTTATCTCTTTATTATTGGAATAAAAGCGATCGTATGCAAAAACCATAGTTCGTCAGTCATTGTTATAGTTTGAACCTAGATTTCTTATCTTTAAGTGGTATTTCGCTTGCTCAAAATGGAAGAGAATTAAAATAATTTTTGTCATTTAATGGTATATTATTTCTTAAAATGAAAATCCGCTGCAGAGACGGTTGAAGAAATTTGCAGTGTTTATGGCGATAATTGGGAGAAATCACCGCCCATAAGTAGTTTGCACGGTTCAGAACTCGAAAAATGACCCGAAAAGACGCAAAGCGCTTGGGTCATCCTTCATATGTTAATAATGACCAAAATAAAGCATTAATCATAGCCAACCCTCACTCTACGACACGGGATATCGTCATACTTAATGATGAAAAATATTCACAAGAAACTTTAGTTTTTATGAAAATCACCACTAAAAAAACGCTAATACTTATTTTACAATCCAATATTTCCATATGAATGTATATTCCAGATGGGAAAAGATAGCTTAATTAATCAAAACTTAAAATTAAAATATTTTTCACATGACTGAGTCCGGATTGTTTGTTTATAAAAGTGATAATCTCAACAGTCGACCATATATCTTATGTTTGGTCAAGATGCCATATATTTTTAGTTTCGTCAAATGATGGGCCACTAGTATACTGTTTTTCTGGTCCTGGATCCGAATCCTGACTGTGGCAGAATATTACTAATGCTGTTAATTCAGCCGTGGAGCGATTCTGGGTTATGGAGACCCTTATGGGGCATACCCAGCCTTTAGAATGTGGGTACCCGAATTAATGTGTGAAGGACCTGGGGGCTGAGTGTTACCTCAACCTAATCACCTCATTGCACGGCCGTTGGCCTAGAAATTGTACGAATCTCTTACTCGGCAGACATTCGTTTTACATTTCCGTACCATCTTAGCCTTCGCTGTCCGATGCGCTGGATTACGAACCTAGGAGCCTCCATCCTGTTCCGAACAACCTAATTTCTAATTCCCTCCATCCTTGTTGTTGTTGTTGTTTGGGGTTTTGAGGCGTAAAACCCAGGGGTCATCAACGCCTATAGTTCTCTTTAAGTATAAATAAATAAATAAATCAAAACTAATAAACTAGGCGTATAATAATTAGATAAAATAGTAAAAAAAAAAATAAATAATTAAAAAAATAAATAAAATAAAGATAAGTTAAATTAAAAGACTATATTTTATTAAATAGTAGGTGTTTCTTAAGAAACCTGAACAGCGCCGAGATGTTGTTTTCATTATCGGAAAGTATGAAGGATATATTAGGTATAAGCCCAAATTTGTTTAAACCTGTCCTATAAGAAAGGCATTCTTCTAAAATGTGGCTGATGGTCAGGATACTGTTACAATGTGGGCACTTAGGAGGTGGTTGCTTGGTAATGAGATGAAGATGGGTCATGTTAGTGTGGCCAATCCTTAATCTGGCCAGGACAACTTCCTCTCTGCGGTCTGAGCGACATGATGAGGACCAAGGCCCCACTTTTGTTTTGACGACTTTCAGTTTGCTAGCAGGACTCTCGTCCCACATGGACTGCCAGGCAGCCGATATTTCCTTTCGGAGCGGCTGAGACATATCTCGCGGTGTTAGGATAGCTACACCTTGACCCGGAAGGGTGAGCGCCTGTTTGGCGGCCCTATCCGCCAGCTCATTACCAACTATCCCCACATGGCTTGGGATCCAAATAAAGCATACTGTCTTTTCCAATTCTCGGAGCATATGGATATATCGGTGTATCTTTAGGACGAGAGGTTGGGGAGAGTACATGCTATTTAAACCTTTTAAGGCACTCAGTGAGTCGGTAACTATGGTAATTGAGTGTGAGGGAACTGACATAGCGTAGTGTAAAGCTGAAACTATTGCTTGAAGCTCTGCAGTATAAATGTTACATAGTTTATGTAATTTTATTTTGTGTGTCGAGTTGTGTGTAACGAATGAGCAGGCTGTAGATTCTTCTGATTTTGATCCATCTGTATAGATTAAAAAGGTATCCGGAAGAGTATGGAGCAGAGTGGTAAATTCATTTTTGTATTCGGAAGGGGAGGTATTGGTTTTGAGTAATCGTGACAAGTCAAGCATAATATTGGGGGGTTTGTGAAGCCACGGAGGGTTTAGAGGTTCTGGTTTGCAGATAGGTAAGCTTTTAAGGAAATCGATGGCGGAAGACATTCTTTCTGTTAAAGGGAGGGTTGAATTAGGTTTGTTTCTAAAAGCATTTGTGAATTTTGGTTTAAATATGGAGCTATGGGTAGGATGATCAGGTTGGAGAATTAATTTCGATATATAGTTCACAGCTAGTTTTTTTCTTCTAAATAAAAGCGGAGGTATACCTGCTTCGGCGCATAAACTAAGAACTGGGCTTGTTCGGAAGGCCCCGGTTGCGTTTCTGATGCCCATATGGTGCACTGTATCTAGCTTATTTAGAGTACGAAAACGAGCCGATCCATAAACAAAGCATGCATGATCTAATTTGGAACAAACTAAATGTTGGTAGATCTTAAACATCGTAGAGCGATCGGATCCCCAGGAAGTATTGCTAAGGTATCTTAATATAGAAAGTTTTTTTTGTTGTAGCCGATTTAAGTGCTGAAACATGTGGTTCCCATGATAGTCTTTTATCGAACGTCAACCCCAAAAATTTATGACTATTTGTTTAAAGAATGGGAGAATTTCCGAGGTAAAGTGTAGGAGAGGCGGGAGTATTTCTTTTCCTGCTGAAATGGAGAGCTCTGGTTTTTTCGGAGGAGAATTCGAAATCAATGGAATGTGACCAGTTGTTGATGCGATTAATAGCGTCTTGTAGCTTGTGCTGTATAGTAGTAACGTTTCCAGAACGGCAGGCAATGGCGAAATCATCTGCGAACAGCATCGGTTTGACACCTCGAGGTAGGTTGAGCCCCAGTTCGTTGATAGCGAGGCAAAACAAAGTCGGACTAAGCACACAGCCTTGTGGAACTCCTTTCATATGTTCTTGGTTCGCAGACAGTTCGCATCCTATCCTAATTCTAAAGAAACGATGTTGAAGGAATTCCTGTATGTAATGGAATAGATGACCATGTATCCCATTGGACGAGAGTTTGCTGAGGATCACTGAATGGTTAATGTTATCAAAAGCTTTAGTCATGTCGAAGAATATGGCTATTAGTTGCTGGGAATTGATAAAGGCGTATTGGATTTCGGTTTCAAGTGTGACTAGGTGATCAACTGTGCAGCGGCCTTTGCGGAATCCAGATTGAAATGGTTGAAGCAAATTGTTGTTTTCTATCGTCCACATCAGTCTTTTGTTTACCATACGCTCCATAATTTTGCTCAAACAACTAGTGAGGAATATGGGGCGATAGCTGTTGAGTAAACGCTTATCTTTTTCATTTTTTGGAATAGGGATGACAAATGAGTGACGCCAGAAATTCGGAAATTGTCCCGTGGACCAAACATGATTATAATAATTAAGCAGCCATGTAAGCGTATTGCTAGGTAGATGTTTAATCATGTCATAATGGACCAGATCGGGGCCAGGAGTGGATCCTTTAACGGAGGACAAAATATTTTTTAGTTCCCACTTTGAGAACGGGATATTATAATCGGCGGAGTCATCATGTATACTTCTATTCACATAATCTATGACTTCACAATCGTTATTGCTTGAGCCAGAGGTGTAGATTTCAGAAAAGAAATTGCCAAAAGCATCTGCGACGGTTTTAGGATCGTTGGAGAGTTGTCCATTGATGAGGATGGTGTAACGTGTTGACGAAGAGGATTTAGTGATCTTACGAATTTTTTTCCAGATTTGAGTTGACGTCGTTGTCGAATTTATGGAGCTTATATATTTTTTCCATGATTCGCTTTTGCTCAGATTGATTATTCTTCGGCAAAGAGCTCTCTGCCTCTTATATTCTACTAGATTTTCTGAGGTCATACATTTTTGGAATTTTTTGTACGCTTTTCGACGAACTCTGATCGCTTCCCTGCAAGCATCGTTAAACCAAGGTACGGGTGGTCTTCTTGGTGAGTCAGAAGACATTGGTATCGATTCTTTAGCTGCACGAATGATCGTATTAGTGATAGTTGAACAACCCTCATCAATGGTCAATTCATGAGGAGGGGTTCGAGGTGCCGAAGCTAAGGAGGCAAAGAGATCCCAGTCCCCTCTATGGAGCATCCATTTCGGAGTTATACGAGTAGGTTTAACATGTTTCATTTCAATCAGCAAGGGAAAATGGTCACTACCATTTAGATCGGGCAAGACGGTCCAGTCTACGTCGTTATATAGGGAAGGGGAACAGAGGAACAGATCAAGAGCTGAATATGTCCCATAGCTGGAACTTAGGAAGGTCGGGTCACCGGAGTTGAGAAGTAGGAGATTGGAAGTGTCTAGAAAGTTTTCTATTATTTTACCCCGGATATTCATATTTGGAGAACCCCAAAGAGGATTGTGTCCGTTCATGTCTCCAACAAAAAGTACAGGACGAGGTAATTGGTTATAAATATCCAAGAGTTGATTGGTGTCTATTGTAGGATCCTGTGAGAGGTATATAGTACATATGGTTAACGGAAAGTCTCGATATACTCTAACGGCTACGGTTTGTAGCCGGGAGTTGAGAGGGATCGATTCGGAGTAAACGGATTTGTGCACTGCTATGAGGACACCGTGGTGACCATGGTTCTGATTTGGTCCGTCTTTGCGGTATATTTCGAAATTTTTTAGAGAAAAGGGGTCCGTTGGTTTTAGCATTGTCTCTTGAAGAGCAATGACAGTTGCCTCATTATCGTGAATTAAAATTTTTAAGTCATTGAAATGAGATCTTAAGCCATTGCAGTTCCATTGAAGTATCGCCATTTTGAGAGATGTGATCGAAAGAGATTAAAAAGTCAGGAGGCAATATAAACATAAAGAGAAGTGCAAAAGAAGAATTAAATAAAACAAGATACGACTGGTAACTAAAAAAATAATTATTTATAGTAATTAGAATTAGATAAATAAACAGATAAGAGAAAGTAGAATTAAACAAAAAAGTAACGGTGGTAATGGTAAATTTAAATATATGGAAATGAAAGCAACACATGAGAGAGGAAATTAAAAATATATCTTCATATGTTAATAAGGAGACTAAAAAATAAATTAGAAAAGATAAAAGAAGATGTGTAATAATTGTATTTTGTGCTGGAATATAGTTACTTTTGAAAGATAATTTGATAGATTGGTCAGACTCATCGGAACGGATGCACTTCCGGTCGGAAAGAATTGTTGATAGGCAACTAACAGTTAAAAAGTCAGGAGGCAATATGACCATAATGATAAGTGGAAGAGAAAAAAATAATAAAACAAAATATGACGAGTAATTAAAAAAATAATAGTTTATAGCAGATAGGATTAAATAAATAAACAGGGAAGATAGGGTAGAATTAAACAAATAAGTAGTGGTGGTAGTGGTAAATTTAAATATATGGAAAGGACAGTTACACATGAGAGAGGAAATAATACATATCTTTTTAGATTTTGAGGACAATAAATACAAGACAAGACAATAAATAATTGAAGATAAATAGTAATAATAACAAAAACAAAACAAACAAAAAATAATATTAATAAGAATAATAAAATAAATAAATGAAAAAAATAAAATAAATAAATGAAAAAAATAAAATAAATAAATAAAAAAATAATAAAAAAAAAAAAAAATAATAAAATAAATAATAATAAAAATAATAAATAAAATAAAATAAGTAAATAATAAATAAATAAAGTAAAATAAATAAAGAATAAATAATAAATAATAAGGAATAAATAAATAAGCATAAATTTAAAAAAAAATAATAAAAATAAAAATAAATAAAAAAAATAAAAATAAATAAATAAATAATGAATAAATAAATAAATAAAATAAAAAAATAATAAAATAAATAAATATATTTATAAAAAATTGTAATAGATAAGAATAATAATAATAGTAAAAAATGAAATAATAAGGAGAAGAGATAAGTAAGGAAAATAAAATAGTTGTGATAATAAATGGCTGGATAAATAAGGGGGAAAATAATAATGAAAGAAGAAAAATTATATGTGTATACACATATACATACATATATATATACATACACATACATACATACACACCCATACAGACATATACACACAAACATATACACCGGCATATAATTATAATAAAATAGCGAGACGTAAAATAAACACAATAAAATAATAAGTAAATAAAGTAGTATAGGCAGGTACATAGGCAGAAGCAGGCAGAATAAAAAAAAAAAAAATATAATAAAATAATAATAATAAATAAAATAAAAATACATAATGGCATCCTTAGTGAATAGATATACGCATACACACATACAGTATTCACATATGTGGATACACACATATATACCCAGAGATATAGAAGGCACATATACATACACACAAACAGAATTGGATAGGAATATATAATTGAGTAATGAGAAGTGTATTATGAGTCAATATTAGATTAAGTGTCATTTTTCTTTTTTGTTGATTTTTTATAGTTTTTGACCTTAATGAAACCCTCATCGTCTACGGATAAATGTTCCGCCGCTCCTCCCATCGAAGCGACGGGAGCGGTGGAAGGTGTGTTCTCTGCAGAGATAGGCGATGGAATGAGGCTGCCTAGAGCGGCCGGAGAAGGAAGGGTGGGGGTAGGGTGGGAGGTAGAGGGAGCGGTGGTGGGAGAGGAGGTGGAGGGGCGTTGTAGAGATAAGCTCCTTGTCCTACGAGGGCTAACCTGGTTCTGGGACGGAGTTGGTGGTGGGGGGAGGAGTGGGGACGGAGAGCGTCTTATCTTTTCCTCTAGATAACCGGCTATGTTTTTGTTGGAAGTATAAGTTTCGGTATTAGTAATGTTATCTCTTGTATTTTTGGTATTAATAATATGTTTAGGCTCAATAAACAGAAAAGGGAGATCAGCTTGAATGCCGATTTCTTTCGTCATAATTTTAGTTTCGTTTTCTTTCATTACTGCCGCGAAGGATTTAACGAAAGTTGTCGGATTTCTAAGTTTATATATTTTTCTGGCTTCATTTAGAGATATTTTGTTATTGATTTGAATGGATTTGATTTCTTTTTGAATTTTAAATATCGGGCATGAACGGTCTAGTGCATGGTGCGGGCCATTACAATTAATACAATGAGGAGGATTTTCGCAACGATAATTTTCTCCATGCTTATTTTTTCCACATTGTATGCAAACAGATTCTTTTCTACATTGGGCCGTAGGGTGGTAAAATCCTAAACAGTTAAAACATCGTTGTGGCGAAGGTATATAAGGCGTGACGTCAACAGTCAGGAAGCCCACTTTAATAGTTTTTGGTACCATAGGAGTTGAAAATGTCGCTATGTAACTGTGGGTAGCTATTTCTTCTCCGTTTTTTTTTATTTTTATACGAACGATATCGTTAATGATATGAGAGAGTTCTTTCTTAATTTCTTCTATAGATAAATATTGGAAGTCAAAAACTTTGATAATTCCTTTACTATAGTTTAATGTATTATGAGGAACTACTTCGATGGGAAATTGGCCCCCAAAATCCTTAATTTTTAATAGAGTGGTCGATTGATTGCCCCTATAGGTTTCGACGAGGAGGGAACCATCACGCAGTTTTTTAATACTTTTAATCTCCCCAACGAGACCGGTAATAAATTTGTTTATAAAAAACGGCGAGACTTTTTTAAAGTCGTCCTCATCGGTTCGTTTCATGACAAGAAATAAAGGGGATATATTGTGCGTTTCGGAAAGCAGAACTTTATCAGGAGGATTTTTGATTCTCCCCCGAGGCCTTTTTCTTTTAGCCAAAGGGCTGTTAGGATCGTCTGGGTCATCCATTGTACGGAAACCCAATAAGAGTACAAAAAAACACAATAACAAATAGCAATTTAAAAAATAAGAGGGGAAAAAAAAATATATATACTACTTATAAGTAAAATAAAAGCTCCTTGTTCTAATTATAATGTTATGAGAGAAATAAAAGTGTAAGAAGTTGGAAAAAAGAAAAAATATGAGTAGAATCTTAAATGCTAGACTTAGCTGATAGCTGAGATCCTTCTCCTCTGGAGTCACAACAAGCAATGTGCCTCCATCCTTGTTAAACGTAGACATCTTCTCCAAAAGTCCATCTCCACAGCTTGTACTTTTTTTCGAGTATAGCTGTCTAGACATTGTCCAAGTTTCCGACGCGTACGTAAGAATGAGTTCTACGATGGCAAAGTAGATCCTCCACTTATTTTCCTTTAAAAGAATGTCATTCCATAAAACATGGTGGAGCATCCGCGTGGCTTTTCTGGCTTGTTCTACTTTTCTCCTTACGTAAATTTCGGAAGATCCAGTGGAATCGAGGTACGATCCTCGATATTTAAATACATCCACCAAGGTGCACGTCTCAGTATCAACACGTAGATCACCGTCGTCCTCAGCATTGATGGCCATGTATTCCGTCTTTCTGAAATTGATGAAAAGATTTTTTAATTATAAAAAAATAATGTTTTTGTGTTTCGTGGATTCTTCAATATATATATATATATATATATATATATATATATATTTTTTTATGTATAGTGCATTAGCATGTACTAATACCAAATGGACTGGACTTCATAGCTACTTGATTTAATAGGCCAATAAATAAATTCTATTCTATATCCATGATATTTTGTCTTTTCTGGAATGAAATTAATATATTTTAATTTCCTTCTATTCTTCCATCAGAACTCAGCATCGATTTTTTTTTTTAATAAAAATAGAACAGTTATGCTGCATGTTTATCGCTGTGCATGACGCTTTGCTAATACCCAGCTTGACTCTATCGTGCACGGTAGCGCTTCCAGTATCCTCACAGTTGGCAGACGTAACCTCGGATCCTCTCTCCTTCAGGTGGTGGAGGAGATTAAGTTCAACCAACTGGTGCTCTACGAGACGTGCATCGAGAAGTGGTCCAGCCAGCGGCTGAAGGTGGGCTATGCCGCCTGCGTCCTCATGGTGCAGGCCGTCATACCCGCCCTCGTCGTGATCCTGGTCCACGCCCAGATCGCCGCCTACCTCAACGCGCACGCCCGGACGCAGCGGGACTCGAGGCGGGCCCAGCGCGAACTGCAGAGGAACAGGAGGACTACGCTACTACTCTCTGGTAGGGGTTTCTACATTACATTATTGAATCAGCTAAATTATCATTTTTTTTTTTTTATTTAAAAATACCTAATCCTTACAATAAATTTAAACGATATTAAAAAGCCTGTAAATAGCGTTTATGTCAACATTAATTTGACAAACGCTCAAAACATGAAGACTAATAATAATAACGAATATTACCATGATTTAGAACTTATGACCAACATATTTCACTTCAAATTGTTCTGATTAAGTCAGGCATAGGTTACTTCATTGGAATATCATCAACATTCTCACCCACGGCGCTAGAACTCCTGAAGAGTTAAGGTCTACTGCAGATTGTTCTGCCAGTCTTCTCTATTGGTTGCCACAGCTCTCCAATTGCGGTCCTCCAATCTGCAAGATGATCCTGGCATCTGCTACCACTTCTTCAATCCATTCCAGCCGAGGTCTTCCTAGTCTTTATGTCCCATTCATATTTTTATCTTGGACCATCCTAGGAATCGGATCCTGGAACATTCTACTTAAATGACCTTCCCAACGAAGCCGGCCTACTTTGATGACCCTTACGATATCTGAATCCTTGTAAAGTCTTATTAACACAGCATTCGTCTTATCCTTAGAGTCCATTGGTGCAAACTGGGCCATAAATACTCCTTAATGTTTTCCTCTCAAACTATAAAATATAGAGTAATAGAAGTGGCACTGTTATATGTTCGGCCACTATACATTATAAACTACCTATATTACATTTCTCCTTTTTTTCTGTCGTCAATCTCCCAAGTGAAAACTCTGAATAAACATGGTCTATTTTTAGGCATATATATATATATATATATATATATATATATATATATATATATATATATATATATATATATATATAAGTTAAGTGTATGTAAATAGACTGTAAGGATTAGAAGTAAGACTTTAGTTAAGATTCAGTAGAGATTGTAAATAAACATTGTTTCCCTATATATATGAGCTAAAGACAAATAAAGATCAGTTGCATTCTAGAAGCTGTGTCGTTACTCTGCCCCAACCCCTCCTTTTTTTTATTAGTTCAGTTCAGTCTAAACATAACTGGTGCCGATACCCGGGAGCATTTTCCGGGAAGATATTAGGTGAAATTAAATCCAGTGGGTTTAGCGCGAGTAATAATGACGAAGGAGGAGCGCGAACGGCTAGAGTACCGGCTTTCTCAGGCGGCAGCGGAGCTTAAGAGTTTAACCGACCAACTTTCTCAGGCGGCTGCTGAACACAAGAACTTGACGGCCCAGCTCTTGAAGGCAAAGGAGATGACGCACATGGAATTAGTAAAAATTCAAACTCAGAATTCCGCCTTTGTGCATGAGGTAATTAGCCAATTGGAGCCGTTCACCGGGGTCGTAGGAGATCTGGACCATTTTATCAAAGGAGCGGACAAGATCAAACAATTAATAACAACTCGGAAGGCGTCTGGAACTATGGCGGATGAAGACGTGATATTACTAGAGGCATCGCTGGTCGGCAGAATATCACGGAGAATTCTGAACGCTATCCAAGGGGATACAACACACTCATGGGAGACGCTAAAGACGCGGCTGAAGAAGATGTACGGGGGAGGGAGGTGGACCCCTGAGGAGGACACCTTCTATCTACTGAAAGAGCGAAGGACATCGGGCCAGTCGGAGGGCGAGTTCGCTGAAAAGCTGCTAGTAATGTACAACCGACTAGTTGAAAAGATGGTGGAGACATTTGGACAAGCGGAAGGAGCCCAGCGGGTGAGTTTTGTCAACGACATTCTTAAGGTCCAACTCAACCACTATATGGACCGACCTGGTTCCCTCCCGCGAGATAAGCAGTTCCTGGAATGCGCCCATGAGCTTATCGACGCCCATAGCCGTAAGGAGGCTCGTTTCGAGAAGCCAGCTACAGAGTGGGTAGAGGTAAAACCCCCAAGTTGAAGGCATAGTAGCCCTATCAGGCGGATGGCTGTAGACAGGCAAAATACGACCGGAACCCGCCGGTTGCGACGCAGCTCATCACTCCTACGTCGGAGGAACCCCTTCGCTCGGTACAGATCGACCTGTACTCCAACGAGGGCCAGTCGTGGCTTACGGCCATCGACTCCTTTAGTAAGATCGCTATGGCGTATCCCGTCGAGGAGAAAACTCCAGGGGCAATTTGGGAGGGTGTCCGTGCAGGTCGTAAGTCGATGGTCGAAATATATATATATATATATATATATATATATTATATATTATATATATTTATTTTTTTATTTATTTATTTATTTTTTTTTTTTTCGGATTCGCTGAATAGTTTTTCATTTTTTTCTGATATTCAGGTTTTTCTTTCTTCGCTACGAATCTCGGGGTATCTTATTTTTCTGAAATAAATTTTTGTTCCTATTTCTTCTGTTGTTATTTTGGCTAATTCTGTTTTTAACATTTTGTACCCCAGAGATGCTAGGTATTTTATCATTCTCTTTGTTAGTCTTTGATCAGTAGGCCTCTATGCGGCCATGGAATTTAAAGCGTCTTTTTCTCAAATCTGTCTCTACGTATGAATATTCTTCTATTTAAGACGTCTACTATAATTTATTTCAGTTTTCGGTCCTTCTTGGTCCCAGAATCTGACATAAATACTTGTTAGTTCTTGACGGTTATTGTTTAAGTTATCTACTTGAACATCCTTTGAGGTTCAGTCAATAAATAAGCATTTGTGTTTAGACTACGTTTCGAGAATTTATTGTTCTCATATGCATATCTTTTCTTGAACTCCATCGTATATGTTTGTTCTTTTTTTTAATTAAAGAGTATGCTATGTGCTTCGGAAGGATATTTTCGGTTCTTTATCTAAGTAGGAATATCTGGTTGTTTTTAGCAGCGGCTAGACTTCCTCAGGGTGTTTTCTTATAGCTTCGTCAATGAGCTGAAATGAAATGACCTGGGTAACTTGTGTTGAACTTGTTTCTTCATAAAAACCCACTTTTTCTCCATTGTAGATTTTTCCTCTTGATAATAGTGTTGTTGTTCGGCTGTTGATAATTTTTTGATTATAGTCCATAAATAAAAAATTGTGTTTAGGCAACGTTTCGAGAAGTTATTGTTCTCATAATCATGCCCCTTTTTGAACTCCATCCTATATCTCTTATATATATATATATATATATATATATATATATATATATATATATATATATATGGAACCCAAACTATGAATAGAAATTGGTTTTAGGATTTATGAATAAATAAAAAGATATGCGATTACTTATAATAATAATGGAGATTTACGGACAGATAAGATAGAAATCTTCACCAAACTAACAACCGTAGAGGTGATGGTGAATAATCCCCATACAGTTCCGGCCAGCATATTATATCCTTATTATTAACACCTGATCCTTTCTGGTTCTACTATTGTTAGGAAATATTGGATATGATGGGTGTATTTACCGAGGATGATCAGCTTTTCTTCATCATATTCCACCATTTGATTTGAGAAAATTTTCAATATTTCGTACTGTTCTATCTTATACATGTGTCTTCTCTTTAAACAGTTTATAATTAATCTTACTAACTATTTTAATTTTTGTTCTGTGTGAAAAGCTTTCTGATAGTTACTCGATTTATTGAACGAATGATTTTTAAATTCTGTCACCGTTCAAATTTACATAGTTTAATTGTTGTAAACTTTAAATTTTCTGATGGGGTGTATACTCGTGAGTTTCACCATTGCGGCGATTGCCTTCCTCGGCCAATGGCGCGACTCCTCGCTAGGGTGCACAAGTTCCTACACTCTCAGTGTCAGGGATTACCTTCAGTGCACTAGCACAAGCAGTGGCGACCACCTAATTGGTCGCAGTGTGGATACCTAGGCTGCTGGACCAGGCTAGTCACAAATATGGCATGCATTTGAGCAGATCACCAGCCTCTGATGGCGATACATGTCTACACCGTGCAGTGGAAAATATGACCGATTTAGGTGGACAAAATTCTGAAACTTGGCCATATTTAACCTTCGGGTTCCTAGATTACGGGAAAAATATTTTTTTAAATCTAATTAATTTTTTTACACGATTGACGAGCGCACAGTGGTCAAAAATCAAATAAATTTGGCAGAATCCAAAGCTTTCACACATTTGACGTTTGAAGTCCCAGAATACGGGAAAAATAATACGACAAATCTAATTATCGGCCTGCTAATAGATGTATTTTAAATTATTTAGGAGACTCTTCAAATTATAGATCGTAAAACTTTTGATTCGGAGTGTTGTGTCTAAATAAATTATGTATCACCCAAAACGCAAAAAATCGGAGTGATTCTATTCGAAATTTAAAGACTAGAAGAATTTATGAAAAACAAATCCTTGGTGTAACTTGAGGGTCATATAATATTTCGTTATTGAATAGGGGCATACATTTACAAATTGGTAAATTAACTCTACAGATAGGTTGCAATGTATATTCAATATCGAGTGTGGAAATATAATGTCTTACCTGTCTCAGCAATGTCCATTGTTAAATAAAAGCAAAAAGACTTTGCGCTACACACACCTAGAACTTAATAAATGGCCATCGAATAAGGATAATTTTACTGCTGGACTCACATTAGTCTTAAGAGAAAACAGCTAAACAAACGATTTGTACTTCGACCAAAATTACTCTTGAACACCAAAATTACTATTTACAAAGTACTGACCCAAATCCTCATGGACATACGGGATAGGGCTATGTGGATCTGCCAAAACCTCTAACACCCAAAAAATTCAGTCTCTCCAATTAAAAATATTACGAAAAATCGTGGATACACTGTTTTATGTAACCAAGTAATTACTTCACAAGGACTTGGACATACTCACAGTTTCAGACACAGTCACAGAGTGTTATTAAATATTTCACGACAGACTGACTTACAACATAACCCATTGGCCCAAACACTTAAATCCGTACAATCCACCCCGACGCCTTTTTGAAGTGGTTACCTAGAGGTCCCTTCAATTAACTTACTTTTGGGAATTTAACTTTTTTTTTTGTGAACTTTTTTTTTTTTTAGTGACAACTTCTTTAGGCGCGTAATGCGATTTTTATCAGGGGTAATATCTTAGATTTCGTAACCATGGTAAAGTCACCAACATGCTCTAGACTGGCGCATGCGCTCTGTGTATACGTGTCTATTAGAGACAGGATAACGATATCAATTTCCGTGAACGTTATCGATACTGGTGTAATATCGGCACAAAAATATATTAATATTTATAATACTTTATTTAGTATTTAATTAATTTAAAATCAGTTGCTAATGAAATGAGTAAAGGCATGGTAGATAAACTATGTCTTAGGACTTACCTTTTACTTTACCTATAGTTATTATAATGAATATCTTGAATGAATGAATGAATGAATGAATGAAAAAATAACTTTATTCTGAGACTAGGTCCCTTAAGAATAACATACAGGTACAAAAGAAATAAGTATTATGACTGACCAAAGAACGCATAAAAAGAAAAACAAAAAATACTTATAACATTAATGATTACAATAAATATATACAAGTATTTTAAATGGTAAAAACAGAAAGAAATGAAAAATTAAAATTAAAAAGATTACAATATCTAAAAGTAACATAGGGCTAACAAAACAATGAAAAAAATTTAAGAATAATTAAAGCTTTATTAACATTTATGTCATGAAGTGTGGACATTTCTGACATCGCTCTAATCTTTATACTGAAATTAGTTGCAATCTGGTTGGGAAGCAAGAAGGTGTTTAAAAAGGAGCTATTTGAATGAAGATTGGGAAGGAGCATGACGGATGTTTGATGGGAGAGTATTCCAGAAAAAAGTGGACCGGGCTAAAAAGTAAAATTCATTTCTTTTGGTTCGATGGGAAGGCGTATAGAGGTCATAAGGACGGGATCTGTTTTCCCGAGTATATCTTAATTCTCTTCTCTCTAAAATATCAATCTTTGTTAATATTATTAAAGAATTACTTTGCATAAAAACATTTAAATATATGATTTAAGATCATGATGATCTTAATGTCAATATTTAAATCGTAATAAAAGCTAAATCGAAAGGAATATCTTTATCATATAAGCATAGGAATATGACATTGGAAATTAAATTCATTTTAATAATATAGATTTCAATTAAGCAAAATGTATATTTCATCGCTAATTGAAACATACGTTTTTTGTTCAGTTGGGAGAGAAATAGGTTATCTCTGCGAAACAACATTAAAGCTTGTTGTGGAAAGGGGCTACAGCGCAATTCCTTGCAGCCTCAACCCGTTCGTTATTATGAGTCGCCGAATCCCTTATCATTTCTAGATTTCTTTAAGGTTAATATAAAATAACCATCATTGTTATACAAATATATTGAGGGGAAGAAAGAAATAAAAATCAACTTATAAATCAATCAAAATCTCTTTTTTTGCGTCTTAATTTAATATCAATGAAATATATACAAGAAAATTAATGTTTTAAATTAGCATTTTCCCAATTCTTAACACAGCTTATTTATTCCTAAATGTTTGAATTTCTTGAATGGGAGAAATGTGTTATGTGTAGCACCAACTCATTCAGTCTACAGTGGCATTCAGATTACGATGACTTACTTCAAGATGATACATCTCTTCAGGTTTATGGTTTTTTTTTTTTTTTTTTTTTTTACAATTAAATGAAACAATAATAAGAAAAAAACATGCACTCTTAACATAATCTACTTTAACAAACGTACTCTTCTTTCCAGCGCAAATGAGAATTAAAAAAAAAATTTTCAATTCTATCGGCAGTCCCTATGACTACCTGGAGCAATCTGGAGAAAAGAAATTGTCGAAAATCATTAAATAATAATAAATTTTCTGAGTCTAATCTTTTCATGGCGCTAGGTGCCTCTTCGAGCTTGTGGCGATGGTGTTGGAATAATTACGAAGGCATTGATTAAGAGATTAGTTGTTGTGTGTCACTTCTAATAGTCCATGAATAAAAAAAAAATAATTTTATGCCTTAATTATAAATGAAAGAGGTTCAGGTCTCTAGGATTATTGTTCGCCTTATCTGTTGAGATGTTGGCTCGGTCGCTCGCCCTCGCCACCCAGGGTGGTCAGGTTCCGGCATTTGGTGCGGTGCAGCGGCGGCTTTGTACTTTTTAGACTCCCATAATTTTTGCATATGAAAATTTCAACAGTGAACTATACATCCTTAACATAAGTATTATAATTCAAAAATATATAAACAAAAGCTGTTTCATTACCTTTTCTAGTTTCAGGCCGAACATAGTAATCCTTCTTCTTCCAGTGGCGCGACAGGCCATGTAGGCCCTTGGTCTCGCGGTTTAATCTTCTGAGAGATTACACTAACGTTTCTCGATGTATTTTCTAGGCTAGAGTAATCACTCCTAACGCCTAATTTTATGAGTGGCCACTATTTGACTGACGAGTCTCACAAACCAGGGGAAGAGGCTGTGAGTGAATCCCTATTTAATTAATGCTTGAAAAATTCTCTCAGGGACTGGGATTCACACAGCCTTTAGCATGAAAGACTAGCCACTCAGCCACGGGATCCTCATTATTATTATTATTATTATTAACTTAAATTAGACTTCCTTGTTAGGACACGTTAACCGACTAAATCTCGTTTTCATAATAACAAACAACTTTGAACATATTAATATTTATCCTAAATAAATTAATGAAGGCTAGAGGATCTTCCCTTTTAAGTTCCTTAATTAGATTTCGTGATGCGCCTCATTCATTTTTCCTTTGAACCCACTCCCTTGTCCAACATTTTGTTCTAAATTTCTCCTTTTGCCTTAATAATTTCAAGTAATACGTTAAAACAAGATGACACCAATCGAGCATTCATCTTTAAGTAGGAACTTGGTAACCTAAACAGAGCTAACCAAACTTTTCAACAACTTTTCTCGAATGATCAGCTGTTCATACATCCGCCATTTTTCAAGAACTGTTGCGTACTCTCAGCGCACATTTTATACCCCGCACAGTTTTCAACACCCTCAACTCTCTACACGGTCGGCTGCTAGACGAAAACAGATTCCTAAAGGACTCTTCCCTCTGAAGTAAATTCCCGAGTATGGTGAGACTCATTCCGTCTGGACTTGTTCGATTTACCTGTCGAGAAAGAGACATCCTGGCCCTGGTAGAATTAAAGATTGCAAAATATATTTTCCATAAAATAATTCCTCGAAGGAGGTTTAAATCCGACAGTGAGAAACCTGCTAAAGAATTATTACTAAGGCATTAATTAAGAGATCAGTTGTTAAATCATACTCCTATTAAATCGTTAAAAAGCTTTTTTTCCCAACGTTATATTATATGTTTTTTTTAAGGTAGATAGATGCGTTCCAAAACTATTTATGTCGCTACAAGTGCTTCATAGAAATTGTGAGTACTAGTTTCTGTATTGTTTATTGGCGTGTTTCTGATGGTTCATGCAATAGATGATCATCAATATATCAGAACAGCTAATTTTTTTCGCTTCCTATATTTTATTCACACCCGTCAGAAGCTACCTGACAATCAGCAAATGTGTTGTACAAATGTGAGATCATTATGGTAGGCAATGGGTAAGGAAAATGTCCAGCAGCAACTCTTCCTTGGCTTTAATTCAGCAGAGAAGGTCTCTCATCCAGCTTCTCTTCTGCCTTCTCTCTGACTGGACATTTCAGCTATTGCATGTCGTTAATCAGTCTATTTTCGTGTCAGTTAAGTTAACTGTGAAAACGAGAATAGAGTGTTCGTATATATTGGTCAACTGTTAATTGTTGTAAGTCCGTATTTAGGGTTATGTCGTTTACGTACCAAGGAGCTGTTGTTATGAGTCTTAAAATTTTGGATTGAAATTATTGCAGTTTTTTTTATTTTTTGCTGAGCCGAAGTCTGTGAAGCTTAAGTCCATATTGCCTTAAATAGGTATGTTTACGTATTCAGTTTCTGTCTAATTTTTAATTTTGATGATTTAGATAAATGAGATCGTTGTACTTTCAGTCGGCGGTTGAGACAACCTGAGCCCCAAGTCATCCTTCGATCGCGTATCAGTCCTAGTTATTGTCCAAAGTTGGTCTGAGGAATTTGAAAGTTGTCGATAAAATTGTTGGCAAGTGATTGCGTGTTGCGGACGACAAAAATTTAATCAATTTAGATAGATAGACACTCATTGTTTCAAAAATTGTACATTTTCTTATTTTTACAGAACGTAAATATTTTATGCCTTTAATGTTTAAGATTTAAAGATACAGTTGTTTAGGATGTTGATTATAACATGTTTGGAACAGTTTTTATAAAAAGGAAAAATCTGTTCTTTTTAATGCGAAAATTCTTATTAAATTCTGTTTCATCATTATTTACATTTAATTGAATTTCTTGCAGAGACATGTACTTGAAAAAGTAGCATGTGTTAAAAATGATGCTCAATTCTATTTTATCCAGACTTCGTGTGATTTTCTGCACTATTTACTCCAAGTTTTGTTTCTCTGAGCTTTCAAACTTGATCAAATTACAGAACCGATGTATAGACTAATTACATCCAACTTAATAGTAATGGAATTGAACATTCAGATACTGGTTTTCAATTAATGTAGATTGTATAGGAAAACAATTCGAGATTCGTACTGTTTCTAGACCAACAGTGTGTAATGAGGGGATTAGACCGAGATAATAATCAGCCTCTAGGTTTCCCCACAATTTTAAGTACCTACTTTATTTATGAGGCTGTGTGTGCCCCAGGAGGGTTTCTCTCCATCACCCATGGTTGCCCAATGCTGAAGTAACTTAATAAATAAATATATATATATATATATATATATATATATATATATATATATAATAATACGGATCTTTATATGTATATCTGATACCATCGCGATTTTGTTTTTCGCGAACCCCTTCTAAACCATAAGACGGATTTTGATATGGTTTTCACCATCATTTAGGGCATTCTTTCCTGAAGGTTTACAAGTAAAATACATTGCAATTTAACTTTTATTCAAACAGGCAAAATAAATTTTCTGTAACCAAGTCATCAAAAAATTATTCCTGAAATATAAGTAGTAATATAAACGTATAATATACCGTTGGAAAGAGCAAAATTTTGACTTGTTAATATGCAATAAATAAATCGTACGAGTTAATATAAAGTTTTTGTAAGCCTATAAACTTATGAACATATGTTGTTAGTAAATAGGATCGTGCAAATTATATTCTTCCATTTAGTACGCAAGATTTTAGTAACAATATTACGCACCGCATTGTATCTAAGTTGTTATACATCTATAAACTAACATTCTTACTAATTATTTCGATTTAATATTTCATTTCATAAAAACGGATGTTTCACTGTAAAATAAATTGGATTCCTTTGGAAACTTAATTGAACATATAAAATGCAATGTACATATTTTATTTGAAGTATAAAGTAGTAATAAACCGAATAAAATAGGAACATTTGTTCGATAAATATTAGGCCGTTTTACAAAAGAAATTCTTGGATATATTTTTTAAAATCAATTTATTTGATTTCCTGTCATCGCGACGTTTCAGCCTCTAGGGCCATTTTCAAGCTTCTGTAATCAATTAAAGTTTTATTGTATTTATACATTTTCAACAATTCAATTACAACACATAATAAATTATTTTTAATAATTATGTCACCTACCATGCATATCCATCTTAATTATCTTTTCATTTCACCGCTTTTCAGCAGCGTCGTCATAATTTTTTTAAATATCATTTTTCAAAAAAAAAAAAAACAAAAAAAAAAACCTGTATTCAAAAATATCATATTATTTTTCATCATCAATTGAAAAAGGGATCTATTTATTCAAAAAAGAAAAGAAACATTTTTTCCAACTTACTTAACAGTTTTCGGCCGCCTTTAGGTGTTCTCGTGCGCGACTGAACTTGGGGTGGGGATGCCAAAGGATTTATATATTTACTCTCTCGATAGTACTTGCATAAAAGGTGTTTAGTTGTCTACGTCTGTTTGGTGGTTAACTGATTTTTCTAAATTTTTTGTTATATAAATTTATTCTATGATTTTCCTTTTATTTATGTTTTCTTCCTTATGTAGGACCGAGATATTATCAAAATCAAAAATATGTTTATGTTTATCGCAGTGTTGTGACAAACCTGTAGCCAATTTTGATTTTGTGCATTTCGAGTTACAGTTTTGTTTATGTTGCTGTACTCTGTTATGGAGCCATTGCAACGTTTGTCCATAATATGATTTTTTTTTTATTTTTACAATTTTTACAATCTATTTTATATATGACATTTGTCATCTTTTGTATTGGTATTTCCTCCTTAGTTTTAGTATAAAGTTTTTCAATTTTATTTACAGTTTTTTTCCCGAATTTAATTTCGGTTATATCATGTTATATTTTAAATGTTTTTTCTACTTTATTAGTTAGATTTTTTATATACGTTACTGAATAGTATTTTTTAGGATATGTATTGTGAATTTAGTTGCATTCTTTATTATTTTCTGGCTCATTTATTTTGGTATCTTTTTCTTTTGGTTTTATTTTGTTATCTATTTTAAATTAATTCGTAATCAGATTTAGTTCATTTTTTTTAATATTATTATTTTTTACATCTATTATACCATCTTGAATTTTTTTATTATTATCCTGTAAATTTTTAATGTCAATATTTTGTCCCTTGGTACTATTGTCTTCATTCATTTTATTTTTGTACCATAATTTTTTTACCATTTTCATCGGATACCAATTTTGTTTTAGTATGCCAAATATTATTGATTTTACCTTATCCATGTGGTTGTCATCAGTTAGTATCTTTGCTCTATTGATCATATTATTTGGTGTATTAATTTTTTGTCCCGTACTATGATTGCTATGCCAATATAATAGTCTGTTGCTCGTTATCGATTTTTTGCACGATAATGTACTTAAAATGCCAATGTTGTCTCTATTTATCTCTATATCTAAAAATCGGATTTTATTATTAAGTTCTAATTCTTTTGTGGCATCCCCACCCCAAGTTCAGTCGCGCACGAGAACACCTAAAAGGCGGCCGAAAACTGTTAAGTAAGTTGGAAAAAATGCTTCCTTTCTTTTTTGAATAAATAGATCCCTTTTTCAATTGATGATGAAAAATAATATGATATTTTTGAATACAGGTTTTTTTTTTGTTTTTTTTTTTTTGAAAAATGATATTTAAAAAAAATTATGACGACGCTGCTGAAAAGCGGTGAAATGAAAATATAATTAAGATGGATATGCATGGTAGGTGACATAATTATTAAAATAATTTATTATGTGTTGTAATTGAATTGTTGAAAATGTATAAATACAATGAAACTTTAATTGATTACAGATGCTTGAGAATGGCCCTAGAGGCTGAAACGTCGCGATGACTGGATTAAATAAATTGTTTTAAAAAAATATATCCAAGAATTTCTTTTGTAAAACGGCCTAATATTTATCGAACAAATATTCAAACAAAAGAACAATTACGATAATGATGAGAAAAAAATAGGAACAGTTTTTACAACTATAGTGTTTAAAAGCATACATTGCATTAAAATTTTCTTTAAATGAGAAAATTAAATTTATGCTTCTCTTTAGAAATAATTAGCAATTTAACTGAACCAAATTTGACTTATGTTTTTTATTTCTGCCGACTATTATAAACAATAATGAATAGACGTTATAAAATAAACATTTTTTCTTGCTAATTCCACTTTTCGTTACGATGAACAAAAATTTTCAAAGCGATTTACTATAAATCGTTCAAACAGAGAGATTTTTCAAAGTTAAATGAAAACTCATTTAAATTGCACCCGTGCGAAGCAGGAACGGGTCTACAAGTAATATGATAATATATATATATATATATATATATATATATATATATATATATATATATTTTTTTTTTAATGTTTAATGTTTTTTTATTTTATTTTTCCTATACATCTAAACAAAAACTATGCACATTAACTTTAACATATTGAAATAAATAAATTTTAAACCTATCAATCCAACCTTCTTTTATGATTTAATGGGTAATATGTCCTCCACATATTCTACAACCAGGCATACATATGGCAATGGCTAACTAAAATATGGTAACATGAAATACACCTCAACTTGTTTTTTAGATCGCGCCTTGCTATGAGAAGTGACACCAAGCGATCGATAAACAATTTCCCGAAAATTCCACATAAGAGGAAAAAGATGGTGGAGGAAAACGATAAATCTCTATTTAATTTATGGGTTGTGTATCATTCGCACCGGATTCAGGGAGTCGATAGATTTTAACTTCCATAGCAAATATAAATATTATGGACATTTTTAGGACTAATTTATTTTTCCAAAAGTTTTTAATTAAAGCAGTTCAGTATTATACTAGAGATACAGTATGCTATTTAATCTTCGATCAAGATATTTCATCCTATCACTCCCTCACCAGAAATTTTCGTCAGCAGTAATATTTAATCAGCCCGGTTCACTATTTTCAATTTTTGTTTGTTAATAAATTAGTTACCGGACTGAACCCAAGTTCCACTAAATACGAGATGATCATGAACTTTTGAGTTACAGTCCATATTTGAGGATACGCCGTGGCAGCCAGAATTGTTGGTAGCTGGTTATGAATTAAAATCTTTTTTATATTTATTGCAATTATACAACTGTATCAACAACAACAATTTTTATTGATTAATATTACAATTTGTCATAATATGGACAATAATAATAGTAATGAAATACAATATTCACACAGCATTTATAACACTTTTTTTTATAATCTTAATATATGATACTTTTATCTAAAAAGTAAATGAGAATTAGTTTTCGAATAATTCAAAACTATACATCTCAAGAAAAATTATTAGTGTGCATTTGAAATATTATAAAACTAGCTGTTGCCCACGACTTCGTCCTCGACAATTTCTGTTATTATGATCGCGATTAAGAAGTTTTTAAAAGAATATATTTTAAAGTATTTCTGCGTAAATGATACATTTAGTTTTATTTTTACAGTGAGTTTCAATAATATTCGAAATTAACGATCATTATGTAATTTACTTGCTTATGACTTATTTGTTCTGTTTTTAAAGAGTTTTTACTCACTTTATAAGGTTAGGATAATAATCAGACTAATTTATGTGCGTTTACAGTAAGAGTGGCTATAATAAATATCAACTATCAGCAACTCTTTGTTTTTATTTAAAGCCCGATCTAGACTTCTTCCTGTCAAATTTACAATAGTATACCAATAGAAGTAGATATACCCATAGTCACTTAATATGTAAAAATAATTGTCACAAACCGTTGGCAACCTAGATGTGAATTAATGATATTCATCGGTGAAACCTTACATCTGAATCACTTGCGTTTTTTTAGAATTCAGAAATAATGTTCTATTATGTTCTTGAAATTAATAGTTTTTTAGCTAATTGAAATAATTAAAAAAAATAACAATTGAATATATTTTCATAGGAACCTACACACGAAACAGATACGAAATGCAATATGTTCAAAAGGGACGGTCACCTGTATGCGGTGCCCCATGGTTATGCCCTCACCGCACAAAGCAAAATCGTCTTCTTATGAAATTGATTAGCAAATGTACTATGATATTCATCACAAATTTTATTTAAATATATAGCATTCAATACATTTTTCGGGTGTAGAAACATAGTTAATTTTTATTGATTTATTGTTTTTGTTTTTTTAATATTTCAATTAGCTTTAAGAAAATAATTCAATTTATTTCTGAATCTTAAAAAAAAAAAACTATTTTATTGAGGTAGAAGGGTTTACCCACTATTGGAAAAAATACACATTTATGTTGCTATGACGTTGTGGTAACACACAATGATTATGTTTAAATAAAAACTAAAACGTATTGAGTATAAGTATATACTAGCCTTCTTCTACGGATCTGCTATTGTAACTTTATTGTAAATGAGAAAATAAGAAGTACTCGCACGAAAAAAATAATGGAGGATTAAATTTCATTTTATATTTACTTATTTTTTGTACATTAATGGTATGGAAAATTATCCCTGTTATATATGTATTTTTGTTTGTTTTTCACAAACGTAAAATAAAGAATTCCCATTCAATAATATTAAGAAGAATCGAAAAGAAATATATTTTCTCCTTTTAAACTTGAAAATACCCAAAATAATTTGTATAAAGATAAGTTGTTCTAGAAGGATTTATCATATAAGGCACAGATATTGTCCTTGATGTGGGCGATTTAACCTTTTCAACTTTCTTGCATTTTTCCATACAGTAGGCGGAGATACCTTAACCCTAAACCGAAGGCCGAGGAAGGAAGGGGCAAAAAAGGAGGTAGAATTTCTTTTCTTTTTTTTTCTTCTTTATTTCCTCAACGTCTACATTGAATAGAAAGAGTGGGGCTAAGCATAAGGGTACCTCTCAGGTTAATATATATATTAAAAAAATATATATACATATATATGATTTTATTTTTATTCAAACTTCGATTTCATTGTTCAAACCCGCAGGTGGTCCTAGGATTTTTTAATGGGAGTAAAGAATCCTTAGTTACGCGGTCCTTCGGATGGGACGTTAAAAGGTGGTCCCGAGCCTGTGCGATGTCAGGTACTCGTTAAAGATCCCTATCCTAATAAAACCTGGATAGGCAAAATTTAGGACTTCCACTGTAGCATCGTCCGATTAGCCACAGTAGCATAAAGTGACGTTAAATAAATAAACAAACAATAAACAAACTTCGATTTCATTGATAAATGATAACAGTGCTTATAGCCTATTCTTTAATTCATTATAAAAATAATAAACATATGGGAAAAGTTAGTGGAGTGTGCGGCAAAATAAACACACATTTAAGTATCAAATTAATTTAATGGTGCCGACGTTTCGGCCTAAACTATAGGCCTTCTTCAGGGCGATTGAAGGAGTAAGAGTTACAACAATAAACAATCATTTTTGTGACTCTCATTCCTTTAATAGCCCTGAAGAAGGACTACCACTAAATTAAGTTTATACTTAATTGTGTGTTTATTCGACTGCACCCTCAACTAACTTCTGCCATATATACACTCAGTCAACCATTATCAATCCACAATAATAAATATATATTTAATCTATGATTTAACTACTACATACCCTACAGTTTACATAATTCAATTACATAACAATAACTTGTGGAACAATTTCTTTAAAGGTCTATAGAAAATGCAATAAAAAGGTCATAAAACAAACAAAACTATAAAATTACTTCTTACGATTAAAAAAAAAAGGTGAAAAAAGAATAAAGAAAATTCTTGTATATATTTAAAAAAAAAATTATTTTATTTTGTATTCATTTATTCAGATATATTACAATTTGTAACAATAAACAATCATAATAGGACTGTAAGACCACAATCATACAACTTTTTACAGTATAAACGATGGAAAAGTCAAATTACATTAAAAAATAAATAAATATAAAATAAATGAAGGGATATAATAACAAAATTTATAAATGAATTATTAAGGTTGATTTTGGGCTGAATAATTCTTCCATTAATACTCATTCCTTTATTTCATAACGTTTCGGGATATTCTCCCATCTTCAGAAGTCTACAAAAATGCCTCCTTATGATTTTAAAATTTGTTATTTAATAGTTTTAAATTTTTTTTTATCGATTGACTCCTAATTTATAAAAATTTTAAACCATTCACTTCATTATAGTGATTTTAATGTGATAGTAAATTGCTTTATATAATTTTTGTAGACTTCTGAAGATGGGAGAATACCCCGGAACGTCATGAATAAAGGAATGAGTATTAATGGAAGAATTATTCAGCCCAAAATCAACCTTAATAATTAAATGAGCTCTTCCTTGTTTAGAATATATTGATATTATAAATGAAATAAATACAAGTTAAAAATAAAATGAACAAAGCATGAACACATTCATACCTATGTACAATATTTACAATCTGGTGGGGAAGCCTGGACGGGCTTATCCCCCACTCGTGGAAGTACAAGCAGAGTCCGAAGGATCCCAGCGCCTCCCTCTCAGCCGCGTCACTGGTAAGAGCCAGCGGAAGCCGAGTGAGGGTACCATAGCCACAAACACACTGCACATGAGAGCAGAATCTGACCAGTGTCAGAACTCCAGCATAAGTATTTACAAAACGTCTCGGGACGACTGCCGTTTCATCCTTCGAGGAGGGTTCATCATTTGTATGGATGAGTGGATTGTGATGATGAGGTTCTAATGGAATTTGAAAAATTCGGATGGGATCAGGTCTAAAATAAATGGAACATTAGGTCTTGTTGCAAGGTACGGTTGGCAACATAATAAAGGAGCATTTACTATTGTTTCGAGGACTTTGGATTAGAAGGATTTAATGCGTTTAATGTTAGAACGCTGCCTCCCCACAGTTCAAGTCCGTAGGTCAAGATAGGCTTCAGTATTGTCTTGTAAATTAATAATTTTTTGTCAACTGTAAGGTCAATTTCTGATTTTAAGATGAATTTCTGTTTAGTAGTCTGTATAACTGTTGAGTTATTTTCTTTTAAGTCATATTATTAAATTAAAATTAGAAAAAATGTCTTCTGAATTCATATTTACCTCTTTTATTTTACTACGGAATCAAGAAAAAAAAAGACTATCAGGTCAAACCTTGAGGTATTCTAGAAGAAAATATACTCAGAACAATTGTAATTTCCTTCTTTTTTTTATGTATATTTTCATGTATTTTTTAAAAATCTTATTATATATTTTTTTTCTCATATTCACATACATTTTATCTTGTTTTTACATTTTTATTAGAATTTATCTTTTGAGATATTTTATTTGTTAAGTTTATTAGTTTAATTTATTAAACATCGCTACGAGCTTATTTTATAAACCAATATAAGGAACAACTAATTTCATTTTATCACATTATGTTATACAACGTATTTAGACATTGAAAATTGTGAAGGCAGCGGTGAAGAGCGGTGTCGCCAGCTGGTGGTGACGCAGCGAAGCTACGCAGCAGACAGCTACTACGAAGAGAGGATTAGGCGGGCCCTAAATCTAGGAGCTAGCGCACCCTGGTCGTTTGTTACCCCAACTACTATCTCCTCTTTGTCTTCCTAATCTCCATCCAAAGGGCTCAAGTACTCCTGCATTAGCAATGGCATTGTTCCACCTTCGCTCTTCCAATGTTTTGTCTTTCTCCAGACGGTTTCCAGGATGTGTAGGTGCTAAGTCGTCATACCGGAGGGATCGTCTTTAAATTGAAGAGGGAGATGGCATCGTTTTACTGAACCTTCATCTTTTCATTGTATTCTCCTTAACCTATTTAGGCTATAACTCATCAGGTGTAACTTTTGTATCTCATATTGTGATATGCTATTTTTTTTTTTTTTAACAGAAAAATAAATGTGTCACTGTTTTGTGATAGAAAGCCTTGGGCTTACACTCTGACTCCTTCCATTGATTTCAGCGAATATTAAATTTTAAGTAATTTATCCATTCCGAATCCAGCTTTGCACGCCAAATTTAACACGTTCACGCCAAGACGAATATCTACGTTTTTTCCCATGAGGCGGGACTATCTTAGCTATTTACGCTTTGTGGGGCTCCTGTTGCATGTTCCAACGTATTTAATGTGATATTGTTTTGAAAACAGTTTTGACATACACATATGACTTGGAGGAGTAATTAATGAAATACTTAAAAAAAATTCTTATATATTATTTATTATTAAAAAATTCTTATATTATCTATATATTCTATTTATGGGGATAAAAGTATGAAATGAAATCACGCACAGCTAAATATTTTTTTTTAAGAAGAGTAATGAAATGAAATCAACCGATAAGAGTTCTTTGAGGAAGCATGTTGAAAGTTATAAAGTAAATAAACCCTTATGCTTGTTAATTCCTACAACATTTAATGTAGAGAAAAAATAAAATAAACTTGTTTTCTAAAAACAAGTGACTCACCTGTGATGCACGTCGCCCCACGGGATAGTTAACCGTGACCCACTCGTGGGACACCCCACCTCACGGAACAGACAAGTATGACCCACCGGTGGGTCACCCCAGAGTGAACGTGTTAAGCCACCACGACCTTACAACTTCCTTTACACTAGATAGTTTCAAGGTTTGTAATTCCGTGTAATGTAACATTCTGAATTTTCCAGTGGACTTAGCTCTTTTCGTACCAAATATTTTACGTAGAAAATTATTCTCGTTGAAACTATGAAGCCTTGTAAGAAACCACCCTGCCACACTTACAAAACCTTCGGGAGAATAATATATGTTTCTAATCGAAAGTACTTTTCCACTCACTTTTTTGGTTATCGCAGTATTTCTGAAATGACTTGTTGTGAAGCTAAAATTTTTCCTTGAGCTTTTTCAGTCTAGATGTGCAATAAGACCAGGTTTGAATAACTTCATTCTCTTAGTAGTCGAAAAAAAATTCTAAAACTTTTCACGTAATTGGTTTTCGAATAAATCAAGAAATCGAAAGTATTCAAGCAGGAGTCCCACAAGGCAATGAACTGGGACCGTTACTATTTAATATCTATACGTCAGACACTAGAGAATGGTCACATCTTACAAGCCACTTTTGCAGACGACACAGCTGTTTTGACATCCCATCAAAACCCAATTCTGGCATCTTTCATGTTGCAAATCACATTGATGATTTATCCAGTTGGGCTAATAGATGGAAAGTGAAAATGAATCAATCAAAGAGTTTAGTTATCGTGTTTACGCTTAATCATGGGGTATGTCCAGCAGTCTATTTCGAGGATAAACCTAATATAACATCAAAAGAAGTATTTAGGACTGTACTTAGACAAAATACTGACATGGAGGACCCACATTAGACTTAGACGAAACAGCTGAATAGATGATTTGGATTATTATTCCGTCTACTTGACAAACGATCAAAATCATTCGTAAACATCAAAAGTACTATTTACAAAGTTCTGATCACACCCTAATGGACATACGGGATAGAGCAATGGGTGTCTGCCGAAACCTCTAACATCCAAATAATTCAATCGAAAATATTATGAAAAATCGAGGATGCACCTTTTTATGTAACCAACGAATTACTTAACAAGGAATTGGCCATGCTCACAGTTTCAGACACAACCAATGTTGTAATATAAAAGATTTTGCGACAGACTGGTTTACAGCATGAACCCATCGGCCCAAACTCTTAAATCCAACACCAATCCGTACAACCCGCCCCGACGACTTCTGAGGCGGTGGTCTAGAGATGCCTTGATAAAACCTACTTTTCGGAAGTTAACATATTTGCTTATTGCAAATATTTTTGCAGATGGAAAATTGCAATTTGGAGAAAACATTAATTGTAAATAAATAAATGTTTTGTGGGTAGGTTCCAGTCGAATCCCATTCAATAGTTTTTTCATCTCAATGTTTCAAACGATTGAAAAACATTTCGCTATTTGAGCATGGAATAACGATATATATATTATATATATATATTTTTTTTTTTTGCCGGCTAATCCAATGCACTGCAGCCAATTTAGGCTTATTGTGCACCGTCCAATCTACTGTTAATACAGGGCTAGCGCCTTGGTGAATCTGACTTACCTGTGGGGGTTAATCAGTTCACGCACCTTGGGATCAGGGATACGGTCGACACCAAAATGGTAAAACCGTATCCTGGCAATCTCTGGGCAACTGCATATCAAATGAAATGCAGTTTCATCATCCTTCTTGCAGAATCTGCAAGTCGGTGAGGCCACCAAACCCATATTGTGGAGATGCTTATTAAGTTGACAATGTCCAGTGTATAGTCCTGTTACCCTCCTTAGGGTTGTCCTGTCCATAGAGAGTAGAGATATTTATTGCCATTACTTCAGCCTGAAAGACTGAGGTATGTTTACGAAGAGAAATGGACATCCCTTCCTTTGGTTTATCCATTCTCCATATTCCAGCACCTGAGCCTAACTCTGTCATGAATCCATCTGTATAACAGTTGACTCCATTGCACGGATTGTGCGAGTCAGTCCTATTAATCCCTACACAGTAGAGTTTGTCCGTGTATTTCTTTACTTGAAGATCGGAATGCATGGCTAGCACCGAATCTTCATCAATCCTTCTGAACAAGTTGCCATGGCCCCGGTAAACAAGACAGTTGGATCTTGTTCCTAACTTAGAGAGCCTATAGGCTGTGTTAAGTGCTTGAGTTTCGACAACCAGACACCATAGGAGTGGAGATAGCACAACGACTTGTGGACATCCTCCTCTCGGTCTAATCCACAGTTGGAGTGTCCCAGTTCGGATGTGAGCATCCTTCCCTCCAGCATGGCATTGATCCATCCGGAGATTAGTCGTCCCACACCTCTCATTTCTAAGGCTGATGCCATAGTACCATAAGGAGTTCGGTCAAAGGCACACTCAATGTCAACAAGATGCCAGCCACAATATCTCTGTTAGTCAGAGTTTTCTCGATCCTAGAGACCAAGAAATGTAAGGCAGTCTCACTAAATTTACCAGGCTGATACGACTATTGAGCACTGTGTAGTTGTCTATCAGCCAGTATGTTATCCCTAATATGTCTGTCAATAATTTTTTCCAGAGTCTTCAATAGGAAAGATGTCATACATATAGGCCTATACGCCTTGGGATGGTCATAAGAAACCTTCCCAGGTTGGGTATATATCGTACTTTAGCCACATTCCAACTATCAGGTATGTGGTTAAGTGCTAAACTACCTCTCAGTAAAACAAGGAGGTGGGGTAGCAGCACCTCAAAGCCCTTTTGAAGTAGAGCTGGAAAAATTTCCATCAGTGCTGGCTGATTTGAATGGGGCAAATGATTTAACTGCCCACTCTAGTATCCTACAATTAACTATTCTGTTCGCCTCTGCCCATCTATCTGTATTAATAGTCTTTTTTTCAGAGGTGGGATTATTTGGTTCCTCATCCATCAGCTCGCAGCCAGGGAAGTGTGCTTTTGCAAGTGCCTTCAGGGTGCCGATATCTGAACCGGTATGGCCCCCTTCCGCACTGATGGCACCCATAGCTCCCTGACCCGGCCTCTTGGATAGGATTCTGTTTACTCTAAAAGTAGAGGATGTGTCATTGCCAAAATTCCTCCATGCCCCTCTCTTAGCTTTCCTAATGGCTTTATTGTAGTCGGTCAGTGCTTGCTTATAGGCATTCCAACTACCTCTACTTTTGGCTTTATTGAAGAGTTTCTTAGTTGAAGCTCTCAACTTGCCAAGTTCGCTATTTCACTAGGTAACGTTCCTGTTGGACTTGACTGTACACACACTGTTATTATCAGTGATTTCATTATTGCCTCAGTCAGTAAACCGTTAAGGCAGTCCAATTGCCATTTGTCTCTAATTGATTTGGGAAACTGTCTTATTTCCTGTTCGAGTTGGGTGCAGTAGGAACCCCAGTCAGTAAGTTTGGGGTTCCTATACACCGGCTCAACCATGTCATTGATATTAATGTCAAATTTGATGTATTTGTGATCTGAACATGACTCCTCAAGAGAGACATGCCAGTCCTTAATGAAATCATTAGCCAGTTAGTGCTTAGTGTAATTTTAATGAGCTCTGATCTATTTTTGTAAACAAAGGTGGCAGTATTGCCCTTGTTGTTTATTTCAAGATCATTGCTTAAAATAAACTCTAATAGAGACTCACCTCTCTGGTTACTGTTTGAACTGCCCCAGAGTCTATGGTGAGCGTTGGCGTCCAATGATGCTATCAGGGCCCCTTCACCTTCCATCCCTGCAACTAGCCTTCTGAGAGCTCAGTGGGGATGTCCTCTTCATAAGGAAGATACACTGCGCAAACTGTGATCTCCCGTCTGTTGTTACACTCAAGGAGGGTCACTTTAGCTGCTGCCAGATCTCTTCAACAGAATTGCCACGAGTAATATCTTAAGGTTGTTTTTGTACAGTATGCAAGTCCTGGAGCGCATGGGCACAGCTATTACACTGTACCCCCGCATCTCCAGCCCCTTTACACTGCCTTTAAGTAGGTAAGGTTCTTGTATTAGAATAATATCAATATTCTTACCTCTTACATACTGCTGTAGGGCACTACATGCCGCAATGTAGTGATGCAGGTAATGAACACCATTACTGCTTTCTGGCTTTGTGGGGTTCACACCAAAGCGGGTGCCGAGAGGCGCCTTCATCACCGGTCCTCCAGAGGTACCAGGATCAGCAGGGCCCCCCGGATCTAGCCGAGGCGCCAACCCCGTACGGTCGCCGAGGAGCCATGCTTTCACCAGTCCTTCCAGTGGAGCTGCCCGGATCAGCATGCCCCCCGAACCCCGCCGAAGAGCTAGTTCCAGACGGGCACCGGCCCACCGTGCCTTCTCCGGGGCCCTCCGCAGAGGAACCTGAATCGGCAGGCCCACCGGACCCCGCCAAGGAGGCAACCCCAGATGGAAGCCGAGATGCCATGCCTTCACCGGTTCTTGCAATAGAGACACGCGGATCGGCAGGCCTCCCAACTCCCACCACAGGGCCACCCCCGCAAGCCAGAGCAGTTTTCTCCTCCATCGTGAGCGGCGCTCCTCCGTCCTGACCAGTCTCCGTCTTCCTACCTTCTGCCTTGGCATCGGATGGGATCTTGGTAGTCATTTCCCTTGCAGGTTCGGGTGGTCTCTTCTTCTCCAGCAACCTGAGTTGGACCTTGCCCATCCCAAAGGCCACCAGCCAGTTTCTATTTCCAAGTATCTAAGGTTAGACTCCGGGATTCTCATCAAGGCAAAGAATCCGTGCCTCTCCTCCTTTACACCCATTAGTGACCACCTGTTCACCTCAGGGATTCTAGAATTCTGTATTCGTATACGCCTACAGAAATTGTGCTCCGTGAACCTCTCCCCAGAGAAGAAGCCACCGACTCTGACCGGCTTTTTGAGCTCCTTAAAGTCACCAATACGGAGCACTATTCCCCCACTAATATGTATCATAGTTAATTTTACCATAATATATACATATATACATACGTGAATCAACACAAATTGAAATATTTGCCTACTATTTTGCAAGGATACAGCTATTTTCATAAAAGGTAGGTCAAAGTAAAAACCCTACTAATATTAGCAAATAAGACTGTCAAATATTTGTATTCTACTTTGCACCAAAAGCATTATGTAAACTTTGTGGTCTCGACGGATATTAAATTGTTTTTTTGCCACTACTAAAGCTAAGTGAAGAGGCCATTAAACTATATACCAGCGGGTTTAGGAGCAGTTATCTATATCTAATATCTACTATAAAAACTTATAGTTATTGCCCCCTCTTCCTAAGGGCCAGACGTTTTATTAAATTGCTCAACAGTTATCGAAGAAACTTAAAAGTTATATAAGTGGATAGTTTAGAGTAGATCTTTTAAAAATGCCTGAAGTTATAACAAGTTGAAAACAGTAGTTTTAACTTCTTCTTTCCTCCTTTCACTTTTTTTTTTTTTTTTTTAATGCTTAGTCGTGTGGTGAAAGTTGAAACATACGAGCCGTTTATTTTGAAAGTGGCCTTGGTCCATCTGAACAGTAAAATAATGTATAATATACCATTGGAAAGCTAAAGATTTTAGAAAAAATATAATCTTATACACAAAGTTGTGAAATGTAATGTAGAGGGATGATAAGCGTAAATAACTAATTTGATTGGTCTAGTTAATAATAAAATAGGTTATTTTCTTTCTATTTTTATACTTTAGAAAGTTCCTTTTTTTGTTTATGAGTCATATTAAAGCATTTGATTCTTCCTGTACGGTTTTATTATTTAACTAACTTCTTATATTGAATAATCAACATTTCAGGGTTTTTTCCCCATTTTCAAGACTAAAATAGCATAACAAGAAATAAATAAACAAATAAACCAGGTCAACATGCATTACTTTCCTAAATTAATATATCTAAATATTGTATATAGGTATTATGTGGCCAAGGCTGTTATTGTTATTTTTATTTATTAATATTTTCTTTATTTGATTCTTCTTGTGATTGTTTATTTTGTACATTTAGAATGAATGTTTCTTCTATCTGTAATACTTATTGTGAAGAATGAAATTTGATACTAAATTATTAGTAGGTTCCCACAGATGGTCCTAGGATTTTTTAATGGGAGTAAAAAATCCTTAGTTATGCCATCCTTTGCGATGTCAGATACTCAGTACTCGTTAAAGATCCCTATCCTAATAAAACCTGGATAGGCAAAATATAGGACTCCCACTGTAGCATCGTCCGATTAGCCATAGTAGCATTAACTGACATTAAATTAAAAAAAAACCAACAGTAGGTTTCTAAATCTTCTAAAAACAGTATTTATTATTTATAATTTATAAATATAATAGATTATTTAATGAAACACATGTTTCTATCGAAAATCAAAGTAATTCTTAGAACTTTTTTGGAACTCTAAATTTACTTTAAAGTTGTTAAATTGATTTTGACTATATAGCTAAGTAAAAGTCGTGTGTTGCGCGCACCAGATTTTTTTTCATGCAATAATGCCGAAATGTATTGATAAGCTCTTAAAATGATTTCTATAAGTTTTAAAATTAACTAAAGCATATAAGTATTATATCTTTTTTTTTTTTTTAATCTGCAAAAGATAATAGAAAACCTTTAAAATGAAGATAAAGCATGTAAAGTGGGCAAGGTCTTATATAAAAATGGTTTGTTATTATCAGCCTTTTACAATAAAAATAAAAAAAAGTCAAGGAATTGAACATGGTTGACATCCGTCATGCAGATTGGAATTGAATACGAAGCCCGGCTAGTTACTTTTCCAAACCAAATTGAAACTGTCACTTGCAGTCAAAAAAGGATGCCGCAGATGGAATTCCCTGAGACCCCTTTTATACGAGGGACCGACTGGTAATGATGGATCGGGGAGGGTATCCAGCAAGTGGGGCCCAAGGGGACGAATTCTAGGACCCGAGGGAAAGACGAAAGGCGGCAAATTTTAGCCCCCGGGCACATCTCAAGGCTCCTTCTATATTGTCTTCGCCTTTATAACATTGGTCAGCTGTTTTTTTTAGCACGTTCTTATGCTATAAGCGTCCGTGTTATTTATCGAAAACCTCGTTTATACTAGAAGAACTTTTTTCTTAGATTGGTGCTTAAAGAATCGGTAATGGTAGAGTGTAGATTCTTAGCTATTGAAGTGATTTGTTTCTATTCAGTTTTTTTTCCTATAACTTTAACGAACATTCATCTTATATCATTATTTTTAATGATAACTATTAGATTGTCCGAAAAATAATGATGGATTTCGGTCTTTTAATAAAAGAAGCGGGGTGGTCTAGTGAATAGACTAATAGCACTAATCTACTCTTCTACGGGTCCCAGGTTCGAACACCAACTGAGACTTATGAGAATTATTTATTCCGCTATTTGAGCCAACTTTAACTCGAATATTCGACTTTAATGACAAGAACTCATTCGGCGATATGGCGATATAGACTACTAAATAGAAAATCTCATCTCTCAACGGACAAAAAAACTATTAATTTACAACCCATTTCAAAGTCCTTAGAACAACAGTCTATGCCCCACGTTACGTCACTAACAGAACCTTACACCCATGACCTGAATGTTCCATTTGTGTTGGATCTAATTCCATCCAAATTCTTAATCTTCCATCAGAAGCTTACTCACCTTCCTAATCCCATGGCACAATCCCTAATAGTTCCAATAATCCCTATAGATAGTTACAATATCTCTTGTAACCCATGCCATTGCAGTGGGATATAGATAGAATATGGCCAAGATTGTTATTATTATTTCCTTTTTAAATATAATTTTTTTCTTTATTTAATTCTTCTTGTAATTATTTATTTTATTTTTGTTCACTTTTGTACATATGGGATGAATGATTTCTTCTAGCTGTAATAATCATTGCCTCAGAAGGTGGCAGATTGTATTATCTCTGAATAAACAAGTTGAAAAAAAGAAAAAAGATTGGGGAAAACCTGACGACTGTCCGTGATCAAAGCCTAATTACCTTTTTACACGGTCGGTCTATGGAATAGTTCAAACCTAGTTGGTAGACCCTAAGTGATTTGTGGAGGTACAGTTATTTCTTTTTTTTTTTTTTTTTTTCAAGTAGAAAGACTGAAACCTGTTTTATCTCATCAAAATAGCCAGAACTGCCATAAATACGTTTCTGCCAACGTGTTAAAAACTTGTCTATTAACTCGGCATAGAAATACTTATCCTTAGAATTGATAAACTAAAAAAACTCGTTTTAAAATTATCTTTGTATATTGGGTAGTGTCTCTTCAAGTGTCATGTATATCATTTTATCGAATTATATTTCCTTCACTTTTACTTGAGCTTTATCAAGAATGTATGATTGACTGTTGAAATTATAAGAGGAGAAAATTGTCAGGAGTCTGGTAAACGATATTTTAATTTTTCCGACATTTCGGCACAAATATGGATTCCATCATGAGGACAGTGGTGAGCGATGCCAAGCATTAACTGACACATGCTTGGCAGAGCTCATTATTGCCCTGATGATTACATGTTTGAGCCGAAACGTCGGGAAAATTAAAATATTGTTTACCAGGCTGACTGGTGATTATTTTCAACTATTATTTACTTGAGCTATTTATCTAAATACAGTTATAAACATAAAACCAAAAAAAAATACTATAAGGAGAAAAATAAATCGCACAATAGTCCTCAAGAAGATTTTTCTGTTATTTTGGAAGTGGGGTCTGAATTTTTTAAATTTATTTATTCATAGAAGTTTTGACATTACAATGGTATTTGCTATCTGCCTATGCAATAAGCAAATATGCTAACAAATTATGTAACAAACTGCATAAGATAGTTAAAAAATTAATAACTTTCAGTATATCAGGTCTCTTGGCCAGCGCCTCGATAGTCTTCTAAGCGGATTATATGGGTTTGTGGCAGTTGATAGGTTTTGAGTCAGCGGGTTTGAATTTAGGGTCAGTCTGTCATGAAATTTATTGCAGCGATCAGTGGCAGTTGCAATGACGAATGGAATGTCTAGGTCAGTATGTAGTGTCTCGCTAGATACGTAAAAAGGGGCATTTACAATTTTCCTAAGTAATTTTGATTGAATAATTTTGATGTTTAAATTTTTTGCTGTTCCCCATAACTCAATACCATAAGTCCAAATAGGTTTTATCAGTACTTTATAAATAGTTTAATTGTTTGTCTAGTAATCTTGAAAGAAGTCCACATCGGTGGTTTAGTTCTTTTCTTTTTCGTGGTATGCCCATGTTAGTCGTTTGTCAAGGTAAAGACATAAATAACGTACTGTGTCTGAAACTGGTATTGGAAAATTATTGTAAAAGTCCTGGGGGCAGGAGTTATGTTTTAGAGAAAATGTGACGAACAGACTCTTTGATTGATTCATTTTGATTTTCCATGTTTTTGCTATGTCGTCCAGATGTTCTTGGAGTTATTAATTAAGATACAATTTATATTTTGATTTCCGCCTATGATGTTTGATATGGTAAAACAAACGAACAGAGTAAAGTGGACAGTCAGTTTTAAAGTGTTTTTTTCTCTTGTGGGGTAAGCAAGCTCCTGGTTTTTTTATAGGCCTGCTTGAAACAACACAAACGCTCACTAAATATTCCAAGTCCTTCCCTCAAATATCGTAAAACAACACTTCAGGTTAGCTCCTGCTCACTTCTACTGTAATTGGTTCTGTTCCTCTGAGCATTTTTAACTTGACTCCCGTGTCGACTGGTATAGAATCAAATTTAATAATTGGTTGGTTGGTTGTTATATTTTATTGGCACAAAACATCTCGGTCATCAGTGCCAGACAATCATTTTTAGAAACTAAATTAAGGTTAAATAATGAACAATTGTTTTACTAAAATACAAAAAACAACAAATAGTTGAAAACAATTAACTAATAAGAATAATCAAATAAGAATAACCACTAGCAAGAAAAAATGTAACAGCATTAGCAAAAGATAAACATATATCAGGTTAAAAAAAAAAAAAAAAATATATATATATATATATATATATATTTATATGTATGTATATAAATAAAGTTACAAATTAATTAATTAATTTAGAAAATAAAATAATAATAATTTTAAAAATAATAATAATTGTAAAATATAATTTTCAAATCTGCTTGGAAAAGTCCATTTCCGTAAGAAAGCACATAAATTCGTCAATTCTATTTATATCGTTCCCCAAAGCAACCGCGACATTGAGTGGTATTCCCCTTTGGTTCAATTTCCCTGTGTAGAAGGGACATTCCTCGAAAATGTGAGTAACTGTCAGGGCTCCCCCACAATGCTGACATCTTGGGGGCAAATCCTTAGATATTAAGTGCCCATGGGTTAACCTTGTATGTCCGATTCTCAGGCGGGCCAGGACCATCTCCTCTCTGCGGTTGATGCGATTTGAGGTTTTCCAAGACTTTGGCTCACTCTTAATCGCTTTCAGCTTGCTTGGATAGCTGTTTTTCCATGTTTCATCCCATTTTTTAAAAACATTTTCAATTAGAGGGCGCGCTAGTTCTGATGGTGTTAACAGTGCTTTACCACGACCAGGGAGAGTGAGAGCCTCTTTGGCTGCCTTATCTGCCCTTTCATTTCCCATTATCCCCATATGGCCTGGTATCCAGACATAATGAATTATTTTTCCGTCTTCAGCCATTGATTTGGTCAATTCCAGGATTCTTAAAATTCCTGGATGACTGGAATACATATTGTCAAGAGCTTTTAGAGCGAATGAATCTGAGGCTATGATGACATTTTCTATTGGGAGAGTTCTAGAATAATCTAAAGCCATTGCGATCGCATTCACTTCAGCAGTATAGACAGAGCAAAATTGATGAAGCTTCGACTTGTAGGTGCAATCTGAGGCAACAAAAGCTGAACCAGTGGATGAGTCCGACTTTGAACCATCTGTTTATTATTATTAACTTGTGGCTAGGCAATGCGCTGATGATCTTCTCAAAGCGTTTTTTGAAATCTTTTGAATTGGAATTCTCTTTAGTAAAGTTTGTCAATTGAAGATATAGATGGGGTTTTTGAAATGTCCATGGTGGGGTCCTGTTTTCTATTGAATTTATATTAATTAATTTTAACTGGGTAACGGCGGATAACATTCTTTCTGCTAGTGGTAAGGTTGGTTTAGCCTTTAGTTGAAATTTTGTGGAGTATTTAGGTTTAAAGATGTATCTGTGGGTAGGATGGGTAGATTGTGTGAATAGTTTGGTGATGTAGTTGATGGCCAGTTTATCGCGTCGGTAAGATAATGGTGGTAAGCCAGATTCTGCGCAAAGACTTTGTGAAGGGCTGGTCCTGAAAGCGCCAGTAGCAATGCGTATGCCTGCATGGTGTACTACATCTAGTTTAGTAAAACTAAATTTAATAATTGACTAAATTTAATAATTAATTCATCAATAAAAATCATGTCTCAATGCCTGAAAATGCCTAGTAGAGATGTGTCAGTCAGAAACATTCCATAAAGTTAGAATCGGTCATTATTACTCCGAACGATTTGAGGTTCGATCGGGTTTGAAACAGGGTGACTCCCTTTCACCTATTTTATTAATTATAGCATTAGAATATGTCATAGAAAAGGTGATGTGTACAGAGAAAGATTTGAATATAGGTGGTAGAATTCTGGTTCTGAGATACGCCGATGATTTGGTACTGCTAGGTGAAGACAGGGAAACTATACAACTAAATACAAGTAAAGACCTGTAAAGAAATAGGACTCGAAATAAATATCGATGAGAAGAAATATATGATTAGTAGCAGAAACTGTGGCGAGATTGGTGATATTGATATATCAGGGCATACTTTAGAACACGTGGAGTAATTTAAGTATTTAGGTTCAATGATAACAAGAAAAAATGAAATCCAGGAGGAAATAAAGTTCCGGTTAAAGGCAGGAAATGCGTGTTATTATTCAGTTGCTAAATTACTTAGCACGGGGCTTCTGTCTAAAAACCTAAAGGTTAGAATTTTAAAACTATTATTCTTCCAACAGTCCTTTACGGACGGGAAACGTGGCCGCTCACTTCGAAGAATGAACAACGGCTTAAGGTTTTCTTAAATAAGGTGCTGCGTAAAATATTTGGTCCGAAGAGAGCTAAAGCCTCTGGGGAGTTTAGAAGGTTGCACAATACGGAATTGCGGAGCTTGTACCAGGTAAATATAATTGAGTTGATATAGCATTGCGACCCAAATGGGCGATTAAAGTTTTTTGACTCGATGAGGAACGGATTCTGAGAAAGTTGGTATTCCCGAAACCGACTGGCAGGCGTCCGGAATGTAGGCCAAAGCATCGATGGGAGGATTGCGTTAAGGCTGATCTTGGAGACTTGGGCTTGAACGGTGGTCCTTTGACGAGTCTGTGTAGGCGAAAATTGGAGGTATCGGCATCGAACTGGGTTCGGTAGGCCTATAATTATTAATAATTAAAATCATGTAATGAAACAAATTATAGTATATAGCATACAAGCTGTACAATACAGTAGGGGTACTCAATACGTTTGCTATTGAGATTTTGCGTGCTATTTGACACAGTAGCATGATAGCAAAGTTCCGTCGTTCACGATAACCCAATTTTAAGTCTATTGTATATTGCTAAACAGACAGGTGCGCTACCTACAGGTGGTATTTGGAAACTTTATAGGTAGGCGATATGATATAACAGACCTTATTTTATTTTAGTAACCGATTGATGAGTATAATCGAATGTTATTCGTTATTGAGTGACCAGATATCGAACGATTCGTTAATTTAAGAGTGATACTTAATTTAGTTTTAATGCTCTGTAATCTTATAATCAATTGACAAATACTCATGTAATTTATGGACGAAGCAAAAAGAAAAGTTAAATAAATGAATGAAAATGAAAAAAAATAAGCAAACGAGAACAGTATCACTCTTCTACAAAATCAATCTATTACAAAGGGATTTAAATCTCAAAAATTTTCATAACTTTTTAAAATAATGCAGTAAGTTCCAACAAAATGAATATTAGACTTCATATGGCTAAAAGAATGCTTGAATTAGAAGCAATATTACCACAAGCCTGACCCTCCCTTGTCACAAGACAAGTTTTGTCATCAAAGGAAAGGAAAATATTACATCTTCCACCAATTCATTTTATGGAGTTAAGGAACTCCCTATCATGTTCACGATGAGTTCCATTGTTAACTTTAAGCGGACTGAAACAAATTTCAGCTCCTAGTGTACCATATTTGAAAATATAGTATCGCTGTTATAATTGTAGATAGACTTAAGGATGAGGCTAAGAAGAACTTTAACTTTTATTTATTTGTTTAAATCTAATCTTATTAAATAATTGAGTACAAAGCAGTAAATAGTTTGGCTTTTAAAGATTTCAACCAATTTATTTTGTAAAACTTGACTCAGCGGTTGGAAAGAAATTTGTCATTTTATTAATTAAACCATAATAAGAAATGATGTGTTTTTACTGAAATAAAAATTTTCAGTTCAGTTGTTTTTAATGAATTTAAACTAAATTAATTAATTCATACTAGTTTCATACATTATTTTTTGATGTTTTTATATTAAAAAAAATGTTAGCATGTTTTATCTTTATACTGATTATTTAATGATTAAAAAAGATGGTGTATATCAAATGTAATAATATGTATACTACAAATCAAGTTTCTTTGAAGATGTTTTTGTAGTTATTGAACGAAAAGGTTTATTTTAATACTTTTAATAATTTATTATTTTAAAAACTATCACACTGACTGAATGAATGAAAGAATGAAAATAGCCTTTATTTATGCACTAATATTACAATTTCAAAAGGTAACAAAACAAAATAAAACAATTTCTTTTCTTTTTTTACATTATAATTTATACAAAACTTTTTGCTATCTTGCATAGGCCTTCCCTTAGGAGTAATCGTCTTTAACACTTCCCTGGGTGACTAGCGGGATTTCTGACCTCTAACCATTTTTCTTTCCATACATCTCTGTCCCTAGCTGTTCTCCACCAGAGAGGTCCTGCCAGAAGCCAAAATGGATCTCTCCATCTCTTCATTTGTCGGCCTCTCATCCTTTTCCGGTCATATGGAGTCCATTCGGTGACTATTTTTGACCATCTATTGTCGATGCATCGCAGAAGATGTCCAGCCCATTTCCATTTGCCTTTTCTTATTTGCGAGAGTATGTCTTTGAGCCCTGTTTCTTCCTTTATCTTCTTGCATCTGATTTTATCCATCTTTTTTACTTTCAAAATGCTTCTTTCGATGCCATTTTGCCACACCATGATCTTCCTCTCTTTTGTCCTTGGCTTTTGTCAATGACCATGTTTGGGAGCCATAGGTCACCACTGGCATAATACATCAATCGAAAACTAGCCTTTTTAGGTTGATACTTATGTTTCCTTTTTTTATGTACTACAGAGACCAGAACTTGTTCCAACCAATGGCTATTCTTCTCTGGACTTCTTTTGTACCTCTGTCAGAAAAGGAAACTAACTGTCCCAAGTAAACATATTCCTCTACGTATTCCAGGGTGAAGTTGTTCATTTTTATTTCTTCCTTTGAACTATTGGTCATTAGTTTCGTCTTATTGTGGTTTGGGTATAAACCAATTTCTTCACAGGCCCCTAGAAGGTGTTTTTGCATTTCTCGTAATTGTTGGGAATTGTTGGCAAAAAGTACAATGTCATCTGCAAAACGTAAGTTGCTTAAAAATCGACCATTCACCTTTATGCCTGCTTTTTCCCATCCAAGAGACCAAAAGCTCATCTCCAACACCAGAATAAACAGCAAGGGAGCTAACGGATCCCCCTGCCTAACACCCTTCTCGACACGAAAGATTTGACCCCTCTTTTCTGTCATTACATATGCTGTCATATCTTTATATAGCTCTGCGATAATTCTAACGTATTTCTCTTCGATTCCTATTATTCTTAAATCACACTGACTAATATTTATTTAATGTAAGAGAAATTTACAGAAATTAGATGCAATATACATAAATATATATTTAAATCATATTAAGCTTCTATAGCTCATTCTCTATAGCTCTATAGTCATATTTCACATTTACTCAAATTACGTTTGTTCTTACGGGGCTGATAGATAAATACTTTAGTCATAATCCATTTACCAATTATTCAGCTTTATAATTAATAGGTCGCGATACTATGACTCACAAAATAAAACTGTAGGTTGATATCGATCAACCTTTATGATTATAATGCACCGTGAAGATAGAATTCAGGTTCTGCTCAGGTTCTTCTAAGATAGAAGACTGCTCAGAACATCTCAATGCTCTCATGTGCTTTAGATATTCTGTGCCATTTATAACTGGTTCTGTTTTAAAATCTAAAGATTGGTATAATACAGTTTTACCAAATTTGGACGAAAATAGATTTAAAGCACTCTTACGAGTGAATTTGTGTCAGTTTAAAACAATTTTACAAGTGATCAAAGACGACCCAGTGTTGAACGGAAAATATGCAAGAAAGCAGATGTCGGTGGAATTGCAGCTTGCAATTGTTTTGTATAGATTAGGAAGCTCTGGTGAAGGAGCAACGTTATGTAAAATTGCCAATTTGTTTGGTTGTGGTGATGAGGGGACAATAAATAAAGTCACAAGATGTGTCTTTCAAGCGATTTTAAACAAAAAATGTAACTTTATTTTTTGGCCTAGTGAAAGTGAACGCAGACTAATTACAACCGAAACTTTTCACGAGCTTCCAAACTGCATTGGTTACGTTGATGGCACAGAAATTGTGGGACCCAGACTCCTATTATTCTAGAAAGCAATAGTTTTCTGTAAAAGCAGAGATAGTCTGTGATCATAACTTAAAAATTAGACATGCCCTATGCGGGTTGCCAGGGAGTGTACATGATGTCAGGGTGTATTCTTACAGCTCATTAGCTCAGAAACCAAATGATTTTTTTACTGGAATGGAATGGATTGCTGGTGATTCAGCTTATACACTCACTCCAACTCTCATCACACCTTTTTAAAAAAAAGTATGGTAGGCCGCTTAATGACGCAGAAAAAAAATTTAATCCATATTTTAGTAAGTTCCGAGTGCGGGTTGAACACACATTCGGAATATCGAAGGAAAGGTTCAATAGTTTAAAAGAATTGAGAATAAGAATAAACGACGTTGAAACCATTAAGTTTTCTTGTGCTTGATTTAGGTCTTGTTGCATCCTTCATAATGTTCTTCTACCCACTGATGAAGCACAGGTAATAAATGAAATTGAAGAAACAGAGGACCCTGAAGGGCAATTAGGTAATGGTGAATGTACCAAAACAGCCGGAGAAATTGAAGAAACAGAGGACCCTGAAGAGCAATTAGGTAATGGTGAATGCACCAAAACAGCCGGAGAAATTGAGAGAAACAATCTGCTAGAAGTTTTAATCTAAGAGTAATATTAATGAAAAATAAATGTAATACAAGGGCCTATACGGTGAGAAAACAGGTAGGTGTAGGTGAGGTGCAATATCATGAGATTTGAAAAGAAAGAATAGCTTTCACATACTTTCAGCGTATCATTATTATTATATTAAGGTATTACGAATATTCAATTTTCCCGAATTTTCTATATTACTTCATTTATTTATTTTTAACGTTTGTTATAAATAATGTTTAATTTATTGGAATCTAGTTTTAGCATTTAAAGAACATTTTTTCATGTTGTGTATATTACACTTGTTTGTTTTGATATAATTTAGTTAATTTACTTTATCATTTAGTTTTTTTTTAAATAATATTTAATGATATAGGATTTTTCAAAAAGTAATTTTTTATGTCATTATCTATTTTTTTTTTTTTTAAATAAACCTTCCCTCTCCCCCACTACTTTGGTAAATTCTGACAAGATTTCGCTTTTCGATATTTCACCTCACCTACACCTATCTATTTTCTCACAGTAGCCTTTACACATCTATATGTTTATGTATTTTGCACTATTCGACTAACCTTGTGGCTATTCGTCGAAACTCGGCTTTAAGATACCACCTCAATAGCAAACGCCGAGTAGCAAACCCCAGCGTATGATACAGGCAGTGCTATGGTGCTATTGGCCACTATAAGTTGTTTTACTTTTTCTTTTCATCCTTGTTGAAAGTATTTTAGCAATAAAAAAAAAATTTTTTTAAAGATTTTATTCATGTTGAAATTATTATAAAACCCAAGATAAGACCATACCTCCCTATGTAGACGTCAACAAATATTTACTTTGAAAGTAGTGAAGAGGATTTCTTTTCTAACCCAATGATAATTATTATATTTACCAAGAGGTTAGATATTTTATTATAAAATAAAAAGGTAATATTAATAGGTGATTAAAGAAGGTAATAAGTAATAGGTAAATCTTGATTGAAGAAAGATATTGAATAAAAAAGTAAATATTCAAACAAAAAATTAATACATCTTTATTATATATGTAATTATGTATAATTTGTAATCTACTGTAAGTATATAATATCAAGCTTACAAGGCTGGTTCAGCCTAAAGTATATTTTTTATAATCTGACAATATATATGTATATAAATATATATAAAGGCTGGTAAGTTGGGGAAAAAAAAGAAATAAAAGGATTGTTGACAACAAAATATGGATAATTTTTTATTCATAAAGAAACTAAAAAAAAAAAAAAAAGTATTCACAATTGTTATTTTGGTACTTTAAGCTTAACTCATATTTTTTTATTTCGTTTTCAAATTTTAATTTTTATATTTGCAATTATAATTTTTATTGAATTCTAATTCCTTAGTTTTTTATTCTTTTAAAATTCTTTGCCTTTCTAATTTTAATTTTTCTCTTTCTATTTGTAATTGTATTTTTTTTTAATTCTAGTTTTTCTTTTTCAATTTCTAAGTTCTGTTCATTTTTTTGTTAATCCAATTTTAATTTTGCATCGTAATATTTTCTTTTGGACTTGTGCAACTGAAAATAAATATTGTATATGTTATTTAGTTTAATTATTTACATCATAATTAACACAATTAGTATCTACCCGAGTCAATATTTCTAATGGAGCGTTATTTTTTATATTTCTCTTTCGCTGAATATCCACAAATCTGTTTTTTTTTTTCTCCATAGAAGGGACTAGCGGTGGTGTTATAAGTTCCTCTCTATTGGCTCCTGGGAGCCGCCCCACATCAACCTTACTGGAGGTTCCTGGTAAAGGTTCCTCTTCTTGTATTAGTATTGTAATACTTTCTGATTCTATGTTATTTTGGAGTCCTTAGTTGATTCGAATGCATATGGTAAATTGATGGATATTTTGCTTTCGAAAATCTGGTCTAATTCTTTGAAAAAAGGACACAACTTAAGGATGTATTCTGCAAAAGAAGTATTAGGATTAGAAAATTATTATTTGATCATTGAAATTTATTTGTTAGTAAGAATTTTTTTATGATGTTATTTGTAATAAGTAACTAATAAGATTAAGACAGGTTTAGTAGCTTACCTTCAACAGTTTTATCATCGTTTTCAGCCAAGAGGCCAGAACCAGTATTGCCTCTCCATTAGGGATTGCAATCCAGAAAACCGGATCCGATAATCCGGCGGATCCGGCATCATCATACGTTAACCGGATCCGATTATAGCAATTTTTGGACAAAAATAGTGCAGTTTAATAAAAAAAAAATAGATTAAATGCGTCACATTTGGTGTACATATGTGGTGGTGTCGCCGAATCAGTTCAGCATTTTTTTTATGACAATAAACACAGTTTATAGCCGAATAAACACAGTTTTGTCGGTTCTTCACCTAAATGTAAGTCAACAGATATTATTATCTTGGTTATACGCGAGCTATAGCACTCTATAAGTTGGCTGTAGAGGAAATTCTGAAACAACTCTAACATTTTTTTAGAGAAGTTGCTTACTCAAGTACTGACTCACTAAAGTGTTGACCTACTGAGACATATGAAAAAACCGCTTCCAAATCTAGGAAGACTGAGCTACGTTACTGCTCACGTCTTCCCATACTTCAATTTCTCAGATAGCTCAATCAATTTATTAAGTTACTTTATAAAATCTTATATAATTATCCTTGCGAAATTAACTCAGATAGGAATTGTGATAACAATAATTTTAAATTATTTGAGAATGCTAACAAACAAGTCTTATATTTATGATAGACATCGTCATATTTTGATAAATATGTCTAATAAATGCCATAATTATCACAATTATGAGTTTGTATTATAAGCATAAATCTTTAAATTATTCTACTGACAATATTTGTTTTTCAAATATTATGTAAGTACTAATAATTTTAGTATATATTATCAAAAATCAATTTTGATTTTGGAAAAAGGGTGGTAGAAAACAAATAGCCTTTATTTTCAGCGAATGGTAATCAATAGCCGACTGTTTTAGTAGCCATTAAAATTGTACTAGTTACCTAAACTACTAAACTTTAATTTTTTGCTCCATATCTAATCCTAACATAATTTTTATTTTATAAACTTCCTATTATGACTACAATTATACTCGAATAACTCAATAACAGTTCATCTTGGACCGAATAGTGAAAATCAACCTGATTTTGTTGAGCCATCCGGATCCGTCCGGATTGATGAAATTTGGGACCGGATCCGGCCGGATTGAAAATGACGCCGGATTGCAATCCCTACTCTCCATGTCATTGCCTCTTTATACTTAACTTTTAAATTTCTTAACCTATCCCGCATACCAACCCATGAATATTCGTTCAGAGTGGGTTCCTTCTCAACATCCTTTTCATAAAATATCTGTGCAGAAGGTTTCTATAATATTGGGTTGATGCAAAATTAATGCAGGTTTTTAGTAGGTATTGTAAATACGCCATATCTTTACTTTAACCATATATATTTAATCAAAATAATTTCCATCTGAATCAATGCACTTTTGCCAACGTTCAACAAGCTTTCTTATTCCACCAGAAAAAAAATCCGAATCCCTGGACTCAATGAAATCACGAAAAGAATTTTGAATGTCGTCCTGGTTTTGAAAATTTTTCTCCCTCAAAAAGTTGTCCAGATGCCTGAAAAAGTGGAAGTCTGTAGGAGAGAGGTCAGGTGAATAAGGCGGATTTTGGAGAACTTCGTAGCCCAACTCGTGCAGTCGTCGAAGCGTTGGTTGTGCAACGTGTGGTCTGGCGTTATCGTGGAGCAGGATCGGCCCCTTCCGATTCATCAATGCTGGGCAAAGACGTTGCAATTTTTGAGTTCCGAGTTCCGCCGCCATTTCTCGTGTGGTTTTGTTTGGGTCTTCTTCCATTTTTGACCTCAGCTGGTCGTTGTCCAGAGCAAGATGACGGCCCCGACCTTCCTTGTCTTCGAGGTCGAAATCTCCTCTGCGAAACTTCTGGAACCAACGCTGCACCGTGCACTCATTAATAGCCCCCTGACCCCACACTTCATTAATATTAAGAGCCGTTTGCGCAGCGCTGCGCCCTAATTTAAATTCGTAAAAATAAATTTGACGAAAATCGCACTTTGACATTTTCGATTCAAGACCTTTGAACACACTGAACAAAACGATTTTACTAAACAAATTCATGGTGAAAGAGAGGGTATTAGATAAGGTTTGTTTTGGTATAATAATGATCAATGTTAGGATTAGCTTTGTTTACACAATTGGAATTAAGATATTGCAATAGAGGAAACCTGCATTAATTTTGCATCAACCCAATAGTTTTTAAAAAAATTGGTCAGTTCAACGTTTAATTCTTTTTATTTATTTACTATTTCTTGTGATTTGAAAATACCTCACACTACAAATACATTTATCAAAACTCATTCAATTAATGTCTATAAATTACTAGACTTTATTTTCTATTTATACAGAGGAAAACAAACCATTAATTTGTCAGTTTTTCAAAGAGATCCTTATGTAAATTTTTTCAAAACTATTAATATATGTATATATATATATATATATATATATATATATATATATATATATATATATATATATATATATAGTGTATGTACATAAGTGAAAGATATATCAAAATTTAAATAATACTTCTAATTTCAAACATTCAACATTTGCATTTTAACTTCCTTTAAATTAACTCTATTGGTGTAATAAAACTAATTAAATGATATATTTATGGACTGGACTACAAGTTAAAATTTACTTACCTCAAATTTTTCTTTTTTTTTGTTCTTTATTACACAATTTTACAAAATTACAGTACCTTCCTTTGTCCATCTTCTGTTGCACTTCTGCCTTGTACTTTTTTCCTGTTTCGCCATTAGACAATACGAGTATGCCGTCCAAATCAAACCCATTGGCAGCACTCTAGTTACTAATAACAACGAAAAGTATACAAGGTATACCGAAATAAGAAAAAAAATGTCTCCTTATTTTAGACTATCAAAATTTTCTATCTTAATTTTGTTTTATAGGTTTTGTTTCGATTTGTTTTGTTTTTTATTTATTATTATTATTTTATTGTATATATATGAATTTATTTATGTTCTGTTTTATGTAATTTGACCATTATTATTATTTTCTGTATATATAGTATGAATGTGGTCTCTTATCAATATTATTATTGTTCATTTTGTAACAAATTGTAATATATCTCAATAAAAAATAATAAAAAAAAAAAAAAAAAATTTTGTTTAAAATAACTCTTGTAGTGCAAGATACTCGATTAATTGTCATATTAAATGCTTATTGACTTCAAGTGAAAAGTTACTAACCTCAATTTTGTCTCTATTTTTGAATGTCTTCATTTGAATCATATTTTTTTACCTTCAGTCCTTATTCTTTTTCGCTTACATCTTTTTGAATTTGAAGAACTTAAAAAATCCCAAAGATATGTTGCGAGGGTTAGGTTTTTATTATTCGCCATAGATAATATGGCGTCCAATAGCACTATAGCACAGCTTGTAGCATGCTACCGCAGAAACTCGACGGGTTTAGCAAAATAGCACAAAAAACATGCTATAGCAAACGTCGTGAGTACCCCTAATATATAGCATACTATATATATCATTTGGATAAACTACGTAAAATCTCTATTGCAATATTGTATATTAAATATCAAACCTACTCAAATTAAATATTAAGGATGAATAGGCACGGGTGGCAGTTAAAAGACATTAGAAAATAGTGCAAAACTAATTATTAACCACTAAATGAAAAATAATTAATTCAATTTAAATTTTAAAGTATACTAACTTTGTATATTTTTCTATATTAAAAAGTGTCCTTTTTAGTGTGGTAATCCTAGTTACCATTGAATTATTTAGATTACATATCCTTTTAAAAGGAGACTCGAGTTAAAAATGGTGGTTCCCTTCCATTTTGAACTGTATCCTAGTTACAATAAATATCAATTGTTAAGAATCCTTTCAACGATAATAGCGTTTTTTAATTAGAATAAAAAAAAAATTAAAACAGTTTTTAAAATATGAAAATCGGGCATATCCCTTGAAATAGTAAAATTAGTCCTTTTTGTGCTTAACCCACCCTCCATCCCTAGTATAGACAGTTAGGCTTATCCTATTTCGGACCGATTCATGCATCGGGAAGAGAGTTGCAATTAATAAAAGTGTCCTGTTTGGTTTGCTAATCCTAGTTACCAGTGAATTATTTCGATTTGTATCCTTTAAAAGGAGAATCGAGTCGAAAAGGGTTGTTCTCTTCCATTTTGAACCTTGTCCTGGTTACAATAAATGTCAATTGTTAAGAATCCTTTCAACGAGAACAGTTATACAAATCAGTTATTTGTAGTAGATGGGAAGTTTAGAATGTTTGTCAAGTAAATGTTGTAACAGTTTTTTTTTTCTTTTAATTTTATTTTATGCCTGTCCTTCTGAAACCAGCAGCATTAAACTTTCAAAGTTCTATGACAAATTATTTTCTCGAATTGGAAGAGGCTTTGTTTTCTTACGACCACTATTAAATAAATCGGCACTGTTAAAGAAAACACCAAACCTTGTGTAACTGTAAAACTTTGCGAGTTTCTTCGCTGGTTAATATTAATCATTTTTATTCGAAAACAACCATTCAAAAAAGTTATGAATATTTAGTAGAATGGCTATTCCAGTTTGGCCGGTATGATAGGCCTGTCCTCGTTCTTGAATACGATATCCTTTGATGTTTGGGTCGATAGAGAATTGTGATTCCAAACGGATAGTGTTAATTTAGTCACTATCCTTCAGACTCGGCATTCCTCAAGCTGTATGTATATATTTATCGAGACTTCAAATATATCGAATCTGATTTATTAGTAGTTATAAGATCAAATAAAGTTTCTAATTACAAGCAAAGGCTACTGAATAATTTTACAAATCTAGGTATAAATAATTTGAAGAATCAATGGTTGATCGTTTGTTTATATAGTTAATGCTACTTAGGTTAATCGGACGATGCTACAGTGGGAGTCTTTAATTTTGCTTATCCAGGTTTAATTAGGATAGCGATCTATAACGAGTACTTGACATCGCATAGGCTCAACATAACCTTTTTACTTTTCCTCCGAAGAACGGCATGACTAGCGCAGCCTGCGGGTTCGAACCCGTGAACTTGGGTATAGAAAGTTGTTATGCTAACCACTAAGCTACAGGTGACTCCTAGTTGGTCACGAAATGAATATCAATAAAGAGATGGTTCGGGTGGCGGTCCAAAAAATAACAGAAAATTGAGAAACAAACTATTTAATATCCAACGTTCCGACACATAGGGGCTAAAAAAACAAAATACAGTGTATGTGTTTGAGAATAACATAAAAAAATAATTAATAATTGACTAAAAGTGTTAACTTAAGAACTGAAAAAGGTATATAATAAATACTAAAAAAAGAAATAGTTAATATATCAAAAAACAAATGGTAATATATCCCAATAAGTAAAAAAATAAAATAAAATAAGAGAATATAATAAAATAAGGAAACATAAAAATGAAATATAAATATATTTATCATACGTATGGAAGGTGACATGAAATTGACTTAATTTAATCGCAATTATTTTTAGTGTTGTTTTCTTCTATTATCAAACAACCACACTGTATTTTGTTTTTTTAGCCCTTTTGAAGACCCACCACTTGGGTTGAAACGTTGGATATTAAATAGTTTTTTCAAAATATTCTGTCCTTTTTTTTCATTTCTATTCCTTCAAAATTATAAATTCTATAATAAATGTAAAACTAAATAAATAAATATGTAAAAATATATATATGTATATATATATATATATATATATATATATATATATATATATATATATATAATATATTATCAATGAAAATTAAGATATAGATGTGTAAATATGAAACCGAAATTTTCCATTAATTTAGTACCCAAAACAATATGATAGTTGACAATACTTTTTGGTCAACTACAAAACAAAACAATGGTGAACAGCAGTACAAGTTAAATAAAACATTGCAATTCTTTTGTGGAAATGTCGAATTTGGTAAATAATAATGACGATTTGTGTATAGCATTGATTCTTTAAACGGTCGCGATCGCGTGGAATGCTTGTTGAAGATTATGGTGTGAATGGTTTCCGTAAAACAAAATAGTTTTAAATATTTAAGAGATTCGACTGGTGATTTAGACGTAGGAAATAAAGAACGTAGAAGATCACCAAAAAAGGTTAAAGAGGGCGAATAGCAAGCCGTGTTAATTGAGTGAGAATGCCGCTCAAACGTAACGAAACTTTGAAGATCGAATTAATACAGAACGAGAAGCCGCCGCTATGCGTTTGAATGCTTTGAGAACGATCCAGAAAGTGCAAAATTAAGTTACAAATGGAAATTGAAAAACTTGCGAAATGCAAAGCTAATATTCTTTTAAAGAAAGATCTATTTCTGTTGTAAGTTAGTCTCTGGAGCATATTATAGTATTAATCTGTGTCAATTGTTTTTATTGAAATATCCATCGAATTATGAGGAACCCTACAAGACCATGAAGAATTCCAGATGGATCACTGGCGTCGTTTGCAAGACTGAATCACTATATAACAAATGCAGTACTCTGTGTTTTGTAGGAGCAAAAGGCTGTGATCCAAGAAATGCTTAACCTGGCGAAACTGTCAATTATGAACTCTAGCGATAAATATGATAAATCAAATCAAGCATTAGAAGAAAAACGTCCAGAATATCAAAAAAGGCAACATACCTCGATTTATTTTATGAAAATGCGTAGCTACGCACAGAAAAATCAGTTAATGATCAAGCACCTGGCTTATTCGCTTAAGTATGCTCTCCCCGCCTACAAAAGGGTTTCCATCGATGGAACATGCAGTCGCAGAAAACCGCTCGGCTTCTTATAAAAATACACTAAAATGTCTTTACAACGCGATTTCTATAAAAGACCCACTGTTTTTTTTCAGCGGGACAATCAAACATTCCCTTAGATTGGAAAATGTTTTGGAGTTGATTGAGAATCTTTTTAATGAACCCTCTTTTGAACAAAGAAAATGTATCTAACTTGAAAAGGAATTTCGGTTTCCAATTTGCACACCAAAACATTATTCCAATTTTATAAACATTAAGACCTCTTAAACCAATGGAATTATTTTATTTCTCAATTAAAGTACAAAATTTTAGCAAAATAACTTTTAAAAACCAAAATTAAGCAAATTTCAAAAATATTAACAAAACATATTTTCCCTTTCTGTAATTGTTGTTATAAATTAAAACGAGTTTTATCTGGATGTTAATAACAGATTGTAGAATCAAACGAAACTAGTACTTTGTATGAAACTTCATTAACCAGGTGTCACCTGTGGTGTAGTGGCTAGCTCAATAGCTGTCAATGTTGGGCATTCAGTAACGGGTTCCAATTAATCGTGTTATTTCGATTTTATTAGCGATAAAATGCTATACCATATTTGAGAATAATAAGCAAGTTGTGACTATAAATCATAACCTGTTTATTGTCAGAAGGCCTGGGACGTGCCAGGAGACTCCTAATAATAATAAAATTAAATAATGGATGGGCTGTTTTCTAAATGATGTGGACTGTATAAATGAATGGGTATATATTTTATACTATTGTTACAGATTGTTATGAGGGTTAGTCATTGCTTAATCTATTGTACATATCTGGTTTATGTATTATAGTTGTTCGTCCTCTTCTTCCTCGGCCCATGGGCAGGCAGGCTCACAAGTGTTCTAATTCATGATACGAAGTAACTATTTCTCGTAACGAAAAATGTCTAATGTACTGTGAGGCACATGTGCTCACTCTACTCGTGTCTGACTCAATTGCAGACCAGGCTTGTGGTCTTGCCATTACATGCAAATTTTGGCAGGGAGTCCCTCCGCTGCTACTAGATGGCGCTGTGCTCTTGATGATGATATTGTCTTCTAGATGGCAGCACTTAAAAATGTTAAGGGTCCTGTTTCCTTACCAAACGGCCCACCTAAATTGATCTTAGGTGAACCACAATTTATGAATACAAACATTTTAGGAATAATTGTTATGAATGTAGTATGTATGATATTTTTCAGCACTACTATTGATGTCCGAATTGGGACAGATTGTAATTTTATCAATAAAAATTTGTTGTTGAAAAAAAAAATTATTGTACAAAATGAAAAGAGCCTTGGCATGAAAAAAGAAACAAATATAAAAACTTTCTTAATATGTAGAAGATAAATAAATAAAAAATGGCTTTAACTAAAACCAACCCCTGTTATATTAGTGTGCGTGAATGAAAAAAGTGGTTAGATAAAATGGTGAGTTAAGCCTGCATAACGAATAAAGAAGAAAACGTATATGATTATAACTGTTATGTCAACAAAGGAGGACAGAAAAAAAAATTTATAATCTGCTTAGGAACAAAAAAAAATTAACCTAAACTTCGTGATTAAACAAGTGTACCAGCGCCGACACAGCTACAATGATTAGGATACGTCAATTGCGTACGAGTAGATGAGACGTACGAATGAGTGCATATACACAGTGTGGTGCCGTCTATTGCACGTCTGTGAAGTTGGCCCCCCAAAGTCGATAAAGTTAATTTTTTTTTAGAGTTCTGGTAGCCCCCCAAAGAGTTCTAGAGTTCTCGACCATTTTTAGAAATAGTTCTGTAGTTTAAGCCACTCAAAATGACGACTCAAATAGCGGGGGGGCTAACTTCACACGTTTTGCAACTTGGCGGTCTTATAACTTCCTTCCTATTAAGTTTACAAAAAAAATTCAAATAGAAAAATGTTAGAACTCTTAGGGGGGCAAACAGAACTCCGACTAAAAAAAAACATTTCCGAAAAAAAGAGTTTTGAAAAAAATTTAAAAATAAAAAAAAATTAAAAATATTGATTAAAATGAAATTTTAGAGAGAGTTCCATTATTCCACCGACTAGATCTAAAAAAAATTATCGGGAAGTTTTGCTCTCCAATAAAAAATAAAAAAGTTCTGGGACCTTAAAGTTTTTAACATTTTTTCGAAACTTTGCGGCGTTGTAAGTCCGATACTATCAACTTTAGAGAAAACATTCATAAGAATAATTGTTAGAACTCTTAGGAGGGCCAACAGAACTCCGACTAAAAACAACGAATTCCAAAAAAAAAATTTTAAACGAAAAAATAGTTAACATTAAACCATATTTTTTTTCTTTTGACCGGAGTTCCGGTGGCCCCCCAACTAGATCTAAATATAATTATCTGAAAGTTTTGCTCTGAGATGCGAAATAAAAAAGTTCCGGCCTCTCAAATTATAAATTTTTTTTTGCAACTTTGCGGCCTTGTAAGTCCGATACTATCAACTTTAGAGAAAACATGTATAAGGATAATTGTTAGAACTCTGAGGGGGGCCAACAGAACTCCGACTAAAAACAACGAATTCCAAAAAAAAAATTTGACCCGAAATACTGACCAACTATTACAAGTCCGAAAGGGGTATAAAATTTATCTGAAAATTTTTTTTGACTGGAGTTCTGGTAGTCCCCCGACTAGATCTAAATATAATTATAGTGACATTTGGCTCTGAGATGCGAAATTAAAAAGTTCTGGCCTCTTATATTTTCGATTATTTTTTTTTGCAACATTGCGGCCTTGTAAGTACTATACTATCAACTTTAGAGAAAACATTCATAAGAATAATTGTTAGAACTCTTAGGGGGACCAACAGAACTCCGACTAAAAAGAACAAATTCCAAAAAAAAAATTTCAAAAAATTTTAAACGAAAAAATATTTAACATTAAACCATAAATTATTTTTTTTGACCGGAGTTCCGATGGCCCCCCAACTAGATCTAAATATAATTATCTGAAAGTTTTGCTCTGAGATGCGAATTAAAAATGTTCTGGCTATCAAATTTTCAAATTTTTTTTTTGCAACTTTGCGGCCTTGTAAGTCCGATACTATCAACTTTAGAGAAAACATTCATAAGGATAATTGTTAGAACTCTTAGGGAGGCCAACAGAACTCCGACTAAGAACAACGAATTCCAAAAAAAAAAAAACCCGAAATTCTGACCAACTATTACAAGTCCGAAAGGGGTATAAAATTTATCTGATTTTTTTTTTTTTGACTGGAGTTCTGGTAGCCCCCCGACTAGATCTAAATATAATTATAGTGACATTTGGCTCTGAGATGCGAAATTAAAAAGTTCTGGCCACTTATATTTTCGATTTTTTTTTTGCAAATTTGCGGCCTTGTAAGTACCATACTATCAACTTTAGAGAAAACATTCATAAGGATAATTGTTAGAACTCTTGGGGGGGCCAACAGAACTCCGACTAAAAACAAAGTTTTAAAAAAAAAAATTTGATCCGAAATTCTGACCAACTATTTCAAGTCCGAAAGGGGTATAAAATTTATCTGAAAATTTTTTTTTTTGACTGGAGTTCTGGTAGCCCCCCGACTAGATCTAAATATAATTATAGTGACATTTGGCTCTGAGATGCGAAATTAAAAAGTTCTGGCCACTTACATTTTCAAATTTTTTTTTGCAACTTTGCGGCCTTGTAAGTACCATACTATCAACTTTAGAGAAAACATTCATAAGGATAATTGTTAGAACTCTTAGGGGGACCAACAGAACTCCGACTAAAAAGAACAAATTCCAAAAAAAAAATTTCAAAAAATTTTAAACGAAAAAATATTTAACATTAAACCATAAATTATTTTTTTTGACCGGAGTTCCGATGGCCCCCCAACTAGATCTAAATATAATTATCTGAAAGTTTTGCTCTGAGATGCGAATTAAAAATGTTCTGGCCTATCAAATTTTCAAATTTTTTTTTTGCAACTTTGCGGCCTTGTAAGTCCGATACTATCAACTTTAGAGAAAACATTCATAAGGATAATTGTTAGAACTCTTAGGGAGGCCAACAGAACTCCGACTAAGAACAACGAATTCCAAAAAAAAAAAAAAACGAAATTCTGACCAACTATTACAAGTCCGAAAGGGGTATAAAATTTATCTGATTTTTTTTTTTTTTGACTGGAGTTCTGGTAGCCCCCCGACTAGATCTAAATATAATTATAGTGACATTTGGCTCTGAGATGCGAAATTAAAAAGTTCTGGCTACTTATATTTTCGATTTTTTTTTTGCAACTTTGCGGCCTTGTAAGTACCATACTATCAACTTTAGAGAAAACATTCATAAGGATAATTGTTAGAACTCTTGGGGGGGGGCCAACAGAACTCCGACTAAAAACAAAGTTTTAAAAAAAAAAATTTGATCCGAAATTCTGACCAACTATTTCAAGTCCGAAAGGGGTATAAAATTTATCTGAAAAATTTTTTTTTTGACTGGAGTTCTGGTAGCCCCCCGACTAGATCTAAATATAATTATAGTGACATTTGGCTCTGAGATGCGAAATTAAAAAGTTCTGGCCACTTACATTTTCAATTTTTTTTTTGCAACTTTGCGGCCTTGTAAGTACCATACTATCAACTTTAGAGAAAACATTCATAAGGATAATTGTTAGAACTCTTGGGGGGCCAACAGAACTCCGACTAAAAACAAAGTTTTAAAAAAAAAAATTGATCCGAAATTCTGACCAACTATTTCAAGTCCGAAAGGGGTATAAAATTTATCTGAAAATTTTTTTTTTTGACTGGAGTTCTGGTAGCCCCCCGACTAGATCTAAATATAATTATAGTGACATTTGGCTCTGAGATGAGAAATTAAAAAGTTCTGGCCACTTACATTTTCAATTTTTTTTTTGCAACTTTGCGGCCTTGTAAGTACCATACTATCAACTTTAGAGAAAACATTCATAAGGATAATTGTTAGAACTCTTGGGGGGGGCCAACAGAACTCCGGCTAAAAACAAAGTTTTCCAAAAAAAAATTTGACCCGAAATTCTGACCAACTATTACAAGTCCGAAAGGGGTATAAAATTTAACGGAAATTTTTTTTTTTACAGCATTTATTAATTTGCATTTATTTGGCCTATATCAGTATTACTATTTTTTTTTTTTTGTATTCTGAAAAAGATTGTAATAATTCTCAATAAATGAATACAAGCGGGGAAAAAAAAAAAAATTGCATTTAAAGATATTCAATTTTTCAAAGGTTTCTTTCTCTTTATCTTTTCCATTCATTTTATTTAGCATAAGGTTTCGTTATCGTTTTATTTTAATTTACGATATGTACATATACTCAATAAATACTTTTTTGTACTAAAATGATTAGGTTAATTATTCAATTTCCTTTCAAAATCATCTTTTTGATAGGTGCTGAATACATTAAATATTTAATTACTGATGCTTTTAGTTCATAACTTTTTTATATTAATTTTACTAACTAAATTACCTAAAACTTAAAATATGAAATGATTTTTATAATTACTGAAGTGCCCTTTAATTTTTTTTTTGGTTTCCGGTTTTCTAATTTTATTTTAACCATTATGCATAATAACTTTTTAAATCAATACACTTTTGAAAAAAATTGTAATAAGTCTTTGAAAAAGGAGTGTTTAAATGAACAGAAGTGATTAAACTCGAGATGGAGAAAAAATACATAGATAAAGGAAAGAGAGAAATTAATAGACAGAATGAAACAAGGCATATAACTAAAATTTTATTTAAAACACAAATAAATATGTTACATGTAATCATATATTTTTATAGTCCTGTAAAGGCACATCTTAGTACGAGCAAGCCCTCACACCATCACCAAGGTGTGTGCCAAGTGAGGGTCACCTGCATGCTGCTCTAAATAGATTCACACATACAGGCGGACTTAAAGTCATTAAAGGACTAGGTTTAATGGCCTAGGTAAGCAGTTGTTTAGTACATATGAGGTCCGTGACATGGTTCAGCAGAAAAAATTAAATTTAGTTCTTCCATCATAATATTGAATTCTGCCGTAAATTTTGTCTAATCCTCCAAGCTGGTCATTCCATGCCGGCCACAAATCATGTCCAATCTTGAAACCTAGGTAATTCAGTGTTGGCTCCAAATTATCTAAAACACTAAACATAAAGCTAAGTATCAATATATTCATATAAAAGCAACCTATGAAAGCAATAGTTTAGTACATACGATGGCCCGTGACATGGTTCAGTGGAAAACCCAAATTTAGTTGTTCCATCCTAATATTGGCTTCTGTTGTAGAATTATGTCTCATCTTGAAAGGTAAGTAATTTTATGTCAGCAAAGATGATTTCCAATCTTGAAAACTAGGTAAATTGTTATTGGCTCCAAAAATTACCTACAACATTAAATGTTAAGCTCAGTAAGAATATTTAAATTTTATCAGCTCAGTAGGCATATCTTAAAATGTTGTAACTCAATCATTAACTAATTTACCTTTCCATTAGCGTAAAGGAATCATTAATCACTATTGACTATTTACATAAGATACTGCATTACAACGTCTCGATCCGTGGTTACCATCCATAACATCTATGTCTAATCCTGAGAGTTAAGTCATTCTTTTTTTCCTCTTAATTATCTGGAACATTAAACATAAAGCTTAGTAAAAGTACCATCATACATTATAACTCAACCATTATTAACTCATTTACCTCTCTTTATGCACAGATGAATCTTTAATTACAATTATTATTTCCATAAAATATTGCACTACAAGGTCTCCACCCGAACATTATTTATTCGATCATTCCATTATTGTAATCATCGAAGTCCGATCATTTGATTATGACAATCCTTTGATTGTGCCTTTACCTGGGTACACAGTATTCCCCCAAACACTCTTCCTTGTTTGTTCTGTTTTAGGGCGTAGAGCATCTAGGTCATCAACGTCCGAGAACTCTTCCTTCATACAATTGTTAACACTTATTTCTATATACATTTTAAAGACTTATGTCTACTATATTATAAACTATCTTACATTATAAAAAAATACTAATTATATTATATACATTTAAGTATTCTACAAAAATGTCTTAACTCCTTACAAAGTAATAACATTAGAAAAGACTTTCTATTATAATAAAAAAACAGAATGAATATTTTATTTCTTATCAATTACAAAGTTAATATTAATGCGATCGACAAATCGCTAATCGACACCTCAACAAATGACACGAAAACAAATGTAATCGTAAACTTAATGTCCCTCACTTTAAAAAGGGTTGAAGAAAAGGAAATTGAGAAGGAAAAGGTCCCATCCCGCGCTCTTCACTTCAGAGGGGGCTGTCACTGAAGACTTCACGTTGGAAGCCCACGGATTAACGTAAAGGATATATTGTCAAGCAAGGGCAAGGAAACTAATTATTGAAAATTGATCAATGTCGACTCATGTAAGATAACCTGCTCACCTTTCTTCCTTATTGTTGCAATGCAAACATACAGATTATTGTTTTACAAAAATAATTAAATGAGGACATATTTCTTCTTTTCCAGTTACTAAGGATCGTTTTGGTCCTAAATCGTCGTATTTGAACCAGTGACTTCCAATGTATGTAAATGCGACATAGTGTCCGTCACCTAATCCAGTGCCGTATTTAATATACGACACTACACCTGCCAATATGTAGGTATTGTCTTGTACAACAACAACCTTAGATAATTGTTCTAAATTAAAATTATTAGATGAAATTTTAATGTTAAATGCATTTAAATAATGCTCATCGCTAAAAATGCTTGTATTAATTAGCAAATGAGTGCCATAAACTATTGTTCGCATGATGGTTCTGTTGCAATTGAAGCAATTTGTTTTTTTGTTTGTAATAATATTATCATTAACTGCATCTTGTATGTGATTTAATCCTTTTTTTAAGATTAAATCTACATTTATGGAGCACATAGTGGAGGTTCTTTTATAACTATAACCACAATTTTCACAATTATATGTAGTTATATAGCTGGGAATATCAGCTAGCAGGGTTTCCGCAAGATGCGCTGCATTGCAGTTTGCATTTAAAGATGAAACGTTTGAAATATATGTCTTCTTTGTGAAAATCGGTAAGTTGCATAAAATAATCGCTCTTTTACAATAATGATTGGCGGCGATTCTTCCAGTTTTCAACACATCCATAGTAAGATTGATAAAGTGATTTTTTTCAATGAAATTTATAATATTTTTTTTGTACGTATCACGCAATGCAATAGAATTCGCAAATATTTGAAAAATAGAATCAAAACCACATGTTTCTCTAATTGAAATTTTTTCACCGTTGATGGTTGTAGCATCACATTGGTTTCTATTTTTAAATGTAGGAATACTTGTAGCTTTATTTGATGGATCAGAGGTTCGAGTTAAATAATTGGATTTTTTTTTTTTTTTTTTCGGATCTCCATTTTTTTCTGATGTCTTTATCTTGCATCTCCAATTTTCAATTGTATTTAAAGAATTTTCTGGAACTTCTGACTCTTGTTTGAGATCTCTTTCATCCTGTTCGTGTAGATGTTGATCATGTTCAATTTCAATATTTCTATTAGGTTTATTACCTATCAATCGAATTCTACCTTCTAAGTATTGGAGATGGCTGAAAATAAATTTATCTATTCTTAGGGGTAACCTATTTCCAAAAAATCTGGTTTTGAGTTCCGCAAACTCAGCCTCAACAAATGATGAAGTGACAATTCGTGAACCGCGTTTAAAATTTTGTCTCATAATGGCCGTCCATAGTGGCAAATAACTCATAACAGATACCACCTTTATTGCAGCTGCGGGATTGTAATATGCGTTTACAACACTCCCATTTGGCAAATTATTTGCAGTTTCTTTGGCATTGTGTAACATAATTTTGGCCCACGTAACTGTAACAGTTTCTTCATCTAAATCTTCAAGATCGTCTAAATCGATATTTTCTCTTTTTTCATAATCGTCTTCTTCAGTATAAGGAACATCAATTCCATTAATAAAATCATTGATAATCCTTAGATGAGTTTCTGATAATAGTAATTGACTATTATCGTCTATTCCTATCTCCTCACTCAAAATGATAATTAGAAAAGATTTTAAGAAGTTGCTAACTTGAGTGAAATTTTCCATTTGATAGGCTAATCCTAAAGTCCTCAAATAAAACTGGCGGACTTTAGGTGCCTTTTTTCTCAGGCATTCCCATCTGGCAACCATACGTATAAAATGACTAACGTCTAATCGCATGTAGCAATTTGGGATTTGGCCACGAATATTATTGATAATATTGTAACAGGCTTGCATATAATGATGCAAGTCTTTACAATTTCCAAACGTTCGTGCGATCGCTAGCAGTATCGCCTTCCCAAAGTCTGTGACAACCATCCGAGGGATTGGTGCTCCAACTCTTAAAATTTCGGAAAAAAAATAACTTATAGTTGAAGCATCCTGTTTTGCTGAAACCATTTGAAAGGCAGGGAAATTACCAATGTTGGAAACACAAACACATTGGTACAGGAATAAATGAGGAGACTTTTGCCCATTAGGAAGCCGTAATTTCTTTCCAATGCTTCCAGTCGCATCGATTGTTAAGAAACAATTGTGATCACGTTTATGGGCATTCTTGTACATAATTTGCTGCTCCACCGTCCAATACATGCAATAAAATGGACTTAACCTTTTATTTTGAATAACTCCCTCTAACCTTGTACACTTAGCTAAATGTAAATTATATAAAGGGTCGGTATTATATAATTCCAAACGTTTTTCCAATTCTTCTTGTTTTGCTTTTCTTAAAACTGTCGCGTCGAATAAAATAGGTGGAATATCATCACCAAATTCCATTATTTCAGCTGCTTGTTTATTTCTGAATACACCAGCAGTTTGATGTCCGTCCAGCAGTGCTGTTGCGATTTTTTCTCGCAGGAATCTTCTTAGCTGTCCTTATGCGAAACTTCTGCTGAGAAACCCGTAAGGGTGCATTGGAATATAGCATCACATTTTTTCAATGGTTTGTTGTACAATCTACCAGTAAGTTGCGCATTGCATTCTTTACACCTGCCTCTAAAATGGGCATAGCATGTCGCGTTGCTACTAAGATAAACTTTAGCACGCTTAAAAGTAAAAGCACATGGCAATTTCGTTTGCTGCCATATTTTGTCGGCCAAAACATTTGACCACTGTTGCGACTGTAACGACATATATTTCCGTGTTAACAAATAAATAGTAAATGAGTGAATCATTCCTGTTCATACTAGTTCCATATAACCGGTAGTGGGATTATCTTTATTAGATGGCCATTTATTGTGTTTGAGGTGTGTTTAGCGCAAAGTCTTTTTGCTTTTTTTTAACAACGGACATATTAAGACAAGTAAGACATTATATTTCCAAACTCGTTATTGAATATACATTTCAATCTACCTGTAGAGTTAATTTAGAAATTTTTAAATGTATGCTCTTATTAAATATCGAATACTATAACCCCCCAAGTTACCCCAAGGATTTGTCTCATCAATCCTTCTAGTCTTTAATTATTACAAAGAATTTTTGCAATTTTTTGCATTTTGGGAGATACATAATTTTTTTCAGACACAACACTCCGAATCAAAAGTTTTACAATCCATAATTTGAAGAGTTTTTCTAAATGCTATAAAATACATCTATCAGCAACTCCGAGCCATAATTAGATTTTTTTTTTATTATTTTTCCCGTATTCTGGGACCACTGTGCGCCCACCATTCGTGTCTAGAAATTAATTATTTTTTATAATTTTCTTATATTTTGTCAGGAGAGTACGGCGGGTGAAGTAAAACCTCCCATCTGAAGCTTAATAACTTTCTCCGAGTCCTTAAAGACACATGGGGAACCCAAACGTCTTAAAGACAGAAGTATCCGGCCATCTTTAGAGATTCAAAAACGGTCGATTTACAGGCTCTTAACTCCGTAGCTATCTCACGGACAGTGATCCATGGGTTGTTTGCGATGGCTTTTAAAGGATATTAATCCTCGATGTCAAGAGTTGAACTCAGGCCAGCCCGGGGTTGGTCTTCCAATTTGAAATCTCCTGATCTAAACCGCGAAAATCATTTCTGAACCTTGCTATCAGCAATTGAATCGCTGCCTTACACGACTCTTTAGACATTAGACATTTAGGTTCGATGATAACAAAAGAATCCACATATTAGGCATATACGCTTCTAATATATTGAATTTTAGTTTTATACAAGTTATCGTTTTTGAGCTACACCGTCAAAGTGCTACACACGACTGGCCTCATACACGCACGTTATTCGGATTCAAGAGTGCATAAAAAGTGAATTATCGAAAAACAGGAATACAAATATTTTCACGATCGAAATAGTTTTCCTATATTTTATTCAACCACATTAAAAACTCCAGTTCGACTTACTAAACCATAAAATATATCCAACTCCGTAGCATCCATCGCTGTGGAATACCTGAGGACGGACAGAGCGATAATGAAGCATTAGTGACGCTAGGTTAGTTAGAGGAGTTGGAGGCCTCGTTAGTGACAACTGGTACAGGCCAGGTACTAACGACTCTCATTGTAGCTGAGGGACTTCGTTAACACTACGAGGAATCGAACATAGACCAACACGACCTCAGTGGTCACGATATCCTCCCTTATCTCTGCCTCGTTGGGGAACAAAGTCAATTAGATATAGGTGCGAAATTATTTCTGTCCATTCTCCTGTCACTTATATTCGAGCTCCTATTACTATAGGATCGCTTGGTGATATTAATATATCAGCTATTGTATGTTATATTTTTGTTTTGTTTTTTATTTATTGATTTAAAGAAATTAACAACTGTATTAAATCAATACAACAAGTAAATAGGATTGATATAAGATTAGAACACATGGTTGTCCTGTGAAGAAACTACCTAGTGGTAGCACTCCAATGTCTATTTTATGGTAGGAGGTCTCTTGACCATCTTCTTTTAAGGAGCCTCGGTGGATTGTCGGAAATAGATATGGAGGAGAGGCGCGGATAAGCGGGTTTGAGTGGGCAGGGAGTTTGGAATGAAAAGGGCCAAGTCTTCAACGACTGGGATATTTAGCTCTTTATGGATCATTTTATTGGTAACAAAGTATGGAGCATTGAGGATGTTTGTTATATGTTTACCAATAATACGTTTTGTTGGACAAATAAATGGAGGATTTCGTGGGAGTGGAAGGGAGGGGGAGATATATACCAATTCATTAGAAATCGTCCAATTTTCATTAATTTTGCCGCTCGAAATTTTGGATTTTCGAAATTTTTTGACCAGTTATTTTTTATCCTTTCGTGAATATAAAAACATAAATAAATTTTTTTCCGAGCCACTACTTTGAGCGTTGCAGAAGTTTTAAGTCACTTTCACGGGCGAAAACGTGTCGGAAAAATCTTTCTAATTCCTATATTTTATTGCTGTGTAAATATATACTAAATTTTAGTATGAATGTTATCTTTCACCACTATTATTGATGTCCAAATTGGGACAGATTGTAATACTACTCAATAAAAAATTGTTGTTGAAAAAAAAAATATTTTTTTAGATATCAAATGAAAACAAAAATTAACAATAAGATTAGGACATGCTTTGTATTTTTGTCCCCACAACTTATTATCTAAATAGTGGAGAAACTTGTTTTAAAAATTCTCGAAAAGAAATAAAAAACGAAATTTATGACGAGAAAAAAAGTATATAAAGGAAAAGAGGCTCATTTTTAATTATTTTTTCTTATATAACTTAGTCCTGCTTTCTGTAAAATTTCTAAAAAAATTAAAGTTAAAAATTTCTCTTATCTGTTAAAATAACGTTTTCTTTAAAAAATATTTACTCCAGTACTTTGTTATACTTAAGAACCAAACAAAATGACAATGATAGTATGGTGAGTATGGTGATGAGTATTTAATATAATTTTGGTCTTTACAACACGTTACCTAAGTAGTGAAGGAAATGGTTTAAAAAAATCACGAAAAATTACATCCATTGAAACCTTTGGCGCGCTATGACAAGGGAGGTTAGAAATGAATTTCACGCTTAATAATTTTTCTTTCCATAGCCATATCATTGCACTACTTGTTTTAGAAATTTTTATCGTGTAAGCTTTATCATTTTTTCAATAAAGGATTATTTTCCAGCTCAGTAATAAATATAATGAAATATCTTAAAACGAAAGAGTGAAAAATAATAAAAATAAAACAGATTATACCTCCATACGTGCTATAAGATACACTTAACTGGCTTCCACCCACGTGTAGCTAAGGAGCACATATATTTAATCTTATCTATATTTACTATCAGGCATAGGTCTAGATGCTGATGTTTCCGGTGTCTCGATAGATATTCTCGATGCGTCGAAAGATCTTCCTGCAAGATCCAGATCATATCCATACCCCAGTACCATGACTATTTTTTTTTTCTAACGCAACTCTTAGGGAGCCTTGCCTCTCAGTGATTTTGCAGAGTCTAATGGTTAAATGTCCGTTATTACCTTAATAAATCTGGTACGCGCAACACACGACTTTCACTTACCTCCGTTATTCATATCAATTCAAGAATTTTTAAACAAATTTTGTAACGGAAATAAATTGTTAAAGAATAATTTACATTGCATCACAATAGAAACACGTGTTTTATTAAATAATCTATATTATTATTATCTACAGTCTGTTTTATAGTATAACAGACAATCAGTTTGTTTTATCGGCCTTTTATCACGCTCCGTTAACTTTTACAATATTATGTATAAGATAATATTTTTTCTAAAATCATTAGCGTTCCAACGGTCCATCCATATATACATCCATTATACATGTATTTTACTGTTCTTAAGTTCAAAAACAAAAATTGCATTAAACAAATATTTCTGCAGTTATCTCTTTTAGTTAGATATCGTATTCGTTCAACTTATATACTTACCTGTTTTCAGCAATACTAATCAGACGATATGGTTAATTTTTTCGAGTCTACAAAATAAAGGTACTTTGAAGAAATTTTGAAATATCGGCATTTAAGCCCTATAAGACTATATCAATCAGAATGAAACATATACGATGTTAAAGCCCATTCAATTTTATATCCATATAGCAAGTTTAATTAAAATTGTTAGAGCTGTTTTTGAGAAAATCGTAAATAGGTACAAAATGCATGGTATAAAGTGGCTCTTCTGGTTAGATGATTTTGTTGCTGTAACATCTAGGGCGTATAGTTGCCTTTTATATGAAATTTTAGTTTCATAGCAATTTGTGTTTTTGTGATGGACTTACCACATAAAACACACGACACGGACACACACAAATTTTTGCGGGACTTGGTCATTTGGAATCAGGGGACCCTAAAACGCGTATTTTCGTTGAAAACTAGAATTCGAAAATTTGCACGATCACAATACTTTCCCTTACTAAATATTCCATATATAGGTAAGGGAAATTAGTGCTTTGGCTTGTGCAGTAGATGCATTTTTCGGAGTGAATAAGTTCTTCCGGATGTTTTATGACCCTCCAAATATTCCGAATTGAGTCCCGCCTACCTCTAGGGGTTGGGTCCCATACCTGTAAAAGGTGTCAGGTATAGGCGCTCCTTATCAGCGCACCGGGAGGTTAGCTGCGTTGCTAATTCCAGTTAGTGAATTTTATGTCATAAAATATTTCTGCCAACAAGAAAAACTACGTACATGGACCTCATCAATTTTTAATTAAATTGCAACCAAATAACACAGTGATTGATAAAATCAAGTTTCATCAGATAAAAATAAATATTTGGAAAGTAACGAAATGTACTGTGATTTTGTGTTTAAATATCAATGATTTATATTCCACCTTACAACGGTATTAAATATCACGTTTACCAATATCAGTCACCATTAGTCGATAGTTATTAAGAAAGCTCATCGTAAACTGTATTTAAAAAGATATTTTTTATTTCCTTAAGTAAAAATTAGTATATAAGGAGATAATACTTTATTTTGTAAATAACAGCAACAATAGTAATAACAAACTATTACAACATATAATTGAGAATATAATTAATTAATTGAAATTTTAATATATATATATATATATATATATATATATAATATATATATATATATATATATATATATATATATATATATATTGTTTGTTTAGTTCTTGACTGTTGATAATTTTAATTGTCTACTGTTCTTAGGCTTCAGTCAATAAATAAACAATTTTATTTATACAACGTTTCGAGAATTTATTGTTCTCATTTTCATGCAATTTGAGGTAAAATAGTGTCTTACTTAGACATGTGTGTATACTAGATTAATACTAAATTGTTCTTTCTAAGTTTATAGTATACACATATATCTATGTAAGAAACTATTTTATCTCGAATCGCATGAATATGAGAACAATAAATTCTCAAATCGTTGCATAAATAAAATTGTTTATTTATTGACTGAAACCTATGAACAGTAGAAAATTATTTATATATATAGACACACACACACACACACACACACACATCTATAATTAATATTTATCAAACTATACACAAAATTATTGCTATTTCAAAATACGATTATCATTCTCCAAATATTCTATTAAAGTGACCAAAAGTATTCTCATAGAAAAAGAATGAATAAAAATTAGGTAAAAATTTTTGTTTAATTTTATTAAAGCCTTTAATTCATATTTATTAAATCTACAATATATTTTGAACATAAAGGTTTTGTAGGACGCTGATTAAAAGTACGAATTAAGTTGTAATTTTTTAAAATATTTTTCGAGGAAATAAAATTGTTTTATAACATTCGTATAATTCCTGTTATGTAATAATAATAAAAAAAATTAAAAATGCACATTAAACCATGTCGAAATATAATTAAACATGGAAAATTTTGAATTTCAAATATAAAAGAGTAATTACTGTGCACTTGCATAAGTACAGTACAAAATGCTATAGAATAACAAAACTTAATGGCTTGTATTAATTTTTTTTTTTCCTAATCGGACCAAAATAAGGAAATTAGATCACTCATGTAGGGTACTTCTTCCCATTGGTTTGGGGGTATTATTATTATATAAGTATAGTATAGTATAATAAGCAAAAATCACTAATTAAATTTTTGCTTATAATACTCCATATATCTCTAAAAAAGTATCAATCTTTAATTAAGGATGATAATAATAAAATACTTAGATACAATATATTTTATTAACAATAAGTAAAAACTACATAAAACATTTTATGATAAATTAAACTTGGATTTTATATTTATAGAAATGATGTGAGAACAAAAGATTCATGAAGATGAAAGAAATTTTAAAGATACTTCTTTCAGGAAATCAAATCTGGAAATTTGTCCACTGCTGTATGCTAGCATCTTCTCCCTTAAAAAAACTTCTTTTTCCATACTTTTTTTACACGGAGCTGGAGCTTTACTGCGAAGTGCTATGTATGTTTCACATTGAATTTCAATCAATGTCTCCAAGAGATAGAAAATAGGGGGATGTGCAACTGAAAAACTTCCATTGAGTTTTGCATGAAAGCTTTCGCAACTATTGGTAGTGCGATTGATGGTCGCGGCATACTCGGCCCACATACTCGGTGGAAAAGGAGCTTCCTCCTCCAGATATGTATGGAAAAGGTAATCCGAGAATTGATCAATCGATGTTGTCACTGGTTTGCTGGCCATTAAGTCATCAGTGAAACACTCCATAACTTCCTCGGGTTTTAAAAAAGGTAATCCAAAAGCACACCTGAGAAAGTATCCCTCTTCAGAGTTCACATTTTTGTAGGACTTCGTAAGTCCTATTTTTTGTATTTTGCGCCACCAACTTTGGGCCAAATGGAATCGGCAAACCTTTATCATCGCTTTCGGCCACACTATTTTTACAGAAACATGAGTAGCTTCTTCAAAATCTATGAAAATTTCTTTTGGACTTAAAATAATCTGTAGGGCACAGCAATATTAGTTTAAGTGATTTAAGGCTTTGGTATACGAATTAGATGTTTTATTAGGCAATAGAAAAAAAACTAATGGAACATATCATTGTGATATCTATGAATCGTGAAGAGTTGGGTAAAATATTTCGGACAACTGCTAAACGTTCCATCCATGTATATCCTGTTGACCTCACATATTGCGGTCAAGTTGGTTTTCGTAGTAAAACCAATAATACGGCTTTCTAAATCATTTAAAAATAAAAACTGTTCACCTGCATTCGTTATAATGTCTATTTCATTCAAAGAATTTTGAGTTTCTTCACTACTCTTTGGTAATTTTGGATAATTTACACTTCTTGCATAATAAATATTTTTTATTATTAATTTTAAGTCTTTAGTTTCTAACTCAGGTATGTGGCCATTCATCAATTCTATTCGTATTAATTTAGACGGTCGAACAGTAATACTTTGTTCAGCTTTTCTTTTAACGGCATTGCTAATTTTTTGCCGAGCTAAAAGGTCACTTCCACATTTATCGTGATTATGATCGTTGGACTTCTCCTATATATCCATGTTTGAAGACAACTTTAAAAAATCTGGTGCGGGCAACACACGACTTTCACTTACCTCGATTTTAAAATCAATGAAAGAATTTTCAAATACAGTTAGAGATAAAAATACGTGAAACTATTAAGGAATTAATCAAATTGAATTTATATAGAAACATGTGTTTTATTAAAAAATCTATTATATTATTATCTAAAATAATCAGTTAGTTTTATCTTCTTCTCATCACTCTCTATTAACTTCTAAAAGCTTGTGTATGAGATGATATTTTTTCTAAAATCTTTAGCTTTCCAACGGTATATCATACATGTATATCACTGCTCTTATGTTCAAAAACGAAAAATTTCATTAAAAATATATTTTTTCTGTTTTCTCCTTTAGTTGGGTATCGAATTTATTCAATTTATATATTTACCTGTTTTTCATCAGCGCTAACAAGATAATCTAGTTATTATTATTGAATCTAAAAAATTAAAGGTACTTTAGAGGAAGAAAATTTAAAATATCGGCATTTAAGCCCTGTCAGACCATTTTTATCCAAATAAAACCTACATGATATTAAAGCCCATTTAATTTTACATCGATATAGCGAGTTTAATCAAAATCGTCGGAACCGTTTTTGAGAAAATCGAAAAAAGGTGCAAAATGCATGGTATAAAGTGCCTCTTCTGGTAAGCTCATTTTGATGAAAAAAGTTTTGTCACGTCTCGGGCGTATAGTTGTCTTAAATATGAAATTTCAGTTTCATAGGACTTACCGTTTCCGCCCGGGAGTTACCACAGACACACACACAGACCTTTTTGCGGGACTTGGTTATTTGGACTCAGGGGACCCTAAAACGTGTATTTCCGTTGAAAACTGGAATTCGAAAATTTTCACGATCGCAATACTTTCCTTACTATATATAGTAAGTGAAAGTAAAAACACTTACATAAACTTCGACAACACGTCCAACGTTGAACATCATCCCTTAACATTTTGTGAAATCGAAATTTGAATCCATCTTCTAAAATAATTGTTCTGCCTTTCTCGCCAAGCATGGTCTCCATTCTATATAAATTTACTAGCTACACTTCACAACACTGCACAATCGAGACACAACACGAAACTAACAACTTATCTTTTAGAATACTACCTAAGAAAGTTTAGTAAAACCTTTTGGTTTTCCCTTAGATGGGGTTTTCTGGGGTAAGTATGCTTTTAGTTTTCCCCAAAAAAATTTATGTTAACTGAGATAAGCCTTCAGAAACCTTTTCCTTTGTTCTTCTTATTATAAAATAAAAATGTTCGAAAAATGTAAAATAGCAATATATATTAAACGGATTGAGTATTTAATATATTGTGTAAACCTACTTTTTGTAAGTATATATGTATATAAGTTTTCTACTGTCTTAGGTTTCAGTCAATAAACAAACAATTTTATGTATGCAACGTTTCGAGAATTTATTGTTCTCATATGAGTGATAGATGATGTCATTTTTATCACCTATTAATTATTGTATGAAAATATTAATGTTCTATTTTTTGTTTTTCCACTGTTAAGGCATGGATATGAGATCAATAAATTATCGAAACGTTGCATAAATACAATTATTTATTTATTGACCGAAACCTAAGACCACTTTCATGGTTCGTTGGAGAAATCCATTCTAAATATCAGTCGGGCTATTTCTCCCTAAATTGTTTCTTTATATTCATTACGCATGTGAGAGAAAAACATATTTATTTATTTATTGACCGAAACCTAAGACCACTTTCATGGTTCGTTGGAGAAATCCATTCTAAATATCAGTCGGGCTATTTCTCCCTAAATTGTTTCTTTATATTCATTACGCATGTGAGAGAAAAACATGTCGAGGACATAACAGTCAACCTAGTGGAAAACTATTGACTGAATATTCGGAAAGTTCTTATACGTTTGAAAAATGAATTTTTAAATTGAATTTCTTTTTTTTACATATAATAATAAAAATGGATCAATAATAAAAATATAGAAAAAATTGATAACAATAAAATAGTAAAACCTAAAAAAAAAAACTATAACAGATTTTTACCAGAATGAAAATAATAATAAAAAAAACAGAAATATATTAGATTTTACAAATTATGCGATAGATACATAGATGATAACTGCAAGAAATAAAAATATATACCAATACCATAAAATGCAATTGATACCTCATCTATCCAAAGAAATTAAGAAAACACTAGTTGAATTTGATTTGCCACACATAAAATTAGGACTATATAACCAACCAAAAACGACTAAGTAATCATTTATCAAATATAAAAGATCCAATTTTGCCATATGAAAAACTAAACGTTATATATAAAATGAATTATTTGGATTGTGATAAGGTATACATAGGAGAAACCTCAAAAAAGATAACTAGAATAAAACAACATAGCAATAATTGCAAAAATAGTAAAAATATAAAAACCACAGCATTGGCACAACACAGTATTCAACTTAACCATAATTTTGATTTTGGAAATAGAAAAAAATTGTTTTAATAGAAAAACAATAGAATCTATATACATAAACAAAAATATAAAAAATACAATAAATTATAAAACCGATTCAAAACACCTAAGTTCTCACTATGCAGATGCAATAGAAAAGTTAAAATTGTAGGATTGCATTGTTGACCTATTTAAATAACAATTCAGTGTACCTTTGCAGTAAATAGGATGACCCTAATCCATAAGGAGCCAAAGAATATGTGAGGTGGGATAATTGTTGTTCCCTGTTCGTTATAATTTTATTTCAAAGACAATTTTTACAACATTTTTAATTAAAAAATGGATTTTTAACTTTTAGACAGCTCAGGTAAATAAATAAAAAAAAAACTTATGTAACATTGTTATTTAAATGTTGTTAATGTTTTTAATTTATTATATGAAATAGTGTATCTTGATGTTAATTATTTATGTATTTTAGTGAGTCCTGATGATGGGGAAGGCCTCCGAAACGTTGACTCGTTAAAGTTTTACTGTGTTAAATTTTTTTTGGAAGAAATAGAAACCTAATATTTTATTTATATCAGTTGAAATCTTCCTTTTAACCTGTTTTTATTTTTAATATAAAATTTTTATAAAAGTTTTTAATATAAAGTTTTTATTTTTAATATAAAATAAAAAGTATTAAGTACACGTTTAATTTTATTCCTAATTATACTAAAACATTTCCTTTTATAAGATAAGAATGATCTTACTAACGTAACAAAAGAAAAATCTATATTCTAGGTTTAATAACTTTATTAACGTTAATGAATGAGATATATTTGTGCTTCATGTAAATTATACCAAAATGGAGATCAATGTCTCTTTTGTACGAATATCAATATCAATGATCTCTAATTCTCTAAAATAAAGTATGAGGAGCTACTGTCTGTATCGTTTTCTTTTATTAATTTCTCCTCAATCGAAATTTAATCTGTTTCGTATAAGCATAAATGAAATAAAATGACCGTATTTCTTGTAATACCGGTATTATGACATTAATGTTTGGCGAAAAATAGCACATCGAACCCCGGAATGCCATCTTACCCATGCAATTGATTATTGCCAGGTAAAGCATAACAAGTTCAGTTTAGAATATAAAAAAATACCAAAGAGGCTCCTCAAAAAAAATTATAACTTCACCTTCTTCTATTAAGTAATCTGGGAAATGCGGAGAATACAACATCAACAAAATCAAAACTCAAAATGAAACTAAATGTACTGTAAATGTCATCAGGAAAAACCACAATTTAATAAAATAATCGAAATACACTAGAATCGCGTTCTCTCGCAAATTAATTTCCTTATTTTTTGTTATGTAAGTATGTTATGTATCTTTAATTGTTTTATTTTTGTTATAGTATATTGTATTCAATTTCATTAGTTTAAAAATAAAAACTATTATGAAGTATTTTTTATTTTAATTCTTAGCGAAATATATACATGTGCATGTGTGTATTATCAATTCTATACAAGAATTTCTCATTACAATATTAAAAACACCGAGAAACCTTGTCTTAAAACTTAAAATGTGTCTTGTTTCTTTCCTTTCATGCCTATCTTGGCCTGAAGTACGCAAAAATATATCGTTTAAACATATTTGATTTTTTTTTAAAGATTTTACAAACGCCTCTTGATTATTTTGATATGTCTCCGAACTATTCAAGCTGTATTTTGCCTTCTAAACCTGGGTGTACTGATAAGCCGTACCATAAACCTAACACCTTTTTCAGGTACCAAGCGGGACTCAACTAGGTTTCTGTAAAACCGACCCTGGGACTCAATTAGGAATCTTTTTGCCAAACGGGACTCAATTCGGACTCACCCTTTTGAGCTCGGTTAGTATCGGTCATTAATCTGTGGGTTGGATTTGGACCAATTTTTTTTAATGTTTCTATATCTTTTCATAGTGAATTTATCTTGTTAATTTAATAATTTTTATTTAATGGTAACTGTGATGAGTGTTTATGTAGTTTTGTATTTTTTTTTTGGGTGTCTTAAATTATGTCGACCTCTCAATTCATTACATGTATTTTTACCTACGTTGTTCTATAATATAAATTCAATATAAATAATAATTGTAGTTATTGGTACATGCTTTTGTGAATTCCATCCTATATCATTATTCAATTTTATAAATTAGGTTGATTTTATTGAAAGAGTTTTCTGTGTGCTTTGGAAGCATATTTTCTGCTCTGTATCTAAGTAACAATTCATCTTAAAAAGAAAGAACACATCAACACAAATACAGCTGTATTTCGATAACAGAAAACGCAAATAAACCAAATCAAACTGACTGGGTTGTCAAAATCAATTAAATAACTATTAAATAAAGATATAGTTAAAAAATGCTTAAAGAAGTTCGAAACGTATGTTTTAGATTGAATAATGTAAAAAATATGAAATTGTTATTTACAACAAACGGTTAGTTTTATCCCCTCTTTCTCACTCTCCATATCCTTTTACAGCTTTATATATAGTATAATATTTTTTTCTATATTGAAATGTTATAACACATGAAATAAACATGAAGAGAAACTGCCCATTGGCAGCACTCTTTGGTAGTGAGTCTAAACAAGAAGGTCAAGAGGTCATCTTCTTTAAACAAATAATTGAATATAAAAATCATTAAAAAAAAATCAGTACTAACTATAGAACAATATGTTTTAGCCTCTTACGCTTATAAACTGTTTACGTTAAATCAGCTTTGAAGTAACTTTTCCCTGAAGAAATTTGTACTTAACTTGTAAATGAAAGTTGATATGCTAGGCACAGTCAAACAGTAATGCATCAGATCTATTGGTGTCCATCTTGGATAGCCACTAACTAGTCTCAAGCATTTATTCTGCAATATTCGTAATTTTTCATTTTTTTTTTTTTTTTTTTTTTTGCAAGTAATCTTAGGAAACTGTTTTAGGATAGCGTTGGATTTTAGGGTGATTTGAGAAATTTGGTTACTCCACGATAGGTTCTGATCAATAATAACCCCAAGGTTTTTTACAGAGATGTGGTATAATATAATGATGTATACATATTCATAGGTGAACACCAAGCTAGTGAGGAAAACATGTAGAACGTCAATAATCATATTATCGATTTAGCATAAGCAAATTCGATGTGGCCTGTAAAGCTCACACTTACAAAAAAATGTATTTCACAACAACTAAAACAGAAACATATTGAGAAGGAAAATATTTTTGCTTGGAGTGACAATATTGAAAAGAAATGCTTCATAAAAAAGTAACGCCGAGAGTTTTATAGTTCTAGGACCTATTTGTCTTTCTTCTGACCTTGCTACGAGTTTATTTACACCTAAAGAATGGAAACAGAAGGACATGACCTGAGGATATGTCTCCAGAATATAAAACTCCCGTGTCGAAAAATAGTCCTTCATATCACCAATGTCTTTCTGAAGATATTCTCTCCCTTATGGTCGTATCTTTCAGCTTTAAAACATTTTTTACAGCTTCTTATTTTTGTAGATGTAATTCATTGACACAAAAAAATTAAATAAATAATATCTAGTTCTCGTTTCAGAACTCCCATTCAATAATAATGTGTCATCGTGTCAAATTTAAAATCGAAGAGAATTTATTTTTTATCTTTCTTTGGTGAGATTCTATAGCCTTCTTATCAGCCTGTAAATTTATCAAAGATTAATAATTGGTATAAATAATCTTAATTCAGTCTGGTTAACAGTATTTTAATTTTTCCGACGTTTCAACTCAGACATGGGACCATCATCAGAGCAGTAATGAGCTATTCCAAGCATACATACATACATCCCTGACGCTACAGCCCCGATATGGGGCTTGGCCTCTTCATTAAATTTTCGCCATGTGTTTCGGTCTCCTGTGTCAAACAGTCCTACAATCTTAGTCTAGGCCACCCTCTGCCTCTCTCTCGGTAATGATTTCCCCCCAGAAGACGTTTTGGAACATCCTTACCACTCATTCGTGCAACAGGACCAGCTCAGAAAAGTCGTCCAAGTTTTTTTTAGTTTAACAATGTTGGTTTCCCGATACAGCTGGTATAGTTCTACATTTTTCCCAGTTGTCACCCTGAAGGGTTAAATTATTTTTCGGAGGATATTTCTTTCTCTCTGGCTTTTATAAGGGTCCAAGTTTCAGAAGCGTACAAGAGGACTGGGCGGATTAGCGTTTAATAAAGTAGGGTCTCTGTTCTCCTATTGATAAATCGACTTCCGAAGAGTTTCCTGTGTCCAAAATAGCTCCTGTTGGCATTAACAATTCCTTATTGACCTCTGGAGCAAGATTATTATCAAATTAATCTTCCTTCTAAAATATGAAGGGAACCCTTCAACTGGAAGCGCTTTTTTGGTGCCATGTGTACGCGCATATATTATATTCGAAGGATAAACTCCATAAAGATCCATAAACTCAGTTTATGCTTGTTTATAGAGCCTATGCTTGGCATCGCTCATTACTGTCCTGATGATGGTTCACATGTTTGAGCCGAAACGTTGAAAATTAAAATATTGTTATACTTTATATACCTTATTATTTCACCTATTATAATTTTAGAAAATGAAATGTATTAAAAATGGTGAACATAAAAATAAATAAAAATTTCGTGTGCTAAACCGACGATAATTTTAAATTACCTCCGTTGTTGAAATGAATCAAAAACACTTTTAAGTAAAATTAGATTTGAAAACAAATTAAAGGATTTATTTTCGATGGAAATAATCTAACAATAGGAATTATCTACAATAATTACTTAGTTTAAACCTCTTTTTATCATTCTCTAGTGTTTTCTAAATGGCGACTGGCACAGTTCTACTTACTATTGCTCTGTTAGTTTCCTTTCTCATGATACTGCTGAAATGCTTCAAACTTGTAATCGTGAGTGGTTGCACTGATAAACACATTAACGAACACATATCACGAGGTGAGTGGCAATTAGTTCGATAGACAACAATAGACTGGTGGCCGTCCTAGGCTGGAGATAAGTCTCGGTCGGCAATATTGACATTTCCGACTTCGTAACCTAGACGTTCTTCATATAAACTTTTATTTTCTTCCTGTTAGACTTTATTTTAATATATATATATATATATATATATATATATATATATATATGTATATATATTTTTTTTTTCTCGAATGTTTTGTGTGTTTTTCTCTTTTTCTAGGACATTATTTTTATTTTACTAAATCAGAAATGTTCATTTTGTTTTACGTTTTTTATGTATATGTACATAATGTAAATAGTTTAGTTTTAAGATCTTTACGTTAATTTTCTATTATTAGTAATTAATATAAGTCAACATAATTTTTTTTCTTCTTTTTATTTTATTTTTCAATTTATTTTTATTTAGCTCACAATATAAGAGGACTTTATATTTATTTTTTTTCTATCGTATTCATCATGGATTTAGACAAAACTAATTTAATGATGAATCAGGGGAAGAAACGCCATTCTCTGAGATTAGCGAATCAGATTCCCAATATTTAACGCGACGCCAGAAACGCCACAGGAATAACACTGGGTCCGGCGGTAATTCGCTAAACAAAAAAAAAATAAATCGGCCAAGTCTAAGCAACCGCCAAAATCAATTCCTTCTCCGCCAAAAACCCGCAGCACCACTGCAGTCAACCACCTTGAATCTCCAGCGCCGTCCACTTCAAACGCCACACCACTTTCGACTTTACCTTCTTCTATTATCAACCATTCCGCTTCAGTCAACATTGAAAACCAGCCTCACGGATTTTCTGATCCTGAGCCACCTCCTATCTATGTATCTAATATTAGTAATTTTATATCGTTTGGTGATGAAATCGCCGCTCTCATCGGACAACCGAACTTTGAATGTTTCTCCCGAATAAACGATATCAAAATTAATACAACCACAAAAGAAAATTACAAAAAACTTGTAAGTTATTTGAGCTCAAAAAACTACGATTTTCACTGTTATCAGTTGAAACAAGAGAAGTCATATCGAGTGGTTTTACGCGGGCTCCACTCATCTACTCCCACTGAAGCAATCAAAAGAGGTCTGGAAGAAATTGGTCATCACGCACGGAACATTTCTTCAGTGACACACCCCAGGGAAAAATATCCCTTGCCATTTTTTTGTAGATCTCGAACCAGCCGGTAATAATCCGGAAATATTTCAGGTGAGAAGGCTGGTGTACTCATCTGTCCGTTTTGAAGAGCCTAGGCAAAGAACTACTATAGTCCAGTGCACCAAATACCAAACCTTTGGACACACAAAATCTTATTGTTACCACCCGGCTAGGTGTGTTAAGTGTGCCGGATCACATGCCTCTGACACTTGCCAGAAATCTCAGACTGAACCAGCAAAATGTGTTCTTTGCGGGGAAGGCCACCCGGCTAGCTATAGGGGTTGTGTCGTTCACAAAAGCCTTCTTCGCCAGAGATCACAAAATCCATCAGTACAAAGAGTGGATCAGAAGATTCGTCCTCAGGTACCAGAGATGAATAATTTATCTGATTTTCCTGAAATTCAAAAACCTGTCAATAGGATCGCTCCACAGCAGCCTGCCACACCTGCAACCAAAGTTCTTACTGAAGAAACCAGGAAATCTCTCTCCGATGTCACCACTCCAAGGAAGCAACCAACTATAGTCAGGCGCCCCCAAACTCCCAATTCAAGCCTCCGGTCTCCCGTCCTAAACCACTAGTTTCCCGTCAACCGATCCCACCCCATAATCTACCTTTACAGGTGAAACTCCCTCCTGAGAACCCTACAAAAATTCCTGAACGTCCTTATGATCCACCGAATCACCCAACTTCCATTATCTCAGCGGACTGAACAGATTCGTACCCCACGGCGAGTTCAGCCCCCAGCCAACAATCCTGAACCAATAAATTATCCACCCCATGTATCTTATCCACATCCGTACCCAAACCAAGATCCTTCCAATATATACTCCATCCTTGAGTCCTTTCTCTCTGATCTTAGAGATACCATCAAACCACTAATCACCCTTCTCACCAGAGTCCTTTCTCAAGTCCCATTTAATCTCCAACGATGAGTGTAAAGCCCCTAGCGATTATCTTGTGGAATGCTAATGGCCTGCATAACCATCGTGACGAACTGGACTTATTTCTACATGACAACCACATTGACATAGCACTACTTACTGAAACTCACTTCACACAAAGATCAAATTTTTACATACGTGACTACATCACATATAGATCTGACCATCCCGACAACACTTCCCATGCTGGATCATGCATCCTTATTCATAAATCTTTATCCCATTCCCTGATTCCTTCTACAACTGATGCCATACAATCAACCTCGGTAATCATTTCAACTCGTCCTTTCCATCTTACACTCTCAGCTGTATACTGTCCTCCTGGTAACTCCCTTTCCTCTAACCAACTTGAAACCCTCTTCCGATCCTTAGGACCGCGCTTCATTGCTGGAGGAGACTATAACGCCAAACACCAACGATGGGGTTGCCGTACTTCCAACTCCCGTGGTAATGTCCTTTCTCGAGTCTCTACCTCTAATTGCTATTCTATCCTTTCTCCTACGAGCCCAGCATATTGGCCAACATCCCTCAAAAAACGTCCTGATACCCTTGATATATTTGTTTCCTCTCAGATATCTTACTCCCAATCCACAATCAAATCCTAAATGATCTGTCATCTGATCATAGCCCAGTTTTACTTTCCTTGCACTCGAGCCTTGTTCCTAAACCCACCATTCCCTCTCTGATTACAGGTCGAGTGGACTGGGACGGATTCAGATGTGACTTGGAAACCAAACTGAACTTAAAGATCCCACTTAAGACTAAACTTGATATTGATAAAGCCGTTGACCATCTGACTGACTCAATTAGCAATAGCATACTTGACAACACTTCAACCATTACTACTACTAACTCACAGGAGACTACCTTGCCACAGCACATTCGAATCTTATTAAGGGAAAAACGCAGGGCAAGATCGAAGTGGCATAGGACTAGATATCCATCAGACAAAACTTATTATAATAAACTGACTAACAGACTAAAATCAGAAATCAGAAAAATAAAAATTCAAAAACTTACTCAACTTCACCGAAAAACTTACGACTACAGACAGATCATTATGGATGACAAAAAAAAAAGCTACTAAAGTTCAAAAACTGTCATCCACTCCTAACTGATTCCCGTATCTGGACAAGATCTGATGAAGAAAAGCCCAGATATTCGGTCAGCACCTTTTTAGAACCTTTAATCCACATCCAGATATCCATAATCCCGGGCACACTAACTTTATAGAAGATGAATTAGATATCCCACTCCAAATGGTCCTTCCTCCTAAAGCGTTCCATTCTTCGGAAATATCTAACATCATTCGGAGTTTACCATCCCGCAAAGCTCCTGGGCATGATCTTATAACTTCCCATATTTTAAAACTACTTCCTCGAAAAGCTATCCTATATCTCACTTATATGTACAATTCCGTACTCCGTTCCACATACTTTCCTGCTTCCTGGAAATTATCCATTGTCAAAATGATACCCAAACCTAAGGAACCGCCAGAAAATCCATCTTCTTACCGTCCCATCTCACTTTTACCAATCATGGGAAAAATCTTGGAAAAGATTATACTGAAACGCCTGTATCCCATCCTTGATACTAATTCCATAATTCCTCATCATCAGTTTGGATTCAGAACGCCCCACTCCACTATCCAGCAATGTCATCGTGTGGTGGACGTTGTATCGTCTACATTGGAGCGCGGCTTGTATTGTACGGGAGCCTTCCTCGACGTGTAACAGGCCTTTGACCGAGTCTGGCACCCAGGGTTGCTTTACAAGCTCCGCAAATTCCTCCCCCCAACATACTTCCTTATTATCCAGTCCTACCTCACTGACAGATCCTTCAAAGTCAATAATAATAATTCCTATTCATCCGTTTTTAATCAGTTTGCTGGTGTTCCTCAAGGCAGTATCCTAGGACCCATTCTTTACACAGTTTATACAGCTGATATCCCTTCCCATCCTAACACTTTCCTTTCTACCTATGCTGATGACACTTGTGTGTAATCAGTCAATACTGATCCAACTATTGCCTCTCAAACTCTAAAATCCCACCTCAGAGACCTTGAGGTATGGTGTCAGAACTGGAGAATTAAAATTAATGCCAACAAATCCAACCAAATTACCTTTACCCTTCGTCGTAAACCTATGACATCCTGCCCTACTGTCTCCTTCAATAATACTCCTCTTGTTCCGGTTGAACAGATCCGATATCTAGGATTGCACCTTGACAAACGCCTTACTTGGAACCCTCACACAAGACTGAAACGACAAGAAACTGCATGACGTCTTCGACTTCTTCAACACTTACTAGACAAACGTTCTAATTTTCCACTTAACTACAAAAGATCATCTACATGACTATCATAAGGCCGATATGGACTTACGGAGTGGAGCTTTGGGGCTCTACTAAACCATCGAATTCTTCCCGTATCCAATCCCTACAATCCAAAATCCTTCGTAAAATCCTAAATGCTCCTTATTTTTTCACCAACAAACTTATCCATAAGGACCTCAACGTTCCGCATGTTGCTGATTTGGCCCGATCTAGATACCATTCCTTTCATGACAAACTTCATTCCCACCCTAATCCTCTTGTTTCAATACTTTCTTCCTCTTCAATTCCTGACAATCCTCCGAGGCGTCTGAAAAGAAGATGGCCTCGAGACCTTCTAGTGTAGAAAAGTTACAGGAGTGCTGCCATTGGGTAGTTCTTCTTCAAGTTTGTATCACGCCATTTAACTTTTGTCACATTTACTTGTTGTACCTTGAAGTACAGTTGTAAATTTCAATAAATGATGTTAAAAAAAAAAAAAAAAATCATTCTCCATTACTTTATATGAACTTGCAAATAAAATAACATTTTTCCGCAAATCTATAGCTTGCAAGCAGCATGTTGTAGAAGCATAATTATTACAATATTCTGAAAAACTTCGTCTTAAAAACGTTTAGACCCTATTCTTCACTTGACATCACCATATGCGATTTTGTATATAAGATAGTATTTTTTTCTAAATTATTTTGCTTTCCGAAAGTATATTATACATCTATATAGCTATTCTTGTGTTCGGAAAAAAAACAACTTATTTTTGCGCCTTTCTCCTTCAGCTGCTCATCAAATTCTTTCAAAATATATATCCACCCGTTTTTTTATATACTACATATGATTTTGGTTTATTGTTTTCAACACTGAATATTTGTGAGAGACCAAAAAAAAAATATTATCCCTCCTCAAAATCTGTAAGCTTACGTTTCAAAATAAGTAGAATAGCCAAGTAGAAATATGATTTTGGCTAGAAAAAGGTGGGGTAAATTTAATTTTTAGGCACGAGTGTTTGTACTGCTTCCCTCATTTAAAACCCAAGTTTTCAAACTTTTCACCCTTGTGCGTTTCCCGCCATCCTGGAAAAACCTCTAAAAAAAATCACTTTTTTCAGTTTTTCCCTTCTCTCTTCCTGGACATTTTAGAGCAAACTTTGACATTAGCAATTTTAAAGAACGATAAATTGCCTACATGTTTGGCATGTAACATGTTGGAAAATTCGAAACACCTGCTGATATACTTGGGCGTCAATATTGGGAAAACTATCGAAAAATGTCAGAATAGTCGGTAGTTTCGCTTCAATAAGTATCTTAGTGTGCAGTTTATTAAAAAATACTTTGCCATATTATTTATTGTTTTTTATATTAGTTATATGCCTTTAAACAGCTATTGAAACAAGATAACCCTAATATAGTTATTTAAAAATAATAAAGCATTATGTAATAATTTGAGCCTTTTTTTATTTTTCTAAGCTCTCTCAAATATCTATAAATATTAATTTAATTGATATAATTTTAAAAAATATATACCCTCAATAAACTACTTCGATAAAGTATTTTGGCCCACGGCGAATACAGTAAATCCGACAACTATTTATCAGATCCTGAACGGTTGCCAGCTATCAGCTCCCAAATACAGGTAGATTAAATGTCACCTTGCTTGTCTCCTCTTCATTAAATAACAACCTTTTTCAACTCCGACACGGTTGTAGTTTCGTTACAAAACGTTTTTTCAGGGATTTTATTTATTTACTTTTTCTTATACATTCACTGCCGATCAAAAGTGACCTATAGTTTACACCAATAAATCGTGAATAATCTGAATAAAATACAAGTATTTTATTATTATTTGTATTTAAAAAAACAAATTTGCTAATTAGGTGTAAGAAAGATTTTTTAATATAGTAAAAACAAGAAATGATAAGATTAAATATAATTATAACTGTGCCTTCTAACTTAATTAAAATAAATAAGAGTTAACGATTTGATTTTTGCGTCAGGAGCTTTTATTTACAGTCTGGTAATCCCCTAGAGAATAGAAGTAAAGGAGAATTGAAAAGATTAATTTTATTTGTTCGATGAATATTAGGCCGCTCTACAAAAGAATGGATAACTTTTTTTAAAAAAAATATTTAATTTCCAGACATTGCAACGTTTCAGCCTCTAAGGCCATTTTCAAGCCTCTGTAATCAAATTAAAAGTTTTTTATGGCATTTATACATTTTTAACATCTAATATCAACACATAAAAAATTATTTTTAATAAATACTTTACCTACCATGCATATTCATGTTACTATCAATTCATTTCACCGCTTATTAGCAGTGTCGTCATAATTTTTAAAAGTATCATTTTTAAAAAATACCTGTTTTCAAAAATATCATAATATATTTCGCCATTAAATCAAAAAAGGAAATCTATTTATTCAAAAAGAATTTTTTTTTATCATATTACTTAACAGTTTTCGGCCGTCTTGTGGGTGTTCTCATGCGCGACTACCTTGGAGTGGGGATGTCAAAAGCTTTATATCTTTATTCTGTCAATAGTACTTGCATACAAAGTGTTCAGGTTGTCTACGTCTGTTTGTTGGTACACTGAGTTTTCTAATTTTTTTTTGTTATATATATTGATTCAATGATCCATCCTCTTATTTATATTATCTTCCCTATGTAGGACCGATATATTATTAAAATCAAAATTGTGTTAATACTTATTGCAGTGTTGTGACAGACCTGTAGCCAATTTCGATTTTGCGCATTTCGAATTACATATTTGTCTATGTTGTTGTATTCTCTTATGAAGCCATTGTGACGTTTGTCCATAATATGACTTATTCTCACAATTTTTACAATTTATTTTGTATATGACATTTGTCATCTTTTGTTTTGGTATCTCGTCTTTGTTTTTACTATAAATTGTTTCTATTTTATTTACCGTTTTTTCCCGAATTTAATTTCGGTTACATCATATTTTTTAAAAGTTTTTTCTACATTATTAGTTAAATTTTTTATATACGTAACCGAGTAATATTTTTTAGGGTATGTGTTGTAAAATTGATTGCATTCTTCATTATTTTCTGGATCATTTATTTTGGTATCTTTTTCCTTTGGTTTGATTTTGTTATCTATTTTAGCGTAGATATTCATCGAACAAATATTCAACCAAAAGAACACTAAAGCCAATGATGAGAAAATTAACTTTATTCTTATTTTGATTTATTGATTTCTCGATTGCCAAAGTTGTAAGAAGTTCACTGCACAGGTACGTTTTGTATTTTCATTAAAGAACGGTTAAAAAAGATGAATTTTCAATTGAATTGCGCAGTGCAATATACATAATTCACAAAGAGAAAAAATACCAGCGCCAAAGTGCCTGCCGCAGGAAAATTCAAACAGATGGAAATCATAGGTGTTCTCAAACTTTTTTCCGGCACTTTTTTTCTTGAACCAGTAATTATAATGTCTTATATAATATTATAATATATGTAATATGATAAGTAAAATAATGTTTTTGAGTTATGAGATGTTACGGATTACGGTCAAAAATGGTTAGAAAATATTATGAAACTATTTAACTATCGTTTTGACCTACGTTGCTGGTCTGTCAGACTAAAAAGAAACAAGATATCGTGTAGGTATTGGTGAAAATTAACAGAATTAGAATTAGTGAGTTCAATTGAGATAAAAAAATAAACTTAAAGAAAGTTCTAAAAACAAATAAAGAAATCAATTAATTTATCAACGTAAGTAAATATATATATATATATATAAATATATTTTTTTTTTTTTTTATTGAAATTTACAACTGTACAAAAAATACATCAAGTAAATATGCTGTAATGTTATAACACATGGAATGAACATGAAGAGAAACTGCCCATTGACTGCGCTCTTTGGTAGTGAGTCTAAACAAGAAGGTCTCGAGGCCATCTTCTTTTCAGACGCCTCGGAGGATTATTAGGAATGGAAGAGGAAGCAAGGATTGAAACTAATGGATTAGAGTGGGAGTGGAGTTTTTCGTGGAAGGAGTGATACCTGGTACGGGCCAAATCAGCATATGGAACATTAAGATCATTGTGGATGATTTTATTCGTGACAAAGTAAGGAGCGTTAAGGATTTTGCGAAGGATTTTGGATTGTAAGGATTGGATACGGGAAGAGTTTGATGGTTTAGTAGAGCCCCAAAGTTCTACTCCGTAGGTCCAGATAGCCCTTATGATGGTCATGTAAATGAGTCTTTTGTAGTTAAGTGAAAGGTTAGAGCGTCTGTCTAGTAAGTGTTGGAGTAGCCTAAATCTTCGGGCAGTGTCTTGTCTCTTCAGTCTTGTATGCGGATTCCATGTAAGTCGTTTGTCAAGCAGGAGTCCTAAATATCGGATCTGTTCAACCGGGATAAGCGGAATATCATTAAAGGACACTGTAGGGCAGGATGTCATAGGTTTCCGACGAAGGGTAAAGGTAATTTATTGGAATTGATTTTAATTCTCCAATTGTGACACCATACGAGTAAATATTGAAATGAAAATTCTGGTCCGCACAACATAAAACCTTTTCTTACTTCCTTTGTTAAGAACTTTTTAATGAAGCTAGAGTAGAAAAATGTTTAAAAAAATTACATGGAGTTTCGATGGAAACATATGTTTTAGATTTAACAATACAAAATTGTTATGTACAATAATCAATTAGGTGTGTGCCTTATTCGTCACTTTTTTACCTTCCCCAGCATTGTATCCAAGATTTTATCTCAAATCTTTAGCCTTCCTATTCCTATGTTCGAAAAAAAACAAAATATGTTTCCTTTTTCTACTTAAGACGTTATTTTATCAGCGCTAATAATAAGATATGTTTATTTTTTTCGAATCCACAAGATTTAAGTTACTTTCTTCTTCTAGTGGCGAAACAGGCCGTATAGGCCCTTGGCCTCGTGGTGTAACCTCCTGAGAGATTACACTCACGTTTCTCGATGTATTTTATAGGATATGGTCATCATTCCCTACGCCTAATTTTGTGAGGGCCACCGTTTGGCGGACGGGTCTCACATACCAGGGGGAGAGGCTGAGTGAATCTCCATTTAATTATATACTAATAAACACCGCGCCGGTTCTGGGATTCGAACTCACGACCCTTAGCATGAGAGACTAACTCGCTAGCCACTAAGCCACGTGCTCATGATAAAATTATTGTTTGTTCTGGCCTGTAGTACGCGAACCAACCTGAAGAGCAACTGTAATTCAGGTGGAAGCCCCTGAGAACCCTAATGGTTATGGAGCTAAAGTATACATACAACTCAAATATACAATGACCAAATAAACACCTAGCAGCCGAATATCTTTATCTATATAGCCTCTATGGTTTTTCTATTTTCTTTATTCTTAACTATTTCTAAAATTTGTGGTCTATTAAGATCAAACTTATGCTTTAATTTTATGCTCTATTTTGTGATAAAGCTGTTGTATTATTTTTTTAAATATTTTTTATTTATTTTTATTTATATTTTTGCTGTTGTTAATATTACTATTATATTGTTTTGTTCTAGTAGTGACTTTTTTGGATGTTTCGCCTATGTAGTATTTATTACAGTCTAAACAATTTATTTTGTGTATAACATTCAATTTAATTTTTAGTACTAGTGAGAAATTTTTGTAGTTTGTTTTGATTATAAAATCCTAATTTGATGTTATGTAAGTTATATGTTAATAGTGTTGTTTTTTTTATTTCACTGGTAAGTTGTAGTATAAATTGCATTTTGAAATTTTTTTCGATATTTTTGCTCTTATTTATTATTGGATCTTTATTATTTGGATTATTATCATCTGCATGATGATTTTTCGAAGAGTCGTCATACAAATGCCTTAAGAAACAGAATATGCATGGTTATTATTAATCATGTAGAGAACAATAACAATAATAATAATAAAAATTAAAAATAAATAATACAAACTTAATCCTAAAATCACAAATTATATTTATTTATTTGATTACAGTTTTAGGAGACATATACAACTACAAAGGTTAGAGGCACCGTGGATTCGTGTCGGAGTTTTAGAATGTTTACAGAATTGGGGCGTTTCAGGTAACCTCCTCTTGCCAATAGAAATTTCAATGTTCGTGCTGGCTCCACATTTTCTGAAAATTTTGAGCTACGTAACGGAGTACCACAAGGGTCTGTCTTAAGCCCTACCCTTTTTGACATTGCTATTATTGATATAAGAAATTTCACAAATTAAAAAAGGTTTAAGATATTTTAAATCCTTTATGGAAAAAAATTAAGATATCATCATAATAAAAACAGATAAAACTAAAAATTAGTATTTATTCACAAAAATTTTAATGGAACTTAATGATAAAATAGTCATCAAAAGATAACTAATCAACGATAGAGAACAAAAATGAAAGTACGCCGTTCGGTTCTCGCCCTGATTCTTCTGAATATTTAGTTGCTACTTGCTTCCAATCTCCAAGTTAGATGTCGAACCATCTCATCGCTCAATGAAAGGAGCGGATATTGAGTTCCCTTCCGAAATCTTGATGAGGAGGAGGAGGACGAAAAGTATCTTTAGTTATTTCCCTTTTATAAGGAATATAAAACAAAAAAATTATTTAGATGTAGCAGAAGAGCCCTCTCTTCGTTGCAAGACAAATCTACAGAGGCTGGAATAAACGATCTTGAAAAAGGTTTAATCATAAAAAAAAATGTGTTAAAAATTTTGATAAGAATAATTGAGGTTATAACCTGTTCTGTGTTTGCAAAAACGTCTTTTTATTGTTAATTTGTTTGTTGAATAAAAAAATCTGGTGCGGGCAACACACGACTTTCACTTACCTCCATTTTTAAAATCAATGAAAGAATTTTCAAATACAGTTAGAGAAAAAAATACGTGAAACTATTAAAGAATTAATTTAATTAAATTTCTATAGAAACATGTGTTTTATTAAAAATCTATTGTTTTATTATATAAAACAATTACTTAGTTTTATCGGTTTTTTATCACTCTCTATTAACTTTTAAAAGCTTGTGTACGAGATAATAATTTTTCTAAAATCTTTAGCTTTCCAACGTTATATCATACAGGTATATTACTGCTCTTATGTTCAAAAACGAAAAATTGCATTAAAAAAAAATATTTTTTTTGTTTTCTCCTTTAGTTGGGTATCGAATTTATTCAATTTATATATTTATCTGTTTTTAATCAGTGTTAACAAGATAATACAGTTATTTTTATTGAATCTACAAAATTAAAGGTACTTTAGGGGAAGAAAATTTAAAATATCGGCATTTAAGCCCTGTCAGACGATTTTAATCCGAATGAAACCTAAATGATATTAAAGCCCATTCAATTTTACATCGATATAGCGATTTAATCAAAATGAACGGAACCGTTTTTGAGAAATTCGAAAAAAGGTGCAAAATGCATAGTATAAAGAGGCTCTTCTGGTAAGCTCATTTTGATGAAAAAAGTTTTGTAACGTCTCGGGCGTATTTGCCTTAAATATGAAATTTCAGTTTCATAGGACTTACCGTTTCCGCCCGGGAGTTGCCCGAGAGACCTTTTTTCGGGAATTGGTTATTTGGACCCAGGGGACCCTAAAATGTGTATTTCCGTTGAAAACTGGAATTCGAAAATTTTCACGATCGCAATAAAAAAAAAAAAAAAATCTTTACCTCTACAAGGGTCTTGAGCTCAGTACATATCGAGATTCGTTCGTTCCTGTTTATAGGAGTAACAGTAGTGTGGAAGGTGGTGATTAGGCCGAGATTTGTTAGCAATTCCGTCCTGTAGGGATATCACTAACAAAATTGTATCGAGTGGTTACGCTGGTTTTTAAGTAACAGTGGACTGTATGTGATGGAAAGAATGAAGAAAAATTACTGTATTGACTATTATTATAGTAATGAATTTTAATGAACAACGATTACAATATATATGACATACTGTAAGGTGGACAGTTTATGCCTCGGTTATTTTCTTTCTTCATTTCTTCTTCCTCTCCACATCTCCTCTGCCATGGTAGCCACTGCTATCTAATCCTGCATGCTTGGCTAATAAAATTAACTATTTATAACTATCTATAAGTTGGACCTGGATTTATTATACCTGTCCTCACCTGCACAGGGTACCTGTTAAAACTAGTTTGATTTAGTTCTATTATTCTACCAGAAATGGCAACACTTGAGTAATGGGTACAATCACTTCACTAAACAGGCCGAGATCACACTCAGCCGCAAGGTTTTTCCCCATTTTTAAGCACTTTATAAAGGCTGGGTCTGCCCTGAGAGAGTTTCCATACCCTAGGGTCGCCCCCTGTAACAACTAAGTAGAATAATAAATAATATTCTACCTGAGTCAGGATTCGAACCCAGCACCCGAGGAACAATAGACTAGTGTACTTTTTACAAAAGTTGATTTATTTATATGTATATTGCTTTCTTATTTTGTTTGTGCATACATACAACTCAATCCAAAATACTACGAAAAATTGTTCTTGATACACAATTACCTATCCCAACATTAAATTATAAAAAACCTCGGAGTCACCTTAACCAGAACCTATCCTGGAATAACCATGCATCTGAAATATCCCGAAAAGTCATTTCCATACATTAACAGCTGGGCTCCGCGGATCTTTACCTTTAAAAACCCGTCAGATACATGTTTCCTCTATTATCTTTGACTATGGTTGCCTGGTGTATGGTGGGCTTCCCGATAAACTGGAAATCAAATTAAAACGTTAAATGAATTTCTTTATAAGATTTATTTTTGGAGTCCGTAGACTTGATCATATTTCTAGCTATTAAACCGAGTTAAAGACATTTAGCCTTCTGTTCGACAGCAATATTTCCATGGTTTTTACATTCACGACAAATATAACACGTTTCATTCATTGACCCATAACCACTCAAATCAACTTGTTTGTTCACTTTCTTCCTCACTGCTTCCTGGCCAACCCCCCAAAAATACTTAAAAGTAGGTGGCCAAAGGATCTCAATTAACTATGACTTAAAGTACGTAAGAAATTCATTTGCAAGACCCTGATCTGGAAAAATAATATATCACATTTGCTATATGTGTAGCAAAACAGTTGCGAATATAAATCATAATAATAATAATATTTCTTTCGATCGAATATATATTTGTGTATGTTTTTTTTAATGATCTTTAGTTTTTATTCAATATGAGGAAATATTCGTTATTAATATATCGATTCATGAAGAAACTTTTTGGACACTACGGTCCATATTGTCTAGGAGTCACTCTTAATCAAAATCTGTCCTGTAATGAACATGTATCTGAAATATCCTGAAAATCCATTTCCATACTTAAACAGCTCTATGGATTCCGCGAGTCCTTACCTTTAAAAACCAGTCAGCAACTTGGTTTCTCTATTATCTTTGACTACGGTTGCCTAGTGTATGGAGGACTTACCGATGAACTGGAAACAAAATTGAAACGTCTTATGAATTGTTTTATAAGATTTATTTTTGGAGCCCGTTGACGTGACCATATCTCTGGGTATTATACAGAGTCAAAGTGGCTTTATCCTTCTGTTCGACGGCAATAATTCCATGGTTCCTACCTATCCCAAACTTTAAAAAATCGAAAACCTTTCTATATAACTGAACTCCTCACCCTCCGCTCAGACATCCATTCGTTAAACACTAGAACCGAATCAATCAATATTTATACCCCATCACATAAAACTGCATCCTTTCTCGTTCGCTCCTCATTATTTTGGAATTCCTTGCCTATCTCTATCCGTAAAGCCGTCTCTCTTCTTTCAAACAACTCTTCCAATACCTCCTTGAATCTCAATCTTCCGTTCTATTGTAAATATAGGTACTCTGTAGTATAAATATGTGTATATAAATTTATATATATAGCAAAGATATATAAATTTATCAAATCTGACGTCAAAGTAACTAGACAATAGGCAATTTTTCGTTTTCATTGTTCTTGTTCTAAGGGGACATGGTCCCAGAATAAAGATTTTTTTTTTAATTTCATTTCATATTCTGGTTCAGGTTTTCTTTCAAAGCAAGCGGCCACGATTCATATCCGTTTAGACGAGAAGATATTAAAGCCCATTTTATTTTACGTCGATTTAGCGAGCTTTATCAAAATCTTTTTATGTATTTTGTTACTTATTTTCAATTATAAATCTTTGTAATTGAGGAAGACAAAAATTGTAATCGAAATTAGAAGTTTAGCGTTTAAAGATGCTTAGAAACCGACTACAAATAACATGGGATTTATATAACATTTTTCTAAAATTATCCTTCTGGAATTGTTGACATTCGAATATGTAACGAAAGAGGTCATGTTTAAAGGAAGAAAGAGAGGTGGCTATATAGTATACGAATTACAAAAGAATGAGGAGCGAACGAAAAACGATTTGTGAAACGATGCAGTTCTATGTGATGGGTTACAAATATTGATTTGGTTCTTTTGTTCAAGAAATATATATCAGAGCAGGTGAGGATTCCCGTTATGTAGGAAGGTTTTCTATTTTTTAAGACTTGGGAAGTATAAGAACCATGGAAATATTGCCGTCGAAAAGAATATGCTCACGTCTACGGACTTCAAAAATAAATCTTACAAAGAAATTCATTTTACGTTTTAAATTGATTTCCAGTTTGTCGGTACGCCCACCACCAGACAACCGTAGTCAAAGATAATAGAGGAAACAAGTTGCTGACGGATTTTTAAAGGCAAAGATTCACGAAATCTATAGAGCTGTATATGTATGGAAATGGATTTTCGGGATATTTCAGATGCATGGTTAATCCAGGATAGGTTTTGGTTAAGTTGACTCCAAGGTTTTTAACATTTTAACAATATATGAGCTATTCGATTCACCTATATTCTGTCTATAAAAATTTTATAATATTATATACATCTTTTATATACATAACTAGCTGTTGGCCGCGACTTCTTCAACGTCAATGTCTGTTATTAAGTTCGCGATTAAGAATTTTTCATAAAAATTATTTTAAAGTACTATGCGAAAATGATATTTTTAGTTTTATTTTCTTGTGGCCGAAGAACATACTGATTTTCTCCACAGCCCGATCTTGACAACGCGACATGTAGCCGTGTGAAAAGCATTCTTGACGTAAATCAATTCATACGTGTTTAAATGTTTGCCCCTGTGATTTATTAATTGTTATGGCAAAAGATAACTAAACGGAAAATAGAATTATTTTAAAATTAAAAGGTAAATCGAATTCCGAATAACAAACATATACTTAACTTTGAAAAATTAAAATAAATATTGAATAAATAATATGAGGCCACATAAACTTATAAAGACACGGAAGGTTGATTTTTAAGGAAATGGATAAATAGCTTATGCATAAAGGAAGTTGTGGATTGGGATGTACAGGGGTAACGAATTTCAAAATGAAGAGGCACAAATGACGAAGAATCTCTTAAAGGAAGCAGTTCTGTGAGAGGGAATGAGCAGGTTCAAAGGCTGGAATCTTGTGTCGATAGAGTGGACAGAGGAAGGTTGGGTGAGGATGTTGTTGATATAGAGGGGTTTTTGATAAGACGGACAGAGGAAGGTTGGGTGAGGATGTTGTTGATATAGAGGGGTTTTTGATAAGACGGACAGAGGAAGGTTGGGTGAGGATGTTGTTGATATAGAGGGGTTTTTGATAAGACGGACAGAGGAAGGTTGGGTGAGGATGTTGTTGATATAGAGGGGTTTTTGATAAGACGGACAGAGGAAGGTTGGGTGAGGATGTTGTTGATATAGAGGGGTTTTTGATAAGACGGACAGAGGAAGGTTGGGTGAGGATGTTGTTGATATAGAGGGGTTTTTGATAAGACGGACAGAGGAAGGTTGGGTGAGGATGTTGTTGATATAGAGGGGTTTTTGATAAGACGGACAGAGGAAGGTTGGGTGAGGATGTTGTTGATATAGAGGGGTTTTTGGTTCTGAAGGATTGGTCGGAATTTATAGTAGGGTCACTTTAACTCAGAATTGTAGTGCATCGATAATTTAAAATAAAAAAATATACTTTTACGTTAATTAATATGGGGGCGATCTACTCTTCTTACTCGAAATTAGAGGTATCAAGTTTCGAGATAGAATTTGTAATATTAACTAGGACAGGAAACGGGTGATGCGTATTTAAAACTTTCCAAAACTGTCTGAACCAGTCGGGACTAGAATGTTTGAAAAATAATGAGTTGTTGAATGTTTTGAACAGCTATTTTACAACGAATTGCAAACTAAAATTCCAAATATATTGTCTATGAATATATTTATGTACTGTCTGTATGAAACTCCTTCATAATTGATAAATGCACATATGTTTCTAAGCAAAATATATATTAATTAAAATCATTCAATATTCTACATTATCTTTTCATTGACAATAAGTTGTTTGAACCCGATGTGAAGGCAATGTGAATCTACCGTAAAAAAAAAAAAAAAATAATAAATAGGCTAACCTTCTGAAATCGAACTGGTAAACTCAGAGGTGTTAGCGGTTCTCACTTGTGGTTTTTACATTCACTTACCTATATATGAAATATATTGTAAAGGAAAGTATTGCGATCGTGAAATGCTGAAATTCCAGTTTTAAACGGAAAAGTCGTAGCATATTGCAATTTCATACTTAGGACAAATATACTCCCGAGATGTTACACCAACTCTTTCTCCATAATAGATTGACTTGAAGAGCTACTAAAGCGGCACTAATGGTTTTTATTCAGCAAGTCCATGTAAATTTTACTAGGCTTGAATATCATGAAGGTTACATTCTGATATATATATATATATATATATATATATATATATATATATATATATATATATATTTTTTTTTTTTTTTTTCTTTGAACATAAGAATAGTAATACAGCTGTTTAATATAACTTTGGAAAATTGTTATATACAAAGTTGTGGAAAGTAACATAACGTGATCAATAGATCATAAATTTAAGTGATCTTAATATTCTATAAACTTGTTTTCAATTCTGACTTTATACAATTCTTACAATCCAAAATCCTTAATGCCCCTTTTTTATGTCACAATCAACTGCTCTATAATGACCTCAACATCCCATTTGTTGCATACCTAGCCGTAATAGATATACCTCTTTTCATTGCAAACTCCCTGCCCACACAAACCTAATTGTCCGTAATCTATCTTCCTTAGATATTCCTCATAACACTCCGAGGCGATTGAAAAGAAGGTGGCCTTGGGACCTACTGCCTTAAAATAGTGAAGAGTGATCTACCACTGGGTAGATCTTTCTAAGGACATTTCTTCACCCTGCATATTTACTTATTGTGATGTACAATAAAATAAAAAAATCTGGTGCGGGCAACACACGACTTTCACTTACCACCATTTTTAAAATCAATGAAAGAATTTTCAAATACAGTTAGAGATAAAAATACGTGAAATTATTAAGGAATTAATCAAATTAAATTTCTATAAAAACATGTGTTTGATTCAAAAATCTATTATATTATTATCTAAAATAATCAGTTAATTTTATGTTCATTTCATCACTCTCTATTAACTTTTAAAAGCTTGTGTATGAGATGATAATATTTCTAAAATCTTTAGCTTTCCAACGGTATATCATACATGTATATTACTGGTCTTATGTTCAAAAACGAAAAATTGCATTAAAAAATATTTTTTCTGTTTTCTCCTTTAGTTGGGTATCGAATTTATTCAGTTTATATATTTACCTGTTTCTCATCAGCGTTAACAAGATAATCTAGTTATTATAATTGAATCTACAAAATTAAAGGTACTTTAGGGGAAGAAAATTTAAAATATCGGCATTTAAGCCCTGTCAGACCATTTTTATTTAAATAAAACCTACATGATATTAAAGCCCATTAAATTTTACATCGATATAGCGAGTTTAATCAAAATCGTCGGAACCGTTTTTGAGAAAATCGAAAAAAGGTGCAAAATGCATGGTATAAAGTGCCTCTTCTGGTAGGCTCATTTTGATGAAAAAAGTTTTGTCACGTCTCGGGCGTATAGATGACTTAAATATGAAATTTCAATTTCATAGGACTTACCGTTTCCGCCCGGGAGTTACCACACACACACACACACAGACACACACACAGACCTTTTTCGGGACTTGGTTATTTGGACTCAGGGGACCCTAACACGTGTATTTTTGTTGAAAACTGGAATTCGAAAATTTTCACGATCGCAATACTTCCCCTTACTATATATAGTAAGTGAAAGTAAAAATAATAATTTTAACAACCGAGGTAAGTAAAAATTGCGTTACGCGCACCAGATATGTTTACCTTCCTTCCATTCCTTCTAGTGGCGCTTGGGCATCGTGGTGTAATATCCTCTGAAATTACACTCACGTTTTTTTATGCATTTTGTAGGGTAGGGTTATCACTCCCTATGCCTAATTTTGTGAGTGGCCACCATTTGGCTGACGGGTCTCACATACCCGGGGAGAGGCTGTGGGTGAATCTCTATTTAATTACATCCTTATAAAAGCCACGCCGGGACTGGAATTCGAACTCACGACCTAAGCATGAGGGACTAGCGCGCTAGCCACTCAACCACGCGCTACGCTTAGATATTTTTACAGTTAGCTTTAAGTAATATCCGACAAAATATAAAATTTCTAGTATTTCTTTGGATATTAGCATATCTTTGGAGGTCAAAGAACTACATTTAATAAACACTATGTATAAATATAGTGTTGTTTATCACTAAAGAAAAAGTTGACCTCGTCTTCACCTGGAAGTTTATTATTAGGCTCATTAACTTTAGAAGAAATATGCTGATGGCCAAGAAATTTGAATTGGACTTAACGTGATTTTACCTCCATTTGGCTAAAAGAAAATACGAGTCTTTCAAATGAGTCTTTATATTTTTTTTAGAACTCGCTATATCGATGTATAATTTAATAGGCTTTAATATCATGTAGGTTTTATTCTGATTAAAATCGTCTGACAGGGCTTAAATGCCGAATATTTTAAATTTTGTTCCCCTAAAGTACCTTTTATTTTGTAGATTCAATAAAAATAACTATATTATCTTGTTAACGCTGATTAAAAACAGGTAAATATATAAATTGAATAAATTCGATACCCAACTAAACGAGAAAACAGAAAAAATATATTTTTAATGAAATTTTTCGTTTTTTAACATAAGAGCAGTAATATACATGTATGATATACCGTTGGAAAGCTAAGGATTTTAGAAAAAATATCATCTCATACACAAGCTTTTAGAAGTTAATAGAGAGTGATGAGAAGAAGATAAAACTAACTGATTATTTTAGATAATAATATAATAGATTTTTTAATAAAACAGATGTTTCTATATAAATTCAATTTGATTAATTCCTTAATAGTTTCACGTATTTTTATCTCTAACTGTATTTGAAAATTCTTTCATTGATTTTAAAATCGAGGTAAGTGAAAGTCGTGTGTTGCCCGCACCAGATTTTTAAGATATCAAATAAAAAAAAAATTTACAATAAGGTAAAAGACATGCTTTGTATTTTTTATCCCCCACTACTCATTACCTAAATATCGAAGACATTTTTTTTTTAAATTCTCATAAATGAGACTTTTAACGATATAAAAGTATATAAAGAAAAAGAGACTTACTTTTAATTATTTTTTCTTTTATAGCTTAGTCATAGTCCTAGCTGCGGTAAAAAAGTTTTTGTATATGAAAAGTTGACGAAAATTCGTTATAGCAATGTTTACACGGAAATATCTAAAAAGGGGAGAATTAAAAATTATTAAATTAATACCGATTACCTATCTATACGATGATTTTAAATTATATAAATTTAGTTATTGAGATTAAGCCGGTCCCGTAGTTATAAAATTCTCTTCATTGTTACAATAACGTTTTCTTCGAAAAAATAAAGTTCCTAAACGCAGTCTTATGGTGCATCTAATCGCTAAGACCTCCTTTAAAAATTTCAAATTCACAACCATAGTGTCACACACACGATGACCAGAAAAGTTAGTGAAATAGTACTCTCTATAGATAGACTTATATAGATTAAAACTTTTAACTTTTCACACATTATTTGGTAACATAGTTATTATAGGGTTAGGATTAGGTTATTGGAATAGGTGCTCAACCTCTTGGTTATTAGCACCGAATAATTTTTAGTGACAGATTTTTTTTCCTATTTTCTTCTTTTTATTTATTTAAGTTACGGTTTTCCTCATTACAGTAACCCTGCAAAGGGTGAATTTATTTCTACGCGTACCATCTTGCGATACAACGCGTATTTTTATTAAATAATATAAATTATGTTACAGAACATTAAGTTATATAAAAAATAAAATAAGTTAAATAAAACTAATAAATATAAACTGATAAATTAATCATTTGTTATAACGAATTAACAAAATAATACTAACTAATTGACTAAACAAAGAAACCAGTAACAAATAATAAATAATTCATTTGTTATAACTACTTAACGAAATAATACAAACTAACTAACTAATTGACTAGTATTAGTAACAGTGAAAGTAAATAAAATAAAATTAATAACGAGTTATTGCCTGTTGCTGTTTCTCTAATTCTGCTTAGTCCCCCGGTCCACAAATTCATCAAATTTTGAAAAAAAATTATTCATTTATTTTTCCTTATTTTTTAAATTTATTTATTTTTCCTTATTTTTTTTTTTAAATTTATTTTATGTCTTTGACACGTTCTGAATTTGTGAATTTATTCCAATTTTTTATTTTTTTTTCCTTATAGTTTTAATTGTTTCACTAGAGTTCTTCAAGCTCTCACTCAACGATCTTGCTAGATAAAGTTTATCGAAAAGTACATGGAATTTGTGGCAGTTCTCAATTATATGTTTTATTGAGAGAGGCGCTCTACACAAGTCACACATTGGTTCGGGCTGCCTGAGGAGATGTGCGAGTCTGCTATGTATAATATATAACTATAGTTAAAATATAACTAAATTACCGCATTTTGAAAATTGAATTTAAACAAGACATGTTAAGAAAATTGTATTTTTCCCTCCACATTTCTTGCCTTTTTAATGAACGTTCGGTGTTAATAGGTCCATTGTAGAAAAGACTAAGATAGGAATGTGAATCTTGGTGACCCAATTTACTTTTTTTTTTAATAACATTTTTTAGATGTTACGCCACACCACATTATAATTAGTTGAATGCTTTGAATTCTTTTTTATATTTTATATCTTACACTGACTACTCGTGCCCACTAAAACCTCTCTTGCCTTGGCTAAAGATTCTTTCTTTTTTCACTATAAATATCTTCATATCCTGGTTCGTGGTTTTGTTGACAATTTGACCTAATTTTGAAACTAAACCGGAGACATGAACAGGAAACGTTTGAAAAACAAAGCCCACATAAAGCAATTCTTTGGAAAAAAAAAAACAACTTGCTTAAGAAAACACATAAATATTGTTTATTACAAAATATCGAGGCAGTCTTAGTACCAAGTTCGCTTTTTATAGTTACTGCTGGTGATCTATGGTACATTTTTTGTAATAATATGTATGTACATAAAATGTATATTGATTTATTCATTGAAGACTTCAGAGAATAAGTAGCGGATTCAATTTTTTATTTTTTATTCATACTTTGATACGTTTTTTTTAACCACAAATTCTCCCAATAACTACAATCAAGCCATAATGACTATGGATAATGTCTAAAAAATAAATTATGTGTACTATTACATGATGAGAATACATAAAGCTCTAGATTTATAACATGTATGCTTTATTTTGCCACATTGAGCTCTTGTTTTTTGTTTGTAGTTCTGTAGGTTTTTTTTTTTTTTTTTATTGTTTCGGTTAAAAAGTACTGGACTCACATCATCATTAAACTTTGTATGAGATTTAATTGTATATAATGTGACCAAGACAGTCTTTTTTCAAATAAAGATATATTCTATTCTATTTTTCTTTTGATATAATTTTTTCTTTACTGTTTCAACTTTAGAAATTTTATTTATTTGACTTACATATATAAAAAAATATATAGTAAGGGAAAGTATTACTATCGTGAAAATTAACTAAATTGAGTTCGTTAATTATCAGGCCGATTTGCAAAAGAAATTCTTGGATATTTTTTTTATTTTTTTATTAAAACACTTTATTTATTCCAGTATCGCGACGTTTCAGCCTCTAGGGCCATTTTCAAGCTTCTGTAATCAATTAAAATCTCATTGCATTTATATATTTCCAACAATTCAATTACAACATATAATAAATTATTTTTAATAATTATGTCACCTACCATGCATATCCATCTCAATTATCTTTTAATTTTACCGCTTTTCACCAGCGTCGTCATAATTTTTTTAAAATGTCATTTTTCAAAAAAACCTGTATTCAAAAATATCATATTATTTTTCATCATCCATTGAAAAAGTGGATCTATTTATTCAAAAAAGAAAAGAAACATTTTTTCCAACTTACTTAACAGTTTTCAGCCGCCTTTTAGGTGTTCTCATGCGCGACTGAACTTGGGGTGGGGATGCTAAAGGATTTATATATTTACTCTCTCGATAGTACTTGCATAAAAGGTGTTTAGGTTGTCAACGTCTGTTTGGTGGTTAACTGATTTTTCTAAATTTTTTGTTATATAAATTGATTCTATGATTCTCCGTTTATTTATGTTTTCTTCCTTGTGTAGGACCGAGATATTATCAAAATCAAAACTATGTTTATGTTTATCGCAGTGTTGTGACAAACCTGTAGCCAATTTTGATTTTGTGCATTTCGAGTTACAGTTTTGTTTATGTTGCTGTATTCTCTTATGGAGCCACTGCGACGTTTGTCCATAATATGATTTATTTGCACAATTTTTACAATCTATTTTATATACATTTATCTATTTTTATATACATTTGTCATCTTTTGTATTGGTATTTCGTCCTTAGTTTTAGTATAAAGTTTTTCAATTTTATTTACAGTTTTTTTCCCGAATTTAATTTCGGTTATATCATATTTTTTAAATGTTTTTTCTACTATATTAGTTAGATTTTTTATATACGTTACTGAATAATATTTTTTAGGATATGTATTGTGAATTTTGTTGCATTCTTTATTATTTTCTGGCTTATTTATTTTGGTATCTTTTTCTTTTGGTTTTATTTTGTTATCTATTTTAAAATAATTCGTAATCAGATTTAGTTCATTTTTTTTAATATTATTATTTTTTACATCTATTATACCATCTTGAATTTTTTTATTATTATCCTGTAAATTTTTAATGTCAATATTTTGTCCATTGGTACTATTGTCTTCATTCATTTTATTTTTGTACCATAATTTTTTGACCATTTTCATGGGATACCAATTTTGTTTTAGTATGTCAAATATTATTGATTTTACCTTATCCATGTGGTTGTTATCAGTTAGTATCTTTGCTCTATTGATCATATTATTTGCTGTATTAATTTTTTGTCCCGTACTATGATTGCTATGCCAATTTAATAGTATGTTGCTCGTTATCGATTTTTTGCACCATAATGTACTTAAAATGCCAATGTTGTCTCTATTTATCTCTATATCTAAAAATCGGATTTTATTATTAAGTTCTAATTCTTTTGTAAATTTTATTTTTAGGATAATAATAAAAAATTCAAGATGGTATAATAGATGTAAAAAATAATAATATTAAAAAAAATGAACTAAATCTGATTACGAATTATTTTAAAATAGATAACAAAATAAAACCAAAAGAAAAAGATACCAAAATAAATAAGCCAGAAAATAATAAAGAATGCAACAAAATTCACAATACATATCCTAAAAAATATTATTCAGTAACGTATATAAAAAATCTAACTAATATAGTAGAAAAAACATTTAAAAAATATGATATAACCGAAATTAAATTCGGGAAAAAAACTGTAAATAAAATTGAAAAACTTTATACTAAAACTAAGGACGAAATACCAATACAAAAGATGACAAATGTCATATATAAAATAGATTGTAAAAATTGTACAAATAAATCATATTATGGACAAACGTCGCAGTGGCTCCATAAGAGAGTACAGCAACATAAACAAAACTGTAACTCGAAATGCACAAAATCAAAATTGGCTACAGGTTTGTCACAACACTGCGATAAACATAAACATAGTTTTGATTTTGATAATATCTCGGTCCTACACAAGGAAGAAAACATAAATAAACGGAGAATCATAGAATCAATTTATATAACAAAAAATTTAGAAAAATCAGTTAACCACCAAACAGACGTTGACAACCTAAACACCTTTTATGCAAGTACTATCGAGAGAGTAAATATATAAATCCTTTGACATCCCCACCCCAAGTTCAGTCGCGCACGAGAACACCTAAAAGGCGGCCGAAAACTGTTAAGTAAGTTGGAAAAAATGTTTCTTTTCTTTTTTGAATAAATAGATCCACTTTTTCAATGGATGATGAAAAATAATATGATATTTTTGAATACAGGTTTTTTTGAAAAATGACATTTTAAAAAAATTATGACGACGCTGGTGAAAAGCGGTAAAATTAAAAGATAATTGAGATGGATATGCATGGTAAGTGACATAATTATTAAAAATAATTTATTATATGTTGTAATTGAATTGTTGGAAATATATAAATGCAATGAGATTTTAATTGATTACAGAAGCTTGAAAATGGCCCTAGAGGCTGAAACGTCGCGATACTGGAATAAATAAAGTGTTTTAATAAAAAAATAAAAAAAATATCCAAGAATTTCTTTTGCAAATCGGCCTGATAATTAACGAACTCAATTTAGTTAATTTTCACGATAGTAATACTTTCCCTTACTATATATTTTTTTATATATGTAAGTCAAATAAATAAAATTTCTAAAGTTGATAAAGTAAAGAAAAAATTATATCAAAAGAAAAATAGAATAGAATATATCTTTATTTGAAAAAAGACTGTCTTGGTCACATTATATACAATTAAATCTCATACAAAGTTTAATGATGATGTGAGTCCAGTACTTTTTAACCGAAACAATAAAAAAAAAAAAAAAACCTACAGAACTACAAACAAAAAACAAGAGCTCAATGTGGCAAAATGAAGCATACATGTTATAAATCTAGAGCTTTATGTATTCTCATCATGTAATAGTACACATAATTTATTTTTTAGACATTATCCATAGTCATTATGGCTTGATTGTAGTTATTGGGAGAATTTGTGGTTAAAAAAAACGTATCAAAGTATGAATAAAAAATAAAAAATTGAATCCGCTACTTATTCTCTGAAGTCTTCAATGAATAAATCAATATACATTTTATGTACATACATATTATTACAAAAAATGTACCATAGATCACCAGCAGTAACTATAAAAAGCGAACTTGGTACTAAGACTGCCTCGATATTTTGTAATAAACAATATTTATGTGTTTTCTTAAGCAAGTTGTTTTTTTTTCCAAAGAATTGCTTTATGTGGGCTTTGTTTTTCAAACATTTCCTGTTCATGTCTCCGGTTTAGTTTCAAAATTAGGTCAAATTGTCAACAAAACCACGAACCAGGATATGAAGATATTTATAGTGAAAAAAGAAAGAATCTTTAGCCAAGGCAAGAGAGGTTTTAGTGGGCACGAGTAGTCAGTGTAAGATATAAAATATAATCAGTTAACCACCAAACAGAAGTAGACAACCTAAACACCTTTTATGCAAGTACTATCGAGAGAGTAAATATATAAATCCTTTGGCATCCCCACCCCAAGTTCAGTCGCGCATGAGAACACCTAAAAGGCGGCTGAAAACTGTTAAGTAAGTTGGAAAAAATGTTTCTTTTCTTTTTTGAATAAATAGATCCACTTTTTCAATGGATGATGAAAAATAATATGATATTTTTGAATACAGGTTTTTTTGAAAAATGACATTTTAAAAAAATTATGACGACGCTGGTGAAAAGCGGTAAAATTAAAAGATAATTGAGATGGATATGCATGGTAGGTGACATAATTATTAAAAATAATTTATTATATGTTGTAATTGAATTGTTGGAAATATATAAATGCAATGAGATTTTAATTGATTACAGAAGCTTGAAAATGGCCCTAGAGGCTGAAACGTCGCGATACTGGAATAAATAAAGTGTTTTAAAAAAAATATCCAAGAATTTCTTTTGCAAATCGGCCTGATAATTAACGAACAAATATTAGAACAAAAGAACAATGACGACAATGATGAGAAAAACTAAATTGAGTTTTCACTGAGAATACACGTTTTAGAATCCCTCAAGTCCAATTGGCCAAATCTAGCCACAGTATATATATATATATATATATATATATATATATATATATATGTGTGTGTGTGTGTGTGTGTGTGAGTGTCTCTGTGTGTGTGTGTTTTGTTTTGATAGAAGTTAAATAGAATAAATAAAGGCGTTGATAACCCTCGGGTTTTACGCCTCTAAACCCAAACTAACAACAACAACAACTAGCTCGAAAACGATATGTTGTATGAACTGTAATCTTATATTTTAGAAGCGTATATGCCTGAACTATTTTCAAAAATCGAAGACCTACTTAATAGCATACCTTTTGAAAACTTTTACTATTTTCTCAATGGCTCAAACGATTTTGAATAAACTTGCTATAACGATGTAATATTGAATGAGCTTTAATATTATGTAGGTTTCATTCTGATTGAAATAGTCTGACAGGGCGAAATGCAGATATTTACAATTCTCTTCCGTTAAAGTACCCTTAATTTTGTAGATCCAAAAAAGATAACCATTTCATCTTGTTAGCATTGATTAACACAGGTGAATACACAAGTTGAACGAATTTGATAACCAACTAATAGCTCACACATATTTTTTTTATATATATATATTTTTTTTTACAGAAGAATATTAATATATGTGTATAATATACCATTGTAAAGAATTTTAGAAATCATTTCATTTTATGGAAAGTTGTATAAAGTAATGAAAAGTGATAAAAAGCGTTTAAAACTAATTAATAAATAATACTTTCTATTTTAAGATCACTTAATCTAAAATAAACGTTTCCATCGAAACTCAATGTAATTCTTTAAACTTTTTTTAACTCTTTTATTAACAGTTCATAAATTGTTTGTAACAACGGAGGTAAGTGCAAGTGGTATGTTGTGTGCACCAGATTTTTATTTTATACGCATCTCAACGACTATATCGGCTCAGTTATTTAATGTTGATGGTTTTTCTCTTTATTTCGACCTCTCTTTTATCAACTGACTTCTCTTCATCCTTCTCTATTTTGATCAGGTTTCTTTTCTCTGTTCCTCTTTGAAGACAGCAATTTTTAATTTATCCTTAAATCCTGTTGTTGGTTTTTTTTTTTCAATATCTTTTGTTGCCATCTTTAACTTCTCAATGTCGTTTTTGGTTTCCACAAACCATTCGTATTTTGTTTTCGTATTTTTTGTTTGTGACATTTGGAGGGATTTTGTGAGTCTGTATGTTCCGATTCATTCTGTTCATTTTTTTTTTTTTAGTTTCAAACTAACAATCATAATTAATAACGACTTCGAGATATCTATGGTTGTCCCACCACGAGTCGAAGCCCATCTACCAATTGTGCACACTACTAATTACTAATTATCGGAAGGCCTGGGGCGTTCCAGGGGACTCATATTTTAATAATAATAAAGTTAAATAATGGATGGGCTGGTTTCTAAATGATGCGGGCTGTATAAATGAATAGGTGTATATTTTCTACTATTGTTACAGATTATAATGAGGGTTAGTTGTTGCTTAATCTATTGTACATATCTGGGGCAGTTGTTTCTTCCTTTTCTCCTTCGTCCTCTTCTTCCTTCTCCGTCCATAGTCAGGCGGGCTCCAATGGTTCTACTCCTCCATCACGAAGTAACTATTTCTAGTAATAAAAAAATGTCTCTTGTACTGTGGGGCACATGGGCTCACACCACTAGTGTCTCTGACTCTATTGCAGACCTGCATGGGGTCTTGCCATTTCCTGCAAATTTTGGCAGGGAGCCTCTTGCCTCAGGCTGCCACTAGATGATGATATTGTCTGCTAGATGGCAGCACTTAAAAATGTTAATGGTCCTGTTTCCTTAACAACAGGTGTTAATTTATCAAATCACGAATAGACTGTCACTAATATAGAAGTAATGAAATAGTAAGATAAATAACGACTAAGAAATGTATGATTGTCTCACCAGAATGGTAAACATACAACACACCTGCAAATAAAGAGCAGCTATCTGCTTTCTATCGATATGTATTCAAAATAATCCTTATTTTATTAAAACATAAGTTATTCATATATCAAGAACATATTGCGTCATGTTCAGTACTGTTTCTACTGATGCTTTTTATTATAAAATAAAATTGTAAACAACGTTGTTAATTCAACAGAAAAATAAATAGCCTGTATCGTTAACTCCACCGCTTTATTTTAATAGCACAACGTTATGGCTGACATGCCTGGTGATCAGCTGATGGCTCGATCTTTTGGTTATTTATCGTAATCTGAAGATCGTTGATTTTCTTGATAGTAAAATCAACATGCATAGACATGTACTCACTAAGTTGTACTTTTCATTTTAAATTCCTTCTCTGTATAGTGGCGACTACTTTACTAAGTTTTCTCACTGCTACCTGGTTATCATTCCCCATTGGGAGAACTGCTGTATCAGGCCATGTTTAGTCCCTGGGGTATCAGCAGTATAGAGAAGGAATATTGGGCCAAGTACGCACCCCTGTTGTACACCGGCACATATTTCAGATTGGCGCCGCTCAGAATATGCATCTTCTTGTCTTGCTTTCTTTTTATTTATTTTATTTTTTTTGTATGATTGAACTTTGACTGATCACGGATCTTGGGTTTATGTTCCAACTATCTCTCACTTTTCGCACAGTACTTTTACTATTATATATAAAAGTTTTCAGCCCAAGGTACTTATTCACACGTTCGCACGTTCATGTTCTCACTCAGACGCTTTTAATCATTATGAAATTTAAAAGTTCAGAAGTTGTGTTGGAAAATATATATGATTACTCGAGAATGATTACTCGTTATTCGTGTAAGGTCCATCTCAGTACAGCAGATTGTACAGTACTTTGTTAAGTTTTTTCACTATTCTCTAATTATCATTCCCAATTAAGCGAACTGCTGTATCATCAGCGAAACTAACAATTACGCCTTTTTCAGCCCTTGTGATATAGGCGGTATAGAGGAGGAAGAGTATTGGGCCAAATACGCTTCCCTGTTGTGTACCGGCGCATATTTAATTCTGCCCAGAATAATCTTCTTTTCTTAATCTAAAAAATCTATTTGATTAAAATAAATCTAAGAGCAGAGTATATTGTCCTGGAATAGTTTGTTTTAATTTAAGGATAAGACCCCTATGCCTGGTCCAGAAAGACAGCTTAACATTCCTTTCCTTCCTCTATCTGGTCTGTTATTCTTGGATATCTGATCAAAGGTTGAATGTTTTTGCGGTAACCTAAATTGATGATTAGGCACCAGATTTCTTTCTTCTTAACGAACAACGTCTTAAAGAGTTTCGAAAAAAAAAACAGTTGCAGTGATATTAGGTGGTTATTATGTCTGCTAATGAAGTTGCTTACCAGGTTTTGGAATCATTATGACATTTGTGACCTTATGGATTTTATACAGTGCTTTTAAGATTTGTTCTGAGATAAGATCATACCCAGGCACTTTTTTTGTGCTGATTTCCTGATGGACACTATTTAGAACCAAAAATAATTATAGAAAATACAGTTATTGTATATTTATTGTGTATAAATGTGTGATAATTTACTATCGCCGAACTCACACATTTTCATATTTTACTTTCCCTTACTCTCGCTGTGCAGCGCGGCCTTCATGAGAACTTCGTGTTAGTGTGAGTAAGTCCATTATTTATTTGTAATCTTGCCACACCTTTGGGCACTAAATATATTCGCTGTTGTGGGAAGTCCCGTACATTTAATACAACTCATAGCTGCTATCCATTTTTCATACAAACCAAAATGCATTTTTTTTACTGGCTGTAGACCTCTTGGGTCTTGTTCAGCAGGAGGGTGTATTGATAGGGAGTTCCCAATTCGAATTTCGAATGGTCAATATGTTTTAAATTATCCTAAGAAATATTATATATTATTATCGGGCGTTTCGAATAATTGAAGAAAAAAAAACTTATTTGGGAAAAGTAATGAATAATATATTGGTTGCCCGGAAAGTTCGTGGAGAAATTTGAACAAAAATTAAAATTGATGAACAGCTTAAAATTTATTTATTTAATCTACAAAAATAGTTACCACCGCTAGCGATTACCCTTCCCAACGGCTCAAAAGGTCCAGTACCTCTTTTTTTCAAAAGCACTTTCCTACTGAAGAACAATAAAACATCATCTTCTGAAGAGTAGGATTTCCCTAGTAGAAAAGTTTCGAGGGAACAGAAAAGATGTAAATCAGAAGAAGCAATGTCAGGACCGTACGGCGGGTGAGGTAAAACCTCCCATCTGAAGCTTAATAACTTTTGCAAGTCTTTAAAGGCACATGGGACCCAGCGTTGTCTTGGTGGAATAGCATTCTTTTCCGATTTGTCATCCCTGGCTGTTTCTCTACAATTGCTGCCTTCAATCAATCTAACTGGGCGCAGTAAAAGTCCTTATTTATAGTTTGGTTTTGTGGAAGGAGCTCAAAATGTATGGGTCCCTTCCAATCCCTTGAAATACTGAGCATCACCTTTCTTGGACGCAAGTCGGCCTCTGGTGTTGCGAGCGGCGTCGTTCCAGGCAACCCCCAATTTTTTTTTTTTTTTTTTCGGCTGGTGTTGTAGAGAATCCATTTTTCGTCACCAGTAACAACTCGTTTCAAAAATGGATAGTCCTCATTTTTATTTCAGCAGCGAATCACAACATGAAATTCTTTCAATAAGGTTCCTTTCACTGAGCTCATGGGGAACCAAAACGGTCGATTTGCTCTCGATAGGCTATTAAACTCCGCAGCTATCTCATGGACAGTGATTCGTGGATTGTTTGCGATGACCGTCATAATACCCTCGATGTCAAGAGTTGAACTGCGGCCATCCAGAGATTGGTCTTCCAAATTAAAATCTCTTGATCTAAACCGCGAAAACCCCTTGCGAACCATGCTATCAGCAATTGAATCGCTGCCATACACGGCACGAATCTTTCTTGCAGTTTGGACAGCATAATATGCCGAAAATGAAATAAATCGTCACTCATGTAGGTTTGCAATACACTACACTACTGATCCTTAATAAAGACGACTTGAGTGTGTAATTCCATGAGGATTATAGGCATACAAATAAACATTAGCTTTGTGATTCATTTTTAGTAAAAATAAAAGATAAATTTGATTTTAAAAATTTCTACGAACTTTTCGGACAACCCAATAAATGTAAAAGAAAAATTAGAATTATTTCTTTCCGAAGAACAGAAAAAAAAACTAAAACCATTAATGTTTACAATAAATATATCAAATTGTCTTAAAATTTTTAAAAGAGAGAAAGAAAAAAGTACAATAATATCTTGATGTAATATAAAATTAACAAAACAAAAATCAATACAATAAATAAAAATGAGAATTGAATCGCCCTTACTACTATTGATGTTAAGAAGTGTTGACATTGTTCACCTCACTTTAATTTTGATGGAGGTGAAAGAGCTAGTCTGTTTACACGAGTTCCCCTTTGGCAGGGAATACAGGTCTTTATTGCAGGGGATAATTCTGTGTTCAGAGGGCACGTAATTTTCTCCCCTTCTCAGTTGACACGTGGTGGATCAGTTATCGTTATGGTACATCGGTTCATCTCTCGGAGATTGGTTTTACTAAGCTCGAGATAATAAGATCTAGGATTTTCGCTTGTTTTAGTTTCATTCAAAATAAAAACCTTTTGAGTGCACTCAAACACAAATTAACTGTACAAAGTCAGTTAATATAGGAAGATTCTCATTTTTTTATTTAAATTTCCTACATCAAATATTGGAGAAGAACGAAAATACTATATTTATAAAATAGTTCTGACCAAATGCATAGTGTCGCTTAATACACAGCAAATTTGGAACGATTTCTTAGGAATATTTGTTAAAAATAATAAATTAAAATAAATAATATAACAATTAATTTCCTTTTTGAGGGGCGGGGTGGCTAAGTGAGTTAGCGCGAGTTGACCAGCAACCACAGATGACCAAAACTTACAACCAAATAATAAGGGTGCCGGCGACTTTTACCTCGGCATTTATCCCCCCGCCCTCTCTCCCTGGCATGAGAAACCCCTTATAGCCTTTAAAGGTAAGGTAGAGGTTTAAAAAAAAATAATAAAAATAAAAAATTACATTGCCTTTGTTTTGTTTTTTTTCCTTTAATATTTTTGTAATTTAGTTTTATCCTTTTTTTTTTAAACAAATAATATTTTTTTAAAACTCACTTAAAAACAAGGGTCACCCATAGCGTAGTTGCTAGCATAACAGCTTTCTATGCCAAAGGTCGCGGTTCAAACCTGCGGTGGCCCTAGGATTTTTAATGGGAGTAAAAAATCCTTAGTTATGCCGTCCTTCGGAGGGACGTTAAAAGTGGTCCCGAGCCTGTGCGATGTCAGGTACTCGTTAAAATCCCTATCCTAATAAAACCTTGATAGGCAAAATTTAGGACTCCCACTGTAGCATCGTCCGATTAGCCATAGTAGCATAAAGTGACGTTAAACGAATAAACAAATAAAAACATTTCGCAAATAAATATTAACGTATTAACAAAAAAATATACAAGTCTTGTTTTGCTCATAACGAAAACGAACGAAAGAGGAAATTTGATACTTCAGGTCTCTCATATATTATTTGTATAAGCAGTAGGATGTTTAAAAAAAATATTGTTTATGTGTAGTGATATAAAGTCTTACTTCCGGTTGATGACACTACTTTGGACTAAAATTATAGATCTTTCCGTCCTAAAATTAGGGTTTAATATCGTGTAGGTTTCATTTTGATTGAAATAGTCTGACAGGGCCTAAATGTCTATATTTTAAATTTTCTTTCTCTAAATTACCATTAATTTTGTAGATTTCAACAAATTTTGAACATCTTATTAGCATTGATAAATAACGGATAAATATGCAATTGGACCGTTTTTGAATAACAGATAATGGAGAAAAGTGTAAAAATATTTTTTTATGCAATTTTTTTGTTTTTAACTCAAGAATAGTAATATAGATATAATATACCGTTGGATAGCTAAATATTTTAGAAAAATATTATCTAATACACGGAACTTTAAAGATAAATAGAGATTAATGAAAAGCTGATAAAACTAATTGATTGTTGTAGATAAAAATATAATAGTTTATTTAATTAAACACATGTTTCTATTGTAATTCAATTTAATTAATTCTTTAACAATTTATTTGTGTCTTTAAACGTATTTAAAAATTCTTAAATTGATTTTAACAATGGTGGTAAGTGGATGTTGTGTGTTGCGCGCACCAGATTTTTTTTTTTGTATGATCGAACTTTCATTGATCACGGATCTTGAGTTTATGTTCCAACTATTCCCTATATGTTCCCTCTTCTTGTACATCATTTATACTATGATAAATAAAAAAAAGGAATTTTCATAAATTATAAGGTAACTATGAAGTACGAAAACGTCAACAATCTCATGAGAGATCATTACCTCTCGTTGACGTTGTCGCCGAGGGAAGGAGTTTGGTTTATGTCCATAATACCGTCTGATACTTAATAGGACGATGGACCATTACAGTATGTGGTTAAAGATAGTTCTGTTTGGGGCTGTTATCATATTTCGGTTATGCATATGGAGGCTTGTATGTGTACAGTTTGTATGGAGGGCCAGCAGCCGGCAGGACTGTGGCTTGAGTATAATCGTATGGAATGGTGTACGTGAGACGACTCCAGACACTCCATATAGTGCCTCCATATTGTAATGCCTATTTTCCTCCTCCGCTGATGTTACTCCTTATTCCGGTTTGTGACTGCAACTTCTTATTTATTTTAATCACCGTAATGTTACAGGAATGTTGTCAAAGCCAAATAAATTATTCATGATGCAGTAAATGAGATGTCGGTAACAATATATTGAGCAATTACAAAAGGTATTTTCTGATCATATCCTGAATAAATCTCCTAAGATGATTTATTACTTAGGCCAACCATTTTATTTTATAATGGCTTCGTCTCTTATAGTGTTATTGTCATATATAATACATAATAGGTAATTTTCAATACTCAAAAAATTTCTACAAAAATATTTTACTCTTGTACAATTTGGGGGCCCGGTAAGTGCTTTAACACCGGGAGCCCTTTATTGTGCCTTAAATGAAAAGTGCGTGAGTTGGTTTAAATTCTTTATTATAATTAACCAAAATGTAATTAGAGGGTCAAGGTCCCTATTACATTTACGGCGGGCGGCGTGCTCGTCCTTGCCCTCCTGAAAGAAAGGCTTCGGTCCTCTCTCAGGTCTCTTCCGGTTCTGGATACAGCGCATGAATAGAAACTGTTCATTAATAATAAGTTCATCAATAATAAGTTATGATGTGACCAATCATTAAAAGTTGGACCAATTAATTAATTAAATAATCTCTTAGGACTATAACGAATAAAGTAATAATATATATGAAAAAAAAATATAATTTTTTTTTATTTCGATGTATGATTATTGAAATCATTAATCGCTTACATTTAGTAAATGCGTGAATGTTGCAGTATACTTTTAATGGAATGTGGGCTCTTAAAAACATCGCAACTTCTATAAATATTATTACTCGTATTAATTATTGATTTTAAATTTAAATTTTATTTTTAATGTAAATTTAATCATTAAATGTTAAACCTGATGGGCGTTACAGGTTCCTCACGCGGGGCACCATTTTGTACAATTTTGGGGCCGGTAAGTGCTTTACCACCGGGAGCCCTTTATTGTGTCTTAAATAAAAAATGCGTGGGATCGTATAAATTCTTTATTATAATTAACAAAAATGTTACTAGAGGGTCAAGGTGCTCGTCCTTGTCCTCCTGGAAAGCTTCGGTCGTCGCTCAAGTCTCTTCCAGTTCTGGATACAGCGGATGCTGTGCTCTAGCTCGGGAAGAAGATCCGTTCAGGCCGGCTGTTAGACGAGGAAGGTAGAACTCCAAGAGAGCCCCACAGAATAAAGTGCTGTAAATTGTGGGGCAAATGCCTTCTGGAGCGTACTTACTCGCCTTTCCTGTAGGGAAATAGAAACCCTGATCCGGGTAGCATTAGCATTGCAAAAATATAATAAATGCACAATATATATAATAACCCTTGGAGGAGGTTGAAATCCGACAACTCTTCGGATAGAAGAAACAAATATTTCCATCGACACTCAAATGTATTAATTCCTTAAAGAAAAACAATAACCAATTAAGCATAGCATAATTAACAATGAGATAAAAAACAATGAAATAATTACAATTACAAAACTATCTTAAACATTATAAATGTGTAAATATAAAAAGAAAAACAATAACAAATTGAAAGAGACATTTTTTTTTCTCTTCATATTTCTTTATTCCCGCCTGTCAGAAGCTATTTGACAATCAGCAAATGTGTATAAAAAATAAGATCAGACATGGTAGGCATGAGGAAGGAAAGTGCTCAGCAGCACCCCTTCCTAGGCTTTAATTTAGCAGAGGAGGTCTCCCACCCAGCTTCTCTTCAGCCTTCTTCTGACTGGCACTTTAACTATTGACGCATTGTTAATCAGTCATGTCCTTTAAGTATAATGTGAAAACGAGAATAGGGTGTTCGTATACGTTGGTCAACTGTTTGTGTAAGTCCGTATGTAGGGTTTCGTTCTTTACGTACCATGAAACTGTCGTTATAAGTCTTAAAATTTGTTATTGAAAAGATCCAATCTTTTTTGCTGAACCGTAAATATGTGAAGCGTAAGTCTATATTGGTTTAAGTAGGTATGTGTATGTATTCAGTTTCTGTATAATTTTTAATTTTGATGATTTAGATAGAAGAGAGTATAGTACTTTCAGCCGGTGGTTGAGAGTCTGTCTTTTCATCTTGACATATAGACCCCAAGTCATCCTTCGATCGAGTTAAATTAAAGAACGTGTTGCTGCTTATTTCTTCAACTTGCCTTAAACAGAAATAAGATGCCCAAGGTATAGAATGAATCTTCTCTCTCTATAATATGCTGACCCATTATTAAATCCCCATCTACATTTACTGACACATATTTGGACTTTTTATAGTTTATTTTGAGCCCTATGTTTTCTCTTGCTGCTATCAAATGTTTTGTCATGGTTAAGATTCCTCTTTGTTTTTTCCTATTAGCACCAGATCATCCGCAAACTCTAAATGGTTCAGCCATTCTCCAAGAATGTTTATTCCTTTGTTCTACCAATTCATGGTTCGCATCAAGTAATGGAGAACTGATATAAATATTTAAGGAGATAAGGTATTACCTTGTCGCCCACCTTAAAATTAAATTAAAGTAAATTTTATTTTTACTTTTGAGTTTCCTAATTTATACTCTTGAATACATTTCTTCTAATATCTTACATATTCTGGGGGGAACGTTCCTCTTCTTTAGCATATTTAGAATGAAATCATTTTTTAGAGAATCAAATGCTTTTTCATAGTCTAGAAAAAGAAGACATATAGACAGATTATAATCATTCGCTTTCTTAGTAAGTTCTTTAATCACGAAAATATTATCTACTGTAGAATAATTCTTCCTAAAGCCTGCTTGATGTTTTTCAAGTTTTATATCTAATTTGTCTTCTATTCTTTTCAGTATAATTTTAGAGAATATTTTAAAAGTTTGTTAATATAATTAGTTTATTTTGGAACAAACTCTTCTTTTAATTAACATTCATTTATTCTGAAATTTCATAATTGACGTTTTGGGGCTAATAACGCCTCATCTTAAGAATTTTTTAGTCAATCACTATAAACAATTCGAAAAATTAATTTAAACATTTACAAACATTGTCAACAAACAATATTTTGTCTTTCATATTGGTCATATATGCATTTAATTTATTATTATTATTCATTCCAAATTGAATATTATGATGGTCATATTGTTTAAAAGTCTTTTCTTTCTTTTTTTATTACTTAAACCTGGTATGTAGTTTAATTTGAAGAAGTTAAACTGTTTTTTTGTGTCATTTATAATATTTATTTGATCATTTATATTGTTTTTATTTTTAACTTTCTGGTCCCTTCCATAGTATTCAAAAATTGTGCTTTGTCTATTATTTCTTTTTATTTCATTTTGTGTATCATTTATTTTGTTCTTTGTATGGCAAACTCCATTAAACTATCTCCATTTTTATTATCATTTCCTATTATTTTACTATTATAACATATTTTATTTATTAATTTCTTAGGATATAAATTTTCGATGAACTTGTCATATATATTTTTTATTTCTATTATATATTTGCTGTCAAATTTTTAGCTGTATTAATTATATTTACTTTTTGATAAAAAGGATGGGCAGATATAAAGTTTAAACATATGTTACTACTGTTTTATTTTTTTGTCCATTTTTTAGTAATTTTTTTCATTATCTTTGTCTATGATTATCATCATATCTAGATATCTAATTTTGTTGTTATTAGTTAATTCCAATGTGAATTTTATATTATTATTATGACTGTTAAAATAGTCTAATGTTTCTTTATAATTATTTTTTTCTGTAATGATAGTAAATGATCTGTATATTTTGTTAGTAGAATTGGTTTATTATCCATTTTTTGCAATACTTTGGTTATCATATCATTGATAAATATGCCACTTAAATTGACTGATAGAACTCCTCCTATTGGCAAACCTTTTATCTATTTAAAATATCTATTTTCAAATTTGAAAAAAAAACTATTACTTTTACATATGTTAATTCCTTCTATAAATAATTGTTTGTCTTTTATTATTGAGTCCTTTTTTATTTCATCCCAATTATTTTCAATTATATTATTGACTTTGTCTATTGGTATATTTGTGAATAATGATGTGACATCCAGAATAATTACATCAATTTCTTTATTGTTAAAATTTAATTTGTTTAAAATATACTTTAATTGTCTTGACAATTAAAGTATATTTAATTGTCACCAACCCACTTCTGCTCAGCTAGAAATGGCTTTTCTGCCATTGACTTGACTATTGTAGACGTTAGATTGGCACCTAAATGTACCTGGAAAACCAAAACCCACCTATATGGTAGTGATCATTTCCCTATAATTGTTAGGATCCAAGGATCATCACTGCCACATAATTTAAAGCTACATCGGAAGTATGCGGCGGCCGACTGGGAGAGCTTTCAGAAATCCTTTATCGTGAATAGCGAGAAGCTTGAAAGTAATGAAAATGACGTAGACTTTAAGGTAACAATCTTGAATGAAATAATACTGCAAGCTGCTCACGAGAATATTCCAACTGCTTGAAAAGTACAACTTAGGAAAAGAGTACCGTGGTGGAATGAGCGATGTCAAGCAGCTATTCGAGATAAAAAACGGGCGTTAAACAAGTATAGAAGAAGCCGGAATATAGGCGATGCCATTGATTTCAAGAGACTTAGGTCCATTGCAAATAGAATTATTAAAGATAGCAAGAAGTCGTCGTGGAAAGAATTCGTCTCGTCAATTAATTACAAAACTCCTGCCGCCCTAATGTGGACCAAAATTAGATCGATTCGTGGAATCAGAAACAACAAAGGAATACCTGGTTTGGAAATCGAAGGGGAAATAGTCACTGATCCCACAGAAATAGCGGAAGCATTGGCAAAACAATTTAACGTATTTTCTTCAAGCTCCCACAGTGGAAAGGAAACAGTAGAAAGGATCGAACAGGAACAAACACAAAACGGTACTCATACTTATCGCAATGATTATTATAACGTCCCATTCTCAATGGAAGAAATGGAAACGGTGATTAAAAACAGCCGTAATAAAGGTGCACCTGGTATTGACGAGGTTTCATATGAAATGATAAAACATTTACCATATGAAGGGCGTTCTCATCTATTACGATTGTTCAATGACATCTGGGAGACTGGGCGTATTCCTAGGCTATGGAAAACATCAATTATCGCACCTGTTCCGAAGAGAGATATTTCCATTCATCCCAAGGACTTTCCACCTATATCGTTGCTACCATGTTTCTCGAAGATACAAGAAAAAATGGTGAACACCAGGCTTATGCACTTTATGCAACATAATAAACTGTTGATTACTCAACAATTTGGTTTCAGAGAACATTATTCAACAATAGATGCAATAATGTCCCTGCAGTGTGAAGCCGAAGAAGCTTTCGCCCAAAAAGAACATTTGATAGCTGTTTTTCTTGACTTAGAAAAGGCATATGACACCATGTGTGAGGGGAACTTGATGCGAATTCTAACAAATTATGGAATTCAGGGAAACTTGTGGTCTTACATAGCCGATTTCCTCAAAGATAGAATGTTTCGAGTCAGAGTTGGATCTTCGTTGTCATCTCTTAACACTTTGCAAAATGGTACACCTCAAGGCTCACCTCTAAGTTCTACGCTATTCCTCGTTGCAACAAACGATTTGCCCAAGATTTTCGAAAGAGCTATTAAAGTTATATTATTTGCCGACGATATATTGCTCTTAATTCGTAGTATAAATCCCTTGAATTCATTAAGTGGAAGCTTCAGAAGGCGTTGAGAAAAGCTCAAATCTGGGCTCGAAAAAGTGGCTTTAATTTTTCTACACAAAAAAACAAAGCCATGCATCTATGCAGATTGAGAGGATGCTCTACAAATCCAACTTTGAAATTAGGAACGGAAGACATCCAATTCGTAGATCATCAAAAGTACCTCGGTCTCCAATTAGATAGAGGTTTTAAGTGGATTCCCCATATCAAAAATCTTAAGAAGGAATGCTTGAAAAGGCTCGGTCTCCTCAAGTGTCTTTCACACTCTGGTTGGGGAGCAGATAGAAGCAGCATATTAATTGTATACAAAGCAAGATTGGCTACGGTTCTTGTGCTTTCGGCACCGCGAAGAAAAGTATTCTGCGGATATTAGATCCCGTACACAATGCGGCACTTAGGATATGCTCGGGTGCTTACAGAACGTCTCCGGTCGAAAGTGTAAGTGTCGAAATTGGTGAACCCTCCCTCGAGTCAAGAAGACATTATACAATGGCAAAATACGGAGCAAAAATAGTTTCAATTCCAAAACATCCATTAAAAAACGTTCTATTCGGTGCAGAACCATTATTAAGAAATGGATTTGGAAAAAAAATACTTGAAATAACCTCATCTCTGAATATGGATCTAGCCATCGTTCAACAGTTACCAGAAGTCTGTAAACCAAGTTGGTGTGCCCCTAAAATTCCAATCATAGAATCTCCACATTTTTTTAAAAGGGCACTAGTTCCTCAAGAAAATCAAGTAGCCTTTTTAGAACTAATAAGTAATTATCCAGATCATAGCATCCTTTATACGGACGCATCTAAAACAGGAGACTCTGTAGGTTTTTCGGTCATAACGGCGAATGAAGAACTTCTATACAACCTTCCAGAAGCTTGCTCAGTCTTCACAGGAGAGGCCAATGCCATCAGAGAAGCTCTGTTATATATAAGAGGTTCAGAGCATTATCAAAAATTTGCCATTGTGTCCGACTCAAAGAGCGTTTTGAAAGCTATTCATAGCTCAAAGATTAGGCATCCAGTAGTGGCAGAAATCCATAATATATACCGTGAAATCCAGATGAAGAATAAAGAAGTGGTGTTAATATGGGTTCCCGCTCACAGTGGCATATATGGCAATGAAAAAGCCGATGCCGCGGCAAACTCTGCTGGTCGTTTGACTACACTTCAAGCAACGATGGTCAACAAAGTCCCTCTGCAAGACTGGACAAGCAGTTCAGATCTTTACAGAAGGAAAAGTGGCAGGTCGAATGGAATGCAAATCCATCTAAATTAAGTGAAATAAAAAAGATTGTGCCCGTTGGAAGACCTCCAACAGAAAGTCAAGGAGAGAAGAAGTGATCCTCTGCATACTTCGGATAGGACATAGTGAGTTCTCCCACGGCTACCTTCTGCGAGGTTTAGAAGCCCCAACATGTACAAAATGTGACACAGTGAGAACAGTAAAACATATATTGTTAGATTGTCCAATCTTCAACAAATTAAGAATTGAACTAAAATGGAAAAAACTCTAAAAGAATTATTACAAGACGATGAAAAAAAAGCCAATATCCTCTTGAAGTATTTAAAAAGAAGTTTATATTATAATAGAGTGTAAAATGTAAATGTGAACGCCAATGACCCACTAGGGTAGAGGCGACATAAATAAATCAATTGTCTTGAATTCTTTATATCGTAATTATTGTCATTATTAAAAATATTTAATGATGGATTTAAAATTTTCTTTATTATGTGCTTTTTTTAAGTTAAGCTTTCTTTCCTAGTATTTCCTCTTGTGGTGTAGTTGTTATCTTCCCAGTATTCAGTCTATTCGATATCGGGAGAAAGACTACGTTAAGTGAAACGTTCATATATTTGTTTTTCAAAAATGCCATTTGCTAACCATAAATTCTAATGAAAGAATAATTCCTTTAAAAACGAAATATTTCTGTCTGTTTTTTCACTCGTGATATTAATTTTCTTCTTTTTTGAAGGTTCCGTTTTTCGTATATGAATATCATCTTCATCAAAGTTTTATATCTTCTTTTCTTGTATTTTATTTAATAGTGGGGATGTTATCTTCTAAGTCTTCAGGCTGTTCAATATCAACAGAAATACTACTTCCCTCGATATTTTACCAACACTAAATTGTCTCACGAGTGCTCGATGTTTAAGAAAAATTCTTAATAAAAGAATACCGCGCTCAATATGAGAACGTCGATAATATTTTGAAGAGTTTTTCCACCGTCCTCGGAGACCTGCGGAAATGCTCCTTGATTCCTGATACGAAAGGAGTACTGCTTCTTATTTTTATAACAATCATGACTTTTTCCTTTTATCGTCGCTATCCAATTTAAAGCAGCAATTTGAAATTCAAGAATTTTATCTTTATTACAATTCTTTAATGGAAAAAAATCCTTTTAAAAACGACACATTCCTTTCTGCTCTTCCTCTAATTATATTAATTAGCACCTGTTAATATAATTTCGAGCTTTTTCAAAGTTTAGAGTTCCTTTCCTTGTATTTTCTACAATAGTGGGAATGTTATCTTGACAGTCTTAGGTTGTTCCATGTTGGCAGGAAGAGTACTTATGTCGACATTTTCACCAACTCTTTGATTAGAATAATTTGGTTACTTCCAGGATAAACCTTCTTCTTTGCCATAATTTAATAGAAAAGGACCTTATGAAAAAAAACAACATAAAAAAAATATCACAACATATTCAATTAACTTTTAACATAAATTTATTCAGCTACACACATTTTCCAAGACCTGCATAATTATTATTGGCAACACAAAAAAACTATATTTCTATCTATGACAGAAAAAAAAAAAAACTCAGTATGAGTATATAATGTAGACAAGAAAAAGAACAACAAAAAAAAATCCTGTAACTCTAAAACCCATGAAGGGTCTTGGGCTCAATAGATATTCGAGGATTCGTACTGTTTCTAGGCCAACGGCCGTGCAATGAGGAGATTGGGCTTGATCACGCTCAGCTGCCAGATTTTTCTACTAATTCTGGTACCCACTTTAAAGAGGATGGGTCTGCCCCAGAGGGTCTCCATACCCTAAGGTCGCCCCCCGATTGAATTAACATAATAAATAATATTCTGCCACAGCCAGGAATTCGAACCAAGGACCTGGAGAACAGGAGACTAGCGCTCTATCCACTTGACCATACCGCTCCACAAAGAAGAAACAAAAACATATAATAATTTTTAAAAAAAATAGTAAACTATATCTTAATAAAAATAAAAAAAACACTTCAAGAGTTATTATACATTTTTATATTTATAATCTTCAAAAATATGATTTTCGGAAGCATAGTTTACAATTTCCGTACCTGTTATTTGTGTAACAGTTTCAGTTTTGTTATGATGGCCAGTTTTTCTAGACTTGTTGCCTGATTTTACTCTTATGATATTAATTAACTCCTGTTCTAAGGATTCTGTTTTTCTTTTGCGGATACCAACATTTTTGAAGTTTAGATCTCCTTCTTTGTATTTATCTTGCGGTGTAGAAGTTATTTTTAAGAATACTTTCAATGGAATGTTCATTATTTTTTTCTTCAAAAAATGCATTTCTTGCCATAAATGTATGTGTTTTACATGGTTCTGTTGCCCAATCTCTTGAGTTCGTATAGTCTTCTGTCCCCTTATTGGAAAGAATTCCGGATGTCGGCCCACTTTTTCATAATTTTTTTTTAGCTAAACACTTTTAGGGTTTGATCATTGTCTTATATCACTTATCGGGCTTGATCTAATTATATATGCAGTTTTAGTTGTATTGAATAAATATTTTAAAAGATTTCGGGCATAATAACGACACAATTCATGAAATGAACTAACTTCCTTATCATTCAGATATCGTATATACAGTTAGAGATTATTGATAAATAACATCAAGATTATTTTAAGACTAACATAGTTCTTGTTATTATTTACCTATTATTTTGAGGCAACTCAATGCTTGCGATGTATTCTTCCGAGCTGATTGCTCGTAAAGAATTACACAATCGCCTTAATATTTTTTTTATCCAATCTCTCTCTCTCTCTCTCTCTCTATATATTATATATATATATATATATATATATATATATATATATATATATATAAAAGTTATCTACTAGTCTTAAGGTCCAGTCAATAAATAAGCAATTTTTGCTTAGGCTTTGATAATTTATTGTTCTCATATTCATGTCCTAACAATTAAAAAAAAAAAAAAGAACATTAAAATTGTATACAATAATAAATAGATGATGTTATTGTCAGAGAGAGAAAAAGAATACACTTTTGAAAAAATTTAAGAATGATATTTAACTACAGTTTATCTATTCATTGTTCAATGCTTTCTTATATTTGTTCAAAAGTGTTGTCTGTCCCTCTCATAATAACAGCATTAATTAATTCTTGTATACAAATTTTAATGTTTTGTTTTTTCACTGTTAGGCATGAATATGAGAACAATAAATATGTTAAATAATTTGAATCATCTGTTTCCAACGAAACTGAGTAAACTTTTTATTACTTATACGGTACTTATTGCGATCGTGACATTTTTTTTTAATTTGAGTTTTAACCGGAAATACACGTTTTAGGGTCCCCTGAGACCAAATAACTAAGTCTCCTAAAAGGGTCTGTGTTTGTCCGTGTGCGATGAGTCCAGCACGAAAACGAAAAGTCCTATGAGACTGAAATTTCATATTTAAGACAACTATACGACCAAGATGTTACAGCAACTTTTTCATCAAATTCGATTAACCAGAAGAGCAACTTTATACTATGCATATTGCACCTTTTTACGATTTTCTCAAAAACATCTCCAACGATTTTGATTGAACTCGCTATATCCACGTAAAATTTAATGGGCTTTAACATCATGTAGGTTTCATTCTGATTGAAATAGTCAAACAGGGCTTAAATGCCGATATTTTAAGTTCTCGTCCTCTAAAGTACCTCTTATTTAGTTGATTCTATAAAAATAACCATATTATCTTGTTAGCATTGATAAACAACAACTAAATATGCAGATTGAGCGAATTTGAAAAACAACTAAAGGAGAAAACTAAAAAAAAAATTTTTGTTTTTGAAAATAAGGACAGTAATATACCTGTATGATATAACGTTGAATCTTTTTCATCAAAATCAGCACCCCAGAAGAGCCACCTTGTATTTTTCACCTTTTTACGATTTTCTTAAAATCGGCTCTAACGATTTGGCTTAAACTCGCTATATCGATGTAAAATTAAATGAGCTTTAATATAATGTTTCATTCTGATTAACATAGCATGATAGGGCTTGAATGCAGATATTTTACATTTTCATCCCCTAAAGTACCTTTAATTTTGTAGATTCAATAAAAATAACCATATTATCTTGTAAACAACGATAAAAATAAAAGTAATTCAACGAAGTTAAGTAGTTCAAGTTCAAAGAATTAAATATTTGAGGGAGCTGGAAACATATTTTTTATGTTTATTTTTTTAAACGTAACTATAAGATACTATGCCGTTGGAAAGCTGATATATATCATCTTATACCCAAGCTTGTAAAAGTTGATAAACAGTGATAAAAAGCCGATCTGATTAACGCATGCTTCTTTAGAAATTCAGTTTAATTAAGTCTTTAATAGTTTCAGTCATTTTCATCACTAACTGTATTTGAAAATTCATTAATCAATTTTAAGACCGGAGGTAGGTGAAAGTCGTGTGTTGCCTGCACCAGATTTTTTAAATTAACTTAAAACTTTTTTTTCTTTTTTAAGTTTATTTAATAGTTCTTGAATTGATTATAGCTGTCGAGGTAAGCAAAAGTCATGTGTTGTTTTATGTTTCTATATTTACACAATTCGTATATCTTCTTCGTATGTTTATGCATAGATATCTATTATGATATTTAAAAATCCTAGACAACTTATAATATTGTTGCACAGAGTAGACATGCAAACGCCTTAACACGTTCTTGACATATGGCATTAAGTTCCAGGGACAACGAGAACTTAAGCCCTAAGGGGAAGAGAAAAGGAGCAGAAGTTGAGAAGTTAGGACCCAACACACTCCCTCTATCCCACCCCCAAGGGCTGGTAACAAATGCAGCCCCTATTTAGTATTCCCAGGAGCCAATAGAAAAATAAAGTCGGTCTTTGGAAAATAATGGAGAGGCTTAGTCGGGTATTTCCTTTCCTCAATTCCTTTTTATCGAGAACTGTTTATCTACCTTCCTGTATTTATTTTCATCTATTTTAAACTAGAAAAAAAAACAGCAGGCTAGGTTAATTTCGTTGCTTATTCGTTTAAAGCCACTTTATGCTACTGTATTCTTTCTTCCAAGCCGCTTTTCCATCCCTTGGGTGTCTAGATTAACGTTTTAGATTCGTTTCTCACGTAATCGAAAAAATATGACTCGCCTATTTCAGCCGTCGCAATACTACTTCTGGAGCGATTTGATGGAATGCTCCTAAATTCCGCTGTTTAATTACAGTTTTCAACGAAAATACACGTTTTAGGGTTCCCTGAGTCCAAATGACCAAGTCCCACAAAAACGTTTGTGTGACTTCGTGTCCGTGTGTGTGGTAAGTCTAGCGCAAAAACTAAAAATCCTATAAAACTTAAATTTCATTTTAAGACACCTATACGCCCGAGATGTTAAAGCAACTTTTTCACCGAAATCAGCTAACCAGAAGAGCCAATTTATACCTTGCATTTTGCACCTTTTTACGATATTCTCAAAATCGGCTCTAACGATTTCGATTAAACTTGCTATATCAATGTAAAATTGGATGAGCTTTAATATCATATAGGTTTCATTTAGATTGAAATAGTCTTACAGGGCTTAAATGCCAATATTTTCTTCCTCTAAAGTACCTTTAATTTTGTAGATTCTATAAAAATAACCATATTATTTTGTTACCATTAATGAAATATAGGTAAATATACAAGTAGGGCTTGTTTGATGACCAAAGAAAGGATAAAAGTGCAAAACTATTTTTCGAATCGATTTTTGTGTTTTTGACTAACAAAAAAAGTAATATAGATTTATAATATTGCGTTGGAGATGTATAAAATATTATCTTATACACAAAATTGTAAAAGTTAACGGAGAGTGATGAAAAGCCGATAAAACAAACTGATTTTTGTAGATTATTATGTAAAACACATGTTTCTATTGAAGTTCAATTTGATTAATTCTTTAACAATTTATTTTTCTCTCTGAATGTTTTTAAATTTTTTTTAATTGAAAATAACAATGCAGGTAAGTGAAAGTCGTGTGTTGCGCGTACCTGATTTTTCAACCTCCTACTTTCTAAATCCCACATTATGCAAAACTTATTCTTGAAAGTCTTAAGGTTTTGTCGTTTAAAGTTAGTTACCACGTTTCTAACCCTTATAGAATAGTAAGAAGTAAATTGTATCCTTTAAGTTTCCTGACAAACGTCACGTGCTAGGTGAATTTTGAAGCTTAGAAAAACCCAAAACATTTAACTCCTTTAACGGGGACTTTTCCCCCGTATTTTGTTTTCTCTACTTATAATTGAACCTAAATACGTGCGCAGAAATCAATATCTAATCCTGAAAAGCCTCTCAAAGTAAAGAAACAACCTCTTCTACCTATAAAGAATATGGGATGGATAATAGTCATGCATATTGGTGGCCTCCCAAAGGTGCTCGAAGACAGACTCAAGCGTATCATGAACATGTTCATAAGATTTATCTTCGGCACCTCGAAGAGGTCTTCAGTGACCCACTTATACAGCGAGTTGAAGTGGCTCCTACCTGTTACACGGAGGAAGTATTTTCTCGGATCATACCTTTACCAAATCATAAACTCCCAGCACCCTCCATACATTCACAGCATCCTTAAATTCAAATCCTCAGTCCACTCTCTCGAAACTAGATCCCGCCATTCCGACCTTTACTTTCCCACCCATAGAACTAAATCTTTTGATCACTCCTTTTATATCCGTTCTGCAACCCTCTGGAATTCCCTACCTACTCATATTCGCCATGCATATTCCTTTCTCTCATTCAAATCTCACCTATTCCAACATCTTTTGGCATCCCAAATAGATGCACAACAAATCTGCAACTGACTTATTTCTATTTTAACACAAGTTATAATTATCTATTTTATCCTAAAGCTAGTGTGGAATAATTAGTCTGTTTTGTTTTTTATAATTCCCTCAACCCTATCAGTAGCCTTTAGGAGATTTATCTTCTTTCTTTCTTTCTTTTTCTAATCTTGTGTGTTTATTATCCATACTTTTTGTACATGAATGTATATAAGTCTAGGTAGTGTTTCATTTTTCCTTTTTGCTCATTTGTAAATAAAAATTAATTTTATTGTTTTCTTGACCAGACATATATGAATATCTACTGTTCAATTATGTTATTCTTAAGGGACATAGTCCCAGAATAAAGTTTTTTTTATTATTATTATTATTATTATTATTAAAATCTTCAAGATTCTCGACAAAAGCCACAACCTATGTAATTTTGAAGCTGAAAAAGATTTGTTTTTAAATTTTGTTCTCTAGTTATCAAAGAATCTAAATACTTAAATTTAACCATACTTTCAAACTAATATATTCCAATTACAGGGAACATAACTATTTCTACTAGTAACTATATCTGTCATTCTGTCAATATTTGTTTAAAGTTCTATCTATTGGGGAGCTGCCAATGGGTAGTATCCCCACATGTGAATCCATGCCATTTTTATCTTGTATCCCATTTACTAGATGTATATTATTATACAGTTGTAAATAGCAATAAATATATCTAAAAAAAAAAAAAAAGTTCTATCTCTTAATCGGCTTCCTTATATGTATTTGTAATTGCTTATATATTTTGCGCCTTTGCACAACATTACATAATCATTAATAACGGTACGGTTGAATGAGTAAACCCAACATTTTACATTTTACAACATATTCCTGAAATTTCCATCTACTTGGGGTTATTAGAGAATTAAATGGACGGTAAATGCCTGAATAGACGGGATTTAAATGCTGATAGAGTTTGGGAGTACCGCTTATAAGAAGCAGAATTATCTATCAAAAGCTATTGGTCGATAGGACGTTATGTACAGATCAAAAGGCCACGAGCGGGTGTTACGGAAACAAACGAAGGATTAGAGTTTAAGGAGGTCCGAGATGTAAAATTGATACCGGTATTGTATAATTTGGTTAAGGAAGGTTCCATAAAGTACTATTACCGGCATAAATTCAAGAGAGGAGGTCTAGCGGATCTACCGGACACCATTCGAGTGAGGATCAACGAGGAGCCCAGCAGATGCAAGAGAATTCTCCGGGAGATCAAGAAGAATGGAACCGTCGGTGGGTGACGACTATAAAAGGTGCTAATTTAAGAAAGTTTTCCTCACCGTCGGGTCAAGACAGGAAAATACATGGGTCCTCCCGGACTGCTGGGACTACTCTTCCTCACTGGTCATGGGGGCTTCCGAACAAAGCTTGCTAAGCATGGCAAAAACATCAGTCCTCTGAGCCCCAGTTGTGGTGTTCCGGAGACCGCCGAGTATATTCCCTTGCCTGCTCAGCTAATGAGAGACTGAGAGTGAAGCTTCTGAGGGACACAGGACTCTACGCCCTGACAGAGGGCGATATCCCTCTTCTTATATCTAAACAGAACTACCCGTACTACAAAGCCTTTGTATATGGGTGGAAGGAACAAGTTGGTCCAAGCCACTTCAACTTGAGGTATGAGAGAAGAAGGCCACTAAACATACGAAGACCCACTAGCATGCTATGTGATTAGTTTCATAGCTATTGTGGGTTGTATCTATGGTACTTCCCACAGCTGCATGTACCCGTATTACATCAAGGCAGGGAAGGGAAATAAATAAAAAGGAAGTACTTACAGCGGTATCAAGAGCCACTTCAACTTTTCGTAAAATCGTGTAATAGGGGTATCTCTCGATATCCCAAAACTAAAACGTTATAAAGCAATATATTCTAAAACTTCGTAAAACATTACGTACGTGTATAACAGAGGAAAATTAAGTCATCAAATATCAGTTCAAACTCACTACTATTCTTAATCTTTTTTTATCGGAAGTTTGTTTCAATTGTGACCCTATTTTCCATTATAACAGGTATAACTTACAATAGTATCGATGACCGAACAGAGTTTATACAGTGGATAGAAAATTGAAATCGTATTTTTATAGATGTTAAAACTACATCGACTAATAAATTTCCGAACCTTGTTTATTTCAGTTAGCACCAAAAAGCAATTTAGAGGTTTAACAGTGATTTGTAAAGGCCATTCATTGACAGGTGTATTGGGCCATAAAGGGATCGCAAGAACATGTAAAGCTGAAGTATTGGAGCTTGAGCGAGGACAATATTAAAGTCATAAACCAGAATACAGAGTATGAGCCGAACAGGGGTCGCAATAAACTGATGAACTTGAGGTGGCAATAAACTGATGGACCGGAGGTGGCAATAAAAACAAATTAATAGTGGCTCGCCACTTCCCACGGCCTTCATTATCCTTTATAAAGAAAATTAAATCGAACAATAATAGGCTTAGCAAACCGTAAGGTTCGATGCCGCTACCACTAAATACTGCCTACACAGATCCGTCCAATGACCACCGTCCTAGCACAAGCCTCTGGGATCAAACTTCACACAATTCTACGACCGTCGCCTAGGCCTACCTCTCTGTTTAGCACATTTCGGAATTCGTTGTTCACTGATCCTAACAATTTATCACACCTGAGTCCCCGCGATGATATCGCCTCAATTATAATGACGGGATGCAGGCTACCCGTTTACGCATTGTATAACCTCCTAAATTTCCTAGTGATCTCATTCTCTTTGGACCAGATATTTTACAGAGTGTCTTATTCTTGTAATCTTTGAAGCGTTGTTCATCCATCAAAGTAAGCGATCCCGTTTCCAATTAGAATTAATTAATCCCCATATGGGTTTTATTGTTTTTTGGGGGTAAAAATTTGTAAAACCTTCTCTTTAAGTTTATTTAACCTTTCTTTGTCTTGAATTGTCATAACTTTTTTATACAAAAATTGTTTATTATATAATATTTCATATGAGATGGATGGCACGGAAAATAATTTAGAATTGTGTTGCTACTATTTTCTTTTTTTGCCTATTGTGCGATGATTTTTTCCCCTTTTCAAATCATTGTCATATCCAGGAATCTTAATTTGCCTTATTTTTTTTCTCCATTGTGAAATTCAATATTTTATGATAATTATTAAGGACTTTTAGTAAATCACCCACTGCATTCTTTTTTATTATGCAAAATATGCTATCTACGTACTTTACTAATAGTTTCACTACTATTAGTTTCACACTACTATACTTTTATACCTCAACTCTCTAAAGCATTGCTAATCAATTCATTTAACTACATACCTGAGAAACGTAGACAAATACCACCTATCGGTAAACTAAATAATGGCCTATATATCTTTCTATTATATTTGAAAATTCCATTTTCACAGCATAGTTTTATTCCTTCTAGATTTTTTTTTTTATCGTCATCGTCAATTTTTATATTATTAATTTTTTCTTCCATTGCATTTGCTGCATTATATTCCTTATTTTTGTACGAATTTATGAAACTGTTTTTAAAATATTTTGATAGATTGTAAATTGGTCCATTTACTATTAGTCTTAATGATTTATTCTCTTTATGGAGTTTTAACAATCAAAACATTCTAGTATGGTTACAATGTTTATTTATTAACTTTTTTGTTAGATTGTCATCTATGAATTTATTCTTTTTTAATACCGATTTCGTGTAGTGGATCTGTTCTGAGTTTTCTATATTTGTATTTTCTTCTTTGAAAATAAGTTTCATTTTCTTTCTTTTTTTTTCTTTCAGTGGCGCGACAGGCCGTGTAGGCCCTGGACCTCGCGGTGTAAACTCCTGCGAGTTTACACTCACGTTTCATGATGCTGTTTTTAGTGTAGGGTCATCACTCCTTACGACTAATTTTGTGAGTGGCCACCCTTTGGCTGACGGGTCTCACATACCCGGGGGAGAGTTTGTGAGTGAATCCTCATTTTTTTACATCCTTATAAAAGCCCCGCTGGGACTGGGATTCGAACTCAGAACCTGTAGCTTGAGAGACTAGCGCGATAGCCACTCAGCTACGGGCTCCCCATAAGTTTCATTTTACTATCATAAACTTCCTTTTTTATTATTGCTACTTTTTTAGTTTTATTAGATTTTAATACTAATAGATCAGGATATTTTAATTCCAATTATAACGTTTCCAATAAAACCGTCAGCGTAATATTAGTTTTATAAGTAATAAGTAAATAAATAAAGGAAACTTTAAATAATAGAAATTAAGTTATTAGAATTTATTCTTATTATTATTGATGGTTTAATTGAGCCCCTAAGCTCAACACCGTAAGTTCAAATAGGTCTTATGGTGGTCATGTAGATGATTCTTTTGTAGTTAAGTGGAAGGTTAGAGCGTCTGTCTAGTAAGTGTTGAAGTAACCGAAAGCGGCGAGCAGTTTCTTGTCCTTTCAGTCTAGTGTGGGGATTCCATGTTAGACTTTTGTACTGGAACAAGCGGAATATTATTAAAGGATACTGTAGGGAAGGGTGTCATAGGTTTATTGAACTAATTAAATGCGCAAGCGCACACTAACCCCACAACATCCAAAAGAGGTTCAATCAAAATTGTTGGCGATTGCGTCATCATAACCATCCAAACATTACCAGTAGTTGCACTAGATGTTACTCAGTTATCGATTATTTATAGCGAATTTTCATAAATGATTTACGCCAACATAAGATTACACACTAAATTCAATAAAATATCGGAACTTTATATGTAAAAAACATTTCTAACCTGTGAAAACGAAATGGCGCGACGGCGGTTGATGACACTCGAGCGCTTCGGACGACGCTGCGTGAGGCGCTTAAGAGAGTGGTCGTCGTTTCTTAGTCATAAACTGTTTTCGAGAAACTCAGCATGCGTACACTTACCCGCTGCGCATTCTTGTCCTACGTGACTCTACGCGTCACCTTTTCTATTTCATATTCTAAAGCTAAATTAAATAAAACAGGTGGAAGTATTTCAAACCTGGAACCTCAAAGGTTCCTGAGTAATTCTCACCGATTTTAACTTTATTGAATGTTTCAGACAGGTAGATACCTATAAAGTTTAGTCATTTTTTTTTTTTATTTCCTGTTCGGTCTAATGTTATTCAGCTTTCGAAGGTGAAGGTCTTTGGAATCATGAGCTTAAAGAAAATCAGACTAAAGAAAAAAAAAATAAACAAAAGAAAGTAGGTAGTTGAAGGATACCTGAAGCTAACTTGAAATTCAGATGAGGCCGATGAAGGAGAACTCTGATTGATTTTCGAACCTATAAATGAATTAGCAGGCAGTCGGTAATTAATTCCAATCCTGCCCTGATCAATCCAGTCCCTCTTTCTCTCATTTTCCTTCTTAGAATCTTCATCCTGTAAAATCGTTTCACATTTACAAATAATTGTGGGCCAATGCGAAATCGGCCGGTAGAATATTTAGTTATAATCTTTATAAAAAATAAGGGAAATACATTTCCTTTTTTTTTTTTAACTTGCCTTGAAGGACAACATTAATATCATTTTACGAGACTACATTATATTATTTAATATATACCTCTTGCTTTTTTACTTTCACTTTCCAATAAATGAAATATATAGTAAAGGAAAGTATTGCGTTTAGTAAAAAAAAATTCTAGTTTTCACCAGAAGTACACATTTTATGGTCCCCTGAATCAAAATGACCAAGTCCTACAAAAAAGTCTGTGTGTGTGTGGTAAGCACGAAATCAAAAATACGTACAATATTGAAATATAATATTTAAGATAACTAAACGTCCGAGAAGCTTTTTCATCAAAATCAGCTAACCAGAAGAGCCACTTTACACCATGCAATTATCACCTTTTTACGATCTTCTCGAAAACGACGCTAACCAATTTTGTTAAACTCTCTATGTCGATGTAAAAACGAAAAAGAAAAGTCGTACGAAACTGAAATTCCATACCAATTTGAGACCAATAAAAGCCAGAGATGTTACAGCAACTTTTTCGAGTTTTGATCAAACTCGCTATAGGCTCATTCTATACAAACTGGTATAGCATTGGTTGCTTGACCGTTACAGAAAAAAGATAAATAAAGGGTGAATTCCCAAACGTTATTTTTTTCCTGCCACTACAGGCCAAAATGGTCATTTGTTTGCTTCAACATCTGTTACCACAGACCCCTGTCCTGTGGCATCCCAAACGGATGCCCGCCCGTCGCATGTCGCGTCTTCCATCTTCTCCCTCCAGTGGGCTCTTGGTCTGCCCCTTGCTCTAGTGGCCAATATCTTTTTTTACCTTCATCTATCTAAAAATCTATCAATAATCATTAAGCTATCTAAAAATCAGCAAATGTGAGATGAGGCATGGTAGGGATGGGGAAGTAAATTACCCAGCAGAACCCCTTCCAAGGTCTTAATTTAGCGCAGGAGCTCTCACATCCAGCTTCTCTTTAGCCTTATCCTGACTGGCATTGTAGCTATTGACATGTCATTATTCAGTCTATTTATTGTCGTGTCCGTTAAGTTTACCGTGAAAAGGAGAATATAAAATCTGTGAAGCTTAAGTTCATATTTCCTTAAGGGCTGTTTAGACGGGACGATCAGACTTGGAAAATTGGCAAGGGAGCCCAATTAAACAAGAGGTCTCAAATGCAACCTCCAATTTATCGGGGTGCTGGTTTTTCCGCTTTAACGATCCCCACACGCTTCTCTTACTCTCCAAATTTATTTTATTAACCTATTATTATATAAATGATTTATCTTTTTTTGGTTAAAAAATCCTAAAGATAAGGGGGAAGGGATCAAATAAAAAACAACAAAACAGTTATTTAGTCCCTTATTTTTCACTTTAAAAATATTTTTAATTTCAACATTGCGCAATAACACATTGATTTAAGTTGTTTCTATATATTTTCGATTTATTTTTATTATTACATAACTGGATCAATAGTCATTGAAAAATATCACGCGATATTTGATTTATTGTACGTATTAAAGTGTAATATTTACCATAGAGTACTGTTGTGTGGATAGAGTATAAAAAAATTCTTAAACAGAACTTGGATTATTGGAAAAAGGCTTTACAAAATCAGACTCGACTGTTAATGTTTACATGTTTTATTCAACAATGTCATTTATCTTTAATTAGAATTTTTGTTAAATTATATTTCTTTGTAAAAAATCACGACGGTTAAAATCATACGTGCTAAACATGGTAGATATTTTTATTTTTTTTTAAACTAGATGAATTGTTTCCATGTTTATAATCTTGTAGTCCTCAGTTGTTTTGAATTATGAAACCTTACTATTTATCTTTTATAATGCCAGTCTTCGTTCATTCGATGGAGATGGCCAAACCATTTCAGCCTACTGATTGTGATGAAGTTTGACGTAAACAGATCACTTTCATATATATATCGTACACTTCCTTATCCTTCCTACTTCCCCACACTCAGTTCTCGAGTACTCCACCGAACAAACCTCGCAGTACTCTCCTCTCACAACTCTCAAGCCTGTCACAATTCATCTTATTCATTGTCCAGCATTCATCCCATAACTAACAACTGACCTGATTAGGGTTTTGTACAATCTCATCTTACTGGGATCAAATATTATTTGCCCTTTAGAAAGGGTGGCCATTTTGGTTTGAGAAAGTTAGTTCTTCTTCGCACTTGCAATCATCTGCAGTTTTTTTTATCTTTCAATAATTATTTCCCCTTTGTCATTCTATTATTGTACCATTATCTAGTAAGACTAATTTCTTATCAAATTCCTACTTTACTACCTTAGGAAACTGTATATACCGTAAATAAATCATTGGCTTCATATAATACAAATAAATTGAAGATCTACTTCACGATAGTGTTGGTAAAGACGAAATTACAATTCTCAGTACTTAAATCCATATAAACAAAAGATCCACGCACAAAATATTCGAATGCACTATATTTTATTTATTGTTTGGTAGTTCGTACATTATATCATTATCTTCTGCAAGTTAATATACTATAGATAATAAAAAAATATATATGGTGCTACCTTCACCAGTTTAACATAATATCTTGGATGTAGAATCCAAGGCTCAATTACTAGGACAAATACACTACTTAGCAGTATCTTAAAATGATGGCAACTGCGTCACAATATTGATATACATACCCACAACGCACTACGAGTTCATAATAAAATAGTGAGCAAAATTATTGTTTTATGTTCTGGTCTGTAGTCCACGAAGCAACCTAAACCAGCAACTGTAATTCAGGTGGTAGCCCTTAAGAACCCTAATGGTTATGGAGTTCAAGACCCTGAAGGGAACATCCAGTAGCTGAATATCCTCGAAGGAACGCCTGCACGAAACGCCTCTCCAAGTCATGGTGACAGGGAGCACTCTGATATCGATGACCGGCACCCTTAACTCCCGTCCAATGACCATTCGACAGTCCAGGTTTTGATATTTCTCTCACTTTAATCTATTCCAGTGGGTAATACTGGGGTTTTCCCCAACGATTTGGAACTCGAGGATTTAGGTCCCGCTCGGGGTGAGCACACCAGGTCCGGCCTAGCCTCCACTTCCTTCTACTTCCAGCAAAGGTCACCTCCTTTAGTACCCTGTATCCTTTCCTCTGGAGAGCCGCCTCGATGACTTTGACCACGGCACCATGTCGCTTCACCCTCACTCCGTGTGACAGAACGCAATGCTGGATGACATGGCTCGTTGTTTCATTAGCGTCACACCCCGCTCTGCATTTAGTCTCCGTCCTCTTGAGAGCCTTACTTTTCTTCTCTCACTGCTGAAACATTCTGAAACATTCGTTGGGTCAAAACCCATCCTTGTGAGACTGGCAAACAACTCTCTGATCGTTTTCGTGGTGAATTAAGTACCAAAGACAACCTAGCCACTGGGCAGCCGGAATGTTCCCAACACAGCAGCCTAGCCAGCTTGATTGTGATAGAGAAGCTTGTTACGGCTAGCCCGTCCTCAGTACTGGCAGCATGGAAGGATCTCATGACGGCTCTCGTTAGTATATCCGACTTTCTCAACTCACTTTTTTTACATTGAATTAATTTGGGGAGATGAATAAATTTGGAAATAATAAAAGTCCTAAGAATTGTAATTTTCTGTTGTGGTTTTAGGGGAGCTGTGGATGTTTTTGTAACAGTGCTGATACTTCTTCAATAATCCCGATAGAATTCCGAGACTGCAAACTAAATTTCGCTCCAAGGTATTTCCAACAATCCAATATACCCAACTGCTTAATATAAGTTTCATTATTTTTTTTGTCTTACCTCCTTTATTGTTGAAAGCTCCAGTAACAAAGAAAATCCATGTTGAAAAGCAAATTTCATTAATTATAAATCGGTAAAGTATATAAATAAAACACTACTCCACTACTCTTTAAGTATCTCGACTTCAAGATACTAACCTCGGTTTAAAGAGATGTAAACATATAAAAGGACTGCTATTATAATTTAGTCATATACCAGTCATAATAACGATAAGTAAATACAGCCTAAATATTGAAACCATCTCATTTATGTGAGTTTATTTTTATAATTATTTATTATTTACGTATGTTTCCCTCTTTTTTCATAGAGAATTCAATTTTTATTTTGTTCTATGAGGATAAATGAACAAATATGCTAATTAGATCACATTGGACAGTCTTGAAAATGTCATTAATGGCAAGAAATGTGAAAAGATCACATTTATTTATGCTTTTATTTAATATCTTTTTATTTTTATTTTTTATGTGTGTAAATATGCTTATGTATGTAAGTGTATGCCAATATAATTTTACTTTTTTTTTATTTATTTATTTTTGGTTTATTATTTATTAATTATTATAAAAAACCTTTGTAATCGACCAAAAAAAATTACCCTCGATATTTGAGGGTTTTCTCTCTCTTGTAAACCGTCCGTGGCTTTTTTCTTTGTAACTACCGTAAATTCAGCACAAAAATACTGGCGTATCCAATGATGATCCTTACCATCTTGATATGATGACGCCGATTAGTATTAGTTTTAAAATGAGTGCCGATTTAATTCAATAACTCAGTTATTTTCAAGGCAGATAAAAAAAAATTATTAAGGTTTTTTAACCAAGAAATCGCTAATAATTAAAGAAAATGAGATAAAATAAATAAATAAGCCTGTAACTCAGTTTTTTTTTAAATAGATAAAAAAATGTATTGTATTTTAGGATAAAGACACCACGACGAATAAAAAAAAAGAAAAGAAAAGAAATTGAAATTTGGCCTATATATAAGCTTGTAAGTCCGTTATTTTTGAAGATAGAGGCAAACTCTACAGAGGTTTGGAATCAGTACACCGCTATGGAGTTTATTTAATAGTTCTTAAATTGATTTTAAAAGCCGAGTCAACTGAAAACCGTATGTTGCCCCCACCAGATTTTTTAACACATGCAGTAGCCAAGATGAGGGAATATACCATATCAATTAGCCTTTTTTAAATAGGAAGTATATAGTTCATCACACTCTGGCCTACAAATCAAAACTATCATAATGTAGACGATTTAATTTTTTGATGTACCCTTCTATCTACCGTCCTATTTCTTTTTTACCTATCATGGGTAAAATCCTGGACAGACTCATCCTTTAACGTAGGTACTCAGTCCTAGACCCTAATCACATAATCCCAAACCACTAGTTTGGATTCCGAACAACCCACTCCCCCATCCAGATGTCATCGTGTGTTGGATGTTGTCTCGTATGTATTGGAGCGCGAATTGTACTGCACTGGAACCTTTCTCGACGAAGAACAGGCTTTTGACCGAGTTTAGCACCCCAGACTGCTGTACAAACTCCGCAAATTCGTGTCTTCTACTTATTTCCTCATTATCCAGTCTTACCTCTCTCACAGATCCTTCAAAATAAATAAAAATAGTCCCTTTTCGTCCATTTTTACTCAGTATGCTGGTGTTCCTCAAGGCTGTATCCATGGACCAGTTCTTTACACAGTTTATACAGCTGATATCTCAACGAATCGTAACACCTTCCTTTTTTAACTATGCTGATGACCCTTGTTTGTTATCAGTCAATAATGAGTTGAGCTTTGGGGCTCTACTGAACCATCAAATTCTTCCCGTCTTCAATCCTTACAATCCAAAATCCTTCTAAAAATCCTGAACGCTCCTTATTTTGTCAGGAATAAGCTCATTCATAAAGACCTTAATATTCCCTATGTAGCTGGTTTGGCCCAAACCAGGTATCAATCCTTCCATGACAAACTCCACTCCCACTCTAAACCACTAGTTTCAATCCTAGCTTCCTCTTCCATTCCTGACATGCGTCTGAAAATAAGATGGCCTCGAGACCTTCTAGTTTGGATTGCCTATTAGAGTGCTGCCAATGGTCAGTTTCTCTTCATGTGTTTTATCTAACAGCTAATTTACTAAATGTATTAATCAATACAGTTGTAAATACCAATAAATAAATTTTTTGATGTGTGAAATGAATTCGGGTTTTTTTTTTTTAATTCAATATTTTTGTTTTCAATCAATACGTATATATTAAACATAAATAAAGGCAGAAAGTTTAACAAGGAAAAAAAGGATTGAAACTACACTGAGTAAATAAGTTGTGGTAGAAGAAGATTATCGATCACTAGAAGACGAAGTGAGTGAATGTAGGAAGGAGTGCGTGAGAGAGATAAAGACGAAGCCGTAACACTCTCCTAAAACTCACTCCTTAACTTCTCTCCATCTCCTCACAACTTGGCAACAAATAGACTTATTCTGTTTCCACTCGAGATAGATTTGTTGGCAACAGTCCAAACTATATACACCGGAGGCCTTCAGCTTCTGCACTTAGGGCTCAATCAGATATCTCCTTGTCATTTATAACAATAAACCAAAAAGAACAGCTGTTCATAATTTTTTAATGAAAAAGCTATTGTGCCGCAATGTACAACTTCCATTCACCTCTCTTCATGGAATCAATCTTTAATTTATTATTTATAAGGTAGAAAAATACGATCGTAGCGTTTTTTACTGGTGATTTCAATAGAAACTTCAGATTCTAGTAAATATTTCTATTCAATTATATGATTTGTTTATTAAATCAAAGCATAAATATTTTTGATCAATTATTTAATTGTAATGTATTGAGGATACTGAGGGGAGTTCATTATTTAATAATTTTAATATTAAACAATTAAAGATAACGAACCTTTGTCGGCAAAACATCAAAAGGCGTTTACCTCAATGGGACTCCCCAGCAGTATGTACCTCGGGAAAATTCCTAGAAACTAGGACAAGGACCCACGGCTTGGGGCACTTCCCAGATCAGCCCGCCCGAGGTGACGACGATGAGGAGAAGATTCCAAAAGAGGAGTCAAGTAATATCCTCAAGAGGAGGCAGTCTAATTCCATCCTCAAGAAGATGTGAGTCGACTTCCATCTAGAAGAAGAGATGTCCGACTGGGGGTCAGATAGAGCAGCTGGAGATCTGAGAGCCTAGAACGAATCCAATGATTTCATTAAATATTAGTCTATATCTACATTAAATATATGAAATAAGCTAGTTTTTGAAGCTACTGCTGCCTTAGAAAAATAGCACAATAATTGGCAATCAAAGTACGACCTGAGCGGTTTGCGTCTTTCAAGTCAAAATTTCCGGCTCTGAACTAAACAAACCACTTATGGACGGTGCTTTCCACTAAGGCACCGTTGCCATACACACTGCAAATTTAGTCAAACGTCAGTGCGACGGATTTTCCTTTACGGAAAAAATCATTAAATGAAGAAAATGAATTTTTTTTCTCTCTTCTATTTTCAGAAAGTAAAATCCTACTAGAAGATAAGGAATCTCGGTTAAAACTGATGCATAAAAGCAACTTAAATAATCCTTTTTTAAAATAAGTAAACATTATGTACCATTGGTCATTTGTCATTTGGACTCATGGGACTCTAAAACTCGTATTTGGGGTAAAAATTTACCATTTCACCATCGCAATACTTAACTTTACTATTAAATTTCATATCGTGAAATACTATATAGGTGAATGAAAGTGTTTGGTAAATAATGTTAATAAATTGGATATGTACGTTGGTTATATATTCCATGTGAAATAAATACGCCAGATTATGTATAAAAGGAAAAGTTTATTTGAAATTAATAATACAAAATAAAATAATAAAATGAATGCCCAATTCTGATGTGGTAAAGTAATAGTTCTGATTGAAATTAAATACTATAATTGTTAAATTAGTAGTCCTTCAATGTTTTATTAATATTTAAGATAAGCTTATCTGCTGTCCCCCTGTGGGACTTGTCTTCTTCTCGATTATGAGTCTCTCTGCTGTCCCCCTGTGGGACTTGATGGTCACCCTGTGTGACTTGATGGAAGTCCTGTAGTACGTACGCACTCACTTACGACTCGACTGCGATATTTTAATTCCCGGCACTGTAATTCTCGGTAATGCGCATGCGCGTCCTTCTGGTAACCGCCTAAGTTTATCAGAACTATTACTTCGTATTTTTTAAAAACAAATAAACCTTAAATAAACTAATATAAATTTATATAAACAATAATTATTATAGAATCACCAACATCCCGCCCACCTAAAACCGTATGGTTTTACCAAGAATGATATCATGAAATGTTGTTTAAAAAGGTAATGGGGATAATTTTGTTAACGGATCGTTTATGGCATCCTCGCTGATCTTTATGGTAACTACTCTAGTAATATTGTCATTTCCTGGATGGACCTCTTCTATTTTGGCTAACTTCCAATTTAATGGGCTAGTAGAAGTATCAGGTAGTAATACAAGATCCCCAATTTGTGGTTGGCTGTTTGGCTGATAATTCGTTTTTGTAAGGTATGTAGGTATTCTACATGCCATCTTCTCCAAAATCGTTGCTCAGTTTGTGATACAAGTTGCCATCTAGAGAGTTGATTTATGTTTAGATTTGTCAAATCTTCTTCTGGAACACTTAAAATAGGAGCACCAATGAGGAAATGACCTGGTGTAAGAAAATTCCCATGTTTTGAACCTTCATTACTTAGCGGTGTAATAGGGCGAGAGTTTAGAATAGCCTCGATAGTAATTAGATGGCATTTTCCCGGAAGAATTATTGAAGACTTTATTTCCTGTGATAAAAATGAATTTTGTAGGCGACCTCCGACTCTCATGACTCCTCGGTCATCTGAGAATACATCTAGAATTAGAAGGCGCTTCGAAGACGGTCTATTTTCTTTCCAAGAAAATTCTTTTTCAAACTCATACCGTTGAGTAGCAATTATGAGTACTTCTCGAGATCTGTTAAGCTCCTGTAGCTTTAGTGCACCGTGAAATCTTATGATCGGATTCCTGATGTTATGTAAAAATCTTAGAATATAGGCCAGGGTTCTGACTACTTTATTATAATGTGAATGATGATTCATCCAGTTTAAGATCATATGATGATTACCGTCTGGTTGGTTATTGTGGACTGTATGTGTTAATATGGTACCAGGTTTTATTTCCGGTGCCTGATGTTTGTAAATATCTGGCTGCTGTGGTAGAACGAGTGGGTGCGTCTGTAGCCATAGCGGGCCCGCCCAAAATAGGAAATAATCTTTCAGTAATTCTGGAGTTGTCCCACGAGATGCCAAGTCAGCGGGATTGTCTTGAGATCGCACGTGAAGCCAATTATCTTCTGGTATGTCTTCAGGAGTTTCTTTGAATGGAAGGGTCACACTATATCTGCCAATATCATCACGATTGTAAGTTTTCAAGAAATGCCTTTCACAAGGATCACGTTGGGTATAATCAGCTGATCCTTCAACTTCTTCGTTGGACCAGAATTTGGATAGTATGTCTTCATTAATTGGTGATTCTAGCACACAATGGCACCTTAAGTTGCCAATCTATCTAATATCTAATCTATATTGCCGCCTCCCATGACGATAAGTCCAAAATAGGTTGGAAGAGCTCTGTAATTGTTGTCTAGAACGACAGGACTGCCAGTTAGCATTTGAATAAAACAGTCGTTTCCAAGGAGCATATCGGTCTCACGAAGTTCCCAAAATAGTGGATCAGCAAACGGTTGTTCAGAAGATCCTTGTATAGGTTGAATTGCCGAAGTAGGTAGATCTCCCGTTAAATAGTCAACAATCAAAGGCCCGACCTCCAAATATTTCTCTCGATTGATCCTGGAATAAATGCGGCACTCCACCTTTCCTTTGACCTTAGGTACTGGAACACCTCCTGCTGCAAGTGGTTTGTGAGTAGTTGCATGCCAAGAAAGACCTAACCTTCTAGCGCATTTCGTTGTCATGAGAGATAATTGAGATCCACAGTCGACTAAGAAGCGAACAGGTTGAAGTATGTTGTCTGAATTGTGAATGAGACCAATGGCAGTGCCTAGAAGTACCTGTGCAGGTCCCGTCATACTACCAACCAGATTTGATGTTCCTGATTCTACCTTTGAACCTCTTTGCTCAGAGGCAGATGAAATACCTTGGCTATTCACAACTGGAGAAGAGTTCTGATTGACTGGTGAGTGTACATTTGATTTCCTCTTTACATGAAGCCATGTATGGTGTTTGCCCTTACAAATTCGGCAGCGACCTAATGTCAGACATACTGGTGCTCGATGACCTATTCTTAAGCAATTGAAGCATACGTTTTTATCCTTTAAGAAAGATAAGCGTTGCGCAGGAGTCTTAGATTGAAAAATAGGACATTGCATTAAGATATGAGACTGTTTACACGAGCATACTTGTGATTTGGATTGATTGGAAGGCGTTGAGGTACTTGCGAGAATATTCGCTTTAGGTCTTTGTTTAACAGAATTCGGAATCTTAGGATCGGAGAGCTGCATGACTCGACTCCTTCCCTGCACGAAATCTACAAGTTCTTGAAAGGTGGGCCATTCAGTCGTTACTACCTCTACTTCAAAATTATGTCTGGTTTCTTGATCAAGTTTTTTCAGCGCTAATGTCAACCAAAGGAAATCAGCTTGGTCAGGTATATCTATTGATCGAAAAGCTGCTATACTTTCAGCTACCACCCTGAACTGAACTGTTGGCGCTCCCTTATGAGAAGAAAATTCCAGAATTTGATCAATATATGCTGTGACAAGTAATCGTGCTAACGAACAGTTGTTTGAATTTAGGCCAGCCTTGAATTTTGCCGTCCAATTTTGGCAATTCTATCCGAGGTAATCTTCGATTGCTACACACTCTAGAAGAAACGTTTTCAAATTTTGAATTATCTTCCTCATGTCTCGATTGCTGGAGTTCTATAATTTTGTAATAAAGAGCGTTGATTTCCCCTCTCTCTTTTATATCATCATCCGTCGGAAACAAGCTATATTTTTCCGAAGTAATAGCTAGGAGTTGACATTCCTCAAACTTTTTTAAATAATTCGATTTGATCGATCCAGAAGTTGGAGCCATAGCCTTAAAAGTATTTGCCATCCCCTCTTGTAATAACATGCCTACATTATAAATCTGAGCAAGATCTTTACACAATAGTTTAAGAGCAGCCCGAATGCCTTTAATTTGTAATTCTGGGGAAGCCATGTTGGTGAAACTTTACAAATTATAGTTAATATCGACTAAAAGTTTCCAATTGATTAATGAAAATTGAATGTTAATAATTAATTTGATTATTATTTTTCATATAATAATTAATTATCCAATAAATCAATAAAATAACCATCTATAAAATAAAATAAATCTCTAAAATAACAATCCTTTCAAAATATTGTATATAGAAAATTATAGTGCAACTGTAATCCTAAATATATAATGTAATTAATAAGAAAAGAAATGCCTGTGTAAAGAATAAATTTAATGATAATACTCTATGTACAATAATCCAATACATACATGGATTAAAAATTAAAAATAAAACATAAAAACAATCTGAAACTAATATTTTAAATTAATTTTTAAACCTCAAAATAATTAGTTAAAATAATCAGAAAAAAGTTCTTTATATTAATGGAAATAAACAATTCTTAAATTCAAAAATAAATGTTTCTTAAAATAAGTATAAACAACTATAGTGTTGTGTATTCAGTATTACTGTTATCATGTTGATATCGAATAATTGTTTAAAACTTAATACTCTGGTATAGATTATACCGTATTCTTACTGCACCTGCGTCTGTTTACATTCCAATTTTTACATCAATTGTTACAGGCAATATTTAACCCACGCACATAACCATTGCAATAAAACTGATTATTAATTTTAATTTTCATCCGGTCCGGAGATTGACCAAAAAATGTTTGGTAAATAATGTTAATAAATTGGGTATGTGCGTTGGTTATATATTGCATGTGAAATAAATACGCCAGATTATGTATAAAAGGAAATGTTTATTTGAAATTAATAATACAAAATAAAATAATAAAATGAATGCCCTATTCTAATGTGGTGAAGTAATAGTTCTGATTGAAATTAAACACTATAATTGTTAAATTAGTAGTCCTTCAATGTTTTATTAATATTTAAGATAAGCTTATCTGCTGTCCCCCTGTGGGCCTTGTCTTCTTCTCGATTATAAGTCTCTCTGCTGTCCCCCTGTGGGACTAGATGGTCACCCTGTGTGACTTGATGGAAGTCCTGTAGTACGTACGCACTCACTTACGACTCGACTGCGATATTTTAATTCCCGGCACTGTAATTCTCGGTAATGCGCTTGCGCGCCCTTCTAGTAACCGCCTAAGTTTATCAGAACTATTACTTCGTATTTTTTAAAAACAAATAAACCTTAAATAAACTAATATTAATTTATATAAACTATAATTATTATAGAATCACCAACAGAAAGTAAAACTTATTATATACAGAAAGCACTTAATTTTGTGTCACTTCGTTTTAGTTTTTTATGCATGTACTTACAGTACTAAAAGTATATTGTCAAGAAACAATCCCATAAAAGCATTCGAAAACGAATAAAATGATCGAATCTAGTATTTTATTGGAAATAGGTTAGAGGATTCCGGATAGATGTTGGGTCCAATCTCATACAATAGCTTCAGTCATGCGGTCAATGTTACAATGGAAAATCCTTTGGGGAATTTCCCATGGAATACTGACAGTTAGGGGCATGTTGGGTTATACGGAACTCATAAAATTCAGTTGGTTAATTGTTGAAATTGGTAATTGAGAGAGAATAAATATGAGAGGTACGGGTATGAAATGGACGAGTGTATATTGCAGAAGGAGATAATTGTGTTGGCGGTTCATATCCAATTTAAATGCTGAATAATTCACAGATAACTCGCTTATTCGTTTAGCTGTGGATTTTCTCTTGTTCATTAATACCTATGCATGTCTCTAATATCAACAATTTTCAACAAAAAACACAAACAGTGTCATTGTGTCACGATATATTATTACTTTCACTTACATATTTATGAAATCTATAGTAAGAGAAAGTATTGTGAACGTGAAAATTCTACAATTCTAGTTATCAACGGAAATACACGTTTTAGGGTCCTCTGAGTAAAAATAACCAAGTCCTAAAGAAAAAAGGTCTGTGTGTGTGTGTGTGTTCAAGCAAGAAAACGAAATATAGTGAAAAACTGCGAGATCACAGCGGCTGACCGGGAGTGCAACTTTATACCAAGCATTTTGCACTTTTTAACAGTTTAAATAAACTTGCCATGTTGATGTAAAATTTTATGGGCGTTAATATCATATAAGTTTCATTCAGTCTGACAGGGACTATATGCCAATATTTTAGATTTTCTTTCTCTGAAGTACCTTTAATTTTATGTATATAAAAAAAAGAAAAAACTAGCTGTATCCCGCGTCTTTGCTCGCGAATATTTTATTTTGTGTTTATTTAAATTTGCATAAATGCGTTTATAAGTGGTAACTATAAAACGCATATGATGGAGCAGATGTTTGGGGATGTGGTGAAAAGTATCTACCAATAAAACACACTTATTTCATTTTTTTCTTACGGGTGCGTTTTCTTATTGGCTGCACGAACCAACTTAATCATAATAATAGTCAAAACGGTCAACAACTACTCCATTATTATAAGACGTATACATTTTCAAGAAATATAAATATTTTTTTTACAATCCCATTTATCAAAGTTGTTTTCAAGTAAAAAAAATCTGGTGCGGGCAACACACGATTTTCACTTACCTCCATTTTTAAAATCAATAAAAGATTTTTCAAATACAGTTAGAGATAAAAATACGTGAAACTATTAAAGAATTAATTAAATTAAATTTCTATAGAAACATGTGTTTCATTAAAAAATCTATTATATTATTATCTAAAACAATAAGTTAGTTTTATCGGCTTTTTATCACTCTCTATTAACTTTTAGAAGCTTGTGTATGAGATAATATTTTTTCTAAAATCTTTAGCTTTTCAACGGTATATCATGCATGTATATTACTGCTCTTATGTTCAAAAACGAAAAATTGCATTAAAAAAAATGTTTTTTTTTGTTTTCTCCTTTAGTTAGGTATCGAATTTATTCAATTTATATATTTACCTGTATTTAATCAGCGTTAACAAGATAATATAGTTATTTTTATTGAATCTACAAAATTAAAGGTACTTTAGGGGAAGAAAATTTAAAATATCGGCATTTAAGTCCTGTCAGACGATTTTAATCACAATAAAACCTACATGACATTAAAGCCCATTAAATTATACATCGATATAGCGAGTTTAATCAAAATCGTCGGAACCGTTTTTGAGAAAATCGAAAAAAGGTGCAAAATGCATGGTATAAAGTGCCTCTTCTGGTATGCTCATTTTGATGACAAATGTTTTGTCTCGTCTCGGGCATATAATTGTCTTAAATATGAAATTTCAGTTTCATAGGACTTACCGTTTCCGCCCGGGGGTTTATCACATACACACAGACACACACACACACACACACAGACCTTTTTTCTTTAGGACTTGGTTATTTTTACTCAGGGGACCCTAAAACGTGTATTTCCGTTGAAAACTGGAATTCGAAAATTTTCACGATCGCAATACTTCCCCTTACTATTTATAGTAAGTGAAAGTAACATACCCATTCATTGGACCGATGTATATCAAACACATTTATGTTTCAAACGTGACTATCTAAAATGATTATGTTACAGTTAAAATATATTGAGTAATTTTGGGTATGCCTACTTCTACTGGATCGCTATTGTATATTTAACAGAATTAAATGGAAACTTATTAGTCTAAAGTTAGAATTACGGTTGAGGAGGAAAGTGATTTTAAAATAACTTAACCTATTACTATAATTAATCTAATATAACTATAAATATCTTGTTTCTAATATCGAGACACATTGAAAAAAATATTTTAAAAGACTACACTTTATTGAATTTGTTTGCGGTTTAGCGAATTTAATTTGATAAATAAAATAATCTAAATTAAAATTCCTACAAATTACGAAGAATATTGATAGTGACTATGTTGAATGAGGTTATATAAAAGAAATACAGGCGAATAGCAATAAGCTAGTCTGTTTATGATGAATGAAAGATTATTATTTCATGTCAGATATCAATTTTATTCACTCTATGTCACAATAACATACCACTACCAAGTAGAAACATCCAAATTATTTAATAACATCGTTTTATCTTTTAACCATAACCGTTGTATACCATCATAACTCCTTTGCAACATAGATGCCTATTTTGTTCAATTGTGGGTGAAGCCTTCCTCTAGGAAAAAAATGTTTTTTTTTTAGGATCCAGTAATAAGCCCTTTTATGTTTTTTTATTATGAAAGATTAACACTTTGAATAATTTTTAAAAACTAATATTAATTGAACATGAAACCTACACACAAAACATGGATACGATACTTAATATGCTTAAATATATTTCTTATAAAGTGGAGTAGTATCTTTGTTAATTAATTTAATTAAGATGATTTTGCTTCCAGATGGTTAGAAATTTCATTGTCATTCAAATGTGTACTTATATTTTTTCTGGAAACGTATGAATGTATATTTTATCCCATCCTCGTCGCCAAGTAATATGTATTTTATTATAACTGGAAACTACTGAGTAAATGTATATTTTATAAACAAGAACGCATTAAAACTATCAACACACACTTATATTTGAATTATTAATTACATATGTAAATATATTTAAACCAACACAGTTAAACCAATTTTGTTTTAGAAAAATATATTTTCCAACCATTTAGAATAGTAATAATAATAGATAAAAACTATCCTAGCTTTTAAGTTAGACCAAATAACAGATACTTACGAAGTTTGATTAAATTCGGTTCAGTAATTTCAGGGTCTATCGCGAACATACATCGTGACACGAGATTTATATATATATATATATATATATATATATATATATATATATATATATATATATATATATAGAGAGAGAGAGAGAGAGAGATCTTATTTACAATCGAAAATACAGTAAAGGGCATAAAATTATTACTGATAATTATACCTAACAATTTAATATTGCTATATTATTTAATCTAAATTATATGTTTCTAACGAAACTGAATAAATTACTTATTTAAATTAACTTTGAACATCAATATTTTACGTCGGCAAACATCACCACTGTTGTGGATGGACTATAGCAATAAACCAAAAAAAAAAATTATTTAAATTTAACTGTGTGTATATATTTGACTGCACCCCCCTCAAGTAACTTCTCCCGTATTTAAATTTAAGTTTATTTAGGAGTACCAGTGTCATGGCCGAAACTAATGTCACGCTTAGTTATCGCTCTGCACTAGCATCTTTATAACTGTGGTATTAACTCACGGATTATTGCCAACGTTTATAAACATCGTCTTTTTACGACAGTAATCAAGTTTATACTGTAATTCAGTGAGGTGAGTGATTATTAGTTAACTTTTGGAGTAGTGTTAATAGCCTAAAGGTGCGCCACGTGGTAAGCAGGCTGCTGCCTGTACAGGCTGTCATAGGCTATCACTCACTAGGACTAGTTTTTTATCAGATCGCCAGTGGCTCGGAGGTAGCGCTCCTGACTCCGCTCTAATAGAACTGAGTTCGTAGCTCAAGAGACGTTAAATTTTTTTTTTTTTTTTTTTTCCAATTTTTTTCTTTTTTTCAAATATTATTTTCTTCTTTCATTTTATATAAGACATTTTTTCTTTTAATTTTGTATAAAAATATTTTAGAAAATGTTTTTTTATTTTTTAAAAATTTAAATACCTATGTAAATACGATATTAGTTAAATATTATCAATCCATTTATTTTTTGATCCATGTATTATTTTTTAATTTAATTATTTTTTTCTTTTTAATTTTATATCATTATTATGTCCACTGACAAAAATTCAATCATGGATACGGACGATGACACAGCCTTTAGTGAAGTTAGCGAAACGGATTCGCAGTATTTAAAACGTCGAACGCTCCAGAAACGTGATAGGAATGTACTACCGGGTTCCGCAGGGAACTCACCCAACAAGAAAAAAAAAAAAAAGCCAAGTCTAAACAAGCACTTCCAACCGAAAACGAAAATCGGAGTTCAAACTCAGCCAACACAACTCCATCTCAAACTACTTCTCACGACCTACCTTCCAGCAATAACATTGCAGCCACCAATAATTCGTCTAATGCTCCTTTAGCACCCCGAGAATCCAACGAACCCGAGCCGCCACCTATATATGTCAGTAACATTCGTGACTTCATGAAGTTTGGCCAGGAAATCTCAGCTCTCATTGGACAACAAAATTTTCAATGTTTTTCAAGATTACAAGACATCAAGATTAACACTCCAAATAAAGACATTTATAAAAAATTAGTTTACCACTTAACACAGAAAAAGTACGACTTTCACTGTTATCAGCTGAAAGAAGAGAAACCTTATAGAGTGGTTTTACGAGGTCTTCACAGCACCACCCCCACAGAGGCCATCAAGAAAGACCTAGACGAATTAGGATTTAATGTTAGACACATATCATGCATCACTCATCCTGTTCAAAAGTATCCTCTGCCCTTATTCTTTGTAGACCTTGAACCAGCACCTAGTAATCATGAAATCTTCAAAGTCAATAGGCTAGTATACTCCTGCATTAGATTTGAGGAGCCCAAGATGAGACCTGAAATTGTACAATGCGCAAACTGCCAAACTCTAGGGCACACGAAAACCTATTGCCACCATCCTTCCAGATGTGTCAAATGTGCAGGATCTCACGCTTCCAGCACCTGCCAAAAATCTAGAGACACCCCTGCAAAATGTGCTTTGTGTAGTGAAGCACATCCTGCTAACTATAAAGGATGCATTGTATATAAAAACCTGCTAAGACAAAAAGGTTTATATGCAGCAGCTTTTACTCAAAGAAACTCAGAGCCAGTTAACGAAAAACCAGGCCGGTCCATCAAGAGTACACCTGTGTTCCAGCACCCTACCGTCATCGATGAGAATCAACACACTTCGAGCTTCAACTCCAAGACCACAACCATTTCTGCAATAGCTTCTCACCATACACCACGACCTCAATCGCCTCAAACCTCAAAACAGCCTCAGCCAACCCATCATCATTCCCAGACTTCCTATGGTCCTCCCCAGACTATCCATCCACAACCCCAAAAACCGCATCCTCAATCTCAGAATTCCCATCCAGTGTTTAAAGTCCCTAAAAGTGATCCTCAAAACTCATCCCTAAGAGTGAAGTTACCACCACTGATACCTCCTCAGACCATTCCCAACCAGCCTCTTCCATCTATATCATCAGCTCCTGAAAACCACTCACTAGAAGCTCCATTAAACATGATCCCTTGTCAACAACCTCAGAGAAGGGTTCAACCTCCTCCAAGACCTATGAATCCTCTGCCCAAAGACACCCCCTCCTACTCCTATTCCTACCAACATTCATCTGATATTATTCCTATTCTTTCATCCTTTCTCCTAGATCTCCAAAATACCATCAAGCCCCTTATTACTCTCCTTACTAGACTCCTTTCAGAAATCCCCTTCAATATCCCACGATGAGTAGGAAGACCCTGGCTATTCTATTATGGAACGCTAATGGACTGCTTAATCACCGAGACGAGCTTGACTTATTTATTCACGACAATAACATAGACATTGCCCTTGTGACTGAAACCCATTTCACACCTCATTCACACTTTTACATACGTGACTACATCACACACAGATCAGATCACCCTGACAAAACATCCCACGCTGGCTCTTGTATCCTTATTCACAATTCCTTAACTCACTCCCTGATTCCTTCTACTCCAACTGACGCCATCCAATCGACTTCTATTACCTTATCCTGCCGTCCATTTAATATAACCATCTCAGCTGTATATTGCCCTCCTGGCAATTCCCTCTCCTCTCACCAATTTAATTCCTTATTTCAGTCCTTTGGTCCGCGCTTCATTGCCGGGGGAGATTACAACGCCAAAGATCAACGGTGGGGATGCCGAACATCCAACACTCGTGGCAGGATTCTCTCCCAAGTCACCACTTCCAACAGCTATTCCGTCTTATCACCCAAAGATCCTACTTACTGGCCTACTTCCCTTAAAAAGCGCCCAGATATTCTTGATATATTCGTCACATCCCAAATTCCCACCTTTCAATCTACAGTAACATCCTTAGAAGACCTTTCCTCAGACCATAGCCCAGTTCTGCTGCTTCTTCATTCAGACCCTATTCCTAAATCCTTCCCTCCTTCTTTAATTACAGGACATGTTGACTGGGACAACTTTCGCTCTGAACTAGAAAACGAACTTGACTTAACGATTCCACTAAAAACAGAACAACAAATTAACTTTGCTATCGAAAAACTAACAAGAACAATAGGTACTGCAATAAATAACAACTCATCACATCCCAAAAATAATTACTCCCGCGACACTAACTTACCATATCACATTCGAAACTTATTAGCAGAGAAACGGCGAGCAAGGGCTAAGTGGCATAGGTCCAGATACCCGTCCGACAAAACATACTATACTCATCTAACTAACAAACTCAAAACTGAAATTAGAAAATTCAAAATACAAACATTTCGGGACTTCACAGAAAACCTAAGACCAACTGACAAATCTTTATGGACAACTACCAAAAATTTGCTCAAATTCAAAACCTTTAATCACCCACTCCTTACCGAATCTTCTACCTGGTCTCGATCAGATGAAGAAAAGACTCAAATATTTGGTGAACACCTTTCCAAAATATTTAATCCACATCCTGAAATCCTTAATCCAACCCATATCGACCATATTGAAGCAGAACTCAATATTCCACTCCAAATGTCCCCTCCTCCTAAAGCCTTTCATCCTTCTGAAATAATAAACGTTATCCATCAATTACGTATTAAAAAAGCACCTGGTCATGATCTCATCACATCCTATATCCTAAAACAGCTACCTCGAAAAGCAATCCTCTACCTCACTTATATATTCAACGCTACTCTCCGAACCACCTATTTCCCTGAACCATGGAAACTGTCAATAATCAAAATGATCCCAAAACCCCAAAAGCCTCCTGAACATCCATCCTCATACCGTCCGATCTCCCTTTTACCCATCATGGGAAAGATCCTAGAAAAACTCATTTTGAAACGCCTGTATCCGATCCTAGAAATGAATCACGTAATTCCTGACCATCAGTTTGGATTTCGGACATCCCATTCTACAATTCAGCAATGTCACCGTGTGGTGGATGTTATATCCTCCACATTGGAGCGTGGAATGTATCGCACGGGTGCTTTTCTTGACGTAGAACAAGCGTTCGACCGAGTCTGGCACCCAGGACTCCTTTATAAACTCCGTCAATTCCTTCCCGCTACATACTTCCTGATAATCCGTTCCTACCTTACTGATAGAACGTTCAAAGTAAATCATAATCTTTCCTATTCTTCCACATTTTCTCAGTCTGCAGGTGTACCTCAGGGTAGTATCCTAGGTCCCATCCTTTATACAGTATATACAGCTGATATTCCACTCCATCCTAGCACTGTCCTCACAACTTACGCGGATGACACTTGTGTGTTATCCGTCCATAATGATCCAACCGCTGCATCCCAAACCCTTCAGTCCCACATCACAGCCATTGAGAAATGGTGTCAGAACTGGAGGATTAAAATAAATCCTAATAAATCCCACCAAATTACCTTTACCCTTCGTCGCAAACCGATGACCTCCTGCCCCACAGTATCCTTTAACAATACCCCACTCATTCCTGTTGAACAAATCCGATACCTAGGACTCCATCTTGATAAACGTCTTACATGGAATCCTCACACGAGACTAAAACGACAAGAGACTGCCCGTAGATACCGATTACTACAACACTTACTTGACAAACGTTCAAAACTTCCAATTCATTACAAAAAGCTCATTTATATTACCGTCATCAGACCCATCTGGACATATGGAATCGAGCTTTGGGGCTCTACGAAGCCATCTAATTCCTCCCGTATCCAATCCTTACAATCCAAAATCCTTCGAAAAATCCTAAATGCTCCTTATTTCGTCACAAATAAAATAATCCATAACGACCTTAATATCCCATTTGTTACAGACCTTTCTCGTACCAGAAATACCACTTTCAATTCCAATCTCCCAGCCCATATAAACCCTCTTGTCCGCAACCTATCAACCTCACATATTCCTGACAACCCTCCTAGGCGATTGAAAAGAAGATGGCCTCGGGATCTACTTACTTAAATAAACATCGAAGTTCTACCACTGGGTAGTTTCTTCACAAGCCTTTCACGCCCTTTATTCTAATTCAACAGTTTTACTTATTGTATTTATGTTAATACAGTTGTAAAATTCAATAAAATATGAATAAAAAAAAAAAAAAAAAAAAAAGTTTATTTAGTGGAGTGCTGCCAATACGAAGTTTCTCTTCATACCTTTTTCCTGTGATTTATCTAACAGCTAATTTACTAGATGTATTAACCAATACAGTTTATTTAATAATTCTTAAATTGATTTTAACAGCCGAGGTATGTAAAAGTGATGAGTTGCCCGCACCAATGAAGGATATGAAAAAATGTCTTTTTTTTACATTCAATTAAATTACATTCACTTAACAATAATATTATATATGTACTATAAATTACAAAGTCTTCACGCATACAGGACCTGATAAATTGCTTTTGGTCCAATAAAAATCTGCTTTCTGAAAACAATTCCCTTTTTTTCCAAATGAGCTATATTAGGGAGCGGATGAGAAACGCACCTGTGAGAGTTGAGAATTATGAGCTGCTCGAAATAACTGATGAGCTGGTTTGGTATAACGGCAGCCTATCCCTCAACCCAAATCAGTTCATGTTTCTCAAACATCCTACCATCTGCCGGGGAAAATATGGGCAAATTAGCCCATATTTTTCTTCATTTTTTATTATAATCAAATTTCCTGTTGGTGTTCGTAGTGTTGTAGTCATACTCCTTTGAAACGGCTCGACCGATATTTATAAAAAAAATTCATGTATATTTTGTAGAAATGAGAATCGGTTGTTTTTTTTAGTTGGTATATAAAAACACCTATAACCAGATGTTTGGGGATGTGGTGAAAAGTATCTACCAATAAAACACATTTATTTCATTTTTTTCTTACGGGTGTGTTTTCTTAGTGGCTGCACGAACCAACTTAATCATAATAATAGTCAAAACGGTCAACAACTACTCCATTATTATAAGACGTATACATTTTCAAGAAATATAAATATTTTTTTTTACAATCCCATTTATCGAAGTTGTTTTCAAGTAAAAAAAATCTGGTGCGGGCAACACACGACTTTCACTTACCTCCATTTTTAAAATCAATAAAAGATTTTTCAAATACAGTTAGAGATAAAAATACGTGAAACTATTAAAGAATTAATTAAATTAAATTTCTATAGAAACATGTGTTTCATTAAAAAATCTATTATATTATTATCTAAAACAATAAGTTAGTTTTATCGGCTTTTTATCACTCTCTATTAACTTTTAGAAGCTTGTGTATGAGATAACATTTTTTCTAAAATCTTTAGCTTTCCAACGGTATATCATGCATGTATATTACTGTTCTTATGTTCAAAAACGAAAAATTGCATTAAAAAAAATATTTTTTTTGTTTTCTTCTTTAGTTGGTATCGAATTTATTCAATTTATATATTTACCTGTTTTTAATCAGCGTTAACAAGATAATATAGTTATTTTTATTGAATCTACAAAATTAAAGGTACTTCAGGGGAAGAAAATTTAAAATATCGGCATTTAAGCCCTGTCAGACGATTTTAATCAGAATAAAACCTACATGATATTAAAGCCCATTAAATTATACATCGATATAGCGAGTTTAATCAAAATCGTCGGAACCGTTTTCGAGAAAATCGAAAAAAAGGTGCAAAATGCATGGTATAAAGTGCCTCTTCTGGTAAGCTCATTTTGATGACAAATGTTTTGTCTCGTCTCGGGCATATAATTGTCTTAAATATGAAATTTCAGTTTCATAGGACTTACCGTTTCCGCCCGGGGGTTTATCACATACACACAGACACACACACACACACACACACAGACCTTTTTTCTTTAGGACTTGGTTATTTTTACTCAGAGGACCCTTTTACGTGTATTTCCGTTGAAAACTGGAATTCGAAAATTTTCACGATCGCAATACTTCCCCTTACTATTTATAGTAAGTGAAAGTAACATACCCATTCATTGGACCGATGTATATCAAACACATTTATGTTTCAAACGTGACTATCTAAAATGATTATGTTACAGTTAAAATATATTGAGTAATTTTGGGTATGCCTACTTCTACTGGATCGCTATTGTATATTTAACAGAATTAAATGGAAACTTATTAGTCTAAAGTTAGAATTACGGTTGAGGAGGAAAGTGATTTTAAAATAACTTAACCTATTACTATAATTAATCTAATATAACTATAAATATCTTGTTTCTAATATCGAGACACATTGAAAAAAATATTTTAAAAGACTACACTTTATTGAATTTGTTTGCGGTTTAGCGAATTTAATTTGATAAATAAAATAATCTAAATTAAAATTCCTACAAATTACGAAGAATATTGATAGTGACTATGTTGGATGAGGTTATATACAAGAAATACAGGCGAACAGCAATGAGCTAGTCTGTTTATGATGAATGAAAGATTATTATTCCATGTCAGATATCAATTTTATTCACTCTATGTCACAATAACATACCACTACCAAGTAGAAACATCCAAATTATTTAATAACATCGTTTTATCTTTTAACCATAACCGTTGTATATCATCATAACTCCTTTGCAATATAGATGCCTATTTTGTTTAATTGTGGGTGAAGCCTTCCTCCAGAAAAAAAAATGTTTTTTTTTAGGATGCAGTAATAAGCCCTTTTATGTTTTTTTATTATGAAAGATTAACACTTTGAATAATTTTTAAAAACTAATATTAATTGAACATGGAACCTACACACAAAACATGGATACGATACTTAATATGCTTAAATATATTTCTTATAAAGTGGAATAGTATCTTTGTTAATTAATTTAATTAAGATGATTTTGCTTCCAGATGGTTCGAAATTTCATTGTCATTCAAATGTGTACTTATATTTTTTCTGGAAACGTATGAATGTATATTTTATCCCATCCTCGTCGCCAAATAATATGTATTTTATTATAACTGGAAACTACTGAGTAAATGTATATTTTATAAACAAGAACGCATTAAAACTATCAACACACACTTATATTTGAATTATTAATTACATATGTAAATATATTTAAACCAACACAGTTAAACCAATTTTGTTTTAGAAAAATATATTTTCCAACCATTTAGAATAGTAATAATAATAGATAAAAACTATCCTAGCTTTTAAGTTAGACCAAATAACAGATACTTACGAAGTGTGATTAAATTCGGTTCAGTAATTTCAGGGTCTATCGCGAACATACATCGTGACACGAGATTTATATATATATATATATATATATATATATATATATATATATATATATATAGAGAGAGAGAGAGAGAGAGATCTTATTTACAATCGAAAATACAGTAAAGGGCATAAAATTATTACTGATAATTATACCTAACAATTTAATATTGCTATATTATTTAATCTAAATTATAAGTTTCTAACGAAACTGAATAAATTACTTATTTAAATTAACTTTGAACATCAATATTTTACGTCGGCAAACATCACCACTGTTGTGGATGGACTATAGCAATAAACCAAAAAAAAAATTATTTAAATTTAACTGTGTGTATATATTTGACTGCACCCCCCTCAAGTAACTTCTCCCGTATTTAAATTTAAGTTTATTTAGTGGAGTGCTGCCAATGCGAAGTTTCTCTTCATACCTTTTTCCTGTGATTTATCTAACAGCTAATTTACTAGATGTATTAACCAATACAGTTTATTTAATAATTCTTAAATTGATTTTAACAGCCGAGGTATGTAAAAGTGATGAGTTGCCCGCACCAATGAAGGATATGAAAAAATGCCTTTTTTTTACATTCAATTAAATTACATTCACTTAACAATAATATTATATATGTACTATAAATTACAAAGTCTTCACGCATACAGGACCTGATAAATTGCTTTTGGTCCAATAAAAATCTGCTTTCTGAAAACAATTCCCTTTTTTTCCAAATGAGCTATATTAGGGAGCGGATGAGAAACGCACCTGTGAGAGTTGAGAATTATGAGCTGCTCGAAATAACTGATGAGCTGGTTTGGTATAACGGCAGCCTATCCCTCAACCCAAATCAGTTCATGTTTCTCAAACATCCTACCATCTGCCGGGAAAATATGGGCAAATTAGCCCATATTTTTCTTCATTTTTTATTATAATCAAATTTCCTGTTGGTGTTCGTAGTGTTGTAGTCATACTCCTTTGAAACGGCTCGACCGATATTTATAAAAAAAATTCATGTATATTTTGTAGAAATGAGAATCGGTTGTTTTTTTTAGTTGATATATAAAAACACCTATAACCCCAAGTTTTTACCCTCCTTCCTTTATCCTTGCATTTTTTAATCGCGATTTTAGATTTTTTGTAGTAACAATATTCAAATAATTTAAATTTCGTTCGTATTACTATAATCTGGTGCGGGCCACACACGACTTTCACTTATCTTGGCAGTTAAAATCAATTAAAAAAAAACTATTAAAATAACTTAGTGTTGAAAAAATTTTAATGATAATTTAATCAATAAGTTTATTCAGTTTCGTTGGATGCATATGATTTACAATAAATAATAAAAGAAGACTAGCTGACCCGACAGAGGAGGTTCTGTCTAAACGGTCTTAGCAAAATCGGTATAGCCGTTTATGCGTGATGCGATCACCAAGGGGAAAGGGGATTCATTTTAGTATATATAGACATATAGATTATTATTACCTTGAAAAATAAATTAAAAAAAAAAAAAAAAAAGTAATTTGTCTCCTTTTTTCTTTCACAAGCTCCTTCTTCTGACTGTTTTATACACAACAAAAAAAGATTTAGCGAAATCAGTGAAACCAAAGGGGATTTATTTTAATATATATAGATAGATAGATTATTATTATCTTGGAAATGAAAAAAAAAAAAAAAAAAAAAACGAAAGTAATTTTTCTCTTGTTTTCTTTCATAAGCTCCTTCTCCTGACTGGTTTATACACAACAAAAATAGAATTAGCGAAATCGGCCAAACCAAAGGGAATTCATTTTGATATATACATATATAGATAGATAGATAGATAGATAGATTATTACCTTAATGATAAAAAAAAAAAAAAAAGGTAATTTTTTTCTTTTTTTTCGTACATAAGCTCCTTTTCTCTTTTAATTGTAATTGAGAATACTTCCTCATGGGTGCTACAACCCACCGCTGGGCCTTGGCCTCCTCAATTAGCTTCGTACACTGGTCTCTCTCTCTCTCTCTCTCTCTTGCAGCTGTCCTCCAGTTAGCTTGTTCAAGAAGAGCTCTGCCATCCAGCGCAATCTATGTCTTCCAAATCTTCTTTTTCTTTCTAGACTCGTCAGCATAATTTTTCTTGTTTGGCTACTCTCATCCATCCTGGCTATATGACCTGTCCACTTTAAATTCTGGATTCTGAACAAGCGGTCTACGTCAGTATCACTATGTTCTGCATAACTTCGCCCTCTTCAACCGTTACCTGAGCGTACTGGCTCATAAATGCGACGTAGTAATTTTCTGCCAAAGACCAGCTTGCTTTCATCAGTTTAGGAGAAGCTCTACTTTTCTGCTAATAGCTTATTGTCATTTTGATCGAAGGATTGCCTAACAAACATTAAGTCTCACAGGAAGGTATTATGTTTACAAAATGATTTCATATAGTATTAGGAATAAAATGAAACCAATAACAATAATATTGGAAACTGAAAGAGAAAGAAATGTCAATAAATATCTTAACTGTTAAAGAAACGGTGGTTTTTTTTTTTGTACACACCCCAATACCTCACTCATATTGCTCATTAGTTATATTATAAATTCTCATCTGATATATTATAATCCTTATTAAACTCTTCTATGTTTGTTTATTATCATTTATTAATAACAAATTGAAGCTGTTAACGTAATATAGTGCGAACCGACACTAATATTTCTCAGTTAGGGACCATTAGAAGATCTCCTCGGACAGATTGATTCGGTTTTTTCAAACTCCTCCACAACCCCCAGAAGACTCATTAAGGAAGAGCTCCTTCCATTTGTCGACCCGAGGGACCGCTTACTCTCGTCCTTTGAACTAAATCTCTTTTTCAGTTCCTCGACCTAATATACTTCTCAGTCCTTGATCTCAATTATTATTTCATAAGGGCTTTGCGTTTTTAATGAAAGAAAGGATTACTTTGTCAAAAGGACCATTAGGGAAACACAAAATTAAGAAATTTAATGTTTAATAAACTTCGTCTGGCATTACTAGATTCCATCATTCCAAAGTATGACCGATCAATACCTTCGGAGCTATAAAGGATCTTATATTAAATACAGTAAAAAAAAAAAGCTGTCAATGGGATGATAATAAATAGATAAATATCACAAAATACGTAATATTTTAGTAGAAAAGGAGATGAGTGATGCAGCTAACCCCATGTTATGGAGGTGCTTCTTAAGCTGACAGTGTCCTGTATACAGTCTTGACACTTTCCTCAGTGGTATCTCTTTGATCCTTCCTAGAACATCTTAGAATGATGCTGCTTTCCAGTATCCCTCTAGTATAGCCTGGATCTATTTATTGCAGCCCCCTTGATTAGTCTTTTAGCAAATTAACGAGTACAGGATAGGGAGGATTGGAGGTTTTTCTATATTATTAAAAAAAAAATCTGGTGCGCGCAACACACGACTTTCACTTACCTCCGTTGTAAAAATCAATTTAAATCGTTCTTAAGAATTTTTAAATATACTTAGAGATTTTTTTTCTCTTCATATATCTTTATTCACACCTTTCAGAAGCTATCTCACAATCAGCAAAGATACAATTGTGAGATCAGACATGGTAGGCATGGGGAAGTAAAGTGCCCGGCAGCACCCCTTCCTAGGCTTTAATTTAGAAGAGGAGGTCTCTCATAAATAGATAAATAAATAAATTGTTAAAGAATTATTTACATTGGATTTCAATAGAAACATGTATTTTATTATATTATCCTTTATATTATTATCTATAACAATCAGTTAGTTCTATCTGCTTTTTACCACTATTAACATTTGAAATTGTCTGAATAACATTTTTTCTAAAATCGTTAGCGTTAGCGGTATATTATACGTCTCTATTACTGTTTTATGTTTGGTATTTTCTCATTTAGTTGTATATAGTATTCGTTCAATTTATATATTTATCCGTTTATTATCATTTATAAATATATGATATAGTTGTTTTTATGGATTCTACAAAGGTTGCTTTGTTTAAAATCAATATTTCTATAGCGATAGGTAACCACGCGTCTTACATAAGTAGGTGTTCGTAGGTATCGGCTCTCTGTTCTCTGTTTTCTTCTTTCTGTTCTTGATTAGCTTCGAATGTCGATCAGGATCAAAGGTGCGAGAAGACAATATTGATTCTTAAAAACATTTAAATGGTTAGGAGAAGGAACTCAGTATTTTTTTTTTAAATTATGTTGTATCTGTAATGTCATTGTTTATTACACTATTCTACCAAATTATAAGTTTTTTTTTAACCTAGTCAGGACTCTTTAAAGCGTTTGATTAATTCACTCATTCTCCCCCGAGTATGTGGGGTCCGTCAGACAACTGTTAGCAACTAACCAAAATGACCTTACTCTATAAGTTATCGTGGCGTATTGCGATTTGGTAATCGAGGAGACTGAATCGCGTGGTCGAATACAAACTTAAGCGAAAATGTTTTTACTGCCTAGGATTCGATTAAAGACTCTACAATTTTATGTTAAACGAACATTCAGTCGGAAAACAAGCTAGCTGTGGAGCATGATTTCAAACATGCACAGTTGTCAAATCCAAAACCAACATATTGAAATATTGTATGAACGATTTTTGTAGGTGATGCAATGTGTTGTTATCGAACAGACCTTTGAATGAACCTGATATGTGATGATAGCTGAAATTATCGATATAAACTAGCTTATAAATCTGTTAAGATTATCGCATATGTCCAATATTGATTTATATCTGATACGGTATGATGCATCGTAAACAGGACCTCCATAAATCAAATCCCTCCCACCCCCCATTTTCCCCCAAGAGCCCCCCATTCACCCTCTTACACCCCCCCCCCCCATCTAGCCCTCTTCCTCCTCTCCCCCTCGACGACAAGAACATAACGACTCTCGTTAAGGACTAATGACTCAATAATTGCGCGATTAGAGCGAGCCGTCGAGGCGGGCCAGTGACGTACTCCTATCATCTTCTATCAGGCTATGTATCGAGTTTACATATTTATCCCTCGATTTATCGAAAAATAAACGATGTATTTCATTCAATATCGTTCTTTTAACAACTCATGAAGGGTCTTGGATCCAGAATTATATTTAGTTATTCGTAGTTATTTATTTAATTCAGTGTATACCAGTAGATCCAAACAAAACAAAATTCGCAGACCCCTTCATACAGTCATTTTCATGGCAAGAACCCCCAAATCCTAAATATTAGATATATATTTAGATTTACAGTGGGCTACAACGTATCACGTACATTGCGTTCGGATTACCTCTACCTAAACTCTGTATTCTATAAATGGCCTTCTTGGGGAAATAAAGAAAAAAGAACAGGACTCTACTTGTTTACTTCGATCCGAGAAATAATGAATTACTAAAATTTAATGTTGAACTTGACAGATGGTACTAGATTTTTTTTTTAACGGAATGACCCCTCATTCAGAGGAAACGTAAAATGGTGGTCCAGAGCCTGTGCTAAGTTAGGTACTTGTTGAAGATACCCATTCTAATTAAACCTGGATAGGCAAAATTTAGGGCTTCCACTTTAATATCCTCCTAAGCTATGTGCATACATACTGATTTGGCGCAACAACCCGTTACCGGTTCAGGGCCTCCTCTAAAAGCTTCCGGCAGTTGGATCTCTCTGCTGCAGCAGCTCTCCAGCTCTTAACGCGCAGGAGAACACGTGGATCCGCTGCGACGGAGTCATACCACCTCACATTTGGCCCGCCCCCTCTTCGTTTGCCGTGAAGCTCCCCGACCAGTGTCCTCTTCGGAATCTCACTCTCCGCCCATCGGAGTCTTCCCTATTTTGATCCACTTTATTATATCAGGACTGTTATATAACCTTGAGAGTTCCTGGTTCTTCCTCCTTTTCCAGGTATCTTCCTCTCGAACCGGGCCAAAAATTCTTCTAAATATTTTCGTCTCAAACAAGTGAAGCATGGTTTCACTGGTTCTGGTGTAGGCCCAGGCAGATCGGTAACAGAACCGGACGAACAAGTCTTATATAAACCTATCTTGGTCTTGTTTGAGAGGTGCCTACTTTTAAAGTATTTTGCTTGCCTGAAATAGATCCGAAAGGCTGCGGCCATTCTTCGGTTGATCTCCTGCGATAGGTCGTTTTGAGAGTTTATTTCAGAACCAAGATAAATGAAATTTTGTCAAACCTGTACGAACCAACTTCGAAAAATCTTGCTCTGCGTCTGCTGGTCCTATTCTAAAGTACCTTGTCTTGGCTTCAATGATGACTAAGCCAAGACATTTTGCTTATTTTTCTAGAGCAAGGAATGCTTTTTTCAGGGCACGCTCAGATCTGGCAGATATGTCAAAGTCATCTGCGTATCCCAATAACTGGACCGTACTCCCAAACTATAGTGACATGAAATTTAAAAACTTATTTATTTAAATACTCTTAAATAAATAAAAGATTGTTCATTTTCTTTTGTAATGCATCATTCATCTTCTGTTCGTTAAGCTAATTATTTTCGAAAAGTAGGAAAATTAACATTTTTAAGGTTGAGATTGTAAACAGTAGCAATAAACACAAGTAATTATATCACTTAGAAAGTTAAATTTCTCAGCGTAGAGTGTATGATTTTTATTAAAAGCCAAGGCTTCGTAAATATTTTACATTTAGGTAATTTAAAATTATTTCCCAATGACATCTTGCGGACAACCAGGACTGTGCGGATCACTACTTAGGAACCACTGCACACTGGAGTGAAACACCAAATTATTGGACATCCTAGTATTATGGCCAGACTGTTGGGCTTACGAAAAAAAAGTTAAACGTAGACCCCCATAATTTGTTAACGAGGAATCGTTTTCAGTACTCAAATTGTAATTTTGATGTGCAGGGTGTCCCAGAAGACACTTTTTTTACTTATTTATTTATTTTTTTTTTTTAATTGGAGCCCTATGATTTGACGAAGTATATTGATTTCACAGCCTATTTCCAGCAACTTTTACTTAGGGCACTTTTTTTTTTTAGGAGCAGCCGTATAAAAGGATTACGAATTCAAAACATTATAATTAGTTACTTTTACTAATTATGTTTTCCATAATTATGTATTACAAAAAAAATGTTTTTTTAATAATCTATATGTATGTTGGTTAAGTAAAATATTTTTTAAAAAAGTAGAAAAAAATAATTTATTAACAAATTTAGAGCATCAGGTGACAATTTATTTTTACGATTCATGAGAATTCAAGACAATAATATCTTCATAAAGTATAAACAAACATTTAAAACAAAGAAACTGGAATTTATATGGACAACATTTGAAAAAAAAAAAAAAAAAACAAGAGCTAAAACGAAAAAAAATATAATTTTTTTTTTCTAGTAACCTGGCACGAACCCGCAGGTAATTATTAATGGAAAGTAAACTATATACCTTCTAGTTAATTTATGTGGTTGTAGAATTCTGGGCGATTGTGAGCGATTTTTGTTATGAATTAAAAAAAAAAAAAATTTATGTTTTTCATTAATCAAAACTTTAAGAATCTATAAAAGTTCTAGCTGCTATACTTAAATTATTATAATAAAGTTAAATAATCGGAATAAAGATGATTCTTTAATTTTGGTTCATCAAAACAGTTGAGGAAATCAGCTGATGCGCTCGATGATAACAGTCATACGTTACTTCGTCTCTCAGATTTTTGCTTTTTTCAGTAGGAATTCGCTTGAGTTCAATCTGGAAAACATCACTAGACCTCAGGAATACTACAGCAGTGAATATTGGAGAAATTTCGGTAAGCAAAGTTATAATTTACTTTGTACAATCACGAAAAAGTGAAAGGAGGGTCACTGATCAGCTGATTGCCGCTAGCTCGGCAAGCTCGGGCTTGCTTTTCTTTTCCTTATCTTTCTTTTATTTATTTTTTTTTCCTTCTTATTCTTATTCCATTATATATTTATTTCTATTTATTTTTTTTAATCAATGCGATATTTTCACCAAGTGATGTCCTCGAAAGTTACAAGTAAAAGATCTAGATCTGCAGGTTCAAACTCGTCTCCCACAAAACAGAGACCTCGCCGTGATAATAATAAAAAAATGATTCCACCAGCGACTGCTTCAGCTACCTCTTTAGGATCTGAACCACAGCCTAGCACATCATCACAAGGATTAACTGAAGATTCGCCGTTTTTTACACCGAACCCATTTCAGATCCTTCAAATTAAAAAAGAAACAATGGAATCTTCTCCTATACCAAAAGAACCACAACCTCCACCAATATTTGTTAAAAATATTAAAAACTTTCAACTTCTGTGTGCGCATCTAAACAAATTAACCGATCCTAACAGTTATTATTGTATAAGTAGAACCAGTGATACTAAAATATCCCCGACTACCGCCGAAACCTACAGAAAAATAGTAAAATATCTGACGGAGACCAAAGCTGATTTTCATACATATCAGTTACGCCAGGAGAGAGCTTTAAGGGTTGTAATTAGAAACCTACACCCTTCGACACCAGCAGCAGCTATCCAAGAAGAACTGACGGAGATAGGCTATAAAGTGCGACAAGTCACCAACGTCCTAAAAGATAAAATTCATCTGCCTCTATTCTTTGTGGACTTGGAACCATCAGCAGGAGTTGAAAAAATTTATGACCTCAATAGATTATACTATACTAGCGTAAGAGTTGAAAAACCTTACACTAAGAAAGAAATAGTTCAGTGCCACAATTGTCAGGCATATGGTCATACCAGAAGTTATTGTCACCACATACCACGCTGTGTGAAATGCGGTGAACAACATAAGTCAGAAGAATGTACAAGACCAAGATCAACACCCGCTGTTTGTGCTCTGTGCCTCAAGGACCACCCGGCTAGCTACAAGGGATGTCAAGTCTACAAGAACCTCAAAAGCAGATACCAAAAACCTCAGAATCTGGATGAAACAGCTGAACCGATCAGAAGCAGAAGACAACCTTCAAAAACAATTGATTCCAATGTAACATTTGCCCATCTACTTGGAGGTGGGAACCAGAACAAAGAGGCCGAGGCCCTGCCGGAACAACGCACACTTCAAAATCCTCAAACCGTTCCACAACCAACTATTCCTCAAAATTTACCCAACCCTCAAAAACCTCATCCGCATCAAATTTCTCATATTCCTCCTCCATCAAATGTCTCAGACCTTACAAGTTTGATGACATCCTTCATCACTGAAATCAAATCCCTCGTTATGCCGCTAATATCACTACTTACTAATCTTGTATCAAACTTAATCCCTTCCTTAAAAAATCCTTAAATGACTTCACCTAACTCCTTATCCATTCTCCTATGGAATGCGAATGGTGTTAGAAATCATACTGACGAACTTACAGCTTTATTGCAAGACAAAACCGTTGACGTAGCACTTATTACTGAAACTAGACTAACCACTAAACAGTACTTTAAAATACCTCAATACGTAACATACCGTACGGACCACCCAGACGGCAAAGCCCATGCCGGTACTGCTGTCATTGTGCACCAGTCCCTCTCTCATCACTTACTCCCACTTCCTACCTATGATTTCCTACAAACCACAGCCATAGTAATCAAAACTTTTTCCTTTCCGGTAACCCTTATATCAGCATATTGCCCTCCCAAACATTCCATTTCCAACACCGAATTTGTATCCTTTCTAAATTCCTTAGAAAATCATTTTATTCTGGGTGCAGACTTAAATGCCAAGCATCAACAGTGGGGTTCGAGAACCACGAATTCTCGTGGACGAAATTTGCTGTCTGCACTCAACTCCCGTCATTTCAATCTCCTGCCTCCTGATTCCCCTACCTACTGGCCAACCGATCCCAACCGTAATCCTGACATCCTTGACTTCTTCATTCACAGCGGATTAGGCTCCCTCAACTATTCCGTAACTCGCCTTGATGAACTATCCTCTGACCATAGTCCACTGACCCTTAAAGTATCCCTAACTCCTATTCCGAAACCCATTCCACCTTTATTTATCCGAGGCCCTGTCAACTGGAACCTCTTCCGCCAAATCCTTACCGATAATATTGATCTCAGTGTGACCCTCAAAACACCGGATGACCTTGATGATTCCGTCTACTCCTTTACTACCGCCATTCAGCAAGCTGTCTATACTGCCTCCTCTCCTAAGCACTCCAATAGAACTCCTCAGCAAAACCATTGACCTCAACACCTAGCTGACCTCATCCATGCAAAACGCCGAGCCAGATCATTATGGCAAAGAACCCGACACCCAACAGATCGCCGCTCCTATAACTTTTATTGTAGGCAATTAAAGCGGGAGTTGGCGACCTTCCGTTCTCAGTCCTTTAATTCCTACCTCTCCTCTCTATCAGCTCGAGATAATTCCCTGTGGAATGTGACCAAAAAGATCCTAAAATACCACAAAGTTTCCCATCCTCTCCGGCGTGGTGATGACTCCTGGGCTGCGTCTGATGAAGATAAAGCCGAGGAATTCGCCACACACCTGTCCAAAGTATTCACTCCTCACCCGGAATCCAACAGAAATCATACCACAACAGTTGAAGAATTCCTTTCCTCACCAATACCTCTTTCCCTACCTCCTAAAGCTATTAATCCATCTGAGGTGAAATATCTTCTTCAAAAACTGACCCTTCGTAAATCTCCTGGACACGATCTCCTTACCCCCCAGATCCTGCGACAACTTCCCAGAAAGCCATTATTTTTCTTACATACATCTACAACTGCATCCTTCGCACCACCTATTTTCCTCTCTTATGGAAACATTCCACAATCTTTCTATTCCTAAAACCAGGTAAACCTTCCAGTAACACTTCATCCTACAGACCTATTAGTCTACTCCCCATCCTCTCAAAAGTCTTTGAAAAACTCCTTCTAAAACGAATCCTGCCTATATTTGAATCACAAAATCTTCCTTCCCATCAGTTTGGTTTCCGTGCTCATCATTCTACTGTTCAACAAAGACTCCGAGTTGTAGACCATATTTCCTCAGCCCTTGAATGCAAAGAGTATTGTTCTGGTGCGTTTCTGGATATAGCGCAAGCTTTTGACCGGGTATGGCACACCGGATTACTCTTCAAGCTTAAAACGCATTTACCCCAGTCTCTATACCTCATTCTACGATCCTATCTCTCAAACCGCTCCTTCCGAGTTCGCTGTGGTGTAGAATTTTCTAACTTTTATCCCATTGAGGCCGGTGTTCCTCAAGGCAGCGTCTTGGGACCCGTCCTCTACATCCTTTACACTGCTGATATTCCTATTCATCCTGACACCTTTCTGGCAACATTTGCAGATGACACCGCCATCCTATCAACCAATTCCGATCCTGAAATAGCATCCTTAATCCTGCAAAGACACCTTTGTCTTATCGAGGACTGGTGTAATGCTTGGCGTATTAAGGTTAATGAAAGCAAATGCACCCACATCACCTTTACCCTTCGACGCAAATCCTGTCCAATGGTTCATTTTAATTCCATACCGCTTCCTTCCTCAGACACAGTCCGGTATCTTGGCTTACTACTAGACAAAAGATTGACCTGGAACCCACATACAAGACTTAAACGAAAAGAACTCAACAGACGATTCGGACAGTTATACAGACTACTAAACAGAAAATCTAAGCTTACAGTTGACAACAAATTATTACTTTACAAGACAATACTGAAACCAATGTGGACCTACGGACTTGAACTATGGGGGACAGCCAAACATTCTAACATCAAACGCATTCAATCCTTTCAATCCAAAGTCCTCCGAACAATAGTAAATGCTCCTTATTATGTCTCCAACTATACCTTACACCACGACCTTAATGTTCCATTTATTTCAGACCTGATTCCATCTAAATTTTCCAAATTCCACCAGAACCTCATTCATCATCCTAATCCTCTAGCACAATCCCTATCCAGCTCCACTCATCCATACAACCCTCCTAGAAGGTTGAAACGGCAGTGGCCCCGAGACATATTGTAAACATCTATTCTGGAGTTCTGACACTGGTCAGATTCTCCTCTCATGTGCGGTGTGATTGTGGCTGTGGCGCCCTCACTTACCTTCCGCTGGCTCTCACCAGTGATGCGGCTGAGAGGGAGGCGCTGGGATCCTTTTGACTCTGCTTGTCCTTCCACAAGTGGGGGGACAAGCCCCGTCTGGGGTTCCCGAGCTGATTGTAAATATTGTACATAGGTATGAATGTGACATGTTTTGTTTATTTATTTGTTAACTTCATTTATTTGTATTTATTTTGTCTATAAATTTTGTTATTGTATACGTTTATTTATTTTGATTTTATTTTATGTAATATGACTTTCCTTTTGTTTATATTGTAAATATTGTATGAATAAGATCCTGTAGCACTATTATTATTGTCTATTATGACAAATTGTAATATATACGAATAAAAAAAAAGGAAAAAAAAAACAGTTGTGGTATTTTTTTTTTTTAAAAAGGACATTTTCCATGGATGGTCGTTTCAGTAAGATATTTTACGTGGAAAATTTTAATTAAAAAAAACTGATAGTGGACAATGATAATAGAAACAAAGAAGAACCGCTTAGCCAAAAAAAAAAGGGGAAATTCAACATTTCAGATATTGGTCCTATGTCCACCGAATGCACAGGCTCGCTCCAATGTGCACTGGTGAATACAATAGTAGTGATTTGTAGTATTTAGGGCAACGACTGCAAAAGGAAGTGTACTACCTGAACAGTTCGCTCCCTTCTGACCTACCCTCCTTTCATACAAGAGGTATATATAATATTTTAAACCTGATTGTTTATTTGTTTATTTATTTAACGTCACTTTATGCTACTATGGCTAATCGGACGATGCTACAGTGGGAGTCCTAAATTTTGCCTATCCAGGTTTTATTAGGATAGGGATCATTAACGAGTACCTGTCATCGCACAGGCTCGGGACCACCTTTTAACGTTCCCTCCGAAGGACGGCGTAACTAAGGATGTTTTACTCCCATTAAAAAATTCCTAGGACCACCTGCGGGTTTGAACCCGTGACCTTTAGCATAGGAAGCTGTTACGCTAGCCACCCAGCTACAAGTGATTCCGTTGTCAATCTATTTCTTTATAATACCTGTATTACCAAGTTGGAAATATAATTTATCTGTCACCTTTGATGAAATTTTTTGTCCTCGAGATTGGCAACTCTAGGTCAATCGAAATTTCATTTTCCTTTGGTGAGGTCTTATTTAAATCCTTGGACTCCCATTTTCGCGGATGGAAGGAGGCTGAATAAGGTTCACCTTTCGCTCCCCCGAGATGTTATTAAATGGCTTCAAGTCATTTAACTTGAGGAATGCCCTAAAAGAGGATCACAACTTCTCGTTAAGGTCCCTTTCATCATAGCCTCGAAACCAAAGGGCCTCTTAAGGGCTTTGAAGGAGTTTTGATTCGTCATTAAATTCTTGAAACGTAACTATTAAATTTTCCTCGAGTTGATAATGGTGGAAAAGTTATCCTTTGAAGTCAGTGTAGATTTAAACTGTTGACTATGAAACTGCTGATGATTTCGCTTGGGACATATTAATTCAATGAATTAACATAATATTATGTAATTATAATTTTTTAATTAATATTGTTTCAAGGTAGATACATTTATAGAAGTTTTCTAAAAAGTGTAACTGACAGCCACATTACTTTAAAATTTTATAATTTTCTACAATTGAGACGTTTATTTCCAAAAGGCACTAAAGGACACTTTTTACGAAATTGATTTTTTGTCATATTTGTATTCTCATCATTTAGTTTTATCTAAATATTCTATTTGATGTTATCTAATGAATTCTCAAGTCCTTAAAAAACGTGATTTAGAAATGCGGTCATTTTCTAAAAGTACTAATTACGCATTTATTTTCGTTCCAAATCATTCTAAAAATAATCATTTCATAACTTCATTATTATAGTAAAAAAATAATTCTAAATTTTAAGGCAGAAATACCCAAATTAGCTAGTTTAATAATATAGTAATGAGAGAATTTCGCGCTTCCTGTAAAATTTCCTAGAATGGATATAGTACCTTTTGGAAATCAACGTCTCAATTGTACATTTACATTAGATAATGCAAATGTTATCTAGATTTTAGTAATATATGTTTTCTTCTGCTTCAAAGATTTTATAATGTTTATTATTATTTTCAGCTTTTAAAATATTTGTGTTGCTTTTATCGATATTATGTTTTTAATTATACGATGATTCAATACTGTTATGTTTGTGTTTTTAATGTATATTAATAAGTGTTTTTCATTTTTACTTACACTTACCTATATATGAAAATATACACTAGCGATAACAAAAATCGGCGAACATAGATTGCTATTAATAAATGTATCTTAACGAAGATATAACGTGTCCAAGCTTCTATTTTTCATTTCTTATATAAAATTAACACATTTCACTTCAATATTATGTTATTGATTCTCCATAGTAAACAATAAACAGGTAAGCGTTCATAAGCAAGACTGCAACAGTTGATAATGCGACTTTAATGTTACACGTTTTCTTTCATAAAGTGCTTTCGTTTGAATTTTCTTTCGTTTTCTCTTTGCGTGTTGTTTAATCTATTTATTTTAATAAAATGGTTTTACAAGCCACTACAGTTGCCAGAATGATTGCGTTGGTGGACGAAGGTAGAAGTCAACGTTACATGGCCAGAACGTCAGGCCTACCAGTAACAACGGTTCGAAGGGCCGTTCAGAGGTACCAGATGACGGGACTTTACACGAGGAGGAGGCGCCCCTGAACGACTTAGCCAGCAGATGGCCATTTCATCGTGATGCCAACGTTAAGGAGCCGTACAACGACAGCTGTGGAAACCGCTTGCCGGCCGAGGATTGCCCGCCAGGTAAACGTAAGTGTATGCACAATAAGGAGGAGGCTCACCCAAGTGAATTTGCACTCCAGAGGCCCAGCAACAGGTCCTCAGTTGGAGGCAGCTCACCGAAATGTTCCTCCTTCAATTTTGCCGAGAACACGCTAATTGGACTGAGCCTGATTCAAGGTTTAACCTGTACACTTAGGATGGCCGAGTAAGAGTATGGCGAAGAAGGGGAGAGAGTTACAGTCAGTGTAACATCGCTGAACCGGTGAGTTACACAGGTGGGTCTGTTATGGTCTGGGGAGGCATCAAATCACAAGCGAGGACAGACCTACATGTGCTCAACAGACCGTAATAATCTGAAAAACATTTTTCCATCGATATCAATTTAATTCTTCAAAACTATGATATCCTGCCCCACAGTGCCCTTGATTAAATTGATTTTATTAACGGAGGTAAGTGAAAGTCGTGTGTTGCGCGCACCAAGTTTTTAATTTTATATTGCCTTGAACAGAGGTTATGTTTACTGACCTCACCCTTCCCCTACCCCTGCAATACTAAAGCCCTGTTTCTGACCGCAGGTGTGGCTGTGCTGTTCGCGGTGAGCTGGCTGCCACTCTCAGTCTTCTCGCTCCTCGCCGACCTCTGCCTGGTCTCGGCGGACTCGCTCTACGTGACCCTGGCGGCCTGCCACGTGATGGCCATGACCTCCGCAGTCTCCAATCCCGTGGTCTACGGCTGGCTCAACTCCAACTTCCGCCGCGAGCTGCTCCAGATCCTGCCCAAGTGCTGCAGAAGACCCGCCGTGGAGAGCAGCCAGGAGCCCAGCCCCACCCTCCTGCTCTGCCAGAACGGGCAGAAGCCGCAGCACAACAACCCGGCCACCACCTACACCGCACTCTGAGTCGTCAAGGTTAAGGTAAATTCCCATAAGTATGTCTTATTTTTCTTTTACTACTACATAATTGTAAAATTATGTAATAAATTACTTTATTTTATAACTTTCATAAGGGACGGGATGAGATTTCATATCTCCTTGACCTTATAAAAGGTTATTCGATTAAGTATACATAGGTGTCCCATAAATGGTCTCGTCATCTTGGGGGGGGGGGAGAGGGGGCATATGCTAGACATCAAGAGAAACTAAAAGCTCACATGACCAACAGTCCGAATCTGAAAGGTTAGGAAGCAAAGTCAAAGTTTGCATTTTTTGCTGTCATAAGAGCCATTCAAAAAAGAGTGCTCCTACATTAAACAAAAAATACTTAAAAATCTGAGGTTTCAATTAAATTTGAACAATTATAAGAATATTCGGACATTGGAAGCAGCTTTTAATCACCTATCGTTGGGTTTTATACTTTCTGGCTTTTAAAAAACCTCTTCGTTTAATAAGCTTTAAAATGGTACATAACAAAGTTACCTTCATTGGCCAGTAAGGCATGATAGAAGGCAAGAATTTTAAAAAACAAAAAAGGACCAAAAAGAAACGTTGTGCTCAATATGTGTCTTTTAAATGTCTAGTCATATTTTGGGTGCAGTTACTAGATTTCAAAACAATGAAAAACGTACATATAACCTATAACCCATTCTTAACGGTTAGCAGGGAAAATCAATTTTTGAGATTTTTGTTAATTTAAGATTATTAATCAAATCAGAAATTTAAAGGAGGTTATTTTTAAATACATACTATTTGTCGCTTGAGCCAAACGTTTAGATGCTAGAATGACTAAAAATTTACCGATGTACCAATGTCGAAATATACATAGATAATAAAAACAAATTTTTTTAGGTCCGCCCGTAAACTCAACTCATACAAGACTGGAAAAACATTTGATTGTTCATAGACGTATCCAATATTGGTATTTACATTTATTTAATACATCAGTTCATTAATGGAATAAAGCGTAGTAAACGATATTTTCGCTTAAAACACTGTTTCCTATAAAAACTTAATGATCTCATATTTTTAGAAACAAGACAATATGTTTGTTTTGTTCAAATTTGTATCAATTAAGAAGATAGATAGAAAAGTATTTTATTGTCAATTAAAGTTACATAAAACTTAAAGTTATACAAGATATAATGGACATGCATAACATATAATAGGTCTGATATAAAGATAATAAATTAACTTTTTGTTATTTATATTAAAATAACTTTAGCATGACCCCAGTAGCTTTAAGAATCTGCAAGTTAATGTGGTATGTAAAATTGAACTTTGAATCTAGTATTACACCTAAGTAAGAAAAAGATTTAGCACATGGTAAGGAGTTACCATCAGTCAATTAAGAAGAAACAAAACTTGTGCTTCCATAAAAATTTATAGCAAATCTCATTTTTATTTTTTATTATAACAATATGGCTTTGAAAAAAATGAATGCTTATATGAAATGATTTATAATTTTAAAATTATTAACATTAATAAATGTATAATGGCTTTATCCTTCCTACCGTTTTAAGTACCTCCTGGCATCCTTCCTTTACCAAGTTCTCCGATCTCAACGTCATCTTACATCTCATATATATTTTCATTTAAATCCTCCGTCCACTCCTGCAACACTCGTTCGCGACCTTCGGACCTATATATAACGCCTCATCGAACCGCAGCTTTCGACAGATCTTTCCTTATCCGATCCTCGTCCTTATAGAATGTTATTCCTTCTCATATCCGTCACTCCAATACTCTTCCGGCCTTCAAATCCCGTTTGTTCAAACACTTTTTGTCTATCCAATTCTCAAATAACCCCAATTAATTAGCAAATTTCAATAAAAATCAGTAAATAGAGCAGAGAAAGACAATTATTTACTATATCTTATTATGCATCGTATTCAAACATTTATGTATTTTATGTTACACTTTTCACAAGCATTGTAAATTTATTTTAATTAGCCCTGTATATAGTAATTATTTTATTTTATTTTTTTTGTCTAGTTTGTTTTATTTGTTTTTCTAAATCATTAGTATTAGAAGCTACCTGTGAATTTATTACTATTATTCATTTTCTTTGTTATTTCTGTTGTTTTTAGTTTAGTTTATTTATTTTTTTTTTTTTTTATAACTCCAAGATACTGAAGTTCCTATTTAATTTGTCTGTAACATTATTCTGAAGGGACTTTTCCCAGAATAAATAAATAATTTATTATTATTATAATGATTTGTTTCAGAAAAATGGAGCGGTTCGGGTTCCACCAAGAATTAGGCAAAGCCAACTTTGAATTTGTAAAATTAAGAGCTTCTTCCTTAAATGTTCTGTCTAATTATTGTAGTTTATAAGAAAATTGAACAGTGAACTTGATTGTTGAATTTAATATATTTAAGACATGTGAAACGTTTGTGATATGAATTCAAGTGGGTATATGTATATGTTATTAATGTTAATTGTTAGGTAGCATCCATATTTGATGTTTCTATGTTCTAGCCATGTTCTTCTTTTATTGATTGTGGCGAAATTTCGAATTTAAAATTTTTAAGAATCAAGTAGTGTGGTCGAAGAACGATGTCTTAAAAATTTTTTTTTTTGTTAAATTACACTATTGAATAGTGGATATAACTAACATGTATGATTTTATTAATTTATATTTAATAATTATATTTTTGATTAAATATGAATATAACTTGTTATGTCAATGTTATAATTTTCCTATCGAAACATGAGCTTATAATTTTTATAAAGTATAACCAATGCTCAATATGAGTTACGCTTCAAATTTGGTATGTAATTTCTAAGTGCATTTAAAATAAAATTCATTTTTATCTAGTCCAGAGAGTTCTTATGATAGTGATGCAGGTTGAAATCCGGTCAAGTACGGAATCTTCGATCTTCACCTAAAAAATATTGTATATATATATATATATAATCATTAAATTACAGAAAAAAATAGAAAAAAGGAAATTAAATTTTACATGTTTTTAAGGGGACGTTATTAGGTAAATTATTCGTTTTAATAAAATATTCACATTATTTTTATCATTTATTTAGCATGAAAGATGAATAGAAAAAGTAGCTGTTTTTCAGCTATTGTTGCGACTATAACTAAAGAATATGTAAAGATTAAAATCCGGCCTAGACTTATTGAGTTTATGTGTCCAAGCTACAAATGCGGACCTAATATTAAGAATTTTAATTTATATAAGAAAAAAATAAATTATGATGTTTATAAATAATACATAAATTTAAAGCCGCGTTATATAGTAAAATTATTTATTTAAGTAACACAAAATATTATACATTAAAATCAATGAAAAGATATAAAACTTTAAATTCTTTTGTAAAATGAATTTAATATTAGTGTTTAAAACTGTGACCACTGTTGATTTGTGTCACCTCTATTTTTCCGTAAAAGATTCTTCCACTTCATGTAACCTCACAATGTTAATTGTTTATAATACCAAAAAGCTTAAAACTCGACATAATGACATATTTTATTCTGGTAGTAGTTAAAACTACTAACCAAGTACGAAGAAGCTTTATTTATTTATTTATTTTTTATTTATTTATTTCAACTAGCTTATGATATAAATAAGTAGACAAAAAACAAAAACATTCGATTATATCAAATTCAATACCATAATACTCTATTTTTCAACGTTTGCTATGATCTTGATATTAATATTAGTTTTTTAATACAAAAAATTACTAAAGAAATGCTCCCAACTTTTTTATAACACTAACTTTAAACTTTCGTAACGATTACAACTTTTTATGAAAGCTGTGGAAAGTGATTTTCTAAGAGAAGTAGCACTTTATAACAACTTAAAACACTCTAAAAGAACTTATAATCATAATTTGAATTGTATTTATTTCATTAAATCATCTTGGATTATAAAATAAATTTAAATTAATTTTTACCTCACGTTTAGCCACAATGACAAGTGTGTACGAATAAAGTAAGGTTGTGACAAACTCAGAACTCCCGATTTTGTCTAGAAAATATGGGTTTAGAAAACTTTAGGTAACTACTTTAAAACACCCCAAAAATAAAAATTTATTTTATTACAAATTTTTAATGAAAATTATTTATTTTAGTTAAATATTCTCAAATATTTAAATTATTATTTATTATTGAAAGGTGGATAGAATGATGGAGTAGGCAATAAGAAATATAGGAAATGGTGAGCTTAAAGATAAAAGAAGAACATAACGGCTTTTGTTACTTAAAATTTTAGAAAACTTTTCTATTGTTTGTATAGAGATTGTTGTTAAATGTTTATTAGTATAATAACAAGTGTAAATATAGTATGTAAGTATATAATATTACACGTGTACTTAAATATAAATATATATGTATAGATATATTAGAAGAGATCTAAGGGTTGCTGTACATAGACAGAGTGGGGATGGGGGCCTACCGGGGGCTGAGCCAGGCCTGATCTCATTGGCTGAGGTCAGGTCTCCCCGCGGGCCCCCTTCCTCTAAAATATACAAAATACAATATACAAATATACAATATACACTGTACATATCTCTACAATTGACTTTAGTAAATGTTAGTCTATAGGAATATTTATCTATATAGCTCTTTATCCATATCTTGTTAATCTTATCATTGTTTTGTGTTGGAAATAAATGTATTTTAAAAATGTATTAATTTTTATCACTTCATAAAATCACGAATGATTAAGCAGGACTCCCTCAAGGCTACATTTTAGCACCCTTCCTGTACCTAATCTACACTCAAGATGTGCAAATACACAGAATAAAAGTACGGAGTGTTTTACTCAAATTATCAAACCGTTGAAGTACTAAGACAGTGTAATTCTGTAGGTATAAACAAATATCTTAGCTTTCCTCTATTGTTTTTTCTGTGTGTGCGCGTGTGTATATGTTTGTGTGTGTGTGTCTTAGTGTGTGTGTGAGAGTGTGTATGTAGTAAGCGGAGCACGAAAACAAAAAGTCGTAAGAAACAAAAATTTCATATTTGAAACAATTATGATACACCAGGAATATTACAACTTTTTCATCAAAATCGGTGAACCAATAGAACCGTTCGTACATACTAAAGATTTTCTCGATAAACGGCTCTAACGATTTTTTTAAAGGTTTCGTCTTAATTATAGTAGCCTGACTGGGCTTAAATGCCGAATTTTCGGATTTTCTCTCTTTAAAGTAACTTTAATTTTGTAGATTCCAAAAAAGTAAACATATCATCTTATCAGCATTGAAAAAAAAACCAGCTAAATATTCAACTTAAACGAATTTGATGACCAAATCAGAAAAAAAAGGCCAAAATATTTATTTAGGTAAATTTCTTTTTCCGAACATAAGAGTTGTAAAAATTTTATCTTACATACGAGTATAAATCTGTGGAATAGGGTATATATATTTACTACAATACAACAATACTAAGTGATTATTGTACATTACAATTTTATATTGTTATATTCCCATCCTCTTCAAAACAAATGAAAGACCTAGAAGTATGGTGTCAGAACTGGAGAATAAAAATAAACACCAACAAATCTCATCAAATAACATTTGCTCTTAGGTTTACGAATTCGTAAACCTATGACTTCCTGCCCTACAGTATCCGTGAATAAGACTCAAGTAGTTCCTGTTGTACAGATCCGATATCTATGACTCCATCCTGACGTCTAACTTAATATCCTCAAACAAGACTAAAACGACAAGAAACCCCTCGCCGTTGTCGACTACTTCAACACTTACGAAAAAAAACGGTCAAACCTTCCTCTTAACTATAAAACCTTATCTACATGACTAATATAAGATAGGTCTTATACAGACCAGATAGGTCTGGACTTACAGAATTGAGCTGAGGGGCACAATTGAACCATCGGATTCCTAAGTAAAATATTCAATGCTTTTTACTTTGCCATGAATAAACTCATTCTTAAAAACATTGACCTTCCCTATGTAGCTGATTTGGCCCGAACCAGGTATATATCCTTTCATGACAAACTCCACTTCCACTCTAACCCACTAGTTTCTATCCTAGCATTCTCTTCGATCCCTGATAATTCTCCGAGGTGTCTGAGAAGAAGATGACCACGGGATCTTCTGATTTAGAATTCCTATTTGAGTTCTGCCAATGAATAGGCAATGTCTCTAGATGTATTACATACCATTATATTACATTTCCATCACATTCGCTATAAGTATTTCTTAATACAACTTTAAATATCAATAAATGTGTAAATTATAAAAATAATGTATTATTGTTTAATCTAAAACATATATTTCCAACAAAACTGAATATAATTCTTGGCCCACACCAGATTTTTTTTAATCGGTGAGCCATAGATGTATAATCCAAAAATATCTTTGTTAATATTTACAACAGTACCTTACCGTAAGATTTATAAGCTTTTAAAACTAATCAATCACAAATAATTTAAATAGACCAGCAAAAAAAAAAAATCTTTGAAAATGTATTTGAATAGGAGACAAAGCAGGACGGGATATTATTAATGAGCCCTTCACAACTATCGCTAGCCGTCAGCCAGAGCCGGATCTCGTCCTATTGTTCGGCTTAATATATGCTTCCAGCATAAATCAATTTTTGTATAGATGATAGATACCCGAGGAATAAGTTCTGATATTTATTGAAATACGATCCAATACGCAACTTCAATCACCAAGTAGAAGTGATGGATGATAAAGCTAAGGAAGCTTATTTTATTCAACTTTTCCTATAACTTTTTCATATGATTTGTAATGTTTCATGGAAGTAATACTAAGCCATGATGCTGCCATCCGTAACTAAGTCCAACTCACTCTTATACTCAATGCACTCTTAGGCTTTGTTATTTTTTATATCAATTATATTTGAAAAATCTGGTGCGCACAACACCAACCAAACTTTCACTTACCTCGGTTATTAAAATCAATTTAAGAACTATTGAATTAATTTAGAGTTGAAAAAAGTTTAATTTTATCTTCATATTATACACTGCCGGACAAAATTAAAGGATCACCTCAATATTTTGAAATTACTGAACTGTATAGGGTATTTTTGAAAATATTCTTTTGTCTTTGGAAGTCACACTTTATTATAAGGGTAATAAAAAATTCTTTTCTAGAAATTTTTAATAGGAAAACAAATGAAAAAATAATAATGTCCTACAGTCTCAAAATGAAACAGTAAATCTTTTAAATGAAATGAAATAACAAAACTAAATAAAAAGGAAGAATTCGAGGAAAACGATCCATAATTGGTATTCCCACCTCTAGCTCTGATAATTGCTTCCATTCTCCAGCCCATTCCAGCGACCAGGGCTCTTACATGTTGTTCCACTCTTCCGCTAACATTTCCCTTAAATCTGCCAAATTTTGTGGGTCTCGGGCGCGGACACGTCTTCCAAGCATGTCCCATACATGCTCTATTGGGTTCATATCTGGACTTCTGGGTAGCCAAACCATAAACGTCAATTTCTTCTTGTCTGAGGAAATTTTGCACTGATCGAGCAACGTGAAGTCGGGCATTATCGTGCATAAAAATAAAGTTACCTGCGATATTTCTGGCGAAAGGTATTACATGTGGCTCAAGTACCTCCCTAATGGACCTGTCAGCAGTTATAGAGCACGGTTCACAAGAACCAACTCTGTACGGGAATTTAAATTTATGATCCCCCCCCTCCACACCATCACTGACCCACCACAAAACGCAACCCTTGGAGAAAAAGTGCATGGAGCATACCTCTCTCCCCGCCTTCTCCATACCTTTTCCCGTCCATCTGCAGATCGGAGACAGAATCTTGACTCATCGCTGAATAATACGAGGCTCCAATCTTCCTGGGTCCAGTTTAGGTGCTCCCGAGCGAACCTCAAGCGCTCAACCCGGTGTTCCCTGGAGAGAAGAGGTCCAGTAGCTGAAGGATGGGAGGTCAATCCATAATCGTTGAGTCGTCTTCTCACGGTTCGCTCTGAAATTTGCACATTCCTGAACCTCTGGAAGAGACCACGCAGACTATTACCAGTTGATCGGTGATCCCGAAGAGCATGCAGTCGCAAAAATCTCTCGTCACGGTGGGAAGTTGACCTCAGACGGCCTTGTCGAATCTTCTTCTATGCCCTCCAGTTTGACGGTGCCTATTAAGCACCCTGGACACTACGGATTGTGACCACTGGAGCCGTTGCGCAATATGCCTTTGAGGAAACCCTTCTTCACTCAAAGCAACAGCACGAATTGATTCCTCTTCGGTCAATGCTCTTCTGCTGGCCATCGCAACGTTCTTACTAAACTCACAAGTAAAAACTAAAGTCTCTTAAATGTTAAAAACTCTTCAATAAGATGAATCTTTGCTAACAACTAACCATTTACTGATAGGAAGAAAGAAAAGAAGAGGATTAACTGACCCTTTTCTCCATAAACGGGTGGGAATATAAACAGGTATAGGATTAACTTGATAAGATACAACACAAAGTCCAGTCTGGGACAAAGGAATTCCTATTTTTATCGCTTATGTAATAATAATGTAAATATTTGTAAGTGATCTTTAATTTTGTCCGGCAGTGTATATCATATTTTCAATTACCTATATATGCAATATATAGTAAGAGAAAGTATTGCGATCGTGAAAATTTTCGAATTCTAGTTTTCAACGGAAATACATGTTTTAGGATCCCCTGGGTCCAAATAACCAATCCCACAAAAAGGTCTGTGTGTGGTAACTCCCGGGCGAAATTGAAACTTTCTGTGAAACCAAAATTTAATATTTAAGGCAACTATACGCTCGAGACGTTACAGAAACTTTTTCATAAAAATCAGCTGACCGGAAGATGTACTTTAAACCATGCATTTTGCACCTTTCTACGATTTTCTCAAAATCAGTCTAACGATTTTGACTAAACTCTATATATCGATGTAAAAGTTGATAGGCTTTAATATGATGTAGGTTTCAATTGGATTGAAATAGTCTGACAGGACTTATATGCCGATATTTTAAATTTTCTTCTTCTAAAGTACTTTTATTTCGTAGATACTAAAAAAATAACTTTAAAAGTATAATTATAATCTAGTAAATAAATATAATCTTGTTATCAACGATGAAAAACAGGTAAATATATAAGTTGAACGAATTCGATCTCTAACTAAAGGATAAAACTGCAAAAATATTTTTTAATGCAATTTTTCGTTTTTGAGCATAAGAACAGTCATATAAATGTGTAATATACCGCTGGAAAGCTAAAGATTTTAGAAAAAAATATTGTCTTATAAACAAGCTTGTAAAAGTTAATAAAGAGTGAAGAAAAGCCGATAAAACTAACTGATTATTAGTTCAATGGATATTAGGCCGCCTTACAAAAGAAGTCTGATTATTATTTCAGATAATAATATAATAGATGTTTTAATAAAACACATGTTTCTATAGAAATTTAATTTAATTATTTCTTTATTATTTTAAATTATTTTTATCTTTCTCTGTATTAGAAAATTCTTTAATCGATTTTAACAACGGCGGTAAGTGAAAGTCGTGTGTTGCCCGCACCAGAATTTTCATTCGCACCTGTCAGCAGCAATATATGCCGATAAGAAAATGTGCTATATAAACCGTAAACAGCAGACCATGGTAGGTATGGGGAAGGAAAGTGCCCAGCAGCACCCCTTCCTAGGCTTTAATTTACCAGAGGAGGTCTCTCATCCACCTTCTTTTCAGCCTTCTTCTAACAAGCATCTCAGCTATCGGCATGTCGTTTACAACTTTATTGTTGTGTCCGTACAGTTTGCTATATAAACGCGAATAGAAAGTTCGCATGTGTTCGTCAACTGTTGGTTGTTTTAAGTCCGTATATAGAGTTTTGATGTTTACGTCAAGGATCTGTCGTTATGAGTCTTAAAATTTTTAATTGAAATGATTGCTGTTTTTGTATGTCAGACTTATTTTTATGAACCATAAATCAGTGAAGCGTAAGTCTGTATAGATTTAAGCAGGTATGTTTATGTATTCAATGGATAATTTGATCATTTGGGCTCAGACCCTGAAACGAGAATGTCTGGCAAAAACTATTATAATTTTTTTTTAATCTGCAAAATTAAAGGTACTGCAGAAGAAGAAAATCTAAAAATTTCGACATTTAAGCCCTGTCAAATTATTCCAATCACAATAAAACCTGCATGATAGTGAAGCCCATTATTTTTTAAAATCCACTTGGCGAGTTTAATCAATATCATTTAAGTAGTTTTTCAGATAATCGTAAAAATGTGCAAAATGCATAGTATAAAATAGTTCTTCTGGTTCGCCGAATTTCAGGAAAAAGTAGCGGTAACATCTCAGTCATTTAAAATATGAAATTTCAGGTTTTTAAGACATCGTTTTAGACTTAAACTTTCAACACACACAGACATTTTCGTACGACACCTTAACAACGTTTAAATAAAGGTAGATGTTCTAAAACTTCGTTTCTGATTTGGATGACATCTGATATCTTGTCAATTTAGCTTTGATCTGAACGAGAACGTAAACAAATATGTTACAACTTCTATAAAGACCAAGTATTAAAACATAACAATATATTGTAGATGTGAAGTTTGCTACATTTTCCAACATATGTGCACCGGATTTTCCTTTTCGGAAATAAAAAACCATTAAATGACAAAAATGAATTTTTTTTTCTCTTTTATTTTGAGCAAGCAAAATACCACTTAAAGATAACTAATTTCGGTTGAAACTAACCCTAACTAATCCTTTTTAGAATATGTAAGCATTATTGGCTAAGTAGACATGATTTTATAAACACAGGGAGGATTAAATTGAAATATTGACAAAAGCTAGGCACTTATTTTGCAACCCAATTGTAATATTTGTTAAGAAGCTCTACCAATATGAAGTATTTTTGACATTTACTTACCTAGTGGTATTTACTCTAACTTTAGGACCAACCGTTTCAATCAATTTTCCTCTGAGGTAAAAGTATCTAAATACATCGCCCAGGAAATGTTCCGAAGTAAATCATCTTTTGAAAATCTGAAAAAGTTCTTGAAAAGTTTCTAGGCGGAGTTGAGAAAGTCTCATCATCGCAACCATTCCTCGAATAATATTTCTTGTAAAGCGGGCTTCAACTTCTATATAAAATGAGGCAGATTTGCGACAGTACGTTATGTAAAAAAATTGTACTTATGGGTTTTTTAGAACAATAATTCCGCTTATAAATGTAATGAATACAACATACCTTTATATATTAATTAATTATATCATAAATAAATAGGGAGTGGCATGGTCTAGTGACTAGAGTAGCTAGAGCACTAGTTTACAGATCTCTGGGTCCTGGGTTCGAATCCCGGCTGTGGCAGAATATTATTTATGCTGCTAATTCAGTCGGTGGGCGAATCTCTATATGTACTGAGCCCGAGACTTTGTAGTGTTGACATGGGTTGTAGTGGTACAGACTATTTTTTTTAAATAATAAATAATTAAATGTGCTATATTAAATAATATATTTAATTCCATTTATAGGAGAATGTCACAGCATTATATTAAAGAGGAAACATTTTTTAGAATATAAGTGAACTAACTCTTGCAATCATCTGATCTCAAAACATTCCATTACCTTGCTCTAATATTTCTAATTTTTTTTTCCACTTGTCCTTCAATTATTAGTCTGTTGCCATATTATCATAGTTTGAGAAACCTAATGGAATTCAAGTTTATTGTCAATCCCTGCAAATTAGCGTTGTTCTTGTTTATAATTAAAGTAATTACAAACAGAATGTTTAGAAAATTATAAAGGTAATTTGAATGGAAAGATTGTCTCTCTCAGTCCATTCATACAACATGGATATAATAATAATAATAACAGGCCTACCGAACCCGAAGGTTCGATGCCGATACCACCAAATACTGTCTACACAGACTCGTACAATGATCACCGTTCAACCCCAAGCCCCCGAGATCAGCCTTAATGCAATCCTCCCATCGACGCTTCGGCCTACCTTTCGGAGGCCTATCAGTCGGTTCAGTGAGTATCAATTTTCTCGGAATTCGTTACAACATGGATATGCACATCTATAATCCACAAAAAAAAAGTGTTAAATCAGTAACTTTGAAAAATATTAAAAAATGTAACGAGAGTAATTTCTTCACACACACTAATAAAGAACATCCCGTGCTCATAAAAGAAAGAAAAAATTAAATTATCTTAATTAGATCAAGAGTTACAGACTCTCAGACACTAAGTCGTGATTTTTTCCCACTATGGATTGGATTCTTTCCACACTGAATCCAAAGCTAGAAAGAAATAATCAGTTATAAAAATTTATTATTTTCACTTACCTATTTATGAAATATTGCGATCGTGAAAATTTTCGAATTCCAGTTTTCGACGGAAATACACGATTTAGGGTCTCCTGAGTCCAAATAACCAAGTCCCGAAAAAAAGTCTGTGTGTGTGTGTGGTACGTCTAGCGCAAAACTACTTCGAAACTGAAATTTCATATTTAAGACTAATATACGCTCGAGATGATACCACCACGTTTGTTTATCAAAATCGGCTAACCAAAAGAGTCACTTTACACTATGCATTTTGCACCTTATTATGATTTTCTCAAAAATTGCTCTAACGATTTTTATTAAACTCGCTATGTTGATGTAAAATTTAATGGGCTTTGATATCATGTTGGTTTCATTCTGATGGAAATAGTCTGACAGGGCTTAAATACCAATATTTTAAATTTTCTTTCTCTAAACTACCTTTAATTATGTACATTCGAAAAGATTAATCATATCATCCTAATGACATTTATAAAGGACGGCTAAATATACAAGTTGGACGAATTTTATGACCAACAAAAAGGATAAAAGAGAAAAACTATTTTTAAACGTGATTTTGGGTTTTTTGATATTAAGAACAGTAATACAGACGTATAATATACCGTTGGAAAGAGAAAGATTTTAGAAAAAATATTATCTGATGCACAGAGTTGTAAAATTTAATATAAAGTAATGAATGGGGAATAAAATTATTACTGATTAACAATTTAATATAGATTTATTATTTAATCTAAATCATATGGTTCCAACGAAAATGCATACACGTTTTATATTAAAATCAACCAAATATTATTCAAATGGAAGTATATTTAATAGTTTTTAAATTGATTTTAACATTCAAGATAAGTGAAAATCGTGTGTTGCCCGCACCAGATTTTTTAAAATCATCTATGTACATTTAGACATTAGTAAAATTTTTCAAAGTAATATAGCTCCTAAAAGATAATTTCTGAAGACGAATGTTATAAAATAAAATATATTCTCCATTAGATTTCTGAGTTAGAAATGGCTGGCACATTTGAGATCCGATAAACGCTGACAGAATTAGAGCGTGTCAAAAAGCTCTTACACTTAAAACACTTTGGTAAAATGTTTTTTTATTTTTATTTTTCATATTTACAACTGTATTGTTTAATTTATCTAGGAAATGAGCCGTAAGATAAACCATCTTCGTTTCAGACGCCTCGAAGGATTATCAGGAATGGAGGAGGAAGCAAGAATTGAAACTATTAAGTTAGAGTGAGAATGGAGTTTGTCATGTAAGGAATGGTACCTGGTTCGGGCCAAGTCAGCAACCTATGTAAAGTTAACATTCCTGTGGCACACCCAGCCTATATAAAGTGCGTACTCAATAATTTGGGGAAAGACCTGGCGGTTGAGACTGATCTATACCTACTCTTCTCCTTGGTTGAGGAACAGTAGAATAGAATAGAATAGAAATTGATTTTTATTCTGGAACTGTGTCCCTTGAGAATAACATATTTGCACAGTTTACAATATACAGTATGTCTGGCCAACAGACAAAATGAACATAATTAACTAATGTTTACAATTATGGGTGAATATATATGTAAAATATAAAAATAAAATGAATAAAAAATATCCTCAGAAAATAGTTGTGTGGACAAAATGAAAAATAAATGAGTTTGAATGGATAATAAAAGAAGAAAAATAAAAGTTTACATTATTTTGTTACTTGGTCTTTTAAGAATAACATGAGCTTTGAAATAATAAAGTAACTTAAACTGGACAAGAATTAGTGAAAAATAAACCAATTAAACATAAATAAAAATAATATACTACAATGATACAAAACGAAGTCTTCTAATCACATAACAGGCATAATAATCACAATATAAACAATTTAAAAAGAAAAGAAAAAAAAATGTAAAAAAATAAATAAATCTTCCAGTAAAATAGTTGAAAAAATAGATCGATACTTGTGGAAAAAAATAAAATATTGAATACAATCCTGCTAAAAAATTTAACATTGTCAAGCAGTACGAATCTCTACGAGTACTTAATCCTAGGCATTTTATGGGTTGTAGCGATTCAGGTTTATTTTTTGTTCTTACAAATTAGAAAAAAAAAAAAAAAGTATTTCTTTATTTTATTTATTTAAAGTCAAGTGTTTCACGTTATATAGACAAACCCCAGTAATTATAAAAATTTTAAACTAGCTACGATTTGTTTGAGGATGGAAGAAAGAATATGTTTTCGTCGTTTAAAGGTATTTACCTAATTAATTCAACTAGACTGTTTTCACTCTATAAAATAATAGTATTGGTTGATAAATATATTTTGAAACTATAAATTTATATGCTTCATGCCCAGATGAGGAAATCAATAAAATGTGGCATACGGGGGTATAAAAGCGATGCTGGGAATCCTGCAAGTGATGGATCCTGCTGTAAATCAGTAAGACAGTGTCAATAAAGAGAATTTTATTCCCACGTCTTCCTGTCTCCACTCGTTTCGTCGGTGAAATATTGTCGTCACAATCGCTCTCGATCAAAATAACAACATAAAAATTTCTAAACATTATCTACTCCAAGTTAGAGGGAAACCATTCTTTTAATTTTACTTACAAATACCTTGTACCTTTTTTATTTCATATAAAAATATTTGTTTATTTTTACCTTTTCATAACACCCTTGTTCTACTAATTATCAAAATGATACTACATCTGAAATATGGCATGTGAAATGCGGCATTAATGGTTTATCTTGTGTTATAAAATCGTTATGATGTACTGAAGAAATATATGTGTCCATTCGCATTACTTTCTTTTCTTTACAGATGAAAATAACAAACAAAAATATTGCAACGATAGATATAAATAAGATATAAATATTGAACCTCAAATATCATTATGATTTTTTATTTCTTAGTGTATTATATTGTGTTATAAAACTAGTTCGGAGGGTTTTTTTATTGGTTATTTCAATAAAACCTTTAGATTCTTGTAAGAAGATCAGCTGATGCGCTCGATGATAACAGTCATACGTTACTTCGTCTCTCAGATTTTTGCTTTTTTCAGTAGGAATTCGCTTGAGTTCAGTCTGGAAAACATCACTAGACCTCAGGAATACTACAGCAGTGAATATTGGAGAAATTTCGGTAAGCAAAGTTATAATTTACTTTGTAAAATCACGAAAAAGTGAAAGGAGGGTTACTGATCAGCTGATTGCCGCTAGCTCGGCAAGCTCGGGCTTGCTTTTCTTTTCCTTATCTTTCTTTTATTTATTTTTTTTCCTTCTTATTCTTATTCCATTATATATTTATACCTATTTATTTTTTTTAATCAATGCGATATTTTCATCAAGTGATATCCTCGAAAGTTACAAGTAAAAGATCTAGATCTGCAGGTTCAAACTCGTCTCCCACAAAACAGAGACCTCGCCGTGATAATAATAAAAAAATGATTCCACCAGCGACTGCTTCAGCTACCTCTTTAGGATCTGAACCACAGCCTAGCACATCATCACAAGGATCAACTGAAGAATCGCCGTTTTTTACACCGAACCCATTTCAGATCCTTCAAATTGAAAAAGAAACAATGGAATCTTCTCCTATACCAAAAGAACCAATACCTCCACCAATATTTGTTAAAAATATTAAAAACTTTCAACTACTGTGTGCGCATTTAAACAAAATAACCGATCCAAACAGTTATTATTGTATAAGTAGAACCAGTGATACTAAAATATCCCCGACTACCGCCGAAACCTACAGAAAAATAGTAAAATATCTGACAGAGACCAAAGCTGATTTTCATACATATCAGTTACGTCAGGAGAGAGCTTTAAGGGTTGTTATTAGAAACCTACACCCTTCGACACCAGCAGCAGCTATCCAAGAAGAACTGACGGAGATAGGCTATAAAGTGCGACAAGTCACCAACGTCCTAAAAGATAAAATTCCACTGCCTTTATTCTTTGTGGACTTGGAACCATCAGATGGAGTTGAAAAAATTTATGACCTCAATAGATTATACTACACTAGTGTAAGAGTTGAAAAACCTTACACTAAGAAAGAAATAGTTCAGTGCCACAATTGTCAGGCATATGGTCATACCAGAAGTTATTGTCACCACATACCACGCTGTGTGAAATGCGGTGAACAACATAAGTCAGAAGAATGTACAAGACCAAGATCAACACCCGCTGTTTGTGCTCTGTGCCTCAAGGACCACCCGGCTAACTACAAGGGATGTCAAATCTACAAGAACCTCAAAAGCAGATACCAAAAACCTCAGAATCTGGATGAAACAGCTGAACCGATCAGAAGCAGAAGACAACCTTCAAAAACAATTGATTCCAATGTTACATTTGCCCATCTACTTGGAGGTGGGAACCAGAACAAGGAGGCCGAGGCCCTGCCGGAACAACGCACACTTCAAAATCCTCAACCCGTTCCACAACCAGCTATTCCTCAAAATTTACCCAACCCCTCAAAAACCTCATCCGCATCAAATTTCTTATATTCCTCCACCATCAAATGTCTCAGACCTTACAAGTTTGATGACATCCTTCATCACTGAAATCAAATCCCTCGTTATGCCGTTAATATCACTACTTACTAATCTTGTATCAAACTTAATTCCTTCCTTAAAAAATCCTTAAATGACTTCACCTAACTCCTTATCCATTCTCCTATGGAATGCGAATGGTGTTAGAAATCATACTGACGAACTTACAGCTTTATTGCAAGACAAAAACGTTGACGTAGCACTTATTACTGAAACTAGACTAACCACTAAACAGTTCTTCAAAATACCTCAATACGTAACATACCGTACGGACCACCCAGACGGCAAAGCCCATGCCGGTACTGCTGTCATTATGCACCAGTCCCTCTCTCATCACTTACTCCCACTTCCTACCTATGATTTCCTACAAGCCACAGCCATAGTAATCAAAACTTTTTCCTTTCCAGTAACCCTTACATCAGCATATTGCCCTCCCAAACATTCCATTTCCAACACCGAATTTGTATCCTTTCTAAATTCCTTAGGAAATCATTTCATTCTGGGTGCAGACTTAAATGCCAAGCATCAGCAGTGGGGTTCGAGAACCACGAATTCTCGTGGAAGAAATTTGCAGTCTGCACTCAACTCCCGTCATTTCAATCTCCTACCTCCTGATTCCCCTACCTACTGGCCAACCGATCCCAACCGTAATCCTGACATCCTTGACTTCTTCATTCACAGCGGATTAGGCTCCCTCAACTTATCTGTAACTCGACTTGATGAACTATCCTCAGACCATAGTCCACTGATCCTAAAAGTATCTCTCACTCCAATTCCAAAACCTATCCCACCGTCATTTATCCGAGGCCCTGTCAACTGGAACCTATTTCGCCAAATCCTGACCGATAATATTAACCTCAGGGCGACCCTCAAAACCCCAGAAGATCTTGACGATTCCGTCTACTCCTTCACCACCGCCATTCAGCAAGCTGTCTGGACTGCCTCTCTCCTAAGCACTCCAATATAACTCCTATCCAAAACCATTTGCCTCAACACCTTACAGACCTAATCCATGCAAAACGCCGTGCCAGATCATTATGGCAGCGCACCCGACACCCAACAGATCGCCGCTCCTATAACTTCTATTGTAGACAATTGAAGCAGGAGTTGGCGACCTTCCGTTCCCAGTCCATTAATTCCTACCTCTCCTCTCTGTCAGCTAGTGACAATTCCCTGTGGAATGTCACGAAGAAGATTTTAAAATCCCATCAAGTTTCCCATCCTCTCTGGCGTGGTGATGACTCCTGGGCTGCGTCTGATGAAGATAAAGCCGAGGAATTCGCCACACACCTCTCCAAAGTATTCACTCCTCACCCGGAATCCCAAAGCAATCATACCGCAGCAGTACAAGACTTCCTTTTGTCACCAATACCTCTTTCCCTACCTCCTAAAGCTATTAATCCCTCTGAGGTTAAATATCTTCTCCAGAAACTGACCCTCCGTAAATCTCCTGGACATGATCTCCTTACCCCCCAGATCCTACGTCAACTTCCGCAGAAAGCTATTATATTCCTTACCTATATCTACAACTGCATCCTACGCACCACCTATTTTCCTCTCTTGTGGAAACATTCCACAATCATTCTCTTCCTAAAACCAGGTAAACCTTCCAGCAACACTTCATCCTACAGACCTATTAGTCTACTCCCCATCCTCTCAAAAGTGTTTGAAAAACTCCTTCTAAAACGAATCCTGCCTATATTAGAATCACAAAATCTTCCTTCCCATCAGTTTGGTTTCCGTGCTCATCATTCCACTGTTCAACAAGGACTCCGAGTTGTAGACCATATTTCCTCAGCCCTTGAATGCAAAGAGTATTGTTCTGGTGCGTTTCTGGACATAGCGCAAGCTTTTGACCGGGTATGGCACACCGGATTACTCTTCAAGCTTAAAACGCATTTACCCCAGTCTCTATACCTCATTCTACGATCCTATCTCTCAAACCGCTCCTTCCGAGTTCGCTGTGGTGTAGAATTTTCTAACTTTTATCCCATTGAGACCGGTGTTCCTCAAGGCAGCGTCTTGGGACCCGTCCTCTACATCCTTTACACTGCTGATATTCCTAATCATCCTGACACCTTTCTGGCAACATTTGCAGATGACACCGCCATCCTATCATCCAATTCCGATCCTGAAATAGCATCCTTAATCCTGCAAAGACACCTTTGTCTGATCGAGGACTAGTGTAATGCTTGGCGTATTAAGATTAATGAAAGCAAATGCACCCACGTCACCTTCACCCTTCGACGCCAATCCTGTCCAATGGTTCATTTCAATTCCATACCGCTTCCTTCCTCAGACACAGTCCGGTATCTTGGCTTACTACTAGACAAAAGATTGACGTGGAACCCACATACAAGACTTAAACGAAAAGAACTCAACAGACGATTCGGACAGTTATACAGACTACTTAACAGAAAATCTAAGCTTACAGTTGACAACAAATTATTACTTTACAAGACAATACTGAAGCCAATGTGGACCTACGGACTTGAACTGTGGGGAACAGCCAAACGTTCTAACATCAAACGCATTCAATCCTTTCAATCCAAAGTCCTCCGAACAATAGTAAATGCTCCTTATTATGTCTCCAATTATACCTTACACCACGACCTTAATGTTCCATTTATTTCAGACCTGATTCCATCTAAATTTTCCAAATTCCACCAGAACCTCATTCATCATCCTAATCCTCTAGCACAATCCCTATCCAGCTCCACTCATCCATACGACCCTCCTAGAAGGTTGAAACGGCAGTGGCCCCGAGACATATTGTAAATACCTATTCTGGAGTTCTGACACTGGTCAGATTCTCCTCTCATGTGCGGTGTGATTGTGGCTGTGGCGCCCTCACTTAGCTTCCGCTGGCTCTCACCAGTGATGCGGCTGAGAGGGAGGCGCTGGGATCCTTTGGACTCGGCTTGTCCTTCCACAAGTGGGGGGACAAGCCCCGTCTGGGGTTCCCGAGCTGATTGTAAATATTGTACATAGGTATGAATGTGACATGTTTTGTTTATTTATTTGTTAACTTCATTTATTTGTATTTATTTTGTCTATAAATTTTGTTATTGTATACGTTTATTTATTTTGATTTTATTTTATGTACTTTGACTTTCCTTTTGTTTATATTGTAAATATTGTATGAGTGAGATCCTGTAGCACTATTATTATTGTCTATTATGACAAATTGTAATATATACGAATAAAATAAAAAAAAAAAAAAAAAAAAAGATTCTTGTAAATATTTTTAATATTTCCGTCTGATTTTCCTTTTTTTCATTTAAAAAATCATTAAATGACGAACATGTTTTTTCGTTTTTTCTCTTCCATTTCGAGCAAGAAAAATACCACTTAAAGATAAAGAATTTTAGTTTAAAATGGTACATAAATAAGGAATAGGATAATGACAGCAAACCGATCCTATTTTAGTCTATCTAAACTTTTCAGAAGTAAACTGCTCAGTCTCACAACCAAACTCAGACTATATAGAACGCTCTTAACGTCTTAACATACGCATCCGAATCCTGGACTCTGAGCAAAGGATCTGCTGACCACAATGACAGCTTCGAAAGGAAGATCCTAAGGCGTAATTATGGGCCTATAGAGGAAAATGGTCGGTTTCGACTACGCATAAACGCAGGGCTGTACACACTCTATGATGACTTGACTGTTTCCCAGATTGTGAGAATACAGCGGATTAGGTGGCTGGGCCACATAATCAGAATGGGCGAAGAGAGGACAGTCAAAAGACTGTACTAAGGAAACCCTGGCTGAAGGAGGCCTCGTGGAAGACCGAAGGGAAGATGGAAGGACAGCGTCTCAGAGGATCTAAGGAAAGCGGCTTTATTTGTCTGTTGCGCCGATTATGAATCAATGAATGAATGAATTAAAAGCACCTAAACGAAACCTTTTTTAGAATATGTAAACATTATTGACCAAGTAAACACGATTTTATAAACACAGAGAGGATTAAATTGAAATATTGAAAAACGCTGCGAACTTATTTTATAGCTCAATACAATGCAGTTATAATTACTTTGATCATCGCGAATATTCGAAAAAGGGTGAAAAATAAAAGTATTCGTAGAATTCTATTATAGCCACCATTTCAAGGTTAAATACCCTTCGCCAAGGGTTATACGGGTGTTTATTTTTTTAAATTTATTTATAGGAAATTATTTGACAATATAGAAATTTACTGTCTACCTATGTAATAAGCAAATATGGTAGAAACGAATATAAATACAAACAAATACTATATTTTTAGATACAAAGAATATGAAGATTAACTAGATAATAAAACAATGGCTACTAATGTATCAAATCTCCTAGCTAGCGCCCTAGCGCCTCAATAGTAACCCATATCTCCATCCCATACGTTCAAAATGGATTTATTAATATTTTGAAAATAAAAAAAAAACTGTTAATTTATTTGCCAATGATACTTTAGTATGTTTGTCTAGTACTCCGGAAATGTTGACCCAAGTTATTTGTTGAGGTGTTTTTTTATATTTACAGTTTCTTTAAATAATATTAATTCGAAAAACTAATAGGTAATAAAAATATAAAGGGTATATGCCATATACTAACTACAAACAATGTGCTTAGTGGCCTGCTTGTAGTACTGAATTAGATTAGCGCCTTCATTTGAAATGATATACAGATCCGCTAAACAGATCAGTCGTGCGGAACATAAAGCCCATACATAGCCCCGTTCAGAATAAACTCCTACAGCCAGTAATCAAATCACAGAACCGATCTAATATATACCTGTATGTATGTATATATATATATATATATATATATATACATACTTTGATCTCGATTCGCCTAAATCTTTAAAATAAAATATATTAAATTTTAACTTCCCTATATTACAAAAAGTACATTGTAACTGATAAAGGAAACACGCTCTTTACAATAAGCTACTAATCTGCTACAACAAATGTTTCTTCACAATCAAATTTTTAATTACGGAAAAAATCTGATAATCCTTTAGCTGCGTACAGATGAGATATTTCTTAATCCATCCAGATTTTACACTGATGCGCCAAATAAATCATTTCCTATACTTTCAGAAAAAGTAAAGCTGAATGTGATAGGTCTATTACGTTGGCTGCTAAAAAAGAGTCTGGTCTAAGTAATTTTAAATACGCAATACCCATTTAAAAAAAAAAAAATTAATACAGTTCTATTCACATCCGATTTAAATGAATATTTAATCGTCAAGTTTTGACTAGGTCATTTTCATATAGTTTATGGGGCTTTCATTTTAATTCGTATTTTATGATAACATATTAGCATCGATTTAGTATGCAATAGTTAATAATAATCCATGCTTTATTGTATGAACATATGATGATTAGATGTATTTAATTAATTAGATAAGCTAGCACAAAAGTAGTTTTATACAAAAGTTTAAAAATAACTTTAAGTATTTACATTTCGACAATTTTATGTATTGAAATTTTGCAACTGTAATTAAGAGAATTAAATATACTTAGTTAGTAACTTATTATTAAATCAAAAAAATATAGTTTAATATTACAAATAATTGCTGTGTAACACTCAATGGCATATTCTAACGCTAAGAACATTAAAATTAACTAAATAACTTCTATATTTTTTTTTTGTTTAATCATATTTTATTGGTTTTTACAACTGTGTATATATATATATATATACAATAGTAAAATGTTGAAAGAGTTGGATAGTTGAGTGTACCACAATAACTCAATGTTAAAGTTCCAAATAGGTCTCATAATGGTTATATAAATGAGTTTTTGTAATAAATAGGGATTTTTTATCGTTTTTCGAGTAAGTGTAGTAGAAAATTGGTATATGCGGGCAGTTTTCTTGTCGTTTCAGGCTTGTGCAAGGATTCCAAGTAAGGCCCGTGTCAAGATAGAGTTTAAGGTAACGGATCTGTTCAACAGGAATTAGTGGAATGCAGACAATATATATATATATATTATATATATATATATATATATATATATTAATTAGTATTTGATAATTATAAAAATTTTACCATAAATCTTAGTTTGATTTACAGATCTCCATGATTTTGGAGTGTACTCGATGTAATCATTGTGTTATTCCCGCTTTTAATCACCTTTTAATGTTTTGTTTTTATACTGTACCAACTTTATTCCATTTACTTGTTGTAGCTGCATGAAAAAAAAATGAGTGGTAGCCGATGCTAAAACACCAAAGGCTGATTACTATCAACGTTTTTTAGACTACTACTCTTTTTTCTGGGTCCTTTTTTTTTTATTCTACTGAAGCCTTATCATGGAATGGTTTATTCCACCTATGGAACAACCAACCGAGCCTTTTCATCTTCGGCAAAGCGCTCTTATCACTTTGTATGTTTTATTTAAGCATGCCAAAGGTTTACCTTATTTTTTTAATGTCAATATTTTTTTAACCATTTAAAAACAACAAATATATATTCACACAGGTGGTTTATGGAATATGCATGGAAATATGCATTCACGTTCAAAAAAATATTTTCATGAAGATATATTTCGTTTAGTAAAAAAGCTAGGATAGTAACATGACCTTACCTTAACTATACATGGAGCTATCGACCGGCCATTACTTCGCATGGGTGAAATTTGAACGTAGTTTATTTAAGTTCAAAAAGTTCAGTTTGACCAACAGATAGTTTATCACTTTGGGATGAAGAGTTCATCGTAACGAAAAGAGCACCTAGCAATAAAATATTATGTTTATATTATAACATCATTCCTTATTATATTTAATCATCGCTATAAAATTATTAACTATGGATGATACAATCAAAAGTAGTTAAGTTTATTTGATTGTTATGTTCAACGGTTCCTATTTTATTCTGTTTATAAATATTTGCATATTGTAAATAAACTTTTTCTAAATACATTTTAAAACCTTAACTTACTTAATATAGGAGTCTTATTAAATTTACACTAGAAAAATAATAAACAACAATGTTAGTTTATCAAATAACAACTTTTTATTTATTTTAATAACGTACTCATGAACTTTTACATAAATTTTTTTCTGAAATCTTGCCTACTGTACGGAAGAATACATGTTATATAGTTAATGAATCACACACAGTAAAGATATTTAGATATTACTTTTATTATGAGAACATAATACACATTCTGACTACAATACACTGTGCTGAGGAGTTTGGGTGACTACAAGTTTATATTCCGAGGTCTCCTTCTTTGAGTGTGACACAAGTAATAAACTAGAGTGATAAGTCTTGAGGATCCAAAAGTATATATAGCAAGGGATTGTAGGGAGGATGATGAGGCGGCATGGGCACCACAAAGCAAGTGCTTGAAGGTGTTGCTATCTGTTGGTACTGTGTATACAGGTATGTGTTCTTTGTCGGTACTTGGTCAGTCCTTTCCAGGTAGCTGGTTCATGGGTGACAGTCTTAGGTATAGAAAAGGAAGTTATAAATAAGTAATGTATATTAATTATTAGTTAAGTCTCATTCTATAACTTATGATACTGTACGGTGGAAACACTGAATCCCATAACAACCTATATTACAAAAAATACTTATAACATATATTCATAAAATTATGAATTTATGACAATTTTCTATTAGCTTGTACGATTTATTTCATTGCATATTATATTTTCTAAAATCTTGCACTGTCTAACGGAATATTATACGTCTATATTATTACTCATATTTCAAATAAGATTTTTTGATGCCTTTGTTGACGCCAAAGTTTAATTTTCAGTTTTTTTTTTGTTTGTTTTTTATACGGTAGTTTTGTTTTAAGTTCGCTTTGTTGATGATAAATTTTAAAATTTTATTTTAGTTAAAATATATTAAACTTAGTTGAGAACATGCATAATATTTATTCTGTAAAAATTGTTCAGTTTCATTAAAACAATAGTGGCAGTTTTAAGCATAAAATGGTTTTTTTACTTAGTAAATACTAAAGTGATGTATTAGAAACAGCAAGCAACCTAGTATTGAACACGAAATTCAGGTTTGTTAACTGGTTTTAGTCCCAGGTTAAGTATGTATGTTGGAACTTTTGTTTGTTTCGTGCGGATTAACGCTTTAAATTGAATAATAAAAACTAAATTAGTTTATTTTGTTTTTTGTGATTTATTTTATTTTTTTATTTTTGTGTTAATGTATATACTATGTTTTCTAATGAAATATTTTGTTTGTTTTAAATTCGATGAAATTAGTCTTTAGTCTTAAGTCGTGATTTTGAATGTGTAATAAACTGAACCAAGTTCTAAATTATTTAAGTGATCCATTCTTTTTTTCTCAATAGATAACAAGATGGTTCTGTTTAAATTTCATGTCTTTTATTTTAATTTTCATTTGTATTTGTTCGGTAGTTGTTCATTTCTATTTTTATCTTCTTTTTCTTCATACAAGATGACTGTAAATGTATTAGTTTTCAATTGATGACTTAACAATAATAAAACAGCTCGATAAGGGATTGGAGATTTGTTTTTTAATTGCGAGTTTGTCTGAGTCCCTTCTCCCCAACAGCCTTTCTTAACAGAAAATTGATTTTCTCATCTATTGAAAAACGTTATTCCAATACGTTTTACAAATAAACCTTCAGGAAATAACGATAGTGAAAACCGCATAAAAATCCGTCCAGTGGTTTAGAAGTAGTTCATGGAATCTCAGAATCGCGTAATGATTTTATATATAAATAGAGATATTGACAATGAAAGAAGTAATGTCGTTTGGAATCAGACTCCTTGTTGTGCCTTTCTTTATAAAGACACAACAAGCTATAATCGAATTGGCCCCTCAGCTCAAGACAGAGAAGGAATATTACGGTGATTATTGTTATAAAAAATTTTTTTTAGTAATAATATTGCTTTATTGGGAAATAATACAATCTGCCACTATCTTGGGCAATAAGTATTAGAGATAAAAGAAGTCATTCATACCATATGTACACAGTAAAAACAAAACAAAACAGACATAACAATAAAAAAACAAAAAAAAAAACAAAGTAATAATAAAATAATGCATAAATAAATAATAATAATAATAAAAAAAAAAAAATATATATATATAAACATAAGATGAAATAAGATAAGTAAACTAAAAATAAAATATAAAGTAAATAAAATCTTGGCCACATTCATACCTATATACATTATTTACATACTGCCCCTGGGAACTCCGAATCGAACCCCTACACCCAGAAGTGGATGGAGTGGCACAACACCATGAGTTCCCAGCGCCTCTCATTCAGCCGCGTCACCAGTCTAGCCAGTGGAGACTGAGTGAGGGCGCTAGAGCCACACACTCTCAGGCATGAGTGGAGAAGTTGGCCATTGCCAGCACTCCAGTTGCATTTTTATAGGAGATCTCTCGGCCCCGCCTCAGCCTACGAGGAGGGTTGTAAGGATGGTTGGTACTAGATAGGGATTGTGCCAGAGGATTAGGAAGAAGAGTAAGTTTCTGGTGGAAGGTTGAGAATTTAGATGGGATGAGATCAAGGACGTAAGGGATCTTAAGGTCATGATGTAAGGTCTTGTTTGTAACATAATAGGGAGCATTGACTATTGTTCTAAGGACTTTGGACTGAAAGGATTGGATACGTTTGATGTTCGAAAATTTAGTAGTTCCCCATAGTTCAATTCCGTAGGTCCACATTGGTTTGAGAATTGTCTTGTAAATCAATAGTTTGTTTTCAATGGAAAGTTGTGATGTTCTGTTCAATAGTCTATATAATTGTCCGTATCTTCTGTTGAGCTCTTGTCTTTTAAGTCGAGTATGTGGGTTCCAGGTCAGTCGTTTGTCTAGTAAGAAACCCAGATACCGGACTGTGTCGGAACAGGGAAGTGGTATGGAGTTAAAATGAACTTGTGGACAGGATTTGCGTCGGAGGGTGAAGGTGACATGCTTACTTTTGGATTGATTGACTTTGATACGCCATTTGTCGCACCAATGTTCAATCAAGGAGAGGTGGCTCTCTAGATGGGAAGATGCCAGTTCTGGGTCTGGATGGGTTGATAGAATGGCAGTATCATCGACAAAAGATGCTAGGAAGGTATTAGGATCTAAAGGTATATCAGCTGTAAATAAAATAAAGAGGATAGGACCTAGGACGCTTCCTTGAGGTACGCCGGCCTCGATTGGGTAACAAGTGGAGAACTCTGAACTACAACGGACTCTGAAGGAACGGTTAGCGAGATAGGATCTTAGGATTAGATATAAGGATTGGGGTAATTGGGATTTTAGTTTGAAAAGCAAGCCATCGTGCCAGACCCGGTCGAATGCCTGAGCAATGTCCAGAAAGGCACCAGTGCAGTATTGCTTGTTTTCGAGTGCAGAGGATAAATGGTCTACTACTCTTAGACCTTGCGGTACAGTGGAGTGTCCAGAGCGGAATCCGAACTGGTGGGAAGGAATTTCAATTAAATGTAGGATACGCTTAAGTAGGATTTTTTCAAATAATTTTGAAAGGATAGGGAGGAGGCTAATCGGTCTATAGGATGAGGAGTTGTTGGGAGGTTTACCAGGTTTAAGAAAGAGGATAATAATGGAGTGTTTCCACAACAGAGGAAAGTGGGCTGTGCGGAGGATACAATTATACAGGTAAGTAAGGAAAATAATTGCTTTTTCAGGTAGTTGTCGAATGGTCTTGGAACTGAGGAGGTCGTGGCCAGGAGATTTATGAGGTTTTAGTTTATTTATAAGGAATTTGACCTCAGAGGGATTAACAGCTCTCGGCGGTAGAGAGAGAGGTATTGGTGAAGAGAGGAATTCTTGTACCCTAGCTGTATGAGTGGAATTGTGGTTGGGATGGGGGGGGTGAATATGTTGGAGAGGTATTGGGCAAACTCTTCAGCTTTAGTCTCCTCTGACGAAGCCCAGGAACCATCGGCACGTCGGAGAGGATGGGTGATAGTATGGCGTATAAGAACTTTTTTGGTTATTCTCCAGAGAGAATTATCGGTAATGGATAATGAGGAGAGGTAGGAATTGTAGGAATGGGATCTAAAGGAATCTAATTTCTGTTTGACTAATTTGGTAAAATAGTTGTAGGATTTCCGATCGTCTGGGTGCCTGGTTCTTTGCCAGAGGATTCTGGAGTGTCGCTTAGTATGGATGAAATCTAGGAGGTCTTGGGGTATTGGATTCTTCTTGTGGTACAGAGGGGAAGGAGAGGGTGACGATGCATTCCAGGCTGCTTGTTGGATCAGGGTAGTGAAGGAATTAACGGCATCATCTAGTTCTTGAGGAGATTTGAGGGATACTCTGAGGTCTATTGCGTCGGTTATGATTTCACGGAAGAGAGTCCAGTTAACTGGGCCTCTTAGGAATGACGGTGGGGGGAGTTTTAGTATAGGTGATAATGAAAGAGTTAGGATAAGAGGGCTGTGATCTGAGGATAGGTCATCGAGCCGGGAGACAGAATGATTTAGCGGTCCTAGGCCTTTGTGGATGAAGAAATCTAGAAGGTCGGGATTACTGTTAGGATCGGTGGGCCAATAGGTGGGAGAGTCGGGAGAGAGGATGTTACTATGGGTGGAATAGAGTGCAGACTGCAGTGTTCGCCCCCGAGAGTTCGTAGTTCTGGCTCCCCACTGCTGGTGTTTAGCATTTAAGTCTGCACCTATGAGGAAATGATGGTCTAGGGAATTGAGGAAGGAATTGAATTGGACTGCGGAGATCGGTATTTTAGGTGGGGAGTAAGCTGCTACCACTGTTAAAGGAAAGTAACTAGTTTGTATTTTTATAGCAGTGGTTTGAAGAAAATCATGAACTGGTAGGGGAAATGGGTGATGGGAGAGGGAGCTATGGATAATGACCGCAGTGCCAGCATGAGCTGTCCCATCAGGGTGGTCAGTTCTGTATATTTGGTAGTCAGGGATGTTGAATGATCGTTTGTTAGTCAGTCGTGTTTCAGTTATGAGGGCTAGGTCGATATGTTTGTCATGTAGTAGTGTAGTTAGTTCGTTGACGTGGTTTCGAACACCATTCGCATTCCAAAGGAGAATGGAGAAGGTCTTTTTCGGTGTCATTTATGGATTTCTAGGTACTTGGATCAGGTTGGATACTAAGTTTGTTAGCAAAGAGATGAGAGGGGTAATAAGAGATTTGAGCTCAGACAGGAATGTATTCATGGTGGCAGTAATATCAGTAGAGGTGGTAGGAGGAGGAATGTAGGAAATTCTGTGTGGGCTGGACTTTTGGGTATCGGTCCTAGGTTGAGTGGCAGGATTATGTGGATGTTGATATTGAGGGTAGGAATCTTGAGGTTGGGGATGAGGTCGAGGCTGCGGTTGGGCCTGTACTTTTGGTGTCTCATCTTCTTCCAGCATTTGGGCATATGAGACCCCAGAGTTAACGATTCTGGAGGGTTTTCTTAGCGGTCTAGGAGTGAGGTCTTGACGAGGTACTGCCTGCAGTCTTGACTTTAAGAGCTTGTAGGTCTGGCACCCCTTGTAGTTAGCTGGATGCCCTTGGTGACAGAGTGCGCAAATTGCAGGAGTTTGTCTTGTTTTGGTGCATTCCTCAGTCTTATGCTGTCCACCACATCTGACGCACCGGGATATGTGATGGCAGTACCGTTTTGTGTGTCCATATGCCTGGCAGTTATGACACTGAACTATGTCTTTTTTAATATATGGATTTTCTACTACAACTCTTGTGTAGTATAGGCGATTGACGGAGTAGACGTTTTCAACCCCGGGGGGATCTTTCAAGATCAACAAAAAATAGAGGTAATGGTATTTTGTTACTTTTTCCGGGCTGTTCTCTATTTTCCTTGGTAACATTGACAATTTGGCGGATTTCAAATCCCATAGATGTCAGTTCTTCTTTGATGGCATCTGTAGGCGTCGAGGGGTGCAGGTGTCTTATCACCACCCTAAGAGCTCTATCTTCTTGTAGTTGGTATGTATGAAAGTCAGCTTTCGTGTCACACAGATATTTGACTATTTTTCGGTAAGTCTCTGGGGTGTCTGGCATCAATTTTGTGTCATTTATACGACTGACACAAATGTATGTTCCAGAGCCCGCGATATTATTTAATTGTTGACAAAGGAGTTTGAAATTTTTGATATTTTTGATAAATATTGGAGGCGGTTTAGCCTCTCTGGGAGCTGGTGCTGCCTCCATGCCGTCTTCGGGGGTGTTAGATAACGCCTGATATGGGTTGGGGGTGAAGAAAAGAGATTCTTCTGTCATAGCCTGTGTAGAGGTGCCAGGTCGGGGCTCCATGTTTTCTACTGAGCTGCCGGGTGTTACGGTGTTATTAGCCTTCCGTTGTGATTTTCTAGATTTATTTTTTGGCGGAGAATTAGTAGGAGTAGTCCCTAAGCTCCTACTTCGTTTATTGCTAGTCGCTTTACTCGACATCACCATATGAAAATATCTCATTTCATATTGGCTACGAGCGATGAAATATTATTGTGAAAGAAAAGGCGGAGGAAAAAATAATAATAATAATAATAAAAATAATCTGTCCAGTAGTCGTAAGTAATTACGTATGCGCGGAGAAAATTGACTGGCGAGAAATACCCTCTCTCTTGGGCCACTGAAGGCTCACTGACTCCAAGTGGGAGTGGGGAGGATGTCCAAGATGTCCAGGTATCTCCAATCCTTATCTCATAGACTGTTATTGAACTGGTCAATACGACTTAATAATCAATTGATTACTCACCGATTGAAGTTTCTAATGAAAATAGAGGTAATGTGATTTTACTACACTAAGTTTATCACTTGATAACTAACTATATCACAATGAGATAATGAAGTTTTAGAGAGACGAGATAGCATGTGGTTATTAAAAGTAGCGCTTGCGCAGAACTGTTATAAAAAATAAAGTGATAAGTATCGGGCGGAATCAAGAAGAAGTAGAGATCCTGTGGAAAGGACAAATTCTGGAATTGGTGGAAGATTACACCTATTTTAAAACTTATGATGAATTGTTTTACCATGAATTATCACACTAAATTGATTTTCGGTACAGTAGCAGTAGGCGTGGCCTCCACACTACTGCTTTGTTTTGTATTTGTTGTTTAGGTGTCAATAAACAATAAATCTTGTTTATTCTTGTTCTAAACAGACATTTAAGTAGTCACCTAAATTCGTTTCGAAGAAGTATAATAGAAACTTGCTAAACAATAAATAAAGGCGATTGCATTTGTGAAAGAAAGATACCGAGTTGTCTTAATGCTAAAGGCAGTAATCAAGAAAACATGGATCAAACTTTATTTTTATTACAGATTCTAAGCCTTAAAATTTAAACCTTGTGACTTTCTTAATTACAGTTTAAGTTAGGTTCAAGGCTTAGTCTTTATAAAGACTTTAATTCCAATCCTCAGATCTTCATTAGGAAAGGAAATTAAAATTAATTAATTTTATTGATGGAAGTCATTGCTTATTCAGACAAATATCTGATTTAAGTCGACTTTGAGGGATGGGATCGGTCAAAGTGTCCTCAGATCCTTAAGGCCTTTGGCTGAGGATGGGGGGAGGGAAAGGAGGAGGAAAGAAACAGGGTTACTAATACTACGAGAGAGAGAGAGAGAGAGAGAGAGAGAGAGAGAGAGAGAGAGAGGGAGAGAGAGAGAGAGAGAGAGAGAGAGAGAGAGGGAGAGAGAGAGAGAGAGAGAGAGAGAGAGAGATGGAGGGAGGAGGGGTCCTGCCGGGAGGTAACGAGGTTGATACCGAAGCCTCTTCCTTGGAAAGGATATCTGTCCCTCCTTTACTCTCTTCAAGTTCCTTTAACTTAAATTATTTAAATACAACCAATAAGAATTTCCTTGATACTTCAATAATATAAACTTCCTAATTATCCAAAAATTTTCTAGAACCATAACGAAGCCTTTTTCATTTATGATCAAAATTTGCAGTTTGTGGTCAAGCCTATACAATTTCGGACCCTCCCTCCCATTTTATTATGAACACGGTAAAGCAAGTGAAAAGATAATAGAATGATGGCTCAAGTGAGCGGAAGTAAAAAAATCTGAGCGCGCAACACACTACTTTCACTTACCTCCGTTGTTAAAATCAATTAAGGAACTGTAAAATTAATAAATTTAAATTAGTTACTTAAATTTTAAAATTAATTAAAATATAGTTAAAATTAAATTAAATTAAAAGTTAATTAAAATTAAATTAATTAATAAATTTAAATTAGACTTTAAAATAGATTAAAGAATCACATTGAATTTCGGTAGAATCGTGTATTTTATTAAATATCTGTTATATTCTTCTTCATAACACTCACTTAGGTTCATCCGGTTTTTTTTATTGGTTTTTTTTACCATTCTTCATTACCTTCTACAATTTTCATTATAAGATAATATTTAAATCTATAGCTTTCCAATGATATATTATACATCTATACTACTCTTGTTATCATTAAAAAAAAATAATATACAAAAATAAAGTTACTCATTTCTCCGTTAGTTTTTTATCAAATCGAAAAACTTCTATATTTACTGAAGTTAAAAATGCTTTAGAGGAAGAAAATATATAATATCGTTCGATAATTATCAGGCCGTTTTACAAAAGAAATTCTTGGATATTTTTTTAATACAATTTATTTAATCCAGTCATCGCGACGTTTCAGCCTCTAGGGCCATTATCAAGCTTCTGTAATCAATTAAAGTCTCATTGCATTTATACATTTTCAACAATTCAATAACAACAACATATAATAAATTATTTTTAATAATTATGTCACCTACCATGCATATCCATCTCAATTATCTTTTCATTTCACCGCTTTTCAGCAGCAATCAATTGATATAACAAAAAATTTAGGAAAATCAGTTAACCACCAAACAGACGTTGACAACCTAAACACCTTTTATGCAAGTGCTATCGACAGAGTAAATATATAAATCCTTTGGCATCCCCACCCCAAGTTCAGTCGCGCACGAGAACACCTAAAAGGCGGCCGAAAACTGTTAAGTAAGTTGGAAAAAATGTTTCTTTTCTTTTTTGAATAAATAGATCCCCTTTTTCACTTGATGATGAAAAATAATATGATATTTTTGAATACAGGTTTTTTTTTGAAAAATGACATTTAAAAAAAATTATGACGACGCTGCTGAAAAGCATACCCCAGTAAAACTCCATCCTTGTATTTTAAAGAATTCCATAACAGAATGGGGGAGTAGAAAAGACAAAAGTCTCCACCAATCGATCTATTTAAGAGATATCAGCTTTTTTAACATCATTATGTCCCTTATTATATTCACTTTCAATGGTATAATTGGCATATTACTTTCACTTACTATATATAGTAAGGGAAAGTATTGCGATCGTAAAAATTTTCGAATTCCAGTTTTCAACGGAAATACACATTTTAGGGTCCCCTGAAACCAAATAACCAAGTCCCGCAAAAAGGTCTGTGGGGTGTGTGTGTGTGTGGTAACTCCCGGGCGGAAACGGTAAGTTCTACGTAACTGAAATTTCATATTTAAGACAAATATACGCCCGAGACGTTACAAAACCTTTTTCATCAAGATGAGCTTATCAGAAGAGCCACTTTATAGTATGCATTTCGCACCTTTTTTCGATTTTCTTGAAAACTGTTCCGAGGATTTTGATTAAACTTGCCATATCGATGTAAAATTTAATGGGCTTTAATATCATGGTTTTATTCTGATTAAAATGGTCTGACAGTTCTTAAATGCCGATATTTTAAATTCTCTTTCTCTAACGTACCTTTAATTTTGTAGATTCTATAAAAATAAATATATTATCTTGTTACCACTGATGAAAAACATCTAAATATGAAGGTTGAGCGAATTTGAAAAGCAACTAAAGGAGAAAAATGAAATATATTTTTTTTGCAATTTTTTGTTTTTGAACATAAAAACAGTAATATACATGTATGATATACCGTTGGAAAGCTAAAGATTTTAGAAAAAATATAATCTTATATTCGAGCTTTTAAAAGTTAATAGAAATTGATGAAAATAAGATAAAACTCGCTGATTTTTTTTAGATAATAATACAATAGATTTTTTAATAAAACACGTGTTTCTATATAAATTCAATTTAATTAATTCTTTAATAATTTCACGTATTTTTATCTCTAACTGAATTTGAAAATTATTACATTGATTTTAAAAATGGAGGTAAGTGAAAGTCGAGTGTTGCCCGCACCAGATTTTTTAGCTCAGTTTTATATCATGAAAACCTGTACCACTACAACCCATGAAGGGTCTTGGGCTCAGTACATACAGAGATTCGTACTGTTTCTAGGCCAACGGCAGTGCAATGAGGTGATTAGGCCTTAATCACGTCCAGCCGCCAGGTTTTTCCCCAATTAATTTGCGCCGAATTGGGAGCGGCGTGGTCTAGTGGATAGAGCGCTAGTCTGCTGTGCTCCGAGTCCTGGTTCGAATCCCGGCTGAAGCAGAATATTATTTATTCTGTTAATTCAGTCGGGGGGCGACCCTAGGGTATGGAGACCCTCCTGGGGAGACCCAGCCTCTATAAAGTAGGTACCCATAATAATTGGGGAAAAACCTGGCGGCTGAGCGTGATTAAGGCCTAATCACCTCATTGCACTACCGTTGGCCTAGAAACAGTACGAATCTCTATATGTACTGAGCCCAAGACCCTTCATGGGTTGTAGTGGTACAGGTTTTTTTTTTTTTTTTTTTTTTATATCATGAAAATATATAGGCTTTATCAATAACTTCAGAAAAATGTCTCTGTATCTAATTATTCTTATCTACATCTACACATATCTATATTTCCTGCATTTAACTTTGCTCAGGAACGTTGTTAGATAACTTCAAGTAAACTTTGGATTTCATATAACGACTTGGTGATTTTTAAGAAATTTCTAAAAATGTCAAGAAAATTAAAATTATTTCAAATATATTAATATATGCCCAATATAACGAAGTGCAAATTGCTTTAAAAATTTTACTTTTGTTATTAGTTTAGGGAAAAAATTTCAAAACCGTAAATTGATTTCTACGCTTTTGATAAAGAAGAACGTATAGAAATTTCTTTAATGGAAAGACCAGAAAAAAATGACATATAAAATTATTTTGATTTCTAACTTAGTTATTCCTAATGATAAACCATAGTGAAGTACTGTCCCGAAGCCCGCTTCGGATCCCGATATAATCATAAATATGTTTGTGTAGAGTAATTTTGTTATTTATTTTGCTTTAATTTATTGTATCACATATACATATTGTACTTTATACAACTTAAATGACAAACTAGCATTTCAGATTGGATAGAATCTAAATAAAAAATAAAGAAGGAGAAATTCTACTCGGAAACACAATACAATGTTGAGAAATAAAATTGGTGGGTAATGCCACGGATACAGAAGGGTCTGGTAGACACCGCTGCATCCCTGGTGTTCCATGCCAGTTTCACCATGCGACATTGTTTTTAAAAAAACTAATTTATTCGGGAAAACCTCTGAAGGATGATCATAACATTGGGCCAAACATTTCCTTGCACAACCGATGATTAGGATTTGTTAATATTCCCAATGTTTTTCATTCAAAAGTCGAGACATTTCTAAACTGTATATCAAATATCTTATTTTATATTACCGTCAGTTACTCTTTTATATAGCACTGAAATATGGGGCCTTAGATACCTCGACGATATTGAAAAAGCACATTTACAATATTTTAAAAAACTCTTCAACTTAAATAAAAATGTACCTTTCTGGCTCATAAGACTAGAGTTAAGTCTTGAACATTCTACCATTAATGTATTAAAACGGATATTAAATTGCATTAAAAAAATAATTAGCATGCCCGACGATAGAATTACCAAAACCTGCTATATGACTCTCAAACATAAACATCAAGTTAGATCGTCAACAAAATACAATTGGTTCAGTCAAATATGCCATATCTTAGAAAAAGTTAACTGTTTGTATATACTATTTGAAAATAACCCATATATCTTCCAATCCAATATTCCGAAAATTCTGTCTCTATTTAAAGAACTACTATTCAACAATGACCTTGAATCCTTAAAAACAAGTCAGTACAGCCCCCACTATAATTTCCTCTCCTAACCAACTCTACAGTATCTAAATTAGATAACAATAGACAATATTCCGTTTAACAGAATAAAAGTGATAACACAGGCTCGCCTATCTGGAAAATATCATATTAAATTATCTCATAAAAACAATTTCTATGATATCAAACCCACAGAAGTCTGTACCATATGTATTATGAAAACCTATGAAACCCACTGTCATTTAATCGCAGCATGCCCAATCTATTCCTCCATCCGAAACTACCACATACCATACGTAAACAATATTCCAGTAAATCAGTTCCCAACAATATTTATAATAAAAGATCATAAAATATTAAACCAAATATATTATTATATAATTAACTGCCTAAAAATGAGATCGTTTATTATCAACGAATGAAAACAATATGCTTACATATGAAATATAAATAATGCAGTAAACAAAAACAATAATATGTCAACAATACTATATCCCCATTGACTGTTTTGACGTACATAAATCGATAACAAACTCATAAATAATTCTATTATACCTAATTAAATATTAATTTGATATAAATTGTAATTGATTTAACCAGCCTAACCGAACTTTATCTATGTAAAATGTTAATCTAAAAAGCCTTAAACAGATTTTTGTTTTTGTTTTGTTCCTGGTTTTTTAATTTATTTGTAGTGTCTATTTTATTTTTTTGAAGCAGATGTATCATTATTTTAAAAACATATATATTTTATTTTATCTCAACTATATTGGAAAAAAAAGGAAAAAAAGCGACGGTTAAAGGAAAAAAATAAAAACTGTTAATTTATCTATACCAATATACTAATTTATTTATTTTTTCTCTTTTATTTATTTATTTTTTTTTTTTAAGATGTATTATTATTTTGAAAACATATGTATTGTTATTATTATTTTATCTCTACTATATTGGAAAAAACTGTTAATTTATCTTTATCAATATATTTATTTATTTTATCTTTTTAAACAGATGTATTATTATTTTAAAAACATATGTATTTTATTTTTATTTTTTTTCCTTAAACAGATGTATTATTATATCAAAAACATATGTATCTTTTTTTAAATTTTAGCTCTACTATATTGGAAGAAAATGAGAAAAAAAGAGAGGAAAAAAGAAAAAGAAAAAAAAAAAGAACTGTTGATTTATCTTTATTAAAATATGTATATAACTTAAACATGTATTGTTAATAGCCTAGCCAGGCTCTATTTGTAAGGGGAATACCCCAAAGACAAATAAAATCTATTCTATTCTATTACCGTCAGTTGAATGGAGTTTTTATATATTATTCATGACAAGAGGTGATCCTCTTTAAATTCAATTCTCCTTAATTATTACTGTTAGGGCCAGTGGACTGTATTTTTACCGACAAATTTGAACGAGCTCGTGATTATGGATGAGTTAAATTAAAAACTAAACTCACCTCTCGACTCTTGGACTTCCTTCTTTTTCTGATCTCGGCTCCTAAAGGCGAGGAAAAGGATAAGGGGATGGAAAAATCTGGAGGTTCCAGGACCGTCCCACAGTGGGCAATATCACTAATTTAGGTGGACAAAAGTCAAGTCAAAAGTTTGGAATTTTCTATTGCTTCACCTTTTTAGTATTAGTTGGCAAGACCCTCAATACTAATATTTCCCGCCATACCATGTTTACAAATAAATAGTAAATGAGTAACTCATTCCTGTTCACACAAGTGCCTAATAACCGGCAGTGAGGTTATCTTTATTCGATGGTCATTTATTATGTTCAAGGTGTATTTAGAGCAAACTCTTTTTGCTTTTATTTAACAATAGACATTTCTGAGAAAGATAGAACATTATATTTCCAAACTCGTTATTGAATATACATTGCAATCTCACCTGTTGGGTTAATTTAGCAATTTGTAAATGTATGCCCTTATTCAATAAGAAAAACTATATCACCCCCAAGTTACCCTAAGGATTTGTTTTACCCATCCTTCTAGTCTTTAGATATTGCAAAGAATTTAATCAAAAGTTTTACAAACTATAATTTCAATTAATATATAATTTCCTAAATCATATAAAATACATCTATTAGCAGGTTTTAGCAAGTCCGAGGCATAATTAGACATTTTTTGTAGTATTTTTCCTGTATTCTGGAACTTCAAACGTAAATTTATTACGTTTAATAAGTTTAAACGTAAAAAGTTTTAGATTTTAGATAAATTTGATGTTTGACCACTGTCAAACATGTTTTAACACGCCAATCGTGTTAAAACATTTATTAATGTTTATAATATTTTCCTATGTTTTTTACTTTCACTTACTATATATAGTAAGGAAAGTATTGCGATCGTGAAAATTTTGATTTGAAAATTTAAGTTTTCAACGGAAATACACGTTTTAGGGTCCCCTGAGTCCAAATAACCAAGTCCCGCAAAAAAGTCTGTGTGTGTGTGTGTCTGTGGTAACTCCCGGGCGGAAACGGTAAGTCCTATGAAACTGAAATTTCATATTTAAGACAACTATACGCCCGAGACGTGACAAAACTTTTTTCATCAAAATGAGCTTACCAGAAGAGGCACTTTATACCATGCATTTTGCACCTTTTTTCGATTTTCTCAAAAACGGTTCCGACGATTTTGATTAAACTCGCTATATCGATGTAAAATTAAATGGGCTTTAATATCATGTAGGTTTTATTTGGATAAAAATGGTCTGACAGGGCTTAACTGCCGATATTTTAAATTTTCTTCCTCTAAAGTACCTTTAATTTTTTAGATTCAATAATAATAACTAGATTATCTTGTTAGCGCTGATGAAAAACAGGTAAATATATAAATTGAATAAATTCGATACCCAACTAAAGGAGAAAACAGAAAAAATATATTTTTAATGAAATTTTTCGTTTTTGAACATAAGAGCAGTAATATACATGTATGATATACCGTTGGAAAGCTAAAGATTTTAGAAAAAATATCATCTCATACACAAGCTTTTAGAAGTTAATAGAGAGTGATGAGAAGAAGATAAAACTAACTGATTATTTTAGATAATAATCTAATAGATTTTTTAATAAAACACATGTTTATATATAAATTCAATTTGATTAATTCCTTAATAGTTTCACGTATTTTTATCTCTAACTGTATTTGAAAATTCTTTCATTGATTTTAAAAATCGAGGTAAGTGAAAGTCGTGTGTTGCCCGCACCAGATTTTTTTTGTATTTTTTTCCGAAATATGGAACCTCAAAGGTTAAATATAGACAAGTTTCAGGATTTTGTCCACCTAAATCGGTCATATTGCCCACTGTGCGTCTTCTCGAAGCAATCCCAATACTTCCTGCTATCATCAACCTCATCAATGACTATCACAATTTATTATCCATAACTAGATAATACAAAATAAAAATAAAAACTTGAAAACAATCAAGTTTTTTAACGATCTCTATCGGACTGTACTTCGCTGTCTACAGGATTAGTGAGCTTCACTATAACATATTAGGGGGCAGCACCTCCCGGTACTATATTTCAATAAAATAAAACAATATCTTGACCTTAAAATCGGACATCTTCCCGCCTAAACAATTACAAAGAATATAAAAAAGAAGAAGACAACAATGCTTTTAGATATAAGGTAACTGTGGAGTATATTATGGTTAAATAGATATTTTATCCCAAGACTATGGAAGAAGGAGCAGAGAGAAACAATGCATCTCATTTTCTTTTGTCATTTCCTGCTTAGACTTTATCACATTAGAGCTGACCTAGAAACCCTTGGCACAAAAGAACAATGAAAGAAACAAATTATTCTCGATGATGCCACTTAAGCAAAATCTATTTTTCAGGCTATGGAGGTGTTGCCTCTAGTTGCCCCTAGACTTAATCAGGAAAATATCCAGGACTCAGCGACTCAGTCTGTTTTCGTTTCTTTTATTAAAAAATATATCAACGTTTGTTTTAAATGTGGCTGTAGTATTACAGCCTCCCTGATTGTGAAAAACAATAGACCCAGGATAAGATGATAAATTTGGAGATATAGAAAAAAAGTATTAGTGTTTTAACCAAGAAACCGCTTAAAACTATTTATAAAGAAAAAAAAGGATATTTTTATCATAAATACACTTATAACTCAGTTATTTTTTGTGGCGATAGACAATTATTCTTTGAATTATTTACTGCTTTCCATATTAGTTAATTGCCTTTACACAGCTATACTCTATATAATTATTTGGAAATAATAAACCATCGGGTAAATAATTTGCAACGTTTCACTTACCTATATAGTAAAGGAAAGTATTGTGATCGTGAAAATTTTCGAATTTCAGTTTTCGACGGAAATACACGTTTTAGGGTCTTCTGAGTCCAAATGGCCAAGTCCCAAAAAAAGGTGTGTGTGTCCGTATGTGTGTGGTAAGTCTAGCGCAAAAACGATAAGTCGTAAGAAATTAAAATTTTATATTTAAGACAACTAGGCCTAGGCTTTATATTTAAGGCTAACCAGAAGAGCCACTTTATACCATGCATTTAGCACTTTTTTACGATTTTCTCAAAAACGACTCAAACAATTTTGATTAAACTCGCTAAATCGATGTAAAATTTAATGGGCTTTAATATCATGTAGGTTTCATTCTGATTGAAATAGTCTGACTGGGCTTTAATGCCGATATTTTAAATTGTCTTCCTCTAAACTACCTTTAGTTTTGTACATTCCAAAAGATTAACCATATCATCTTAATGACATTGGTAAAGGACGAATATACAGGTTGGACGAATTTGATGACCAAGTAAAGGATAAAGGATAAAAACTATTTTTTAACGTAATTTTGGGTTTTTTAATATTAAGAACAGTAATTTAGACGTATATACCGTTGGAAATAGAAATATTTTAGAAAAAATATTATCTGTTACACAAAGATGTAAAAGGTAATATAAACTGATGAATAGGGAATAAACTTATTAAGGATTAACGATTTAATATAGTTATATTATTTAATCTAAATCATATGTTCCCAACAAAAATGAATATATGTTTTATTAGAATCAACTTGAAATATTTTTTCAAATTGAAGTATATTTAAAACTTTTCATATTGATTAACAATCGAGGTAAGTGAAAGTCTTGTGTTGCCCGCACCAGATTTCTTTTAATTGCTCCCAATTGATTTCATGCTTACTTACGGCCTGGATATAGTGAATAGACTCTCATCTTAATTGTGATATATTGCGGTGGGGGTGAGATTACTGTTTCAGGTTTCGGTTGAAATCCACCCAGTCTCGAGTCTCGGGCAGTCTCGGGTTTCAACCACTATAACATTACTTCTTCCCCTAAATTCCCTTAACAATAGTTCAAAATGTTATTATTTTATTATATGGGCAAAAATTGCCAAGGTGGCAAATTCTGTTTAATAGTATAAATACTTAGCAGCTATTAAATCTATAATCAGCTTAAATGATCACTGACCTGTTTAAACAATATGTACCTTGGCAGAGCATAATTGTGTTCTACTCTTGTAATTTCATTTTTAAATTGAATTACCAAATTCCTAAGACCAACCCTGTACACTACCTAGGACTGACACTCGATCGAAGGATGAATTGGACCCCACATGTCAAGATGAAAAGACAGACTCTCAACCACCGACTGAAAGTACTATCCTCTCTTTTATCTTAATCACCAAAATTAAAAATTAGACAGAAACTGAACACGTACACATACCTACTTAAGCCAATATGGACTTACGCTTCACAGATTTTCGGTTCGGAAAAAAAGACTCACATACTAAAAGGCAATCGTTTTAATCCGAAATTTTAAGACTCATAACGACAGCTCCTTGGTACGTAAACAACAAAACCCTACATACGGACTTACCCACAGTTTACCAACATAGACGAAGTCTCTATTCTCGTTTTCACAGTAAACTTAACTGACACGAAAATAGACTGAGATTAACGACATGTCAATAGCTGAAATGCCAGTCAGAAGAAGGCTGAAAAGAAGCTGGATGAGGGACCTCCTCTGCTAAATTGAAGCCTAGGAAGGGGTGCTGCTTAGCACTTTCCTTACCCATTGCCTACCATGTCTCATCTTATATTTGTCCAACACATTTGCTGATTTTCAGGTAGCTTCTGACAGGTGTGAATATAGATATGAAGTGAAAGAACAATTGGAATGTCACTAAAAACAACCATTTAATTGAAGACCATTCAATAATAAATCAATTAAACGAGTTTGATCAAAATCGTGAAATTCTCTTTCAAGAAAACGATAAAAATCAATATAAAATAAATCAATGAAATAAACAAACACTTAGGATAAATCGATCTTTCGATCTTAACGTAAAATTATCGATAATTTATAAGAAATCTTAATAATTTAATGGTTTATTAAAAACATACAAAATCAAGATAATTCAAAAATATTGTTTTTTTACCTTTGGTATGTTCGAAAGATGCTACGAAAGCGTTTGTATAGGAACGAATCTGTTCGTTGGCTGTTAGCATATATCTATATCATTCTGTATGTAGCATATATTATGTATATATCCTAGGTCATTCAAAGCGATATAACTCCTAAACTGTAAATGTTATAATACAAAAATAAAATATTCACCATTGAATTTGTGTCTTAAACCTATGACGTTCTGTCCTATAGTATCCTTCAATAACACTCCGCTTGTCCCAGTCGAACAGATCCTAGGACTCCATCTGGACAAACTTCTCACTTGGAATCTTCACACAAGACTGAAACGACAAGAAACATTTTCGACTACTTCAACACTAACGGACAAGCGCTCAAACATTTCGCTTAAGTACAAAGGCTCATCTACCTGACTATCATAAGGCGGATATGAACTTACGGAGTAGAGCCATGGGGCTCTACTAAACCATCGAATTTACTTTCGTATCCAATCCTTACAATCCAAAATCCTCCCCTTTCCTTTTTGTCACGAATAAGTTCATCCATAAAGACCTTTATGTTCCCTGTAGTTGCTGACTTGGAACTAACCAGGTACATCTCCTTTCATGACAAACTCCATTCCCACTCTAATCCACCAGTTTTAAAACTTGCTTCCTTTACAATCCCTGAAAATCTTCCGAGGCGTCTAAAAAGAAGATGGCCCTGCGACCTTCTGGTTTACCATAGGTTTTGGAGAGCTGCCAATGAGTAGTATGAACATGTGAATCATGACAGTATAATCTTGTATCACATTTACTAGGTGTATTTTATTATACAGTTGTAAATATCAATAAATATTTTTTAAACATTTTTGAATTTCGAGAGTTTTCATTAGAAGTATTCCATTTTTTGCTCACTAAAATATCGACATAGCTAGAGGATATCAAAAGGCAGACTTTTAATTTAGCTCTTGATTCTATTTTCTTCTCGATATCTTGTGTTTTTATTTGCAACATTCTAATGTTATTTTTGTATTTCAAAAACCATCCTAAATTTATTTTCTTATAATCGATGTTTGCAAAGATTTTGTCAATTTGTCTGTCTTGATTCATTTTGTTGAGATGAGCTTTAAAGGATTTTTTTAGCCCCAATATGAAAATTTTGCAAAATAAATTGCAAAAAATCTCGTGAACGCAAGAAACGACTTTCACTCACCTCCGAATTTAAAATCAATTAAAGAACTTTTAAAGAAAGTCAGTGTTGAAAAAGATTAAAGAATAACATTGAGTCTTAATGGAAACATTTCTTTCATAATAAATAATATACTATGTCATCATCTATAAAAATCAATTAGTTATATCCAATATTCATAACTCTCCATTATCTTGTACAAGTTTGTAAGTAAGATTAAATTTTTTTATTTATCTAATAGTATAATATACATCTATATTACTATTCTTATGTTAAAAAAAAAAACCTAAAAAACTTCGTTTGCTATTTTTTACTTTAGTTGGTTATTGAATTCGTTTACCTTTTATATTTACAGGTTTTATAAATTTTAACGAGGATGTTTAAGTTTTTAACACTATAGGAGCTCTAGAGGAATAAAATTTAAAGTATCAGACTTTATACATGATAGTTTTTAATGAGAGAGTTCAATTAATACTCTTATATACGTTTTTTTTTTTATCGTAAAATGGTGCAAAATGCATTTGTTTGTTTGAAAAAGTTGTTAAAACATCTCAGGCATATATGCTTTTAAAATATAAAGTTTCAGTTAATTATAAAAACACACAGACAAACTTTTTTAAGGGACTAGGTTATTTGGAATAAAGGGACTCTGAAACGTATATTTCCACCTCTCTTTACCAACAAAACATAAACTATTTTGATTTTCTCATCGTAGTCCTAATTTTTTGGGTATAATTTTTTACTTTCACTTATCTATATATGAAATATATAGTAAGGGAACGTATTGCGATCGTTGAAAATTTTCGAATTCGTTTAGGGTCCCCTGAGTCCAAATGACCAAGTCCTGTGTGTGTGAGTGTTAACTCCCGGTCGAAAACTAACAGTCATATGAAACTGAAATTTCATATTTAGGACTACTATACAACCGAGAAGTTACAAAATATTTTTCATCAAAATCGGCTGACCGGAAGATCTACATTATACCATGCATTTTGCACCTTTTTACGATTTTCACAAAAACGGCTCTAACGATTTTGATTAAACTCTCTATATCGATGTAAAATTTAATGGGCTTTATATGTATTTTTCATTCTGATTGAAATAGTATGACAAGGCTTAAATGCCGATATTTCCTCTAAAGCACCTTTAATTCTGTAGATTCTATAAAAATAAGTATATTATCTTATTAGCATTGATAATTAACAGCTCAATATCCAAGTTGAGCGAATTCGATAAACGATTATAGGAGACAACTGAAAAAATATATTTTTAATGCAATATTTTGTTTGTGAACATAAGAACAGTAATATAGATGTATTGTATACCATTGGAAAGCTAAAGACTTTAGAAAAAATATCATCTTATTCACAACCTAGTAAAATTTAATGAAGAGTGATGGAAAGCCGATAAAACTAACTGATTATTTTACATTATAATATATTTTATATCAATTTCTATTATAGAAGAGTAATTTAGGATATGATTATATCAATTGGAACATTCTCTTCTAATTATGTTTATATGTATTTATTTATCAAAACATGTCAAAAATAATTCTTATTACGTTTCGAGGTACCCTATGCCTCATCTTCAGATTTTCATATTATCTAAAATATAATTGAATAAATATTATAACTAATTATATATACATTAAGAACATATTATCTATAAATTAGAAACAATTTATCATTAAAACTATTTACATTCTGTTTAATATTATATATATACTTACATTTATTTCCATATTGTATCTCAATATAGGTAATTTAATATTATAATTTATTCACATTAAGTTCATATATATGAATAGTAATTCTATCAAATTCTAACTTTTCACTATCACATATTAATTTTTCCTGTGCACTTGCAACTATCATGTATACTAAGATAGTCTTTATCTAATACCTTTCTTCTACTAATCAATGTTTTCACATATCCACAACATAATTTTTATTTAGGTTAGATATTAATAATATATATACATTCATACTTATACATACCCACACACACATAAATATTTTAATAATAAAAAAATAGATATAATCAGTCTAGATGTAACATCATTATTTACAAATATACCTATTAACAAAGTAATTCAAATAATTGAAAATAATTGGGAGGAAATAAAGAAGGACTCAACAATTAAAGACAAAAAATTATTTATAGAAGGAATACTCATATGTACAAATAATAATTACTTTAAATTTGAAGATAGATACTATAAACAGATGAATGGTTTACCAATGGGAGGAGTAATGACAGTCAATTTAAGTGGCATATACATGAATAATCTGATAGATAAAGTTTTACAAAATATAGATGTTAAACCTTTTTTATTAAAAAAATACATAGATGACTTATTAATTTTCACTGAAAAAAATAAATACAAAGAAACAGTAGATAAGTTTAATAATCAAAATGTCAATTTAAAATTTACAATAGAAGAAGCTATTAATAACAAAATAAGATACTTAGATATGTTAATTATTATTGATAAAGATAATAAAAAAATAACCACAAATGGACGAAAAAAGAAAACAGCAGTAATACATGTTTAAACTTTTTATCTGCACACCCCTACTATCAAAAAATTAATATAGCTAATAATGTAATCAACACAGCAAAGAAATTAACAGATAGTGAATATATAAAAGGAAATATTTATAATATGTTGATAGAAATTCTTTATCCGAAGAAAATAATAAATAAAATATGGTATAAAAATCTTAAAATTGGAAATGATAATAAAAAATATAAATAAAATGATTAATTACGATAAGTATCACAAAGTAAATGATACACAAGATAAAATTAACAGAAGAAAAAGACAGAGCACAATTAATGAATTTTACAAAAAAAGATAAAATAGATAAGGAAACAAATATTGAATTTAATCAAACAACTAATTTAAATCAAATAAATAATAAACAAATTAAATTCTTCAAAATGAGTTACATACCAGGTTTAACGGAAAAAATACAAAATATATTTAAACAATATGATCATTATAACATAAAATTTGGATTATACAATAATAATAAAATAAATACATATTTCACCAATATGAAGGATAAAATAGAAAAAGAAAATAAACTTCATACCATTTATAAAATAGATTGTAAAAATTGTCAAAAAACTTATATTGGGGAAACATCAAAAATGTTAAAGACTAGATTAAAACAACACATTTCCAATTGCAAAAATATTAAAAATATAAATCTTACAGCTCTATCCAATCATAGTATAACTAACAAACATGAATTTAATTTTGAAAATATACAAATACTTAATACAGAACAAAAAAATAAAAATAGAAAGATACTGGAGTCAATCTATATAACTAAAAACATAATAAATACTGTAAATTACAAAACAGATTCAAAGAAAATAAGTCAAAATTATGCAGATATAATTAATAAATTGAATTTTTGATTTTGATTAATAAATAAAAATAAAATAAATAACAATTATGTGTATGAGTGTGTATAGGTGTGCATGTGTTTTTGAATTTTGTATGTATGTATGTGTGTATGTGTATATATGTGTATGTATGAATGTATGTATATATATATATATATATATATAATATTATATATATATATATATATATATATATATATATATATGTGTGTGTGTGTGTGTGTATATATGTATATATGTGCATATATTTGTGAATATGATGTATAAATGTATCTGAATTTGTATATATGGGTGTGCATTGTATATGTATGTGTATGTATGTATGTATGTATGTATGTGTGGGTATGTATAAGTATGAATGTATATATATTATTAATATCTAACCTAAATAAAAATTATGTTGTGGATATGTGCAAACATTGATTAGCAGAAGAAAGGTATTAGATAAAGACTATTTTAGTATACATGATAGTTGCAAGTGCACAGGAAAAATGAATATGTGATAGTGAAAAGTTAGAATTTGATAGAATTACTATTCATATATATGAACTTAATGTGAATAAATTATAATATTAAATTACCTATATTGAGATACAATATGGAAATAAATGTAAGTATATATATAATATTAAACAGAATGTAAATAGTTTTAATAATAAATTGTTTCTAATTTATAGATAATATGTTCTTAATGTATATATAATCAGTTGTAATATTTATTCAATTATATTTTAGATAATATTGAAAATCTGAAGATGAAGCATAGGGTACCTCGAAACGTAATAAGATTTATTTTTGACATGAATTTTGGTGTTCGTGCTCGTTATTGAAAAAAAAAAATATTTTATTTATTCAAAAGTTACAAAATATCGATAATAACACTTTAAAAGACAATAATGACAATCTTGATAATAACAATATGGCTATACTAGATCTGACATAGATTACGTACCGTAATTACTGCGAGGACTTGAAGAGAGTGAGAGAGTGTTCCCTGGGAGAAGGGACAGGGTATATAAAGGTTAATAGGACTGCTGAATAAGATTCAAGGAATATGGTGTGATCTGCAGGTGCACTATGGCCTCATGGTGGCGTGACTCCTCCGTCCTTATGAGAGTGAAGCCACTGAACTCTAAATTTAAGGATTTGGGACGGTTTGTCTATTCTGTAAATATTGAAACCAAGCTCTGGCTCTGCCATCAAAACATTCAGGTGGTTGAGGATGGGTACTTGGATTATCATTTGAAGGATTAGAACACAGTAATTCCAGTTTACAATACTGACGATAAAGATTATAGCATAAAAGATATAAACATATTACATAAAATATATAAGAAATAAATTGGGATACAGTTATATCATAAGGTTCTAATTCTTCTATTTCTATATTACTTAAGTCTATTTGTTGTAATTCCTCAAAAGTAAAATTTGTTGATACAATAGTTTTATTATTAACAGAATGATAGGAAATAAAAGGAATATTTACATTGTCAACATAAGAAAGTGGTACATTTATATTTACAAATTTCTCATTTTCATTAAGATTAAGGAGGCTAGTAGATGGTAGATGATACATTTGTGTGTTTGTTACACTAGTTGTTACATTGCTAATATTAAAGGTTAAATATTGGTGTAATGTGGGTATAAGTTTGATTATAGGGTTTGTTCTTATTTCTACAGCTTTACAATCATTTAATTCTATATTCTTACATAATTCTAAAATACATTTGTCCTTAATCTCTATCATGTCTTTACAGTAATGATGATTATTGAATTTAATACAATTTCCATTGTAAAACGAATTTTTAAATCTAATGATTAGTTGTTCTTTAATCTTTAGAGTAATGACTTTATTATTCCTTGTAACTGGATATGACATAGCATAATAAGTTGTTTTTGGCAATGATTTCAAAGGGATTTTAATAAAATAATAAATTAATCCTGTATCTGATAGGGAAAAAATGTGGAGCTAAGTAACCAGTTTAATTCTACATTTTCTGTGATTGGTTCTCCGAACGGTATGTTTAATTGTTCTAGTTCTCTAGTCGTTAATATGCTTGGATGGGTAATTCCTAATTTACATTGTTCTAAGGAAAATTCTATATCATTTAATTGATTTTCTACTAAATCTAATACGGCTAATAAATCATGATACATTAACTTAGTAAGAGCTAAATCTGTAAAATTATTTATTTTTTCTATACTATCCTTATATTTATTTAAAACAATTATTTCTTTATTAAGTTTAGATGTTAATTCTTTATTTAATCCTAATCTAACATTTTCATTATGCTCTATGTGATACATATTTCTCTCGATTTTATTTAAAATATTATCATACTTTTCTTTGTCATCGGCGTCCATATTGCCGGTGAGCCAACTAATAGCATTGCCTAGTCCGTTAATTAAACCTCTTTTTGATCGGTTATTCCGATTTATATTTACAATATGATTAATTTTTTCTAATATCTTGTTATATTTTTGTTCAATAATATTATGCAAAGTTTTATATTCATTACTAATTGTTAATACGTCAATGCTAATCTTAAGGGTTTGAATTTCTCTTGTTAAATTTGTAAGATTCTTATAATGTAAAAATGTGTACCAATCTTCAATTATAAAAGATGGATTAATTTGTACGATGGATGCTCCTGGTCCGTCAGATAAATCTTGTATTAGCAGGGTCTGTATCTGAACCGTAAGCGCTGCGATCAGAAGATACTTGAAACAATTCGTCGTCGAACTCAAAGTCATCTTGGCTGACTCCTGTAACATTAGACGTTTCTATTTCTTTTATGACATTCTCAATATCTTCATCAGTTATTTCTGGGTTTTTTTGACTTGTACTAGGTTTATTATTATTATTATTTGATTTCTTTTTCTTAGTGACCTTTTTCGGTCGTTTGACTTGATCAGGGTGGAGTTTTTTCTTTCTGCCTTTATTTCTATTTTGAAATCTTTTATCAACATACTTTCCTTTTTCGTATTTAGGATCTATTTTCTTTTTCTGTTGTCTCTTTATATACACATCTTCCGGGATTTCTATGTCTTCTCTATTTTCATTTAACTTGCCTATTTTTCTCTCTTTATTTTGTTCTATACCTTTCTTAGTTATTTCGAAAAGCTGCTTCATTTTCCGATGGTACTCATGAGCAAGATATTCTTTTATTTCCGGGGATTCATTATAAGTTTCATTAGTGATACCGAAAGTTATTTCGTTAGGGGTCATTTTAAGATCTTGATTAAGGGAATTATTATATGCTGTCGTTGCTTGCTCTAACTTATCTTCCTCTTTATCATCTTTGTTTTCTATGTTTATAAGTCTTAAAATTTCTAATAACGAAGAGCTTGCTCGATTAAGCAATCCAAGAGAGTTAGGGTGATTGGGGGTAGTATAATGTAATTCAATATTTAAGTAGTTTAGAAAATCTTTAAACAAGTTATTGTCGAATTCTCTTCCGTTGTCACATGATATTTTTTGGGGTTTTGGAAAATATGCTAAATATTTTTTCAATACTTTCATGCTTTCTATGGCATTATAACTCGTTGCGTAATAAGAAAATATTCTTTTGGAAAAAGTATCTACTATTAAATAGATGTAATAATTACTCATGTGTAAGGTATCAATCATTAAATCTGTAAAGGGTTTCTCAGGTGTGGGAGTAATTTTAAATTTTTGTTTTATAGGTCTTCTATCGTATTTGCCTTTTCCACATGTGTCACATTTGTTTATAATTTCTGTGATATGATCTTTCATATTGGGCCAATAAAATTTGGTTTTCAAAACTAAATATGTTTCATTTATACCTCTGTGGCATGTCTTGGCGATATGATAATCAAGGATAAGTAATTTCTGGTCTTCCGTGTTCTTTACATCTGGCAATAGTTTATAATATCTTTTAATTCTATTTGTGGGAAATTTTCCTCTAATGAGTGATGCAACTTTATTAAATAATGCATTATACCAATTATTTTCACTTTCTATAGAATCTGATATGGGTGAGCAGTATATGCCGTAAGTTATATTTGGTCTTAAGATTTCTAAAAGTTTTTCTTCTATTTCAAAATCTTTTTCATGGTAAGGCCAAGTAAATTCAATTGTTGTTCTTTGCTTATTATTGAATATTGTTTCGCGTTGAATTTTCGCGTGTCCCTTTTTTATTATTATTTGATTTTTCTCAACATTTACTGGTCTAGATTTATCATCAACTATTAAGATTCTGTTATCGGAGGATTCTGTGGAGTGCTGCGTTGCTAAAGAAGATATATCATCTTGAATTATTTCTTGGTGTTCACCATTATTATTTTCTTCTATGTTTTCATCATTATTAATTCATTCTAAGTTTTCATTGTTAGCTTCTTCTTGGGTTTCTTCTATTCCCATTTCTTGTAATAAATCTACGATTTCTTGTGAATAGTTATTAGGAGAATTTTCTGTATGAAAAATATCAAATTCTGGTTCTTTTAATTTCCTTTCTTCAATAGGGTAACGGGATAAATGATCGGCGACTTTATTAGCCTTTCCTTCAATGTATTTTATGTCATATTCGAAATCTTCTAACAATAATTTCCATCTAATTAATCTGGCGTTCTGTGTTTTACACGTTCTTAAATATTCTAAAGGTTTGTGATCTGAATATATGAAAAATTTTCTACCGTATAAGTAGGGTCGAAAATGATTGCAAGCCCAAATAATGGCTAAACATTCCTTTTCCGTTGTTGAGTAATTTTGTTCTGCTTTATTAAGTGTTCTGGATGCAAAACATACAGGGAGTTCTTTTCCATCTTTCTTCTGTGCTAATACTGCACCAATGGCGAAATTACTTGCGTCAGTTGTTAAGAAAAAGTCCTGATTGAAATCTGGAATTTGCAAAATGGGGCTACTACATACAAGTTGTTTCAATTTCTCAAAAGCGTTTTCATATAACTCTGGTTTGATTTCTTTTTGATCTTTTCGAAGACATCTCGTTAATGGGGAAGCTATCTTTGCGTAATTTGGTATCATTTTCCTATAGAAACCAGTTAATCCTAAAAAGCTTTTAATTTCTTTTTCATTTTTAGGGAGTTTAAAATCTTTTACTGCTTTTATCTTTTCTGGATTAGGTTCTATGCCGCGTTCGCTGATAATATGTCCGAGGAATAACAATTCTTTCTTGCAAAATTCTGTCTTATCGAGCTGAATCTTTAAGTTATGTTTTTCTAACTTTTTAAGAGTTTCTTCTAAATGTTTCCAATGATCTTTGTAATTTTCAGAAAAAATTATAATATCGTCCATATAGACTAAAACGTTAATAGAATCTGAAAAAAATGATATTCATGGCTCTTTGAAACGTTGCTGGGGCATTACTGAGTCCAAATGGCATGCGAAGGAATTCAAAGTGGCCTTGATCTGTAGAAAATGCTGTTTTTGGGATAGAACTTTCTTCGACTTTTATTTGATGGAAGCCTGAGCAAAGGTCCATTGCTGTAAATATCGTCGCTTTTCCTAATTTGCCTAAAAGGTCTTCAATATTAGGAATGGGGAATTTATCCGGGGTTGTTTCTCGATTTAATTTCCTGTAATCAATCACCATTCGTATTTTTCTTTTTCCTGATGCGTCTGGCTTTTTCGGGACAATCCAAACGGGAGAATTGTAAGGGGAATTGCTGGGTCTTATTATTTTGGATTCTAACATCTTTTTAATTTCTTCCTTAATATTTTCTTTGAATTGGTGGGGATATCTGTAATTTTTCGAATATATCGGGTCTTCGGTTTTTGTTTTAATCTTATGCTCCAATAAATCAGTGGCTGAAAGGGGATCATTTTCAGTCTTAAATACTGATGGATATTTCGATAATAATTTAATTAAATTTGATTTTTCTTGAGGAGGTATATGGTCGGTTCTGATTAGTTGGGGGATTTGTTTTATTATTTCATGGTTTCCTTTTTTATTAGAATCTGTTAATTCTACTTCTTCTTTTTGCAAATAGTATAAAGGTAAATATATGGTTTCGTTAACTTTACTGTCGATTATTATATTTTGATCATAGATGCCAGGTTTAATTTTAATCTTATCATCTTCATAGTCAATAAAATATAGATTTTTATTTTGTTCTACTTTTATCTGATTTTCGCCTTCTTTCAAAACTAATTTTAAAACTTCGTCTTCCATAATAAAATCAAACTCTGTATAGCGAGTTTTTATTTTGTTGGTTTCGAAATCGATATTAAATTTCATTTCCCTCATTGTCTCATTTCCTAGTAGTATTTCGTAATTGGGACTGAAATTAAATAGATAAAATTTTATTTTTTCGGGGTTTTTAAGAAAATTATTTCTGCAATAAACTGAAATAGATTCCGTGCCAAGTTCTTCTCCGGTTGCTGTTTTTATTGTAAAATTTTCTTTTTCTCTTTCAACATCTGGTGGTACAATGTCTGGTCTTATATAATTCTTCCAAGATCCGGTATCAATAAGCCATTTACGATTCGCGTGGTCTTTAACATAAGGCAGTTGGCTTTTATTCTCTTCTTTTATGTGTTTTGATTGTCTGGCGGGCCTTTCTCTAAAAAAGAATTATTTGGATCTAATTTTTCTAATTTCTCTCTTAATTCTCTGATTTCTTGGTCTTTCGGGTCTTCTTGCTGAATTTGGAAATTAGGCTGTTTCGGTTTATTCCCGAATGCGCTAACTGTTCTCATGGATACAGTTGGATTTTCATCTTTCTTATTATTATTATAATTTTGATTCCGGTATCGACCTGAACCGTTGAAATACCTTTGTTGTTCTTGACGGGGCCATTGTTGGTAATAATTATTATTATTATTATTCTGCCGGTAGTCTTGTGGAGGTTCTTGTTGTCGATATTGATGCTCTTGTCTTTGATTATGTGGGTTATACGGGTTATTGGGATTTTGCCAATTATTAAATCGTTTGTGATGTTTTTTATCGAACTTTTTCTTATGGTCGAAGCCTCTTTTGTAATCATGTTCTCCGGGTCTTCTCATATTTCCCGAATTTATGAGGTCATCGAAGAGTAGATGGTTCTCATTCTGAATTAAATTTCTCAAATCATCTAATGTTCTTAACTTTTCTGCTTTAGTCATAAGATATGTTCTTATGTGAAGGGGCATGTTAGTGTAAAAAAAATAAAGAATACTTTTCTCTAATGCGCTAATAATTGTTTCTCTATTTGGTGTGTTTTCTATCCGATGTTTAGAAATTATTAAAGTGCGGATCTTATCAATTCTTTGAAGGAAATCAAGAGGGTGTTCCTTATGATGTATTTTGTTATTAAATAATTCATGCGATAATTGTTCAATTGAGCGGCTGTCTCTGAAGGTTCTTTCGAGATAATTTAGTAATTCTTCAACACGACTAAATTCGCACGTTGTATTTATATAATCAGCTTCATCCGTAAGTTTTGCTAAAAGTTTACTTAATAATCTTTGTTCGTTTAGTTCCTTAAACGAGTTGTCCGGTTTACACACGATTTGGTAAACTTGTCTACAAACTGTCACGAATTTTAACAGATTGTGTGGATTTCCATTAAAATTAGGGATATGATCGTAGTCTGCCGATTTAATTTGAAAGCTTGCCATATTTGTAGTTAATATTAAATTATTTACTCGCAGGATTAAAGAATTTAAATAATCATCAGACATAAAATTACAATAGTAAAGGAAATTAACTTACAAAAATTGAGTACGCTGTCAAAATAATCTTCGACGGGGTGTGAAGATCTGTCCTTGAGCTGGATACCTGACGACAGTGAAGTCCGGCCAAGGTTGAGTGCAGATAAGAGACTTTGCCTGCGTTGCGAGATGCTCGGGGTGAGTGAACTCGTCCAGAATCTGAAGATCTCGAAGTTGGTAGTCCTCGGTAGGTAAGCCAAAATCTTGAGTCTTCACAGGTGAGGAATCCTAGGCGGTAGTCCTAATTCTGGATTTGCGGAAAAAGTTCGGATCTGCGGAAACTCGGTTCTTAAAACTGCGATAAAAATATGCAGTCCCTGTTCGGGCGCCAATTTTGGTGTTCGTGCTCGTTATTGTAAAAAAAAAATATTTTATTTATTCAAAAGTTACAAAATATCGATAATAACACTTTAAAAGACAATAATGACAATCTTGATAATAACAATATGGCTATACTAGATCTGACATACATTACGTACCGTAATTACTGCGAGGACTTGAAGAGAGTGAGAGAGTGTTCCCTGGGAGAAGGGACAGGGTATATAAAGGTTAATAGGACTGCTGAATAAGATTCAAGGAATATGGTGTGATCTGCAGGTGCACTATGGCCTCATGGTGGCGTGACTATGTTTTGATAAATTAATACATATAAACATAATTAGAAGAGAATGTTCCAATTGATATAATCATATTATAATATAATAGATTTTTTAATGAAACACATGTTTCTCAAGAAATTCAATTTAATAAATTCTTTAATGGTTTCACTCATTTATATCTTTTACTGTGTTTGAAAATTCTTTATTCGATTTTAAAAACGGAAGTAAGTGAAAGTCGTGTTTTTTTTTTCATTTTTGTCGTCTGATTTTTTAATTAGTGTTAAGTCTAGGACCTTAAAACACACCAGGGTTCCGTCCAGCCTTTACTGACGCCATCGTCCGATTAGCCATAGTAGCATAAAGTGACGTTAAATAAATAAACAAACAAACAAAATGTCAATTTGGTTCAGCCAATTTAAGTGAAAAAGTTATTCTAACACACCAGTAATACGTATACTTACTTGTCTTGGATGAAATTTCGGATTCCGACAACTTTTCGTTCTTTAGGTAAACCTACTATATAAAAGATGTATGTATTTTAGCATACTTTTTTGGCGATTTCGATAGGAGACGAATAAAAAAATATTTGAAAAATGTAAAAACTCAGGTGTGTCGTGCAAAATAAAAGGTTACGCTCCGTTTTATACCCTGAATACCTTTCCATATCTATGAAGGCACCGAGTAAAGTCTTCAATATATTTTATGCTAATACCTTTCCCAAGGCGTCATGATTAATGAATCTTTAATAATTCATGGCCGAGTTTAATTATCAAAAGCCACTAATCATATTAATGCAAATAACTGGATCGAACTTTTATCAAGAAAAAAATAATGAAGTTTGCAAAAGCCATGGAGTATAAATCGCTCTAAAAATTAGGACTGCCCTTGAAAGAGAAATGGGCCAATGACAGTTCGATATTCAGCAGCCCTCCACCCTCGATATCCCGCCTTCTGAATATTTATTAAAATTATCATTCATCAAGTGTGGTGGTAGGGGGGAGGAGGGAGGAGGAGAGCTCTGATCCTGATGAGGAATCTAGTCATGAGGCCAGGAAAGGATAAAAAACGGGGCGAAAAGAACTAGAATTCAGGTTTGTTAAAACACCTTCCGTTTTATTGGGTTGTAAAATAAGTTCTTAGCGTTTTTCAATATTTCAATTTAATCCTCCCTGCGTTTATAAAATCGTGTTTAATTGGTCAATAATGTTTACATAATCTAAAAAATTATTAGTTTAGGTGCTTTTATGCATCAGTTTTAACCGAGATTCCTTATCTTTAAGTGGTATTTGCCTTTCTCAAAATGAAAGAAAAAATTCATTTTTATCATTTATTTTTCATTTCCGAAAAGGAAAGTACAGACGGATAACGAAATTTGCAATTTGTATGGAGATGATGGCTTAGTAGAAAGCACAACCCGTAAGTGGTTTGCTCGGTTCAGAATCAGAAATTTTGACTTGGAAGACGCAAAGCGCTCGGATCGTTCTTCAACTGTTGATGATGACCAAATTTAAAAATTACCTGAAAGATGGTAACATGTAATAGATCAAAATGGGTCATAAATAATTTATTAAAAATATTTACAAGACTAAAGTTTTTATTGAAATCATCAGTAAAAGACGCTATGAACTTATTTTACAACTCAATATATACCGTGTTAATGATAATCAGTTGAAGCATTCATCCCAAACTAAATTAAACCCAAACAAGCAAAAAATGTATAAATTAATATATATTAATAATTTTCTTTTTTATTTATCATTATCCAATGTGACAAAAAAAAATGTCAACTCTGTTGGAACAGCATTCTCGTCATTTTTATTGCGTTGTCATCGATTATTATCAGAACTTATTATCATCCGTTTTAGTTAATTCAACAAATTTTAGTATGAAATATTAGAAATATATTACTGTAAAGCTAATAAAATCGTTTAAAAAAAAAAAACTTTGGTTGTGTTTTGAAGGTTTAAAGTTTTTTTCAAAAAGTACCAGGTAAATTTTCAATAATAATATATATATAATGTGGGTACTAGGAGACCTGAAATTTGGCTGTTATACCTCTTTACCAACAACATATGTTCATAATTTTGTGGACTTACAACAACTTTAAATTAACTCACACGATATTTATTTCATTGCATATTAACATTTCTGAAATCTTGTTCTTTCCAACGGTATATTATACGTCTATATTAACTCACACGATCCTTATTTTATTGCATATTAACATTTCTGAAATCTTGCTCTTTCCAACGGTATATTATACGTCTATATTACTACTCTTATATTTCAATTTTTTTTTTTTTAAAATTGCAATGTAGTTTCAGGAAAGAATGTCCTAAACGGTGGTGAAAACCGTATCAAAATCCGTCTTGTGGCTTAGAAGGAGTTTGAACTAAAAGGAGAACTAAAATCACGTTATCATTGAGTATATGTGTGTATGTATATATATATATATATATATATATATATATATATATATATAAATGTGTGTAGAGAAATCCCCCATCGACAACACTCCAATAAATATTCTAAATCAGAAGTTCTCACGTTTGTATTTCAGGCGCATCGGAGTATTATCAGGGATTGTAGAGGAAAAAAGGATTGAAAAAATTAATTTCGGATGATTTTTATAAGCCACAAAAATACATGGGAAAGTTGAATATAGCAACACATGATATCGAGAAGAAAAGAGAATCAAGGGCTAAATTCAAAGTCTGCCTTTTTGATAACCTCTGTGTTGGTATTGTAGAGATCAAAAAATGGTCCGAAAAAACTTTTGTTCGAAAACTCTCGAAATTCAACGTGTTTAAAAAAGAAAAAATATTTATTGATATTTACAACTGTATAATAAAATACATCTAGTAAATGTGAAACAAGATATACTGTCGGGATTTACATGTAGGGATACTACCTATTGGCAGATCTCCAAAAAATATGCCAAACCAGAAAGTCTCGGGGCCATCTTCTTTTCAGACGACTCGGAGGATTATCAGGGATGGTAGAGAGAGTAAGGTCGGAAATCAGTTTTTTAGAGTGGATACTGAGTTTATCGAGAAAGGAATGGTACCTGGTTTGGGCTAAATCAGCAAGGTATGGAACATTAAAGTCTATATGAATGAGTTTATTCGTTGCAAAGTAAGGAGCGTTGAGGATATTACGAAGGAATTTTTAATAGAGCTATGGTATGGTCTAGCTTGACCTTGTGATGGTCATGCAAATAAGACTTTTCCAGTCAAATGGATGGTTTGAGCGTTTATCTGGTAAATGTTACAATAGCCAAAAAAGGTGCGCACAATTTTTTCTTTTTAAAGATTTCATAGGTTGTATATTACGCATAATTGTTATTACTAATAAAAAATATGTAGTTTTAAATTATTTTAAACAAACTAAATGAAAGTTACTTTATAGGAAGAAAGTTTGCAACTTTAATTAGTTAATTAAAACTCCGTCGACGAGGAGAAACCTAATTCATGCCAAACTCCATTACATAATAAGTTGATTCAACGAGTTCGATCAAAAACCAAAATGAAAAATCAACGGAAATAAGTCGACTTTCGTGACATGCAAACATCGATAATCTTGAAACAAATCTTAAGAATTCGATAAAATGTGAAAATGGTTTCTTATTATATCTCCTCATATTGTCCATTTGCACATGTGATAAGCTATCTGAAAATCAGCAAATGTGCTGTATAAAAAGTAAGCAGCAGACATGATAGGCACGGGGAAGGAAAGTGCCCAGCAGCACCCCTTCCTAGGCTTTAATTTAGCGGAGGAGGTCTCTCATCCACCTTCTATTTAGCCTTCTTCTGACTGGCATTGCAGCTACTGACATGTCGTTTATAAAGTGTATTGTCGTGTCCGTGCAGATTACGGTGAAATTGAGAATAGAGACTTCGTATATGTTGGTCAACTGTTGATTGTTGTAAGTCCGTACGTAGGATATTGTAGTTAACGTACCAAGGAGCTGTCGTTATGAGTCTTTAAGTTTTTTTATTGAAATCATTGCAGTTTTTTTATGTGAGTCTATTCTGCTGAGCCGAAAATCTGTGAAGCGTAATTCTATATAGGTTTAAGTAGGTACGCGTAAGTATTCAGTTTCCGTCTAATTTTTAGTTTTGATGATTCAGATAGAAGAGTCTATAGTACTTTCATTCGCTGGTTGAGAGTCTTTCTTTTCATCTTGACATGAGGATCCAATGTCATCTTTCGATCGAGGGTTAGTCCTAAGATTAAAATGATTCAAAAATATTAAACTAAAATTTTAAAACCAATCCTCTACACGGTGTATGCAGCTGATATTCCTACCCATCCTAGCACTATCCTAACTACTTACGCTGATGACACATGAGTGTTATCCGTAAATAACGATCCTATTCCATTGAAGAATGGTGTCAAAACTGCAGTATTAAAATAAATCCAAACAAATTCCATCAAATCACCTTTACTCTACGTCGTAAACCTATGACTTTCTTCCCTCCTGTTTCCTTTAATAATACTCCACTCACCCCTGTATAACTCATAACTGTAGAATACGATACCTAGGACTTCTTCTTGCTTACCATCGCCTTACTTGGAACCCTCATACAAGACTTAAACGACAAGAAACTGCTCGCAGATATCGTTTAATAAAACACTTACTTGACAAACGATCAAAACTCCCTATTTAGTACGAAAAATTCATTTACATCACAATTATCAGACCTATGGCTTTGACCTAAGGGGTTCACTAAACTATCAAACTCCTCCCGCATCCAATCCTTGCAATCCAAAACCCTACGAGAAATCCTCAATTCTCCTTATTTTGTCACTAATAAAATCATCCATAGAGGCCTAAATATCCCACTAGTTGCAGACTTAGCCCAAATTCGATACACCTCCTTCAATTCCAAACTACCAGCCCACTCAAACCCGCTTGTCCTTAAACTCTCATCTCCATCCCTTCCTTATAATCCTCCGAGGCGCATGAAAAGACGGTGGCCTCGAGACCTGTTAATAAAATAATCATTATATTGTTACCTAAAAGAATTATTGAAGTGCTACCACTGGGTAGCTTCTTCACAAGACTACGTCGTGCCATATTTGTAATTTCAGCCCTTTTACTTCTTGTATATATTGTATATACAGTTATAAAAATCAATAAAAATATATTTTTAAAAAAAGTTTAAAACGTTAATATTTTTAAAAAATACATTATAAAATAATAACGTTTTGAACTATTGTTGAAGCAATTTAGCGGAAGAAATAATGGTTTAAGGATTGAAACCTTAGACTGGCCCGATACTCGACACTAGGGTGGATCTCGCCCGGAACCTGAAACAGTAACCTCACCCCCACCGCTGTCTTACACTCCTCAACCATATTAGTCTTTGTATCTCCTCTCTTTTAGATATTTCTCAGCGGGTAATAAAACTTTTATGCATATTCTAGAGTATCTCCTGACATCATTATAAAAAGGAATATGTTCTGAAGGAGTCAAACGCTGTGGGTTAGTATCACGGGAATAACTAAAATAAAAAAACAAGGCAAAACGCATTTGCTAAAAAATCCAAAGATCTAGGGTTGGAACAAACCCTCGCTCTGATTAAATCATATGTTCTTTTAATTAAAATTTATTTGAACATAAGGGAGGTTACAAAACAGTGATTGTATTATTTTATTTATTTATTTAAGGTCACTTCGCTCCCTTCAGACCTACCCTTCTTCCATACAAGAGGTATATATAATATTTTAAACCTGATTGTTTATTTATTTAACGTCACTTTATGCTACTATGGCTAACCGGGCGATGCTACAGTGGGAGTCCTAAATTTTGCCTATCCAGGTTTTATTAGGATAGGGATCTTTAACGAGTACCTGACATCGCACAGGCTCGGGACCACCTTTTAACGTCTCCTCCGAAGGACGGCGTAACTAAGGATTTTTTACTCCCATTAAAACCCTGCGGAGTTGAACCCGTGACCTTTGGCATGGGAGGCTGTTACGCTAGCCACCCAGCTACAAGTGATCCCTACAGTGATTGTATGTTATTGCTTGTGCATTTTTGTCTTGTTTAGATAATGTTACTTGTTTATATTGCTTTGTTTTACTGGTGAATATTGAACCTGTTGCTGTCTTTATATTTAAATGAAATAACAGCTTAACATTAAAAGTATTCTTTTTATTACTGCACATTACATTATATTAATACACTTTTCTTTGTAACCTTCTTTTAACCTACTCTACCTAATCGATTAACAGAATCGATAATTAAATAAGTGTTACCAACATTATTGATAATATGATGTTACCCTACAGTACTCCTCTCCCAGTAACATCAAGTATGTTACGATACTACAAAAGACTTTGATACAAAAATAAAAATAAATAAAATTATCAAACTTTCACTGAACTCAAAAACTAATTTTACAAAACATAATTATAACTTATTTTACAAAACAATTATTTTCTCTTTCTAAAAAAAATTAACCTTTTAAAATACAAAAAAACAACAACATAACTATACACATCACACACACTAATCACTAGAGACATTTTTCACCACTGAACACTGTAGATAACGATGAGGAAACCTGACTCTTCTGCCTGTTCTTGTTGTTACTTCCTCTCTGGACGCTGAAGCTGGAACATCCTGACTTGTTGGCTGAGGCTTCATAGGCATTGTCAACAATCTAGGTTCTTGATCCATATTACAGGTGGGGTCATCAGGGTCTAAAATGTAAGCAGGCTTCAACCGATCTAATGAAATATTCACCTGTTTTCCTTTGATCTGAAGAGTGAAGTATTTTTCTTGTCTTGATATTACAAGGTACGGTCCTTCATAAGCTGGTTCAAGGGGCTTCTTTACCCTATCTAATCTTACAAAAACATGGGTGCATACCCTGAGATCTTTGTGTATGAATACACTTGTTGAATTCTTCTTTTCTGACTTCATTGGTTTAAGAGCATTCATCTGGTCTTGTAAACGGGAAAGAAAAGTGCCGTGTTCCATTCGAGATGTCTTCTCTTCAAAAAATTCACCTGTAAAGGTTTTCCATACACCATGTGAGCTACCGAATGATTGCCATCATCTCGGAGAGCAGCACGTAAGCCAAGTAAGACTGTAGGTAAGGTTTCTGTCCACTTCGGAGAATTGTGAGCTTTAATAGCAGTTTTTAAAGTCCTATGCAGGCGTTCGATTTTTCCATTACATTGTGGATGGTATGGCGAACTCCTCTGAAGCTTTATACCGCAAAGTTTAGCCAGGTTTTTAAATAATTCCGATTCGAATTGTCGGCCTTGGTCAGTAATTACTTTAACAGGTGCGCCAAATCTGCAAATCCAATATTTGTAGAACGCTTGACCCACCGACTCAGCTGTTATGGTCCGCAATGGTATAACTTCCATCCATGATGTAAAACGATCAATCGCAGTAAGACAGTACATCTTGTCGTCTGATGGTGGAAGAGGGCCGATCATATCCAAATGTATTACACTAAATCGGTCATCTGGCTCTTCATATAGGCCTATTGGTGTTTTTGTATGACGTATTACCTTGTTCCTCTGGCAACCAATACAAGCCTCAGTCCATTCCTTAATATCCTTTTTAATACCGGGCCATATAAATTTTGCTGTTACTTGTCGGCCTGTGGACTTTATTCCTGGATGAGACAAAGAGTGCACACTGTTGAAAACTTGTCGCCTATATTGTCTAGGAATATAGGGTCTAGTTGTTGAAGTTGAAATGTCACACCAAAGAACTTGTCCATTCGGAAGAGGATGTTGTTTTAAAATTAAGGAAGTATCAGATTCCTGTAGCATTTTAAGGTCTTGATCATCTTTTTGACTAGCTGCAATTTGGTCGTAATCTAGAACAGTCATTGCATCGAGTCGTGATAATGTATCAGCCACATTATTGTCGTTTCCACTGACGTGTCTGATCTTGGTTGAAAACTGGGATATATACTGTAGCTGACGCTGCTGTCTCGGAGATGCTTTCTCATTTTTCTGATTAAATGCGTAACTTAACGGTTTGTGATCGGTATAAATAGTAATGTCACTTCCTTCGATCATATGTCTAAAATGTTTTATAGACAGATAAATACTCAATAGCTCTCTATCATAAGTACTATAATTTCTCTGAGCTGGGTTGAGCTTTTTCGAAAAAAAGGCTAAAGGCTTCCAACCTTGATTTTCGAACTGCTGCAGCACAGAACCAATTGCAAAATCTGAAGCATCCGTAAATAATGCAATTGGAAGATTTGCATTAGGAATGGCAAGCAAAGCTGCGTTTGCTAGGTCTTTCTTGCACTGTTCAAACTGTTTAATGGCTTCTTCTGTCCAATCTATTTCGTGCGATCGTTCTTCCTTGCTCCTTTTAAATATTCGTTTAGTATAGCTTGAGTCTCACTTGCGTCTTTAAGATATGGCCTATAAAAATTCACCATTCCGAGAAATGTACGGAGTTTATGTACAGTCTCTGGACGTTTTATATCCATGATGGACTTAACCTTTTCTGTATCAGGTTTTGTACCTTGTGCAGTAATCTGATAGCCTAAAAATGTGATCTTCGCAACACCAAATATAGACTTAGACATGTTTACACGCAAGCCATACCTGTGCAGCCTCTCTAGTACCGCCTTTAGGTGATCTCTGTGCTCTTCTTCAGATTGTGAAGCGATCAAAACATCGTCTAAAAAAGAAAAACAAAAAGGTAAATCTTGAAGTACCTGATTTATGAATCTTTGAAACGTTGAAGGAGCGTTACGTAGCCCAAACGGCATGAAATTAAACTGGAACAAACCGAATGGCGTTATTATTGACGTCTTCTCTTTATCTTCGTCCGCTATTGGAATATGGTAATACGCTCGAATCAAGTCAATTTTTGTGAAAATTCGCTTACCTTCGAGAATACAACTCACATCGTCTATTCTAGGAATAGGGTATCGATCAGGAACTGTGATGGCATTTAATCGCCTATAGTCTCCACATATGCGCCAGGTTCCATTTTTCTTGGATACTAAATGTAAAGGACTGGCCCACTGTGACTTTGATGGTGATATGATACCTTCATTAATTAATATCTGGAATTCCTGCTTCGCTATTCTCATCGCCTCTGGTCCTAACCTTCTTGATTTTGAGAATACTGGAGCGCTTTCTTTCGTATTAATGTAATGCCTCACTTCATGCTTAACAGGTGGTGGAAAATATGAAGGTTTTGTTATTTCTGGGTACGAGGACAATACTTGGAAAAATTTATTATTGCTCTGCAACGTGTTGACAGTATCAGCAACTGAAACTTCTACGATTTCTCCATTTATGGACATCTTTGTATTACTATCAATTAGTTTTTTATTTTTTAGATCAATTAATAATCCGAATTTATGCAGAAAATCAGCGCCTATTATACCTTTTGTCGTTTGTGCAATAACAAATGGCCACTGAAATTTTCGTTTTAGGCCAAGGTCAATATCCATGAGCTGTGAACCATATGTACAAATTTCAGTCCCGTTGGCTGCAAATAATTTAAAATTAGTGCTTTTTTCTTTTTTATTCTTTTTGGCGGGAATGACTGAAACATCAGCTCCACTATCCACCAAGAAAGTTTGTTTGCTGTTTCTATCAGTTACGAACAGTCTGTATGTGCGGCCAAAAGGAATTTCAGCAACAGTTGTGGTCGCTACATCTGCTGCTGATTGGAGTTTCCCTGATTTTTATATTTTCCGTGGTCTATTTCCCACTGGCATGGAGCTTTGCACTTATCTGGTCGACATTTTGATCCAAATCTAAAATGAAAATAACAATATTTTCCTCCATCTTTATACCTACCTCGGCTTTGACTTCTACCTCGACCTCGGTGAGATGCTGAATTGGTATCACGAGACCTACTGAGACGTTTGATCTCTTTATCCATCGCCTCCAACTTAGAAATCAATTGAGGAAAAGAAAAAGTGTCTGAAGTGTTAGGTTTTGGTTCCCTAACCTCTTCCATCACATGGTTTGGTTGGATCTCCCAAATTCGGTCACCAATATCCGCCAGTTTATCTAAATCACCATCTGCGATTGCTAAAATGCTTTTTATTTGACTCGGGAGCTTATCAAGCCATAGAGTTTTGATCAATTTGTCTGAAAATTCAGACGTACCTAACCCTTTCATTTTTCTCAGAAGCTGACTTGGTTTCATGTCGCCAATGTCCAAGCCACTGATTAATTTTCGAATCTGATGTTCTTCGCTTTCCCTATAAATAGCTATTAACCTTTCTTTGGCTCTAGTATACTTCTCTTTTTCCTCCGATTTTACTAAGTCCCAAATGTTTTCCACCGTTTTCAAATCTAATTGAGCTATTAAGTAGTTAAATTTTGTCTCTTCACTGGTTACATTCGAAAGTTTGAATTGGGCCTCGGTTTGACAAAACCATATTTCGGGCTTTTCCACCCAGAACGGGGGCAATTTTATAGCTACCCTGTCTACATTTAAATTAGGTTTTATCTCACCTTTTTCGCCAACATCAGCAATTCCGCTTCCACTCTGTGACATCGTGAACGTCGGGGTCACCAATTTGTTGCTGTCTTTATATTTAAATGAAATAACAGCTTAACATTAAAAGTATTCTTTTTATTACTGCACATTACATTATATTAATACACTTTTCTTTGTAACCTTCTTTTAACCTACTCTACCTAATCGATTAACAGAATCGATAATTAAATAAGTGTTACCAACATTATTGATAATATGATGTTACCCTACAAACCCATAGGGGTAGGTTTATTTCTGATATTTACAGTGAATGTCAAAAGTATACAGAATTCGTATTTCTTTTCATTTAATAAGTATATTTCACTTCTATGAATTTATATAATTCTTTTTTACTCATAAATCTTTAACAGAGGCTCCCATAAAGGAAAATCGCTGGGCAGATAACCGAAAAGTTTATTGTTTTTAAAAATATTCGATTAATACTGTAAAATTACAAGATCGTTCAGTGTCAAAAGTATTGGGAAATCGTAATATCCTGTTGTTTAATGGTTTCAAATTTCAATATTCTCACTAATCTTGGACATAATTTTATGTTCTGAACAAGTTTCCTCTCTCATGTAATATATACCCAACCATTGAAAGATTTTTTTTAAAAAATAAGGCCCTAAAATAAAAACGCAATGATCGTACAACGCCCTCGAATAATTTTTAACACGTTCACACGTTGAAACTAAAGAGAATTAGTTGAGATGTTGAAAAAAATTGTAGAGAATATATGGATGGCTATGTACAGTGTAGATAATATAATAATAAAATATAAAAGCAAAAAGTTGAACGCCCGAAAAATATTAAATGTTAAAACTGAAAAATTGATTATACATCTAATAAGAAAACAATACCTCAGATGAGTAAAACTTAGCTTATTTCTGAATTTGTCAGAACTTCTGGATGCACAATAAATGTTTCAATTGTTCTCCGCGTTCTGAAAACATCTAACGAAAAGAAAGACATGGTAGAAGAAGTCCGGAAAACGTCTTTCAGCAGGCAAGGCAGTAAGATGATAGGCTGAATGTTAGTAAGTTAGGCTGAAAGAGAAGGTTGATAAATTAAAATGCTTACAGATGACACCCATACTAAAATACATGGTTCTTATGAAAAAATTGTGGTTTGAAAGAAACCAAATGAAGAATTTAGTATGCCATACTAAAACCCCTTGAGCGGTCAGTGATAGTTAGTTATATTTTTCTTTGAAAAAGTTTAATAGTATTGGATTCATGGACAGGATTATTAATAGGTATGTGTATTTTATAATTATGAAAAGCCAGAATTAAAAGTAGAAGAATAATTACGTATAAATTAAATTTGTAACATATGCGCGACCATGACTCTGGGCAAATATGCGTTATCTATTCAGATTTAGTTGCTGCAAAATTACTAAAAAGTTTTTGAAATCTCTCTTTCAAATTTAATTAAGTATTTATGGGTCCTACCATAAAGGAAAATCAAGAAATACTATATTGAAAATGAAAATGCCTCAAGAAACAATAAGTGCTTGAGTAGAATATTATTTCACGCCAAACAATCAATTAATTACTAATATAAATTCCCAGTAGGCTAAAATGTATAATTATACAAAAAGTTTTACCAACTTAATGTTTATTTATGATCACTGCATTAATACAATTAGGAAAACACGTAATTCCGAATACTTTTGACACCAGTGACATACACTATTTTTAATATTTTCGTAAATGAATGTTCAAAAAGTTAAAAATAAAATTATTTTTGTCGTAATTTTTGGTTTGAGCTTTTTTGTACCTTCCTTCTAACATTATAAAGTGGATAAGAACTCTTTAAAAACGTATAAAATAAGTTAAAAGCAAGCAAATTACGGACTGGTAGTGAATTCCGAATACTTTTGACACTCACTGTAGTTGTTTTTTTTATTATATAGTAAATGTTATACATTTTTTAATAAAAAAAAATTGTTCTGCAATCTTTCAGGTTCAATTACCTGATGTTGTGTGAAAATAAAGAAGTTTCAAGTCAGATAAATGTTTAATACTCACTTCCACTGGGCTAGCACAAATAAAGTTAAATACTTATATAACGTAAATAGAAACGTTACAGGTTTTATTTCCGGAACTTAAAATTAAACCGAGTATAGGAGGAGGTAAGTACAATAGGAAAAAAAAGGAGAATACACCACACAAAATACAATAAAGTCAACAGCTGATAATCCAGCCTCTCGGTCTGGTGCAATAGTCCCAATATGAAGAGATAAATAAATAAATAAAAACGCCGACATTAAATATGAACATATGATCATATTTATATTTACATTCATCAAATAGAAATATTATTTCATAATGCAATCCTCATGTATCAATTGTCGACATTTTATGCAACTTTTTTTACGAAACTTTCTTATCTAACATTATGACAACTCTTATACGTATCATGTTTTTTTATAATGTTTAATGTTTTTGCACTACATATTACACCACTAACTACATACACTAACCACACAATATAAACCAAAAATGATTGTTAAAATAGTAATTATTATGAGGTATCATAATATTAATTGATAATAATTAATAATAACATATAAATTGAATGTAGTAAAGATGGCCGTCGATATATTGGAGGCCGAGCCCGGCTAGGTTGGCTTCAATGTAAATGATTGCAGTAAAATAAAATGCACAATGCAAGTAAATGTCAGTCATGCTGGAGCAAAGGCTGAGCGAGAAGACAAGCAGCTGAGACGATCGTGGGCGGGACGCTAATCCATCCGCTTGTAAACAATTGTGGTATTTTGTTTAATATAAAAATATAATATTGATCTTCAAAACAAAAAGGTCTCTTGTTTAAAAATAAACTTGCTATCACAATAATAAATGCAATAGACGTAAAACTAATTATATAAAAAACAAAGAAAAAACAGCACAATATAAAAATAAATACTAAAAAAAAAAAAAACGGGCTTAAACACCGTATCATTGACTTTTCAAGGGAAATACCACTACTACGTAGATTCTGTATGCCAGAAATAGCCAAGTAAGGAAAATGGAAATCAATTTTTAAAAATTAACCAGCCTTATTAGTTTACTTCAATCCGGGAAACATTATATTACTAGCATTAAAATATAACTCATGATAGATATTTATTAAAATACAAAATATCGAATACAGTTTATTATCGATACACCTGTCCTTTAAGCACATTATTATTTAACTGTCAGAAAATGACCAATAATAAGGTTGTTCTTGTGCAGTAGCAGCCATCCGTCAGTGATCACATGGGATTATAACCTTATGCTGAATTTTTCTGTACCGAGCATGTGTATTATTAAACGTCAAGGCTTCAAAAATATTTTACGTAAAGGTATTTCAAAATTGTTCCCCGATAACAACTCGCGGACCACTACCTGGCGACCATTGCATTAAATGGCTAATTGCATTAGGTAACAATGGGCTACACTTTGAGTATTAATTGTAATTTATATTAAATAAATAATACTACAAATATTTGTTAGGAAAACGGTTATTGTTTTTTTTTTTGTTTGTTTTTTTTCCTATTAATAATAAATTCTTAATTTATTCTGGGACAAATCCCTTCAGAATAATATTACAGAAAAATTGAGACTTCAGTATCTTAGAGTAAAAACAAAAAAGAACAGAAATAACTATGAAAATGAATAATATTAATTAATTAACTGAGATTGTGCAGATAAAGCTTATTAAGGTAATTTTGGGTATCAATAAAAGACCCCCATCAATTAATATATTCTTCGACCTTAATGTAATGTCTGCAAAAAAATTATACATGGTCTCAATTGAGACGTTGATTTCCAAAAGGTACTATATCCATTCTGGGGAATTTTACAGGAAGCGCGAAAATCTCTCATTACTCTATTATTAAACCAGCTAATTTGATTCTTTTCGCATTAAAATCTAGAATTATTTCTTTACTATATTAATAAAACCATATTAAAGTTATGAAATGAAATGTTCTGTTATGATTTGGATTGAAACTAAATGTGTAATAAGTATCTTAAGAAATTAGTAGCATTTCTAAATCACGTTATTAAAGGACATGAGTGTTCATTAGATACAATCAAATTTAAGATTTAGATATAACTAAATGAGGAGAATATAAATATGTAAAAATATCAATTTTGTAAAAAATTTCCTTTAGTACCTTTTGGAAATCAACGTCTCAATTATGAAGAAGCTGTATTTTAGACGGGATGAGCTAGTCGGGAAGTTGACCACTGTTTTTCTACAAGACTGAAAAATTACTTTAGCTTAGTTGTGCCAAGATCAAAACATACTTGGACGACACACCAGACTTGTTAATTCAATCTTGTATTTACTTGCCGTAATTTTATATCTTGTATATATGTAAATGTATTCCTTATAGCTTTAAGCTTAGTCAATTACTGCTTCATACTGTGTACTGTGTTACTGTTTCTTTATAATTGTATTTTATATTCCTTATGTATTATATTGTTTGTTTTTTTTGCTGTATAGTGTGTTACTGTTTCTTTGTAAAATTGTGTTATATAATTTAAGTATTGTATCATACTATATACTGTTACTGTTTGTTATTGTACTTTTATTGTATTGCCGCAGGTGAACTCCTTTCCCACACACGGGCTCGCCTTAGTAGGATAGTGACTTCTACTTGCACTTTAATTAACAGGTAGCTTCTTATAATAACAATTTAGAAAAACAAATATAACAAACGAGACGAAAATAAAATAAAAATTAAATATTTATATATTCATATATACAAGACTAATTAAAATTAATTAACAATGCTTATGAAAAGTGTAAAATAAAATATATAAATGTTTCAATACGATGCAAAATAAAATATAATAAATAATCGTTTTCTCCCTGCTCTATTTACTAATTTTTATTGGAATTCACTAATTAATTGGGGTTATTTGAGAATTGAATAGACAGGAAGTGTTTGAACAAACGGGGTCAGTAGTTCGGAAGAGTATTGGAGTGACGGATATAAGAAGAATTAGAATTCCATACGAACGAGGATCGGATAAGGAAAGATCTGTCGAAAGCTGCGGTTCGATGAGGCGTTATATACAGGTCCGAAGGTCGCGAACGAGTGTTGCGGGAATGGACCGAGGATTTAAATAATATATCCGAGATGTGCGATGGACATTGGGGTCGGAGAACTTGAAAGAGAAAGGATGCCAGGAAGTACTTAGAACGGTAGGAAGGGTAAAGCCACTTTAACTCATCGTAGAATCGGGTTACATAAGTGTTCCTGGATATCCCAACTTATCATTAGTTATTAAAACATAGATAATATTCTCAAACTTTTTTTTATTTCACATTTATAATTATTTTGTATACTTTTACTTTTAAAAATTTCTTTCTTAGTTGTTTTTATCTTGGTTATTCTCTTATCTACATATATGCCAAGCATATTATTCAGAAAAACAAGTGCCAAAACATTTTCCGATCAATCGGAAAGCATGTTTACTCAACAAGTAAACATACTTTATAAAGTAAAAAAAATGAATCTGGGAGAATTCGAGGGCTCATACATATATATAGGCATATTATCTTTTGCTGGAAAATTGGTTTCCATGCACTCCCTTTTCCCCCTCCCATCCCCTTATGAATGGAATTATCCTCCAGGCCGATAATAACCTCGACTTCCACGTTCTGTTAAAAGCTAAAAGTTTGAAGATTGAACATTTATAGATATAAATTTTATATACATTCTCCAACAAAAAAATTGAAATTTCCCCTAATATGATCGCTATAATTACTGCGATTCTCTATACCTTTCTAATAGATTCCTGAGGAACTAACGTAGGTTACCTAGGACACACCAGACCGAAGGATGACTTGAGGCCCACACGTCAAGATGAAAAGAAAGACTCAAAGTTCAACCAGCGACTGAAAGTTAGATTTTATTTTATTTATTGTTTGGTAGATCGTACAACATATCATTATGTTCTACAAGTTAATATTCTATAAATAATAAAATAATATATATGGTGCTACATTCACTAGTTTAACATAATATCTTGGATGTAGAATCCAAGGCCCAATTACTAGGATAAATACATATTACACTACTTAGCAGTGTCTTCTTATATAAGTTCATTAATACAATAATGAGCAAAATTATTTATTTATATTCTTGCCTGTAGTCCACGAAGCAACCTGAACCAGCAACTGTAATTCAGGTGGGAGCCCTTGAGAACCCCAATAGTTATGGGGTTGAATTATTATTAATATTATTATTCTTCAATAATTATTGTTAGACGTTTATTATGAAAAAATGATACATCTTCTGATTATAATATACTGTGCTGAGGAGTTTGGGTGACTACAAGTGTACATTCCGAAGTCTCCTTCTCAGAGTTTGACACAAGTAATGAAACCCTAATAACGAATATTATAGTTTACTGAGTTTTTGAATTAGTTAACAGCGATAAACAAAGAGGAAAAATCTGGTGCGGGCAACACATGACTTTCACTTACCTCGACTGTTAATATAAATTTAAAAACTATTAAATATACTTGAATTTGAAAAATATTTTAAGTTGATTTTAATAAAACGTGTATTCATTTTCGTTGAAAACATATGATTTATACTAGCTGTGTCACGCAGCTTTGTTCGCGAATATTGCATTTCGTATTAATTTATGTGCTATAATAAATATCAACTATCAGCTACTCTTTTTTATCATTTTCCCCGTTTTTTCCCAGATTTTCGACTGATTCGTCGGTCCTATTGGTAGCAGCGTGATGTTATATAGCCTATAACCTTCCTCGATAAATGGACTATCCAACACGAAAAGAATTTTTCAATTAGAACCAGTTGTTTCTGAGATTAGCGCGTTCAAATAAACAAACAAACTCTTCAGCTTTATAATATTAGTATAGATTAAATAATATAACTACATTAAATTGTTAATCAGTAATAAGTTTATTCAACATTCGTTACTTTATATTACCTTTTACAATTTTATGTATCAGATAATATTTTTCTAAAATCTTTCTCTTTCTAACGGTATAATACATCTATGTTACTGTTCTTAATATCAAACAATTAAAAGTGTCACTAAAAAAAAATTTAGCATTTTTCTCCTTTAGGTGTTTATCAAATTCGCTCAACTTACATATTTAGCTGTTATTTATGAATTCTAATAAGATGATGTGCCTATTTTTTTTTAATTTAAAATATTAAAGGTACTTCAGATGAAGAAAATTTCAATCATAGAGTAACCTACATTATATTAAAGCCCATTAAATTTTACATCCATATCGCGGTTTTAATGAAAATCGTCAGAGCCATAAATGAGAAAATTGTAAAACGGAGCTAAATGCATGGTATAAAGTCTCTTCTAGTTAGCCGATTTTGATGAAAAAGTTGCTGTAACATCTCTGGCGTATAGTTGTCTTAAATATGAAATTTCAGTTTCATAGGACTTACCGTTTTTGCGCTAGTCTTACCACACACAGACCTTTTTTGGGTATTTGGACCATTTGGACTCAGGAGACCCTAAAGCTGTAATTCAAAAATGTTCACGATCGCAATACTTTCCCTTACTATACATTTCATATATAGGTAAGTGAAAGTAAATATTATCTTTATGGTCAACTCATAAATTATTGGAGATATATTTCCCCCTTCCCCAAAAAAGTGAGTGTCTCCTCTAAGCAAAAGGCACTATTTCACGCTGACAGTTGATATTTTAATATTCATCTTAGGGTTTTTGGAAAATCAGTGTAAAATGGTGAGTAAAGCCGCGGGATACAGCTTAATAAAATAATAAAACTTCTAGAAGACTAAAATAAACAAAGTTATTCATCATAGGAAAGTAAGTTGGTTAAAACAATGGGATTGCAAAGCAGAGACAGAGCAGCCCTCTCTCTAATCAGGTTAATTAAACTGTCTTTCATCTCCCCCCCCCCCCATGTTTAAATTTGTCTATATTTATTTTTTTTTAACTTTGATTAAGGCCTGTGAAGTTTAGAAATTGTACGCTACGGTTGAAATTAACTAAACCACACCAAAGGGAAATTTTCCTTTTAATAAAATATCATTCCTCTTTAGGCTGGAAATATAATCTAAAAAATTGATCAGCATAGCGTATTGTTATTCGGATTCTCCAAAATATATTTTTTATTTTATTCTCGGACATCCTATTTGTATAAATCCTGCATGTCAAATTTAGTTATTTTTTCTTAAATTACTAAGTTATACCTTATATACCTTGTAAATTGTATGAAAAAAAAAAAAACGTTGCAAATTATTACACAATGGTTTATTATTTCAAAATAGCTATATTAGGATATAAAAGTTTATATAGCCTTTTACAGGCAATTAATAAATTAATCTATGGAAAATGGCCTATCCCTCAGCTAATTTCATAACTATTATTACTGTAAAATTAGCAAATCTGGTGCGGGCAACACACGACTTTCACTAACCTACATTTAGATTTTTGAAATGTTTTAGATTTTCAAATACAATCAGAGATAAAAAAAAAATCTGGTGCGGGCAACACACGACTTTCACTTACCTCCATTTTTAAAATCAATGAATGAATTTTCAAATACAGTTAGAGATAAAAATACGTGAAACTATTAAAGAATTAATTAAATTTAATTTATATAGAAACATGTGTTTTATTAAAAAATCTATTATATTATTATCTAAAATAATCAGTTAGTTTTATCTTCTTTTCATCACTCTCTATTAACTTTTAAAAGCTTGAGTATGAAAGTAAGCTAAAATGAGCTAAAATCTTTAGCTTTCTAACGGTATATCATACATGTATATTACTGCTCTTATGTTCAAAAACAAAAAATTGCATTAAAAAATATTTTTTCTGTATTCTCCTTTAGTTGGGTATCGAATTCATTCAATTTATATATTTACCTGTTTTTCATCAGTGGTAACAAGATAATATAATTATTTTTATAGAATCAACAAAATTAAAGTACTTGGAGAAAGAAAATTTCAAATATCGGTATTTAAGCCTTGTCAGACCATTTTAATCCGAATGAAACCTACATGATATTGAATTCCATTAAATTTTACATCGATATAGCCAGCTTGATCAAAATCGTTAGAGCACTTTTTGAGAAAATCGTAAAAAGGTGCAAAATGCATAGTATAAAGTGGCTCTTCTGGTCAGCTGATTTTGATGAAAAAGTTTTTGTAACATCTCGGGCATATAGTTGTCTTAAATATGGAATTAAAGTTTCATAGGACTTTTCGTTTCCGCACAGGAGTTACCACACACTTTCCTATAATACTTTCACTTTATTATATATTTCATATATAGGTAAGTGAAAGTAAAAAGCTGAAATATCTCAGAAATTGTTCAGTTGCATTTCCTCATAAAGTCTCATATAAAGGGAGGAGGGAGAGAATCGAAAAAAAATACTACTTTCAGTTTTTCGTGAATATCTTAAAAAATATTGACTTATATTTTTATAATATACTTATATATCAATAATAATAATATACTTAATATACTTATATATCAATATATACTTATATTGATAATATACTTATCAATTATAATATACTTAATTATTATATTGATAATAATATACTTATATATCAAAATTATTATTCAATACAAAATTGAAGTACTATAAAATATTTTCATGAATTATTATATAAATGGTTTTCTTAAAATTAACGGTTGCGGAGATAACGAAGGGGTACTAAATTTTGGTGTTCGTGCTCGTTATTGAAAAAAAAAATATTTTATTTATTCAAAAGTTACAAAATATCGATAATAACACTTTAAAAGACAATAATGACAATCTTGATAATAACAATATGGCTATACTAGATCTGACATAGATTACGTACCGTAATTACTGCGAGGACTTGAAGAGAGAGAGTGATCCCTGGGAGAAGGGACAGGGTATATAAAGGTTAATAGGACTGCTGAATAAGATTCAAGGAATATGGTGTGATCTGCAGGTGCACTATGGCCTCATGGTGGCGTGACTCCTCCGTCCTTATGAGAGTGAAGCCACTGAACTCTAAATTTAAGGATTTGGGACGGTTTGTCTATTCTGTAAATATTGAAACCAAGCTCTGGCTCTGCCATCAAAACATTCAGGTGGTTGAGGATGGGTACTTGGATTATCATTTGAAGGATTAGAACACAGTAATTCCAGTTTACAATACTGACGATAAAGATTATAGCATAAAAGATATAAACATATTACATAAAATATATAAGAAATAAATTGGGATACAGTTATATCATAAGGTTCTAATTCTTCTATTTCTATATTACTTAAGTCTATTTGTTGTAATTCCTCAAAAGTAAAATTTGTTGATACAATAGTTTTATTATTAACAGAATGATAGGAAATAAAAGGAATATTTACATTGTCAACATAAGAAAGTGGTACATTTATATTTACAAATTTCTCTTTTTCATTAAGATTAAGGAGGCTAGTAGATGGTAGATGATACATTTGTGTGTTTGTTACACTAGTTGTTACATTGCTAATATTAAAGGTTAAATATTGGTGTAATGTGGGTATAAGTTTGATTATAGGGTTTGTTCTTATTTCTACAGCTTTACAATCATTTAATTCTATATTCTTACATAATTCTAAAATACATTTGTCCTTAATCTCTATCATGTCTTTACAGTAATGATGATTATTGAATTTAATACAATTTCCATTGTAAAACGAATTTTTAAATCTAATGATTAGTTGTTCTTTAATCTTTAGAGTAATGACTTTTTATTCCTTGTAACTGGATATGACATAGCATAATAAGTTGTTTTTGGCAATGATTTCAAAGGGATTTTAATAAAATAATAAATTAATCCTGTATCTGATAGGGAACAAAATGTGGAGCTAAGTAACCAGTTTAATTCTACATTTTCTGTGATTGGTTCTCCGAACGGTATGTTTAATTGTTCTAGTTCTCTAGTCGTTAATATGCTTGGATGGGTAATTCCTAATTTACATTGTTCTAAGGAAAATTCTATATCATTTAATTGATTTTCTACTAAATCTAATACGGCTAATAAATCATGATACATTAACTTAGTAAGAGCTAAATCTGTAAAATTATTTATTTTTTCTATACTATCCTTATATTTATTTAAAACAATTATTTCTTTATTAAGTTTAGATGTTAATTCTTTATTTAATCCTAATCTAACATTTTCATTATGCTCTATGTGATACATATTTCTCTCGATTTTATTTAAAATATTATCATACTTTTCTTTGTCATCGGCGTCCATATTGCCGGTGAGCCAACTAATAGCATTGCCTAGTCCGTTAATTAAACCTCTTTTTGATCGGTTATTCCGATTTATATTTACAATATGATTAATTTTTTCTAATATCTTGTTATATTTTTGTTCAATAATATTATGCAAAGTTTTATATTCATTACTAATTGTTAATACGTCAATGCTAATCTTAAGGGTTTGAATTTCTCTTGTTAAATTTGTAAGATTCTTATAATGTAAAAATGTGTACCAATCTTCAATTATAAAAGATGGATTAATTTGTACGATGGATGCTCCTGGTCCGTCAGATAAATCTTGTATTAGCAGGGTCTGTATCTGAACCGTAAGCGCTGCGATCAGAAGATACTTGAAACAATTCGTCGTCGAACTCAAAGTCATCTTGGCTGACTCCTGTAACATTAGACGTTTCTATTTCTTTTATGACATTCTCAATATCTTCATCAGTTATTTCTGGGTTTTTTTGACTTGTACTAGGTTTATTATTATTATTATTTGATTTCTTTTTCTTAGTGACCTTTTTCGGTCGTTTGACTTGATCAGGGTGGAGTTTTTTCTTTCTACCTTTATTTCTATTTTGAAATCTTTTATCAACATACTTTCCTTTTTCGTATTTAGGATCTATTTTCTTTTTCTGTTGTCTCTTTATATACACATCTTCCGGGATTTCTATGTCTTCTCTATTTTCATTTAACTTGCCTATTTTTCTCTCTTTATTTTGTTCTATACCTTTCTTAGTTATTTCGAAAAGCTGCTTCATTTTCCGATGGTACTCATGAACAAGATATTCTTTTATTTCCGGGGATTCATTATAAGTTTCATTAGTGATACCGAAAGTTATTTCGTTAGGGGTCATTTTAAGATCTTGATTAAGGGAATTATTATATGCTGTCGTTGCTTGCTCTAACTTATCTTCCTCTTTATCATCTTTGTTTTCTATGTTTATAAGTCTTAAAATTTCTAATAACGAAGAGCTTGCTCGATTAAGCAATCCAAGAGAGTTAGGGTGATTGGGGGTAGTATAATGTAATTCAATATTTAAGTAGTTTAGAAAATCTTTAAACAAGTTATTGTCGAATTCTCTTCCGTTGTCACATGATATTTTTTGGGGTTTTGGAAAATATGCTAAATATTTTTTCAATACTTTCATGCTTTCTATGGCATTATAACTCGTTGCGTAATAAGAAAATATTCTTTTGGAAAAAGTATCTACTATTAAATAAATGTAATAATTACTCATGTGTAAGGTATCAATCATTAAATCTGTAAAGGGTTTCTCAGGTGTGGGAGTAATTTTAAATTTTTGTTTTATAGGTCTTCTATCGTATTTGCCTTTTCCACATGTGTCACATTTGTTTATAATTTCTGTGATATGATCTTTCATATTGGGCCAATAAAATTTGGTTTTCAAAACTAAATATGTTTCATTTATACCTCTGTGGCATGTCTTGGCGATATGATAATCAAGGATAAGTAATTTCTGGTCTTCCGTGTTCTTTACATCTGGCAATAGTTTATAATATCTTTTAATTCTATTTGTGGGAAATTTTTCTCTAATGAGTGATGCAACTTTATTAAATAATGCATTATACCAATTATTTTCACTTTCTATAGAATCTGATATGGGTGAGCAGTATATGCCGTAAGTTATATTTGGTCTTAAGATTTCTAAAAGTTTTTCTTCTATTTCAAAATCTTTTTCATGATAAGGCCAAGTAAATTCAATTGTTGTTCTTTGCTTATTATTGAATATTGTTTCGCGTTGAATTTTCGCGTGTCCCTTTTTTATTATTATTTGATTTTTCTCAACATTTACTGGTCTAGATTTATCATCAACTATTAAGATTCTGTTATCGGAGGATTCTGTGGAGTGCTGCGTTGCTAAAGAAGATATATCATCTTGAATTATTTCTTGGTGTTCACCATTATTATTTTCTTCTATGTTTTCATCATTATTAATTCCTTCTAAGTTTTCATTGTTAGCTTCTTCTTGGGTTTCTTCTATTCCCATTTCTTGTAATAAATCTACGATTTCTTGTGAATAGTTATTAGGAGAATTTTCTGTATGAAAAATATCAAATTCTGGTTCTTTTAATTTCCTTTCTTCAATAGGGTAACGGGATAAATGATCGGCGACTTTATTAGCCTTTCCTTCAATGTATTTTATGTCATATTCGAAATCTTCTAACAATAATTTCCATCTAATTAATCTGGCGTTCTGTGTTTTACACGTTCTTAAATATTCTAAAGGTTTGTGATCTGAATATATGAAAAATTTTCTACCGTATAAGTAGGGTCGAAAATGATTGCAAGCCCAAATAATGGCTAAACATTCCTTTTCCGTTGTTGAGTAATTTTGTTCTGCTTTATTAAGTGTTCTGGATGCAAAACATACAGGGAGTTCTTTTCCATCTTTCTTCTGTGCTAATACTGCACCAATGGCGAAATTACTTGCGTCAGTTGTTAAGAAAAAGTCCTGATTGAAATCTGGAATTTGCAAAATGGGGCTACTACATACAAGTTGTTTCAATTTCTCAAAAGCGTTTTCATATAACTCTGGTTTGATTTCTTTTTGATCTTTTCGAAGACATCTCGTTAATGGGGAAGCTATCTTTGCGTAATTTGGTATCATTTTTCTATAGAAACCAGTTAATCCTAAAAAGCTTTTAATTTCTTTTTCATTTTTAGGGAGTTTAAAATCTTTTACTGCTTTTATCTTTTCTGGATTAGGTTCTATGCCGCGTTCGCTGATAATATGTCCGAGGAATAACAATTCTTTCTTGCAAAATTCTGTCTTATCGAGCTGAATCTTTAAGTTATGTTTTTCTAACTTTTTAAGAGTTTCTTCTAAATGTTTCCAATGATCTTTGTAATTTTCAGAAAAAATTATAATATCGTCCATATAGACTAAAACGTTAATAGAATCTGAAAAAATGATATTCATGGCTCTTTGAAACGTTGCTGGGGCATTACTGAGTCCAAATGGCATGCGAAGGAATTCAAAGTGGCCTTGATCTGTAGAAAATGCTGTTTTTGGGATAGAACTTTCTTCGACTTTTATTTGATGGAAGCCTGAGCAAAGGTCCATTGCTGTAAATATCGTCGCTTTTCCTAATTTGCCTAAAAGGTCTTCAATATTAGGAATGGGGAATTTATCCGGGGTTGTTTCTCGATTTAATTTCCTGTAATCAATCACCATTCGTATTTTTCTTTTTCCTGATGCGTCTGGCTTTTTCGGGACAATCCAAACGGGAGAATTGTAAGGGGAATTGCTGGGTCTTATTATTTTGGATTCTAACATCTTTTTAATTTCTTCCTTAATATTTTCTTTGAATTGGTGGGGATATCTGTAATTTTTCGAATATATCGGGTCTTCGGTTTTTGTTTTAATCTTATGCTCCAATAAATCAGTGGCTGAAAGGGGATCATTTTCAGTCTTAAATACTGATGGATATTTCGATAATAATTTAATTAAATTTGATTTTTCTTGAGGAGGTATATGGTCGGTTCTGATTAGTTGGGGGATTTGTTTTATTATTTCATGGTTTCCTTTTTTATTAGAATCTGTTAATTCTACTTCTTCTTTTTGCAAATAGTATAAAGGTAAATATATGGTTTCGTTAACTTTACTGTCGATTATTATATTTTGATCATAGATGCCAGGTTTAATTTTAATCTTATCATCTTCATAGTCAATAAAATATAGATTTTTATTTTGTTCTACTTTTATCTGATTTTCGCCTTCTTTCAAAACTAATTTTAAAACTTCGTCTTCCATAATAAAATCAAACTCTGTATAGCGAGTTTTTATTTTGTTGGTTTCGAAATCGATATTAAATTTCATTTCCCTCATTGTCTCATTTCCTAGTAGTATTTCGTAATTGGGACTGAAATTAAATAGATAAAATTTTATTTTTTCGGGGTTTTTAAGAAAATTATTTCTGCAATAAACTGAAATAGATTCCGTGCCAAGTTCTTCTCCGGTTGCTGTTTTTATTGTAAAATTTTCTTTTTCTCTTTCAACATCTGGTGGTACAATGTCTGGTCTTATATAATTCTTCCAAGATCCGGTATCAATAAGCCATTTACGATTCGCGTGGTCTTTAACATAAGGCAGTTGGCTTTTATTCTCTTCTTTTATGTGTTTTGATTGTCTGGCGGGCCTTTCTCTAAAAAAGAATTATTTGGATCTAATTTTTCTAATTTCTCTCTTAATTCTCTGATTTCTTGGTCTTTCGGGTCTTCTTGCTGAATTTGGAAATTAGGCTGTTTCGGTTTATTCCCGAATGCGCTAACTGTTCTCATGGATACAGTTGGATTTTCATCTTTCTTATTATTATTATAATTTTGATTCCGGTATCGACCTGAACCGTTGAAATACCTTTGTTGTTCTTGACGGGGCCATTGTTGGTAATAATTATTATTATTATTATTCTGCCGGTAGTCTTGTGGAGGTTCTTGTTGTCGATATTGATGCTCTTGTCTTTGATTATGTGGGTTATACGGGTTATTGGGATTTTGCCAATTATTAAATCGTTTGTGATGTTTTTTATCGAACTTTTTCTTATGGTCGAAGCCTCTTTTGTAATCATGTTCTCCGGGTCTTCTCATATTTCCCGAATTTATGAGGTCATCGAAGAGTAGATGGTTCTCATTCTGAATTAAATTTCTCAAATCATCTAATGTTCTTAACTTTTCTGCTTTAGTCATAAGATATGTTCTTATGTGAAGGGGCATGTTAGTGTAAAAAAAATAAAGAATACTTTTCTCTAATGCGCTAATAATTGTTTCTCTATTTGGTGTGTTTTCTATCCGATGTTTAGAAATTATTAAAGTGCGGATCTTATCAATTCTTTGAAGGAAATCAAGAGGGTGTTCCTTATGATGTATTTTGTTATTAAATAATTCATGCGATAATTGTTCAATTGAGCGGCTGTCTCTGAAGGTTCTTTCGAGATAATTTAGTAATTCTTCAACACGACTAAATTCGCACGTTGTATTTATATAATCAGCTTCATCCGTAAGTTTTGCTAAAAGTTTACTTAATAATCTTTGTTCGTTTAGTTCCTTAAACGAGTTGTCCGGTTTACACACGATTTGGTAAACTTGTCTACAAACTGTCACGAATTTTAACAGATTGTGTGGATTTCCATTAAAATTAGGGATATGATCGTAGTCTGCCGATTTAATTTGAAAGCTTGCCATATTTGTAGTTAATACTAAATTATTTACTCGCAGGATTAAAGAATCTAAATAATCATCAGACATAAAATTACAATAGTAAAGGAAATTAACTTACAAAAATTGAGTACGCTGTCAAAATAATCTTCGACGGGGTGTGAAGATCTGTCCTTGAGCTGGATACCTGACGACAGTGAAGTCCGGCCAAGGTTGAGTGCAGATAAGAGACTTTGCCTGCGTTGCGAGATGCTCGGGGTGAGTGAACTCGTCCAGAATCTGAAGATCTCGAAGTTGGTAGTCCTCGGTAGGTAAGCCAAAATCTTGAGTCTTCACAGGTGAGGAATCCTAGGCGGTAGTCCTAATTCTGGATTTGCGGAAAAAGTTCGGATCTGCGGAAACTCGGTTCTTAAAACTGCGATAAAAATATGCAGTCCCTATTTGGGCGCCAATTTTGGTGTTCGTGCTCGTTATTGAAAAAAAAAATATTTTATTTATTCAAAAGTTACAAAATATCGATAATAACACTTTAAAAGACAATAATGACAATCTTGATAATAACAATATGGCTATACTAGATCTGACATAGATTACGTACCGTAATTACTGCGAGGACTTGAAGAGAGAGAGTGATCCCTGGGAGAAGGGACAGGGTATATAAAGGTTAATAGGACTGCTGAATAAGATTCAAGGAATATGGTGTGATCTGCAGGTGCACTATGGCCTCATGGTGGCGTGACTCTATACAGGGGTTTTTCACATGTAGTAAAAATGTCTTCAAACTCCATGAAATATGAATGTTCCTTGGCAACTTCCAGACTTAATTTGATTGTTTAACATTTTTGATCGTAGATACGATCAATCACAATTAATATACGAATTATTATCATTCAATTATGTCTAAAAAATATAATTATTCATTGCCAATATACACCAGTGAGTTAAGCTTGAAAATTAAAAAAAATAATAAATTTATGATGAATTATGTTTTTACTTCTTTAATCACATGGCTGATACCAAGAAGTAAAAATTGACCCAAATAAGATGTTTGTTTTCATAAGGTGTAGATTCGTTAAGGTGAAGGTCAAATTCTGTGAATAAAATTGGAGGCTGATTTATATCTTCACCACTCTTTTATTAAAAATTAATGCACAACGTTTCGGCTAAAATGCCATTATCAGGCGCAAAGGAACGAATGCAAACTCACACTAAATAAATTTGTTCCTTTGCACCTTATGAAGGCATTTTAGCCGAAACGTCGTGAATTAATTTTTAATAAAAGAGTGGTGAAGATATAAATTAGCCTCCAATTTCATCCTTGTTTTCTTTTTTTGCCCCTACTGAGGTGTAAACTTACATATTTTTCCTCTTCTCATAATTTTTTTTTTTTACAATTAACAGCTTGCACTCACTACCCGCGTCCTAGCAAAGTAAGTATGGAACCATTTAACGATAAGACCCTCGGAAGTCCACTTTGCACCAAAATAAACCTAAAAGTTTCGCATTTTTTTCATTCAAGGCTCAATATCTAAATACGTACCAACGACAGGAAAACATAGTGAAAGTCTTTCAAAAGGACATTAAAATTGCTATTGGTGGAACTTAATCAATTTCTCTTTATGTTATGTAGTTTCCAAAATAATCGTTTTTTTTTTTTTTTTGTTTGAAAAAATGTTAACTCACCGTTTCTTAAATTGATTTTGCCAAATACCATAACAATTGTTATTCTACAAAAATTATGAATTATGACTGATCTTCTGAACTTTAATTTGAGAGGTAATAGAAATTCTTATGTTTAAGTAAAAACTTTTTTCTTCCAAAAAATTGAAAATCAACACTTTGCTACTTTAAAGTGTAAAATTTAATAGTAATTGTTCTTCTTACGAATATGATGAAAATAAAGTACATTATGGCATATTTAATAAGCTTTAATTTGAGTGGTAATAGATATTTCTGTGTATCATAGTTTCCGAGATAAGGTTTCTAGTATATAGCGAGTTTAAACCAAATCGTTAAAGCCATTATGAAGAAAATCATAAAAAGGTGCAATATACATGGTATTAAGTGGATTTTGATGCAAAAGGTTTTGTAACATATCGGGTCTATAGTTGTCTTAAATATGAAATTTCAGTTCCATAGGACTTTTCGTTACCGCCCGGGAGTTACCACATACGGACACACACACATACACATCCCTTTTTGCGGGACTTCGTTACTTGGACTCATGGGACCCTAAAACGTGTATTTCCGTTGAAAACTAAAATTGGAAAATTTTCACGATCGCAATACGTTCCTTTACTATATGTAGTAAGTGAAAGTAAAATCAAAAAATCATTTAATGAAAACGGCATAAGGTTAATTAACTAATGAAACACTCATTAAGAATTTTAATGATTATAACGTTATTATCTTCATAGTTTTAAGATTGTCATCAATACCTTCACCAACGGGAAATAATAAAACAATCTGTAAGAATCACATAAATTGCTTGTTTTTTCCTTCTGGAATTAGGAGCTTTCGCATTCCCGTGCGTAGAATCTGGAAGCTAATGCACACATACCCTTCCAAAGTAAACGTTAACGAAGAACCCTCGTGAGGAAGATCCTAAGTTAGGAGCAGTTAGTCTCGAGAGAGGAAGGCAGTGCGGATTTAGGAGGCAGTTGCTAATGCTCTTGTGCCATCCATCTCGTCACCTAACAGCGTGTCCGTCTTCAACTTCCAACTAAACAACTCTCCTTCACATCTCGTGTCTTCAGTAAACATAGAAATATAATTATGTAAGATGTAGTACATATCCTCTTCTAAAGGATCACCAAGAAACACATTTATCCTTCTCAACAGACACCAAAAAATATTTTGTTTTTTGAAGTATAAACTTCTTTTGGACGGCAATGGCCCTGCGACCTTTTGTAAATATATTGGAGTTCTAGCACTGGCTAGATTTCCCACTCAATGTGATATATGTGTGAGTGTGTGAGTGTGTATATAGGTATAAGTAAATTCTTGACTTTATTGTATTCATTCGTTATTGTGTATATATTTTATTGTAATTTTGTGCTGTGTAAATATTGTATGAATGTAGTATGTATGATATCTTTCACCACTACTATTGATGTCCAAATTGGGACAGATTGTAATTTTACTCAATAAAATTGTTGTTGATTGAAAAAAAAACAACTTCTTTTGGAGCAACACACACAGATTTTTGTAGACTGCGTGTGAGGCTGATCGTCACGCTCTGGAGTAAACGGCTAGATCGGGTGAACTAGGATCGCCGAGTTTAACCGAGCGAGAAAGATAACAGTCATCTGCTGTATTTATGTGCTGTGTGTGTGTTGATTTTAGAATGATTATCAATAGTCTTTCAATAGTTTTTAATAGTTATTATTAATACGTCATAATAATTATTATTTTAACAATTTTTTTGTTTTTTACATTTTTTGTTTAGATAGTAAGGTTAATGTATGTAGTTAGTGGTGTATTATATAGTGGAAAAACATTAAACATTATAAAAAACATAACTATTGTTATTGTTACTATAAAGAGGGATTTGATCGTTTTGGTAAGTCATTTCATGTTTATACTTTATTTCTAACAGAAATGGAGTATCAATATTACTATGTACCGGCCGCTACTTTTCTAAGGCAGCAGTGACTCCGAAACTGTATTAATTAATATATAAACTTTCGGTTCTTATTTTATAAAACTATTGGATTTCTTTTCCCAAATAAAGTATCATGTATCAAGTATCTATATCAAATGTCAAGTATCATGTTTATCAATTCATTATTGGGACCAGGTGGCATAAAGGGAAATAAAGTAATTAACTTAAAATACACATTTATTTAAAAAATTGTACACATTATTACACATGAAAATACACTGTGAGGCAGGCATTGTTCATTATCGATAATACTGACATTTGTTCAGATTTACCATATAATATAACATGAAAAAGGTACCTTCTGATATAACTGCACAATTCTTCCCTGGCTTAACCCCCGACTTCCTCCGTCCGTGGCTGGACTTCCGCTTCCTATCCTGTCCGGGCTAAGACTCCCCAGGTAGAGGGCTATCCCTGCTCTAGGATTGGAGGGGTGTATTTTTTTGTAGTTTAGCCCTTCTAATAAACCTTCCTGCTTGTAGTCCGGAAACAGTTATATTTTATACTATTATTTCTAATCCTCCCAATGATTAAAATTATTTCTTTTCCTCCCAGTATTCTCGATACACAGCAATATATTCATTAAATTGTCAAAGTCTTCGTGCACATGTCCTGGAACTTGACGACGGTTTTACTCAAAATTCAACGATATTGCTTTTATCTGAAAACGTGGTTGAACAACGAAGATAATCTCCCAAATTACCATTGTGTAAGTAAATTTCAGCGACCTCAGTGCCAAGATGCAGAAATAGCCAGCCATATATAAAAGTAATACAGACAAACATCATTACTTCACAGATAGATTTTTTGTGTGTTTTTTTCCTCTTAAAATTTTGATTTGTGTCTGTCCAAACGGCAAGAACATTCAGCAAATGTGAAGAATCGTGTAGGTAATGTTAACATGTAAGACATGAGGAAGGGTCAGAACCCAGCAGTACACCTTCCTTGACCTGATCCACTATTAGTTAACCCAGGAGATCTCGCATCCAGCACCTTTTTAATCTCCTCCTCGAATTCATAGGCATGTCGGTTTTTGGCCATATCTCTTATAAGTGTTGGTATGTCCGTTTAAGTTATTATAAAATCGTAGGTAAAGAGTCCTTATGTGTTCGTCCGCTGTTGGTAAGCCTAAGTCAGTATGTAGAGCTTTGTTAGTAACGTATCAAGGTGCATTTGTTATGAGTCGTAAAATTTTGGATTTACAAATTTGAAGTCTTTTTAAGTGAGCATTTTTGCTATGCCGTATATTTGTGAGAAATATTTTCAGATGGGTTTGATTAAGTAAGTCTATGTACTTAGTTTCTGTTTCAGTTTTAATTTTCGTCCAGTTGCTTCCTTTAATCATACCCCACCCATCACTGTAGAACAAATTCGATACCTAGGAATTCATCTTGACAAACGTGTTACATGGAATCCTCATACAAGACTTAAACGACAAGAAACTGCTCGTAGATATCGATTATTAAAACACTTGACAAACGATCAAAACTCTCTCTTTACTTCAAAAAAACTAATTTACACAACCATTATTAGACCTATCTGGACTTAATGCATAGAGCTATGGGACTCCACTAGACCATCGAATTCCTCCCGCATCCAATCCTTGCAATCCAAAATCCTTCGACAAATCCTAGACGCTCCGTACTTTGTTACCAACAAACTCATCCATAGAGACCTGAATATACCACTCGTTGCAGAAATTGCCCAAAAAAGATACTCCTCCTTTCATTCCAAATTACCCCATCCATACAAACCCGCTTTTCCGTATCCTCTCATCGGTATCTATTCCCGATAATCCTCCGAGGCGTCTGAAAACCCGTTGGCCTCGAAACCTCCTTACCAAATAAATACTGAAGTACTACCACTGGGTAGAATCTTCTCAAGACTTTTTGAAGCCAATGTTCTGTAAATAAATCATTTACTTGTACTGTCTACAGTTGTAAATATCAATGAAAGAATTAAAAAAAAAAAAATTTAATTTGAAAGTTTTGGAAAATGGTGAATGAAATAGTTTATTGCGTTTGTTTGTTCTCTAAAAAATTAAAACAGATATGTTATGGTATCTAGATGAAAAATTTCCTCTTTACTTTTACTTTCATGACAAAGCCCTGCAAAAAAAAGTCTCTGTGTGTAAGTGCGTGCCTTTGTGCGTGTGAATGAGGTAGGTCTACGAAATTCCAAGACCAAAAATCGAACGGAACATTAATTTCATATTTATTAAAATTATAGCCTAAAATATTAAAGCATTTTTACGTAATAGAAGTGCCGATTTATAACAAGCATTTCAAATCAAACTATAAAAAATCTGGTGCGGGCAACACACGACTTTCACTTACCTCCATTTTTAAAATCAATGAAAGAATTTTCAAATACAGTTAGAGATAAAAATACGTGAAATTATTAAGGAATTAATTAAATTAAATTTCTATAGAAACATGTGTTTGATTCAAAAATCAATTATATTATTATCTAAAATAATCAGTTATTTTTATGTTCATTTCATCACTCTCTATTAATTTTAAAAGCTTGTGTATGAGATGATAATTTTTCTAAAATCTTTAGCTTTCCAACGGTATATCATACATGTATATTACTGCTCTTATGTTCAAAAACGAAAAATTGCATTAAAAACATATTTTTTCTGTTTTCTCCTTTAGTTGGGTATCGAATTTATTCAATTTATATATTTACCAGTTTTTCATCAGCGTTAACAAGATAATCTAATTATTATTATTGAATCTACAAAATTAAAGGTACTTTAGAGGAAGAAAATTTAAAATATCGGCATTTAAGCCCTGTCAGACCCTTTTTATCTAAATAAAACCTACATGATATTAAAGCCATTAAATTTTACATCGATATAGCGAGTTTAATCAAAATCGTCGGAACCGTTTTCGAGAAAATCGAAAAAAGGTGCAAAATGCATGGTATAAAGTGCCTCTTCTGGTAGGCTCATTTTGATGAAAAAAGTTTTGTCACGTCTAGGGCGTATAGTTGTCTTAAATATGAAATTTCAGTTTCATAGGACTTACCGTTTCCGCCCGGGAGTTACCACACACACACACACACACACAGACCTTTTTGCGGACTTGGTTATTTGGACTCAGGGGACCCTAAAACGTGTATTTCCGTTGAAAACTGGAATTCGAAAATTTTCACGATCGCAATACTTCCCCTTACTATATATAGTAAGTGAAAGTAAAAATTGCAAACAATTTATGCAAAAAATAAATGTTTAAGAATCAGTGGAAATTATCCATACACTGTACCACTACAACCCATGAAGGGTCTTGGGCTCAGTACACATAGAGATTCGTACTGTTTCTGGGCCAACGGCAGTGCAATGAGGTGATTAGGCCTTAATCACGCTCAGCCGCCAGGTTTTTCCCCAATTAATTTGGGTACCCACTTTATAGAGGCTGGGTCTGCCCCAGGAGGGTCTCCATACCCTAGGGTCGCCCCCGACTGAATTAACAGAATAAATAATATTTCTGTCACAGCCGGGATTCGAACCCAGGACCCGGAGCACAGCAGACTAGTGCTCTATCCACTAGACCACGCCGCTCCTCTGGAAATTATCCATACAGTACTAAAATATTAACCATGCATTCAGAATTTGAAGTACCTCTCATCAAATGTATTACCAAATTTAATAAGGAGTTCTTTTTCAAATATATAATTAACATAAATAATCTTATACGAAATATCGGAAATTATACCAATAAAATAGTAAGAGGTGCCCGTGACTGAGTGGCTAGCGCGCTAGTCTCTCATGCTAAAGGTTGTGAGTTGGAATCCCAGTCCCAGCGGGACTTTTATAAGGATGTAAATAAATGGGGATTTACTCAGAGCCTCTCCCCCGGGTATGTGAGACACGTCAGCCAAATGGTGGCCACTCGAAGCCCAGGGCCTACACGGCCTGTCGCGCCACTGGAAGAAGAAGTATAAAACGGTATGCTCATAATTATCATAAGATACATTAGTGGAAGTTTTTACATTTAGTTTTTCTTTCATTTATTAATGATAAATTATATCCTATACTTATGTTGTTTGCTATATATATGCATTTGGCACCTTTTGCGATTTTCTCAAAATTAATTAAATGCACAAAATCAATACAAAGTTAAATGGATTTTAGTTTCATGTAGGTTTTCTTCTGATCCAAACAGCGTGAGAAGGCTTAAATTACGTTATTATTATTTTCCTAAACTACCTTTAATTTTGTCGATTAGAAGTAATTAAACATTTTTCAAGTTTATTTATTTATCGGCTCGATAGGCGCCTGAAGCCGCCCTTGGCCCTCTCAACTGCCCTTACCTAATCACTTCGGTCAGCAGCAAGCCTGCTGGTTACTCCTTCCATCCTCAAGTCCTCAGCCATGGAGTTCTTCCACATTCCCTTCGGTCTTCCACGTGGTCTGACTCCATCCGGGGTCCCATAATGTAATTTCTTTATTTTTTCTAGTTGGTATTGAAAAAAATGGGGAGAATACGAAATATGAAAGAACTTTATTACCTACTGAAGGAGAAACAAGCAGAAATATTTGTCAGAAATAGAACAGGGACATAGATAATATACCGTTGGAAAGGTAAGATTTTAGAAAATATTTCATCAAATATACAAATTTATAGAAGATAAGGTTTAGTGACCGAACGGTGTAAAACTAATTGATTATTTTAGACAATAATTTATATTTTTATGTTACTTAATCTATAATAAATGTTTCCATCGAAAAAAAAAAAAAAATTCAATTTCAAGTTTCCTTTCAAGATGTGAGGTAAGTGAAAGTCATGTGCTGGCCGCATCTGATTTTTACTAATAATTTAAAAAATTATATTAATGCATTAATATTTTTTAATTATTACAATTGTATTTTATAACCAACGTCTAGATACAAGCATTATTGTTTTATTATTTTCATTGCCTCCTTGTATTACAGCAAGGGAGGTTTTTTAATGGGCAACTTGAGACAGCATATAATCTCGAAAGCAGGGTCCCTTGGACCAATATATACATTTATAAGAACATGGCTATTTTTTGTTATATAAACCAAACTTGTGCACTTTGTAGTTTTCAATCTTTACTTTCATTGGCTTTATTATAAAGTGTATAAATTTCTTGTCTATTTTAAGATAAATATTGTCTTCTTTTGCTTCTTCCTTATGTGCCTCTCAGCGTAGGAAAATATTTTTTTTTACGAATAAAAATTTGTTGCAAACATAAATGATTGGTGATCCATGATATAGCTAAGCAATGGTCATATAAAAATATTGGGACTTGATAGTAAATCAATATAAATAAAGGGGGAAAAAACCTAGGATAGGTCCTTTTTATGTATTTATTTTAATTTTATTTTTTTATTATTAAATTAAAACTATTATATTATATTTAGAAAAGTAATCGTCCTAAAAACCAAACAGTTATTTTATTTCAAGCATTATTTAACCGAATCTTTTCAATTTATTTTATATTATTTATTCAATTGTGTGTAGCGTTATATAATTTCTGGAATATTAAATAGTTGGCCGTGGATTAATATGAAGGATGAGATGGCTCGGGAAGCGGTAAAAATAATTACAAATTAGGTCTGTTTCTTGGCGATCCCAGTTGCTTTCCCTGCTTACACTTATAAGCGCTGATGAAGACCCGCAACATGGGTGGAAACGTTGCACAGCGGTTCCAAACGCACTTTTTCGGGACAAAAGTCTGCAATTCTTGTTCTATTCATGATATTGTGGCGGATGCTAATATAGTAACAGATAGCGCTAGCGGCGTCCACATACCTCACCGGCCAAATATAAGAAGACGCTATATCCAATAATATTGTATATTGTAACTAACTAGTGTCATTGTAAATATTTATATCTATATAACTGTTGTATGAGAATAAATAAAGCACTCAAGGTAATTTGACCTAGGGCCAAGACCCTAGTCTGCTAACAAAGCTCTCACTGTTAATTATCGACATGGATGACTAACATCCCCAAGAGCTGGCACAGCTCCCTAGGTCAGATTAACTCTGCATTTGTAACATATTGTGATCTATCTTTATTTCACTTCCTTCTTGTACCTTCTCTCCTTCTAACCTCCGCTACTGTCGTGCTACTACCACGCAGGGCGAATTCTCTCTTAACCCACACTACTGGCGTGCTTCTACCACACAGAGTGTAATTCGTCCTAACAAGTCCTCCCTTCTAATTCATTACATGTCTTCGCCATTAAACTCTCTTCCTTGCATGAATAGCAATTGTCGAGGCCTTCTGATATCCTTTCTTTGTCCATTATAACAACCATACCTCGGCAATATATTCTCATTTTTATATCATGAAAATTTATAAGTTTTGTCGATTATTTCAGAGAAATGTCTCTGTAACTGATTTTTCTTTTATAAATCTTTATATATCTATCTTTCCTAAATTTAACTTTAAAGAATTTGTGATTTTTTAGGAATTTTCAAAAAATGTCTAAAAAGTTAAAATTATTTTAAATATATCAATACATACATAACATAATGAAGTGCAAATTACTTTCAAAATTTTAGTTTTGTTTCTAGTTTTTACCGACAAAATTTCAAAACCTTTAATTGATTTCTACGTTTTAAGAATTAGTTAGATATAAAATTTATCTATTGTAATGTATACAATTTAAATGATAAACATTTCAGATTAGAAAGAATTGTTATATCACCAAATTGTTATATAAACCCCAAAGTTTCCTTAATCTTACCTAATAACGATTCTAAACAAAGTTAAATGCAGGAAAGATAGATATATAAAGATTTATATAAGAATAATTAGTAGAGACATTTCTCTGAAATAATCGACAAAACTTATACATTTTCATGATATAAAAATGAACTAAAAATATGGCAATTATACCATTGAAAATAATTTACTAAGAAACAAAATGACGTTCAAATGGGTGATATATCATAATTAGAACAAGAATTGCAGACTTTTGTCCCGAAAAAGTGCGTTTTGAACCACTTTGCGTTGGTTTAATAGAAACTTTGACACAATTTTTTAATCATTTTGAAGCCACCCAAATTATCACATCCTTCATATATACAATTTCATTCTATAATATATTGTCCAAAAATAAATCTAAATTACAATATATTTCATACATTATAATTTATTTAATATAATATATTAGACATGGCTAATGCAATATCGTTAGTAGGTATTCTAACTCGCAGCAAAACAATATTACTGCATTTTTATATACGAAATAATCCTCAGATAATGTAATTATCTGAGTAAAAAAAAAAAAAAAAAAAGGCTTAGATTTTTTTAATAATATTTCTAAAAGGATGACTTGATTCTGCTAACATTTAAGTCTCGGAAAAAAATCTAATTTTCTATTTGTTTATGCTGTTATTCAAATGATGAAGATATATATAGATACAAAGAGGAAAAAATTCTGTAAAATCGAACTGGGTAGTAACCCTTGATTAGCCCCTTCAGTAGCTGTAGATACAATTCCGCAAGACTGAACATAACAGCGGGTCTAATGGAGCCTCACTAATGAAGGGGCCAAACTGTTACTACCAGAAAAACGAAAAATAAATTTAAATCATCTACTTCTGAGTAGTCTTTCTGATAACTTTTGTTTACCTACAAGTTGAAATCACAACTTTACCCGTTTTATTAGAAACGTCTGGAAACTGTTTTGCATAATCATTTTTTCCCGTTTTAGTCTAACTGAGCTGAACACCTTTTGATGAAACTTTATAGAGGAATTGTATTCCAATGAGAAAAAGGAACGGAGCGAGAAAAAAAATCATTTTAGAATGTCTGTTTTGTTTGTTTTTCCTATATATTTCTTTACTCAATAAATGTTGATAAGAATGAGACAAGTTTTGCATCTAGGAGCCTTCGCTTTAACTACTTCATATATCTCTAGTTTTACACGCAAAAATGTTACATTTTCAAATAACTTTATTAATACAGTAACTTCAACATAAAAAAACACTGAATATTATAATAAAGTATTCATCATTCTTCTGTAATAGTTGGTGAAAATCTTTAGAGCTTTCCACATCAAGTATTGTAGGAAGGAGTGAGAGAAGTAACGACTTATACTTACCTCCATTGTTGAAATCAATTTAGGAACATTCAAATAGAGTTAGAGATGAAAAAAGGTTAAAGAATTACATTGAGTATAGATAGAAACACGTATTTCATTACATAATCTATTATATTATTATCTGCAACAATCAGTTAGCTTTATCCTCTTTTCATTACTCTCCATTACCTTTTTCAACTTTTAGTGTAAGGTAATATTTATATAAGTAATATATACTTATGTTAAAATAAAACAAAATTTATATTTTTTAAAATATGTTAACTATTTTCTCCTTCAGTTGGATATCAAATTCTTTCATCTTGCATATTTACCAATTTTGTATCAATCACAATTGTAGGTTTATCCGCTTCATTACCTTTGACAATTTTGAGTATAAGATATTTTTTTCTATAATCTTTAGCTTTCCAATGATATATTATACATATATACTACTGTTTTTATTAATGAAAAAAAGTGAAAGTTTGTGTAATGTTGCTGATATAACATGGAGTTTTACTAATAATTCTGAACATTTTCGACTGAAAAATTGAAAAATAGGCTTCAGTAAGCAAGTGTAAGTGTTAGTACCTATTAGTTAATTTTTTTTTAATATTTATTTATTGGAATTTACAACTGTATAACAAGTAATACAAGTAAATTTGAATGAAACATAAAAAGGCATGAAACACATGTAGAGAAGCTTCCCAATGGAAGCACTCTAAAAATAATCTAAACTAGAAGGTCCCGGGGCCATCTCCTTTCCAGACGCCTCGGAGGATTGTCAGGAATTGAAGAGGAAGAAAGGATTGAAACGAAAGGATTAGGGTGGGAATGGAGTTTGTCATGGAAGGATTGATACCTCGTACTGGCCAAATCAGCAACATATGGGACATTAAGGTCTTTATGGATGAGTTTGTTGATGACAAAGTAAGGAGCATTGAGGATTTGACTTGGATTTGGATACGAGTAGAGCCCCAGAGCTCAACTCCGTAAGTCCATATCGGTCTTATGATAGTCATGTAGATGAGTCTTTTGTAGTTAAGTGGAAGATTAGAACGTTTGTCTAGTAAGTGTTGAAGTAGTCGAAAACGTCGTGCAGCTTCTTGTCGTTTCAGTCTTGTATGAGGATTCCAAGTAAGGTGTTTGTCAAGGTGCACCTATTAGTTTTAATTTTAATTTAATTTAATTTTGAATGTCTTAAAAGTATAAAGTAATAGTGTTAGCCTTCTGTTTAGCATTACCTATTTTTTCTTAATATTTGGGTACCATCTCATCATAAAAAAAATTAAAGGAGAAAAAATTATGCTCAAGGTCATGGGTACAATCCCAGAAGATGGCAAGCTTGTTTATGCCATCATTCAGAGGAGAACTAAAATGGTGGTCCCGAGCCTGTGTGATGTCAGATACTTGTTAAAGATCTCCATCCTAATTAACCCTGGATAAACAAACTTTAGGACTCACACTGTAACATTGTGCGATTACCCACAGTAGCATAAAAGTGACATTAAATGAATAAACAAACAATGAAAAAAAATAAACTTAATTGTATAAAAGATTTATTCATAACTGCCATATTTCACAAGTATAAAGTTGGTAACATATTTAATGAGGAAAAAATTTATTGAATATATATATAAAGGTGGATCATTCTAGATGGTTCTTTTGGAAGGGTTGTATCCTGGAAGAACTCCCTTCGTAGACCTTGGTAAATACTTCCAAAGCGAATTGAGTACTTTAGAACCTCTATCTAAAACCTCACTCTTGATAGCTTTTGGTACGATTTTCATAGATCCAGGAATGATTCTCGGAAATAAAAGCAAATCGTTATCTTCTAGCTTAAAAAGAAAACAAAAGAAAATTAATTGGTTGATTCACAAATGTATTTAATATGAGTAACTGTTAACCATAGAATAAATTATTGGATAAATCAGTTGGGGGTTAAGTCATCAAAAGGATAGCTCTTAAGAAGAAAATTTGTAACATATATTTGATTCCCAAGTTTCCGCTTAAGTTTTGGGTCTTAATCAGGGCTGACAAAAACGACATAAAAAGAAAATAATAAGATAACATTAATAAAATATTGAATCAAGCAGTAATATAAGGTGACTTTTGGTCCAAAAATATATAATGATTATAGTAACAAATTAAAAAATCTGGTGTACGCAACACTTGACTTTCACTTCCCTCTCTTGTTAAAATCAATTTAAGAATTTTTAAATACGTTTAAAGATGAAAATAAATTTTTAAAGAATTAATCAGATTTAATTCCAATAGAAACATGTGTTTTATTAAATAACCTATTATATTATTATCTATTATATAATTATATTATAATTATATTACCTATTATATTGCTGTTTTCGAACAAAGAATACTGAGAAGGATTTATGGGCCTATATGCGAAAATGGTCTTTGGAGAATAAGACACAATCGAGAGCTTTATGAAAAGTATAAGGATGTCCCAGTGGTGAGATTTATAAAGATAAGCAGGCTTCGTTGGGCTGGCCACGTTCAAAGGATGGCAGATGATTGTATCCCCAAGAGAATAATGAGCTATGCGCCGGTAGGCAAAAGGAAGAGAGGGAGACCCCGAATGAGATGGTTGGACCAGGTTGGAAAGGATGCAGTGCAGCTGGGAGCGTTAGGCTGGTGGACGATGGCCAGGAATAGAGAAGAGTGGGGAAGGTTTCTTCTGGAGGCCAGGGCCCGAACTGGGCTGTAGCGCCGAGGATGTATGTATTGTAATATACCCATTTTTTTATAATTATAGTGGTTATTAATTTATATATTTGTTGTTGAGTTAGGAAGGCTAACAATAAGGTAAAAGGTAAAATTTGAATAACAGCTTTTATTTGTTTGTTGTAAACATAACCTCCATTTTGGATGCAAGGGACATCCCTGGTAAAAACCCAGGTAGAAGAAAGATACCTGGTCATAGTCAGTTTTGAGTTGGGGTGATGAGCTGAGAGAGGTATGAGCAGCTGTCCGAATATGAAGAAACATTGTTAGCCTGCCTGCATATTGTTTGTATTATGTTTGTAAGTTATTATTATAATTAAAAAGTTAAATAATAAAAATGTGCCTGACTGTCAAGAACCCATACCATACTCTGAGAATAAAATGAATAATAATGAAGTGTTATTTGTGTTGATTGATTTTTCTTAAAAGAAAATATTTTATGAAAATAAGAATATTATAGTATGTATTATTATCTATGAAAATCCCATTGAAAATTTTCTTATTATAATATGCATTTTTCGGCCCAAGCTCTTGGACTATTGAGAAAGCAGCGTACATCGGACATAGAGTTTATTGAGATATATTTCAAACATAGATAAGTTAACTTAAAAATATATTAGATGTGGAAGGATATATCAATATATGAACTTACGGCTCTTGAAAAGATTGGAACATCCCTTAATGAAACCTTGTCTCCCAGAGTTGGCCTCACAAGAGCAGGCAGAGCGGCGTGGCGCAGCAGCAAACGCTTGCGACATCTTTCTTCTAATCTAAACTTTGTATTCATCTTCAAATGGGATGTTGGATCCAATACTTCATCTAGAAAATTATTAACCAGCCATTAAAAAAAAAAAAATATATATATATATATATATTAAATCATTTTAAAAAACAAATAGCCAATTAGCAAAATAGTCCATTTTTACTTTCACTTACCTATATATGAAATATATAGTAAGGGAAAGTATTGTGGGAAACTGTATCATCTATTTAGCACTGATAAAAAAAAGATAAATATATAATTTGAACAAACACGATGTCCAACTAAAGGAGAAAAGAGCAAAAATATTTTTGTAAACAAAATTTTTGTGTTTCTAAACATAAGAACAGTAATATAGATGTATAATATACCATTGGAAAGCTAACAATTTCAGTAAAAATATTATCTTATAATTAAAATTGTAAACGTTAACGGAGAGTGATGAAACTAAATGATTGTTGTAGATAATTTTATAATTGATTATTTAATAAAACACATGTTACTATCGAAAATCAATGTAATTAATTCAATTTATTTTTGTCTCTAACTGTAATTAAAAATTCTTAATTTGATTTTAACAATGGAGGTAAATGAATGTCGTGTGTTGCGGGCACCAGCTTTTTATACTTAAAGTTTTATAATTCTTAAATTGATTTTAACAGCCGAGGTAAGTGAAAGTCATGTGTTGCCCGTACCAGATTTTTTTATATAACTGTTTACACAAACCAGAATCCTTCCATAAATGTGTTGAACGATCTATTTAAATAAACTTCAAAGTTCATATTTCGAGTTGGAACAAACCTGGCAGGGTGGTGTTTATTCTCGTTACTCTTCTTATGAATCTGGGTTCCTTATTATCCTTCAATAGACAAGCCCGAGTAAAATTAATCCAATGGAATGGGAATTCTATCACTTTTATACCGTCTTCACTGTTTAAAATAACCTAAAAATATTTCAATAATTAGGTGACATAATATCTTGTTTTAAAATAATATTATTTTTCATAAGAGTGGTCGTTTGGGGGTTTACAGTCATAGAAGAAATCAATAATATCTAAGAAAACAATATATTTTATTTTTGTTTCTATATTCATATAAGGTCACTTTATACTATAGTGGCAGATTGGACAATGCTGCTATGAGAGTTCTAAATTTTGCCTATCCAGGTTTAATCAGTATAGGGATCATTGAGTAACTAATATCAAATAGACCCAGGACCACCTTTTTACATCCCCTCCAAAAGATGGCATAACTAAGTTTTTTACCTTCCTTTAAAAAATCCTAGAGCCACCTGTGGGTTTGAACCCCTAACCTTCGGCATAGAAGGCTGTTATGCAAGCTACTACACCATAATAGCGTCTAAAACCTGTGAGAGTTATTACTCTCACAACCGCTATCTAGCATCTCTTTTGTTTGGTAACTAGCTGCTTAAAGCTTTTCCCCTTTTTAAATTAAGGCTTTGCTACTCAGTAAGAGTAGAAGTAGGTGAAAATTCATGAGAGCGAGATATTGTGAGAGTTCACAAAAGTAGCGGGAGATGGAGAAGGCATATTTAAAAAAAATCAATTTGGATAATAACATCAAATATTACTTCTTAAAAAATCCTATATCATTAATATTATTTAAAAAAAAAAAAAAGGAAATGATAATGTTAAATCAAAACAAAAAAGTGCAATATACATATAACGAAAACATGTTTTTTAAATGTATAAACTCCATCTTAAGAAATTATACATTATTTATAATAAGAGTAAAAAAAAATAATAATAAATTTTTATAGAAAATAAGGTAATTGAATATTTATTATAATATATTGTGAGTATGTGAGAGTGTGTGATAACTCACTATCACCAAATGTCACAAATTTTCACTTTTCTGTTCTCTTGCAGTATAGCACAGCCTTAAAAGGGAGCAAGCTTGGACTAGCTACCAAAAAAGGCACAAGATACTGCTCATGGCAGTAACAACTTTCACAGGTTTTAGACGCTAGTCTACACCACAGGTGACTCCTCACTTGGATATCACATTCTTTCATATATTTATATTTGCTCGTTTTTTATCAATTTTACATTATGAACTGTTTTGTTTTTTTAATTTACAAAATTAAAGGTATTTTAGAAGAAGGAATTTGAAAATATCAACATTTAAGCCCAGTCAGATTATTTCAATCAGTATGGAACAAACACGATATCAAATCCCATTAAATTTTACATCGGTATGACAAGTTCATCTAAATCGTTAAAGTTGTTTTTGAGAAAATCGTAAACAAGTGCGAAATGCATGGTTCTTCTGGTTCGCCGATTTTGGTGAAAAAGTTGCTGTAACATCTCAGGCATATACATTTTCAGGAAATTAAATTTATGCCTCGTACAACTTATCGTTTTTGAGTTTAACTTGCCACATACACACACTTTTTTGCCAAACTTGGTCATTTGGACACAGGGGACCATAAAATTTGTATTCCTGTTGAAAACTTGAATTAAAAAATTTCACAATCGCAATATTTTCCCTTACTTCTGGGTTGTAAAATAAGTTCATAGCATTTTTCTAAATTTTAATTCGATCCTCTCTCTGTTTATAAAATCATGTTTACTAGGGCAATAATGTTTACATATTCTAAAAAAGTATTAGTTAATTCTTTATCTTTAAGTATTTTGCTGGATCGAAATGCAAGAGAAAAAAAATTCATTTTCGACATTTATTGATTTTTCATTTCCGAGAAGGAAAATCTGCTGCACAGACGGTTAACAAAATTAGCAGTGTGCATGGTGATGACGCCTTAGGAGAAAGCGCCGTCCGTAAGTGGTTTGCTAGGTTCAGAACTAGAAATTTTGACTAGGAAGACGCAAAGTGCTCCGGTCGTCCTTCAACTGTTGATGACCATGTTAAAAAAAATACCTGAAAGATGGCAACATGTAATAGATCAAAATGGATCATAAATAATTGATTGAAAATATTTACAAGAATCTTAAGTTTTATTGAAGTCACCATTAAAAAATACTGCAAACTTATTTTACAACCCAATATATATTTTATAGATAGTTAAGTGAACCCTTATACCAGAAAAGGCTAGGAAGAGAAAAAAAAAAGAAGGTAGATGAGAGAAAGTAAAAAAAATTCAAATATAATCTCTTCAATGACCATATCCTCCTCCACTAACTACTTCATACATACTTTTGTATGGTCATATATTTCCATGCAGATCATGCTAAGTATGGGAGTTCTAGCAATGTTGACCACTATTTCGCGGGTAAGTCTTGAATCATACATATCCCATATTCGCAAAATTCCATCGATTGCTGAGGTTAATACTTTCATAAAAGACAAACCTATGCCAGTTATACACCTAGAAAAAAAAAATTATGAAAAAATCTCTAATGTATTATTTAAAACAGTGGTTCCCAACTAGTGCTCTGCAGACAATGTCCAGAGGGACTGCAAGATGTTATTGGAAATTGTATTAAATTATCTGTATAAAAAATATTTGTGAAGCCTTTGTTTGTAACAAATATAACTATCGCATTGCACATACCCATCAAATAGTGCACAGCAAATAGATACCTGCACTTCCGGACAAAAGTTTAAGACGACCTATGTTTACATCAATAAATTATGAATAACCTCTATAAATACCTAAATAAAATAAAGGTATATTATTATTATTTGTATTTATAAACGAATTTGCTAATTAGGTGTAAGAAAGGTTTGTCAATATCATAAAAAACAAGAAATAATTTTATTAAATGTAATTATTACAGATAATTCTAATGTGATAAAAATAAATAGTAACAAACAATGTGCTTTTTGTGCCAGGAGCTTAATTTACAGTATAGTAATCCCCTAAGGGAATTGAGAAGATAAATTTTATTCTTAGTTTGATTTATTGATTTCTCGACTACCAAAGCTGTAAGAACAGTGAGTGAGCTTCAGGTAATTTTGTTTTGTTTTTTATTAAAGAACAGTTAAAAAGAATAAATTTTCACCTGAATTGCGTAGTGTAGCCCACATAATACACAAAGAAAAAAATTCAAGCACCCAAGTGCCACAAAAAAGTTCAAAGAGATTAATTGATGATAACCAAAGACGGTCTCAAACTTTTGACCGGCATTGTACATTGTAATTCTAAATTTTAGTAATTCACTAAGAAAAATGTATTGCAGATTGTTGCAACTTCTTAGACCCCATATATACTATCTTTGGTTAAGTATAACAAATTATTTCAACTGTGGTCACATACATTAGTTCATTATTTAAACAACGAAAAGTTTCTGTTAGTCAGATGCGTCTTACAATAAGTAGAATGTTATGGAATAGATTCTATATCATTTTAGAAAATATTCGTTTTTTTTGGTTTTTTTTTTTTTGCATTGAAATCTAGAATTGTATTTAACTTTATAGGAGGAGATTTTTAGTATGCTTTGGATTGAAATTAAATATGAGCTTAGTAATTTTCGGAGAGAACTGCAATTTTCTAATTTAGAGGATTCTTACCACTGTACTGATTGGATGAAGGTGTCTGCAAAAAATTTTTGTTGGAAACCATGGTTTTACTATAAATAAAGGCCATGGTTTCCTTATAAATTCACGTCTGGACCCAAAACTAACATCATTCATGAAATTTAGAATTTTATGAATTAACTTTTATGGGATTCCTAGATCACTTAACACTTGATAGAGATTTGTGTTTTGTTTTTGTTTTTTGTTTTTTTTTATTCTTTTGATTATATTTTCAATATAATTTTATATTCCATCCCATCTTCTAGGATAATGCTCAACCCAATATTTGAATGACCGTTGATTTGCCCTTTCCAAATCCAGACTGGTATTGACCAGTTTTTCTCTCAAAAAATTAGAGAAGCTTCTTAAAGGGGACATTGGATAATATCTTGAAGAAGGGTAATACTATGATAATTTCTGCATTAGAAACGATATCAAAAACAATTCCTTTGGTGTTTAAACTAACCCCAAATTTGGTTAAACATCAAAGACTTTATTAAAAACAGTGCAGATGCTTATTATGTACTGAACCACAGTGTATTTATGTGTTGTAATGGTGTCTGCTTAATAAAAAAATAATAAGAACTTATCCGACAAACTTATAGTTTTTTTTTTTTTTTAAGTCATCATTTTATAATATAATATATATTTATATTTATATTTATATATATATATATATATATATATATATATATATATATATATATATATATATATATATATATATATATAGATAGATAGATAGATAGATAGATAGATAGATAGAGAAATAATTATTACCTTAGAAAATTAAAAATAAATTTTAAAAACCCAACTCCAAAAGTAGATATTCTCTTTCTTTTTCTTTCATAAAATCTTTCTCATGACTGTTATAAACACAATAAAAATAAAATTAGCAAAACTGGTCAAGCCTTTTTGCGATCACCAGGAGAAAAGGCGGTTCATTTATATTTATATATATATATATATATATATATATATATATATATATATATATAGAGAGAGAGAGAGAGAGAGAGGGAGAGAGAGAGAGATTATATATCATTTACCCTCCAAAAAGACCGCATAACCGTCATACCCTTTGAAATGCATTTATTTGTTTTTTTATATATTTAACATCACTTTATTCAACTGAGGCTACTCTGACGATGCTGCAGAGGGACTCCTAAATTTTGCCTATCCAGGTTTTATTAGGATAGGGATCTTTAAGGAGTACCTGATATCGCACAGGCTCAGGACCACCTTTTAACATCCCCTCCAAAGGACGGCATAATTAAGGATTCTTTACTCCCATTAAAAAATCCTAGGACCACCAGCGGTTTTGAACCTGTGACCTTTGGCATAGGAGGCTGTTATGCTAGCCATCCTGCTACCGGTGATCCCCTTTAAAATGCGGATGTCAGTTGGAAAGAAATTCCATTACACTGTATGGATACCACAGATATCTCACACCAACCAAATATATAACCCAGAAGATGAATAATTTAAATCAACAACATAAGGCAAGAGTTTGGTATTTGGCCATTTTAATGTTGATATCAACTGCAGATTGTGTTGATTTTAAGTGGTTAAAAGTTATAATCATGTTCTGAAAATTGCAACAAATATGTCTCAAGTTTATGTGATGAATTTCAAACTGAACTAAAAAAATATATTAATGAACACAAAAATTTAAGAGAAAAAATCTTGGATATCAAAATGGAAAACAATGTATTACAACAAAAAGTTGGAAAAAATGGAAAGGTTCTCTTCCATTTAGCATACCAACCTAGTTACAAGACATATCACTGATTAAAAATACTTTTAATGAGAATGGCAACGTGAACTTAAAATAATAAAACAATAATTTGTCAAAAAATCTATTTGTTAAGGAGCTCGAAATTCCTCAAGAAGGGTGTGACCCAAATTATGTTCTTCAGGATTTATGCACAATTTTTTTAGACATAAGAAAATGTGTAAATAAATGAAATATACCATGTAAATAATATAAATCACATAAGGCTGGGCGACTCCCTCCACATCATAAAATAAAACATTCTTATTCCCAAGATGATAATCATAACAATATAGCTTACAGCCCATCGTGGTTAAAAGTTGCGACTGCAGATGCATCAAAGTGTTCAAAATGCCATGCTCTGACAAAACCATCACTCGATCCAGTTATTACGAACGGCTCATCAAATAAAATGCAGGTTATTCTTTTGGCATGAGCACGAGTGATTTCCTGCAAAATGAAAATTATATTAATGCATACAATTAATCAATAAATACTTTAATATACTCTGATAAATACGTGAGGACGGGCCCGATCATAATTTTATGTACACTCCTTGACAAAAGTTTGAGACGACCTATGGTTTACATCAATAAATCATGAATAACCTTTATGAATACCTAAATAAAATATAAGTATCCTATTATTATTTGTATTTATAAACAAATTTCCTAATTAGGTGTAAGAAAGATTGATATTGATATCTGGATTGGCAAAGTTGTAAGAAGTTCACTGTAAAGGTAATTTTATAGGGGGCAAATGGGTAGGGCAACAGGAGGAATAGAGAGGAAGATAGGTGCGGGCATCTCCCCCACTCTCTTTGAATTTTATCAAGCCATAGTGCCCTACCCACTGCTACGATAAACTTCCAGTCCTCCCTATCCCTAACAACACCTACTGTCACCTCCTAGTGGTGCCCCCCGAGGAGTCCGATTCAGGAAAATTCGGTTCCATACTTCTACACCTGGTATTTAGATTTTTGGAGGACTAAGTATTAAGTAGAGGAAGCAGCATGGTCTAGAGGCTAGAGGACAGAGCACAAGTCTACGTTCTCCGGGTCCGGGGTTGAATCCCAGCTATGACAAAATATTATTCATTCTGTTATTTCAGCCGGGGGGCGACTGGGTATGGAGACCATCCTAGGGTAGACCCTGCCTCTATAAAGTGAGTACCCAAAAATGAGGAAAAACCTGTCAGCTGAGTGTGATCTAGGCCTATTCACCTCAATGCATAATTGTTGGCCTATAAATCGTACAAATCTCTACATGTACTGAGCCCAAGACCCTTCATGGGTTGTAGAGGTACAGGTTTTTTTAAAAAGTATAAAGTACATTTAATGCAAAATACTACTGCTACTGAAACTCAGTATAGATAAACTCAGTATACACTGGAAAAGGAAAAGAAGAAAAATACACAATCCTGCTCAAGGACTTTACTTCAATCGGCGAAACATTGAACTACTAAAAATTGAAAAGTAATACAAGATTGGTATTTAATCAAATAATGGTAAAGAAATCAAATATCACTCCTTATCTTATGCAAAGTAGGAGTGAGCATAATCGAATGATCGTCATAATCGGATGATCGGACTTCGATGATTTAAATAATCGAATGATTTCATAATTGAATGATTAATATGCATTTTAAGGGACGATATGCCACAATTTCCGTCTCTATGATGGCTGAGCTGGCTGAGCCTAGGTGCAAATATGCATATAATTTATGTGATGAGCCAAAAAAAAAAAAAAAAAAAAAAGAGGTTATTCGATTATCCGAGCTCCTTGTAATCCCTCAATTATCGTTGAACACTTCACTTCAAATGATCATTCGTTTCTCCAAACCGATTAATCCGATAATCGATTAATTCGAATCATTGAAATAATCGTATGGTCCGATAATCGTCATTCGATTATGCCTACCCCTAATGCAAAGTTACATCTGCCTTTTAACATTGTTTCCGAAATGTTAAATATGACCAATTTTAAGATTGTGATAGAGCAAAAGCAGCCAATAATCAAACATAACTAGCAATGTTATCATTCAGAACATTGAACTTGTCTGCGTTTAGCATGTACGATCAAAGGCCAATGCTTTACAAACATTTTAAGCTAAGGTAATTTAAAATTTTTCCAATGACATCTCATGGACCCGTAAACATCACCTGTGGACCCCCAGGGGTCTGCAGACCACATGCTGGGAACCACTGCTCGACACAATACCAATTTTTTCGGAGTTTGAACAACTTGTGAGGAAAATTCTTTACCAATGTTTTAAACATTAAAATGCACTTGACTTAAAGTTTTTGAAATTTGGGATGGAAAAACTTGGTAAGCTTTTTGTAAAAGTGTATAAAAAATTATGGTTACTTTTAATAAAAAATAAGTTAGATTTGATCTTATTTTTTTATTTTCTTCCTTATTCTAAAAACGGTCATTTCATGTGTTGCCTGTACCACTATAACCCATGGAGGGTCTTGGGCTCAGAACATATAGAGATTCGTTCTATTTCAAGGCCAACGGCAGTGCAATGAGGTGATGAAGCCTTAATCGCGCACAGCCGCCAGGTTTTTCCCCAATTATTTCGGGTACCCACTTTATAGAGGCTGGGTCTGCCCCAGGAGGGTCTCCATACCCTAGGATCGCCCCCCGACTGAATTAACAGAATAAATAATATTCCGCCAAAGCCGGGATTCGAACCCAGGACCCGGAGCACAGCAGACTAGCGTTCTATCCACTAGACCACGCCGCTCCCTATCCCAATGGAAGCACTCTAAAAATATTCTAGAAGGTCACAGGGCCATCTCGTTTTCAGACGTCGTGCAGTTTCTTGTGTTTTCAGTCTTGTATGAGGATTCCAAGTAAGATGTTTGTCAAGGTGCAGTCCTAGATATCAGATCTGTTAAACCAGGACAAGATGAGTGCTATTGAAGAAGACGGTAGGGCAGGATGTCATAGGTTTACAACAAAGGGTAAAAATAATTTGGTGGGATTTGTTGGCATTTATTTTAATTCTCCAGTTCTGGCACCATACCTCATGTGGGATTTGAGAGTTTTAGAGGCAATAGTTGGATCAGTATTAACTGATAACACACAAGTGTCATCAGTATAAGTAGAAAGGAAAGTATTAATATGGGATAGGATTTCAGCTGTATAAACTATTAAAAGAATAGATCCTAGGATACTGCCTCAGGGAACACCAGCAAACTGACTAAAAATGGATGAATAGGAATTATTATGATTTACTTTGAAGGATCTGTCAGTGAGGTAGGACTGGATGATTATGAAGTGTGTAGGTGGGAGAAAATTGCGGAGTTTGTAAAGCAATCCTGGGTGCCAAACTTGGTCAAAGGCCTGTTCCACGTTGAGGAAGGCTCCCACTCAATACGAACCGCACTCCAATGCAGACGAGACAACGTCCACCACTCGACGACATTGCTGGATAGTGGAGTGGGACGTTCTGAATCTAAACTGGTGATCAGGAACTATGGAATTAGTATCTAGGATGGGATACAGGCGTTTCAGTATAAGTTTATCCAAGATTTTGTCCATGATTGGTAAAAGTGAGATGGGATGGTAAGAAAATGGATTTTCTGGTGGTTTCTTAGGTTTGGGTATCATTTTGACAATGGATAATTTCCAGGAAGCAGCAAAGTATGTGGAACAGAGTACGGAATTATATATGGAAGTGTTGGTGATTCTACGAAAAATTATTGGTTATGTAAATTTATTTAAGGTTTATTAGTTTTAAAAATACTAAGTAATGGTTCTGATAAACTTATGCGGTAAGGAGTAGAGTGTGCATGCGCATTACCGAGAATCAGACAGTGTTGTGCTCAAATATCAGAGTCGAGTCGTAAGTGATAACTGAGTGCATACGCTAACTACAGAACTTCCTCTCATTAAGTCACACAGGGTGACCATCAAGTCCCACAGGGGGACAGCAGAGAGACTAATTGTCGGGAAGAAAACAAGTCCCATGGGGAACAGCATATAAGATTACAATTATTATATTTAAGGACTAATAATTTAACATTTTAGTAGTATCAGAACTATTACTTTACTATATTAGAATTGTGGGTATTCATTTTATTATTTTATTTTGCATTATTCTTTTTAATTAAACATTTCTTTTTTTTATACATAATCTGACATCTTTATTTTACCAATATATAACCAACGCTCAATATACTAACATTATTCAACCAAACAGTGAGTGAGATATAGGATAGCTTATCCGCAAAGTATTTTAAATATATGAGAAGTTATAAGATCATGCCCAGGAGTTTTGCAGAATGTTAAACTCTGGATGACGTTAGATACAATAAAACTTAAGATATAAAACTGTTATTTATTGAAAAATATCATTAAAATTGGCTCTCACCCACTCAGCAGGATTAGGAGAGGCTTCCAAATCTGATTTGAAAACAGAACCATCCTCAAAGCCCAAATAAACTTCAAGCTTACTGCACAGAGCTAAGGCAAAAGGGCAACAAGTGAATATATACTGCCACATCAGGTAGCAAGTATCAGTTTTGAAAACTGAAATTAAGAAAAAATAATGATTACTAAGAAAATCTATGAACATTTTTTTTTTTTTGTGTGGCTAACGTTTGATATTTACTTCTCAGCGTTTGATCCATAGATGTCGAAGCTAGATAATTTTCATTAACGCCTATATCTGTAATAAGGCTCTTGTGGTTAGTATAAGTGGCAATAACCTTTCTTGAATATATATCCCAATACCTGATATTTTTTTTTAGATAAAAAAGATTGAAATGATATTGCGTGTATTCTTATATAACTATATAAGTAACGTATATCAGGTTAAGTATATTTTTGGAGTAAGTGGAATATTCTGTTATCATTCCAATGAAAAAGAGGAACACTAATGCCTATAGCCATCTATTGGGTTGTAAAATAAATTAGTAGCATTTCTTACTTTCAATAAAAACTTATAATTCTTGTAAATATTTTTAATCAATTATATGTGACCCGTTTTGATTCATTACATGTTGCTATCTTTCAATTAATTTTTTGAATTTGATCCTCATCAACAGTTGAAGGACGGCTCAAGCGCTTTGTGTCTTTCAAGTCAAAATTTCTGGTTCTCAACCAAGCAAACCACTTGCTTTCTCCTAGGGCATCATAGCTATACACACTTCAAATTTTGTTAACTATGCAGTGGATTTTTCTTTTTGGAAATACAAAATCATTAAATAACGAAAATGAATTTGTTTTCTCTTCCGTTTTGAGCAAGCAAAATACCATATTCAAGATAATACCATTCCTTTGAAACTGATGCATAAAAACACCTTAACTAATCCTTTTACTTTCACTTACTATATATAGTAAGGGGAAGTATTGCGATCGTGAAAATTTTCGAATTCCAGTTTTCAACGGGAATACACGTTTTAGGGTCCCCTGAGTCCAAATAACCAAGTCCCGCAAAAAGGTCTGTGTGTGTGTGGTAACTCCCGGGCGGAAATGATAAGTCCTATGAAACTAAAATTTCATATTTAAGACCACTATACGCCCGAGACGTGACAAAACTTTTTTCATCAAAATGAGCTTACCAGAAGAGGCACTTTATACCATGCATTTTGCACCTTTTTTCGATTTTCTCGAAAATGGTTCCGACGATTTTGATTAAACTCGCTATATCGATGTAAAATTTAATGGGCTTTAATATCATGTAGGTTTTATTTGTATAAAAATGGTCTGACAGGGCTTAAATGCCGATATTTTAAATTTTCTTTCTCTAAAGTACCTTTAATTTTGTATATTCAATAATAATAACTAGATTATCTTGTTAACGCTGATGAAAAACTGGTAAATATATAAATTGAATAAATTCGATACCCAACTAAAGGAGAAAACAGAAAAAATATTTTCTTAATGCAATTTTTCGTTTTTGAACATAAGAGCAGTAATATACATGTATGATATACCTTTGGAAAGCTAAAGATTTTAGAAAAAATATCATCTCATACACAAGCTTTTAAAAGTTAATGGAGAGTGATGAAAAGAAGATAAAACTTACTGATTATTTAAGATAATAATATAATAGATTTTTAATCAAACACATGTTTCTATATAAATTCAATTTGATTAATTCCTTAATAATTTCACGTATTTTTATCTCTAACTGTATTTGAAAATTCTTTCATTGATTTTAAAAATGGAGGTAAGTGAAAGTCGTGTGTTGCCCGCACCAGATTTTTTTAGATATGTAAACATTATTGAATACTTTATTAACAGAGAGAGAATTTTTTTTTATTATTTATTATAGTGATATTTACAACTGTATTAACAAAAAAAATACTTCAAGTAAATGTGAACATTGAAATATGGGAATGATAGGGGTTAGAAGAAACTACCCAGTGGAAGCACTTTAGAGAGAGAGAGAGAGAATTAAATTGAAATAATAAAAATCGCAACAAACTTATTTTACAGCCCAATACTTTAGACTGTGTTAATGAAATTGAGTCCAAAATGGCTGATGGTAAAAGATGGTGACAAGTGCTTAAATCCTCAGACATCTCCAGCACAATCATGTACTTTGAGTGTTTTTTTCCATTTCTGTGAATGTTCCTAGCATGTTTAATATATTTTAAAAGCACTTAAATAAATGTTACTAAAATTTTAGACTTGATAATGGACTTTAAGTCAAATTTGTGAAGAATAGCATGGACTTGTCACGATATTCCCATGAAAGAAAGTTAATTTAATAAATTAATACACTATTGTTGATGAAACAATCTAGAATCAATCTCATAAACTACAGGTTCGAACTGAAAAATTCTTTTAGTGTTGGATAGTCCATTTATCAAGGAAGGCTTTAGGTTATATAACATCATGCTGCAACCGATAGGAGTGAAGAATCAGTAGATTATCTGGAAAAAACGGGGAACACTAACCTCGCATCCCAATGATTCCAAATGATTTACCTTTTAATTTTAAAATAATTCAATTTCCCATTAAGTTATCTTTTGCCGTAACAATTAATAAATCACAGGAGCAAACATTTAAACTTGAAGGAATCAATTTACATCAAGACTGCTTTTCACACGACCAAAAAGTCCGTGTCTTGTCGCATTGTCAAGATCGGGTTGCAGAGAAAACCAGTATGTTCTTCTGCCACAAGAAAACAAAACCAAAAATATCATTTACGCAGAAGTACTTTAAAATATATTCTTTTGAAAACTTCTTAATAGCGATCATAATAACAGAAATTGACGCAGACGACGTCGCGGGCAACAGCTACTAAGTTTATATAATCAAAACCTAAAAATTCTGCAAAACCAGATGGTGTAAACAAAAGCACTTCATTCTTTGTCAGAGCATAGGAAACTAAACTATCAGGACCTATCAATTACTTCCTCAGTTTGACATGGAGTAATTATTAAAAAATCGCATTAAAAAAATATTTTTTCAGTTTTCTCCTTTAGTTGGACATCGAATTCATTCAACTTATATATTTACCTGTTTTTTATCAATGGTAACAAGATGATATGGTTATTTTTATAGAATCTACAAAGTTAGAGGTACTTAAAAAGAAAAAAAAATTAAATATTTAAGCCCTTTCAACCTATTTCAATCAGAATGAAACTTACATAGCGAGTTTAATCATAATCGTTGAGAGCCATTTTTGAGAAAATCATAAAAAGGTGCAAAATGCATGGAATAAAGTGGCTCTTCTGGGTTAGCTGATTGTGAAAAATTTGCTATAACATATCGGGTGTCTATTTGTCTTAAATATGAAGTTTCAGTATCATAGGGGTTTCATAGGAGTGCTATACTGACCATATAGAATAGAAAAAGAAATTTTATTCTGGGACTTTGTCCCTTAAGAATAACATAAAAATTTACAAGTAAAGGTAGCACATCTGGCCAGATAACATTAAATAGACATAATTATGTACATAAGTGGCAGAGGTAGAAAAAGAAATTTATATAAATGTATGTACATACACATCTCTATGTACCAAAGATAAGAAAAAGCGTAAAAAAAAGTAAAGCAAACAAATAGTAAATTGAAAGTAAGAAACAACTAATTTTGAACACTCAAACGAAAAATAATAATAATATATACATGTATATATGAAATAAAATAAAAAATAAATAAAAGGTAAACATAGGATATTCATTCCTTAGAACGATTATAATGAAAAATCTAATTTAAAATTAAAGATTAACAAGCGTCAGTTTGGAATAATAGGTGTTGGAAAAGACGATATTTGAATGTGGATAAGGAAGAAGCATTACGTATACGCTTTAGTTCTGTGGGATGGCATATAAAGGTCGGAATGGCGCGATCTTGTTTCAAGCAAGTGGACTGAGGATTTAAATTGAAGGAGACTGTAGATATAGGATGGATGCTGGGATTTTATAGTTTGGTAGATAAATGACCCAAGGAAGTACTGTCTGCGTATGGAGGGAAGGAGCCACTTCAACTCGGCATATCGGGGGGTCACATGAGACCGTCTCGAGGTACCCAAATCAAATCTTAAAAAACAATTCATGAGACGCTTTAACTTGTTTTCAAGTACCACAGGGAGACCACCGTACACCCCGCAGCAGTAGTCGAAGTGGGGGAAAATGAGAGACAAAACGAGGAGCTTACGCGTGGATTGTGGAAGAAGGTATTTGGAGCGATGAAAAAACTTCAGGGTACTTATAGATCTACGGGAAATTTGGGCTATATGAGGTTTCCAGGATAGGGTTTGGTCTATAGTAATTCCTAAATTTTTGACAGAGGAGCTGAATGTAATGGGGTGATTGTTCAGGAATAAGGTTGGGAAGATGATATTGGATCTGAGAAGAGGTCTGGAGCCAATCAAAATAGCCTGAGTTTTCGTAGCGTTTAAGCTAAGCTTATTCAGGTTTGCCCAGGCACTAAAAGGCACTAATATACAGACGTTTTTGACGGACTTGGTCATTGGGACTTGGGGGACCCTAAAACGTGTATTTTCGTTGAAAACTTGAATTCTAAAATTTTCACGATCGCAATTGTTTCCCTTACTATCTGTTTCATATATAGGTAAGTGAAAGTAAGCATTAGAGATAAAAAGCATACTTAATTGTAGTATCACTGCTTCCAGAGAAGAAACAGTTTTTCGACGGATGAAAACATAAGACTGTTATATAACCAGTGTGACCAACTATCTGGCACGGGTTTGGAGCTCCCGTCAGCAAACTGAGCAGAGTTATGTTGTTTTTATCACTCATGATTAACCATTGGAAGTTGGCAGCAATGCAACGAGTATGATCAAACCTGAAATGAAAAGAAAAAAAAGTTTTTATTACTATCATGGGGCTAAAGTCTCTTAGGAATAAAATAAAAAGACAACTTTTACGACTGGAACAGTATGATCCTGAAATTTAAATACTTATATGATAAAATAAAATAATATTTATTAACTATAAATTCATTTTAATGCAAGCACGCAGAAAGGAGATGGGGCCCTCCTGAACAATAAGGAAAAGATACTTCAGCGATAGGCTTCATCTTCTTTCTCTTCGACCCATTTGCCTTTCAGCGTAGGGGAGCTCCCAGCCATTGGTTCCAACTGTCTCTGTTCCTGGCAAGAGTTTTACCTCTACGCATCCTTATTCGCCCCATGTGGGTGATATAGGAGGTCCTTGGGCGTCATCTAGGTCTTCTTTCTAAGGGCCTTACCTCAATTGGATTCCGGTGGTGGTCCATTCGGCAGATATGCCCGTACCATCCCAATTGCCTCTTGTCTAGGATTCCAGAACAGAGCATACATTAAGGTCTTCCCCACAATTCTTCAGAGAAACTTCATTTCCGAGGCAGTGATGCGACTCTGTAGCCTTTCATTCATAATCCAGCTCTCTGCTCCATAGAGAAGCACTGGTAGAGAGATGGACTTGAACAGGTGTAACTTCACGTTCTGAGCTACTTCTCTTTTTCCGATAACCGTGTTGCAGATATGGTAATAGACGGAATTAGCTTTTAAAATTCTACTAGAGATTTCTGAATCCAATTTCCCAGATCTACTGATCACCGTGCCTAGATATGTGAAATCTGTCACCACCTCCATCAATTCTCCACCACAGGAGGTCTGTACATCTTCTTGAGCTATACCAACTTGAAGAACCTTGCTTTTTCTGGAATTGATTGTCATTCCCTTTCTCTTCAGTTCCTCATTCCACTCCGTCACCGCCTGCTGAAGCTGCTCGGGAGATTCCACTATAAGGGCTATATCGTCAGCAAACCAGAGGAACTGTATAACAACAGGATACAGGTTCCATTGGCCCATGTGCAATCTGGCTGTGCGTCTTTTGCAAATTGAGGCAATCTTATCTATATATACGATAAACAAAAGGGGACTAAGCGAATCGCCCTGTTTTAATCCCTTTTCCATCCCAAACACTTTGGATTCTTGCCATTTAAGCGCACTACACCCTTTTGACTCCTGGTGGACTTTATAGCCCTTAGCAACTTTTGAGGAATGTTCTTTGCCCTTAAGGCTTCCCAAATTTCTTTTCTAGGCACCGAATCGAATGCCACCTTCAAGTCTAAGAACCCCAGATAGACGTTTCGGCCATGATCCTAGGACTTCTCTATCACGTTCCTCAGGGTGAAAATCTGATCCTGAGTTTGTCTGTTGGGTCTAAGTGCACTCTGTTCTTCCTGCAGAATAGGCTCCATCATTGCCTCAACCGGCTCTCAAAAATAGAGGTATACACTTTATAGATCAAGGGAGACAGGCAAATAGATCTGTAGTTTGAGCAATCACTTTGACCTCCTTTCTTGTGGATGTGGACTACAACACTGTAATCCCATTCCTGAGAGATTTTTTCATCTTCCCTAACTCTTTGGAAGAATTTTAGTAATGCCCCTATCAACTCTGGTGCTCCATATTTAAGGAACTCTGGGACTATATTGTCTCGCCCTGCTGCTTTTCCTATCTGCATCTTCGACCTCTTTCTCCTCAATCGGGTAATTTCCTTCATCTTCGATTTTGGATTCCCCATTGAGATGATCGATTTCTTCTTGTTGATTGCCCTCGAACTGTCTTGGGTAGTAGCTACGCCAGATCTCCAAGACCTCTTTCTCCTCAGATACCACCTCTCCTCCTTTTTCATTCTTTATGTTTCTTACTCGTTTGGGATTTTTGCCTCTGAGGATTTTTATTTTCCTTCAAAAGAGTTTAATATTCTCCCTATGGTCATTATCTAGAGACTGGCCAAACTCTTCCCAAGCTTTTCCTTTTGCTTCTCTCACTGCCATCTTAACATTCTCTAACTGCGTTTTCGTACAGATCATAGTTGCGTCTGCTTTTTTTCTGCAGTACCTTTTCCAGAAGTTCTTCTTTTCCCGGATACAACAGGTTACTGAGCCCAGGCCAGGAGAAGGAAATGAGAAAGAGGATGAAGAAGGTTGAGCCACCAGATTTCGAAGAGGTTAAAGATGCAATCCATAAAATGAGAAACCATTAGGCACCAGGGGAGGACGGATTGTCGGCAGAAGTATTTGGTGGAAAAGAGTTGCATAGGACACTTTATGATCTCATCCTCGAGAAATAGAGCAGAGCTTTGATATGTCCTCTTCACAAGAAAAGAGAACAGTTAGAATGTACTAATTATAGAGGAATATCGTTGCTCCCCTCTACTTACAAAGATTTCTCCAATATTCTCTACTAAAGGCTGACCTCGCATATAGAACAAGGAATTGAGCAGTAGCAGACTGGCTTCAGGAGAGGTAAATCTACAGTGAACCAAATTCGTACCCTCAGATTAATCATGGGAAGGATCCATGAACACAAGATGCCTACCCACCACTTGTTCGTGGAGTTCAGGAACGAGTATGACAGTATCATGCGTCCCAAGGTATATGAGGTACTAAGAAAAATGAAGTTTCCCTCCAAGCTGATACACCTCCATAACCTTACCTAGGAACTCAGATCAGAGCAACAAATAATATTTCCACTGAAATAAAGTGAAAGATCACAGCAGCTAGCCGGTGCTATTATGATCTGTTTAAACAGTTCTGCAGCTAGCTCATTAGCAGGAAAACAAAGGACCATCTTTACAAAACTCTCATCAGGCCTGTCCTAACATACACCTCCCAGTCATGGAATCTATTCACCAAGGATAGAAAAAAATCTGCTGATCTTCGAGAGGAAAATCCTTCGAAGTATTTATGGGCCAGTAAGAGATGAGGAAGGTTCGCGAAGAAGAAAAAATAAGGAACTTTATTAACTACTCCAGGATATAGATGTTGTGACCTTTATTAGACTGGGATGCCTTGGATGGACAGGGCATGTCACAAGGATGAGTAACGAAGAAATGCCTAAAAGAAGGCCCAAGCTCTGGTGGATGGATGGTATCGGACAAGACGCACGAGACCTACTTGGAGTTCGAAATTGGAAGGCAAGAGCCAAAAACCGAGCCGAATGGCAGAGGCTCATAGAGGAGGCCAGCACCCACCACAGGTTTGTAGCACCATAAAATAGATAGATAGATTTCGCCAACCTATATGATACCAATTTTATGAAAATAAATTATATTCTGGGACTCTTTAAGAATAAGGACTATTAAATTATAGCAAAATAATATCTAAAACACAAGTAATATATAACAAAATATTACCCACTAAAAATTTCAGAAATAATATATCTTCCGTTATAGGGGTTTTTCGGATACATATCGGTATATTGATGATTTGGATCCGGAATCATTTTTATAGAGTATTTTGGTAAGAATAGTTCTGATTCGATCACAGATGGTGCACTTACAGAACCTATAAGTAAAATGGATAATATCATTTTGAAATTCAAAATAAAATCATACTGTATCTAGGCTAATGGCCTTGTAAGGAAATGATTCGGCCAAGATCACACTCAGAGACCGATTTTGGGGTATTTTTTACTTTCACTTACTATATATAGTATATAGAGAAAGTATTGCGATCGTGAAAATTTTTGAATTCCAGTTTTCAACGGAAATAGACATTTTAGGGTCCCGTGAGTGCAAATAACCAAGTCCCGCAAAAAGTCTGTGTGTGTGTGTGTGTGGTAACTCCCTGGCGGAAACAGTAAGTCCTACGAAACTGAAATTTGTATTTAAGACAAATATACGCCCAAGACGTACAAAACTTTTTTCATCAAAATGAGCTTACCAGAAGAGCCACTTTATACTATGCATTTTGTACCTTTTTTCGATTTTCTCGAAAACTGTTCCGACGATTTTGATTAAACTCGCTATATCAATGTAAAATTTAATGGGCTTTAATATCATGTAGTTTTCATTTTGATTAAAATGGCCTGACAGAGCTTAAATGCCGATATTTTAAATTTTCTTCCCCCAAAGTACCTTTAATTTTGTAGATTCTATAAAAATAACTAAAGGACAAAACAGAAAAAATATTTTTTTAATGCAATTTTTCGTTTTCGAACATAAGAACTGTAATATACATGTATGACACACCGTTGGAAAGCTAAAGATTTTAGGAAAAATATTATCTCATACACAAGTTTTTAAAATAAATAAATAAACCCTTAGAAGTTCTGCAATTTCTCAAATAGCAAATCCACTTTTTTTGCATATTGTCCACTTTCATATCAAGTCCATTATCACACTTTTTAAAGTTAGGTAAGACACCTTAATCTTGAAAAAAATGTAACATATTTTCTTCATTATTAAAAAATCAAATTAAATCAATAAAATTCAACTCTTTATCCGTTATACACACAGTGAATAACCTTCTTAGGGTAGCCCGTGGCTGAGTGGCTAGCGCGCTAGTTTCTCATGCTACAGGTTGCGAGTTCGAATCCCAGTCCCGGCGGGGCTTTTATAAGGATTAATATAATGGGAATTCATTCATATAATTTTTTTCCAGGATATAGAAGGAAATGTTATAGCATGCTTTGTAATGAAATCACATATGAATTTAGCACCTTTTGAAAATAACTGCAATTTTCAAATGCGCTTTTCAATGACTTTTGTGTTCTTTTTGGGGAGCGGTGTGGTCTTGCAGATAGAGCACAATCCTACTATTCCCTGGATCCCAGGGTCGAACCACAGCTGAGACAGAATTATAAATTCTGTTATTTCAGCCGTGGAGCGACCCTGGGGTATGGAGACCCTCCTGGGCCATGATTTTTATATTTATTAAAATCCAAAAAGGTTAAATTTGATTTGGAAACCATTAGTCTATTATAACCAACCAAAATCAAACCTAATTTAACAAAAAATTAATAAACTAAAATTTAAATAAATTTTTTCTTACGTTTCAGTTCATTGATCGATATAATTGTGGAACGCTTAGAAGATTTCCTCCTGGTTTCTTGATCAGACAGAGAATTATCTTTATCATGCATTTTAGGGTGAACGTACTTTGCTTCTGAATAAAAATCTTTTGCTTTATATTTAAATAGCTGATAAAATATGAAATGCATTAGTTAATTTCATGTTGTATTATGGGTAATATAATATAATAGGTAGTCTGGAAAGTAAAAAAAAGTTTCATTTATATTCTTTGACCTATGATAAAAAGTCAATAGTTCTACTAAACTATATTTTTCTTCTTCTATCCAATCCTTACAATAAAAAATCCTTTACGAAATTCTCAAACCTTCGTCACAAATACACTCATCCATAAAGACCGTATAGATTACATAAGCTGCTGATTAGGCCCGAACAAGATACCATTCCTCACATGACAAACTCCATTACCAATATAACCCAGTAGTTTCAATCATTGCTTCTTCTTTATGTCTTGATCATTTTCAGAAGCAACTGAAAAGAATTGGAACACAGGATCTTCTGATTTTAAATATTTTACGGAATGCTGCTAATGGTTAGTTTCCTCTTCAAGTATATTATGACATTATTTAACATTTTTCTTAAATTTACTAGATGTATTCATTTTGATAAGGTACTAAATTTCAATAAACATATTTTTAAAATCTTCTTCTTCTTCTTTTCTTAGCTCTACAACTTATAAAGTGACCAGCTTCCTCTAACAACAACCGCCATGCTTCTCTGTTCTGTACGGCTGTCATCCAGTTTCGGACCTTCAAATACTTTCTAGTGTCTTGAACAACACAATCCGCCCATCGCAGCTTCAGTCTACTAACTCTTAGACGACTATACAAGGCCTCAGTCATATTTCTCTTGGTAGGTATATCATCGAATTAAAAATAAAAAACTTTTGCAAATTTTAATTTAAGTCAAAATCTACTGTTGAACTTTCCGGACAACCCTATATACATATGATCACTTATGGCTGATATTTAAGTTACGTTTGAATAAGAAAAAAAAAATTATGAGTTTGAGTTATGAATGAATAATAATTAAGGTATTTTTGTCATTATTGCCTCGAAGAGGGTTATTCAAAGCATGTAAATAGATTTTTGTTTTTAGCTATAAGTAGACTGATAAATCCGAATAAAGAGTGGTTATTGGGAGTAGTATGTTTCACTGTCTGGGGTTAACTTTTTTGATTAACATATAATAATATGAAAAAATATATACTAAAAAAATCTTTGTAGTTATGTTTTATATAAATATAGCATATGGTGTTATGTAGTAGTTATCCAAGTCCAAAAAAAAAAATAATAATAAAAATAAAAGAATAAATAAATACATTCCATCCAATATAACATATTTATAATAATTGGCATAATAAATAGTATGTGATAGGCTCACTTTACACTAAAACTAGGGCAGTCTTTAGTGAAAAAGATTTTTTTTAAGTACATAATATAATTAAATTACCTTAAATTCCAACATTTTTATAGTCTGATCGAGCCAATGCCTAGTAAGTTCTTCTTTATGTATAACTGGTGCCGATTTAAACCAATATTTGTTGATGGACCTCAAGTGCTTCCTTGATCTGTTTTCAAGAAGTGTGAATATATATCTATTTACTGATATTGGTAAAAGTTGTAACTAAAAAAATTAAATGCAAAAAAAAAAAAAATTAGTTATGTCAAAAAAAAAAAGAAAGAGAATCTATATATATATTTAAAAAAAATATTTAAATTTTAAAATTAATATTTCGCTTCCACATACCTCAGAATGAAATATGTACTAAGGGAAAGTATTGCGATTGTGAAATTTTTTAAATTTGAGTTTTCAACAGGAAGATATATTTTAGGGTCTCCTAAGTACAATTAACTAAATCATGCAAAATGTTCTGTGTTTGTGGAAGTGATGTGTATTTACAATAAGTTAACTGTAAAACTAAAATTGTTAAGAAAATTGAATTACATATTATTAGTACTTTAAAGGAAGAAAATTCAAAAAATTTAAATCCTGTCAGAGTATTTCAATCAGAATGAAACTTATATTGAAGTCCATTAAACTGTACGTTAATATAGCAAGTTTAATCAAAATCGTTAAAGCCGTTTTTGAGAAAATCATAAAAAAGTGCAAAATACAAGGTATAAAGTAGATCTTTTGCTAGGCCGATTTTGATAAAATGTTGCTGTAACATTTCAGACATAAAATATGAAAATATGAAATTTCAGTTTCATACGACTTATTCTTTTCGAGCTAGAATTACCACACACACTTTTTTGTGGGCCTTGGTCATTTGGACTCAGGGGACCCTAAAATGTATATCTCTGTAGAAAACTGGAATTTGAAGATGATCACAAACGCAATACTTTCCCTTACTATATATTTCATATGTAAGTAAGTGTAAGTAAAAAATGATCACTTAAGTTCTTTTTTTCGAACACCAGTGATATGATATAATTAAATATATGCTTATGTAGTGCAGTGAGTCACCAAAAGCTTCTGGAAATATTTTAATAAATACATTGAGACTGTAATAACTACTGAAGGCTTAATTTTGAATTATATTAAAATATAGTCAGCATTTTGCATATCTCTTAATCCAATCAGTGCAATAGCAAGGACCCCCCAAATCCTAAATATTGGCCATATATATTTTGATTTTTCAGTGGGTGATACGGTGTAGTATCATGTATATTTCATGCTAAATACCTCTACCAAAACTCTGTATTCTAGAAATGGCCTAGTTGGGGAAATGAAAATGGAGAAAGAAGAACCAGACTCTATGAGTTTACTTCAATCCATGAAACATAGAATAATTAAAATTTAATGTTGAGCCTGGCAGATGGTCCTCGGATTTTTTAATAATAGGCTTACCGACTCCAAAGGTTTGATGCCGATACCACCAAACTTCGCCTACACAAACTCGTCCAATGTTCACCGTTCAAGCCCAAGCCCCCAAGATTAGCCTTAATCCTCCCATCGACGCTTCGGCCTACCTTTCGGATGCCTACCTGTCAGATCAGCAAATAACACCTTTCTCTGAATCCGTTCCTCACCAAACCCAACAACTTTACTTGCCCATTTGAGTTTCCGCGATGCTATAAACTCAATTACATTCACAGGGTACAAGCTTCGCAATTCCGAGTCGTACAACCTTCTAAACCCCTCAGTGGCCTCATCTCTCATCGGACCAAATATTTTACGCAGTACCTTATTTTTGAAAACCTTAAGCCGTTGTTCATCTTTCAAAGTAAGCGGCCACATTTCACATCCGTAAAAAACCGTCGGAAGAATAATAGTTTTATAGGATTTTTTAATGGGAGTGAAAAATCCTTCATTATGCCATCATTCAGAGAGAACGTAAAATGGTGATCCGGGGCCTCTGCTAAATCAGGTACTCCTTAAATATCCCCATCCTATAAAACCTGGATAAGCAAAATTTAGGACTTCCACTATAATATTTCAAAATCATACAAGACAAGTATTTATTCAAATACCCATAAATAAATCAAATATTGTTCATTATCTTCTGTGATCTTACATCTGTCCTTTAAGCTCATTATTTTCAAAATGTTAGAAAATTACCAAGTATATGATTAGTAGCTGAAACGGTGACGATCTTGATATATCAGGACATACTTTTGAACATGTAGAGAAATTTAAGTATTTAGGTTCAATGATAACAAGAAAAAATGAAATCCAGGAGGAAATAAAGTCCTGCTAAAGGTGGGAAATGCCTGTTATTATTCAGTTGCGAAATTACTTAGCTCTCGGCTTCTGTCTAAAAACTTAAAGGTTTGAATTCATAAAACTATTATTCTCCCGACAGTCCTTTACGGTTGGGAAACGTGGCCGCTTACTTTGAAGGATGAACAACGTCTTAAGGTTTTCGAGAATAAGGTACTGCATAAAATATTTGGTCCAAAGAGAGATGAGGCCACTAGGGAGTTTAGAAGATTAAACAATGCGGAATTGCGGAGCTTGTACCCTGTGAATATAGTTGATGAGACTCAAGTGGGCATGTAAAGTTATTGGGCTCAGTGAGAAACGGATTCCAAGAAAGTTGGTATTTGCTGAACTAACTGCTAGGTGTTCAAGAGGTAATCTGAAGCGTCGATGGGAGGATTGTGTTAAGGCTGATCTCGGGGACTAGGGCTTGAATGGTGATCATTGGACGAGTCTATGTAGGCAGTATTTGGTGATATCGGCATCCAATCTTCAGATTCGGTAAGCTTATTATTAGTATTATTATTGGAAAATTACCAATTTTAGGGTTGTGACCATAAGGCATTATATCACTTAGAATATAAAACTTGTACATCCGTGTAGAGCATGTGATTCTTATTAAAAGCCAAGGTTTCACAAATATTTTGCATCATTTAAAATTATTTCTAAATGACCCATCACAGACCCTATAGGCACCGTCTACGGACTCCCACTAGTAGAGAACCACTGGCATAGCATACTATTTTTTTTTAATAAAGAATAAAAATACAACCATGTCAATAACCGGAGCACCAATGTCACTTAGGTTCTCCGGTTTAAGTATCCCGGATATATTTAATAGTTCTTTAAAGTCTCTTTCCCACTCTTCAAGCTTATCTTGGTAATCATATAAAACCGATGAACTGTTTTTAGACACAGTGCTCATAACAGCTGAAAAATTAAACATAATTATAATATATTCAAAACTATTGAATACATCACAAACAGTATTAGATAATATCGATATTGGTTTATGGTCAAGGGATGAGATGATAATAGGAAGAAATTATATTTTATTTATGTTTTCACTACAATTTCATTATTATTTAGTTAATTACTTCCAAATTTTAATATTTTTTATTTGTATATAAGAAGGAGCGGCATGGTCTGTCTAGTGGATAGAGCGCTAGTCCACTGTGTTCCAGGTCCTGGGTTTAGATCCCGGTTGTGACAAAATATTATTTATTTTGTTATTTCAGCCATGAGGCAAACCTATGGTAAGGAAACCCTCCTGGGAAACACCCAGCCCCTGTAAAGTGGGTACCCAACAATGAGAAAAAAACCTGGCAGCTGAATGTGATCTCGGTCGAATCAACTCATTACAGTACGAATCTCTATATGTACTGAGCCCAAGACCCTTCATGGGTTGTAGAAGTACAGATTATATAAGAGCAAATTTTTATGTTTGTAAATAAATTATAAATTTTAATTGTTAGCTGTATCTTAACCTAATGTTAATTATAAATTTGTAACTTAGTTAATTTAGTGCAATATTTATTCACTATAATTATTGTTATTAATTACTATCATTGTTACTACTTTATATTATTATTACTTTAATTATTATAATTACTTCACAGTATCATTATTCCTTTGTATTTTTTTTGTTGTTGTCACGAAACGGCCTTTAAGACCACGCGAATATCATTGATTTTTTTGGTTCTTCGTTTTAACCTTTCCCTTCTGCCAGTAACTTCTCTTCATTTCTGCGTGTTTTTGCTTCCTTTCCTCCGACCACGCAGCACCTTTCTGTTTTTCTTTATTTCCCATAAGAACCCTGATCTCTTTCAATTTCTTTGCATATTGCTCTCTGTCCAGGAAGTGCTTGTCAGTTATTTTTAATTTTTCCTTCTCCTCTCTCATTTACCTTATGTATCCTCCTACGCTCTTGTATTCCCGGATTCGGTCAAATATCCTCTTGTTCAGTCTCCCTTGGTCCATTCTTACCATGTGCCCAAAGAATCTTAGTCTCATCTCGGTTTCCAGGTCTTTTATCCCCTTGTAGATTTCCTGGTTAGGTCTCAACTTACAGTCTTCCTGTGTTTTTTTGGGCCCATAGATTCTCCTCAGGATCCTTCTCTCTATTTTCAGTAATTTTTCTAGGCTGGGGAGACATGATGTTTCCATCCCGTACAAAATTACTGGTTTTATCACCGTATTGTAGTGCCTGATTTTTGCGTTAGAGGATAGGCTCTTCTAATTGAAAATATTGCCTGTTAAATAGCTTAACCTTTCTAACTTTGTAATTCTCACTTTCATGCTTTCCTTCTCCAGACCATTATTGCTTATTGTTTCTCCCAGATATATAAATTTATTTGTAACTTTTACTTGCCCATATTTCGTCTCTATTATTTTTTTGCCGTAGTTTTTCTCTGTTGTCATTAACTCCGTCTTTTCGTAGGAAATTTGTAGACCTGCTTTTTCTGCTATTTCTTTTAGGGTATTTACTTGCCTAACTGCCTCTTCTTCCGTTTTCCGCCAGGATGGCTAGATTGTCTGTAAAGGCCAGGCAACTCACTTTTATGAGTTTTTTCTTGGTTCCTACCACGGCTCCTGCAATATTTATCCAGTTCTATATTAAATAGTACTGGTGACAAACTGTCTCCTTGTCTTAGTCCTGTTTTTATATGGAAGGTTCTGCTGATCAGTCCCTGGAATTTAACTTTTGATTTTGTATTTGTAAGTGTTAATTTTATTAGGTTTATTGTTTTTTGGTCCACCCCATATTCTCTCAGTACTCCCAGCAAGATTTCTCTGTCCATCCAGTCATAGGCCTTCTTGAAGTCGACGAAGGAGATGTAGAGGTTTTTGGGCCTCACCATGTAATATTTTATCAGTAATTTAAGGCTTAGGATCTGTTCTTGGCAAGATCTTCCCTTCCTAAATCCTCCCTGTCCCCGATTTTCGAGTCTATTTGTGGTTCTAGTCTGTTTAGTAGAGCTTTTGAGAAAATTTTGTAAGTGACTGGTAATAGTGAGATTCCTCTATAGTTGTTTACCTCTGTTTTTGGCCCCTTTTCATGTAGTGGGTGTATTAGTGCGGTTTGCCAGTCCTGTGGTATTTCCTCATTAATCCAGACGTCCAGGAATAGCTCAGTGACTTTTTTTCTGAAGTCTTCATTTGTTATTTTCCAAATCTCTGCCAGAACACCATCTTCACCAGAGGTCTTGTTGTTTTTAAGCGCCACTATTATTTCGTCTATTACTTTGTATTATTATCATCATATTGTAATTTTTTAAATTGTTTAATAAGCTTTGCCAGCAAAATCCAAAAATAAATAAGCACAAATCAGTCTAGTAAACAATTTTTTAGCATTTCCAACGTCTTGGATCAAACATGTGAGCTATCTTCAGGGCTGGAAACAATCAGAAACATAAGAGATACAGAACATTTTCTTTCACAGGTGTATGAGTATATGACTAATAAATAAAGTTAGAGTTGAAAAAAAGTTTTAAGATTTATACTGTTTCGCTCGGAAACATGTTTTCAATTAAATAATATAACAATATAAAATTTTCATGAACAATCATCTAAGTTTGTGATTTAATACCCCTATGTTACCTTTCACTACTAAAATATTTTGCTCTCCAACAGTCCATTACACATCTTTGCTGAGCAAGAAAATATGCTGAGCCTGAATCCAGCGAAAACAAAGGCAATGCTTATTGGCTCTAAACCTTCCCTCCATCCACTTCTTTACTACCCATTACTCTTTCTTAATAAAACTCCTATCCAATTCCAAAACTCCATAAAAATCTAGGAGTTGCGTTTGATCAAAACTTGACATGGAGTGACCATATTTCCCAAATTACCATAAAATCCATCTCTGTCCTCAAACAGAGCTTACCTGTACGTGACTCTTTTCCTAGAAGTACCCATCATCTCTTAGTATCTTCTCTCATTCTCTTCCACTTTGACTATGGGGGACCTAGTATATGGAAGACTCATTGGTAAAAACGAGAGGAAGCTAAAAAGATTACTGAATAGGTTAAGATTTATGTATGGCCTCTCTAGACAGTCACACTTCTCTTACTGATATTATAGTCAAAGGTGGCTCTATCACGAACCCCAAATAAAATACCTACTTGGTATCTTCTAATTACAGTCCTTCTGAACCAGAAAACCCTCTTATATCTTTGACCTCCTTACTCCGCGCTCTTCCGTGCACACCCTAAATATAAGATCCCAACTTATTGATCTATACCTACCCTCCCAAGGAACAGCATCCTATGAAAAGCACTTCGTCATTCGTACTACCATACTTAGGAACTCTTTACCCATCTCCTTCTGAAAAGTGCCATCACTAACCATATGAAAACATCAATTATTTAACCACCTCCTCAAAAATCGATTTTCCGCACATATGTGATAAATCTATACTTTGATAATAATTAACTAAACTCATATAATGTTGTTATCTGTTTTTTTGTAAATTGTATTCATATTAACCTTATATATTTAAATTGACTAAATAATTATATGCGAAAGATCTATGGGCCCGTAAAATTAGGTGAAGCATGGAGACGACACACTAACCAAGAACTTTACAACCTCCTCAACAGCCCAGATGTTGTCAAGGTTGCCAAGGTTGGGAGATTCAGGTGGGCAGGCCATGTAGCAAGAATGGAGGATATGTTGATCCCCAAGAAGATCCTCTCCGAAGAAATTCATGGCGGAAGAAGAGTGGGGAGGCCTAACCTGAGGTGGATGGATGCTGTCACAGAAGATGCTAAGACCTTACTCAGCGTCAGGGACTGGAGAAATGATGCGCAAGATATAGCCAACTGGCGGAGGCTACTGGAGGCGGCCCAGACTCAGTAACGAGTTGCAGCCCCAGATGATGATGATGATGATGATGATGATGATGATGAAATAATTATATATCAAATGAAGCCAGACAAAGTTGACTTTTTCTGTTCACTGTATATTATTCTCAGGGAATGAAATGTCCCAGAATTAAAATTATTTTTCATTTCATTTCATTGATTTTAGTATAAATAAAAAATATTTACCTATAAAATTATTTTTGTTCTTTTCTCACTTAGTTGATCTTAAAATTCATTGAGCTTTTATATTTAGCTGATTTCTATCAGTGCTAATAAGATTATATGGTATAATTGTTTGTTATGTACACAACTAAAATGACTGTTATGGTCATGTTTAAACTCATAAAATGAATGAATGAATTATTTCTAACAAGGAGAGGATCCCAAATGTTTTTCACCGATTTTGATTAATTTTTTAAAGGTAAATCTAGACATTAATCTATTAGACTGCAAAATATTAGGGACCAATGCTCTCCAGAAGTGGTGTAAAAAAATCAGAAAGTTTGCGCACAGAAAACACATTTTATTTAATTTCTCTGGTTCTTGTGAAGGTAGAAAAATAAGTTTGGCTTCAAAATTACCCAATTTTAAAGCGGAATGATTAAAAAAATAAGACATTAAAATATTTAAGTTTTATGCTTATTAATAGCAATAAAAATATAAATAATCTTGTCAAAACAGTACTTTTTATAAGGTTTCTTAAAAGCTCACACCTAAAAAAGAATCTTAATCTAAGCACATTTTTTAAGAAATCTGATTAAAAGTACTGTTTTGACTAGATTATTTATATTGTTAGGGTTATTACCAAGCATAAAACTTAAATATTTCAATGGCTTATTTTATTTTATTTTTATATTTGAAACGGGATAATTTTGACACCAAAATTATTTTTCTACCTTAACAAGAACCATATTTGTTAAATAAAGTGTGTTTTTCATGAGTAAACTTTCTGATTTTTTTACGTGACTCCTGAGGAACATTGACCCCTAATATTTTGAGAATCTGATGGTTTTTATGTCTAGTTTTACCTTGTTATGATTGTGTGTATGATGTCAATGTTTATGATCTCATTAAATAAATATTAAAAAAAAAAAAAGTTTTACCTTACAACATTTCATCAAAATCGGTGAGACACATTTGGGATCCTCTCCTTGTTAGAAATAATTCAGTCTTTACTAAAATGTCAACACGCAATATTCCTATAATTTTGTTTTATGAGTTTAAACCTGGCCACAGAAGGTCCAGACTGCCAGAAACATCAATCAAGTCTGACAAGGATTAATTAAGCATTAAGGGAAGGACAGCATTAATGGAGTGAACTGTTCAACTGTGATCCAAAAAAATTTGGGATGGAGACTTCAGCCTTAAAGACAAAGAAAATCATGCAAGAACTTTCTCTCTTCATGAAAATATTCTGCGGGCTTTCGTGAAAAAAAAAAAACCAGAACAACTATTCGAGAACTTGCAGAAAAACTTAACCTTAGCTAATTGACCCTCGACGACCACCTCAAGGCAATTGAAAAGGTAAAAAGCTTGAAAGTTGTCAAAGTTAAAACCAGCCTAATGAAATGTGTCTAAAGTTCTTTACTGAAACAAATACAACCCTTTTCTGTCCAGAATTGTTACTTTTGATGAAAAGTGGATACTTCATGATAATAGTAAACATTCTAGGTAGAGGTTTGACAAAAGAGAAGCAGCACATCTTCCAAAACCCCAAACTCTACAATAAAACATGATGATCACTATCTAGTGGGCTTCATTCGGTACACCACAGCTTCTTAAATCCTAAAGAAACCATCAATACCAAATGGTAGAATCATAAATTGGCAATAATTAAGCCATCTTCAGTCTAATGAAAGGGGTAAATTTAGTAGCATGACAACGTCCACGTAACGTCACAATAACTTCCAGAGCATGGATATGAAACTAAGCTACATCTGCCCTACCCTCTGGGCCACTCGCCTAAGGATTTTTTTAGACACCAAGACCTCTATTAGATAGATAACAATTTTTTTTTTTCTTTTTTAAGCATTACAACAAAAATATAACAATCTTACAATTTAAAAAAAAAAACATTAAGAGAACTATGGTCTTTTAGACCGTCTAGTCTCGAGCCGACCTGTTCAATTTTACAAATTATAAAATAGTAACAATATATGTAAAACAAATCTCACTCAATCTCAATCTCACTATTTCTTTTCCAGGCTCAAAAACAACAAAGAAATAACAATAAATAATTACAAGTTTTGAATTCTTTATAAGTTTCTATCAATAAGGCCATGTTAGTTTACAATAATTATACACAGCCATCCTGTTTTGGCCGTTAAGACAGTTTATTACTTTATCAATGTTAAAATAATTCTTTCCTAAGCACCTTATTTTAACTTCACACAAAATGGGGCATATAGCAAGGAAATGACGCGTTTTTGGAATTTATCAATTCTATTTGGGAAATTCTATTTCAAGTTGGAAAAGTTGCCTACACATAGGCAAATAGTAGTGGAGATTATTTTGATTAAATAAAACAGTTGTAAATCTTTCTTTATTCTTTTTAAATCTGTATTATTTTTGGGCTACCCAATATTATCATGATTAATCAAGATATTATTTTACTGTATCTAATAGATTAATAATATTCTCATAGCCATTATTATCGCTCTTTCATTGTCATATTAATATTTTTTATCTGTTGTTTTACCACTTATAGTTATGCCATTTACTCTTATATACGTTTGAAAAAAAAATTGTCTGAATCTCTTTTGTTTCAAATATTTTCCGGCCCTGATGATGGCTCAGATGCTAGAGCCGAAATTCCGGGCAACATTAAAAAATTGTTTTCTTGACTGATTCCTTTTTATTTCCCCCTATTAAATATGCTTATTGCAACAGCAGAACGAGAATATAAAACTGGTTTGACTCCTATAATGCCAATATAGCATAATATCTTATCTTAAATAAATTAATTCTTTATTATCCAAGCACAAGTCCCTTTAGATTAACATTAACATAAAATATAAAATGGGCTTTAGGGTCTTAGAGTAATTAAATAAATATAAAAATGTTAACTAAAACTAATAGAAAACAGATATATGCAAATAAGTAGAAAATAAAATAAAATAGAGTCTTATTTACAATTCTGTTATGACAGAGTGGTCATGAGATGGATAAAAAAAGCGGGATTTGAAGGTAGGAAGAGAGTTGGAGTGATGTATAGAAAGAGGAATAGAATTCCACAAGACTGAAGATTGTATAAGAAACAATCTGTCGAAATGTGCAGTTTGGTGGGCCGTAGTGTATATTTGAGTAAAATGTACAGAGGATTAGAATTGTAGAATGTCTAAAATGTAAGACGGACGGCGGGATTAGATAATTTGGTAAAGGAATGATGCAAGGAAATGCGATGATTGGAAGTGTATAGCCACCTCAACTAGCCATAAAATTTGGAGAAAGTGATTATTTACAAATCATCTTAATGATTTGTAAATAAAAACAGCTGTAAATAATAACACAATGTTTAATTATTTCCAAATAACTATATTGTAGTATAACAGTTTATATAACTAGCTAATATGAAAAGCATTAAATTAATTAAGCAATAAAGGAATATGGCCTAATTAATTTCAAAATGCTACATCTCTGGTATTTTTTGACCGATTTCAATGATTCTTTTTTTTTTTTTTTTGTTTTATAGGAAATTTAATTCTCTATTGAATTACATTACAACTAAAAAAGCTAAAAGGCGGTTACTGGCAATAGATCCAGACTGTACTGGAAGGATACTGGAAAGCAGCTTCACTTCAAGATGTTTTAGAAGGACCCTGCAAAGAAAGAAGTTGTACACTACTCTCAATGGATAGGATAACTCTGAGGAGAGTGACAGACCGTATACAGGACACTCCATAGTATGGGGTTGGTGGCCGCCTCACCGACTTGCAGATTCTGCAAGAAGGAAGACGAAACTGCATATCATTGATATGCAGTTGTCCCGAGATTGCTAGGATATGGTTTTACCATTTTGGCAGCAACCATATTATAGGTCCTAAGTTGTGTGAACCGATTAACCCCTACAGTTAGGTCAGATTCACCAAGGCAATAGACCTGTATTAACAGGAGAAAGGATGGCGCACAATAGGACTAATAAGAGACAGTAGGGCATAGGATAAGCTGGAAGAAAAAAAAGAAGCTAATATAGCAGTATGTATTTCTGAGTTAGTAAAACCACAAAAAAAAGTAATATAAATGACATACACGCCATATTCATAACATTTTCCACAGTTTTCGTTTCAAGATTCTCAAGACTTTTTTGGCTGCTGACATGACTTGAATCTTGACTTGGGTTCAATTCAGATTTACTATCATGAAACAATAAATCTATAGGATCTTCCTCATTCATCATACTAGTGTAAAAATTGTAATCGTTAAATTTTCTTTCAATAGCTGGAACACAGATAAACTTAGTAAAAATTTTACAGCAAATTATTATAATTATGATAATATATATTATAATAAGTGATAAGTAAAATACAAGATGAAGTACAAGTCAAAGGTTCTGAATAGGTGGAAGGTATAAGGAATAAATATATGGTATGGATCACATATGATGAGTAAATAATGCATAGGAAACCTTGATATTAGGTAATTTAAATAATGTGTAATATTAATATTCTTGTATGAACTATTTTATTCAAATAAGGAATAGGGTTATATGAGGGCTGTCCAGAAAGTAACAGATGTTTTGGCCTATTGTGGCGATGGGTGGGGATAGAACTCCTATATTGGAGTCTGAAAGTTCCTACATTCAGTGCGTACCCAGCTGTTGTAGTGTGAGAACTATGAGTTCCTTATTTAGCTTTCTGTTAGTTGTCAAAATGTGCATTGCAATAGAAAATCCCGCCACTTGTGAAGTGTAGTCTGTGATGTTTATGGGTAGGGATATTTTTTCACGACAACGCATGTCCACACACTGCCAATCGTACCCGGGCATTCTTGAATGGTTTTGGAGAGAACATCCACCATACCGCCCAGATTTGGCACCAAGCTATTACCACCTCTTCCCAGTTTCAAAAAATGGCTCCGTAAACAGCGTTCTGATACTGATGCTAAACTGTATACCGGTGTAAATCAGTGCTTGAAATCGCAGAGAGCAGATTTATAGAGAGAGGGTATTGAAAAACGTCTGCCACGGTTTGATAAATTGTAATGTATTGAGGATACTGAGGGGAGTTCATTATTAAATAATTATAATACTAAACAATTAAATATTAAGAAGCCTTTGTCGGATAAACATCAAAAGGCATTTCCCAAATCCCCTTGGATTGTCCGTAGGCTTAGGCTGCCCCCCACGGTGCGCCTGGTATCTATACAAGGGTGGACAAAGGCTGTACTTTCCATATCAGTCCCACCCGAGGTGACGACGATGGGGAGAAGATTCGAAAGAGTCAGTCAAGTTTTATCCTTAAGAAGAGTGAGTCAGGTTCCATCTACAAGAAGAGGAGGAGGCCGTCGGGGTTCTGAGAGCAGCTGGAGGATGAAGCAGAGAATGGACGTCTTAAGATGATTCCACCTTCGCCAGCCGACAGTGTTTTAAAGGTATCTTGTTATTTGTAATATTGTATGGCAAATGTAGTAGTGAAAATGTACCTCAGTATTCTCAATCAGAGTTCTAGGCAATGTGTTAATATGATGGATATGTGTAAATTAATAATTATAGTAATGTAATAATTGAATCTTGTTTACTTTAATCTTACCCTGCATGCCACCTATTGGATTGGTAAACACGATACCTTTGGAAAGGAGATCCAATGGTATCATTAAGTATAGTTTATATATTGACTAAATATAGTAAGCTAGTTTTTGAAGCTACCGCTGCCTTAGAAAAGCAGCCGGGCAAAAACATAGCAAAATGTCTCAATTAGAATGGTGATTATGTAGAAAAATAGCTTAAGAGTGTACCTTTCAAATGTATATAATAAACTTTGAGTTTTTCAATTTGTGAATTGTTTATTTCAAAACGTCTGTTACTTTCTGAACAGCCCTCATTAAATTATCTTACCTGCTGGGTCATATTTAAAATTACGATCAAGGTACTTCACTGCTTTGAAATAAAAACTGTATGTAATAGCACTCCCTGATATAGTCAGCAAAACTGGTAATAAAAAATAAAAAACAATGAAATAAAAACTGAAATATGTAAAAAAAAAAATTTTAAATAAATAAATATCAATTACTTAACATGACACGAACTTGCTCCTTTTCTTGTAAATCGGTAAACCAAGATAAACTATTGGTCTTGGCTTCAGCTAATGGAATATTAGTCAAGCACCGATCGTTGTCTAAAGGAGTCATGTCATATTTTGAAAAAGTAAATCTATAATAAATAATAAAAAATGTAAATTATCTATACCACTATTTAATTCACAGTAATCTTATAAATATTAATAATAAAAAGTAGATAAACTAAATAATTTTGAGGATAAAAAATTCTGAAAAACCTCCTTTTTTTTTTTTTTTTTAATTTATTGGATTTTACAAGCGTACAACAGAATACAACCAGTAAATTTGAGTAAAATATAAAAAGGCATGAAACACATGTAGAGAAGCTTCCCATTGGAAGCACTCAACAAATATTCTAAACTAGAGGGTCTCAGGGCCATCTCCTTTTCAGATGTCTTGCATTAAGGAGCATTGAGGATTTTATGATGGTTTTTGGATTGTAAGGGATTTGGATACGGAAGAATCTCCATAATTCCATATAGGTAGTATGATAGTCATATAGACGAGCCTTTTGTAGTTAAGTGGAAGATTAGAATGTTTGTCTAGTATGTGTTGGAGTAGCCCAAACGTCGAGAAGTTTCTTGTATGAAGGTTCCAAGTAAGGCATTTGTCTAGGTGGAATCCTAGATATCGGATCTGTTTAACAGGAAATAAATGAAAGTTATTGAAGGAGACTGCAGGGCAGGATGTCATGAAAAACCTCCTAAGAACGAATTATTTTTTTAAGAGGGTTCACCTGTGGGGCAGAGGCTAATATAATAGCCTTCTATGCCAAAGGTCATGGGTTCGAACCTAGCAGATGGATCTAGGATTTTTTTTTAAGGATTAAAAAATCCTAGGTCATGAAGTCCTTCAGAGGGACATAAAACAGCCTGTGCAATGTCAGCTCTAATTAGACCCGGATAGGCAAAATTTAGGACTCCCAGTGTAGGATAGTGAGTTAGATGTATGATGTTCCTCCTTTGAAAATGTAAGATTTTATAAAAATAAATATGTAACAGTCATAGAAATTATTAGAAACTGACGAAACAACTCATAAACTTTAGATTTGTTTTATTTAATAATTTTTGCTTTAGGATTATTTCCAGATGTTTTTGTGAGAAATAAATAATAGATCAAGCAAAGAATTAAGTGAAAGTTATGGATACTAACCATGATAGCTTTATTTCATGATGTATTTATAAAATGTTGCACTATCACTTTCTGATGGTTTTAAGTCACTAATGGTTATAAGTCTGTTATTTCAGCCGGGGGCGATCCTGGGGTATGGAGACCCTCCTGGGGCACACCCAGCCTCAATCAAGTGGGTACCCAATAATGGGGAATAACCTGGCGGCTGAGCGTAATCTCGGCCAAATCACCTCATTGCACGGCCGTTCGCCAAAAAACAGTACGAATCTCTACATGTACTGAGCCCAAAATTCTTCATGGGTTGTGGTACAGGTTTTTTTCTTTTTTTTTTTTTTCTATAAGCCACTAACAACCATGGGTTCACCTGTGGTGTTGTGGCTAGCAAAATAGCCTTCTATGGCCAAGGCTGCAAGTTCAAAACCGACAGATGGCGCTAGAATTTTTTAAAGAGAGTAAATAATCCTTGGTTATGCAGTCCAAAATTTAGTGCTACCACTGCAGCATCATCCAATTACCCACAGTAGCATAAATTGACATTAAATGAATAGACAAAATGAAATTAATAAGAGTAGTTTAAACAACAATTCAAAAAATGATAGAAGACTAGTTGACAGTGAAACAAATTATTGGAGAAGTTGAGAGTGCGGTTATAGAAGAAATCACATTTAAATAAACTTATTTTAATTGTGTGCCGAAGTTTATGTCGAAGCCAAAGCTAAGAGAAAACAAGATATCTAGTTTTAAAAATAATACAAAACATTAAAAAGAGAAATCAACTATGAGGCCAATCAACACTAAAAAAGAACTATTAGCATGAAAAAATAACAGAAACAGAAAGCATATATATAAATACATTATATAATTTTTAATAAACTAAAAATTTCATGTTTTAAAATATTCTTTAAAAAATATTTAAAGTTACAGTTATTAATGTTTTGATTTTATGACTTAATGACTATATTATAAATCATTAATAACTTAAGATGTTAATGTTTATGTAGCTTATGTGTTATAAAATTAAAAAAACCTGTATCCTACGATTCATGAAGGGTCTTGAGTTCAATACTTTTTTTTTGTTTTCACTCCTATTTTGGCTGTGAATATTTGGTAATTAAATTAAAAAATTTAATATTGAATTGTTTTTAATTGTAATTAAAGTTACTTAACTAATTATTATTATTAAATTGAGCTCTTTTTAAAATTTAAGAATAATATTATGTAGAAATGAACATCATAAAATTGTTAATGTCCTAATAACATTTTTTTTTTTTTAAATGTGGCATTAGTATTTCTACCTGACTTGGGAAAACGATAGGCCATAGATATGTATATATATAATCTACTGCTTTTCTCAGTCAGGAAGAAATTGAGTTTGCAGACGGACGGGCAGATTGATAAAGTATAGAACGTAAAGAAATAATTTACACATAATTAATTTTTAATCATCTATGCATATTTAGACACTGGTAACTTTTTTCATTTAAACTAATATACCTCATAAAGGTTACATAACACTAAATATTCGCCACTAAATTTCAGCTGAAGAAAGTGTCATACAAATTTTAATTCGAACAACACCAACAGAAATAGAACGTCAATAAAGCCCCAACACTTAATACATGTAGCGAAACTTGACTGTTTGTTTGTTTATTCGTTTAGCTTCACTTTATGCAATGGCTAACCGGACGATTCTACAGCGGGAGTCCTAAATTTTGCCTATCCTAATAAAACCTGGATAGGCAAAATTTAGGACTCCCACTGTAGCATCGTCCGATTAGCCATAGTAGCATAAAGTGACGTTAAACGAATAAATAATATATAAACGTTTCTAAATAGTTGGTACAAATTTTATAAAACAAAAAACTATCTCTACTAATATTAATTTTTAATAATCACCATAAACGGATGATAATTACTACATAAAAATCAAAACATAATAAACTCAGATTTTTAGATATAGAACTAATCCTTTGTAAAAATAACATTAAAACAAAATGGACAAAAAAAGAAATAACAAGTAACACATTATTAAATTATTGCTCCAACCTCCCAAAAATACAAAAAATAAATGTTATGAAAAACCTCATAAAAAAAGCAATTGCTCTAACAGACAATGATTATCTAAATGAAATAAAAACTATAGTGTATAAAATATTATTAGAACATTTTTACCCGAAAAAAATAATAAATAAAATCTGGTACAATGAAATTAAAAGTGAACCTGTGACAATAAATCTAAATGTTAATAACGATAAATTTATCAATAATAAAAATAGAGAAAAAGTGATAACAATGAAATAGTAAAACCTAAAAAAAAACTATAACTTATTTACTAATTAATGAGTAAAAACTATAATTTTTACTCTGTATCTAAATAGAAAAAAATAGTTTTAATAGAAAAACAATAGAATCTATATACATAAACAAAAATATAAAAAATACAATAAATTATAAAACCGATTCAAAACACGTAAGTTCTCACTATGCAGATGCAAAGTTAAAATTGTAAGATTTGCATTGTTGACCTATTGAAATAATAATTCAGTGTACCTTTACAGTAAATAGGATGACCAAAGAATCCATAAGGGACCAAAGAATACGTGAGGTGGGATGATTGTTGTTCCCTGTTCAATATAATTTTATTTTTAAAGACAATTTTGACAACATTTTGAATTAAAAAATGGATTTTTAACTTTTAGACAACTCATGTAAATAAAAAAATAATTGTTTATTTTATATTGTTATTTGAATGTTGATAAGGTTTTTAAGTTATTAAATTAAATAGTGTATCTTGATGTTAATTATTAATTATTGATGTATATTAGTGAGTCCTGATGATAGGGAAGGCCCCCGAAACGTTGACTCGTTAAAATTTTACTGTGATAAACTTTTTTGGGGGAAAAACAGAAACCTACTATTTTATTTATATTTCTACTAAATTTTTGATGAAAAAACTGCCATCAAATTTTTTATCTGAGCCACACCAACAGAGGTGTATCAAAATGAAGATGTTGGCAAAATGAAAGCTACTGACCCGCACTCAAAAGACAAATCATTTGTACTTCAAATAAATATCAATATGAAAAGTTGGAGACTTAAATACATCATCCTGTATTATGTTTAAATGTTGACAAAATGTAATGTAAAACAATAATTTAATATGTTCTTGTTAATGGCCGAAATGTTGGAATAAATAATGAAATAATTGAGGCATATAATTCCATAATATTTGTATTATAATCGTTTAGTTTAAAAAAATCACCAATCTGATTTCATTTCAGAACACTCAAAACCTTTAAAAATGGGGTTCAGATTTTTTTTTTTCAAAAATCATTAATTAAACATTTAATTTCGCTTCAAATCTTAACGCTTCAAAACTTTATTCCATAACAGAAAAATATTTTTTATTTATTTAGATTTTAATGGTAAAGGAATCAAACAAATTAATATAATAATAAACTGAAATATTTGCACTTCCTGAGAAATTTCTAAGAATGGATGTAATACCTAATTGAAATCGAAGCCTCAATTTTTTAGTGAGAATGGTTCAATATATATTTATAAACCTATGAAATAAAATAACTTACTGGGTTTTGGCATAAATAAAATCTTTTGGAACAGGGCCCAATATATCAAGCAACACATTTGTACTTCTTTTCAATACGACACTGAAAATTGATAGTAATTCAAGAACAAAGTTTAATTTTTCCTTGTGAGAAACTCTTATGAACCAACTCTGCATTGATGCGAAATTCGAATTGAATTCTCTTTGGGAAGCCTCGACATCTTCAACATCTAAAATAAAATTATATCAGAAGAAAAGAAGCTTAGATTTAATCATAAATTCTCCTTAATTTTATACATAAAAAATATCTAATAAACGCATGTACTCTAATTATGTTGTTTGATGCTTAAGAAATATTATTGATGGATCTGATTCAATGTATCATAAAGTTTATTCAGTAAAGATAAAGGAGTATTCAATTTTAAATACTCAAAAATTTTATCTAATTCAGAGTTTTTTTTTTCAGCTTATCCTTTTGCACTGCAGTTTCAACAAGGTTTATTGAGCGCTGTCCATTATCAGGTCTTAGTGAATCTGACCAAACTTGATAAGTTCACACAGCTTAGGATCTGAAATACAGTCATATCCAAAATGGTAAAACCGTATCCTATTAATCTCTGCACAACTACATATCACATTTTTCATGTTTCATGAGTTTCACCTTCCTTTTAGCAGAATCTGCAAGTTGATGAGACTACCAACCCCATATTGTGGAGGTGCTTATTAAGCTAACAGTGCTCAATATATGGTCCTGTCACTCTTCTCTGAGTTATCCTGTTCATTGACAGAAGAGCATAGCTTCTCTCCATGAAGGGTCCCTCAAATGATGCTACTTTCCAATATCACTCCAGTATAGCCTGGATCTATTGCCAGCTGCTGCCTTGATCAGACCTTTTGCATTCCTGTGGCTTATTCCACAAACAGGCTCGGATGTGGAAGGTATCTAAGCAGAACCCATCCTTGCAAAGCTATCAGCTCTCTCATTGCCTAAAATGCCTGAGTAGAGAGAGAGAGACACCCAAAGGTTTATTATGCTGGGAAAGGTTGTTGAGATTTTTCAGGATTCAATATTTTAAAAACTTAAAATTTAAAAAACTTAAGAGTGCTAAACAAAAAAATAATAAACAAAGCGAACATATAATAAAAATATTAGGTCAATTGATTACAAAAGAGGTAATAATGTAAAATATAACAAAGGACCAGCCATAATGTTTAAGATGGAATACTAATAAAAATTAAACTCAAAGGACTAAGTCCAATAAAGATCTTACAAATAAATTCAGATCAATGAGCCTATATTTTAGAGAAGATATTTGTTTAAGTTTTTTCTAGCTGACTGGTAGCTTCCTGCTATATAATTTAATGAAATTGGAAAGGAAATTATCATATAACTAATAAAAATGGATGAATTATGTATTTATATATAGTTAAAAATTCTGTTATATGTAATCTATAAATTATTGTTGATTTACTTTAAAAAATTGTTTAATTATTTCATTAAATCATGACTTCTTAAAGTTAGTGTAACTAATAAATGTTGGAAAAATAAAAGATTATTACTTTTTTTTTAGACTTACAGTTCTCTTCAACAGAATTAATTCCATGAACGCTACTTTTTATAACTGAAAAACAAATTCAGAACACTGCTGAATATAATAATTAATAACTGTTTATAAAAATCATATCCAAGATACTAAGGCCTAAATCTTACAGTCAATTTTTTCTAGGTAATTATTTTCCGTTAATTGAAACGGACATTCAATGAATGATGAACCACTAACAACGGAAACCTTTGACCCTGAAACAGAATCATCATTGAAATCATTTATCATAATTGCTTTATGCTATGATTTATTTTACTGAAAATAGATGGATACAGCTGTAAATAATAAACTAACATACATATTTGATTATTACATCACAGAATTCTTTTCGCCATTATCAACTTCCGACTTGATCACAAAATCAACGGAATGAATAATTTCCTTTTTCAAGATCCTTATCCGAAATCATTTTGTTTGTTTTTTGTTTTTTTCGTATCATTTTTTATTATCTTATTTATTTATATTACAGTAAACCTTCTACTTCTTATTTCATGGCTCGTTTCTTGATTAAACTATTTCAAATAATATTAGGGCTTAAATTAAATAACTTCACTATTATAGAAGAGATTAAAAAATCAAAATAAACGTTTTTACAATTTTCAAATTATGCAATTAATATTCTCAATTGATGTGCTTGCCTTATCAAACTGTTATCAAAACATTAACAATGCTATAACCTACCCTTAGTTTTGCCGGTTCGTGGTTATTTTGATTCTTTAGTTTTAAATATACATAATTATTAATGTCTATTTTGCGTAGAATAACTCCATTGAAAAATTATTTAAATACTGTCTCTCAAATATCGGATCTTTACTTCCTAAGTAAATCATTTCCTGTCACCAACTGTTCCTCTTTATACCGACGTTTATGCAATGGAAAATTCATATCTGATCCTAATACATATTTTAAAGAGGCCACATTCTCCCACAATGTTCTGGAAAATATACCAGCATATAAAATGATGATTTATAATCCATCTAAGGAAATATCTTCTGCATATCAAGGAAATCTGGTTGATAAATATGATTATGAGAACTCAGATCTCTTAAAAATAGAAATCCATGAATTGCTCTCATTGTTTGAAACAATTTGTCATTCTGAAAATCAAGATTCTGTTGTTTTTGAAGTGTTTGAAGCTGTGCAAAAAAGATTTCATGAAATGGATGATAAACAGTTGGCTATGGTGTTTAATAACTTGAAAAATTCCTCTGTTTTCCTATTCCACAAACGTGAAAAATTAACTCCTTTTTGGAAAGAACTTGACCATATTTGTATCGCGAGGAGGAAAACCTGGTCTTTAGAACAAATTTTTTATTTCATTGACTTATGGTATTTTATCGGTCTTATCAAAAGGAGCAATTTTGTTTTTTCTTCTTTCATGAAATATGTGAGCAAGCCAGACAGGTAATTATTTATCTACTTGATGTCATAAATTATTCTAATCCTTGTCTTATCAATAGGTTTAGACTATGAAGGATAGATTGTTCTTGACTTAAAAATATTAATGTATGTAGTGGATATAATTAGTTAAACGTTGAGAATTACTGGTAGGAATTAGTCTGGCTGGCGGTCAGTGAATGAAGCAATTAAGTAGTTCAAACCATTTATTTTCTGCTAACGTTTCGACCCCGATGGTGGGTCATCATCAGGGCTTATTGTAGGCGAATGGAAACTGTTTTCCATGTCGGTTCGAAACGTTGGCAGAAAATAAATTGGAACAGGGTAGATCTTATTTGAAAAAAAATTTGTTGAGATTATATTAAGGGTTTATGAAATTATTAAAGTTATTATTAATTAATTAAGTTTACATTTTTTTTTCTATTTCATGGTTAATGTTTTCAAATGATCTAGTGATATTTTCTGGAGGATTTTCTAAGTCTTCCATCCATTTTTTAGCGTATTATGATTTTTTGCCGTAACTTTGGACCCATTAAGGAAGGGTACTAGTGGAGGAGGCGCAATAATCTGAAGGCATACCAATTATTTAAGGAAGCGAACGTCATTTGTTTTAAAAAGTGTGGACTACTGAGATGGGCAGACCACATAGCAAGGATGATTGAGGAATAAAAAAATAAAAAACTTCTCTTTGGGAATCTGAACCGGTTGAGAGGAAGAGGAAGACCAAGACTGAGATGAAAAGACGCCATCATGAAGGATGCCCAGACCCTTTTAGGCATACGAAATAGGAGAGTGGCTGCAGAGGACCGAGCCACCTGGCGAAGGTTCATTGAGGAGGCAAAGGTCCACATTGGACTGTTGGCACCATTGGAAGAAGAATATGATTAGTATGTGTCTGATAAAAGACCTGTGAAGGGTTTAAGTTAAGGGTGTAATTTGAATTAAAGGATAATCTGTTGGCAAAGTGCGATCTCAGAATGATCACCTCATGTGTGTGTATATATATATATATATATATATATATATATATATATATATAATATATATATATATATATATATATATATATATATACCCTTACATTGGATTGTTAATCAAATTTTTGTGGCTAATATTTTGGTTTATGGGAAAGATAAAATTAACAAATTTTCTGATTGTTTATTTTTGATTTCATATTTATATTTCATGTATTTTAGACTTACTCCTCAACAAGTCGTTCAGTTGTTATTTTACATGAATGTTCTGAAACACCCGACGAATGTTTCTCTTTACAATTTAGACCATAAGCTAGAGGAACATATTGAAGAGCTGAGTATAGAAGAGATAGGAGTGGCAGTAATGGGTTTTTTTAAAACACAAAATGCCATTAAGAGCGAGAGAATCTTGAACCATATAATCGATAAAACTATTAGCAACATTAAGTCCATTCCTGAAATAACTCTGGCTTGTATTTTAAAAGTAAGTTGTATTTATGTATTTAAAAAAAAAAAAAGTTTATAACTTAAGGCTTATTCCTATGAAAACTCAGGTCATCTTTATTGGTTCCAACTTCTTCCACCGAACAATCATCAACCTTCTTCCGACTTTGCTCAATCATTACCCTGTTATTTTTAGTTCCTATGTCGAAAATCTTGGCATCATCATTGACCAAAACCTCTTCTGGAAACCCCAAATTTCCTGTCGATCGATTAGTACTTTGAAATTATTCCACTGATCACCCTACCTCTTTCACAATCCTGTAAGCTCCTAGTTTCCTGTTCCCTGTTATATGGCAGCCTATTGAAGGTGCTTGAGGACAGATTGGAAAGAATCATTAATTGCTTTTTAAGTTTTGTGTTCATTACCTCAAGACAAACTCATGTACCCCGCTTCTTTGATGAGTTAAAGTTATGATCACCCTCCATCATTAACTCCTTCCACCCTTTCATCCCTACAAAAACCTGCCTGTTCGACCTCTATACTCCTTCCCATAGTACCAACAAATACGAGTGCTCCTTTTTAGGTTGACTGTCTTAAATACTCTCCCTTCAAGCATCCATCATGCTCCATCCCTATTCTCATTTAATTCTCTCCTCTCAATACCTTCTTTCTATCTAATCCGATGAAAGCTAATTTTATTATGCCAACTAATGTGAGGTGAATAGTATGTTCACTTTTAATGAGGTATAAAAGTTAAATTTTATGTTTATTATTTATTTTATATTTTTCTAGAATATATACATAGAGATATCTCTATGACTTTTTCCCCCTTTTCTTCTTCTTTTGTTATTTAAACTTAAAATTACTATTATCATAATTGTTTTTGGCCAGTTATAATTTTTATTTTGTTCATGAATGTTATTTTTAAGGGAAATTATCCCAGAATAAAGTTTCTTCTTCTACCTAGTCCTGCCATAAATATTATTACTAGGATATATTTACAGATTTCAACAGAAAAATTAACTTTTTAAAAAATTGCATTAGAAAATAAAATGTATATCTATAGATACTAAAACAAAAAATAAATTACTCAAAATGTTCCCCTTTTGCCTTGACATAGCCATTTAATCGCCATGGCCAGTCATCAATGGCAGCACGCAGCACTTCTTGTGCTAAGTGTCTAGCTGCTTGGACCAAAGATAGTTTAAGGCGATCCTTTTCAGGTTGGACCAGAGCCAGTAATCTAATGGGTTGAGATCAGGGTATCCTGAGTGCCAATCCGAGTGCATTCATACCCCACTCCTCTTTCTTTCTTCAGTCCACACCACTCTTTTTCTTGAATCTCTCTTTTCCACAAGGATCCCTATTTCTTTCAGTCTTTTCCTATAATCACCACTATCTAAACAGTCCAGGACTGTTATTTTCGGTCTCTCAGTTTCTTCCCTCATCTGTTTGATGTACCCCCCATCACTCTTGTATTATTATTTTATAGAATATTTCCCTATTTAATCTCTTATGGTGCATTCTCTCTATATGCCTATAGAATCCTAATCTTCTTATTCTTATGTCCGTTTCCAAAGCATTTACTTCTTCCTATATTTCTCTAAACAAGATTTTATTATTAATAATTTATATTTTTATATAGTTAATTTATCATCATTAAACAATTTTTATTGTGTTATGTATTTTTGAAATGTTTTATATTCTGAGAGCATATTTAGAAGGGTTATATTATAGAAATTATAATTTTGTCCTTTCAGATAAAAATAGTTTTGCACCTGAAGGTGGCTTTAGAGCCAAAACTTTATGCATTTTTTAATAAAAGTGGTGAAGAAGTATTACATTTTCAAATTTTCTATTAAAAATAAATACTTTTGTAATCACTTATTAACCTCCTCCTGAACCATTTCATCCTTCTACAAATTATGCTTATCCTGTTTACATCTCTAGATTTTTTTTTTTAGGCTCTTCGTTACAGTATGGTAATACCTCTCTGGCCGAGGATACCAGAATTATTGAACGCAGTTGAACAAGAACTACCGAGATTGACGATACAGTGTTCTGTCCATGCATCACTGCTAACAACGAGGCCGCAAATCGTGCATGAAGGAATTTTAAGAAAGGTGTCTCAAAAGCTTGTCGATAACATCACAACTTGTAGGCTGAAGGTTTGCCACTTACCTTATTGAAAAGTTTGTACGAGGCATGTTTTTTAAGTAAGTACCATTTTGGAATTTAAAAAAACGTGAACAGATATCACAATAATTTTATTCTTACTTGAGAGCCTGTACCTTAATCTACTTTTCTACATAATTTCCATGAATTTTGAGGCACTTGTCATAACGCGTCACCAGTTTTTGAATACCCTCTTCAAAAAATTATGCAGTCTGACTTTCATGTAAAAATAAAATTATTGCGATATTTTTGCACGTCTTTTTTTAATTCCAAAACGGTACTTACTTAAAAAACATGCCTTGTATTTTTAAAAAAATTGTTTATTAGCTATTATTTAATTCCCATGTTTGGGTCAACTGTAGTGTTTAGCATAACAGCCTCCTATGCCCAAGGTCACAGTTTCAAATCCGCAGGTGGTCCTAGAATTTTTTAATGGGAGTAAAAAATCCTAAATTATGCACAAGTGGTCCCGAGCCTGTGCAGTGTCAGGTACTCGTTAAAGATCCCTAACCTAATTAAACATGGATAGGAAAAATGTAGGACTCCCACTGTAGAATCGTCCAATTAGCCACAGTAGCATCAAGTGACTAACTATGCCCTCGTAGAATTTTGTTTCATTTCAAATGTGATATTGGAAACTCAATTTTCGAACTATTTAATTTTATAAATTCAAGCTTGGTCATTTAGCTGCCTAAGCACTGAGTTAATGATAGAAACATCTTAATTTTGTCAATTTTCCTCTGAAGATATGATGCAAGAGGATGTACCCTATGGATGGCCTCCAAAATCAATTGAGAACAAAGATCTAATGGAAACTGGCTTGATTCTTAAATAACAGTTTATTAATGAAGAAATTCCATGCACTGCTTGTAATGTTAATGAAGTGTGGGGTCAGGAGACTATTAACAAATGCATTGTGCAGTGTTTATTCTCGGGATGTTTTGCAGTAGGACAACTTCGAAAACAAGGAAGGTTGTGGCCACCATTCTGCAGTTGACTGGCAGTAATCAATAGTGCAAAAAGACCCTTCCAAACCATCCGAAAAATAGTTGTAGGCCACTTGTAGGCAATTTATCTATCTTCGTGGCACTACAACTCTTTGTGGGAATGTTGGAGGCAATTCTTCTTCTATGGGCACAACAGATGCATATAGCTGTCCTTGGCCTGCTCAACCAGCCTTTCCCAATGTGCTCTTTCTTCTGCCATTGTTATGCTTATTCCTAGCTTACGGAGGTCACCGCTAACGTTGTCCTGCCATCTGGTCTTAGGTCTTCCTCTCGATCACACTCCATTAGGGTCATGCATCTACAGTCTTTTGACTGCTCTTGAATCTTCCATCCTGTGAACATGGTCCAGCCATTTAAGACGGCTGTCTTAAATCTTTACAAACATGGACACTGCCAATTCCTGATAAAGCCGATATAATTCCTTATTTACCTTTATCCTCCATCTTTCTGACCTTGAACTGATCCGAAGATCTGTCAAAGAACTTCTCTTTCAAATCCATTTTTTCAGAAGCAGTCTTGGAGGCAATTGGTATGGCAAAATAGTTGATCAAGTGGGTGCCATAGAAATTAAATGAATGAGAAAAAAATCACCCATATGAAATAAAAATGACCCATTTCTCAATGGCGTTGTAATTTGCAATGAAAAATAAATCTTATACGACCATGGCTGGGCAAAGATGAACAACCAAAACTGTTTGGTGGTGTTATCCACTACAGCTTCCTCAGTCGGGGCAAGACTGCCTACTAATACTGTCTAGAATAATATCTATATCTTTCACCTGCTTACTCCACACTCTTTTTTGCACAGCCTTAACACAAGATCTCAACCTAATGATTTATATTAACCCTCACATAGAACTGCTTCCTTTGTGAAGTCCTTTATCAATCGTGCTACCCCATTTTGGAACTCTTTACCCATTTTCTCTGTAAAGTGTCATCCTTAATCAATTTCAAACACCATTTATTTATCCACCTCCTCAAAAATCAATCTTTCGCACATATATAATATATCTTAACCTAATAATACTCAACTAAACTAATTTGAAGTTTTTGTCGATGTTTTGTATCTTACATTTATTTTGGCTTTATTTAATTTACTATTTGAACACATAACCATGTAATTAATAAAGCCTGACAAATTGGACTTCCTCAGTTCATTTACTTTATTATTCTTAGAGGACGAAATGTCCCAGAATAAAAATTACTTTTCATTCATTCCATTCTAAGAAATAGATATTATGAATCGGAAGTTGCAGTGTCTTTGCTTAGAATTGATTAATCAGAAGGGTTCAATCCTTCTCCAAGATAATGCCATACCACACGTTGCACAACCAACACTTACGATGACTGCACGAATTGCAACCCCGCCTCATTTGCTTAACCTCTCTCCTACAGACCTCCGCTTTTTCAGGCATCTGGACAACTTTTTGAAGGGAAATTTTTTTCAAAACTAGGATGAAATTAAAATTCTCTTTGTAAGTTCATTGCATTCACGGATCCAGATTTTTTTTCTGCTGCAATAATAAAGCTTGTTGAAAGTTGTAAACAGTGGATTAATTCTGATGAAAATTACTTTGATTAAATATATATAGTTGAAGTGAATATATGGCATATTGTCAATGAATATTAAAAATCTTCATTTATTTCGCATCAACACAATAAGATACCAGATGCCCTTGCTTCTGGTGATTCCTAACACTTTTAAATGTTTTGAAACCGTTGCGTCTTTTACTAGTAATGATTTTTCTAGTTCACCTATAATCTTAATTAATTAATAATAATTTACTCTAATTCTTCATTTTTAAATTCAAGTGCAATGGAATGTTCTATTTTTTTATTTATTTATTTTTTTTTATTATTTTAATATTAAAATTATTAGTTTTTAAGCATTGAAACAGTCTTTACATCTCATTTCTGACAGAGAGGAGTATGCTCTCAACTAAATTTATATGTACTCCAGTGATGGATTTGTTTTTAATAAAATAAAATAGTGCCATTTAAGTTTCCCGCTAATACTCTTCACTCAATACTAAAATTGACATTATTAAAATTATGTAAAAATTATTGTTTACACTGTGGCAAACTGACATGCACTAAATTCCAGCCTTAACATCAGTAGTTATCTATCCATATGTTTTACTTTAGATAGGCTCTAATTCAGCCGTAGCCAAAGAAGATTAAGTTACTCCTTCCCTAATATTAATTTTCCCTCTTTTAATTATTAATTCTTATGATTTTGGTTTATTATTTTCTGTAGTGAACCTTTGTAATTGACAGAAAAAAAAATCCCCCCCTCCCCTCAAAATTCGAGGACTTACATTTCAAGATACGTAGAACCCGAATAACAAATTTAAAAAAAAATTTATTTATCTGCCATCTGCACTGGCATTTCTCCGAAAATTATTGGACCAATTTTTTTGAAATTCGCTACAAAATTACAAGTGCATACAATGATGATCCTAACACATAACGTTGATATCAGCTAGTTATTTTTAAAATGGCGGCCGCTTAAAAGCGTTTTGATTCAATAACTCAGTTATTTTTGAAGATTGAAAAATGTGAATAGGGTTTTAGAATCAGTGAAGCGCGGTAAATAGGAAAAAAAAAAATTGATCTATATATTAAAGTCACAAATTATAATAGATGTAATTTCACCAAAACTCAGTTATTATCAGTCATACCTCTAACGATTTTGAATAAACTCAGTATATCGATTTAACATTTAATAGGCTTTAATATCATGTAAGTTTCATTCCGATTGAAATAGTCTGATTGTGCTTAAATGCCTAATTTTATAATTTTCTTCCTCTGAAGTACCTTTAATATTATAGCTATAAAAAAATTAAACATTTATTGTAAATAAAAGAGCAATCCAATGTAGTTCGACAGCCTTGTAAATAAAAAAGCACTTGTCTCTCTAATAAAATTACAAATGGATTCAAGACTGTGGAGAAATTGGTGGAGAAAATAAATTAAGATTTTTCTTTAGTGGTAAATCTTGAGGAAGTCTAAGAATCCCAAAATATTGATTGATAAAGAAAAGAAAATTATGAATGAAGAAAATATCTATTGTTTACTACCTCGATGAAATATTAAATATTTTTCTGGATTATAATAATATTATTTATTTTAATTAAAATATCTTTTAAACGTTCTGATTGCAGGATATGGAAAAAGCTGTTTATCCTTTGGCACAAGAAAACTTTGACCCGCAAACAGAACCTTGCATTTACGAGTCAATTCTAAATGAGCTTAATAAAGATCAAAGGCAAAATGAAATAAAGGAGTTTCCGAAAGCGCTTATTGCTCTGGTCCATTACCTCTGCCTCAAGGAGATTTATCCTCAAAATTTAGTTCAGAAAATTTTAGATATGGATTTTGTACAACATGCTTATGGTATTTATTTTATTAGTATTAGTTTTAATTTACAATTTTTTTTTTATTTCATAATTTTATATTCAATAATAAATTTTCTCATCATTGTCGTAATTGTTCTTTTCTTTTTGAATAAATAGATCGATCCCTTTTTTTAATTGATGATGAAATATAATATGATATTTTTGAGTACAGGTTTTTTTGAAAAATTATATTTTTAAAAATTATGACGACGCTGCTGATAGGCGGTGAAATGAATTGATATGTAACATGGATATGCATGGTAGGTGACATAATTATTAAAAATAATTTATTATGTGTTGTAATTAGATGTTGAAAATGTATAAATGCAATAAAACTTTAATTGATTACAGAAGCTTGAGAATGGCCCTAGAGGCTGAAACGTTGCGATGACTGGAAATTATATAAATTGTTTAAAAAAATATATCCAAGATTTCTTTTGTAGAACGGCCTAATATTTATCGAACAAAAATTCAATATTAAACCTTTGCAATCAACCAAAAACAAATAAAATAGCCCCCTCCCTTAAAATTTGAGGCCTTATGTTTCAAGATATGTAGAACCCGACAAAGGAATAAAAAAAAACATTCGTTTGTCTGGAGCCTTTTTTCCGAAACTAATGCACCATTTTTTTTTAATTTGACACAAAAACACACTCGCATCTAAAACCTGTGAAAAATTGTCACTCTCACCAATGGTATCTAGCACCTTTTTAAGTTAAGGCTGTGCTACACTCCGAAGGTTGGCGAAAACTCGAGAGATATGGTGATAGTGAATTATCACATACTTTCAACGTACAAATATTGAATTACCATATTTTCTATAAAACTTAACTTTTTAAACGTCTATTATAAATGATGTTTCATTTCTTGAAATGGAGTTTCTACATTAAAAAAACATGTTCTCATGATGTATATGTTACATTTGTTTGTTTTGATAAAACATCATTTAGTTTTTTCATTTATTTTTTTAAATAATATTTAAAAGTAATATTTAATTTTATCATCCCAATTTATTTTTTTAAACTATGCCTTCCTCCTCTCCTGGTACTTTTGTGAACTCTCACAATACCAACACACGACTTTCACTTACCTCATCTCTTAAAATCAATATAAGAACTATTAAATAAACTTATAGTTAAAAAAGTTTTTAGTTAATTCAAATAAAATTTTATTCAGTTTCATTGGAAGCATATGATTTATATTAAATGATCAGTAATAAGTTGATGTCCTGTTTGTCACTTTGCATAACCTTTTACAACTTTGTATGTAGGATAATATTTTTTTCTAAAATCTTAAGCTTTCCAACAGTACATTATACATTTATGTTACTGTTCTTATAATAAAAAAACCAATAATTACATTAAAAAATATATCTGCTCTATTATACTTTATTTGAATATTGAATTCGTCCAACTTATATATTTACCCATTTTTTTAGCAATGCTGACAACATGATATGGTAATTTTTTTCAAATCTATAAAACTAAAGGTACTTTAAAAGAAGAAACTTCCGGCGCGTAAGCTCTGCCAGACTTTTTTCATCAGAATGAGACCTATATGATATTAAAGCTTATTAAATTTTGACTTAAATATGAAATTTCAGTTTTGTACGACTTTTTGTTTTTGTGATAGACTTACCCTCCACTCCTCCTCCCCTCTCCACTCCTCCTCCCCTCTCCACACACTCACTCACACACACACACAGTTGTACTCTAATGTAGTTATTTGGAAAAAATAAACCATTGTGTAATAATTTACAGCATTTTTCTTTTAATATTAACCATTTTCAGGCAAGTACAAGTATATGTATGGACGGGAGTTACTTTACATCGACACAACAATGGAATTGGAATGTCCTGCTTATAATGGTCAAAGGCTACCTACTCAAATTCGAAATTATCTCTCAAAGGTAAAATTTAATCTGTTAATTTCAGTTCTAATTGTATTTTATTAGGAGAAATAAACTAAATCATTAAAAATCTATAAATAATAATATAAGGAGAAGTTGGTTGGAGGTGAGTCGTATAAGAACTTCAATTTAGTGAACTTAATTTGTTGTGTCGAAGTTTTGGTCTAAATTTTAGGCCATCATCATTAGGCACGAGCTCACAACAATGTATTGTAAATGTGTATATTTATAGACGAATAAATACACAATTATATGCCAAATTTGCATAATTTTTACTTTCACTTACTTACATATGAAATAGATTGTAAGGGAAAGTATTGCGATCTTATAAAATTTCAAATTCCAGTTTTCAACTGAATGCAAATAAATGTTTTAGGATACCTTGGTTCAAAAGATGAAGTCCTGCAAAAAGGTCTGTGTGATCGTGATTGTGTGTTAATTCTAGCACCAAAACGAAAACACAAGTGATTTATCAAAATCGTCACACCAGAATAGCCAAGGGATCACCCATAGCGTAGTTGCTAGCATAACAGCTTTCTATGCCAAAGGTCGTGGGTTCAAACCTGCGGGTGGCCCTAGGATTTTTTAATGGGAGTAAAAAATCCTTAGTTATGCCATCCTTCGGCCCCCACGTTAAAAGGTGGTCCCGAGCCTGTGCGATGTCAGGTACTCGTTAAAGATCCCTATCCTAATAAAACCTGGATAGGCAAAATTTAGAACTCCCACTGTAGCATCGTCCGATTAGCCATAGTAGCATAAAGTGACGTTAAACGAATAAACAAACCAGAATAGCCATTTAATATCATTATGCACTTTTTAACCATTTTCTCAAAAATGCCCGTAATGATATTGATTAAACTCGTTATATTGATGTAAAATTCAATGTGCTATAATATCATGTAGGTTTCATTCTGATTGAAATAGTCTGACAGGGCTTAAATGCTGATATTTTATAATTTTCTTCCTTTAGAATACCTTTAATTTTGTAGATTGTATAAAAATAACCATATCATCTTTCAAACATTGATAACAAACGGATAAATATATAAGTTGGAGAAATTTGATATGTAACCAAGAAAAGAGCAAAAATATTTTTTAATGTAATTTTTGAGTTTATGAACATGAAAACAGTAACATAGATGTATAATGTACCGTTAGAAAGCTAAAGATTTTAGAAAAAATGTTATCTTATATACAAAGTTGTGGAAGGTAATGTTAAGTGATGAATAGGGTATAAACTTTAGTGGTTAATGTACATAATTTTATAGTGTTTTATTATTTAATCTATAACAAAAGTTTCTAATGAAGTTGAATACAATTCTTTAATGTCTTTTCAAGTTTAACTTTATTTTATAGTTATTAGTTTGATTTTAACAACCGAGGTAAGTGAAAGTATTGTGTTGCCTGCACCAGATTTTTATTTATTGCTTTCTTGCTGTAATCTTTCAATATTTTCTTACCAAAATGTCTCATGTAACTTATTGTTTCCATAAGCTATTTCTGTTATCTTATAAATGTACTGCTGTTGACTTACTTTTCTTTGAATTTTATTGGTTGTTATCATGTTTTTTCTTAGCCCTGATGAAGGCCTAAAATATATACCGAAATGTTGGCACAAGTTTTCCTTATTTTACCGTTATTTCTTGAATCCTTTTACACCCAACCAATTTTTCCTATCATGTAATAAATTTTATTGGAATTTGCCATATTTTTTTTTCTTTTAATATTATTCTTTACTAGATATCTTGACTGTTTCTCTATTTATTTATCTTCGCGATTTGTGTTTAATATTTTTTAAATGAGTAGATATTTTAACTTTTTATTTATTTTTATCAGAAATATTCTGAGAGCATTGCTGATCCGAATAGAAGGAAAATGTCTAAACACCATTCTTGGCATTTAGAAGTCAAAGGAACAGCTGAAACAGTGTTTGGAAAGGACTATATTGTCGAGAAATATTTGTTACCGAATCATCCTAGAGTTGGTAAGAATTAATTCTTGAAATTTTAAAATAGATTAGAAAAAATACAAAAAACTTCTTTGCTTGCTAAACTTAAATTTCATTGTATTGGGTTGTAAAATAAGTTTGTAGCGTTTTTCAATATTTCAATTTACTCCTCTCTGTGTTTATAAAATCATGTTTACTTGGTCAATAATGTTTACATATTCTATAAAAATGATTAATTAAGGTGTTTTTATAAATCAATTTCAACTTAGATTCCTTAACTTTAAGTGGAATATTGCTTGTTCAAAATGGAAGAAAAAATTTATTTTCCTCATTTAATGATTTTTTATTAAAATCTGCTGCAGAGACAGTTTAAAATAATTTGCAGTGTGTATGGCGATGATGCCTTAGGAGAAAGCGTCTTTCATCTGTAAGTGGTTTGCTTAGTTAAGAACGGGAAATTTTGACTTGGAAAACGTAAAGCGCTTGGGTCGGCCTCCAACTGTTGATAATGACCAAATTCAAGCATAACTGCTCACAAATTTTTAATTTTTGATTAAATAAACTATCTATCTATCTTATGACGCTGCAACACTGTGATGGGTCCTGGCCTCCTCCATGAGGCTCCACCATTCGGCCCGGTTTTGGGAAGCGCTCGGTTCATCCTTCAACTGTTGATGACGAAATTAAAAAAAATTACCTGAAAGATGGTGACATGTAATTGATCAAAATGGGTCATATATAATTAATTAAAAATATTTACACCATTCGTTTTTATTACGCCATTACAAAGTTTGTTTTTAAATCAGTATGTTATGCTGCTTTTCCAAAATCCAAAACGTGGAATAACCTTTCAACTGCCCGCGTAAAATAGTGCCTTAGCTCAGTGGAGACAGGTTACACTAGAATAGCACCACACTAGAGAAAAAGAAAAGAATAATAAAATACCCAATCTTTAAATTTACAAGAGGAAGATGGTTGGGGGTGCGGTCATAAATTAAAAACACATATTTAAAATAAGTGTTATTTTAATTATGTGCCGACGTTTCGGCCTACAATGTGGGCCTTCATCAGGGCTAAAAGAAACAAGATAACAACCAATGTAATTATAGACTTAATAATGCGTTAGGTATATAATAATAATATGACAGTAATAAATTATGGGAACATAAATAATATTAAATGTAAAATGATAATAAGATGACAATTATAAAGTATGGAAATAAGGTGACAGTTATAAAGTATGGAAATAAACAAAATTAATATGATAGTTATAAAGTATGGAAGTAAACATAATTGAGATGATAATATTGTAATGAGAATATATAAAGAGAGACTAAGTAAATGAAAAAATGATAAAGGATTTATAACTGTCACCTTATTTCCACACTTTATAATTGTCATCTTATTATCATTTTACATTTAATATTATTTATGTTCCCATAATTTATTACTGTCATATTATTATTATATACCTTTATTATTATTATTAAGTCTATAATTACATTGGTTGTTATCTTGTTTCTTTTAGCCCTGATGAAGGCCCACATTGTAGGCCGAAACGTCGGCACATAATTAAAATAACACTTATTTTAAATGTGTGTTTTTAATTTATGACCGTACCCCCAACCATCTTCCTCATCTAATTTCTCAACGGTCAACAAAACTCCATCATTATAAATTTACAAAGTTTTGAGCGCCTTACTATTTGATAACTAACCTTGGGCCAAATAGCAAAACTCCCCAATCCTTAAAATCCCTAATCCTTCAAACAAAAAAAAAAAAAACAATTAAAAAAAATATATAAAATAAAACAATCTGTAAATAATAATAAGAACTCTTTATTAAATTTACAATAAACGATAGTGACTTAATAATAATGGACTAAAATTAAATTTTCTAATATTTCTTAACACTAAAATTAAACTTAAAATCAAATTATTAAAATAAACTTAAATTAATACAATTATTCTACAGTTATAAAAAAACAAATACAATTAAAACTAACTTTACAAAATCAAAAACAAATAAAATAAAACTAATTTTACAAAAATCCATGTTTTGACGTATGGTACAATACCAAGTGCTGTCTTAACCACTCTTTCTATCCCTTCTCAGGAAGCTGGGGGATATCCCTTCTATCCTCGTCTCGCAGATATGTTGTGAGGATGAAGATGCTCTGTCCAGAACAAAATGCAGACTCCGTTTTTATTAAATTCGCACAGACACACCCAGACTTGTCTCGCCGGCAAAACTCTGAGCCCTGTTTGTTTACACTTCCGCCACCTCCTACCTCAGAGGGATTAGCAATTCTAACAGTTCTACCAATTCTCGGAATCAGGCTTAAAAATAAAATACACATCCTGTTCATATTGTCTCTATTTAACTTACATCTAAAATTATAAATATATTTACATCTTAAATCTAATTACAGAGTTATTTACAATTTTATTTCTAATATATATATATATATATATGCTGGCTCGAGACAGCAATGAGACAACATCTGATAGCTCCTTTGTTTGTTACACCCATAATTTTTAGAACTTTTTGTTGTTTTTTTTTTAACATTATTGTTTTCGTTTGATTGATTATTTTTAAAACAGTTTATCGGTGTACTCCGTGACAATTAGATATATTTACTCACTAAAATACGTCGAAGAAATTGTGAGTTACGGAGCAGCCAGCAGTAGTGGGGCGGTTAATCCCTAGACGTCGGAGGATTAAACAAAGACTCTCACTTTCGTTGACAAATACTTCGGCTGTGAGTAAATATTTTTAAAATAGACAATATTTTATTATATATACATATTTCATTTATATATAATATATATATATATATATATATATATATTTTTTTTTTTTTTTTTTTTTTTCTTTCTCTTTTTATTAAATATAAAACTACAAAAATGGTACAGTGTTCAATCTGTGACAACACCATCACCAGGGACGATAAAGCAAACATCAGTTGTGGTAAATGCCGTGTAATCTTCCACGGCAAGTGTTGTAATTTAAACGATAAGGAGATCGAGACTCTGAAAGCACTAAAAAAACCCTGGCTGTGTAAAGGATGTGAGCAGGGAAAAAAGATGGGCCAAGGCGGGGAAAAATCGACTAGTCCTCCAAAGATCGTCGATCCGTCTGTAGCGGATATACTTGCCGCGGTTAATCTCTTCAGAACGGAGGTTAATGAGGAGATCAAAAGCCTTAAATCTTCGCTCGAAAAATATGGCGAACTAAGTTTCGAGCTCAATGACCGCCTCACAAAAATAGAAAAGCACCTCGAAGGTCAGACAAAACACCTTGAGGAGGTCACAAGTGAGAACAAAATATTAAAATCACGAGTAAGCGAACTAGAGGTCCGCCTTAATAAGGCCGAGCAGGGTCTACTCTGTAAATCAGTTAAAATAAGAGGCATCCCAGTGCGACCGGGGGAAACGCCCGCGGCCCTTGTGACCAGCGTGGCGGCCGGCCTGGGAAAAAATGTCACTGCAGAGGACCTGGACTTGGTGGAGAGACGCCGGCCAAAAAAGGATGACCCGCGACCGCCTTCTGTTATAGCCTGATTTGTAAGGCAATCAATGCGCGACGAGCTGGTGAGGTGCAGAAAAGTCAAGAGAGACTTCACAACAAGGGATATTGGGTGGCAAGAAAACGATTCCCACCGGATCTATCTCAGCGAGGAGATGTCTCCGATGAATAGGCGTTTGTATTGGCTCGCTAGGCAGAAGAGGTCGGAGAAAAAAATAAAATATGTTTGGTTCGCTGGCGGTAGAGTGCACTGCCGAAAGGAAGATGGCCACCCGGTCATATTTATCGACAAAGCCCAGGATTTGGACGTCTTCGGCTGACTTCTAGGCTCCCGTCTACCCACTGGCTCTGAACCGGAAATGATTTCGCCATCTGTCTTACACCTTTTTTCTCGATACAGGCATATATATTTAATAATTTTCTTTTTGCCAAGTTTATTTCGTTTTTATATATTTACGGATATGAATTTTATTTTTAATGTTTTTTTCCTAATAGTAGTTATATTATTTTTATTTCAATTTTTTGTTTATAATTTGACTTATCACTTAGTGACTCTAGCGTCTTCCCTTCACATTCTATTTCCTTCCCCATTTCCTTTCTCACATGTCTAATGTCTTGACAGCCTGTCATGTCAACGCCCAGTCCTTACCTGCCCATTTTGACGAATTCCTTCAATATTTTACCAACAATTTTTACCACATTATCGCAGTATCCGAAACATGGCTAAAGCCCTACATTCCTTCCTCTTCTGTTTCCCTCCCTAATTACTCTTTTATCCGCCATGACCAGATTGGCCGGACTGGCGGAGGTGTCGGACTTTATATCCATAATAGCCTGAAATCCCGAGTCCTAGATGTCTCTTTCAATTCCGATTCTCCTCACATCGAATTCCTTTTCGTCGAAATCTCCTACAATACTAACCCTCTCCTCTATGCTGTGGTGTACCGACCCCCTTTAGTACCATTGATTCAATGGTACCTGTCAAATTACTAAAATTATGCCTTCCCGATATCCTACCAATTCTTCTCTTTATATACAATTTTTCCCTTCAAAATTCCGTATTCCCTAATACTTGGAAAAAAGCGTTAGTTCATCCTATAAATAAAACCTCAAATCCTACATCCCCTAAAGACTATCGCCCAATTTCCATTTTATCTAACCTTTCCAAACCTTTAGAAAGAATAGTCCAGTCACAATTGTCTAACTTCCTTGAAAAATCCAAACTTCTTGATTCTCTTCAATCCGGTTTTCGACCCGGCTTTTCCACTCAATCCGCTCTACTCAAAATCACTAACGACATACATACCACCATTGACGAAAAGAAACTGACAATACTAATACTTCTGGACTTCTCAAAAGCTTTTGACTCTCTTGATCACTCTATCCTCTTTTCCAAACTACGGTCTTTATCCTTTTCCAATAGCTCTATTCATTGGTTTAAATCATTTCTCTCTAATAGGACTCAAGCCGTCACCATCCCTAACCATCCTCTATCTTCCTTCCTTGCCCTTTCGGCAGGTGTGGCCCAGGGTTCCAGCATATCTCCGATCCTTTTTAATTCCTATATCCAGAACAACCCTGAATAAACTTAGGCTAAATGCTATGAAAACTCAGGCGATTCTTATAGGTTCCAATTCCCTCCTCAGATCCCATACTACATTTCCGAGTCTAACCCTAAATGATCAGCCAATCACCTTCACTTCTTCTGTCAAAAACCTCGGTATTACCATTGACCAAACCCTTTCCTGGAAACCCCATATTGCCCAAATCTCCCGAAGAACAATAAGTACCCTCAAATTTTTCCATCGCTCCCGCCATTTTCTTCCACTATCCACCCGTAAGCTCCTTGTATCCTCACTTATTTTCCCCCACTTTGACTACTGCTGCGGGGTATATGGTGGCCTCTCGACTGTGCTCGAGGACAGGCTAAAGCGAATTATGAATACATTTTTAAGATTTGTCCTTGGCACACAGCAGAGGTCTCATGTGACCCATTTATACAGTGAGTTAAAGTGGCTCCTTCCCTCAAACCGCAGACAATATTTCCTTGGATCATTCTTTTACCAAACTATCAACTCCCAGCTACCTCCCTATATCCACAAACTTCTGCAATTTAAATCGTCCGTCAGCTCGCTCCAAACAAGATCGAGCCATTCTGACCTTTATATTCCTGCCCACAGAACAACAAGTTTTGAACATTCCTTTCTTGTCCGCTCTACTGCTCTCTGGAATTCCCTACCTACTCAAATCCGCCATGCTTCTTCCCTACCATCATTCAAGTCCCAGCTGTTCGAGTACCTATTGTCATCTCAAACAGACGCTCCACAAGCCTGAGTTTTCAAATCAAATATCTATTCAAAAAGAAAATTTATTATTTATTGTTCATGATTCTGTATTGATCAATTGTTATGAATCAGTTTCAATGTTAAGTTTTGTTCAACATATCAGAAGTTAGTCATTTATTTTACTCTTTTAGTTATTTTACTCTTTTGTTTTATTGTATCCTACTTTTCTTCTTAAAGCTTTGTAAATAAAAATGAATTATAATCCTTTGGTCTTGTGGCCAGACACATTGTATATATTAATTGTACATACCATATTGTTCTTAAGGGACCCAGTCCCAGAATAAAAATTATTTTTCTATTCTATTCTATTCTATTCTATTCTATATATTTAATTTTTATTTCTTTAAAAAAAAAACCTGTTTTAAGTAGTTATAAATGAGTTGAACTTATTTTATAACCCATTTGATTACGTCGTCAAGATGACATAAAAACCTCATTCTCATTAAATTGATGACTAGGCCTTTTGCCCAAACTCTAGTGAATTAATAACATATATTTTAAATTTAATGAAAACTAGTTTTAACTATTTTACTAATATAATATTCCACATTTATTTTTAAATATGATTAATCATGTTTATTAGACAGATTTTTTTTTTTCCTTTTTTAGATATTGTTGTGAACTTGAATAAAGATAAAGAGGCTCAACCACTCAACCAAGACTTGAAGAACGCTGAAGACTTCACTGGTCCCATCAGAGCCCCTCAGGATGGCGACTACTATGTCTTAGTGGTCGCGAGTAAGAATATGTTTCTCTACCACTCCACAATACCTAATGGAGAGACCGTATCGAAAATGAAACAACTTAGGCTTTTAGGATATAAACCAGTTTTAGTGAGTGTTATTTTTTTGATATTTCATGTTGTATGATTTAGAGGTACTTATGCATCATCAGCATACCACCTGCTGTTACCTGCCAATGTTTATAACCTCAACACTGATAATATTGACAGGTTTCACTTTTAATTATTATAGGCTATGACTTATACGTGTTATGTATTGAGAATACTGAGGGGTGGAAATTCATTATTGGATAACTATTATATCAATTAAATAAATATTGATAAGCCTGGGTCGGCAAAACTTCAAAAGGCGTTTGTCTACCCCCTCTGAATTTCCCATGGACACCTCGCGATAGCCCTGGAACTTCCTAGACCCCAGCTACTAGCCTGCAAGAGTAAGGACAAAGGCTTATTTTTCTTTTTTTATTTTGCACAAGAAAATATTTTAATGCTATTTAAAATAGCCAAGAAGGGGTCCTCTTTGCCCCCCAAAATTCACTTAGGTATGAGCGTGGTGTTGCCTAGCATTTCCCTAGTGTTTTTTATTTTTCCATTTAGCAGAGCCCCATAATCGTTGAGTATGGGCTTGATTGGTCAACAAAGTTCATTCACCTTAAAATGCCCGTAATTAGCTTCATTTAGTTCTTAAAAGTAAATTATGAGTCCAGTCATAAATGAATTTCAAACCTATAGCAACATTTATTAGGGAGCCCTCTATGTCCATATTCTCACCGAAACTGTTGTTCTTTCATAATTGCATTTCATATCATTTTGGACAATATTTAATCTTCGGAATTATCCCATGGTTTTGTAGATATTTAATAGCCTCTTCTTCTGTAGCCGCCAATTCCCAAACAGTTACTCTCTCCATTTCAAACAACAAAACAAAACCATAAATAAACAGATGGTTCACACAAACATAAACAACTCACAAAACAGACAAGGAGGTTACACCAGATACCGGAGATAAGGAGGTAGGTATCATGGCGTCCTGATGATGCGTAAGTATTGATTTAGAAGCATTTGTCAAAATGAATAAACTTATAATGATGTTGGAATATTTGACCATATAATGGGTAATAGAAGTTAGTTGGGAGTGTGGCCAATCAAACAGATAAAAGTTTAATAAGGAAACAATGTATATAGGTGGTTCAGCCAAAATTTTTTGCCTTTGTCAGAGCTAATAAAAAACAACAACAAGATAACCAATTAAATTGTTTTTAAAAAAACAATATATAAAGGAACATGATAAGACAGGGGTCACCTGTGGTATAGTGGTTGGCATAACATAGTAGGCTTTCTATGCCCAAAGTCACAGGTTCAAAGCTGGCAGGTGGCCCTAATACCTTTTAATGGTAATAAAAATATATGTTATAAATAATAGTATAATTTGTAAAATGTGGTGTACAATAGTTTAGGTAGAGAAATATTTGTAAAATAATATATTAAAAATAAATTACTTCATCTAATAAATATTTTATCTTACATGTTATTTCTTAATGTTGGTATTATTTATTTTTAATTTATGTTATCAAGTATATTTCATAATCTGTATTTACTGTTTGTTTACTTATTTAAAATCACTTTAAGCTGCTGTGGCTAATTGGATGATGCTACAGTACGAGTCCTAAATTTTGCTGATCCAGTTTTAATTAGGATAGGGATCTTTGACAAGTAAGTACCTGACATCGCAAAGTCTTGGGACCATCTTTTTACATCCCCTCCAAAGAGGATGGCACAACTAAGGATTTTTTTTTCTCCTGTTCCTAAAAATCCTAGGGTCATCTGCTAGGTTTTAAGCAGTGACCTGGGGTATAGAAAGCTGTTATGCTAGCCACTACACCACAGGTTACCCTGCATATATTTTTTATTAGTTGTTATCTTATTTTTCTTAGTTCTTACTCCAACCTCAAACAAATTTTATTAATACAACTTTATTGCATTCTTATAGCAATTTTTCCATTTAAAAAAAAGATAATATTAAGCGTTGTTATTATTTTAAGATGAATTGGTCATCTTATAATTAACTACCTCATTTTATTGGGTAGTAAACTAAGTTCATAGCTTTTTTCACTGGTGATTTCAATAAAAACTTCTGATTCTTGTAAATATTTTCAATTAATTGTATGATTGGTTATTTAATCACAAATAAAAAATTTGTGATAAGTTATGCTTGAAATCGGTCATCATCAACAGTTGGAGGACGACCTGAGCGCTTTGCGTCTTCCAAGTCAACTTCTGAAGCTAGTAAACTTCTTACGACAGTGCTTTATCTTAAGGCATCATCGTCATACACACTGCAAATTTTATTAACCGTCTGTGCTGCGGAATTTCCTTTTTGAAAATAAAAAATCAATAAATGAGGAAAATTAATTTTTTTTTCTTTTTCTATTTTGAGCGAGCAATATACCACTTGAAGATAATGAATCACTTGTTTGAAACTAAATCATAAAAGCACCTGAACTAATCCTTTTTTAGAATATGTTAAGATTATTGACCTAGTAAAGATGATTTTATAAACACAGAGAGGATTGAATTGAAATATTGAACCTTATGAACTTATTTTACGACCCAATATATGTTGATTTTATATTATATTATTTTTTTAGGTGCATACTGAGGGATGGCCTTCAGGAAACACTTTAGAAAAAATAAAGCATTTAAAGACTCTAATAGAAATTACAACGTAACTACTTAATGCTGTGTAGCTCTACACTTTTATGTATAATAAATGTAAAAAATATTTTATTTAATAAATACATTTTTTATCTGATCATTTATTTGTTTATTACCCATAAGTGGAACAAATACACTGTTTAGAGTATTTACAATCTTATTTCATTTGTTGACTAATAATTATACTAAATTCAGGATTGTGAGTGAACTATTGTAAGTATTAATTAACTTATGCTGTTTAACAGATTAGGTGGTGCGATCTGTGGCAAAAGTTTTAACTTTATATTATTCTAGAAAACTCGTGTTTGTTGATCTATTGGTAGTTATTTATGTATCAATAGTTCTTATTGAATACGATTATATTTAAATAAGTTTGAAATATCTCATACAACTGACATTTTAATTGCAATGTATTTTACTTATAAATCTTCGGGAAAGAATGCCCTAATTGATATTATAAACCTTATCAAAATCCGTCGTGTGGTTTACAAGGAGTTCATGGAAACCAAGAATCGCGGTTATCTTAATATATCATATTATACATCATTTTATATAGAGATATTATATCAATAAAAATCATTATCTTTGATCAGCACTTGCTAGGACAAGAAACTTAATTCTGTGACAATGTCCCTTAAGAATAACATTAATAAACAAAATAAAATATTATAACTGGCCAAAAACAATATTTAACTACAATTAAATAACACAAGAATGAAAAAAATCTGGTGCGGGCAACATATGACTTTCACTTACCTCCGCTTTTAAAATTGATTAAAGAATTTCCAGGGGAGCGTGTGGCTGAGTGGCCAGCACGCTAGTCTCTCATGCTAAAGTTGAGTTCGAATCCCAGTCCCAGCAAGGCTTTTATAAGGATTTAATTAAATGGAGATTCACTCACAGCCTCTCACCGGTATGTGAGACCCGTCAGCCAAATGGTGGTCACTCACAAAATTAGGCATAGGGATTGATGACCCTACCCTAAAAATTGCATCAAGAAACGCGAGTGTAATCTCCCAGGAGATTACACCGCAAGGCCCAGTGCCTGCACGGCTTGTCGTGCCACTGAAGAAGAAGAAAGAATTTCCAAATACAGTTAGAGATAAAAATGAGTGAAACCATTTAAGAATTAATTAAATTGAATTAATATAGGAACATGTGTTTTATTAAAAACTCTATATATTATTATCTAAAATAATCAGTTAGTTTTATCGGCTTTATATCACTCTTCATTCAATTTTACAAACTTCTGTATAAGAATTATTTTCTAAAGTCTTTCTCTTTCAAGCTGTATATTATACGTCTACATTACTGTTCTTATGTTAAAAAACAAAATTGGTGGGCTGTGCTTCATTGACAAGCCGCCAGGTTGCAGCACCATCAACATGAATTTTCCTTTTCGAAAACCCAAATAACAGTTAGTTTTATCGGCTTTTCATCACTCTCCATTACCCATTACAATTCTGTGAATCAGATAATATTTTTTCTATGATCTTTAGCTATCCAATGCTGTATTATACATCTATATTACTATTGTTGTGTTCAAAAATGCATAAAATATTTGTTCAGTTTTCTCCTTTAGTTTTTTATCAAATTCGCTCAACGTGCATATTTAGCTGTTAATTATCAATGGTAACAAGATAATATAATTATTTTTATAGAATATAGAAAATTAAAGGTACTTTAGAGGAAGAAAATTTAACATATCTGCATTTAAGCCCCATCAGACTATTTCAATCAGAATGAAACCTACATGATATTAAATCCCATTAAATTTTACATCAATATAGCGAGTTTAATCAAAATCTTTAGAGCCGTTTTTGAGAAAATCGTAAAAAGATGCTAAATGCATGGGATAAAGTAATACTTCCGGCCAGCCAATTTTAGTGAAAAAGTTGCTGTAACATCTCGGGCGTATAGTATTTTAAATATGAAATTTCAGTTCCGTACGACTTTTCATTTTGCGCTAGAGTTACCACACACAAACCTTTTTGCGGGACTTGGTTATTTGGACTCAGGGGACCCTAAAACGTGTATTTCCGTTGAAAACTGGAATTCGAAAATTTTCTCGATCACAATACTTTCCCTTACTATATATTTCATATATAGGTAAGTGAAAGTAAAAAAGAAAAGGTCATAGTACCATCTCTATGTACATATTCAAGAAATAAATAAGAATAATCATAACATTTGACTTTTACGTCTCATTAAAGTAAATACTCTTTTCACTTCACATAAGTTAGCATAATAAAAATCAGCTTACATCTGACTGGAGAGAATGGAAGTATTGAAAGAGGAGGGATTTGAACGATGATTGGGAAGGAGCATAATGGATGTTTGACGGGAGAGTATTCTATAAGGCAGTGGATCGGGCCAAAAAGGAGTAATAATATTTTTTGGTTCTATGATAAGGAGTGTAGAGGTCGGATAGACGGGATCTTGTTTCCTGGTGATGGGTTGAGGATTTAAATACCAGAAGACTGTAGACCTAAAATGGGTGATGGGAGTTAATGCTTTGATAAAGAAATGATTCATGGAAATATTGTCTTCGAAAGGTGGAGGATAACCACTTAAACTCATCATAGAGTTGGGATACATAAGACCATCTCGAGGTACCGAACACAAATTTTAAAAAGCAATTCATTAACCTACTCAATCTGTCCTCGAGTACCTTCGAGATGCTGCCATATGCCACACGACCATAGTCAAAGTGGGAGAAAATGAGTGATGAAACTAGAGTTAATGGGTGGATTATGGGAGGAGATAGAGGAACTAATATACTACATAACAGAAATATTTAAAAATAATATGGACCTTTCATTTTAAAACATTAAGATTAATAACAAACACACCATGAGATGTTTTAGAATAAATAGGTAGATGGGTATAAAATGCACAGTATGAAACAGTACTTCCAAGAATTTGATATTAGCAAATAAATTGCTAAATTATCTGTGGTATTCAACTATCCTAAATATATAATTTCAGTTTCATAAAACTCCTCATTTTTGACCTAGTCGTACCACAAACACAGACATTTTTTGGAGACTTTGTTATTATACATTCAACAGTATATATTTTATATATAGATAAGAGTAAGGAAAAATATGAAGATTAAATTGACAAAGGGATAATTTGTGTGTAGAGGAGGTAATAAGTAAAACAGATTCATAAATTTATATACAATTTTTAATTTGGCATCCAAAGATTGTCCTGATTCTTTTTAAATTAATTAATTGTTAATTTACTTACATACAAGTAAAATAAATATTACTTTATAATGATCTCTCTCATTAAGAACACCTCTAGATTATAACTATTGCCAATCTGTCCATCATTGAATATTCACACATGTTCTTACATGAGAAATAACAACTGATTGAAGGTAAAATGTAGTGACAAACATTTTAGAAGTTTTTATTTAACGATTGACATATTTTACAAATGAGCTAACATTTATTGCTAGAAATAGTAAAGTAAAAATGATGCTAATTGTATTTCTTTTTTGTTTCTTTGGAACTTTTAGGAATTTATAAATGCATATTAAAATAGTCAGGTACTACTGAAATGTAGTTTTAAAACACAAAAAGCATCATTTAGAATACAAAGTCTTCGAATTGAAACTTATTATTATAAAGGAACACATCTTGTATTAGCTAAACAACAATGGTTATTCTTCAAAAATAATTATTGGAAAATTAAACCTAGGAGAGCTCTCGAACACCACATTTGCTATAATACAGATCAAGTTTATTTTCTGTAATTTTCTTCCACCAAATAAGGGTTTGACCAATATTAATGGTATTAAAATGATTTCGACAAAACTCAATTCTTTTAAGTCACTTCACGGTTTGTTTTCATGATTGGAGACTTAATACAATTTATATTAATAATAAGTGATGTCATATTTTGAAGGTGTTGTCAAAAGACGAATGCATTAATTATGTGAAGGGGCAAGATCGGTAAGCATTCCCAAATTACCATCCTAGGTTCTGCAAGTGTAAGTTTATATATATATAAAATTGTATAGAAGTAAAATATGTTTTGTAATTAATATAATTAGTTGATCGTTGAGTGTTACAGGAAGAAATTAGTCAGTTGGCAGTCGGTAAAAAGAAATAATTGAATAGTTTTAACTATTTATTGTCTGCCAAAATTTTGACTTAATTGTCTTTAAGGTAAATATCAACAGAATCCAAAAAGCTAAATGGGGTCTATTATCAAATCTGTAATACTGTCATAGGGAAACGAGAGGTCAAAAATAAAACAAAAATGACCATTTATAACACATTGTACCTTCCTACCCTACTATACGGATGCGAAAGCTGGGTCCTACTCGATCAACATAAAAGCAGACTGACCGCATCTGAAATGAAATATCTAAGGAGAGTAGCTGGCCGAACCAGAAGAGACCACATCCGAAACGAACGGATTCGAGAAGATCTGAAAGTGACTCCATTGTTAAAAACTATGGAAAGTAAAGCGCTCAAATGGTTTGGCCATGTGATAAGGATGAACGAGGAAAGGGAGCTCAGAAAATTCTTTGAGGCAAGACTGAATGACAAGAGGCCTAGGGGACGACCTCGAAAAACATGATCGAACGAGATTGCCAAATAGGAGAGAAGAGGGGCAAGCAGCTGGGTGCTTTGAGGACGTTGGCAAAGGACCACGAGGCCATGACGATGAAAGAAGGAGCCCACGTGAGGGCAGAAGAAGAAGAAGTCTTTAAGGTACAGGATTTTTTTTTCTTCTTCATAGGTAATTGTAAAAAAAAAAAAAAAAAAAAAAAAAAAAAACTCCGGGCTAATGATCACAGAGCCCTAATAGTGTTTACAAACATGCATGAAATTTATTAATAAATTGCTATTATTATTTCATCATACTTGCAAAAATGCAACCAAAATATTACTGCAAAATGGAGGGGCTGATCTGTATCGAAGCAAATAAGATAACGTGCATAGCAACATGTATTTCCCATTATATTATAAAGGACAACAAATTATTTAATTGGTTATTCTGACAACCAATAATCATTTTATTAGTTATTTTTAATGAGAAATAATTTTTTGTTTATTTATTATTTTTATGAGAAATTAACTTAAGATATCAATCAATTTTTTATTCATTATTTGATTTGTTCAAATAATTCTTGAGGAAGGCTAAATGAATTTTTCAAGTTAAATGATTTTTGAACTAAAAAGGATAAATAGGATAGGATAGATTCTGAAAAAACAGATTCATAGACTTTCTTAAATTAGATGGTTTTCTAATAAATATAGGTGTAAAAATAAATGCAAAACAAAAATTTCAGAATTTACGCTAAAATCCAATGATGGAAAATTTCTGGCAGTACAAATAGTGTTAAGGGCGACATTTTGTAATACATAAAAATTTTGATAAACAGAAATTTATCTTGAATGAACAAATCAATATAAGTGATAAACAAAGGATGAATGAAAATTTAATCGTCGTTTAGATAAAATTTCAATTAAGCTCAACACTGTTATATGCTTTATTACTAACATTTATAGTATACAACATCACAATTTTTCAATAAAATAAATATTATTGAAACTTTTAGTATCTTTGGCTCGTTAGCACCTCAAATCTCATACCTAATTAACTAATTTTGTCTTTTAAAAAAAGTTACAACCCCGAAAGTATACAAAATAAAATGCCTAGATTTCATCAATAAAAGAAACTTATTTAACATTTTATCATCTAATTTTTTCCTTTTTAAAGTTTTTTTTTTTTAATTATAAACAACGACCCTGAATAACGATAATAGTCAACTACTTATAAAAAATAATTTGTATTTAATCAGCCTCTTTATATTTTAATCGAGTAAATCATGGAGTAATTTTTTGGAAGTTTCGTAGGTGAGGAAAAGAGCAGCTGTAGCAGGCATCGTCCGAATCAGGGTTGGACTTAGGCCATTATAGAGAGCTAGAAAACCTTTAAAAAAATAACAAAATTAAATAATCGTAATAATAATATATTTAAATAAAAATTATAAACCAAAACATTTAATATTACCTTCTTTCCTTATAATTAATAAAGTATTTGAAACAAATGTTCCCTCTAAACTGCTGACTTGTATCCTTGACTTGACTAAATCTGCGGGAAATATGACGGTCCATAATGCCACACCTCCTGCAGCTCCGGCCAGCCATTGTTCCAAGAGCACCTAAATAATAAAATATTGAACTGAGTAATAATTTTTTTCTGATGAAGATCAAAATATCAAGTTGAAAAATGGAGAAGGATGTGGTTTAATTCACAGCTTCATTAATAATTTTTTTGTTCACTAATAAATTAGTAGAATAGTTGCCCATAGAATAAATTATGGGAGGAGTTTTTTGAGAATGTAGTCATTGAAGAAATACTTTTAATAAGACAGCATGACAAAACATATATTTCAGAAATATAATATGATTATATTGAATATAAGAGATACTTGAAGCATATTTTATACATATTTTTTGTTGAAAGAAATACATTTTACATAACAGAATTTTGTTTGGAGAAATATATGCTTAGAACTTATTTAAAAAAAAAAAAAAATTAGGTATTTATTAAAAGAAAGAATTGTCTGCATTAATCCATCTATAGTATATATAAAAATGCAAACCTAACTTAATTTTGGGAAACTTTTTTTTTAATGTAACAACTTTATATTGCCTTATACCATTACAGAACAGTTCATATAAGGCCAACAATTTTTGAAAGAGATACTATACTATATAATTTTAGAAAATATTTAGATTTTTTAACCAATTCACTTGTTTATTCTTTTAATTGAAATCTAGAATAATGATTTGGATTGAAATTAAATCTTAGCTTAGTAACTTTAGAAAGAAACTGAAACCTTTTAACACACAATTTTTTAATTTAGAGCGCCCTTGTCATTGCACTGATTGGATGAAGGAGGGGAGGGAGGGTCCACAATAATATTTTGTAGGGAACCACTGTGCTACACCATGCCGCTCCCATCTATATAATAGCCTAAGATCTGTACCCAAAAAATGTGTATTATAGGAAGAAAATTTTCAATGTAATTTTCAAATTTTAGCCAACTTGTACAACATTTTTTTTTGTCTGCCATCTCAAACTGGTCTGAATCAAAAATGGCAGTCATCCAAAACGGTCCAAATCCAGGAATTGACACTTAAAAAGGTAAATATCATAGAAACCACCCATGATACAATAATACTCATTATAATATACATTAATGGACATTGAATAAGTATTTTCGTATAATGCGTGGTTTATGTAATATTTACCTCCATAATGTTAAAATGAGGTCAGTTTCTGCGTTTAGGACCCAATGTATTACATGGACGAAGATATCTCGGTACCTATAAGACCTACAGCCACCTGTCACCTCTCATTAGCTTATTAGACGCTTGTTTATTTTTATTATCATGAGTAGTTTGGTAAAATTGGCAGTTTCTATGATATCGAGCTAAACACTGCTGAAAGTCGATCAATTCCTCTGTTTAAGACACTAATTATTATATGAACAAAGATATCTTGGTACCTATAAAACCTACAGACGTCTATCAAGTCTGATATTAAAGCTTATTCAATGTCCATTAATTTATAATATAATGAGTGTTTTCATATTATGCTTGGTTTCTGTAATATTTACCTTCATAACGTTAAAACTAGATCAATTTTCGTATTTAGAACAGAATGTATTATATGGACAAAGATATCTCGATACCTATAAGACCTACAGACGTCTATTAGCTCTCGAATCAAAGCTTTTTAATGTCCATTAATTTATTTTATAATGAGTATTTTCGTATAATGCTTGGTTTCTGTAATATTTACCTTTATAATGTTAAAATGAGGTCAATTCCTGGATATGGACCGTTTTGGATGGTCGCCATTTTTGATTCTGACCAGTTTGAGGTGGCAGACAAAAAAAAAATTTGTAGTACAATTAGGCTAAAATGTGAAAATCACATTCAAAATTTTCTTCTTATAAAACGCATTTTTCGGTACCAGCTCTTGAACTATAACAAGAAAAGTTAATAACCTTTAAATGTACTATATTCTAAATTTTAAAGATGTTACAAAACCACGTCCAAAATTAAGAGATACAATGGTATATTAACATTAATTTATAATTATAATAAATAATTAAAAATACTTTACCACATTCTGATTTAGAACATCCAGGAGGTGCAAATAACTCCCTTGTTCCTTCGTAAGCACCAAAAAATACGAAATATCCAGGCATTTCCCTGGCAATGGTTGAACCGAGACCTCGAAACATTCCTTTCATCCCTTCCCTTCTAATTATATCTTTGGTCAATGAATACGGAGTCAATTTGAACTGGAAAATAAATATATATTTATATAATTAGTTGACTGTTGAGAGTTCTAGAAAGAAATTAGTCTGTGTGGCGGTCAGTAAAAGAAACAATTAAATAATTTTACTCTTTGATAATTTATTTTTGATTGATTCAGGGTAAATTCACTACAAACCGTCTAATTATCAAGGATAAGTGGCTCATATTTAAGTTTAATTATTTTTATTTTACAGTCTACTTGTAGAAATTTTCATATATATTTTTTTTTAATATTGTATAAAAAGTCATAATAAAACACTGGTAATGGCTCTTACTTATTTATTGAAACTACCGTCTTTTTGAAATTGAAACTACAAACCGTCTAATTATCAAGGATAAGTGGCTCATATTTAAGTTTAATTATTTTTATTTTACAGTCTACTTGTAGAAATTTTCATATATATTTTTTTTTTAATATTGTATAAAAAGTCATAATAAAACACTGGTAATGGCTCTTACTTATTTATTGAAACATTTCCCATAAATTTTATTATATGTTTTAATGATTGGAGAAGTTGTGTGTGCTGGTCATAAAATAAATGACTCTAATAAAACATAATTTTTATAAAAATCTATAAATAGTTATATCTATATAAATATATTGGAAGAATTAACCATTTATTGTCTGCCTATGGTTTCTCCTTTACTTTCCTCCATTTTTAAAATCGATCAAAGAATTTTCAAATACAGTTAGAGATAAAAATCAGTGAAATCATTAAAGAATGATCGTGATTTGAAAATTCTTTGGTCAATTTTAAAAATGGAGGAAAGTGAAAGTCGTGTGCTGCGCGCACCAGATTTTTTTTCCTTTCTACTCCTAACATCTGACATTTTCCATCACATTATTCCTTACATAGAGATGATATATCTAAATATTTATCCACTATATTTCATATTTTAATGCTTTTATGTTTTATGTGGATATTGATACTTTTGTACATTATCTTAAGTCATAATTTATTCTGTAAAGCCTTTTCATAACTATACAAAGGTCATTGTAATTTAATTACTCGATTTCTTTACCTATCAATTTCTATTTTTATGTTTTACATATAGACATCCTCCAACTCAATAGTATATAAAATATTATATTTAATGTTATTATATTTTTTAATAATCCACATACCCTTTTTTTCTACGCTCTCTATAATTGTTCTTTCATGTATATATGTTAATATACACTCATTATATTCCTTTTGTATCTTTTTAATCCTAATGATATCCCATAATAGGGATCGAAACAAAGGCAGACAATAAATGGTTAAAACTATTTAATTATTTCTTTTACTGACCGTCAAACAGACAAATTTCTTCCAATATATTTATATAGATATAACTATTTATAGATTTTATAAAAAAAATATGTTCTATTAGAGTCATTTATTTTACGACCACACACACAACAACTTTTCCAATCATAAAAATATATAATAAAATTTATGGGAAATGTTTCAATAAATAAGTTAGAGCTATAACCTGTGTTTTATTATAATTTTTTATACAGTCTTTTTGTTTTTGTTTTTTTAGATATTCAGTTTTTATTATTAATGACAATGACGATGAACCATTTTGGAAAATTCATAGAAAAAAAAAAATTTTAATTTCTACAAGAAGACTATAAAATAAAAATAATTAAAATTAAATATGAGCCACTCATCCTTGATAATTAGACGGTTTGTAGTGAATTGACCCTGAATCAATCAAAAATAAATTATCAAGAAATAATCTTCTTTAACATGATAACAAAAAGCTTAGTTTTAATTTTATTTTGAAATTTAAGGAAAACTACACAAACATAATTTTAAAAACATAATAAAATATATAGATTCTAAATAACCTCATTAATGATTCTTGTTTCACAGCAAAAAGCCCAGATAATGTCAAGAACAATTTTGAATAGTTCATAATTGTTTGCAAAAGATGTAAAAAGGAATATTTATATTATCATACAATTTAATACCATCTGTGAAATATAAAGACAAGAAAAACTTCTTAAAAAATAATAACCAGGACAATAATTTAATTTTTGTTAATTCTATTCAAAATTGACAGACAGCAAAAACAAAAACAAAATTTCATTAAGGAGAAAATTAGTCTATGGGGTGGTCAGTAAAAGAAACGATTAAATATTTTTTAAATTTATTTTCTGCCAAGCAAGGCAACCCCCATAGTGGGTCATCATATTCCAACATCATAAAACATCTTAATATTTTTATATAGTCATAATATTTTTTATTATACAATAGACAACATAAAAATTAGATCATTTATCAGTAACCACTAAAAACTTATGATTTACGTTATTCATATCTAATTAGTCATCTATGCCATTTAAAAAGTGATACACAAGTTTTTTTTTATAATTTATTTATTTTATTTTATTAAGTTGAGTGTTTCAAATTTGATGTATTTTAATTGTTTATAACTCAACTCAATAAATATAACTAAATTTTTATTTTGTTAATAAGTTACTTTCGAGAATTGTATACAAATTCTTATTTATAAATGTATTAGTACTAAATTTAAGGTAATGGCCACTCTGTTTCTATGGTGATAACATGCCAATAAAATATGCATAAAATTTAGTACTTACTATAATTAGTATTGTAAGGTACTCATGTTATTTTTCCTACTGTCTTAAGCAAAACATTTCTTATTATTATTAGGTAAATCGAACGATGTTAAAAACTCTATTATCATGATAAAAGGATAACTGAAATCATGTAAGAAAACTTATTTGTATCTATATGTACTTGTAAATATTGTATATAAATAAATATTATTATTATTATTATATATTGTAAGGTAGTAGTAACTATTATTAATATTATTCGGTTTGTATATTTTTTATTTTATTAATTAATATTTTTAATTATTAATCTATCTTCCTTAGAATTTTATTTTATTCCATTTATACGTTTCTTTTTTTTTTCCCCAAATTATCCACTTTTGAAAAAGTTGAATCTTCCCTCATTCTGCTCCTCCAAGAATACTGTTTTTCTTCTAATTTTTGTTTTTCTTATAATATTCTATTCTCTCATTTTACAAACATTATTATCCAAATTATATTATTTTTAATTATATCCACTGTAACGCCTAATTCATTCAAATCAAGTTGAATTTGTCTGAACAAGTTACATTTTGTTGTCCTGTTTTTGAAAAAGCAGAAAAATCTGTTTTTTTAATCTATTTTCTTAATTATTGTTTGTTTATTAATTTAACGTCCCTTTATGCTGCAGTGGCTAATCAGACGATGCTACAATGGGAGTCCTAAATTTTGCCTATCCAGGTTTTATTAGGAGAGGGATCTTTAACGAGTACCTGACATCGCATATGCTCGGGACCACCTTTTAACGTCCCCTCCGAAAGACGGCATAACTAAGGATTTTTTACTCCCATTAGAAAATCTAAGGGCCACCTACAGGTTTGAACCCGGAACCTTTAGCATAGGAGGTTATTATGCTAACCACCATGCTACAGGTAACCCCTTCTAATCTATTTTTATTCATTCAATTCTATTTTCAATCATTTTCATGTGAACGTAATTTTTTTTTTTTTTTTAGTAACTGAAAGCATATCAATTTTCCGGAAGAGGGGATCAATCAAATGAACTTCAGTATTCTTAAATTTTGGTCCTAATATTTTCATTAAAATCTGTTTCCTAATTTCTTTATATTTTCTCCCCCCCTCCTTATTTTGTCACTAATAAACTTATCCATAAAGACCTTAATGTTCCCTATGTTACTGATTTTGCCCGGACCAGGTATCAATCCTTTCATGACAAACTCCATTCTCACCCTAACCCACTTGTTTTCAATCCTTTCTTCCTCTTCAATTCCGGATAATCCTCTGAGGCGCCTGAAAAGGAAATGGCCCCGGGGCCTTCTAGTTTAGAATATTTTTAGAGTGCTGCCACTGGGTAGTGTCTCTACATGTTTTTCATGACAGTTTTCTATATTACCATCACATTTATTAGATGTGTTTTTATTTAATACAGTTGTAAATATCAATATATTTAAAAAAAAAAAAATGTTTCTCCCCTATATAATATAATATATAATAATATATATATATATATAATAATATAATATATAATATATATATATTATATATATAATATATATATATATTTTTTTTTTTTTCTAATACCACTCCAGAGATTAAAAAATAAAGATGCATAGGGGTTGACCTTGGGGTTTCACACCTTAAAATCTTAACCAAGAAACTTATAATACATATTGAGGAGAAGATAATTCGGAGTGCAGTCATAAAAACACTTAATTAAGCTTTTAAAACACTTAATTAAGTCATTCGTTCTCATATCAATATAATACATATATTACTTTGCAATATTACACAGCAATCTTATACCTGACTTATCTTTTTTGCTGGCCCTGTCATTTCTAATTCTCGGGCTGCTTGCATCTGCACTTTAATCAACTCAGTTGGACATAAAGTGAAAGAGGAAAAAAATGCAGCAAGGAAACCAGCTGTGGCATTACCCATCGTTGATAAATTTTCAACATCCTACAAAAAAAAATTAATTTTAATTAACCTAAACCATAAATAACAATACTAAATTGCACATACCTTTATTGATATATTTATACATAACACATATATTTATTGAAAAAAATATAATGATTTAATAACCAATAACTATTTTTCTGAGACATTCAGTCACGTGATAAAAAATATATATTGGGTTGTAAAATAAGCTTGTAGTGCTTTTCAATATTTGAATTTAATCCTCTCTGTGATTATAAAATCATGTTTACTTGGTCAATAATGTTTACTTATTCTAAAAAGTGATTAGTTTCAACCGAGATTCCTTATTTTGCTAGCTCAAAACGGAAGAGAAAAAAATTCATTTTTACGTCATTAAATTATTTTTTATTTCCAAAAGGGAAAGTCCGCTGCACAGATGGTTAACAAAATTTGCAGTGTGTATGGCAATGATGCCTTAAGAGAAAGCACCATCTGTAAGTGGTTGCTCGGCTCAGAATCGGAAATTTTGACTAGGAAGATGCAAAGCACTCGGGACATCCTTCAACTGTTCTAGGAGGAACGGAATTAAAAAATGACCAGAAAGATGGCGACATGTAATATATCGAAATGGGTCATATATATTGATTAAAAATATTTACAAGAATCTGAAGTTTTTATTGAATTAAATTAAATTAAAGCAGTAATCACCAGACTGCATTACTAAAACTCAATTAAGTTATACATTACAAGACAAATGATGAATAACTTTAAAATAGAAATACATATTACTTTCATTTCCATACCACTATTTTGTCAGCTGAGTATCAGCAGTTCAGTTTCTATACTGAACAACAGCCCACATGTTGACTGTAAATGCTTAGCAAGCATACCATGATAAAAAAAAAAAAAAAAAAAAAAATATATATATATATATATATATATATTATTCCATTGATTCTAGAAAGTAAATATTAAACATCATACATTGTGGTGTAAATTTGTGTGAAATTTTAGGCTCTTGCAGTGAACACATGATGAAAATTATTGTGAACTATGTTGAAAAAATCTCAAAGAGGATAGGGGTTTGCCTATTTTTATTATAAAAAAAACTGTTTATACTTTCATTTACTTAAAAAATAGATTTTTGAGGGGAGGAATCTAAACCAGAGCAGTTTTAAAAAAACCAACTAAAGTCACTATTTAGAAAAGAATAGAAAATTATTTTATTCTGGGACTTAGTCCCCTAAGAATAACATGAATTTTACAAATAAAGATAGCATATCTGGCCAGAATACATTAAATAGATTTAATTGTTTTCAAATTTAACTATTTAAATAGGTAAGGGAGGTAATGAAAGAAATATATGTATAAAAAAAAACATAAAATGAATAAATACAATGATAGAATGAGAAGTTAAAAACAACTTATTTTAAACAAACAAAAAAAAAGCAAGATATTCGATCATTATAATGATTAAGTACTTTTAATCAAAAATCTAATTTAAAATTTACAATCAACAAGCGTTTGTTTGGGAATAATAGGTGTTGGAAAAGGAGATATGTAAATGTGGATAAAGAAGAGCACGATATATATTGGAAGGAAAGGAATTCCTGAATGTAATGGAACGGGCAAGAAGGGATTGATTTAAGGCTTAAGTTGTGTAGAATAGGATATAGAGGTGTGAACTTGTTTCCAGCAAGCAGACTGAGGATTCAATTTGAAGAAGACTATGGATATGGAACGATACAGAGTTTTTATTGTTTTTAGATGTTTGTTTAAATATTTGTAGGGTGATAAGCATAAAACTTAAATATTTTTATTACTTTTTTTTTAATGGGGACATTTTGGTACAGATTTAATTTTATACCTTTATCAGGTAGAGATATTAAATAAAATGAGTTTTGATCAAGCAATGTTCCCAATTTTTTCTAAGGACTCCTAGGTAGTGTTGCCCTCTAAGTTTTTGCACTGTCTAATATTTTAGTGTCAAGAATCAACCTAAAAAAATTCATCGAAATTGGTGCAACATTTATAACCTCCTCTCCTAGTGATGTTTAGCATAAATTTCCCCAAACTAATGGATTTTTTTTTTCCACAAAAACATTTGGATATAAATAAATACCAATAAAATATTGTAACTATCAATTCTCAACTTAAAATATATGGAGCTAAATTAAAAGTCTCCTAACTGCAAATACATTACAGCATTGATGTTAAATGAAGTTCAGATTTCAAGTTTCTAACCGAAGTATTAGTAAGAAGTGCCACTAATTTTTGGCAACCACCGTAAGCTGCAAAAAGCACAGAATTCTCTGCAACACTAGCAATCAGGGCGGGAACTGTACCTGCGTACAGACCTCGCCTCACTCCTTCGGTCCGGAAAGTTTGCTTGAAGCAGTCCCATGCGCCAGAATACAGGCTGGGGAAAGTTTGTAATTTTACTTTCACCGTGTCTAATGGTTGTCCGAGATAAACAACTGCCATTCCTCCTGTTGAAAAATACATAATATGAAGATTAAATATTAATAAGAGATGGTAATAAGGTAGGTTCAACAAAATATTGCATCATCTAAATAATCACATGGGAATATTATAAAAATGTCCTTCATTGTAAATAAAATAAATTGGAAATATATAGAACTATGCGGAGGTTAAATTAGCTAGCTGAATTTGTTATTGTAAGAAGTCTAATAGCTTATGTAATAGGCATTAGCTGATTACATCACAGACACAAATAAATTTAATCAATGTATAATTAAGAAGTTATAAATAAATACCTTTTGCATATTATTAATACATTACTTCAAACAATAAACTGATTAGAAAAACTAAATTGTCAATACAAGTTTTCTAAATAGCTAGAATTTTCAGCCTGAATTCAATGAATTATTTTATTAATTCAACATTGTTTTAAAAACTTTCAGATTACAGAAAACAAAATTATGGCACCTTGTGAAGAACTTTTATGTAATTTTAAATGGTATTTAATTAATAATCAAATCATTTAATACATTGTAATTTTCCCCAATGCACATATGAAATAAATTTATCTATAAAGAACTAAATGAAAACATTTTTCCCATGATAAAAGTAACGATTACCTAAAGAACCACTAATGAAATCAATCGTTCCATCCAACCAATCTTTTTTTCTTTCTTGAATTTCCATCTTATTGAGAATATTTTGAAAATTGCTAGATTATCCACGAGAAACTTGACTGAAATAAAATTCAGGAATAGCAGCAATTCAGAATTATATACCATTGCATTTTTTTATGTTACATAATGAATGGAATCCTAATAAAAGATATGTACGTACAATTTCAAACTGAATTTTAATTTGTATTAATAGTAGACTGTTATCACTCTCTTATCAATAGTGGATAAGATTGCATCAGCATGAATGGTGAATATTGATAAGATGATGTATTAACTTAATTTTTTGTTCTTAATGAATATATTATTTTGAAAATAAATATTATAATTTATTTAATGCGAATACTTTTATCCAAGATTCTATAATACACGAGGTGTTTACAATCGATCATAAAAACATCGATATATCGTTATTTAGTTGCTTGAACGTCACAACAACCCTGTCCCATTGCTACCTCTCAAGTCAACAAAGAAGGTAAATACGTCTAATTCCATTGGAGGAGAAGAAACCAAACAATCCCTTAGGTATTTAATTGTTTTGTTTTCAATGACTAATATTTAGCCATTTTTTCACTAAAGTATGATAAAATGTCCTGGTATCATCAGTGGTCGGACGGATTAAAGAAGAGAGCTTGCAGGTATTTATTACAAAGATATTTAGGACAGTTTTTAGAAGAAAAGCTTAGTCTAGATCAACTAGAAGTAAATGTGTTCAATGGGACTGGGTCTGTGTCTAATGTTAGCTTGGATGTCCAGGCACTTAATGAACTTGGAGAGAAAAAAAATTTACCAATTGAATTTGTTGATGGGTTTTTGTCTGAAATATCTGTGTCAATACCATGGGCAACCCTTCTTACTGACTCCATTTTTATTGAAGTGTCCGGACTGCAGATAACTATTCAGCCAAGACAAAGGGTTGAAAATGGAGAATCTATGCTTGAATCGATGTGGAGTTCCATGGCAAGCAGCATGCAACTGGCTGCTGAATGTTTCCATAATGATACATTACAAGATGACAAAGGTCTAGAAAATGAAAACACAATGGAAGGTGTTGAAATATTTGCTCAAACCATTGAATCTGTATTAAACCGTGTTAAAATTAAATTTTTAGATACTACATTACGTTTAGAACATTTGCCAAAAGGTGGGAAAAATGGTATAGCCTTAGAAATTAGAATTAAGAGAATTGAATATTGTGATGAAACTAGTTGTGATGATGCCAGTGATAGTGAGGACAAAAAATTGCCCATGTTCACAATAAAAAAATTTCATTGTGATGGAATAAGTTTATATACTGATGAATTCCCTGTTGAAAGTAGGACCTTTTCTCGTTCAGTTCTACTTGAAGAAAGTGATATGAGTAATAGTTACAATAAAGACAAGATTGAGCCTGCTCCTATTTTAATTTGTAAACTATCAGGTGTTCAAGAAATCAGGCTTAAATCTAAAAATGCAGAAAATATTACACCAGGACCTAAATTTGATTTAGAATTTTCCTTTGGTTCATTGTCATTATTTCTTTCTCCAAGGCAACTACATTTATTAATTGAAATTGTTCACAGTTTGAGCACTCCTCATATTCAGGATACAAGTAATGTTAAATATAAGAAGAGTGGTGGCAAACAGTTGACCGCCGAAGATTACAGAAGAATAGAGCAAGATTTGAATGATAAATTAAACCTACATGGTGCTTCAAATATTAATAAAACTGCATTAGGCAAAGGTTGGGTTTCCAATTCTATGGAAGAAAGTTATGAAGAGTTTTTCGCTTTTGATAGAGGTTCTCAATCTGCTAGTGTGTATTCAAACCATACAGATATGTCTTGGGAAACGAGTGCTTCTACTGTATATAGTAGCAAAGCTGATGTTCTCCATTCTTATACATCATCTAATCTAGGTATGTATCATGATAAATCAGAAAAGGGGAATAATGCGTGTGATTATGAATTAAGTGGAGAAATAACAGCCTTTCATTTGAGATTATCGAGTATAGTCATGGTTATTTTGCATGAAGATATTTTAACATTTGGTGTAGATACGTATGCACTCACTCCTTCATCTATTTCTACAATGAATAATTTATCAATTCAATTTTTTGAGCAGCTTGGAAGATGTGGAATTTACGGTGGTAGCAACAAGGATTTTGAATCATCAAAAAATTCTTTCTAAATGCATGTAATCTTGATCATATAAGGATAATGGGTGGAGCTATCATCATAGAAGGTAAGGAAGGGGGAAATTCATACAACAGATTTTGTAACACCAGGATTTCTTTAGCAAATTTCGAACTTTTAGAATGTCTTAATGAACCAAATTCTGAAGACCGCAGTATGTTGAATTGTTGAAATTTATGAAAAATTCTCAGAATTGCCCTATCGAACCTCATTATCCTATTTCGAATCAACCTGATTTAAAAATATATATTGTCCAAAACAAAAAAATTAGACCATCGCATATTTCTACCAAAACAGAAGTAACATTTTCCTTACAGCAATGTTGGTGTGAATTGGATCTTTCACTTTATGACAGGTTATCTTCAATACTGAATAGCCAGCCTTTGTGCCACACTGATTTTGTATCAAGAGGCTTTCCAAAAAATGCTTCATTTTACGAACCTTTTGAAAACACTACTATAACAGATCATCACATCAGCCTAAAAATTCAATGTCCCTTTTTCGTATTGAAATTTAGATTTCCGATACCTGATCTTCGCCCCGATATCGAAAAAGGGAGACATCCTTGGTGGAAAAGGTCAATAAGGAAAGACATATTATATGTTAATTTAGTTGATACAATTTTTCAGACTGAAATAAATTATTTAGGAGCATTTTTGGATTACAATTTGCAATGTAGCCGTATAACTCTATTATTTCAAGAAGGTGATTCAAATGTTCCTATTCCTTTTATGTATTCTGCTCCTAAGGATGCAAATGAATCCATACAGCATCATTTTTATGAATTTCCTAGACTTTCGATTAAACTCAGTTCCCCGAAAGCTATCGATGAGATGGAAGATCATGGAGAGAAAGATGATCCCAATGGACTCACTTGTTCGTTTATGGAAACACCAGTTAAAGAACCATCACCATTTATGTCAAGAAAAGTTGTTTATAAGAGTAATCAATCTGGTAATTCTGCTTCCGAAGGGGAAGAAATCATTTTCCCGGCTGCTAAAGAAGATCTGAATAAATTTATTAATGATTCGCAGGAAAATTCGAGAATTCAAATCGATGTTATATTGCCTTATATTCATGTAGATTTTTCATCCAAACACCTATATGAAGTTTTGTACAATAGATTTAGCTCTGATATATCACTATGGCAATCTTCGGCATCGAAAATAACTCCTATAAATTTAAGCTCAGATCCTGATAATATTTTCCCTACCGTTTTCAATTGTAATTCTTTCTTGCTTGCAAATCTGGGCTTCAATTAGGTGATTATGATGATGAAGATGTTCCTTCTCAATACAACCAAACTTCATTACATCCAAAACCGATTTATAAATTCAGTCAGCAGAGCCATTTAGCTTTTAAAATTCAAATAAACAGTGGCTATCTTAATCTTTGTCCTAATTTGAAAGATGCCTCTGGAAATATTGTTCCTGACAAGCATGGGCAGCTTCAGTTTACGTTGGACAAAGCCAACATATTAGTGTTAATAATTATAAAGGAACTTTACAGAAAAATTATGTCTGTTTACAAGTTGATAATATACGCCTTATGCATCAGCCTGTTATCGATAACACTCTTAGACATTCTGATTCTGATTTAAAATCAATTATTTACAGAAGCAAGGAAGGTATGCTGCATAATAAAGTAGCTGCTATGCAGACTAACAATAAACCTGATATGTTCACCGCAGCTATTAGTTCTAGTGTAGATTCAAAAAAGGTCAAGACAATTCGTGTTGCTTGTTGTGTTCATGGTGCTACCTTGAGGCATTATGTTTCTCCATCTGAGCACTCTTGGTTGACACAACTGATGGACTTTTTCGATGTCGTAGATTATCCCGTAAAAGGTTACGATTCTCCTCAAGCTATAACAGAACTTCATTTTAACCTTGAAGAATCATCAGTAGACTACAGGCCTAAATACCTCAATACCCAATGTGTGGTATATTTTGGAAACTTCAGCATATCTAGTAATATAGCGGCCAGAACGAAAACTTCAACATTGCGCTTTATAGCTGAAGAAACTAATTTATTTATTTCAGAAAAATGTTCGCAACATACCGAAGATGTAAACTTGCGTAATGACTACATTTCAGTTATAGATCTTGGCCTCTTTGAACTTTCATTAAGGCTTACTGATCAGCCTAATATTCCAAAAGTGGAATTGAAAGCTTCCAGTGACATACTAAATATTCGGACTTGTATTGATTCTGCTTGTTCACTAGCCCTGTTGCTTAACTATTACGCTTCAAACGGTGATATGAACGTAACCGAAAAAGAAGAAGAAAACAAGTCAACTGAACCTTATTTGGAAAAAACCTCTGAGAGTGATGATACTGATCCGACTTCTCCAAGTCATAGTGAAGTTCAGAGTATGATAGAAGATGCCATGAAAGAAATAACCTGTGACAACGATTCTGTCAAAGCTTCTGACCATGAAGAGAATGATGAAGTCGAAGTTTTTTACTTTCCCGATGAAGGTAAAAAAGACGAGGCTAAAGATTGTGTATATGATTGGGCAGCTGGTGGGGATTTAGATTCCGAAAGTGAATATTTTTTTGTGGAGCATGAGAGTGTTTTAGATTTACCCCCCAACCCTAATGCCCCCACAGTGGTCCACTCTTTACTTGAAAATCCACTCGATTTATCAGAAAATCATTTTTATATTTCACCAGGAAAAACCGACCATCTTCAACCACCAAAGGATTTCCCTGATCCAGTTTACAGATACACTCTATCAGATATAAATGTAGTATGGCACATGTATGGCGGAAATGATTTCAGTTGCACTACTGTTGCTAAAAAAAATATATCTTTTGATCTACCAGATAATAACAAATCGAGCATTCAAATCAATACAGGAATCGATCCCTTTAACACTGAATCTAAGAAAACGTGCTCCGCTAAATACTCCAAGAGAGGCAGCAAACATAGTCGGAATAGAGCTCGGAACATCAAATGGTATACAGTTGGGGGCCAACAAAGAAGGCATGATGTATTGATGCAATTCAACTTTAGTAAGCTTAGTTTTCGACATGAAATTTATCCTGAAACTACAAATGAAGCCTCAAGGCAGGTTTTGTTGATTCACAATTTTGAAATAATCGATAAACTTAAATCCTCTGAAATAAATAAATTTTTATATCAATATTCAAGCGAGAACTTCCCTCGCCAATCCAATGCTCCTATGGTAAGGATAGTTATTGCTCATTTTCGCCCTGATAACAGAAGAGATGTGGAGGAACTTTGTTTGAAAATATCACTGCTTCCTCTAAGATTAAACATTGACCAAGATTCTATAGAATTCCTAATCGATTTCTTCTATAAACTGTCGTGTATGAATGCCAAAGAAAACCCTAGGGAGGATACCTCTCAAATCTCGAGTGAAAAGAAGTATACAAGTCAAGGTGATGAGAAAGACCAGCAATCGAACAGGACACAATCTGAGAAGCGAAAGGGTTCTTATAATAAATCGAAATCACAGTCTCCTCCTGTGTACATAAAAAAGTTTATTTTTCGTCCCGAAGTATCTATAAGAATAGATTATGTAGGAAAAAGGTTTAATATGGCCCATGGGCCGATGGCGGGCATTATAATGAGACTCGGGCAGCTCAACTGCCTGCAAATCAAATTGAAACAAATCGTTTACAAGCAGGGATTGTTGGGATTTGAAAAGCTTATTAGATATGCTTGCGATGTATGGGTCAACGATATTACTAAATCCCAAATCCCTAATCTGATTGGCGGCGTCGGACCTATGCATGCTCTGTTTCAATTATTCGCAGGTATCAAAGATCTCTTCTGGCTCCCAATAGAGCAATATCAAAAGGACGGAAGGATATTCCGTGGGCTTCAAAGGGGAGCCAATTCTTTCACCACTTCTACGGTCATAGCCGCTTTGGAACTGACTGCTAGGATCATTCAAGCCATTCAGAGCATAGCCGAAGCAGCCTTTGATATGGTGTCACCTGGCCCTAGTGTGAGGAGAATACACGGCACCAAATCCAAGAAGCCTCACAGATATTCTCATCCTGCGGATATTAGGGAGGGTGTTACTAACGCCTACGCCTTGGTTAAGGAAGGTATAGAAGAAACAGCTGAGACCCTGGTGCGAGTTGCGAGTGCTGAGGCAGAGCAGAAAGGTGCAGTCGGAGCTGTCGGTGGCGTCCTAAGGCAAATCCCTCCATCGATGGTGGCTCCAATAATTATAGCTAGTGCTGCTACTACCAACCTTCTTGGAGGAGTCAGGAACCAGCTAGCTCCCGATTCTAGAAGGGAGGCTTCTTTCAAATGGAAAAATAATGATACATGAGTTTATTCTAATCGTTAAAATCACAGTTAACAATTCTATGTATATATATATATATTTTTTTTTTTTTTTAACGATTGATTGTATACTATATTTTGTAGACTTTAGCATTTTACGCTTGTGAGCAAAATGTCTTTCTTTGCTATTATTATATTTTACATTTTTTGTGTATGTTTTATCTTTTCTTTCAGGGATTTGAAATTTTATATTTTTAATGATAAATTGGAGACTGTCTCTCTTATGTCTATACATCACATTTTATTTTTATATTTTAATTATGTAAATATGTTATCCCTTTTTATATAATATTATAAATATAAATATTTTTTGTCTACTCAGCATTTTTTTTTTATTGAATGTTACAATTTTTCTGATCACAACTGTATTATTACAAAATGATTTTCTATATACTAATTTAAATTTAGTATTAAATTACATGTTCATTCATTAAATTCAATGTTACATACAAGTCTATTTACCTGACAGCCGTGTATGAGTTAAAATTGTATCCATTTTATTTTAAATTTTGTCCATAATAAATTATATTAGTCATTAAAATTTATAAAAAATCATAACCAAAATATTGGCCCCTAATGGACTAAGGCTGTCCTATTATTGGAGAAATGTACACACTAATATATTATTAAATCTAGGTCAATAAAGCATGGTTTATCATTTTAATTTTTTTATTGCATCTACATAATTACTTCTGATGTGCTTCGAATCTGTTTTAATGACTTATAAATTTACTATGGACAAAATTTTAAATAAAATGGATACTACTTTAACGCACATACATGGCTGTCAGGTGAATAGACTTTTATGAAACATTGTTATGTTTTTTTATTTAAAATTTTAATTAGTATAAAGAAAATTAATTTTTGTAATAATAAATGATGATTTGTTTTGTATTGTAAGATGGAGAAGGCCCCAAAACATTGACTCCTAATTAATTATTGCTAAAGTAAAAATAAATTTTTAAGGAAAATTAAGAACCATCTATTTATTATTATAAATTCCTTCTTTTTTTTTAAACAGTCCAATTTGAAACTATTTAGAATTTTACGTTTTATTGTGTTGTATAAATATTATTATAGTTATCGTTTGTTAATAATTCAAGTTTATGTATATGTATTTGTTTGTGAGAATATTTCTGTGGGTTGAAATATTTTTTAAGAAGTTTTTGGATGGGTTATACTAGTTTTTGAAAGTACTGAGTTATTTCTATAAATATTTGTAAATAGTTTCTCATATTGTTTCCTATAATAAGAATTAGATCTAACTGTAAAATACATGTGATCAAATGGATACTAGTCACAGCTGTTAATTTAGATATTTAATAACCATCTGGAATCAATACATTTGAATTTAAAGTTAAACATTAATATTGGTCCAAATCCATTTATATTTATTATACAATTCTTCCAAATTGTTATAGATTGATTATTTTTTTACAATAGAGATTTACTGTATTTTTCAATAAATAAATGTTTTTTTATTATGAATTTTGAGTATTGTATAAATGGTAGGTTATAAACCTTAAACAAAATCAACACACCAATTTCTAGTGATGTTTGATATATATTATTGTGAGAGAAAAAGAAAAAAAAATAGTTCATATAAAATATTGGGAATATTCATTATAAATATAAATTATATTATATCATTCTGTTGTCAGAATTTGAAAATAAAAGACTAGCTGTGCTATTAAGAAAGGACTGATGGAAAATATTTTTATACCGAATTCAATGTAAGATTTACACAGCAAAATTTATTTAGTTGCATTTCACTTCCATGTGTAGGTTTATGACTAATTGTTTACAATTATGTATACATTTTCTATTTCAATTTCGTTGTTACGAATTTTTAAAGCAGTTAACTAAGATTTTATAAGCTTGCGTGTAAATAAAATTTTGTTAAGAAGTATTTATTCTTATTTCTAATAATTCTTTCCATAATCATTTTAGAATTATATAAAATGTTTATTCCATTTCAAATCAACACTCAGTATAAACTTCCTCAGATTTTTTTTTTTTAATTTTGGCACAGGTTTACTTTTGATATAAACTTTTTAAAATATCATATTTCACTTTGTATTGGGTTGTGAAATAAGTTCATAGCATTTTTCAATATTTCAATTTTATTCTCTCTGTATTATATATATATATATATATATATATATATATATATATATATATATATATATATATATATATACATCAATCTTTATTTGCATAGAATATATCTGCACAGTTATTAAACATTGATTGGAACTCCATCAAAATGTGCTACTTATTTACTGAAATGTATTTTGTACATCAATTGTTTTTATTGTTGGTAACAATTTTAAAAAAAAAAAAAAAAGATAAAATAAATAAACAAAATTACAGATATCAAAATAATAAGACAAGGTTTAGTAATTTAGAATTTTTATAACAATATAGGTATAGTTCTCTTATGTGGATATTTAGAAGGTGATAATGTAGTACAATTACCAATTTGTATTTATAAAATCATGTTTACTTGGTCAATAATGTTAACATATTCTAAAAAAAAGACTAGTTAATGTGCTTTTATGCATCAGTTTCAATCGAGATTCCTTATCTTTAAGTGGTATTTTACTTGTTCAAAATGGAAGAGAAAAAAAATTCATGTTCCTCATTTAATGATATCTTTCATTTATTAACGAAAAGGAAAATCTGCTGCACTAAAATTTAACAAAATTTTCAGTCTGTTTGGCAATGATGTCTTAGGAGAAAGCACTGTCCATAAGTGGTTTGCTCGGTTGAGAACAAAAAAAATTAATTTTAATTAACCTAAATCATAAATAGCAATACTAAATTGCACATACCTTTATTGATGTATATTTTTACATAACAAATATATTTATTGAAAAAAATATAATGATTTAAGAATCAATAACAATATATATTGGGTTATAAAAGAAGTTCTTAGTGGCCTTTTATTAATATTTCAATTTAATCCTCTCTGTGTTTATAAAATCATGTTTACTTTGTCAATAATGTTTACTTATTCTAAAAAGTGATTAGTTTCAACCGAGATTTCTTATCTTGCTAGCTCAAAATGGAAGAGAAAAAAATTCATTTTTACGTCATTCAATTATTTTTTATTTCTAAAAAGGAAAGTCCGCTGCACAGATGGTTAATAAAATTTGCAGTGTGTATGGCGATGATGCCTTATGAGAAAGCACCATGCGTAAGTGGTTTGCTCGGCTCAGAACCGTAAATTTTGACTAGGAAGACGCTAAGCACTCCGGTCATCCTTCAACTGTTGGTGATGACTAATGTTAAAAAAAATACCTGAAAGATAGGAACATGTAATTGATAAAAATGTGTCATATATAATTGATTAAAAATTGTTTACAAACTTATTTAACAGCTCAATATTTTGAAGGTGTATGGTCGACTATATATAATAGTTATAAAATTAATTTTATGTTGTAAAACAAATTAAAAGAATTAAGGGATATAAATATACTAGGGTATAACTGTATAATAAAAAAATTAACTATAAATTTAAAATTAATCTATTTGATAACATGTTTTAGTGTCCATGTACATATATATGAACCTAAAACATGTATTATTTTTTTTTAATTCGGTATCCTTTACTTAATAGTTCATTAGTGAAAGTTAAAATGTTTGTAATTAAGAATGTGTTATCTTTAGTATTTGTCTAATGAGGTCAAAGTTGAGCTGTTATTTGTTAAAGATATTTATTTATCTTGTATAAATTTAAATAACAACACCATTTACATAGTTTTATCCAGCTTAAATATTAACAGTCCAGAGTCTGAAATAATAAGTCAATATGCAGAAAGTAAGATTGGTCAGCTATTTGATTTCAAATTTCATATGAAACAAAAATATTCCACTTCTAATATCAGGAAAAATTAAATTTTTGTTACCAATCTATTTCTAATAGTATTGGGTTGTTTTGGCTGGGGATAAAAACTTCAGATTCTTGTAAATATTTTTAATGAACCATTTTGATTCATTACGTGTTGCCATCTGTAAAATAATTTTTGGAATTTGTTCATCAACAGTTGAAGGACGAATCGAGCGCTTTGTGTCTTCCAAGTCAAAATTTCCGGTTCTGAACCGAGGAAACCACTTACAGACGGTGCTTTCTCCTACAGCATCATCCCCATCCACACTGCAAATTTTGTTTACCATTTGTGCAGTAGATTTTCCTTTCCGGATATAAAAGGAATCAAGTGACAAAATTAATTATTTTTCTCTTCCATTTCGAGCAAGCAAAATACCACTTAAAGATAAGGAATCTCGGTTGAAATGGATTCATAAAAGCTCCTTAACTAATCCTTTTTTAGAATATGTAAACATTATTGACCAAGTAAACATGATTTTATAAACACATAGAGGATTAAATTGGAATATTAAAAACGCTAAAAATTTATTTTACAACCCAATATTTTATTTAATATAGAAATATTGTTTTTGTTTTTTTTATTTTAAATAGTTTACCATATGATGATCGTAATGTAGAGATGGTCTGGATGATGGTAAATTATTATTAAAAAATAGTGAAAACTATTTGTTGTGCAACCAATGTTAATACATCCACATTGTAGGTAAGTGTTAAAAAGTAACAAAATATTATGTAATGATTTGTATGGACATAATAAATTAAATATAGATATTGCCATGAAAAATTAAAATAGAAACATGAAAAACAGCAGTCAGTGAAAAAAATCTGGTTGGGGCAACACTTGACTTTCACTTACCTCCGTAGTAAAATTGATTAAAGAATTAATTACATTGAGTTTCAATAGAAACATGTATTTTTATTAAATATCCTATTATATTATTATCTAAAACTTAACTTTGTGTAAAAGATATTTTTTCTAAAATCCTTAGCTTTCCTAGAGTATATCATGCATCTATATTACTGTTTTTTATGTTCAAAAACAAAAATTGCATTAAAAAATATTTTTTTCTTTTCTCCTTAAGTTGGTTATCAAATTCGTTCAACTTGTATATTTAGCTGTTTTTTAGCAATGCATGAAACACATGTTTTCATCGAAACTTAATGTAATTCTCTAACTTTTTTTTAACTCAATTTTTATTTAAAAGTTGTCAGATTGGTTTGACAACGGAAGTCAGTATAAATTGTGTCTTGAGCACCATATTTTTACTATTGACTCATGTTTATTTATTAACCCAGTCCTTTACGAGTTTTAATACATTTTTTAAAGATTTCCGGTTAAAATTTAATTATTTATTTTTTACAATCATATTTTAATTTTTCAAAACAACGTATATTCATTTAATATATCTACACAAACCTTTAGGTAGTATCTAGTTACTTTTTAGCCCTGATGAAGACTTACAAACATTGGTTGCTATTGTAGAAAATAAATAGTTTCTATTATTATTTTTTTTATTGCCTTCCACCAATTACCAAATAAAGTTAAGGATTTTTTTTATGGTAATTTCCCCTTTGAATATTTGGTTTATGAACCAATATAATATGCTGAAGAACTGAACTATTCACTATTATGCTATTTTTGAAAATCATTTATCGACTACCACCAAACTATCTCATTGGCAAAAATATGACCATTTATTTAATATTCCATACATAGTTAATATAAAAAGTAAGTGAAAGAAAAAATAATGAATGGCATAGGGCAGGAATTTCTGATAAAAATAATGAAGGCCAAATAAATAATGTAATATACAATAACTTTATTATTATATATAAAAATAAACATGTTTAAAAATAAAAATAAAACAACAAAAACATAAAATGTCATTCCAAGGCTCAGTTAATCAGCTGATCGCCTTCATCCACCATCTCGTTGAACTGACTTAGAGAGAAGGAGGAATTTGATAGTTATGTCATTATTTAAATTATTCATTATAATATATGCCTCCTTTTTGATAGAATAATAAAAAATTAACAAAAAGTCGGCTTTTACAACAGTTGGTTAAAAATAGAATATATAAAAACGTATTTACAAATCTATAAATATAAACACATATACTTATAATATAGTATAATACAACAAAAAATAATAGTTTACAATCCATAGGAGATGATTGAATAGATGGGTTTGAAAGTGGGAAAAGTATTGGTGATGTATGAACTACTATGGTGAATTACTATTTACAAAAATGCAGAATGAAAACATCTATTGCAGCGAAGGTATTAGAATTTATACTTAAGAATAAAATATCAAAATGCCAGGATTGGATAAGTTAAAAACATTAATTCGCTGACGATCACTCCACCCAAAATAGAAAATATAACAACTATGAATAAGAAAACTTAAGTGGAGTGGTTGGGACAGAACCTGCATATAATAATTAAAGAAAATAAAACAAACATTATGAGATAGTAACAAGAACAAAACCTGTCAATATAGCTAATTATTTTCTAGCCTTTTAAAAAGTCATTGGGTCATGCAACCAAGTTAAGTTTTTACAAGACCAATAACTACACATAAACATCCAAGATATGTAAAATTAAAGGCTGCACTATATGGTGAGAGAACAAGTAGGTGAAAATTCTCTTTTACGAGTTCATGTAAGTAGCAGAAGAGGGGGGAAGGCATATTTAAAAAAAAAAAAAATTCAGATAACATCAAATATTGTTTTTTAAAAATCCCATAACATCAATAATTATAATTAAAAAAAAAAAACTTGATTATAGTTATAACAAAACAAATAAGTGTAATAGAGACATCATTAAAAGATTTTTTTAAATGTAGAAACTCCATTTAAAAAAAAATAAATGATAAAGTTTTAAAGAAAAGACGGTAATTGAATATTTTGTTGTGATATGAGGTCTGGGTGAATAAGGAATGAAATGAATACTGACGGCAGTGAAAGATATAATGGTCAATGCCACATCACAAGGCAGGAGTATAATAATTATAATGTGTTGATTATAAACGGATTGTCCCTAGCCAAATTCTTTTAGGATTGACTTGTGAAACCACTTGCCTTCAGATAAATATAAAAAATTATTCAAGGTACAATTTTTTAAAATTAATTTTCAATATTGATATCATTATAAAAAAGAAAGATTTTATTTGTATGATATTTTTTTATAATACCCAGAAAGTATGTGATAGTGTATGATAATTCACTATTACCAAATCTCAAGAATTTTGTCCTACATGTTCTCTCACCCTATAAGGCCCGGCCCTAAGGATGGTTTCACAAAGAATGATTTCTCTTAGCACAAAAAATATATTGGTACAAAAAGTAAATTTCAAGACAGATATAGCCTAAATTGGAGAAAGGAGTCTGATCTCCGAATACCCCCTAGTTCAACCTATGAAATTCTTAGGGCACGAGTTCAAATCAATTTAATTATTTATTATAACATATTTGGTATAGTTAGAGGTCTTCAAAATTGATAAAATGAGAAGGATTAATTACAGAAAAAATAGATGCGCACTGCCAGCCAGGGATGACTGGGCAAAAGCAGACTGAAAATAGCATGCTTAAGGCCATTACATGCCTACTTTGTGCCAATAGTAAAATGAATTCAGTATTGTAAAATCACTATTTAAAATCCACCTAATACATATCAACCTATGCTGAAACAAACCAATACCATGCATGGACAGTGGAGTTCTAAAATAATCTTTATTCCAACTACTCCACTCGTTAAATTATTTGAATTGGAGTGATCGTTAGTGAGTACTGTTAAAAATTTAAAATAAAAAAATATTGTTTGGTACAAAAATAAATATAAATAGGAAATAATCATACAAGGACCATCCATATAATCTCAGATCAAAAGAATAATTCCAGATGCACTTCCCATCAATATAACCCTGTTTGCTCGTTGCACTGCGTACAATTTTTTCCAAAAGTTTTCAGATGGGAGAATAGCATGAGGTTCTACGACAGAGGGAAGGAACACTCAGCATTATTTCCACAGTTGCAACCAGCATACTGCAAAGTAAAAATGTTTTAATGTTAAATTATGGAACTTATAATTACTATAAAACACTGAAAGATAATAAAATAATTTGTATTTATTAATGATGTTTTCTATTTGAAGGTCAACTAGTTATTTTTATACATGATGGAAGATGACTGTATAATCATAAAGTTGATTAACAAAATTGATAAATAATGATTTCAACCAATAAAATTTTTAAAAAAAGTTTCATTGCAGGAAAAAAAAAATTTCTGACAAATAAAATGAAAATATATTTTGTGGATGTAATTAGTAGACCGTTGAGAATTACTGGAAGGAATTAGTCCGGGTGGCGGTCATTAAATGAAACAACTAAATAGTTTCAACTTATTAGGTTCCTTTAATTAAAATGATCCTTTTCATTCAACTTATTTTATTTTCTTATTTTTTGTCCCTACGTTTCGGCTCTTTGCCATTCTCAAGGGATCTACAAAAAACATTTATTTTAAAATTAAAAGATACACAACATTATTTTTTTAAATTCTTATAAATCAATTTACATACCTCTTTATACTCCTTTATACACTCTATACAATATATAGATATATATTTTGTCATAATTGAGTAAAATAAAAATTAAAACTATTATAGGCTGACCAGCCCTGTCCTGGTTGTTATCATCTACTGGATTAAAGAAATCTATTCCCTCACTCGTAACTATTGATATCAAAACTAATATACACACATATATTGTTTTATTATCTCCTCCTCAGTCAAGTCTACATTTATTTTCGCAGCCAAAAATTTTTTCTTTTAAAATTCTTTAATAAATTATTACCATACATAAACATATACATACGCACGCACGCACGCACGCACGCACGCACGCACGCACGCACGCACGCACGCACGCACGCACACACACACACACACACACACACACACACACACACACACACACACACACACACACACACACACACACACACACACACACACACACACACACACACACACATATACATAAACACATAAACAAATATATTAATATCCAATTAAAAACAAGATAATTTACCTAACCATAAAATTCCAAATATTATTCTATTATATTGTTATTTAAACTTTATTCCAGAAATTCCATTTATTTAAATTATACTACTTATTAATTTTGCTCAAAATCTCAGCATAATGGTCATTCAAATTCTTTGTGTCTGTTTTGTAATTTATACTGTAGTTAATGTTTCTGATATATATATTGCCTCTAAAATTTTTCTTCTAAAATCATTACTTTCTTTATGTACTACCATAGTATTTTCAAAGTCAAATTGGTGTTTTTTATTTATTACATGTTGTACTAAAGCAGTCTTATTACTATCTTTTTCTTTATTTTTAACATCATTTTGGTGTTGATACATCCTATCCTTCAAGAACTGTTTTGTTTCACCAATATATACTGCAGGACAATTTACACATGGTATTTTATATACCATTCCAGATTGGGAGTTTTTTTCTATTTTATCTTTTAGCTCACTATAATAATTTTTTATTTTGTTTCTTGGTTTGAAGGCAAAAGTATATTCTTCCATATCATATAATTTGAAGGATTTTTTAATTTCTTCAGAAAGTCCCTTTATATAATTGCAGCTTTGGAATTTTTGGGTTGTCTTTAATTTGTTTATTTTTTCACCATTGCTATTATTTTTATTTTTAGTTCTAATATTCAATTCCCATATGGTTTTTACTATTTTTTTGAAGTTTACTATGGAAATAGAAAAAGAAGGCAAATTAAGATTTCTAGATATGATGTTGATTAGAAAAAAGGAAATAATCAGCACAGAATGGGCCAAAAAAGAAACTTGTAGTAACACAATTCTTAACTATTTTTCATGTCATCCGTATCATATGAAGTACAATATAGTAAACAATTTTTGCAAAAAAGTTATCACAATTACAGATAATGAAAGATTAAATAAGGTCAAAGAAAAGGTTTTTCAAAAATTTTTTCAGAAAATTTTTACCCCAAAAAAATAGTAAAAACCATATGGGAATTGAATATTAGAACTAAAAATAAAAATAATAGCAATGGTGAAAAAATAAACAAATTAAAGACAACCCAAAAATTCCAAAGCTGCAATTATATAAAGGGACTTTCTGAAGAAATTAAAAAATCCTTCAAATTATATGATATGGAAGAATATACTTTTGCCTTCAAACCAAGAAACAAAATAAAAAATTATTATAGTGAGCTAAAAGATAAAATAGAAAAAAACTCCCAATCTGGAATGGTATATAAAATACCATGTGTAAATTGTCCTGCAGTATATATTGGTGAAACAAAACAGTTCTTGAAGGATAGGATGTATCAACACCAAAATGATGTTAAAAATAAAGAAAAAGATAGTAATAAGACTGCTTTAGTACAACATGTAATAAATAAAAAACACCAATTTGACTTTGAAAATACTATGGTAGTACATAAAGAAAGTAATGATTTTAGAAGAAAACTTTTAGAGGCAATATATATATCAGAAAACATTAACTACAGTATAAATTACAAAACAGACACAAAGAATTTGAATGACCATTATGCTGAGATTTTGAGCAAAATTAATAAGTAGTATAATTTAAATAAATGGAATTTCTGGAATAAAGTTTAAATAACAATATAATAGAATAATATTTGGAATTTTATGGTTAGGTAAATTATCTTGTTTTTAATTGGATATTAATATATTTGTTTATGTGTTTATGTATATATATATATGTGTATGTGGGTGTGTATGTGTATGTGGGTGTGTGTGTGTGTGTGTGTGTGTGTGTGTGTGTGTGTGTGTGTGTGTGTGTGTGTGTGTGTGTGTGTGTGTGTGTGTGTGTGTGTATATGTTTATGTATGGTCATAATTTATTAAAGAATTTTAAAAGAAAAAATTTTTGGCTGTGAAAATAAATGTAGACTTGACTGAGGAGGAGATAATAAAACAATATATGTGTGTATATTAGTTTTGATATCAATAGTTAAGAGTGAGGGAATAGATTTCTTTAATCCAGTAGATGATAACAACCAGGACAGGGCTGGTCAGCCTATAATAGTTTTAATTTTTATTTTACTCAATTATGACAAAATATATATCTATATATTGTATAGAGTGTATAAAGGAGTATAAAGAGGTATGTAAATTGATTTATAAGAATTTTAAAAAATAATGTTGTGTATCTTTTAATTTTAAAATAAATGTTTTTTGTAGATCCCTTGAGAATGGCAAAGAGCCGAAACGTAGGGACAAAAAAATAAGAAAATAAAATAAGTTGAATGAAAAGGATCATTTTAATTAAAGGAACCTAATAATACAATTATTCATTCAAACTAATCTTAATTGTAATAAAAATTAAATAGTTTCAACTTATTACACTTACACCTATTGTATATTCTAAGAAGCTATTGGGTTGTAAAATAAATTTTTAGCTTTTTTTAATGTTCCAATTTAATCCTCTATGTGTTCATAAAATCATGTTTACTTGGTCAATAATGTTTACATATTTTAAAAAAGGATTAGTTAAGGTGCTTTTATGTAGCAGTTTCAACCGAGATTCCTCATCTTTAAGTGGAATTTTGCTTGCTCAATTAGAAGAGAGAAAAAATTAATTTTTGTCATTTAATAATTTTTTATTTATGAAAATAAAAATATGCTACACAGAAAGTAAACAAAATTGGCAGTGTGTATGGCTATGTCTAAGGAGAAAGCACCTTCTATAAGTGGTTAGCTCGGACCAGAACCAGAATTTTTGACTAGGAAAATGCAAAATGCTCGAGTCGTTCTTTAACTGTTGATGACCAAATTCAAGCATTGGTCACAGGCAACCCTCACAACACGGGATATCACAGAAACGCTTATCATATCTCTCATCAAAATATTAACAAGAACCTGAAGTTTTTATTAAAATCACCAGTAAAATATGCCACGAAGTTATTTTACAACCCAATATTAACTACCCAAAACATAATTATAAATACAAAAAGGTCATACATGGATTTTAGAGATCAATACCCTATGGGCAGACTCAGGAAGCACAATCAAAAATATCAAATGCTGCACATCAGTCCCAAACCATACACTATCCACTTGATGACTGGACCGATCTTTCCTTTGGAAGAAAGTCAAAATTAAAGAGTTCTGGGACAGAGGGGATATTCAGCATAGCTTTCCCTTCTGCAGTTGGCACCACTGCAACATAATATAGTTTAATTTTTTTTTAAATAGTTTCATTTTGAAGAGAGTTGAAGAACTATCTTTACACTTAAGGAAGAAAATATGTTTCCACATGTAAGCTGGAAATACTTCATACAACTTTCACATAAAGTATTAACAGAAACAAATACAATTAAAGTAATAGGGTGATTGTGAGAGGCAGAGTGACCAAGTGGGTTAAAGTGTGTGGCCTTGGGAACTGATAACCAATACTTTGTATAAAATAATTATGAGTTTGCATATCGGTTGGCTTTTAATTATGGCATTAATCTCCTGCCCTCACCCCCTGGCCTGAGAAAACCCTAGGAGAGTTTTCTAGTTGTGTTGCCTAAAAAGGCGAGGTAAAGGTGAACAAAAAAAGAAAAAAACAGGGTTAATATATAAAAATATACTAGCATTATTTAAAAAAAAAGAAAAATATGTGATTTTTTAAATTTTTTATTTTTCACATGTGTGAAATTTTATTGATTGATAATTATTTTACTTTAGGTATAATCCTTTCTTGCTTAGAGATAAGAAACGAGGAAACGCACCTTACATTTTGTTTAATATTAAAGATTATGATTTAATAATTAAATAGTTTAATATGTACTTTAATTGTACAATTATTTAGTCATAGAAAGAATGATCACTAGTAGCTTTTCTGAACCCCAAATGCATGATGATGGACTAAATTTTTAAATCACTGTATTAATATTAAATCATTGTAGATGAAGTAAAATTTCCCAACTGAGGCCGATTGAAATAGCCGACTCTCCTATTATAAGAATATTTTTCAACAAGGAAAACAACATGTTGTTAGCCATACTCCATTTTTATAAACCTTTAGATATCAGTTGTTAAAGTGATTAAACAAAGAACTGTATTTTAAATATAATTTTAATCTTGTGTTTATTTTGGGAAACCCATTTATTTGTCTAATATATATTTTAACAACTAACACATGAGGTATAAATATAAACATTTCATACATGCATCATTGAGATTATTCCTGGACCCCTAGGACGGGCTCAGAAGCACTCTCAACAATAAGCATGATGGATCCTTGTTCGTTGGTCGCACTGCGCACGCACTCGACCTGATGACCAGACCAGTCCTTCCTCTGGCAAAACGTGGAGCAGTACGGGGTCCTGCGGCAGAGGGAGCACTCAGCATAGGCTTCTCTGTTGCAATTAGCGCACTGCAACAGGCAACAGTTCTAACTTCAGGTTAACACCATCAACAATTTTCAGAAAAAATAAATAAATAACAGCTTCAATTATGAAATGATGAACATGGAAAGAGAAAAAAAAAAAAAGGTGATAATCTGGTCCATACTCATTATTATATTCAATCATCAGCATAAATGAAAAACATAAATCAAAAAAGGTTCAGTTTAATTGTTCGTTATTTTAAAGTGAAGCATAAATAATTGAAAATGTAATTTTACCATATAAAAAAAACTTGATTGCAGTGTATGTTTTCAAAAACTATAAAAATAACAAAGGTTGGTTTCTATCCTACTAGGTTTATTACTATTTTATATTTCAAATAATCTATTAAAAATAAACTTGAAAGGTTTAATTTAGTTTCCATAGGAATCCCATTTATTTAACAGTGAAAGGTCTGTTTTCGTGAAGTAATTAAAAAAGTTTAAATAATTAATAACAATGTTAGTTTTTGTTAAATTTATAACTACTTAACATTAATTAAGTACCGAAAAAATGGGAGGCAAGACCTGGCGGCTGAGAGCGATCTAGGTCTAATCACTTTCTTGCACAGACATAGCCAGAGAAACAGTAGGAACATTTGTATGTACTGAACCCAAGACCCTTTATGGGATCAGCCCGAAGCTACAACGGTTATCGCTCTATCCACTAGACCATTGGTTCCCAACCAAAATTTTTCGCAGACCCCTTCATACAGTTATTTCAATAAAAAGGACCCTCTAGATCCTAAATATTAAGTATATATTTATATTTTTAGTAGTCTACACCTTATAACGTACATGGCATGCGGAATACCTCCACAGAAACTTTATATGCTAGAAATGTCTTAATAGGGGGAATGGAAGCAAAGAAAAACAAACCAGGCTTTAGGAGTTTACTTCAAGCTGTGAAACAATAAATAACTAAAAATTTAAAACCTGGCAGATGGTCCAAGAATTTTTAAAGGGAGTGAAAAATCCTTCGTTTATGCTGTCCTTCCCCCAGGGAATGTAAAATGGTGGTCCAGAACCTGTGCTAAGTCAGTTACTCGTTAAAGATACCCATCCTAATTAAACCTGAATAGGCAAAATGTAGGAATTCCACTATAGCCGATTGCCATAGTACCATAAAATGAAGTTGAGTGAATACAAATAACCGAAAATTTAAAACTTATACAACAAAAATATTTATTCAAATACTCGTAAATAAATCAAATATTGTTGATTATCCTCAGCAGTACATCATACATCTTCTGTTCTTTAAGCTCGTTATTTTCGAAGTGTTAGAAAATGACCAATTTTAAGGTTGTGATTTTAACACTAGCAATTATATCACATATAATGTTAAATTTAAATTTGTCTGAGCTGAGCATGTGATTTTTTTTAAAAGCCAGGGCTCCACAAATATGTTTCGTTAAGGTAATTTAAAATAATTTCCTAATGACATCTCGTGAACCACCAGTTGGGAACCACTGCACTAGACCATGTGGATCCCCTAGTAATATAATTAACCTTTGTTATCCATTTATATTTTTATTTTATTTAAGAGTCCAAACTAAATTATATAACATGTTTAGTATTGTAGAGCCACTATTAATAATGCTCAAGTAAGTATAAACACGTAATAGAAACAAAAAAAAAAAAAAAAAAAATGAACCCATTAAAAGTAATAAAAATTACCTTCTTATTATCACTATTATCTTCAGAAGGTTGCAATCCAACTGCAGTAATAGGATCTACAACATGGACAGCAGAATCAAATACAGCCCTGAAAAATAATAAATACAACATATTAATATTACAAAATACAACATATTAATATTAAAAAATACAATATTAATATTAAATACAAATCAGACTACTTATATTTATTTCACTGGGCCACATAATTTATTAAAAATATAAGTAAACAGGGTGTCAAGCAAATTAGCTTAAAGAGATTCCCTAACTTTTCCATATTGTAAGAAGTCTTTTACCTAGCCAAATCTCGGTGAAAATCCACAAAACAAAGAATAATTATAATTAATATGGTAAACTAGATTAAAAATACGAGGCATGTTTTTTTAAGTAAGTACCGTTTTGGAATTAAAAAAAGACATGCAAAGATATCGCAATAATTTTATTATTTAACATAAAAGCCTGTACCTTAATCTACTTTTCTACATAATTTCCATGAATTTTGCGGCACTTGTCATAACGCAGCACCAGTTTTTGAATACCCTCCTCAAAAAATTCTGCCGCCTGACTTGTTAACCACTGCTTCACAAATGTTTTGACTTTGTTATCACCTTGAACGACGAATCAACGCCGACTTTTTATTTTTTATTTTTTTTTTGTCCACCCCTACCTCACCTTTGAAGGCTATATGGGGGTTTCTCGGGCCAGGGGGTGAGAGCGGGGGGATTAATGCCGAGATAAAAGTCCCCTATGGTACCGAGAGTTGAACTCATAATTTTTGGTTTTCAAAGTATTGGTCATCTGGTAGCTAAGCAACGCGTGTTTAAAGCAACGTGCGCTAACCATCGCGGCCATCCCGTCCCCCAAGACGCCGACCACCCAGGTGTTTCTTCAAGTGCAGGAACAAATGGTAGTTGCTGGTCGCCAGATCAGGGCTGTATGGAGGATGATCTAGAGTTTCCCATTTAAATGATTTGATGAGATCTTTGGTCCGATTAGCCACATGTGGACGGGCATTGTCATGCAGCAAAATGATACCCTTACTCAACTTGCCACGTCTTTTGTTCTGGATTGCCTCACAATGTGACACTGCATTGATTGTCTCATTACGAGGCAGAAACTCCTACGGATGGAGGAACTAGCAATACGGATGCCCACTCCGTTCTTCATCATGCACATTTTTGCGGCCATCTTTAAATCCTCTCACCCATTCCCTTACCATTCCATCACTCATAATGTTTAGTCCGTAAACTTCAACAATCTCACGATGAATATCGATCGGTTTTACACCTTTAGCACTAAGAGATCGTATAACAGCCTGTACTTCACAATCAGCAGGACGATTGTCGGAGGCATCTTAAACACTCAGTAAACCACGTATACAATGAAGAAAATTCATGGAAATTATGTTGAAAAGTAGATTAAGGTACAGGCTTTCATGTAAAAATAAAATTATTGCGATATCTTTGCACTCTTTTTTTAATTCCAAAACGGTACTTAATTAAAAAAAAATGCCTCGTATAAACAATGACTAATTACTATACGATGAGATTCAACTACATCTACCCAACACCAGCTGAAATTGTAGTTGTTTAAGTCGACTTACCAATGAATTATGATGAACTTGAATACTGCTGTTAGTAATAATCAATATTTACAAATCTGACTACAAATTTATTTACAACCAATATATCTATATAAACTTTTCTTTAGATCTATAAGAGCTTTTCTTTATTGTTTGAATCTCTGCAGCCAAATCTTCAGCTTTCTGAAGAGCTTCTTGGAGCAATTTTGCTTTTTTTGCCTCCAATTCCTTAACCTGAAGATTGACTTTCTCTTCTCCACAACCCTCCTGTCCTTTTATAATATTAAATATTGAACTCGCTATATGATATTTGCAACATCACAACAAGTAGGCATATTGGAACTTTAGTCTATATGAAGAAGAAACGATGTTATTTAGGGACCATTTTCCCTGACCAAAGAACTAATTTCCTGACTTTTTCATATGCTTTTAAAATCCCTGACTTTTGCCGGTTTTCCAGGCCTGGTGAATTCTAGAAAGAAAATCGTAAATTTCTCTCTTACAAGGAAAACCAATAGATTGTGGAGTCACTTGTGGTGTAGTGGCTAGCATATACACATATATGCCCAAGAAAGCGAGTTGTTCAAACCCTGGTAGAACCTCTACCATTTTTTATAGAGAGTAAAAAATCCATGGTTATGCCATCTTCCGGAGGAGAAGTAAAATGATGGTTCCAGGCCTATGGGATGACAGCAACTCGTTAATTAAAACCTGGATAGGCAAAATTTAGGACTCCCACTTGCATCGTCTGGATTAGCAGTATCAGTACCAGTATTAAAGTGATGTTACATGAATAATCAAAAATAACACTAAATATACTTGTTTTGACACATACGCTTCCATATTTATTGACTTATAAGCAATTCTTCAACCCTCCTTAGTGGACCCCCTTCTCCAACAGACACATCCATCAGAATCCTGCCTATTCATTTTAAATTAAAGGTTTTATTTCAGTTACAAAATATAATATTATATATATATATATATATATATATATATATATATATATATATATATACATATATATATAGATGAATTAGTGATCATTGCGTTAGGCAGGCAAACAACCTTAATTAAATCAACATTGGAATTGACTGCACTAATTTGGATGTTTGTTTGCAAAAATGGCAGCCATTGTGGAAGTTCTTTTGTAAACATGTAGACTACATTATGTATGCTGACCAAAGCCACTGCCGTATTTATCTAACTGATTTTATTTTATCAAATTCACAGTTGCTACAAGCCATCTTATAATACATACTATAATAGAAAAACTAATGATTTCATGAAAAAAAAAATTAACCACAACAACGGAGAACCATAAGCAAAATGAATTAACACCTGTGTAAAAACTGAAGCTATGGAGGCTAAAAGTCGGACAACACGGTGAGAAAACAGGTGGGTAAAATATCATGAGATTTGGTGATAGTGAATTATCATACACTATCACATACTTTCAAAGTATTATAATAAATATTCAATAATCAAATTTTCTATAAAAATTCATCATTTATTTTTGTTTTATTTATAAATATTTTTAACTTTTATTATAAATAATATTTAATTTCTTAAAATGGAGTTTCTACATTAAAAAAACATGTTTTCATGATGTGTATATTACACTTATTTGTTTTGATATAACTTCATTATTTAGTTTTTTGTCTTTTCTAAAAATATTATTTAATGATTGGAAGGAATTAGTCCGGGTGGCGGTCCATTAAATGAAACAACTAAATAGTTTCAACTATTTTATTTTATTGTTTGGTTGTTGCAGGCAAACAATAAAATAGTTGAAACTATTTAGTTGTTTCATTTAATGACCGCCACCCGGACTAATTCCTTCCAGTAATTCTCAACGGTCAACTAATTACATCCACAATTATTAATGATGTTATAGGATTTTTTCAGAAGTAATATTTGATGTTCTCATCCGAATTTATGAAAAAAATTATGCCTTGCCCCTCACCCACTACTTTCGTGCACCCTCAAAAGATCTAGCTCTCATGATATTTACCTACTTTTTTTTCTCGCCACGTAGCGGGGTCAACGGAGGAACAAACAGGTAAACAACGGAAGATACACGTAGAGAAAGAGGGATGGTTGGTTTTGGAATGATGAGATGAAAAGAGCTGCTGCATAATCTTGTATTCACTTTTTGTAAGTTTAGTTGTACTTAGAAATAAAGAAATTATTATGGCTGATTATCGGGAAATCCAAACATGAGACAAATAAATTTTAATTTAATCCATCTTCCCTTCAGGAGTAATACTAACCCCTTGACCACCAATTATTAAATTATTGAATTTTTTCCAGTTTAAGTACTTTCTTTTAAGTTTAGAAAAAGGAAAAAAAAAAATTTTCTGATTGGAGGGAGAGGCAAAACAGGTGGAACACTAGTCCTTCATGGACACCTAGTAGGACATATATAACCCAATAGTGATCAAAGGGTTAAAAAACAGAATATTAAAACATGGTTCAAAACAAATATTACCTGGAACAAGCTACTTGAGCTTCGACACGCGCAGTAAGGACAGCCTGCTCCTTGTCCCTCTTGTGCTCGAACTGCATATGATCCCTCTCTGTCTTCCACTGCTCTTTGAGTTCATCGACGTCCTTGCGCAATTGGAACGCCATCTTCAGGAGCGTCCCAGAAGTCTTGTCGAGGCGAGATATCAGTTCGGACAGGGGTCCTGAAAAAGATGCGTTGGCGTCCTCGGTTATATGCTGGCCGTTGCTGTTGGTATTAGAACTTCCTACAGCCACAGAGGTGCTATTTGATGCAATTTCTTGAGAACTGTCCATTCCTGTGAAGAGAATTAACCAAATGAATCCCTCAAGCTTCCATATACTAAGCCATGTTATCTTTATCAGTAATATTTATTAAATTCTTAAGGGACTAAGTCACAGAATAAAATAATTTATATATTGGGTTGTAAAATAAGTTCATAGCATTTTTTACTGGTGATTTCAATAAAAGCTAGCTTACAGTACCTTGTAAATGTTTTAATCAATTATAAATGACACAGTTTGATCTATTACATGTTGGCATCTCTCAGGTAATTTTTTTTATTCTGTCCTTATCAACAGTTGAACGAAGACCCAAGCACCTTGTGTCTAAGGATAAATTTCTAGCTCTGAAACCACTACGGATGAAACCAGTTCCTCAGTTTATACTTGGACATGGCTCAGTAATGCCCTGATAATGGCTCACAAGCTTGAGCAAAATTAAAATATTTAGAAAAAGACTGACTCCTGATTATTCCACCGATAATGATTTGTTTCTCATTTATCCTACTAATCCGATCCATAATAATACAACGTAATACATAATATTATTTACTATATATGTGTATATATAAATTATGATTGCCAATAGTTTTCCCTTCTGCCGTGCAGTCTTGAGCACACACATAATTTGTATTAGACAACTGATAACTGTAGACAGGGGCTGATATGATATGTCCTCAAGTGGAAGTGTTGTGTTCGGCAACCTCTTTGAAGATACAAGTCTCAAGACCTGGCCAAAGATATTCCTAATATCTTAAAGGCAGAGTCGTAAACTTTAAGATGGTATGTTCATCTCTTGACCAGGCCTAACACCCTCCCTTGTTGACTGTCGTTCTTGTTAGTGTCTTGGGAACCTCAAGGAAGAGAAATCAGAGGGTAGAGGTAAATGGCATTTGTATTTTGCCGTCAAAGGTTTATTAATATTACCTTAAATTAAAAATGTATTCTAACTCCTTCCAGTATTCTCTGTACATAACAGGAAAAAAAAGACTAAGTCGAAACCACAACACGACTATGAAGACAGAAGGGCAAATTTTTAAGGATATTAATTTTATAAAACATTAAAAGAAAATATAAATAGTATACAAAAAATAATTGAAAGTCTTGTACCATTAGAATCACAGCTTTCATCTCCATTGCCACCATTGCTCTGGCTTCTCTTAACTTTCCTCATGCTTCCGTCTTCATTCTCTTTCCTTCTTTTCCTTTTATAAGGGGTGAAAAGGCGAACAGGTCCCATCTAAAAACAAAAGAATATATTGTTATAATATTTTATTTTTTAAATGTTTACTATTTAATTTTTAAATGAAATATGAAAAATGAATGGTAATTTTAGGGTTTTCAAATTAATAACTCTGAGTCTTGGCTAAGGTTAAAAACAAGCTGTGTTATATAAACTATATAAAATATAAAAACTCCAACAGTTAAAATTTGAATATATAAAAAATTAGTAATTATCTGCTTAAGCCGTCCTCAGTTGATTTTCCATTCCTATTTTTCAAATGATGTCTTCATAATTCCTTGCTTTTGACGTATTATTAGTGTACTAATGATGATTTGAACTCAAAATGATTTGATGGTTGGTGGCATAATCCAATCACGTATCTTGCTTAGTCGTCAGCTCACAATAGAAGAGCATATTTCCAGAACACTTCGCACGCGACCATCCCTATTGACTGTCAACCACGTAATAAATGCCATTGCCGGAAAACATCGTACACCGCATGCTCTATTGCGCATTTCGACTCCTTTTTCCTCATTGGCCAATCACCACGCGCCTTTTTGATTTTCCAAAATTTTAATTATTTCTGCCTATATAATATATCACAACAATATATGTAGCATGGCTAAAGAGCAAGGACGAAGGCAGGCAGCGTTTTCATAGGGGGAGCCTCAAGCAGGATGAAAATCGTTTTTCAAAAAATTATCTCATAGATTTGAAAAGTAAATACAAACTTGAAAGTAAAAACAGTCTAAAGCCATGTGTTTTATCCTAATATCTAATTTTACAATTTTAATCTTTTATCTTTATAAGTTTTATTTGTCCCACAAAATTTTAGGAGGAAATAAGCTTCCCTGCCTCCTATCGAAAAGGCCAGGAATTGCAGACAAAATCATAGCATAAACTGCTACAGTTGATTGGTTCACTAATGGTTAGTGTAGAAGTCTGGAGAAAGAACAAACCAAACAATGGAGCATACAAACCATTAGGTAAATACATTGTGTATTTACCAAATGGTTTGTAGCTCTTTCATTCTGGCTAAGATACTTGCTATTCTTCACTGCCCTTCTGATATCATACCCAAGAGCACAAGAGTCTGTAGAATTACTTTAAACACCAACAGTCAAGTGGCACTAGGGACACTTAGAAATCACAAGAGTTCAAAAGTTGTCGGCGAATGTAATCTAAGCCATAACAGCCTTGCTCGTAGAAATAAAGTGAGCATTGAATGGGTGCCAGGACAGCTTTAATCAAATTCATTAGCCAGGCAAGGCTCAGAAACCATTATTTATCACAGGAAACCATATGCGGTGTAGGCCTAAGCTCTGCTTTTCAAACTATTAGGCAATTATATAGGGTGAAAAACTGTAGACCAACAAACGACATAAACCTTCTCTCTTTTCCTTAGATAGTCCTTAGATATAAGCGGACTCAATCTGAGCAAATCTTCCTTGAAAACAATTATAACTATTTACACAGGACACTGTAAATTCAATTATCACATGTTCAAACTTGGACTCCACTAGGTAGACTATGTAGACGAGAAGATAAAACATCTTTCCATATAATCTGTTTTTGGATCTGACCGACTGGAGAGCCTCCAAGTAATGAGCTGATCAACTCAAACAGCCCCTCTAGTTTGCATTAGCAGCAAAACTCATGTACTAATTGGTATAAATACCTACACAATAGCACATGATGATAGAGCTTTTATTTGGTGGTGCATTTATGCTATCAGGGGGGGAGGGAAACAAGGCCATGGTACCGTGTGGTAAAAAGGTTTTAATTGTTGTGGTAGACTGGAAAAAATTCTAGGCTTGAATTTGTGTAATAACGTCACTACAGAGCACTTTCTTGGTGCATCTTATTTTTTATTAATAGTTCATTAGATAATAATTTTGTTTTGAGACCTTGATTTCTATTAGGTACTAGAGAATTTTTTTTATAAAATCAATTTTGTTGACCTATTTTTATTCTAATCATATACTGTCATCCAATTTCATCAAAAGAACATACAAGTTATTTTAAAATATGATTCAGAAATGTAAATGCTTTCCAAAAAGGTACTAATTACACATTTGATTTTGTTACAGATCATATAAAAATAGGAGTTACATGGGGTGTAATGGCTAGCATAACAGCCCTCTATGCCCAAGGTTACGAGTTGAAACCCGGCAGATGGTCTTAGGAATTTTTAAAGAGAATAAAAAATCCTAAATAAAATGTATGAGCAAACAGCATTAATTGAGGCTGAAATTCTCAAGTAAATTGTTTAATCAACTAATAAGAAAAGAACTGTATATAAAGGAAAGTCGACATTAAATCAAAAACCAAAGTAGAAAAGATAATATATAAAAAAATACAAACATTGAATAAAACTTTAAGTGCTAATAGCTATATCAATAAGATACCATATATTATTTCATTATAATAAAATTAGAAAATAATAAAAACGATGATTTGAGAGCAATAATAATAATAAGCCAAAATTAAACACCAATCTCTGGCATTATTATACCACTTGATAGCTCACCAGGTTATTATTATCATTATCAGCACAAAACAGATACTCTCATGTGATAAGAGAACAATATACTAAGACCATTTTATCATCACTGACCATCTGATTGGAAACAATAAGTCAGATGTTGTTGTTGATTGAAATATTAAATATGGCAATTTCATTGATATCATTATTTCAATTATGATAATATCAATAAAACGGTGTGGAAAAAACCCCAAGTACCAAGAATTTTGTCAACTCTCAGGCTGGAGCATATATTGGTCTATCCAATAATAGTATCATCATCCAATGGTCTCATTAAACAAAAATAATAGTATAAATACTTTTTAAACTTCTTACCGCACGTTCATCATCACAGCAGGCAGCACAGGTACAACTTGTAGCATGAGGGGTCAGAATACCGCTATCAATTAGCGATTGCAAGCTTCTACCTCCAAACCTATAATCACAAAGTTCACAGTGTAACCTAAATTATTATATAACACTCTATAAAATATCCTAAATTAATGGTAATTAATATGATAACTAATTACCATAAAATGAAGGGGGGAAAGAAGTTTAATACCTAATGCTCCTCTTCCAGTCTTTACTGGATGCTCTTCCACAAAGAGCTTCGAATTCGCTCGGGGTGTACCAACTATTTCCAAGTTTGATGCAACGGCCTCGCCCACCAGAACCAAATCTCGATTTATGGAGCTCTGCACTTGTATTCTATAAATTAAAAAATATATATCTCTAAAAAAGGTTTTGAAAATAGGACTGGAGTGGGGATAGCAATTTAGGAGGGGAAAGTTAAATCCCTTATTACATTTAGAGTGCCTTTGCATGCAGAAATGGTGGGTTCTGTCCATTTAGGTGAGTATATTTTATAGTGTTTTGTTTTCTATTTTCCATAAAATTACTAATAGAAAATATTTTACCTAAAAACTGCCTTGCTATATACTGGATTAATATAAGTATAATTTAGCAATCTTAACTAATTAATTGTCATTAATTTTAGAAATTGACAGCAAACTATTGCTTGGATGAATTTTATTATGGTGACTTTTAGTAAAAAGGTAATTTTTCCTTAACATTTTTGTGTAACCTCTTTTTTTTTTTTTTTGTTGAAAAATTTGTATTAAATTATTTTTTACTCTTTTTACCTATTATATAAAACTAGCTGTTGCGCGCGACTTCGTCTGGTCAATTTCAGTTATTATGATCGCTATTAAGACGTTTTTAAAAGAATATATTGGGTTGTCCGGAAAGTTCGTAGAAAAATTTGGACAACAATTAAAATTGGACAGCTTAAAATTTGTTTATTTAATCTACAAAAATGGGGTTGGTCTTCCAAATTGAAGACCCTCTAAAACCGCGAAAACCACTTCTGAACCGTGCTGTCAGCAATTGAATCGCTGCCATACTCGGAACGAATCTTTCTTGCAGTTAGGGCTACGTTTTTCCCTCTTTTAAAAAAGAACAGCATATTATTTCGAAAATGAACTGAATCGTCACTCATGTTGGATTGCAATAAACTACTCTACTGATCCTTCATAAAGACGAATTCAGTGTGTAAATATAGTTAATTCCATGAGGATTAAAGGCATATAAATAAACATTAGCCTCGTGATTCATTTTAGTAGAAAAAACAGAAGGTAAATTTATTTTAAAAATCTCTACCAACTTTTCGGACGACCCAATATTTCAAAGTATTTCTGCTTAAATAATATTTTTGGTTTTATTTTCTTGTGGCAGAAGAACATACTGATTTTCTCCGCGACCCGATCTTGACATAAATAGATTCCAACGTGTTTAAATGCTTGCCCATGTGATTTATTAATTGTTATGGCAAAAGATAAATTAACGGGAAATTGAATTATTTTAAAATTAAAAGGTAAATCATTTGGAATCGCTGGGATTCGAGGTCAATTTTCCCTGTTTTTTCCATATTTTCCACTGATTCTTTGGTCCTATTGGTCGCAGCGTGATGTTATATAGCCTATAGCCTTCCTCGATAAATGGACTATCCAACACAAAAAATTTTTCAATTTGAACCAGTAGTTTCTGAGATTAGCGCGTTTAAAACAAACAAACATACATACAAACAAACTCTCCAGCTTTATAATATTAGTATAGATAAAAAAAATAAAATAAAAAAATGTTACAGATAAATATGGTGCTATGATGCCAAAAGCTATATTGCATCTTAATAAAGAAATATAAATATGGACTGTTTTTTGTGTAGCTTACCTTAATTATAAATTAAACAGCAGTCTATTTATTGCAAAATAAATAAATCTTTAAAACTATAGCTAAGTAAAAAAAATAAATAAAAATGGGAAAAAAATTGATATAGTTATTTATTTATTACTGGTATAGTTGAAACTCTTAAGACCTTGAATAAGGTTCGATAACCGGCTCAATAAGACATTTTTATAAAATCGATATTTTGGCCTACTTGTATTCTAATTGAATTTAAATATCATTATCATAAACTGCCATCCAATTTAATTTAATGAGCATACAAGTTATTTAAAAACGTGATTTAAAAATTCTATTATTTTCTAAAGGTACTAATTACACATTTAGTTTCATTCCAAATCATACTAAAACATTTCATTCCATAAGTTTAAAAATGGTATTATTAATATAGGAAAAAAAAATTTAAGATTTAATGCGAAAAAAAAAAAAAAAAAAAGGAAATAAGTTGGTTTAATATCATAAATATGAGAGATTTTTGCGCTTAAAATTCCCTAGAATATGGTACGTTTTGAAACTCAAAGTCTCGATTGTTATATACACACTATGAAAAAATATTTTTGGTTCATTATTTTTAATAATGAACCTTTGTAATCAACCAAAAAACTGCAGATTTTCCCCGAAACTACTGGACCGATTTTTTTAACATTTGGACTAGTTTTATCCAATAACTCCGTTATTTTTGAAGATAGAGACATTTTTTTATAGTTTTCTAATCAGGACCGCAATTAATTATAAAAAAGGGAAAAAATGAACATGTGCCCATATTCTAATTAAGAAATAATTTCAATAAACTAAATAATTATAATAAAAGTTTTAAAAAATATTTGATTTAAGTTATAAATAAAATACAGTTATTATATATTTATTATAAAATTATGAAGATGGAAGTATATGATTACCCACTATCACCAACTTATCTTACACTTTCATCTTAGACTTGTCTGCATCTACCGTCATGTAATACGGCCTTAACGGAAAAAAAAATGTTAAAATATATTTTCTTGATAATTATTTGTAGTCTACTGGACAACGAGATATGCAAATAATCAAACATTAATTTTATAAAGCTCCTCTGGGTGAATGATTCTTCTAAATTTTTATTTTAAAAAGTAAGAGGAAATGAAAAACATGCTAGAGAAATCATTAAATTTATATAAAGTATAAATTTTTTGAAAGAAATTAACAATGCTGTAATTTAAAAAAAAAAATAAAAATAAAAATAGAACATTACCTTGCATCTAACTGGAAGAACTGGCTGACTCGCTGAAGCCAACCATGAAGCATTGTTGGGAATACTGGAATCATCATTTTCAATGACTATGTGTGTCGCCTTCAGAACATCCTAAAAATAGTAGCAATCAATATCTTTAAATATGTACAATTAACGATTATTAACTTTTTTTTTTTTTTTTTGCTGGCTTGGGTTGCACCGCGACCAAACGGTCTATTGTGCGCCATAGGATTATGCAATGTTAGATTTAAAACACGAGTTTAGTGGCAGAAGCAAACTTCAGAAGGCTGTTGGGATTAACAAGTTTATTGTTAGTGGGGTTTTCTAGGCGGTCTTCACCAAATAAGGTGAACCTCAACATAGCTAGCTTGTCGCAGTGGCAGACTATGTGAAATGATGTTTCATCATCCATGCCGCACAGTCTGCATAGAGGGTTGTCGGAAATACTAAGTTTAAACATATGGTAGTTAAGTTTGCTGTGTCCAGTGTAGACAGCAGTCAATGTCCTCAGGCATGTCCTACTCATACCAAGAAGACACCTCCTTCTGCTGGTACAAGGACCATCTAGGAATATGAGTGATTGTCTAGGTCCCTTATTTAGCCAAATTTGTTTGTATTTATTTAAATAGGATTGATTGATGAACCTAAAAGCATAGCTTAGGCTGATACCACTGAGGGGTTCTGGTGTGATGGGAATCGTTGACGAACCCTGCCTAGCTAATTCATCAGCTTTTTCGTTCCCACTGAACCCAGAATGACCAGGTACCCATTCAACGTTAACAGTATTCTTCTCAGCAAGACAGTTTAGGGTCAGATTACATGCTTCAACGACTTTTGAGGTGGTTGTGTGATTGTTTAGGGCTCCTAGTGCTGCCTGACTATCAGTGTAGATAAAAATCTTAATTAACTTACTCTCATTGACAAAATTAAGTTAAGTTAAACTTAATTTTTTTTTTTTTTAAACATATTTATTGATATTTACAACTGTATTAAGGAATACATCTAGTAAAGTAGATAGAAATGTAATATGATGAGATATAGATGTAATATTTGGTTGTCTGGAAAGTTCGTAGAGAAATTTGAACAAAAATTAAAATTGATGAACAGCTTAAAATTTATATATTTAATCTACAAAATAGTTAACACCGTTAGCGATTACTCTTTCCCAACGGCTTGGAAGGTCCATTAACCCTTTTTCCTCAAATCACTTTCTTTACTCCTGAAGAACAATAAAAGGTCTGTTTTGAGAGAAGAGTAGGATTTCCCTTGTAGACAATTTTCGAGGGAAGGAAAAGATGGATATCCGAAGGAGTAATGTCAGGAGAGTACGGTGGGTGAGTTAAAACCTCCCATCTGAAGCTTAATAGCTTTTGACGAGTCCCTAAAGACACATGACACATGGGGCCAAGCGTAGTCTTGGTGGAATAGCATTCCTTTCCGATTTGCCAACCCTGGCCGTTTCTCTTCAATTACTGCCTTTAATCGATCTAACTAGGTCTAAAGTCCGTATTTATAGTTTGGTTTTGTGGAAGGAGCTCAAAATGTATGGGTCCCTTTCAATCCCACCAAATACTAATGCAAGCTGGCTTTTGGTGTTGCGAGCGGTGTCATTCCAGGCAACCCCCATGATTTTTTTCGGCTGGTGTTGATGTAGAGAATCCATTTTTCGTCACCAGTAACAACTCCTTTCAAAAATGGATCCTCCACATTTTTTTTCAGCAGCAAATCATAAAATGAAATCCTTTCAATAAGGTACCTTTCACTGAGCTTATGGGGAACCCAAACGTCATAACGACAGACATACCTGACCTTCTTTAGATGATCAAAAACAGTCGATTTGCAGGCTCTTAACCATTAACTATCGATTGCAGGCAACTATCTCACGGACAGTAATTCATGGATTGTTTGAGATGACCATCATAATATCCTTGATGTCAAGAGTTGAACTCCTACCAGCCCTGGGTTGGTCTTCCAAATTGAAATCTCCTGATCTAAACCGCGAAAACCACTTCTCAACCGTGCTATCAGCAATTGAATCGCTGCCATACATGGCACGAATCTTTCTTGCAGTTTGGGCAGTGTTTTTCCCTTTTTTAAAAAAAGAACAACATTATGTGCTGAAAATTAACTGAATCGTCACTCATGTTGGTTTGCAATAAACTACACTATTGAGCCTTAATAAAGACGAATTCAGTGTGTAAACATAGTTAATTCTATGAGGATTAAAGGCATATGAATAAAAATTAGCTTTGTAATTCAGTTTTAGTAGAAAAATAAATGGTAAATTTTATTTTAAAAATCTCTACAAACTTTTCGGACAACCCAATAATAAAACAGTGGTGACGGACAATAACAGCCTCCAATTCTATAATAAAAATACTTAAAATTTGATTTATTCTAGCAAATAGACAAAGTATAATACCTCACTTCGAAACCACTGAGCTGTGCGGTGGGATGGATCTCCCTCTTTGTCGGGATGATTGTCACATATACAACTGTTTTCCACGCATAATATCGGCCTCAAACTTCCTGAGCTAGTAATCTAAACATAAAACTAAAATTAGTATTATTCTAAAATTTAATAAATAGTTTAGTTATCAAATAAAATTGTTATGGGGTTATGTTTATGCTGAATTGGTGATTTCAAAACATCTTAAATAGGAAAAACCTGATGGTAAAAACGATAAAGGTAGCAGTCGAAATTAATAAAATAGTTACAATCCAGTTTTCTTTAACTTTCACTGCCACCTTAAATATCTGTTATAAATTACCTCTTTAGATCAAACTTGACTTAAACATTCCGTTAAAAACTAAACATGACATAGACTCCGCCATACAAGAACTTACAAAGTCTATAGAAACTGTCATAGACACCAACACATCGCTTCGCAAAATTGGACATCTTCATAAAACAAACTTACCGAATCACATTCGACTCCTACTAACTGACAAACGTAGGGCAAGGAAAAAATGGCACAACACAAGATATCCATCTGACAAAAAGCATTACAATCACCTGACAAACAAATTAAAAACAGAAATAAGAAAATTCAAAATACAAAACTTTCAGAACTTTACAGAGAACTTGACCACTTCAGACAAATCTTTACGGACAACAACCGCAAAACTGCTGAAATTTAAAACCTTTAATCATCCTCTCCTCACTAAATCCCAAACCTGGTCGAGATCCGATGAAGAGAAATCACAAATCTTTGGAGAACACCTTTTCAACACGTTTAATCCGCACCCTGATATCCTTAATCCCAGCCATAGTGAACATGTTGAAGCAGAACTAACTGTTCCTCTCCAAATGTCCCTTCCTCCTAAGGCCTTTCACCCTTCCGAAATCATTAATATCATTCAAAGATTACCATCCAAAAAAGCTCCTGGCCATGATCTCATCACATCCCATATCCTGAAACAGCTCCCCAAAAAAGCCATACTCTTACTCACCTACATATATAATGCCACACTTCGTTCTACCTACTTTCCTGATCCTTGGAAATTGTCCATTATCAAAATGATTCCTAAACCTAAAAAGTCTCTAGAAAATCCATCATCCTACCGTCCTATCTCTCTTTTGCCCATCATGGGCAAAATACTGGAAAAACTCCTCCTAAAACGTCTATATCCAATCCTTGACATTCATCACGTTATTCCTGACCACCAGTTTGGATTTCGTTCATCCCATTCCACTATACAGCAGTGTCACCGTGTGGTGGATGTGATATCTTCCACATTGGAGCTCAGAATGTATTGCACTGGAATCTTTCTCGACGTGGAACAGGCTTTTGACCGAGTTTGGCATCCAGGACTGCTCTACAAACTTCGTCACTTCCTCCCTCCTACCTACTTCTTATTAATCCGCTCCTACCTCACAGATAGAACCTTTAAAGTAAACCATAACCTTTCCTTCTCCGCCATATTTCCTCAGAACGCAGGTGTGCCCCAAGGTAGCATCCTGGGTCCAATCCTTTATACCATATATACAGCTGATATTCCTACTCATCCTTGCACTGTCCTCACTACATACGCCGATGACACATGTGTGTTATATGTAAACAATGACCCAAATATTGCTTCCCAAACTCTTCAGTCTCACATTGTTTCCATTGAAGAATGGTGTCAAAAGTGGAGGATCAAAATAAATCCTACTAAATCCCACCAAATTACCTTTACCCTGCGCCGCAAACCTATGTCTGCCTGTCCCACTATATCCTTTGGCAATATTCCACTCACCTCAGTTGAACAGATCCGATACCTTGGACTGCATCTTGACAGACGACTTACTTGGAATCCTCACACTAGACTGAAACGACAAGAAACAGCTCGCAGATATCGCTTATTACAACATTTACTTGACAAACGTTCAAAACTTCCCACCTACTACAAAAAGCTAATTTATATTACCATACTTAGGCCTATTTGGACATATGGAATTGAACTATGGAGATCCACCAAGCCATCAAATTCCTCTCGCATCCAATCCTTGCAATCCAAAATCCTCCGAAAGATCCTAAATGCCCCTTACTTTGTCACCAATAAAATAATCCACAAAGACCTGAATATCCCATTAGTTGCAGACTTAGCCCGAATTAGATATACTTCCTTTCACTCCAAATTACCACTCCACCCAAACCCACTTGTCCGCAATATCTCATCTCCTTCTATTCCTGATCATCCTCCGAGGCGGCTGAAACGACGATGGCCTCGAGACCTTCTTGTCTGAAAAACCTTTGAAGCGCTACCAATGGGTAGATTCTTCTCACGCCTATCATGTCCATTTCTCATGTGTGAACAGTCACATTTACTTGATGTATTTTTTGTGTTAATACAGTTGTAAATATCTCTACAATAAATGAAAAAAAAAAAAAAAAAAAATTACCTCTTTAATAAAATCATTGATTAAATTAATGATGGAATAATTGTTGACTGTAAGTAGAATATAAGGAAAAGTTGGTTTGGAGTAGAGTCATAGAAACACTTGAATAAAGTGAATAACAGAATACATGATTAATATATCACAAATTCAAACCCAGAATCCAGAGAACAGTACACTAGTACTGTATCCACCAGAAGTGTAGTGTAGTGGCCTTGGCAGGAGGGAGGATTGTGATTAGGCAGAGATAACATTCAGCCATCCAGTCCCCTCTCACCCAATTTTTGGGTACCTACTTTATAAAGGCTGGATTTGGCCCAGGAGGGTCTCCCTACCCCAGAGTAGCCCAATGGCTAAAAGAACATAACATTTTAACCCAAAACCCGGAGAATAATGGTCTAGTGCACTTCCACTAAACCACACCACTCCCATAAATTATTAATAATTTTTTTTATTTATGCTACTTTAAACAAACACTCACTAACAAACTTCTATAAATTAAATTAATTTAATTTAAAGACAATTTAAATTAAGAACATTGATTTAAGATATTTACTCGATCATTTATTATTTAAATATATAATAAATTTATTAAAAATCAAATGATGATGTTATTTAATGTGTATACTTTACTTAATATACTCTTAAAAAAAAAAAAAAAAAAGGACTTTAGAACCACAAAAAAAAGTTCAATGACTATTTCAAAACATTAACTTTGGCAGCGTCATAATCATGTGTAATAATATATAACAAAAAGGCTGAAGACAAAATTTTGACACATTATCAGTATGAAATTCAAGAATTTTCATCTTTAAAAAATATTTCTTTTGGTAAACTCTACTATTTGGATCAATTCAATTGTTAAATTATCTTACTGAGTAATGTTATTTTCTGAGAAAAAATACTTTAGATAGGTTTAAATAAATAAATGTCTAAGCACATAATACAAAAAATATAAAGTAAATCAATAAAATCAAAATGACTGATTAGATATCAAGATGACTCAAATGAAAGAAACTCAACAGATATGTTTAAATAATGACTGAAGTAATGTGATCAATCTGATATGAATTTTATAATCATAAATTTCATAGATAATTTAATCTTATCATTTAGTCATAAAATGGCAAATTAATAATTTAATTACTTCACGTAATCGAAAATATACTTATTGATTTCAGTAGAAAATCAATGTTATTACAACTCAATCATTTAATACATATAAATAAAATTTTCTAGAGTCCCAATATGAGGGAGCGGTGTGGTCTGGTGAATAGAGCACTAGTCTACTGTTTTCCGGGTCCTGTGTTAAAATCCCCTATGACAGAATATGATTTATTCTGTTAATTCAGCCAGAGGGCGACTCTAGGATATGGAGACCGTCCTGGGACAGACTGAGTTTCTGTAAGGCGGGTACCCAATTTGTGGTTTACAAAATTACATTTTGTCCCAATATAAATTATGGTTCTTCATAGAACTATATAAAATAAATAAAAATTGTGAAACTAACAAGGAACGTAATTAGAAATATTCAAGTCAAGAAAAATACAGGAATTAAAAATGGAAGTGATAAAAAGACAATTGATGGTAGATAGTTTATTGTAGGGTTTATCAAAGGAAAAAATATCTTTTTCAGTTTAGACGATGACTGAGTAACAGGTAAAAATAAAAAAACAACTTAACCCACTTAATAGAGTGTAGGTGAGTACTAGGAGGGTTTATATAACCTAGAGACGCCATAACTGAACAAAAAATGATTCAAAACCAGGTTCCGAAGAACAACAGCTCTATCCACTAGACCTTGCCACTCCTTAATTCTACATTGGGATTTTTCGATGTTTTATAAGAGTAGTTGCTTTGTACAGCTGTAACTCTTGAAGATGGAAAAGAGGCTAAAAAACATTGACTTCATATATGGAAGTACTTTTCTGGAAGAACTTTGAACAGTTCACAACCCATAGAAATGAAAATGCTTCATCTAATCTAAGACTTGGGCAAATAATAAGTGGAATTAAAACTTACTACAGTATAATGAGGAATTACAAAGTTTTATTGTACGATTGTCAATCTCATGATTCTTCTATGAAATCCCCTAAAATCAATAAAAACTGTAAAGCCAACCAGTAAAGTAGTAAGTAATCTAACATGTCAAGATGTATAGAGAAGTGTCAACTAAAAAATATAGTTATTGGCAGATGATTTATGACAGGATTTATTATAGAAAAAATAAAAAATTTCTATTTAAAGAGATCATTGGGTGAGCAGTGGTTCAGACTAAAGAACACTTATAGAAGTTTTATCACTTATATGAAGTTCTAAACCATTAACAGATCAAATACCTACTAATTCAGGCTGAAAATTGACCTGTAGAGAAACAAAAGTAGATTCTTACCTGCAATTGTTCTGGTGTTATGACATTGTAAGTCCCTCCCGCAGAGACGTTAATTAATGATCCAACAGGTACCGAAGACGAAACAGATACACCTTCTACCGGGGTAACGGACACCGTAGAATGAGTCCCGATGGATTCCGAAGTTTGGTTATCGTCGCTTTCGGTTTTGGTCGTCAAAGGATCGGTCATGTCCGGAATTACGACTTCTTCCGAACTTTGATCTTCCATCTCTGGAAGAAAGGTCGAGATCAGGAGGATTTCAAGTCCAAAGTCCGATCTAAGTTTATGATAACTACATTAATATTGGAGTAAAATCCTCCCTGAAGCTTCGCCCTGACATGGACTAGGTGTAATGGCCGAATTACCCCTCTTGGGTTACCAGCTTCTCTATCTTACCAAGGGAGGGCAGCAGTGTTGTCAGATAACTTCTTATTTTTAAAATCATTAAAAATTACAACTTAATTTACTAAGAACTATTAAGTATTTATAAAACCAAGGATTTTATAAACAATATTATTTTTTAATTGAAAATTTACATTAAGAAGTATTAAAGCTTTAAGCGAGATTGTTAACTCATAGACCCTTACACCCCTAGAGAGAATGTCAGCGAATGGATGTTCTGGATTTTTCCCTTTTTCGGAAATGTCGAGATAGAAAGTATCAGGTTTCCCGATGGAAATGGGTAACGAAATATAATGTTACGCAATCAGATAGAGAGGGGTAACTGTAGTTAGCAGAATAGCAATCAGATTTACAAGTGTTGACATACCAAAATTCATATTATGATTTTGCAATAAAATAGAAGTAAGAATAATATCGCATTCTAGAATATCATATTATAAATAGTTAATCACAGTTTTTACGAAATAGTCGTAGTGAGTGTCAAAAGTATCTGGAATTCACTATCATTATGTAATTTACTTAATTCTAACTCATTTTTTTCTGTTTTTAAAGAGTTATTACTCTCTTTATAATGTTAAGAGGGAGGTATCCAATAGCTGGAACCAAAATTCACGACAAAAATTATTTTCTTTTAAAGGTTTGAACATTCATTAACGAATGTTTTACGTAATTAATTAATTATTTGTTGTGAAATATTGTCACACTCAAGCATTTATTATTCCTTGAGGTCATTTTCATTTTGAATATTGTATTTCCTGATTTTCCTTTTTAAATGGGACCCAGACTAGTAAATTAAGTTTAAAATAAATAATGGAAGATGGATTTCCTGATCTTTTGGAGAATTGCGCTGCGACCAAATCTGAATAGATAATGTATATATGTCCAGACTCAGGGTCATGCTTATGTAGAAAATTTAATTCAATCATAACTTTTTCTTCTAATTTTGATTCTGGCTTTTCATGATGTTTTCAGAATTATTAATATACTAATCTATCAATAATTCTGTCCAAGAATCCAAGCTTATCAACCTCTTCCAAACAAAAACAGCCCGAACCATCACTGATCGCTCAAGGTGTTTTACTATGTTATACTGAGTTCTTTCTTTCGTTTCCTCCAAACCATAATTTTCCACAGAAATCACTTTAGTATGTGGCTAAACATTCAAATTCATCGACCTTCTTTATTAAAAAAAAGGTTTCAAACATTTAGCCTATTCTCTTATTGCCTTGTCTGCTGACATTTTTCCCCGAGTTCTTGTACGACGTTTTCGCTTTCGTTTTATTTTTTTTAAAACCCGGCGAACAGTTAAAACACTTATTGTGGATCCAGAAGTTCTGAAAAAATCAGAAATAAGCCAAAGTTTACTCATTTGTGGAATAGTTTTCTTATTCGATGAAAAATCAGTCTTTCATTTTTAACATTTAATATTTTTTGGACGGTTACTTTTTTGCTTTTATATTTTATTATCATACCATATCATGAAAAAATAATTTACGATACGGTACGTATTTTCCATTCGCCGACAATATGGTACGTATCTCTATTCTACTCCATTTTTTAATGTTTCCTATTTCATGTGGATATTTATATTTTCGTACATTATCTTTAGTCATAATTTGTTCTGTATAGCCCTTTCATTGTTATATTATTTCCAATTAGCCACTGAAACATAAAGTGACGTTAAATAAATAATCAAACAAAATAAATTGCCAATGTTACTCACCTTTTGTTTTCGCCAGAAATTTTATTGGTTGAGGTCAGATACTCCTGAATGATTTCTATCTCGATGACATTCTCTGATTTGCAACAGCAACATAATGGGAAACCAAATGAACGAAGAAGTTTCAGTGGAAATCTCGACATAAATAATAATGATATACCTTGTACATACTTTTATTTTGTTACCCCATTATTCATATCAATTCGAATATTTTTAAACTAATTTATAAACGAAAATAAATTGTTAAAGAATTATCTAAATTGGATTTTAATAGAAGCATGTGTTCTATTAAATAATCTATTACATTATTATCTAAAGCAATCAGTTTATTTAATCAGCTTTTCATTACTCTCCGTTAACTTATACAACAGTAGGTATAAGATGATATATTTTCTAAAATCTTAAACTTTCCAACGGTATATTATACATGTACATTACTGTTCTGAAGTTCAGAAAGAAAAAATTGTATTAAACAAATATTTTTGCAGCTTTCTCGTTTAGTCAGATATAGAATTCGTTCAACTTATATATTTATCTGTTTTTTAGCAATGCTAATCGGACGATATGGTTAAGTTTTTCGAATATACAAAATTAAAGATACTTTAGAGGAAGAAGTTCTGAAATATCGGCATTTAGCCCTCTCAGACTATTTCAATCAGAATGAAACCTACATGATATCAAAGCCTGTTCAATTTTACATCGACATAACGAGTTTAATCAAAATCGTTAGAGCCGTTTTCAAGAAAATCTTAAAAATGTATGGTATGAAGTACATTTTCCGAACAGCTGATTTTGATGAAAAAGTTATTGTAACATCTCGGGCGTATATTTGTCTTAAATATGAAATTTCAGTTTCATAGGACTTTTCGTTTACTTACGGTAGCTACCACACACAGAGACCTTTTGGCGGGACTTGGTCATTTGGACCCAGGAGACCCTAAAACGTGTATTTTCGTTGAAAACTGGAATTCGAAAATTTTCACGATCGTAATACGTTTCCTTACTATATATTTCATATATAAGTAAGTGAAAGTAATAATAGGGATAATTAATTTATACAATTATTAAATTTATCATCACTTGTCTGTATCATTTTTAGCTTGGCATCAGGTATTTATTGTCTAAAGTTGGATGTACTGACATTGATCAAATTTTTAAGTTTATTCAGGAGCTGGATGTCTAGTGACTAATGCAATATTCTTTGAGATTTCTTCATTAGTGCTAATTATTGTTTACTTTATTTTTCACTAACTAATATTGTTTTTAATCTTTCTTTCAAGTAATAAAATTTGCATTAAAAACTTTTGAAACAGGCAATTTCAGCACCAAATTCATTTAATAATGGATTATGTTTATAATTTTTTTAAATAGTTGGGAGAAAATTATCAAATGTCAGTCGGCAAAGCTGAAAAACAAAAATTAATAATACTATCAAGTGGTACTTAGCCTTACTTAAATATAGTCTTATATAGAATACCTATTTCTCTTTGTATGATCGAGTTATTATTGTCCATTGAAAATATGTGATGCATAAGCTGATTGTGGCAGCGGTCATCAAGAAAAACAAACTAATTTTATTTGCATGCATACGTTTCGGCCTACATTGTGGGCCTTTATCAAGGCTAAGAAAAAAAACTTGTACCACTACAACCCATGAAGGGTCTTGGGCTCAGAACATATAGAGGTTTGTACTGTTTCTAGGCCAACGGCCGTGCAATGAGGTGATTCCACGCTCAGCCGCCAGGTTTTTTCCCCATTTTATGGAGGCTGAGTCTCCATACCCCAGCTGAAATAACAGAATAAATAATATTCCACCACAGCCTGGATTTGAACCCAGGACCCGGATCACAGTAGACTAGCGCTCTATCCACTAGACCAAGACGCTCCCCAAGCTGAGAAAAACAAGATGAAAATCAAAAGAAAAATATTTTCGTATAATTTTACTTAGGCGCTTAGTTCATAATTATAACAGTTAATAATCTTCAAATATACTCATATTGATATCAATATTATCATTTTATAAAACTGTTACTTTATTATAATTATTTCTTTTGATTGTATTGGCTGTGGTTTTTCTTAGCACTATAATATAAAGGCCCTCAAACTAGGCCAAAACGTCGGCACACAAATAAAATAAGTTTGTCTTATTAGTGCGTTTCTCTTGATGACCGCACCCTCAACCAATTTTTCCAAATTTTTTTCTTCTGATTTGGATTTATTATTTTCAATAATGAACCTTTGTAATCGACAAAATTGATGCTTAGAACCCGAATAACGAATAAAAAAAAATCTGTTTGAAATTCGGCACAAAAATAGTAGGGCATTTAATGATCATAACACTTTGAAATTTTATTCATAAATATGCCCATAACTCAATTATTTTTGAAGATAGAGAAAAATGTGTATAGTTTTAGAATCAGTAAAGCACGATAAACAAAAAAACAGAAAAAGATTGAAATCTTTATTCCTAGAACTCAGTTATTTTTCAAGTTGGAGAAAATATTTTGCTTTTTATCTTATTTGATATAGAATTAAATTTCCTACAATATGGAAAAAAAAAAAAAAATATATATCTTTCATATATAGGGTCGGGTTGCCCTATATATCCTGAACATGATATTCGCGTGTCTTCAAGGCCTTTTCGCGTCCAAAAAAAAAAAAAAAAAAAAAAAAAAAAAAAAAAAAAAAAAAAAAAAAAAAAAAAAAAAAAAAAAATATATATATTAAATTTTGATAAGAACTAGCAGAGATATAGCAGTTTGAAATTAGCAGAGGTGACATGCCATTTTTCTTTGAATTATTTGTTGCTTTTTATATTACTTAATTGCCTAATCTACAGCTATCTAAACAGTTATACCATTATATTGTTATTTGGAAATAAGAAACAATTATGTAATAATTTGCAGATTTTTTTTTATATTTCTATTTAAAATTGTCATGGTAATATTTATTTTTTTACTATCTCAAAATTCATAATGTATTTTGTTACTTTTGACGATGATTAGCAGTGATGGTTTAGAATAGTTTACAAAGTTTTTTTTTGTAATATTTTATTGACCACATTTCAGAAGATATTTTAACCAAGTATTTATATTGTTAAAATAAATATATGGGATATTTTATGAATATAAATGCATTTTTACATTAACCAATATTGTAATAATCACAAATAAAACTAAACTGTATTATTTTCATATAAATAAAATAGACAATATGAGTAATGACATATAAGGTAGATGAATTAAAACAACAATTGATAAATATTCCATTTATTTAATATATTTTCATAAAATAGAATTTATACGATAAATTCATAAGTAAATGCATCTTCACAATGATGGATTGATATCTTCATCTAGAGTATTTCACAATAACTTTTTTATATAATTTTTTTTGTCCTCCATAGCACAGACCGCTGGGTTCTCAACGATCGGTAAAGCTTAATGAAGAGGTATCTCGAAAAACTCATGGGAACACAATGATGATTATAGTTACTTCATTGACACTTTGATTAATAGCACGATATGAAAAAACTAAACATAACTAGAGATCATGACCACTATTGGTAATATCAAGTTTTGCTTTCAAAATGAAAACAAAATTATAATACAAATACTAAAAAAAATAAAAAAAAGAACCTTACACAAAACGTATTGATTTCCAAAATGTAAAATAAATATCTATTTGAAGGAAAAAAAAAAAAAAAAAAAAAAAAAAAAAAAAAAAAAAAAAAAATGGCAACTGAATTTGAAGAATTTAACCTCATGAAAGAAAAAAATCTTGGGTAGCTTACCTATCTGGAGAAACAGAGCCCTAAAAAACAAAAATGTAAAAACAATAATAAAAAACATTATAAATTTGAATAATTTAGACAAAAATATCTATTTCAATATAAAACTTTTTTTACTCAATAGCAAAATATATTTAATTTAAAATATGCTATGAAAAATATTTTATTAAAGATCACAGATTAAGAATAAAAATTGTCAAATTATAAATAAAACTACAGCCAACTCAACTCCACTTAATCAGAAATTTTCTATGGAACCAAATCAAAACAGGCTAAAAAATGTAAATTTTCACCGCCTAGAGAAAACTTCTATTGTTGTTTGTTTATTTAATGCCACTACTGTGGCTAGTTGGACGATGCTACACAAATTTTGCCTATCCAGGTTTAATAAGAATAGGGATCTATTAACTAGTACCTGTCATTGCACAGGCTTGGGACCACTTGTTTTACGTCCTCTTTGAAGGACGGCATAACTAACGATTTTTTACTTCCACTAAAAAAGAAATACTATGGGTACCTGTCAGGTTTGAATCTATGACCTTGGGTAATGCTAGCCATTGATCCCTTAGGAAAAACTTCTACAATTATAACAAAAGGGCTGTGGATTTAACTTATGTTGAGTGGGTTTTCTTATTTTCTGTACCCCTTGAAGAAAGAAAAGTAACTTTAAATACAATTAAAACTATTACCCTTTGTTTTGATGTAACAAAGATTCTTTTAAAAATGCTAGTTTAATTTTAATAATTATACTATCATGAGAGTATTATATAATAGTATATAATTTATATTTATTATAATTTAAAAATAAATAAACATAATGGAAATATACTGATAATAAAAAGATTTTATAGTTACAAAGTAATATATCGTGATGGCTGATGTATGAAATATAGTAAGATCTGAGGTTATCGAATTAAGTGGAGTTAGTTGACGATTATATTTTGAAAAAAAAAAAAAGCTTTTCTAAAACTACTCAAAAATAGTTGATAAAAAATAATATTCATTGAGCAGCTAAAGAAAAATAAAATTTATAAAATCAAAACTATTTTTTAAAGCTAAAAATTAATGAAAGATTTAATTTAATATATTTAATCAATGAATGACAAACTGATGGGCACAAAATTGTATAAACCTTTTTCCATGTTTTATTTTTTCACTGCGTTATTTCATATTTGATAAGCGCTAGTTTAATCGAATTTCATTACTTGCATAACATTTACCTCATCTAAAATAAATCGGTTGCGAGTTCAGTTCCATACATAGTTTTAATACAAGGCAATTAATAAGTTAAAATTATAAAATCAGTCAAATTAATGCATAATCTGAAAATTATAATGGTGAACTTGTTGAAATATTATATCAGTCAGTCATAAAATGAATACTTGCAGAATGCAGTTTCAAATGAATAAATTACATAAACAAATATAAAAAGGGTCGATTGGTAATCTTATGTCATTCTCCTCAACTTCTCTCACAATTAATGCACTTTTCTGAAACAGAAAATACAATAAATTAATTTTGTTAATGGCAGGATATAATCTATGAATAAACCTTTTCTTGTGCTCTTATCTTAACAAAGCTAGTTAACTAAATCTAACATTACAATAGTGCTGGTATAATATTGAACTCAACATAGGGAATAGGACTAATTAATAAGTTGGATATTGATATAAAAAATAATATTTAAAAAAATCTGGTGCAGGCAACGCACAAGTTTAACTTACCTGGGTTGTAAAAATCAATTTAAGAACCTTTAAATAAAGTAACAATTAAAATATACGTAAGTGAAAGTAAAAAAGTTTAAAGAATTATATTAAGTTTCATTGGAAACATGTTTTAGATAAAACAATATACATTTTTTTTATTTAACGTGTTCAAGCAGGAGTCCCACAAGGCAGTGTACTGGCAGCCGTTACTATTTAATATCTACACGGCAGACTTACCAGAGAATGATCACACCTTACTAGGCACTTTTGCATCCCATCAAAACCCAGTTCTGGCATCTTTCATGTTGCAAAACCACATTGATGATTTATCCAGTTGGGCTAATAGATGGAAAGTGAAAATGAATCAATCAAAGAATACATTTATCATTTTCACGCTTAATCATGAGGATTGTCCGGCAGTCTATATCGAGGATAAACCTATTCCAACATCAGAAGTACGATATTCGAGACTGTACTTAGATAAAAGACTGACATGGAGGACCCACATTAGTCTTAAAAGACAACAGCTAAACAGACGAATTGGACTACTATCCCTTCTGCTTGACAAACGATCAAAATTATCCGTGAACACTAAAATTACTATTTACAAAGCACTGACCAAACCCTTATGGACATATGGGATAGAGATATGGGGATCTGCCAAAAACTCTAACATTCACATAATTCAGTATCTTCAATCGAAAGTATTGCAAAAAATTTTAGATGCACCATTTTATGTAACCAACGAATTTTCACAAGGACTTAAGACATACAGTTTCAGATGCAGCCACAGAATACTATAAAAGATTTCATGACAGACTGACTTACAACATGAACCCATTGTAACAGTTACCCATTGCCTAAACAGTTAAATCCAACACCAACCCGTGCAACCCACCCCGAAGACTTTTTAGGCGGTGGCCAAGAGATGCCCTAATTTAACCTACTTTTTTCGGAAGTTAACATATTTGCTTATTGCAATTTTTTTTTGCAGACGGCAAATAGCAATTTGGAGAACAAAAAACAAAACAAACAATTGTAAATAAAAAAATAAAATAAAAAATTTTATGAACAATAATCACATACGTTTTTGCCCTATTCATCACTTTCCACAACTTTCTATATAAGATAATATTTTTCTAATACCTTCAGGTTTCCAATGATATAATACTATTCTTATGCTTGGAAAAAAAAAAAAAATTTCTCTTCTCAGTGATCAATTTCGTTCATCTTTTATATTTAGCCATTTTTTATCAATGCTGATAAAATGATATGGTTTATTTGTTGGAGTCAAGAACTTTAAAGGAAGAAAATAAAAAAAATCAGCATTTAAGCCCTATCAGACTATTTGAATCAGAATGAAATCTACATCATATTAAAGCCCATTAAATGTTATTAAAAAAAAAAAAAAAAAAAAGATTTATTATCTATTATTAAACTATACTGAGGATGTATAGTCAACTGTTGCAATTATCATAGGTAAAAATAATCATTATCAGGAGTCTGTTGTGTGAAAAATATGTAATACTGCCGACGTTTCAGCTCAAACATGTGAGCCATGTCAAGCATACACTCATCAAGTAAGTCTTTATGGAAAGGCATTAATCAGCATTTAAGCCCTATCAGACTATTTGAATCAGAATGAAATCTACATCATATTAAAGCCCATTAAATGTTATTAAAAAAAAAAAAAAAAAAGATTTATTATCTATTATTAAACTATACTGAGGATGTATAGTCAACTGTTGCAATTATCATAGGTAAAAATAATCATTATCAGGAGTCTGTTGTGTGAAAAATATGTAATACTGCCGATGTTTCAGCTCAAACATGTGAGCCATGTCAAGCATACACTCATCAAGTAAGTCTTTATGGAAAGGCATTAATCAGCATTTAAGCCCTATCAGACTATTTGAATCAGAATGAAATCTACATCATATTAAAGCCCATTAAATGTTATTAAAAAAAAAAAAAAAGATTTATTATCTATTATTAAACTATACTGAGGATGTATAGTCAACTGTTGCAATTATCATAGGTAAAAATAATCATTATCAGGAGTCTGTTGTGTGAAAAATATGTAAATCTGCCGACGTTTCAGCTCAAACATGTGAGCCATGTCAAGCATACACCCATCAAGTAAATCTTTATGGAAAGGCATTAAGAGTTTATACTTGACATGGCTGACTGATGCCCTGATGATGGCTGACATGTTTAAACCAAAACTTCGGCAAAATTAAAATATTTTTAACACGACTGACTTCTGATTATTTTTACCTATGATAATTTTAACAGTCAACCATACATCCTCAATAAAAGTTCTTAAATTGATTTTAATAAGCGAAGTAAGTGAAAGAGTAGTAGTGTGTTTTGCACACCAGATTTTTTAAATTATGTAGAGATTAATTACAAAAGTTTTCTACAAAAATTGTCCAATTACCGAGGGCTATGAGGAGTTTGAAGTTGTTGTTTTTATCTGAAACGAGTAGGTGAGTAAAACTAGTAGTCATTAAAATGCAATAATTAAGAAATTATTTTTTAAACTAAACAGTACTACTTAAGAGATTTATACAATTTAACTGCCCAATAGCTTAAGCAATGATTAATGTTTTTCTAGCCTACCACTCACCCTTCACAGAAGCCTGCTAAGACTGAGAATCTCCACAGCTCCATCTGGTAGAATAGTACTGAAACCAGGAGACGTACTATAAAAATAAATTTTCATACCATATAAACATAAATATAAAACTAACTACTCCATATGTAAATGCTAATACAACTAATCGATCCAACTTATACATGTACAACAAAAATATATATACATTGTTTACTACTAATGAGATAACAGCAGAAAAAAATAAATAAATAAAAACAAACTAAAATATCTGTAAATCAAAATCAAAATAAATAAAAAAGCTAGGCTTCTTAACTACGATAATTTACCTGAACATAAATTACACTTACAATTATTGTTTTTGATTACTATCAGTAATAATAAAATATACCACTAAACAATTAAAAAACTTGACCATAACAATTTTTTTTTGTTTCTTTGTACCAGGTAACATTAGGCAATTTGATATCACAGACATAATTGGAATTAATTGGCACTAGCACTTTTTTAAAAAATATAATAATTGATTAAACATTAAATCCTAAAATACATCACAGTTGAAAATTAAATGTACAATGGCTATGTACATATCAAATGTTCTTCAACAAAACATTCGTTTCAATGATACAGAATATCAGTTTTATTTTATAGGAATCTTAAATGGTTATTAAGTTAATTAAAATGAGCATGTAAAAAGTCAAGCATTTTGGTCAAACAGTCTTGAAATGTTGGTACTGGCACTCTTCGTCCCTGCAAATGCCATGGAGATCGTAGTGGCATACTGGAGTATTCGGGTCCCACTCTTCTCTTTCCCTTTCCTTTCCACTACAAATATATACAAACATGAATTCATAAATATAGTTGGGGTTACTAAAAAAAAAAGAAAAAAAAAAAAGAAGAAGATTATTATTAGGAAAATAAAAATAATTATAATTCAGATAATAAACATGAAAAAACAAACAATTAAGATCACAAACAGTGGCACAATTGGATTTTTGGTACCTAAACATTCCCTGTGGTGTGGGTTAAGGCTGCATAACAGGGAGGGGGGATGGGTATTTTTTAAATACAAAAATACATTACCTATATTTAAAAAAACATAATTGACTACAGTAGTTATGGTTTAATTTTTTTCATATACCTAAAAAAAAAAAAATAAATAAAGAATGTTTGATAAAAATTAAAGTATACAAAACGGAGGATTAGGAGGAGAAAGGTAGTTGGAACTTAAAATCCTATTCTCTAGATTAAGGCTGACAAGTTTTGAATGAAAGAGAGACTCATACATTAATTTGTTGAAAATATTATTCAGTATTATATGAAAACTCGGGCCATTCTTATAGGCTCAAATTCTTCCCTCAGATCCAATACTACATTTCAGAGTGTGATCCTCCTAAACGATCATCCCATAACTTTCAGTCGCTCTGTCAAAAACCTGGGTATTACAATTGACCAAACCCTTTCCTGGAAACTCCACATTGCCTGAATTTCCAGACAAACTGTAACCAATCTTACTTGATGAACGTTTTCATCAGTTGTTGACGTGCTTGGGCGTCCAGAGCGAGGCTCGTCATTGGCATCTTCCCTGCCATCTTGGAAGAGTTTGTACCACTTGTAAACATTTTTTTTTACTCAAAACAGTTTCACCGTAAGCCACTGTCAACATAATGTGTTTCGGAGCACTTTATTTTATTTTTTACACAAAATTTGATGCAAATCCTTAGATCCATATTGTTCGATTGCAAAAAATCGCCGAGCACGCAAAACACTTATAACCTTTACGCCTATCAAAACCAAACAAAAAATGCTATACACTTGAAACTTGGTACAGATGTTCGGGAAGAGTGTACCAACATAACAAAACAAAAACAATCGATAATTGAAAGTACGTTGCCCGTGAAATTTGAAAAGTCGCCTAACTTTTTGAACACACCTCGTATTACGGCCTCACGATAGTACTTGAGTACAGACTCAAGCCAATTATGAGCATGCTTATAAAATTCATCTAGGGTAAGGTCTCCAGTGACCCATTTATACAGTGAGTTTAAATGGCTCCTACCTTCCATATGTAGATAATTTTTCCTAGGAACTTACCATTAGGAAATCAGTAACTACCAACACCTTCCATACATCCACATATCCTACAATTTAAATCCTCAATCCACTCACTAGAAACTAGATTATGTCATTCTGACCTTTACATTCTAACCGACAGAACTACATTTTTTTGTTGTTCCTATTATGCACCCCTCTGGAATTCTCTACCTACTCATATTTGCTATGCTTCTTCCCTTCTCATTCAAATCCCATTTTTTCAAATACCTTGTATAGACATGTCATGAGATAACAGATGACCAATGGCCTACAAAAAAGATGCTCAACCATATAACATGTGGAAGGAAGAAGAGAGGTAAGCCAGAAAATAGATGGATGGAAGGGATATAGAAGGCTACAACAGAATAGGTTATTATACAATGACATAATCTTATCATGTTATAATTACAATGTTTGTATATATATTAATAATCTTTCAGGATACATGCCTGAAAATAAAAAAATAAATTCATAAATGCTACCTTCACCTATAGAAATTATTACCTTTCTGTATAAGATGAGAAGGCCGTGCTACGCAGTGAGAAAACAGGCAGGTAAAATATTGTGAGAGTTCATGAAAGTAGTGGGATTATAATAATAAATTCGGATAACATCAAATATTACTTTTTGAAAAATCCTATATCAATAAAATTTTTTTTTTTCAAACTTTAAAAAACTAAATGATAAAATTACAATAGTGGTCATAGAAATTGCATCATCTATGCATTAATTTTTTATGGTGATGAATTATATACAATAGAATATTTTTTTTTTTTTTTTATACTTATTTGTATTATAGGCTTAATAAAATAAAGAAATAAAAAAACAAAAAAAAAAAAAAAACAAGCATTTTTTGGTCTTTGGTAAGTAGTTTTAACTACTACCAGAATAAAATTTTTAATTAAGTTGAATTTTAAGCACTTTGCTCTCAGAAACTATTAACATTGTGAGGTTAAATGAAGTGAACCAATTTTCACAGAAAACAGCAGTGACACAAATCAACAGTGGTCATATTTTGAAAATTAATATTATAATTCATTTTACTAGAGAATTAAAACTTCTATATTCTTTTCATTGATTTTTATGTGATTTTCTTTTATTTTAAAAATGTAATATTATTTTTTTGTGTAATTAGCATTTTTTTTTAAATATGAGGTTCTGTTTAATTTTGGAAACATTTTTTTATTTTCACTTATCTTTATATAAAATATATAGTAAGGGGGAGTATTCCGATCAAGAAAATTTTTAAATTCCAGTTTTCAATGGAAATACACATTTAGTTTAGGGTCCTGAGTCCAAAAACTAAGTCTCACAAAAAGGATTGTGTGTCTGTGGTAAGTCCAGCACGAAAACAGTGTAGGAAAAAGAAATTTCATATTTGAGACAACTGTAACATCTGCCTGAGATGTTACAGCAACTTTTTCATCAAAAATGGCTAATCAGAAGGGCCACTTTATACCACGCATTTTGCAGCTTTTTACGATCTTCTCAAAAACGGCACTAACAATTTTGATTAAAATCGCAATATGGATGTAAAATTTAATGGGCTTTAATATGATGTAGGTTTCATTCTGATTGAAATAGTCTGACAGGGCTTAAATGTCGATATTTTAAATTTTCTTCCTCTAAACTACCTTTAATTTTGTATATTCCAACAGATTAACCATATCATCTTAATGACATTGATGAAGGATGGCTAAATATACAAGTTGGGCGAATTTGATGACCAGCGAAAGGATAAAAGAGCAAAACTATTTTTTTTTTAATGTAATTTTTGTTTTGTTTTATATAATAAGAAAGAAGATTTAAAAAAAAAATATCAGCTGATACAAAAAGTTGTAAAAGTAATATAAAGTGACTAATAGGAAATAAACTTATTACTGATTAACACTTTAATATAGTTACATTATTTAATCTGAATCATATGTTTTCAACGAAAATGAAATAACGTTTTATCAAAATCAACTTAAATTATTTTTTAAATTGAAGTGTAGTTAATAGTTTACAAATTAATTTTAACAGTTGTGGTAAGTGAAAGTCGTGTGTTGCCCGCACCAGATTTTTTTAATGAGGATGCCAATTTCTATGACCATGACTATATATCAAAACAAACAAGTGTAACATACAAATCATGAACATATATTTGTTAATGCAGAAACTACATTTTAAGAAATTAAACATTATTTAGAATATAAGTTAAAATAAATAAGTGATGACGTTCTATAGAATATTCAGTAATTTAATATTTAAAATAATACATTGAAAGTATGTGAGAGTATTTGATAACTGAGTTCCAAGGTACTATATCCGCTTTAGACAATTTTACAGAAAACGCAAAAATCTGTCATTTATTTATCACAGAACCAATTTACTTGATTCTTTTTTTTTATTAAACTCTAAATTTGATTTTTTACTTTATGAACAACTTATTTTTTCCAAATTATTGCACTTTTCCCATGTCTTTTTAACCATATAATATGGATATAATACTTTTTGGAAGAATATAAGGCAAGATAACAGCCATCATAACCCTCCTCATGCAAAATTACTCATAACTAACATCTTTATAATGTTAATTGCTAAGTTATGTATATTTCAGTATTATCACTCTGAGAAATATCTTTCCTTGTAGGTTAACTAGATTTTACTGTTTATTCTTCTAAAGAAAGTGAATAATCAAAGGACCTTCTATTTATTTTTGGTACTATAATAAGAATGTATTATGAATTTGGTTTTGAACTTTTACTTATTCTTTCTGTGAATTTAAGAAAAGTATTTTTATTATTAACTACGTGTAAAAAATAGTTAACTATAAAAACTGAAAAATAAATACCTTTTATTTTGGTTTTTTACCTTTTTCAAAAAATAAAATAAATCTATCAAGTAAGATCAGGCACCGTTTTTCTTTTCATATTTACCAAGGTCAGGGAATTCTAATTTCAACCATTTGCTGGATAAAATACCATTATTCTATTAAAATGTGAGTTTCTTAAGATTTTTATATTAAATTTATGTGGCTGCAAGAAGAAATACTATGAAAAAACTTAATTTAATTGGGAACCTAAGAGAACCGAAGCGAGGCAATTAAGTTGTTTAAAACAGCCTAAAAACTGATTATTAGGTTCAAACTATTGATCAAAATAATAGCAGTGATCCAAGACGTACTAAATGAACCAATATAAATTAAGAAAACAATAAATTAATGGTGACATATTACAGGGTTAGGTGCTTCTGCCGTATAGTAGGAAATATAGTACCTTTTGGAAGAAAATGAAAGGAAAGGTTATAACTGTTTACTGAGGACACAGTATATTTTGGAATGAAATGAAAGGTGGATTTAGTATCTTTTGGAATGAAATGCAATTTTCAACTATGTTTTTAAAGGACTTCTTTGTTTTTAGATAAAATCTGATGACAGATTTAGATAAAATCTGATGACGGATTTAGATAAAATCTGATGACGGATTTAGATAAAACTAAACCATTAGCGTACAAATATGTCGAAATATCAATTTAGAAAAGAATGCCCTTTAGTATTTTTTGGAAATCAACATCTTAATTCACTCTCACCAAATCTCAGGATTATATTTTATTTACCTGTTTTCCCACCATGTAGCAAGACCTTAAACCATTAGCAAAATATTATAACCTCACCTGAAATTCCTCTTTAAAGTAGCATCGACTTGGTCTTTGGCCTTGTCCTGAGGAAGAACACTCTTTGCGTCTTTGGTAGTCAATTTTTTTTTCAAAGGAGTCGTCTCTTTGGAACTCAAAGCTCTCTTGATACCACCCCCTTGGGCCAATGACATTTCTTTAGTTTTTAACTCAGGTTTAACAACGCTAGAGGTTGAAGTCGTTTTGTTATCATTGTTGTTGGTCAGAATTTTTTCGCTGAGGAAATTGTGAAATAAGAACTGCGCACGAAGGGATACCTCTTTGTGTTTGAATTTCACTAATTCCATATCTCTACTCTGCAGCCTACACATAGATAAAACTCATCTCATACCATTCATTATATCAAATGTAAATAATAAATCAAACGCAAATGAATTGTTAACAAGAAAACTAACTTAATTGTATCGGGTTGAGTCGAACTGGCCATTAAGGCAATTTTAGATGAAATCTGCCTTTCTTTTTCCGTCAATGTGTCTCTCATTTGGAATATTGTTTTCTTTTTCAATGCCATTTTCGCTTCTGTCGCCTTAAGAATTCTCTTCAAGCGAGCGGTTTTCTGTTTCAAATCATTATATTCCAAGTTGTTTTTATCAAATTCATTAACGATATCATTCATCAAATTTATTTCTTCCATAATTGTACAACTGTAAAAGCATAAGTTGCTAAATATATTTTTTTTAAAATAATAAATAAATAAAATGGAATATTGAATGATGGTTAAATGTATTTATATAATAAAGAATGAAATCATTCGGGTGGTGGTTGATGAATGTCGACCAAAAAGAGTGAAAACTAGTAATTATGAAATCAGTGTATCGACCCACTTGGTAATAACCCTAAAAATATAAATAATCTCGTCAAAACAGTAATTTTAATAGTTTCTTAAAAACTGTGCTCAATTTAGATTCCTTTTTAGGAGTGTGGAAAACAGTTTTTAAGAAATCTGATTAAAAGTACAAGTTTATTTATATTTTCAGGGTTAATACCAAGTATAAAAGTTGAATAATTTAATGGCTTATTTTTTAAATTATTCCGCTTTGAAATAAGGTAATTTTGATACCAAACTTATTTTTCTACCTTCACTAGAACCTCAGATATTTAACAAAATGAGTTTTTCATGCACAAAATTTCTGATTTTTTAGCACAACTCCTGGGGAGGGTTGGCCTTAAATATTTTGCAGAATCAAATGGTTTAATGTCAAGTTTTACCTAACATAATTTCATCAAAATCAGTGATACATTTAGGATCCTCTCCTTGTTAATTAATTACATATATATAGCAATAATAACATTAACCTCCAGCCGAACAGTCTCATCCTTCAAAATTAAAAATAAATAAATATAAAACAAAATAAAAATTTTGCTAACCTGACTAAGTTTGGAAAGGTTTTTTTTTGCAACACCGTTATCTTCCATGGAGCAAGGTATATCAACTTTCGGTGGAGTTATATTCAATAGGATTTTGTTAGTTTCGAGGATATCCGACGATGATGAAGTTTCAACTTTTAACAGTTTATCGACTACTTCAGTACTTTTGCTTACGGTTTCAATGCTGGTAGTTGAAGGACTTGGGGAAGGTTCTACCGATGGGTTTGGCGACGAGCAGATTAGAGAAATAGCGCTAGCGCTGCCAACGCTAATTGTAGGTGTTAAGTCTGAAACTGATGAGCCTTTTCCTTCCGATGAAATGGTAATACATGAGTTGGTATCTTTGGGAGGCTCGATAATCTTAGATCGGGTAACCTGTAACACCTTTTCCTTTTCAGCGATTTTTTTCTTTAATCTTTTATATTCTTCTTGCTGCCATGCTGGTAAATGTTTTAAAACCTAAAAACATAATATTCTAAGTAAACAAAACATAAATAAAAGGAACCACACAATAAAATGGTCTAGCAGTTACTTAAAAAAATAAAAATGTATAGTTAATGGTGAAATTAATGCTTGGCAATAAATATCAAGTCTCCATGAAATTTCTAAATCAGTGGTTCCCAACAAAAGTTTTTCACAGACACCTTCATCCTATTATTAATGGCAAGGACCCACAAAATCCTAAATATTGGATTTATGTATATATGTAGATTTTTCATGCGAAATTCCACAACCAATTGCAGTCACCTATAGCATAATGTCCAGCATAACAGTTTTCTATGACAAACCTGCAGGTAGTCCTATGATTTTTTAATGGGAATAAAAAATCCTTAGCTATGCTAAGGTGGTCCCGAAGCCCTATCCTAATAAAACCTGTACAGACAAAATTTAGGACTCCCACTGTAGCATCGTCCGATTAGCCAAAGTTGCATAAAGTGACATTAAATAAATAAACAAACAAATCACTACCGACTCTTTGTAAGTTAGAAATTGCCAACTAGAGGAAATGGAAATGAAAAAAAGAATCAAGCTCCGGAAGTTTACTTCAATTCGCGATACATTGAATAACTAAAATTCCATGCTGAGCCCGACGGATAGGAATAGGATTTTATTAAACTTATGCATCGTAGGTTTAAACCCGACCAATGGACATAGGATTTTATAAAAACAGTATAAAATCCTCAGTTATGGAGTCATGTAAAAGTATAAATATCTGAAATATTAGAAAATAACTGAGGTTATGATTGTGCAGTATCAGTCGCTTGCCAGTGATCTCTAGCAATTATATCACTTAAAATATAGAATTCTGCTGAGTAATTTTAATTAAAATTCAAGCATTAACATATATTGTACTTCAAGTTCATTAAAGATTATTTCCAAATGACCCCCTAGACATTGTGTGAGGAACCATAGAGGACCACTAGTTGGAAACACTGTTATAAATAATGATGTCTTCTTAAGTTCCAACACAAATAAATAGTCTAGTTACTTTCCATAAATTTAATAAACTTCATTGTAATATTTATGAGCTTCAATAATGGAAAGCTAAAAAAAGAAACTATTTAATTATTATCAGTCCTATTAAGGGTTAAATTCTAGGCCTAAAGGATAAGATAGTAAAAGGATTGGCCTTATAAAGATATACACACACACATGGAAAATTTCAAGTTTACCTGTGGAGTCTTTACTGAACTACATGAACTTGAAGAGCTTGCACTAGAACTAGAAGGGGTTTTGACATTAGGCCTTTTGATATCCTGTGAAAATGAAACATACCATAAAAATATGTATATGTATATATACAAACTATTGTAATATATATATATATATATATATATATATATATATATATTTATATACACACACACACAAAGTATTGAATATTTAATAATAATAATAGGCTTAGCGTAAACTAAGGTTTGATGTAGGAACCAGTAAATGCTGCACACCCTGTTTGTAGAATAAGCTTCAGTTATGCAAAAGGTCTGATCAAGGTGGCTGCTGGCAATAGATCCAGACTATAATGGAAGGGATACTGAAAAGCAACAGATGTTCTTGGAGGGACGGAGCAAAGAGAGAAGATGTACTTTTCTCTAAATAGACAGGATAACTTTGAAGAAGGTGACAGGACTGTATACAGGACAATGTCAGTTTAATGAGAACTTCCACAATATGAGGTTAGAAGCCTCGCCAACTTGCAGATTCTGCAAGGGATATATAACTGCCTATCATGTGATAATGAAGAGATAGCAAGGATATGGTTTTACAATTTTGGCAATGACTGTATTTCAGATCCTTAGATGAGTGAACTGATCAATCCCTACAGTTTGGTCAGATTCACAAAGGCAATAGGCCTGTATTAACAGGGTAATGGGCGGTGCACAATAAGCCTAATGGTGGCTGCAGTGCAAGAGGAATAAGCCAGGAAAAAAAAAAAAAAAAAGAAGTAATATATAAAAATTTCGTGTCACGGTGTTTGTGGTCGTACTCCTCCTTGATTCCTCGATTTTTATGAAATTTTGTATGTATATTTGGGTAGGTATGAGAATAAGTCCTAAAGTATATTTTATACCGCTAGGTGATTCGGGTGTCCCAATACAAAAATTTATTTTTCAATTTTGTTTTTATTGGGCAAAAAAAAAAACCTATAACCTCAAATTTTTACCCTCCTTCCTCCAGGAAGGAGGTGGGCCCTCACATCTTTTAAGCAAGATTTTAGAATTTTTGTATGAACCATATCCAAATAGATTAAAATACATATTACAAAAATCTGGTGAGGTCAACACATGAATTTCACTTACCTCGGCTGTTAAAATCAATTTAACCTATTAAAAAAACTTTCTACCTAAGCTAATTGAAAAAACTTTAAAGTTAATTTAAATAAAAAGTGTATTTTATGTATAATAAATAGTAATAAGTTTAAGCCCTATTCCTAACTGCTACCTAATTATATTTTACAAATTAGTATAAAGCATAATATGTTTTCTAAAATCTTTAAGCTTCGGTTTGAAGTTAATACATTGAATTGAAAAAATGAATGGACTGTCTTGTTTTGTTTCTATCGGCTACAGAGCTCAATTCATCTTTTTGCCATAGATCCCATCCCCACCCACACTTACAAGACATTCGTTATTTTTTATTTAACAACTAAAATATTTATTAGAAATAATTTATACGTCAGAACGTTTGCCGGGTCTGCTAGTAGTAATATAAATTCTAATCTACAAGTTTCTTGACAGAAGCCATGAACTAAGTATATCACAACATAATAATAACACTGCCTTTAACTCCGACTTTATTTCCATCTGAATTTCGTTTTCTCTAGTTATCATAGAACCTAAATACATAAATTACTTTAAGTGTTCAAAAATATATCCTGATATACAAATATCACCAAGATCGTCAGCTTGATTTGTTTTTAATAAGTAGAACCTTGATTAATTTCTACTAATTGAAAAATGAATTAATATAAACAATAGTAGTAAGTTTGATTTACTTTTTAAATATTTCTTTTATGCCTATAATAATACTTTTGATAAGAATAATTTATAAAATATGTAAGTATTTATAAGTAGATAAAAATCAGTAGCAGGGACTTACAGGTTGAACCATAGCAGTTGCAGAAACAGATTGTTCCGATGAGGTAGTATTTTCCAGTAGCTATAAAAGAAAAATGGAAAATCATATTATTTAACTTCCCAATCTAAGGAATATACAAGATAATTATTTTTGACTACAAACCTTTTTCTTCTCTTCAGTCTCGAGTTGCTTAGCGACGGAAGAGCTATCAATGACTCCCTTCTCCAACTGAGAATTCAATTCAGCCTCTCGAAGTAGAAGGTCGATGTTGGCCTCTATTTCTGGAGGGACAAGATCCAACTTGGGCAAAGGCTTCACAGGTTCCGAATTGGATGTGTCCAAATCGCTAGAAGAATCGGAATCGTCTAGTTTTATAATCATCTGAGCGACTTGGGGTATCGGACGCACGGTGGACGAGCCACTGGTTTGGAGCTGCATATTGCCTCTCGTTTTTCTTGAACACGTTAGGCTTTCCGAAATGATTGATCGAGAGATGAGTCTCCTGCCTGGCTTTCCTGACGGGAGCTAGGCCTTGTTTCCAAACTTTCTTATTGATACTATTCCTTAATTTCCTCTTGTCTATTTTCTTCAAGACTTGCTTTTTCGGATTTTGCAATTCCATCACGTTCACTACAGGCTTGAATATTCTTGTATCTACGACTCTCTCTTTGTCGACCGGCTTCAGGACAGCCGTCACCCTCTCCAGTTTTGCACTTTCTTCACTGACTTGTTTCGTCAGCGAACTTAAAAGTTTCGCTCTGAGGATATCCTCGTCCAAGTCGTCTTCCCAATTGTCACCGCTTCCTGGAGCATTACTCTCTGATTCAGTAACTTTATCGACTGGCTTGTCGTTACTTTGTGATACACCAGTATCGCTACACTGAGTATTATTTTCATTCTTACCTACATCGTTAACAACTGCAGGAGTTTTACTTTTGTTTTTCTTTTCACAGAAAGAAGAGCTAACGCCCTAAGTTCATCTTCATCGGGATCAGCTGATGTATTTGAAGCATTGACATTTTTTGGACTATCGACCAAATTTCCTTTGGATCTCCTTCTTTTCCTCCATCTTGATCGTTTTGATTTCGACTGTTGCGAGGATTGATACTTTTCGCTTGATTTCTGACTAGATGGTGTCTTACTGTTGTAACCTATATCGGAAGAAGTGACTGCTGTAGTAATCTGCTGATTATTAGAAGGAATATTACAGTTGGAATTCGATACCTGACAGATATTTGTGTTTTTAGGATATTGACCAACTGAAAAGAATAATGGATCAACGAATACCGTTGAGTTTCCCTCAGTCGTAGCAACTGGTGTTTCCGATATGATCATTTCTTCTGCAGGTTTATCATTGACGATAACCATATCTTCAGGCTTGAGTATATCACCCGAGATGTCTGTCGGATTGAAGCGAGGAACAACTGGTGGGATTCCATTATTATTCGTAGGAACTGCTTCATCGTTCTTCTCATCTTCAGTATCGCTTCCGAGAGCAAAATCTTCCAAAAAGTCATCTGAATCATCAGATTTCTTCTGATATATGAGCCCTTTCTTTTTCCTGTCGTTAAACTTTTTGACCCATGCGCTTCTTAATGCTTCCACCCTTAAATGAAGCTCGTCCTTATCCTCTTTTATAGACCTAATCCACTTCACTTCTATCTTTTTGGGTTGTTCGGGTACTTCGGTCTTTTCGCATTCTTCAGGTTTCTCTTCAGGAATTGGAGTATTTTCTGTTTCAATGTTATTTTCGGATGAAGGTTTTAAATCTTCTTCCGAATTAATCTCAGGTATGATGGGTGAATCAATAACATCCGGTTTTGATGGGACAAGAGAAGATTCATTATCCTTAATTGGTTTTACACCAGTCGTACCAGAGCCAACTAAACGTTTCAAAAGGCTAGTTTTAGAAAAAGCATTATCATTTTTTATTGTATTATCAGTTTTAGGGATTTCTACGGAAGGTACTACCTTAGGGGGAGGTGGTGTTGGAGGTTGATATCTTAACTTTGTATAATGGTTTTCTTTATTTACCTTATTTCTATTATAATGAACATGTTTATCAGGTGGTTTCATTTTATTTCTAGGAGGGTTACCCCAGAATCTTTTATTATTGTGCCTGTTCTCCTTTTCATGGTAATCTGAAATAAGAAAAAAGAAGTATGTTTAGAAAATTTATATATTTTTCAATATCATCATTAGTCTTATGGCTTTTAAGGACTATATCATTCTGTTCTTCAGATGAATCGTCTTCTGATTTCAAGCGTGTCTTCAATGTCTTCTCCAACATTGGTAAATAAATTGAAGACACGTTTGAAACCAGAACACAACAATATATATATTATTAAAACTGAATCAATTAAAATGTTTAAAGATCAATAATTAGATATTTTATGTTTTAATTATATATATATATATTATATATTATATATATATATATATATATAATATATCACCTCCTTACACGGTCCTTGGCTGTATGAATCTCTAAAAATAATGAACGAATCCAAGAACCTTCATGAGTTGTAGAGGTACAGGTTAAAGTTATAGTTGTGACCATAAAGATTTTTTTTATTTTTGTAAATGATATAAATGCATTGTTTTTAACAAATTTTGGAATAAACAAAAATTACTATTATCATTCATTATTACTATAATGAAAAGATAACACATGAAAATATGTGAAAAATAAAATATATAGAAATTTAAAAAAAAATTCAAAATGAATTTTCAGAACTATCAACGAAGATGATTGGTGGCACCCCTTACTCATCACTAATTTTTATGAGAATTCCCCACTTCAAGTAATCTCAAAATAATTTTGATATCATTAAAGATTTTATCCACACAGTCATTAAAAATAATTGGATAAACATTGTGTAAATATACTTATAATATAAATAAATATTAAAAAAAAAAAAAAATTGGGATGCGCACAGCTCACAACTTTTACTAACCTCTGTTGTTGGAATCAATTTAAGAACTTTTAAATAAAGTTAGAGCTCAAAAAAGGTTAAAGAATGACATTAGAGTTTCAAACATGGTTTTCAGATTAAATAATCTAACAATAAAACTTATATTCTACAACAATCTCTTAAATTTATGCCCTTTTCACCTATCTGCTTTACGTTTAACAGCTTGGTATATAAGATAAAACTTTTTTTTTTTTAAATCCTTAGCTTTCCAATGGTATATAATACATCTATATTAAGCCCTGTCAGACTATTTCAATCAAAATGAAAACTACATGATATTAAAGCACATTAAATTTTACATCCATGTAGCTAGTTAAAACAAAATCGTTTGAGCCGTTTTTGAGAAACTCGTAAAAAGGTGAAAAATGCATTGTATAAAGTGGCTGTTATGGTTCATCCATAATATTGAAAAATTGGCTATAACATCTTAATAGGCATATCAACTCCTAAAATATGAAATTTACGTTTCATACAACTTATTGCTTTCGAGCTTGACTTACCACGTACACACAGAGACCATTTTGTGGGACTTTGGTGGTTTGTACTCAGGACAGTATTTGGAATCTAAAATTAAAATTCCAAAATTTTTATGATTGCAATACTTTCCCTTACAATGTATTTCATATATAGGTTTATATATAAGTGAAAGTAAAAAAAAATATTATCATCTTAAGAGTAATAAGAAGTAAGTGATGTTATTTCTTTGACAATGTAATTCTAGAAAATAAGGCAAACTTTTCAGATGGATAGACTTTTGGTTAATTATTTTCAATAATGAACCTTTGTAATCAAAATTTTCTACAAAACGAAAAAAAAAGAATTATAGACATTGGTTTAGAAATAGCAGCGATATATATCGCTTTGAAACTAGGAGTGGTGATAGACCATTTTCCTTTGTTGATTGCTTTTCATATTAGTTCATTGCCTTTAAAAAGTTATATTAACAGTTATACCCTAATACAGTAATTGGGAAATAATAAACCATTGTGTAATAATTTGTAGTGTTTTTTTTTATTTTTATATTTTAATAAAAGAATGGTTCTTTCTGTATGATTGATTAAAGTTTTTTAAATTGAACCTTTGTATTGTTATTTAATGACATTTAGTAATACACTAATATATCCTTATAATGAATTTCTTTAATATAATGACTCTCTTCATTCATATATTGATGTTGATTAATAAGTTCAATATGTTACTCAGTTACATTGCTTATACGACAATGGACAGAATAAATTAAATGAAAGGTCAAAAATTTGAATTGTAATTGAAATATTCATCTTTAAAAAATAAATCAAAAAAACGCATAATGCAGTAAAAAAAAAGTGTTATATTAATTTACTAAACTAGCTCGACTTGATTTCGGACTCAAACAGTTGAAATTATATATTTAAATAATTTTCGGCAAATAGCTGAGTATTCATTTAACATTGTCTAATATCTTTAAATTATAAAATAAATAAATGGGAGGGAGTTAATTCGATAGTTAAAAGTGGGAAAGAGCATAAGATAAGGTTAAAATAAAATAGAAGGGATGCGGCAAAGATATACTTAAGATAATAGAAAAATGCGGAAGATAGTGGAGATAAAATATTGTAAAACACATCACTAAAAATAGAACAAGCATTTCATAGTACCTGCATGCTCATGAATTTAGTTTTGCAATTTGAATGAAAATCGATCTAAACTTAAAAATTATAATTGCTACTGCTTGTTAGTATCTTCACAAGACTTTTTCATGCTAATAATTATAATTCATCACTTTTACTTGTTGTATTTATTGTAAAACTAATATTTAAAAATCTCGTGTAACAGTGTTTGTGGCCATACTCCTCCGAAATGGCTGGAACGATTTTTATGATTTTTTTTTTTAAACGGGGAAAAAAAAAAAAAGAAAAAAAAAAAAAAAAAAAAAAAAAAAACCTGTACCACTACAACCCATGAAGGGTCTTGTGGGCTCAGTACATATAGAGATTCGTACTGTTTCTAGGCCAACGGCAGTGCAATGAGGTGATTAGGCCTTAATCACGCTCAGGCGCCAGGTTTTTCCCCAATTAATTTGGGTACCCATTTTATAGAGGCTGGGTCTGCCCCAGGAGGGTCTCCATACCCTAGGGTCGCCCCCCGACTGAATTAACAGAATAAATAATATTCTGCCACAGCCGGGATTCGAACCCAGGACACGGAGCACAGCAGACTAACTGCTCTATCCACTAGACCACGCCGCTCCCCCCCTTTTTTTTTTTTTTTTTTTTTTTATAGTAAGTTTTTTATTATAGTAAGTGAAAGTTGTGTGTTGCCTGCCCCAGATTCTTGTAATACAAAAAACAGTTAAATTATTTGGATATTTTTTATTTTTATTAGTTTTTTAAACGAAAATGGTTTTTATTTAATTTGGCATAAAAAAATACCAACAACCCCAAAATTTCACCCTCCTTCCTTCACCTTCGCATTTTTTAATCATGATTTAAGTATTTTTGTATAAAAAATATCCAAATAATTTAAGTGTCTTTCGTATTACAAGAATCTGGGGCAGGCAACACACAACTTTCACTTACTTCAGCTATAAAAATCAATTTAAGAACTATTAAAAGTTTAAAGATAATTTAAATAAAAAGTTAATTCTGTTTCATTGGAAACATATGATTTAGATTAAATAATATAATATAAAATTACTGTCAAATAATCAGTAATAAGTTTAAGCTCTATTCCTCACTCTATAATACTTTTTACAAATTTGTATACAAGATAATATATTTTCTAAAAACTTCAACCTCACAATGGTATATTATACATCTATATTAGCCTTCTTATCTTAAAAAATCCCAAAATTACATTAATCTGGTGCTTACAACACATGACTTTCACTTACTTCAGCTATAAAAATCAATTTAAGAATTTTTTAATACAGTATATGATGAAAATAAATCGTTAAAGAATCAATTATAGTTTTAATAGAAACATATTTTTAATTAAATAATATATTATTTTATTATCAAAGACAAAAAGTTAGTTTTTATCGGATTTTCATCACTCTTTACTAACTTTTAAAAGTTTTAGTCTAAGATAATATTTTTTTCGAAATCTTTAGCTTTCCAACGGTATATTATACATTTAAATTACTGTTTTAATGTTCAAAAACACAAAAATTCATTAAAAAATATTTTTTATATTTTCTCTTTTAGTTAGATTTAGAGGAAGAAAATTTGATAATTCGGCATTTAAGTCCTATCAGATTATTTCAATCATAATCAAACCTACATGACAATGAACCATTTATATTTTACATCAATATAGGGGGTTAAATCAAAATCGTTAAGAGCCATTTTAGTGAAAATTTAAAAAGGTGCAGCATTTATGTATAAATTGGTTCTTCTGGCTCCCTGATATTGATAAAAAAGTTGCTGTAATATTCCGGGACAATTATTATAATTGTCTTAAATATGAAATTTCAGTTTTGTAAAACTTATCGTTTTCGTGCTAGACTTACCACACATGGACTTTTTTGTGGGATATGGTTATTTAGACTCAGGTGACCCTGAGATATGTATTTCTGGGGAAAACTCAATTCAAAAAATTTTATAATCGAATTCTTTCCCTTACTATATATTTTATATATGGGTAAGTGAAAGTAAAAATAACTGAATAGGGTGCAAAGTACCTCTCTCTCATTTGGTAGGGCACTGTGCTACTACTCCGTGTCCTAAATGAGACCAACCACAGCTGAGACTCAGGGAACCCTGAAATGTGTATTTCTGGGGAAAACTCAATTCAAAAAATTGTATAATCGAATTCTTTCCCTTACAATATATTTTATTTATTTAACGTCACTTTATGCTACTATGGCTAATCGGACGATGCTACAGTGGGAGTCCTAAATTTTGCCTATCCAGGTTTTATTAGGATAGGGATCTTTAAGGAGTACCTGACATCGCACAGGCTCGGGACAACCTTTTAACGTCCCCTCCGAAGGACGGCGTATCTAAGGATTTTTTACTCAAACAATATATTTTATATATGGGTAAGTGAAAGTAAAAATAACTGAATAGGGTGCAAAGTACCTCTCTCTCATATTGTAGGGCACTGTGCTACTACTCTGTGTCCTAAATGAGACCAACCACAGCTGATAAATTATTTTGCTATAAGAGCTGTGAATTTAACCTGAATCTTCTGAGGCTTATCCAGCTGCAATAAAAATTAGTATTGTAAATTAGAGGAATAAACCAGGCAGTTAAGCATGTACTTGACAAAAGCAAGATCTCAGCACGACTTGGGGCATAATAACAGTATACTCCTGATAATATACTAAATTCTCAACCCTTATGGTTTCAGTAGTACAATTTTTACTTACATTTACCTATATATGAAAAATATAGTAAGGGAAAGTATTGCGATTGTAAACATTTTCCAATTACACTTTTCACCAGAAATACAAGTTTTAGAGTCCTCTCAGTCCAAATGAGGAAGCCCCACAAAAAGGTCTGTGTGAGTGTGGTAAGTTAAGCTCAAAAGCGATAAGTTTTATAAAACCGAAATTTCATATTTGAAACGAGATATATCTGAGATGTTACAGCAACTTTTTCACCAAAATCGGCTAACAGGAAGTGCTACTTTATAAAATGTATCTTACACTTTCTTAATTAATGGTTTTAATTAAACTCGCTATATCGATGTGAAATTGAATGGGCTATCATATCATGTAGGTTTCATTCTGATTGAAATAGACTGACAGGACTTAAATGTCGATATTTTAAAATTGCTCTCTGCAAAGTGCTTTTAATTTTGTAGATTTTATGAAATTGACCACTTAATCTGATTAGCATTGCTAAAAAGAAGCTACAAATACAAGTGGAAACAAATTTAATAATCAACTAAAGGAGAAAAGAGCAAAAACATTTCTTTATGCATTTTTTTTTGTTTTTGGACATGAAAACAATAATACAGATATTTTCTTTTATACTTTTTTAGGAAGCTTCATTACCTTTCTTAATATTCAATTAAGCAATCAATAACTTCCATTTATATAATTTATTTTTCTTCAATTTCCATTACATTCTTTTTCAACGTTTCGGGGCTTTGTTCTCATTTTCAAGACTGTTATTCTCACTTTATACATTTTTCATTACTTTTTTTATTACATAACTTACAACATGAGGACAAATAGCAGTAAACTATGTAATAAAAAAAGTGTAATGGAAAATGTATAAAGTGAGAATAACTGTATTGAGAATGGGGACAAAGCCCCGAACAATTGAAAAATAATGTAATGAAAATTGAAGAAAAATAAATAATTTCAATGAAAGTTATTGATTGCTTATTTGAATATGAAGTAATATAGAATTATAATATACCATTGAAAAGCTAAAGATTTTAAAAAAAATATCTTATAAACAAAGTTTTAAAAGTTAATGGAGAGTGATGAAAATAAATGATTTTTAAAGATAATAATATAATAGTTTAGTTAATAAAACACATTTTTCTATCAAAACTCGATGTAATTAATGCTTTCACATTTTTCATCTCTAAACGTATTTAAAATTTTTTTAATTGATTTTAATAACGGAGGTAAGTGAAAGTCATACCAGATTAAAAAAAAAAAAATAACATCAATCACGAACAATTTTCCTACTTATGTTATGAAATAACATTCTTCAGAGATGTTTTATCTAGGTTATAACCCAAGACTGATTCGTTCAGTGTTAAGTGCAACAACTAATCCATTTCAATGTTATAATTTATTATAATAATGTAATACAAATTTTCAATATATTAATTGTCAAGGTTCGCTCAGATTGAATTTTAAGATTATTATTATACGCACTTGAAATCAGAAAAAGCAAGTCATCATGATTTGCATAACTAAAGACAAACACTTAAAACTGATTAATCTAAATTTTATGGCATACAAATTAATTGCTAGTGATCGAAACTAAAATCAACCCATTTCAATAAATATTAGCATAAATACATTATAAATTCATCATGAAATACTTATTTAACAATAAGAAATTAAACCAGCAAATAAAAAGAATAAACAGTTCTTATCATGACAGAATAGATTAATTTAAAGACACAAATTATACTTTAAAGGAAAATTATTTTCAAAAATAAAGTAATATAAAATGTTTCAATTGATAAGACTTGCAAAGAACTGATTATGAGTTAAATAACCATATTGTTCAGCACATTCCATTGTAAACTCTGTATATATAAGAGGAGTTACAAATATATGATAGTAAGAAGTTATTAATATTATCTCATTAATCCTTAAAATAATATATGGAAAAAAACAAAAACTATTATTTTCTCGGAATGAAAGTAGATCGTTGTATTAATAATCTTAAAAAGAAAAGTTGAAAATGGAATTACACGATACAAATTTATAATAATATACCATTATTTTCCAATAACGAATATCTATAGTAGAACGTTGGAACATTTTGAGTCTATCTGGCGAACACAGAAAAAACAAAAAAAAAAACAAACAAACAATAGAATAGTCTTTCACTATTAATTGTTGGATTAAGTTTCGACCCACATTGCAGGTCTACATCAGGGCTTCTTAGATAAAGACTACTTCATTGTTTTTCTTTCTTTGACTGCCAACCCGGCTTTAGTCCTCCAGTAAAAAAAAAAAAAAAAAAACTAATTTAAAAATACTCGACTGTTATATTTTTAAAAAAATCAACAGGCCTATCTTTATCATTATGTTTAAACTATGCAATTTGCCACCTGCCTAGAAATCAATAATTTAAAGAATATCGTTATTCAGTTGAATATTACTCAATTAATGTAAAATTTGTTATGCTGCAATTGAAGATAAAAAATATAATTAAAAAAAATTATAATCATAATGGCAGGTTGGTTGAATACATGATAATAAAATAATTAAATATATTTTGTTTTAAATCAAATAAGTAAATGTCAAGGACTTTAAATGAATTATGGTTTAACTTATGTTGATATAAAATTTCTAATAGGCTCATCTTACGACTAAATCTGGTCATAATTTAAGTTGATTCCTAGCTTGAAATTATTAATATTAATGAGATCAATAAATATTAAATAAAATAATAATAATAGAAAAAAAATGAAGAACAGAATTATTAAAAAAATACTAAATCTACAGAGAACTTATAATGATCCACATGTTCAGAAACATAAATGGTTATATCAGGGATATAAGCACTATTTATTGGAATAATCTTAATATTACATAGCACCAGATAACGAACAAAGCTAATTTTAATATAAATACAATTAGACATGTTATAATGTATGTTCAAGGTTTAAAAAATACCTTTATAATCAAATCTATGAGGTAATTTTGGAGGAGGTTCAGGTCTTGCTTTGTAAGGACTCGCTGGCCTACATTTTAAGTGTTTCACAACAGGCATTGGGTCGAGTTTTCTAGGAAAAACCCTTTCAACAGTAGCTTGAGTATTTTCTTCAGGAATTGTTTTATGTTTAGTAGAAGTTTTTGCCTTTCTTATTCTAGCATAGCAATGCTTGCCTTTTCTTTCTTTTCTACATACACTATTTTCTTTACACTTATGGTCTTTTCTTCGGTGTTTTGTGCTCTGTTCTGTCTTCACAACAGCAGAATCCCGCTCTTCAGTCTCTTGATTGCTGTTTTTCAATTGACTTTGTTCTTCATCACCACTACTGAATTCTTCTAGTGAGCTTACCTCGTCATATAAATTATCGCCGTCCAAAATTTCTCCCTCTTCATAATCGTCCGAGAGAATTTCTTCTACATCTGTCGGAGATCCATTTGTATAAAAAATTATTATAATTACGAACACAAACTTACTAACACTTTTATCATTGCTTGTGAAACAGCAACCATTACCATGGCCTCTATCATAACAACTGGTTGTATGATAATTAAAAAATATGTTTTAAATCTTAATTTTTTCTATTAAATAGGCATGAAATATTTTTTAATTCATTAAATAACTTTTATAATAATTTTAAACGAGTTTTATGAAATAATATAAAGTTAATGCACTCTGTTGGCTAAGGCGCCAAGGTTCCATCTGTTCGTTTCAGACCGTTCGATAGGTGGCAGCACATTCTTTGAAGGAAGTTGAGTTCCGTCAGTTGGTGGCGGCAACTGTTGGTGGTTGGTTCTCTCTGTTCACGAACATTGTCATACCGAGTTTTCAGTGCCTGGGTGTTTAATAATATTTTCCTGTGAAGTGTTATCTCGTAATCTGCTGTTTATGTCTATTTTGGATTAACATGGATACTTTTAATAAGGTGAGTCTCCTTTTAATGTATTGATGTAAACAGTGGGATGATAGTCTGGACCATTTGATGTTTTTAATGTTTTTTTTTTGCTTTGATTCTGAAGTTTGAATTTTCTTTTACCTTGTACTTTTTTTAATCTCAGATATGAATCGGTTTGATACGTAATCAATTTACATTTCTGGACAAGAAAGTACCGTTTTTGGTAATAATCAGAAAATAATCAAATTTAAATTAGTGTGAATATTTTGTTATTTTAAGAGAATTACTGTTCTGATTTTAATTTATATGAATCCAAAAGTCTATAATAATACTGTTTTTGACGTAATTAAATAGTTAAGTAGTTGATTTCGGCCTTAGTGCCTTTCTAACTGCCCAAGTTAAAGCTTATCTTAGCCAGTTGTTTTATCATTTTTAAGAATAAGCCTTTTCCTGTAATGTGATAATGTAATTCTCTATAACTAGTGGTAGTCTTGTTTTCTTTTCATTTCGGAACCTTGTATGATATCGTTCATAAATTAATTATTAAATATCTAACACGAGAAAATTAAAAAATTTGTTGCCGTTTTCTTTGTTTAGTAAATGTTTTAGATGAATGAAGGGTCACACCCCCTATTGCAGACATCCCCTGGCAAATTACTGTAGCTTCCCCGTTCTGCTCCAAGGGAGTCATTAATTATTTTTATTGGCGACAAAAAGAATTTTTATCACGGTTATGTTCACATTTGTGTGATGTCTGAAAATTATATTGTGATTAAAATTATACTTTACAAGCAATGGTCTCATTTTATGGTGTGATATTTTATATTTTCTCCGCTAGTATTATGTCTTAATGCATGTAATTGCGTATTTAAGTATTCATATTGTTTGTAAATAGTTGAACAAATTGGTCATTGTTCCGTTTTGTGTTTTCTCTTTCAAGAAGGCGCCTTGTCAGGGTTGTCGAGTGTTATTAGAAATGTTAATTCTTTTCATTTAATTATTTAGGTTGGCTACACTGATAGGTCAACATTTTTTTTTCTATACTAATGTATTTGAAATTGTTTGCTGATTTAGAGTTTTTGTTTTGTTAAATGTAGTTTTCATAACTCGTTATTATGCTATTATAAAATTATTACTCTGTGCTATACTTTTAAAATGTTTATTTAGTTTTATTTTCTGACTGATAGATTGTTCGAACTTGATTTGTTTATCACTTTTTAGTTAGTATTTGGAAGTATTCAAAGTTTCCTTTAGTTAATGTTTTCACGTTTCTCTCGACTTGTCATTTTGTATTATTAATGAATTGTCAATAGTTGACCGTCGGGAAATTCTGAAGGAAGTTAGTCCGGGTGGCTGAAGAGTAAAAACAATGAAACTGTCTTAACCATTATTGCCCCTGTTAATAAACTTAAATATTAATCGACAACAAATAGCTAAGACAATTTAATTGTTTTTTCTTGACTGCCATAGGACTGCCTTCCTTATGAATTTTGTATTTTAATATCATCATTAGTGTATATGTCTCAAATTTAATTAAAGTAATGAATTTAATAAAATAAATAAAACTCTCCCTCTCATCACTGTTGAACAAATACGATACCTTGGACTTCATCTTGACAAACGTCTTACATGGAATACTCATACAAGATTTAAACAAGAAACTGCTCGTTGATGACGACTACCAAAACACTTGACAAACGATCGAAACTCCCTCTTTACTACAAAAACTCATTTACACTACCATTGTCGGACCTATTTGGGACCTATGGCATTGAGCTATGTGGGTCCACTAGACCATCGAATTCTCCAGCATCCAATCCTTGCAAACTCCTCCATAGAGACCTGAATATCCACTAGTTGATGAAATAGCCTAAAGAGATACACCTTTCGTTCCGATCTACCAGCTTGTCCGTATTCCTGATAATCCTCTGAGGCTTCTGAAAGACGGCGGCTTCGTGCTACCGCTAGGTAGATTCTTTTCAAGAGTTTTTCTATCTGATTTTCTCTGAATAGCTCATTTACTTATTATGTACTGTTGTAAATTTCAATAAAAGTTTTCTTAAAGATAATATACATCTGAGGGTAATTGCACAATGGTTTATTATTTCCTATTGATTTTATTATCATATTATATAGCTGTGCAATTCTCATATATGTGATTTGGTAGTAATAAAAAATCTGAAAGGACTTGCTACACTGTCAATTTAAAATTCAAGGAAAATTGTCAAATCACAACTATTGATCAAGTTCAAAACGCGATGTCCTCTGATTTTTAACTGATTTCACTGTTTCTTGGAAAATTTAATTCTTCATCGAAAAACGATAACAAATATTTGGTATTACTTAATTTGCAAGTCAGAGGGACAAATTTAGAGGGGGGGGGGAGAATTCACGATCACGATTACTAAGTTAAAAATAGAATTTCCATTTCGGTTAATTCGTAACCGATTTCAATTATGTATTTTTATTGTTTTTTTTTTTAGGAAATTAAATTACAAGCCTTTAATGTCGCAAAGCGACAAACGGATTTTTTAAAAAAAAATGAGATATTTTTGTTCTACTCGAACATCAAAATTTTTGGAGGTCATCTGTAGTGTAGTGGCTAACATAATTGCCAAGCATTATGACTCTAGAATGTTTCAAGTAGACTTCCTTGTTAAATGACAGACTTGGTATAATATCGGAACTTAAAATCGCATTTGACTAAAAACCGTTCTTTCTGATCTGTTAGTTCTGGTTTTATGTTATATTATTCTATACTCGGTATACGCAGGTTTAATTTAAAGATGTTTTAGTTGTACCGTTTCTGATTATTTTTGACGTCAATTCTAAATCAATTGATATTAGGCACGAAAATATTTAAAAAAAAAAAATCCTTCTTATTGATTGGAAGTTTACAGAACTATTATAATATTAATTAATAAAGATTAGTATGTGACCGAACAGCTCAGCTTATCGTCCACTCCAAACCAATAACTGTTGTCTCATTTCGTGACCATATTCGCATCTAGTGTGCACGCGACCAGATCACGAATGGCCGAACACAATATTAAACTATAACCTTCCACCGGAAATAATAAAATTAATATAATTAAAAAAAAATAATAGTGACTAGCATAACAATTTTCTATGCCCGAAATCGCGTTCAAACCTGGATATGACCCTTGTAGTTTCTATAGAGTCCTTGGTTAAGTCGTTTCTTCGGAGGGGACGTGTAAAGGTGGTTCCGAGCCTGTGGGATGTCAGGTATTCGTTAAAGATCTCTATCTTAGTTAAACTTAGGCAAAATTTAGGACTCCTACCATAGTATTGTCTATTAGCCTGTGTAGCCTAAGGTGACGTTAAATGGTTAACAAAGAAATAAGTAAAATATATACATATTACTTTCGTATACCTATCTGTGAAATGTATTAATGGAGTGTATTGCGATCGTGAGAACACAGCTTTTGTTTTTTATCGATATCGACGGACCTGAAATGTTCCTCAATGATGTTCTCAAAAAATGCTTCAGCCATTTTGATTGAACTCGCTATATGGATCTGGAAATAGATGGTCTTATATTAATTATAATATTATATAGGCTTAAGTGTGATTGAAATAGTTTGATAAGATTTAAATGCCGAAGTTTCAGAATTTCTCCCGCTTATAATATTTTTTTATTTTAAATAATTTACCATCTCTTGATAATATCAGAAATAAGAAATGTACGAATATGAAATATTTTTATAAGTAACTAATGAAGAAAGTGGAGAAATATTTTACCTTGCTATATTTTTTAAAATAATAATATTTTTATAGATGTATATTTAGCCCGCGGATCGCTAAAGATATTTAAATAAATGTTACGTAACACACAAATCTGTAGAATATTATGGAGAATAACGAACAGAGAGTGATCTTAAGCGATTGTTTTAGATCATAATATCAATTGTTGTATTATTATGTCTAAAATAAACTTTTCATCTGAACTTAATATAATTATTTTTTCTACTTCAACTTTATTTATAGTTTTAAAATTGATTTCAACAAGAGGAGTAAGTGAAAATTCTGGTCCAGATTTTTATTTTTATTAGGCGTTTTGATGGATGGCGAACGCTACTGAAAAGTCGGAAATTCTTCTGAAAAATGTAAATATTGATAAGGCCGTGGCTTATCGACTCGAATCGTTGTAAAACGTTTCTTATCTCTATGTTCACGGCAGAATAGTTGGATCTGTATCACTGCTTTTTCGTGATTGAATGTGTCCATAACACGGACTGAAAAACTAAAAATAGCTATATACATTATATATTTCCGTGTAGGGGATCACTTGTAGCTGGATGGTTGGCATAACAGCCTCCTATGCCAAAGGTCATGCGTTCAAACCCGCAGGTGGTAATAGGATTTTTTAATGAGAGTAAAAAATCTTTACTTATGCTGTTTTTCGGAGGGGACGTTAAAAGGTGGTCCCGAGCCTGTGCAATGTCAGGTACTCGTTAAAAGATCCCTATCCTAATTAAACCGGATAAACAAAATTTAGGCCTCCCACTGTAGCATCGTCCGATTAGCTACAGCACCATAAAATAATAATAATAATATAGGCTTACCGAACCCGAAGGTTCGATGCCGATACCACCAAACTTCGCCTGCACAGACTCGTCCAATGTTCACCGGTCAAGCCCAAGCCCCCGAGATCAGCCTTAATGCAATCCTCCCATCGACGCTTCGGCCTACCCTTCGGACGCCTACCAGTCGGTTCAGCGAATACCAACTTTCTCGGTATCCGTTCCTCACTAAGCCCAACAACTTTACGCGCCCATTTGAGTCTCCCGATGCTATCAACTCAATTATATTCACAGGGTACAAACTCCGCAATTCCGCGTTGTGCAACCTTCTAAACTCCCAGTGGTCTCATCTCTCTTCGGACCAAATATTTTACGCAGTACCTTATTCTCGAAAACCTTAAGCCGTTGTTCATCCTTCAAAGTAAGCGCCCACGTTTCGCATCCGTAAAGAACCGTTGGAAGAATAATAGTTTTATAAATTCTAACCTTTAAGTTTTTAGACAGAAGCCGCGAGCTAAGTAATTTAGCAACTGAATAATAACACGCATTTCCCACCTTTAACCGGGACTTTATTTCTTCCTGGATTTCATTTTTTCTTCTTATCATTGACCCTAAATACTTGAATTTCTCTACGTGTTCAAAAGTATGACAGCACCATAAAGTGACCTTAAATGAATAAACTAAGAAACTATAAAGTTTTCCAAAATAATACTTCCGTGTATTTAGTTTTTGATTTTATTTATATTGTAATAGTAACTGATTGGGTTACAGCATGGTTTGTTTATACAGTTTTGTGTACATATATTTCTTAGAACCTTGGGGGATTGACACAATCCCTTGGGCCCAGTCAATAAACTATTTATTACTAGAAATGGACAAATCATTGACTTTTACAAAACAAATGCAATAGAGCCAAAAATGTTATCACCAAATGACCCCATACTTCAATAGGCATTCGAAACTTTCATCAAAAAAGAAATTGATATTGTACAAAACTGTCACCCGTGCTATTCTGCCCCAGTCTGAAGTTACACTTGTGATTCCAACTATCGTAAAATGGAGGTGGTTCAAAACATATGTATGAGGATTATAAATAATTATGCTCTATACACCCGGATTTGTACTGTTATCTGAGTTACTATCTATCTGACTTCGATCCATCAAAAATATATATACTCGCTGACACAAACATTCTTTTATCTAGATTCTACTGCGAGAACCCTATCATTCGAAAAATAGGTGACTATGACGAGAATACTCTAAAACACAAACGTACGAAGCACATATTACTTCATTAATTGAGTAGTATAAAATTTTGTTGGTTAAGTATATCTGCATAATGTTATATGTTTATTTATAATTTGTTTTCACTTTAATTTTATTTTATTGTGTAGGGTTTTTATAGATTTTTTCCTACTGTTCAAAACCAACTTAGGCTATTATTATTAAACCCCACTTGTACATAATACTTAGTTTACACGTTATTGGCGAAATACCATAGCATGTATGGTATAAATTCTGAGCTTTGGGGCCACTTGTAAATTTTTTTGAAAAAAAAAAAAATTCTTGGAACTAGTTACAGAAGTATGCTTTGTTAGTATACCAACTATTTTAGAATGTTTTTGTTGTTCGCATTGTTATTTGAAGAAACTTATTTAATATTTTTTTCTCTCTCGGGTCTTGCGATTGTGTCACATTGCGGTCCTCAGTACTCCGTTCCTCCTGTATCATTACTGCCATTCTCCCTCACATCTTCTATCTACCTTTTCAGGGCATTTTTTTATTTTTCTCTTCTTGTGTGGACAGTATTAAACTAATCGAAGAGGCCAACGTGCTTCCTCCATTCTCATGACCTGCCCATACCACATCAACCTTCTGTTACCAATTTCATCAAGAATACTTAGCTCGGTCCTTCACTCATTTTTAATTTCTTTATTTGGATTTTTTTCTAATCGAGAAACGGGAAAGCTTAAAGACACGGTAAAAGGTGCTCCCGAGCCTGTGCAATGTCGGGTTCACGTTAAAAATCCCTATTCTAATTAAAGGTGGATATGCAAAATTTAGGAGTCTCACTTCAGCATCATCCGACTAGCCTCAGCATCATTTAGGGACGTTAGATTAATAAACAAACAAAATAATCCAACAATTTCAGCGATTAGTGAAAGTTTTTTTTTTATAATAAAATATTCTTGATATCCTGTAATTTACGCATTTCTCTGAAGGAAGAAGCCTAAACAGTCGGAGCTAAAATGTTTGCAGCATAAGTTGATCTTTTGACGAATGAAGCGTCTTTCGTTTTGCACATTTATGGGAATCCGTACTGTTTCTTAGGCAAATACCATGCAAAAAGTTTATTAGGCCGAAATCACTCGAAGTTATGTATGATGAGAAATACTTATCGGCTGAAAGTGATCTTGGCCCAATCACCTTGCATAATTGTTGGTCTCGATACAGTACGACTTGTAATAGATACCGAATCCATAATACTTTCATGATTTGTTGTGTTACAGATCTTGAGCGATTTTTTTTTTAAACCATTATTTTGGATGTTTATCTTTTGATTTTTTTTTTTTTCATTTACATGATAATGTTTTCAAATTTTATAGGCCTTATCGTTTATTTTTTATTCATTTGTCACTTTAGAATGCGGCAAATCGGAATAAACTGCAGCGGGAGTCCTGAATATGGTCTATCCAGGTTTAATTAGGATACGGTTCTTTAAAGAGTAGTACCTGACATCGCACAGGCTCCAGATCATTATTTAACCAATCGGTATAACTATGGATTTTCTGTGTTTGAACCCGTGACCTTGTGCATAGAAGATTGTTATGTTAGCCAGTACACTGATGGTGATTAGGCATTATCGATTTTAGTGTGTTTTGTAAATCTAGGGCTGATCATAAATGAATCGTTTCAATTTGTATTATGGATACAAAAAAAAAAAAAAATAAAATAATAACGGCGTGAAATTCTCATTTAAAATTAGATTTATTTCTTCAACTGATATTTTCTTCGGCTCCCATCCGACCGTGTCCTTATTTTGCTGAGATTTCATCTTCATCCCGTGACTGATTCAGTTAGCGCGCTGACTCGGAAATCGAACGGATGGCCACCGACGATCTGACGACGACGGAGGAAACAGACCAGGAGCAACTGGATCCGAAAACTGGCTCGCCTGATTGGATTTGCTAAGAGCCGAGAGAGAGAGAGAGGGTTTGGGGTCAGGGCTGTTAGGCTAACGGTCCACCTGATGCAGCCACATACCGCCGAAAGCGAAACCTCCAAACTATTCCGTCATCTAGTCTCACTTCTGAGGGTGTCATTATGTTTTCTTTGTTTTACTATGTTAGTTTTATTTCATGTCTCGAGGAGTCTGTGGTATAGTAGGGCTTACTGTACTTTAGAAGTATACTTAGCAACAGTCCTTTGAAGTACAATTTCGAAATTAGGACAAAAATAATGCTGTATACTTTCCAACCAAGTTTTTGATTATTTTCCAAAAAAAAAAAAAAATATATATATCCCTTAAACCTTTGAAATTTGAGAATTTGCGTTTTAATATACGTAGAACCCTAATAAGGGATAGAAAAAAGTCCTCCATACGAATTAATTAATAAATAAATACCAAAATTTTCAGTTGTTATTTGTTTCTTGTTAGTCCTATTCGATATATAATTTCCTACTAGACGAAAAAAGAATCATTTAAATCGATTCTGAAATAGCTGAGATGTTTAGAAATAATAAACCATCGTATAATAATTTGCAGCCTTTTTATTATTTATTGTTATTTCTTCTTGTTTTGGTTTCTCCCGAGAATATAAAATATAGAATCGAATAACATAGTAAAAGTACCCAAAACGTAACCCAAACCAACAAAAAGGAGAACTTAGTTTAGATTGATCTTGGGGATTAATACATTTAGCATCACATTCATGTTTCCGTGGCTGATCGAACGATGCCACTTTCGGGATCCTAAATTTTGCCTGTCCAGTTTTAATTTGTATGTCTTTATTGAGTACTTGGCATCGCAAAGACTCGGGTCCACCATTTTACGTCCCCTCTGAAGGACGGCATAAACAGATTTTTGCCTCCCTAAAAAAAAAAACATAGGGCCATCTGTCGGATTTTAAACCATGACTCTTGGACATAAAAGGCTGCTATGCTAGCCTATGATCCAGAGTTAGAGATATATATTTAATGATTTTCTTCCTGTCAAACCTGCCCTTGAGAAATGATTTGATCAGTTGGTTGAGCGGAAGGAGTTTGTTTGTTGGGGTTTAATGTCCTTATGGTAGGATGTTGTCAGGAAGGTTATCCTACTAGTTACTAACCAATTCTAACTATATTGAAAATTTTAAAACTAATAATTTTATGCCAAAATCATTAAATATAACTTAACTACACTCCTAGGCCGGAATAGAAATCTATCTCTACATTTTTGGTTGTATTATATACCGCGATTCTCGATGATTTATAGAGTAGGGACATCATTCCCTATTTTTGTGAGTTGTGATCTGCAGTTGGCTGACGGGTCTTACATACCCGAGGAAGATCCTTTTAGCGAATTCCTACTTAATTGTATGCTTCAAAAAGTCCTCCTGAGACTGAGATTTGAACTCACAGCCTTTGGTAGACTACCACTCTAACCACACGATCAGGGGTTTTCCTCGTTATAAAAAATAAAACAAATTGAATCTAAATTAATAAAACGCTGCAAATTATTACACAATGGTTTATTATTTCCAAATAACAATATTGGGTATAACTGTTTATAATGGCGGTTGATAGGCAATTAAGTGATATGAAAAGCTCTAATTCAAAGCATCATATCATAACATTACCACTGATTTCAAAACGCTATATCTAAGCTAGTTATTAACCAAATTCAATGATTCTTTTTTTATTTGGTCCAAAATTTAATTCTCTATCAAATGACACTAAGCAAAAAGGTATTTATTTATTAGGAAAACTTTTTTTTTATTAGTTATTCGGATTATACGCATCTTGAAACGTAAGTTCTCAAACTTTGAGCAGGGTATTTTTTTTTGTTGGTCGATTACAAGGTTGATTATTGAAATTAATAAACCAAAATATCCAATGTTATTATTACAATATAATCTATTCGTTTTCAGACCAAGTGTAATTATTGCAAAACGCTTATTTATTTCTTCGATCTTCTCAAATTACTAAAATTCAGACGTATGAAAACTTCAATAGGCCGTCGTATTGAAACGAATTCATGGTTCGTCTCAATGATAAAAGTCGCAGACGAGTATTTATTTGTTTCTTTTTAGATTAAAGAGGTTCTTTGTTGAAAATAATGTTGGCTTATTAAGTATTTCCTATAATCAACATTTGTTAAAAACAAAAAAAAAAAAATAATAATAATTATAACCCTCTCAAAATTTGAGAGCTTACGTTTCAAGATCCGTAGGACTCGAATATCAGCTGGTTATTTTTAAATGGCGGCCGATTAAAAGTGTTGTAATTCAATAACTCAGTTATTTTTGAAGAGAGATAAAAAATATTAGTGTTTTTCAATAAAAAAAAAAAAAAACCGCGAATAATTAGAGAAAAAAAAATTAAACTTTTACCCATAAATACACACGTAACTCAGTTTTGAAGGTGAAAAATATGTAAAGGATTTTAGAATCGCTAAACTACGATAAAAAAAAAGTAGAAAAAATTGACCTAGGAGTATATATTTCTACAAAATGAAAAAAGGATAATTGAAATTGATTCAGAACTAGCAGAGATATAGCGTTTTGAAATTATCAGTTGTGATATTCCATTTTCATTTTAATTTTTTATTGCTCATCGTATTAGTTAATTGTCTATAAATAGTTAAATGAACAGTTATTTGGAAATAATAAATTATTACTAAATTTGTCAGCGTTTATTTATTTTTTAAAATTTTGGTAAGAGTATATATAAATTGACTAAATATGTTCAGTATAAATAACCATTAATGTTTTGGAAAGGTATAAACGAAAAGGTACAAAAAGAAAGTTAATAGTGAGAATAGAAGTAGCCTGTCTAAACACTTGACTAGACAGCCTGGGGTTTGTTAGTGCTTTTAGTGGAAACCGTGTTTATGCGCTGTTACTACAGATCTAGTTCTGTTTTTTGTTGTTTCTGATGTGCGCTATTCATGTTTGTTTTTATGATTATATTTGATATTCTTTTATGTAATATCCATGATCCATTATGGTCGACCATAACAGTTGTAATCAGCAAGGAGGAAAATAATATTTTCGTAACTCGTGTTCCTGATTGTTTAAAATTTATCTTCCTAATTGTGGTTACTTAACATATTCCAGCCAAAGAAGGTATAAGATTGCTTTAGAAAGTCTCTTCCCTTAGCATTGTACTTAACACTCACTCCCCGTTTCTTCATGATAATTATTTGACTGGAATTCCGTCTTGCAAAGTTTTGTTTTTATCATGATTCTGATTCTTCTTTATTTTAATTACATCTTAGAATGACTGCTATCTTTTACCCACTTTTCTTTTCGAATATCCTGTAATAATTACCTCATTTTATTTTTTAATCGAGCAACATGGTAAAAGAATACCACTTAACAGCTTATAAATTATAAACTCAACAAAAACTTTTTTAAAACTATTAAGAAACTGGAAAATACAGATGGATTCGCAATGCGGGATTGCGTGACCTATAGCAGATAAATACAGTTTTAACGTCCATAGCGTCACGGCTATTGGATAGGGCGTGTAAAGCTGTGCCGGATGAAGAACGAATCACTGGAAAGGTAATCAGCGCTGAACCGTCGGGTAAACGCCCGGAGAACTGACCATAACGTAGGTTTGAGGATAGCATCAATTATCTAGGCTAAGATTACAATTAAGTTACTTTTTTATCTGGTATTAACGTTGTCATCTCCGATTCACTGATTCATTCTGTGGGTTCACGGCGTAATAAATTCTAATCATACTCAGAAGCGACTTGCTAAGATTACATCGTGAACTCTTATCGTTAATATTTTGGGAAGGATTTCAAAATAAGGTCTTACGTTTCTCAAGTACCAGCACACAGCCTGACATAATTAGGACTAAAAATATGAGACACGTAAATGTTTGTTTGGTTTGGTTTTAGGGCGTGCAACAGCTTGGTCATCAACACCCGGAGCTAGGTGTTTTTTTTTTTAATCCTTTGATTGTAATAATATTACACTATATTATAGTATAATATTAACATTCGAAGATGATTGAATCATGCATATTTTGCATTTTACATTAATTAAACAAAACTTTTGCAATGTATCGGGTTGTAAAATAAGTTGGTTACGTTTTTTCAATATTTCAATTCAATCCTTTGTGTGTTTATAAAATGATATTTATTTGGTCAATAATGTTTTTATATCTTTGATTTTAATATTTTATTTATTTTACACTCGATCATTTATACCTTCAAGAGAAATATTTTAACTAAATGAAATTGTCCATATTTCAAGTGAACCTGATTCAGTCATTTGCGTATTATTTTATTGTGAAATAAGTGTGTAGCGTTTTTCAATATTTCAATTTAAACCTCTCTGTGTTTATAAAACCATGTTTACTTGGTCAATAATTTTTACATATTCTAAAAAAGGATTAGTTAAGGTGTTTTTATACATCAGTTTTAACCGAGTTTCCTGATCATTAATTGTTATTTTACCTGCTCTAAGTGGAAGAGAAGAAAAATGAATTTTCTTCATATAATTATTTTTTATTTCCGAAAAAGAAAGTCCGCTGCACAGTTGATTACCAAAATTTGAAGTGTGTTGCCTTTTTAGAAAACATTGTTCGTAAGTCGTTTCCTCAGTTCAGAATCGGAAATTTTGACTTGGAAGACATAAATCGCTAGCAGAATATAATTGATTTAAAATACGACAAGAACCTGTTATTTTATTTAACGTCACTTTGTGCTACTATGGCTAATCGGACGATGCTACAGTGGGAGTCCTAAATTTTGCCTATCCAGGTTTTATTAGGATAGGGATTTTAACGAGTACCTGACATCGCACAGGCTCGGGACCACCTTTTAACGTCCCCTCCGAAGGACGGCGTAACTAAGGATTTTTTACTCCCATTAAAAAATCCTAGGACCACCTCAGTTTGAACCCGTGACCTTTAGCATGGGAGGCTGTTACGCTAGCCACCCAGCTACAAGTGATCCCCAGAACCTGATGTTTTTATTGAAATCACCAGTTAAAAACGCTAAGAACTTATTTTATAACCCAATTAATTCATATTATTTATGTTATTGTGTGTAAAATCGGTATAAACACATAAATTAGTCATATTTGTTATTAAATTGACCTGCTTGAAAACAGTTGGATATTGTCGATTAGTTTCATATATGAATTAGCAATGAAAATAATCAAAAACATAAATTTAACAATGATCATTTCTCATTTTTTTATTTAAGTTTAGTCAAGGATCACAATAAAATATATATCGAGTTTTACTAATTATAAGTATGTTTTAAATTAATTTCGTTTTTGTAACTGGTATAGAAATTTCATTATTATTGTTTTCTTTAGGTTATTTTAGATATAGCAAGTTGAGAAATCTTTTAGAAAATCATAACTCCATGAAATGTTGAGGAAGCTCAGTTGTTACCCCGATCAACGGATGACTTCTTCTGTGTAATCGGAGGAACTTCTCTGGGAGATTTTAACAGTGGATAAGAATGGTTATACAACTTTCGGTTTCGGTCATTCACGGTTGATTTGATGGGGCCTTCTCCTCTTGTAAAGGTTGATTTTAATTTAGGGTTGTCCGTTCTGTCCAGGGATGTCGGTTTTTATGAATCTTGAGTCAAATCAATTGCTTTTGTAGCTTGTATTTAGTGTAATTAGTGTCTATTTTAAAAAAATCTTTCTGCCTTATTGAGATAGAAATAATGTTTTTTGTAGTACTTTGCCTTTAATAGAGATACTCGCTTTCCTATTTAACACCATACGCTATATGATTGCTTCCCTAAATTCTGGATATTGAGCTACCAAATATAAAAACTATCATTAATATGAAAATATAATATTTTAGTCATTAAAAAACGTGTATTCATTTTCGTTGGACACATATGTTTAGATAAATTAATATAACTATATTAAATTGTTAACCAGTAATAAGTGGATTCCCTATTCGTCAGTTTATATTACCTTTTATAACTTTATGTATCAGAGAATATGTTTTCTTATGCTTTCTCTTTCCAGATATTATACAGGTACGTTATTTACTCCATGTTACTGTTCCTATTATAAATAAAAAAAATTACATTAAAAAATTGTTTTGCTCTTTTATTCCTTAGTTGTAATCAAATTCGTCCGACTTGTAATTGAGTCGTCTTTCACCAATGTCATTAAGTTGACTCTGTTAATCTTTTTGCAGATGTACAAATTAAAAGTACTTTAGAGGAAGAAAATTTTAATATCAGCATTTAAGCTCTGTCAGACTATTTAAATCAGAATGAAACCTCATGATATTAAAGCCTATTACATTTTATTTATTTCAATATGCGAGTTTAATCAAAATCGTAAGAGCCGTTTTTGAGAAAATCGTAAAAAGGTGCTAAAATGCATGTAAAAAGTGGCTCTTCTGGTTTACCGATTTTGATAAAAAGTTTCTGTAACATCTCGGGGGTCATGTAAACGAGTGTTTTGTAGTTAAGTGGAAGGTTAGAGCGTCTGTCTTGTTGGTTTTTTTTTTGGCGAGTGGTTTCATTGTGTGCGAAATTTACTACTGGAATACCTTGCTCAAAATTTTAAGATGTTAGGTTAAAAATCGATTAACTTTTTACAACCTCACCTGTTGGTCTGTTCTGTGGCGCCGCCATTACTTTTAATTATCACTTTCATTTTTAATAAACCGCGAACCGCAGATCATTACACAGGACGCCGAAAGTTAAACCTCCTTGCGCAATAAAATAACACGCCCCGTGTTGCAACAGTGGGTCGTGTCCGTGCCAGGGCCGTATGGAAAAAATATCTGGATCCGTCCCTCATTATATTATATTCGTGATGTTGCATTTATGAATAACATGATCTCGGTTTGCAGGTAATTAGGGAGGTGTCCTGACTGCTAAACTACTAAGTCCTGGTTTAAAAAACCTGTAACTCTAAAGGCCCTGAAGGATTAAGTACACACAGGGATTTCTTTTGTTTCTAGGCTCTAAACCTAGGTCAACTAAAACTCTTCAGGTCATCGCTGTTGTCACGAACGTGTAAAATAAGGTTATATAAAACGTTGGTTAGGCTTGTAGTGGCGTACTCAGCGGAAACTCTCTTTACACTCCTCAATAAATGCTTTGAGAATCTCCGAAAGGATAATTCTTTGTAAAATTTATGGACCTGTGTTAGGAAGAGGGTGAAAGAGAATCCTAAAATACTATATGAGCTTTTTAGATTTTATGACATTGACCGCTTCAGTCGAGCTAGGAGAATCGAATGGCTGTGTCATATAAAGAGGATTGATGAATCGAGGATCCAAAGAAGGGCTCTGCTTGGAAAAATGTTTTTTTGCCGAAGAAGAGGACGTCCTCGGAGACGTTGGGTTCGGGATTTAGAAAAGGACTTGTAAGTGTTAGGTGTAAGGGACTGGAAGAGGAGAGCGTTGTGCAGAGAGGATTGGTGCAATATTGTCAAGGAGGCCAAAGCCCACCTCGGGTTGTAGAGCTACTTAGTAAATAAGTAAACCTAGGTCAAGCTTTTCTCGAAGTATTTAGTACCCACTTATCAAGGCTAGTCCAGCTCCAGGACATTTTAGCTTTTCGTTGGTTGTCCTTCGCCTGAAATAACAGTATAAAGAATTCTCTACCTTAGCCAGCTTTTTATATATGTTTAAAGCGATGAATTATATCGATACTGTTGACATTTCTCTCAATTTTCTCCCGGTGAATGGGCTGATTCCTTACAGCTTGTTCATTAGCGCTTTCATGAATGGAGGTCTTTGAACAGATGATGGAGCAAGAGGAAGGGAGGAGTGGAGATGGGGGAGAGCGTTGAATATTTATCAGGGATTCTATAAATATTATCAACTCAACATTAAACCCTAACGAACCGTATGAATCATTTATAACTTTCTGATCCGCCAGGCAGAGTCTCTAAGCTGCAGGTACCTTATGGTGTTAGTATTCGCCTCTCTGTAATAATAATAAATTTTTTTATCGGATTGTGGTTATCCAATGTGGTAGGGTTTACATAAAGTGTCGTACATAATCGTGTTTGTTAATAATTGAAAGCCGTGAAAAACGAAAGTCATATCAGTTAGTTCCTCTAGAATTCAAATTCACTTTTATAATTATCTAACCACCTCAAGGAGGAATGCCCGTGGTTAGTTACATCTGAAGAAATATAAATTTTAAAAAATCAGCTTATGCTATGATCCGAGTTAACTTAGACGTTGGTTAATTATTTTCAGTACTAAATTTTACTAATTGATCGGTAGGAGACGTGGGAGAAAGAAATTATGAATTTTTTAAATTCAATGTTTGGATTCCTCATATACTTAATGCATACATAGCCTGAAATTTTTAACAATGGTTAATTTTGTTTTTGTCCACACCGTATTATTGAAAACATTTTAAGAAAAAGAAATACCCAATACCACTAGAAAAGTAATGTGAAAGGACACATTGGATATTTGAGACGTTGATTTCCAAAAAAATTACTTAATATTTTTTGCGAAATTGATTTTTTGATATTTCAAATCATTTAAAAATGCTATTATTTTCTAAATATACTAATTTTTCTTCTACTTTCGTTCCTAATCATCCTAAAACATTTTGGGTACCCAAATTTTGGTGGCTCGGTGTGCCGCAGGACGGTCTCCTTACCCTAGGGTGGTCCCCAGCTGGAATAACAGAATAATTAATATTTTTCCACAGCCGAGATTCGAACCGTAAAACTCCGAAGCTCCGTATTAATTCGATTATACTGCTCACAATTTTCTAATTATTTTTGTTTTATATTTTCAATAATGAACCTTTGTAATCTTAAAAAAAAAAAAAAAAAAAAAAAAAAATTTACCGGCCCCTTCTAAAAATTTGAGGACTCACGTTTCCAAGATACGTAGAACCCGAATAATGAATAAAAAAGAAAAAATCCGTTTTTTGGCCGTCCACGGCATTTCTCTGAAACTACTGGAACATTTTTTTCGAAATTCAACACAAGTACTAGGGCATGCAACTTTAATCCTAACACTGAGACGTTGATATCAGCTAGTTATTTTTAGAATGGTGGGCGATTAAAAGTGATTTAATTCAATAACTCAGTTATTTTTGAAGCTAGAGAAAAAAATTATATGTGTTTATTAACAAAAAACCCGAATGATTATAAAAAAGAGAAAAAGAAAAGAAAAAAAATTGATATTTTACACTTAAATAGGCCCATAACTTTTTGAAGATAGAGAAAAATATGAATAGATTTAGATTTATTAAAGCGCAATTGATATAAAAAAAAAATTATTATATATATACATAATATACAATACGAGTCACAAATTATAATAGATATAATTCCACTAAAACTGGTTATTATTGAAGAAAACAAAATTGAAAAGATAACCGGCTATTAGCAGCAATATAAACAGTTGTACTCTAATATAGTTATGTAGAAATAATTAACCATTGTATAATGATTGCAGCGTTTTTATTATACAATGTTTTTATTTAGTGGGAAATACGATTTCAGAAACATAGTTCTACTACCCAAATTTTTGTGTTTATTTTTTAAGTGTTGTTTTGATATTTCTTTTCTGTATTAGATTTCTTAAGCCCATACCTATTAACCTTCTGAACAAATTCTAATTTCTTATAATTAATTTCCTTCTTAGCAGCCCAAGTTATACTATACTACTTAGTAGCTAGCGATGCTGCCCGAGAAAGTGGGTCAGCAGTTTGCCCGACTTAGCATTGCTAAGTGCTACAAGAGAGTGACTAATTATGCAGAGACAGCACGAGGAGAGGAGACTCCTTACCCATTAAACTTCTTATAGAGCACGCCCTGCCAAGGTTCCACTAGAACTAATATCGATCTCTAATATTATATGAAATATTCATGTGCCCTTGGCTCTACTTTAATATCATGTTTGCAATATCGATCTATTTCGACATTCAGGAGGCGGTGATTGTTGTATACAACAGTATGGATAGTATTGGCATTTTACTTCCTTCAACTTCAAACAGCTGTAGATAACGGAATTATGGTAATCAAACTTTTTATGTACATTGTTCTGTTTTTTTGTTGTTTTTTTTCTCTTTCTTTATCTGATTAGTATGGAATGCTTAAAATCAGAATAGGTTATACGTAGAAACCAGAAATCACAAAATGATTTATATAAGGCAGAGAAGAGAAAAAGAGGCTAAAGAGCAGGAATATTCAATGCTAACTATCATAGATAACTTTACATTCAAAAGAAGCAAACGGGTAAAATAATATAAAAATATGCTTTCTAGCTCGTAAATAAAAGAATAAATCAATAAACAGAAATAACAACGGTTCCAGAAATAATCTTTGAAGTACAAATAAATAATAATACTGTTAATAATATTACTAACGATTTGGTACATAATATTCTTTCTAAAATCTTCCATACTCTATGGAGGAATATAACTTGTACGAAAATGTACATTCCTTAACTAACTTTATTACCAATACAAATTTCGTTCTGGTTTTTGTTTATTATTTTCAATAAAAAAATATAAAAAAATCCCTCCCCTTAATTTTAAGTCTTACGTTTCAACGACTCGAACAACAAATAAAAAAAGAATAATTGAAATCGGTTAAAAAATATCAGAGATATAGCGTTTTGAAATTAGCAGTGTTTATTGGCCTTTTTCCTTTGGTTAATTTAGCGCTTTACCTATTAGGTAATTGCCTGCTAACAGCTATATAAACTGTTATACCCTAATATAATTATTTTGGAAATAATAAAACATTGTGTAATAATTTGCAACGTTTTTAATTGTATTATCCACAAAAATTATAAAATAAAAGGTGTATGTATGAAGCCCACAGAGGTTAAATCCGAGTGTTAACCCGAAAATAGAGTTAATATCCTTGCGTCTAAGGTTTAAGATATATTACGTGGAACCGCCAAAATATAAATTTCAACCGTCCCAAAATGAATTAATTGTTTTATGTATTTCCAATGATTCATTTTTTAAAAACGTTTACAGTATTAATATGGGTACGAGAAAATCTTGGAAACGTCGCCAAAATATAGGGTTTATGATCGACTGAACCTAAACAAATTGATGTTTTATGACTTATAGAAGACTCTACTAAACATATATATGAAACTTATTTCTTATGTACTAGCTGACCCGACAGACGATGTCGTCTTAACTATTTCTTAGCCAAATCGGTCAAGCCATGAGGGTGCATGATACGAAGACCCAGGGGAGAGGGGATTCACATATATATATATATATATATATATATATATAATATATATAGAGAGAGAGAGAGAGAGAGAGAGATTATTATCGCCTTAGAAAATAAACAAAAATAACGGGTTATTTTTACAAATTAATAGTTCTCTTTTTCTCTTTCTCCAGATCATTCTCCTGATTGTTATAAACACAACAAAAAAAGAATTAGCGAAATCGGTCAAGTCGTTGAGGTATGATGCGATGAAAAGGGAAAAGGGGATTCTTATATATATATATATATATATATTTTTATAAACAATCAATCTCAGATATCACTCAGCTCAATTAAATCTATAGTTTAATTCCTAATTTCAAAATTAAAGCACAGAACATTTCTAATGCTTAGTTCATAAACCTTCTTAAATGACCCTAATTTAGGTATAATAAAACCACTATTATATCCTCAACAATTTCGATAATTGAATTTCACAAGTTTTGAACTTTTGATCACGCAATCGATAATCTAATCTAAAATGACCCCGCTCAATCACTCATTTTCTTTTCGGCATGTTATTACGCCATATTAATTTTGACAGAGTGTAATTTAAAAATGTTAAGGACCCGGTAACATGTGGTGGCTCTGTCGTGAAGGAGTCATTCGTGATCCTGGGACGACCTTGGCATACCTTTTCTTCTCGCTGTAAAAGAGTGCGCTGGTGATTGCATATCATCTCTTTTCATGTCAGCCACAATCCCACGGCTAATGAGTTATTTTACATTTTATCGTTATTATGTTCGTTAATAATAATGTTTCAATGTTTCGTGAGGTGAGGATAGCACCCCAGTCCATCACCAACCCAGAAAAGTTCTTGTATTCAGTACACATGGAGATCCGAACTGTTTCTTGACCGACGGCCGTGCAAGGAGGTTATTAGGACCAGATTACTCTAAACCGCCAAGTTTTTCACCCAAATTCCGGGTACCTACTTTCCTAGGCATAAAATCCAACCATTAACGGAATCAACTGAGGATCTAGAGATTAGTATCTTACAGCACAAAGTGGTGTAAAATGTAATATGACGCTCATGTGTGATAAAATTCTTTTTTGTGGGGATTTGAATAATTGGAGTATTTAGCGATTCTTATGAATATTATTTAGAAACAGACTTACTAAATGTATCTTTTACGTAAATGATTTGTATATTGACATTATGATTTTTTTTTTATTGCTGTTGCTATCAATATTACATTGATTATGTAAGAATCATAAAGCAAACAGTTAAATGATAAAGGAATGATCAAGGTAGCTGAACTTCATTTGGAAATAGTTTCTACTTTACAGCAAAAAATAGTACAATAAATAGTAAATTGTATATGGTAATTTACTACTTTTGCAAGTTATTTAAAAATGTACTACGTTTCGGCTTATACGCCATTTTCAGGTGCCAAAATTTATTTGTCTTTATGGTTTTTTTTTTTAATAATTTAACGTCACTTTTATACTACGGTGGCTAATCGGACGATTAATACAGTTGGAGTCCTAAATTTTGCCTTTCCAGGTTTCATTAGAGAACTATAACATCGCAAAGATGGGATCACTTGTAGCTGGGTGGCTAGCGTAACAGCCTCCCATGCTAAAAGTCACGGGTTCAAACCCGCAGGTGGTCCTAGGATTTTTTAATAGGAGTAAAAAATCCTTAGTTACGCCGTCCTTCGGAAGGGACGTTAAAAGATGGTCCCGAGCCTGTGCGATGTCAGGTACTCGTTAAAGATCCCTATCCTAATAAAACCTGGATAGGCAAAATTTAGGACTCCCACTGTAGCATCGTCCGATTACCCATAGTAGCATAAAGTGACGTTAAATAAATAAACAAACAAACAAACATCGCAAAGATTCGGGGCCGACGTTTTACGCCATTCCGAACAAAAGCATAACCCAGGATTTTATGCTTCCAACTAAAAGTCCTATTGTCACCTGTCAGGTTTGAACCCTCAACCTTGGGCATTAAGGTCTGTAAATAATTCAACAATGAAACCTCATGTCTGAATTATTACCTACTCAGCAAGAAGATAGAAAAATGTTGGCATCTGAAGATGGCGTATTAGCTGAAACGTTATGCATTTTTAAATAAAGCGTTGAAGTAGTGAAACAACCTTTAATGTACCATTGAAGTATTGGTCTTCATCTTAATTTATCAAAACTCCTTTGTATACTTAATCTATTGAAAGTTTTACTTAATTAAGGTGTTTCGATGTATGCACCCCCATTCAACCTTTCATTAATATCCATACAGTTAATTATATCTAATTCTATATATATCATTTATTTGTATTTATCTCAATTATAGGTTGTTGTTTGTTTTCTTATTTTGTATATATATTATATTTTATTTAATTTGACTTCATTGTATACTGTATATATTGTGTGAATGGGATCTTATATCACTATTACTAATGTTCATATAGAAACAAATTGTAATATATCTCAATAAATAAATAATAAAAAATTATATCGGCAGTTATGTATAACATTATTTGAAGACCTGCAATGGTGGAACAATGACCACGATTCCTTATTGCATGATTTCTTGCCTTATGACAAGTTATATTCTCTGCTTCTTATTTAATATACATGAGATGACGAAAACGGTTGAAACAAAATCATACAATTACTGCGTGCGTCTGTCCGTATCCGTAGATACCCAAAACCCTCACAACAGTTCTTTTTTGCGGGTACTGCATAGCCTGCTTCGTTTTTATTCCTTGCTAATATCAACAGAAAAGTTTTAAACACCTAATAATGATGAAATAACTCTAATGATAAATTGATAAATACCAATGATTTAAAGCCTTCTTTATGCGGTACCCTCTCAGTTTCTCTTGTATAAAAAAAAAAAAATATCGAAAAATAAATAGTTGTGGTTTCCGCTAGAGTAAATACCAACACGAAGATAAGTTTGGTGTGGCAGCGGATGGTTTGTGTTTGCCATATCATTAGCGGTTTGATAGTGGCCGGTCGAAATTGCGCAAGATATCTTTGTCCTATTATTATTATTATTATCTATTGTGAAATGAATTTTTTAGGAACGCAAATATTATCATACAAGATATCTGTACTCTTATACAAAATATTTCAAAAAGTTAATGGTGTAAGATGAAAAGTTATATTAAAGATAACTGATCGTTGTAATGTTATAGAGTATTTAATATAACATATGTTCTCATTGAAACTTAATGTAATTAATTCTTTTAGATTTTCTCATCTCTAACTGTATTCAAAAATTCTTAAATTGATTTTAATTACGAAGGTAAGCTAAAATAGTGTGTTGCGCGCAACAGATTTGTTTAAATTAAATAGCTTGTAGATTTTAACCCGTTAGGTTTCAAAATACCCTCCTTCAGAACGGAGACTACTTTAAGTTTATTCGAAATAAATAAATTGCTACAAGGAAAAGAACTAACCGGCAAATTTCTATCCGGTTTTATCTCTCAAATAAACGACTATCGAACCCAGGTTTGGATTACGTGGACCATTTATATAATGGATTTATTACTGAAATTGTTAGTCTGCTTCAAATTCCGAAAGTGTTACCATAAGTAGAGATTAGAAAAAGCGTATACCATCTGGGAGCCAGGCAGGGTAGAAGACATTAATCCTTATCTAGAAAACAAGAAACTGGAAGTAAGAGGACGCTCTTCCATTCTCACAATTAGTAAGAGTGACGTTCGTGGGGCCTCAGCAGTGAGTGATGTTCTACGATATGTCGATGGTAGCACAAACAGGAATTCGTTTCTCTATCCAATAGCGGAAACAACCTGAAATCGATTTGATGGACTTTTATCTGACATCACGGTTAGTGATAACTTTGGAAAATTTGACCAAACCAAAACAAATCCCAACACATTACTTTCTTCACTTAAACATACTTACTGAAACCAATTTGGAATTACGCGTCATTGGTATACGGAACAGCCAAAAATACACAGTAACGTACAATTCAAATTTTTAATTTTAATTAATTTAAAATTAATTAAATTAATTAAATACACGTTTTAAAAATTAATTTTCAACAGAATGTAAAAAGAATCATTGAAATCGGTTTAGAAATAGCTGAGATATATAGTTCTAAAATTAGTAGTGGTGATAATACCATTTTCCTTTGAACTATTTATTGCTTTTCATATTAGTTAATAGCCTGTTTTCAGCTATATAAACAGTTATACTCACGTGTAATATTATACCATTGTGTAATAATTTGCAGCGTTTTTATAATTATGCTTGTAGTGATTTAAAAAAAATACCTTGAAGGCATCTGTAGTTTAGTGGTCCCCATTAATAGCATTATATGCCCAACATCGCGACAGATGGCCCTATGATTTTTTAAAGGGAGTGAAAAATCCATCTTCCGAGAGGACGTGTTATAAAATGTTGGCTCCGATCCTGAGCTATGTCAGGTACTCCTTAAAGATCCTCGTTAAGTTAACAAATAACACTTTTATTTAAACTTTGTATATTTATTCACTATGGAAATAGACACATAGACTTCTTACTTCTATAATATATTATAACTTTACATAAAGAACATCTTGACCGGAGTGCCCTGGCCCTAGGATTTGGGGGGTACATATATGAAGGAATAGTGGAGGGGATGGAGGAAAGGCGGCGGAGATCAAATGGAGGGACATATGGATCACTTAGCACCCATAATGTCAAAGTACTTCCTGTAGGGGTTCAGGTATGTGCAAAGGTGTCTTGGGCTAAAGACCCTTCGGAGGTAGAAGGCGGCATCCTTTGTAATAGGATGCAATGTAAATATTACTAATAACAATTACAATAATCTCTTTATAATTATAATAACAATTGTAATAGCAATTACAATAGATGAGTAAATCTCATTCCATAACTGTTAAAACTGGATTGAAACAATTTAGGACTCCCACAGACAAATCTTCCGATTAGTTACATAAATAAAAATAAAATAAATAGAACATAAATAGGATAAAATAAATTAAAAACCAAACAAGTATGATTTTTTTGCTTAAGCCAAAATAAGTCGGACGTGATAATAAAGTCGGCAGGTCGGCCTCGACCTTTCTAAACGTAAGGATCATGAAGGTTCAATAAAGTTATGTAAAGAGAGCAAGGCATAGGAGTCGAGTGAGTTACGTGTTGAATGCCAGTCGGTACATTCCGTTACGAAACCTTAGTTTGAAAAAAAACAAATTAAACTATTAACAAAAAAAAAAAATCAAAGATCCAATACCACTTTAACAACAATCCAATTTTGTTTACCGAATTAACTGTTTTATCTAGTGGCATTGTGGGTCTGTATCTCGTCTGTCTTAAGTTGATATAGACCAGCTAATATTTTTTATATCTGGCTGAACAATTTTATTTCCATTTAATCGTCCGGAATATCTTTTGACTGACGGCATCGCCCGTGGGCTGTTTATAATCCTACATCGGACGCCCAATCTTTCCGTTTGTTATAACTTCCAAGGCCTCTAGGATAGTATCCGACACAGGTCGTGGTAGGTGTGGTTCCTTTCATAATAACATTCTTTATCATACCATTATTATACGTCTCTGTTTTAGATGCGAAATTAAAACTTAAACGCGTTGCTGATAACGTACTCATTCTGAGATAAGTTCGTATTCTCTGTACAACATTCGTATTGAGAAATATATGTGTACCATTCTATTCTCATGGAGATGAAATCTCGTACAGGCTATTAAGGTAGATAGGGAAACTCCATGGATGGATTACAAATTATATAAATCAATGGTTTGATAAGAAATAGATATATTTTTTTCTTGATGTAATTATTTTGTTGCAACAATGTTATATTGTGCAAGCTAATTGTCTAAATTGAGGACGTATTTATGCATATTATTGTTTTAAAAGTATTTTTTCATCCATTTCAAGATAGAAATATTTTTTGATGTAAGAGAAAAATGTATTTGAAGAAAAGAAGTTTTAACCGACAATCACTATGTGGTATTTAACACCAGTTTCCATATGAGTTCTATTTTATTTTTTTATAAAATTTAATCTGATCCACAGACTAGTTCATCATTTTGATTATATATATATATATATATAAACATTAAAATAGAATGTATTATATTTTAATTTTTAAATAAATCTTGAAAAAAAACCCCATGATTTTCACTTACCTCCGCTGTTAAAATAAATTTAAAAACTTTAAAATAAAGTTAAAGAACTTTAAAAGGTTAGTAATTAACATTGAGTTTCGATAGAAACATTTATTTTAGATTAAATAATTTAGTAATACAAATTATTATCAACAATAATCAATTAGTTTTACTTGCTTTTCATCACTCTTATAAGGGTATGAGATAACATTTTTGCTAAAACCATCAGCTTTCCAACGGCCTTTGATACATTTATAATTACTATTCATATGATAGGCCTGTTGTTATTATTATGTTATAAAAACAAATTTCCCTTAAAAAATATAGTTTTTTTTCTCCTTTTGTTGGTTATTAAATTTCTTTAACATTAATATTTAGTCGGTTTTTTTTTTTTTTCAAATCTAACAAGATGACACAGTTGATTTTTCTTTTTATCAACAAGCTTAAAGGTACTTTAAAGAAAGATATATCGAAATTATTGGAACCCTGTGTATTTTTACAACTCTGTGTATCAGATAATATTTTTATAAAATATTTCTCTTTTCAGCGGTATATTATAAGTCTATATTACTGTTCTTATTATCAGTAAACCAAAAATTACGTTAAAAAATAGTTTTACTCTTTTATCCTTTAGCCGGTCATCAAATTCGTCTAACTTGTATATTTAGCCGTCCTTCATCAATGCCATTAAGATGATATGGTTAATCTTTTGTAATGTACAAAATTAAAGGTAGTTTAGATGAAGAAAATTCAAAATATCGTCATTTAAGCCCTGTCAGGCTATTTCAATAAGAATGAAACCCACATCATATTAAAGCCCTTTAAATTTTACATTGATATAGCGTGTTTAATCAAAATAGTTTTAGCCGTTTTTGAGAAAATCGTAAAATGGTATGAAGTGGCTCTCCTAGTTTGCCAATTTTAATAAAAAAGTTGCTGTAACATTCCGGGCATATAGTTGTCTGAAATATGAAATTTCAGTTTCGTACGACTTTTTGTTTACCTGTTAAACTTCACACTCACACACATATGTAAACTTATTCATTATATATGTAGGAAAATATTGGTTAGTGGAATATAAAGGTTAACTTAGTTAATTAGTTAAAATTGATAAATATGTTTAAAATATCTATAATAATTAAAAATAAAAACATGGCCGTTTATGTAAATAACTCCTTTCAGGTTTAAGTTATATTGTACGATCAATATTGTAAACCGCAGGAGTTTGTGGAATCTTAGATTGCCCAAGAGGAAACCGTTGTTGGGAAATCGAAATAACAGAAAAATATTTACATTATATATAACGGTCTCTGCAAAGAGAACCCGTTTTGCAATCTCGGCTAGGTATGGATGTTATTTGGAAAGGAAACAAAAAAAAAGTGCCGATACAGCTTTCTGAATCGGAGCCAGTGCCAGCTGAATAGATTGATAGGAGGTGGCAGTGCCTCCTTGATCAGTTCCTCGAGAAGGATCAGCTGATACTGACCTTGTCAGTCGAAGAACCAGCAACGTAGCCAACAAAATCATTTTAAACCTCCTCATCTTTTGTTATTTTTTATCTTACTGAAAGTTGGTAAGCACGTTGCGTTCATAACTCCGCATTTTTATTTACACGTATAAATGTTTCTGTTTTTAATTTATTTATTTATAGTAATTTCCAAGGGAGCGGCGTGGTCTAGTCGATAGAGCACTAGTCTGCTGTGCTCCGGGTCCTGGGTTCGAATCCTGGCTGTGGTAGAATATTATTTATTCTGTTAATTCAGTCGGGGGGGCGACCCTAGGGTATGGAGACCCTCCTGGGGCAGACCCAGCCTCTATAAAGTGGGTACCCAAAGTAATTGGGGAAAAACCTGGCGGCTGAGCGTGATTAAGGCCTAATCACCTCATTGCACTGCCGTTGGCCTAGAAACAGTACGAATCTCTATATGTACTGAGCCCAAGACCCTTCATGGGTTGTAGTGGTACAGGTTTTTTTTTTTTTTTTTTTTTTAGTAATTTCCAACTGTATCAAACAAATATAATTAAAAAACGTTTAGGATAAATACAAGACGTGAAAATGTCTTATGAAAGAACTACCCATTGGTAGCTCTTAAATTTTACATTTTTAGATAATTTTATTAGATTAGTTATTTGAACATTTAACAAATACAGCTGAAACTTAATATAAATTGAGACGTTGATTTCACAAAAAGTACTGTATCCATTCTAGCAAATTTTACAGGAAGCGCGAAAATCTCTCATAACTATATTATTAAATCCACTTATCTGGTTCTTTTCGCTCTGAAATCTAGGATTATTATTTTAATATATTAATAACACTATTTTAAAGATATGGAATGAAATGTTTTAGTATGATTAGGAATAAAAATAAGTGTGTAATTAGTACTTTTGGAAAATAATTGCGATTCTAACTTGCGCTAGTAAAGGATTTGAGTGTGCATTAGATAAAATCAAATAGGTGATTTAGATAAAACTAAATGATGAGAATAAAACATGTCAAAATATCCAATTCGTAAAAAATGTCCTTTGGTATCTTTTGGAAATCGGCGTCTCAATTTTTGATCATTCTGCCCTTAATAACGAGTTAATTGCTTAGGTTTGCGTCGGGTTTTGTGAGAAGAAGGGTGAGAAATAGAAAAAACAACGTTTATCGAAAATGTTGTAATTAATAAAATCCATATACTTTAATTAATGTAATATAATAATAATATATTGAATTGAAAAAATAACTGTTGGTGTTTTTTTGTATCGGCGGCCATCGTCTACTGCGCTTCATTCGTCTTGCTTTGATAGATCCCATCCTCACACACTTACAATACATTCGTTATTATTTATTTAACAACCAAAATCCACTAGAAATAATTTATATGACAGAACAACAATTGTCAGATAGTGAATCTACACATTTTACGCTTAAATTAACCATTATGAAGATATTTAATCTAAATCGTTCGAACCGTTTTTTGAGAAAATCGTAAAAAGGTGCTAAATGCATAGTAAAAAGTGCCTCTTCCGGTTATCTGATTTTGATGAAAAATTTGCTACATCTCGGGCGCATAGTTGCCTTAAATATGAAATTTCATTATCGTACGACTCTTCGGTTTCGTGCTAGACTTATCACCCCCACACACAGACACAGACCTTTTTGCGGGACTTGGTCATTTGGACTCAGATTATCCTAAAACGTGTATTTCCATATATAGGTAAGTGAAAGGAAAATATGTTACATAAAATAGGTTTGTGTAGACAGGTAGTTCGGAATTTCAAATATGTGTTTATATTTTGGGCTAGGTCTACCTCAAATGGGATATTAAGGTGAATATGGATGATCAGCTGATGTCGCTATTCCTGGTACTATATATAGAATGGATATGGCAGTGCTTGCTAGATAAGACAGATCAGATGATGTAGTTGAGTAGCCTCAGCAATTAGGCAATTATCTGATAGGACTGTCGGCGGTCCTAACTCTCCCTGATTCTACTCGAGTCAATTGAAAAACTTCCCCGTGTTAATTAGTCAAACGAGATCCTTAAAGGCTATTCTCATCTCCATTTCTTTTGTTTTATTTTTTTTTTCTTTCCTTTTTTTCTTCTTCCTGCCTGTTAAAAGCAATGGTGGAGCCCTGCTTCCGTTGAATATTAATTCCGAATTAGCAGATCTGTATTAGGATCCACGTCCATTAAGATCATTAAGATTATCTCTTTAATTGTTATTCTCCCTATTTTAAAATATAGGTTAATGTCTTAAAGTATTCTTTTTTTTTCCATCCCAAGTTGAGGAAATCTTGAATTCAATTTTAATCTAAAAATCATTGTATATCCAATTTTTTCAACTCTTACTTAATTATCACTATTCTTTATTATTATTACATTTTCACTTTACTCCACTAATTTTTTTTTTTATATATACATATTTTTAGTTTTATTTCCCTAAAATTCCTAATGTTTTCTCGGAACCAAATATCATTCCTTTCACGAAAAACATCATTCCAATTCTGAACAACTTTTTCCTCTTCAATTTCTGATAATCCTCCGAGGCGTCTAAAAAGATGATAATTTCGAAAGTTTCTTGTTTAGAGTATTTTTTTTTACTAGTGCTGATAGGTAGTTTCTCAGGTCTACGTTACAGGTGTAATTATGTCATCAAAGAAAGTATTTCTTAAATTTGCATGATGTATATAATAATAATACAGTTGTAAATTTCAATTAATATAATTTAAAAAAATTGATACTGCAAATTCATGTAGCTCCTTTGTATTCAAAGTGTTAAAATTCCATTTAAGTATGTTATTTATTACCATATGAGGACAGAACAGTATGATAAAAGTATAATTAATTTTAATTCCTTTTTTTTTTTTTTTTTAACCATAAAATATGTTTAGTGTCCCATCGTTTTTATTTTAAAGAAAATAAGACGTCAGTGACATAGTTCTGTTTGCTATGATATATTTTTTATACACTAAAACGCTAAATACATTTAAGTAATTTTAGGTTTCGGAACGATAGTTAAGTCTTTTGATAATAATCATAATTAACTTATTCGTTGATGTTGTGGTTACATTTTGCAATACCGTTTTCAGTCTTAATAGGAGCATTTTTAACATTCAAAACGTGAGCAATCAACTTATAATTTTGCCTTTTCTTATTTCTTATTAAGTTTTATGGTTTAACTTTTATTTTGCACAGCTTGAGTTTCAGCTATTAAAAATTTAAATGTTTATCTTAATTTCTTAGTATTTTAGGACGAAATTAGTCTAGCAGTTTATTCATTTAACTATTTTTTATGCTGCTGTGGCTAATAGGACGATGTGGGAGTCCTAAATTTTGCCTATCTATTGGGTTGATGCAAAATTAATGCAGGTTTCCTCTATTGCAATATCTTAATTCCAATTGTGTAAACAAAGCTAATCCTAACATTGATCATTATTATACCAAAACAAACCTTATCTAATACCCTCTCTTTCACCATGAATTTGTTTAGTAAAATCGTTTTGTTCAGTGTGTTCAAAGGTCTTGAATCGAAAATGTCAAAGTGCGATTTTCGTCAAATTTATTTTTACGAATTTAAATTAGGGCGCAGCGCTGCGCAAACGGCTCGTAATATTAATGAAGTGTGGGGTCAGGGGGCTATTAATGAGTGCACCGTGCAGCGTTGGTTCCAGAAGTTTTGCAGAGGAGATTTCGACCTCGAAGACAAGGAAGGTCGGGGCCGTCATCTTGCTCTGGACAACGACCAGCTGAGGTCAAAAGTGGAAGAAGACCCAACCAAAACCACACGAGAAATGGCAGCGGAACTCGGAACTCAAAAATTGCAACGTCTTTGCCCAGCATTGATGAATCGGAAGGGGCTGATCCTGCTTCACGATAACGCCAGACCACACGTTGCACAACCAACGCTTCGACGACTGCACGAGTTGGGCTACGAAGTTCTCCAACATCCGCCTTATTCACCTGACCTCTCTCCTACAGACTTCCACTTTTTCAGGCATCTGGACAACTTTTTGAGGGAGAAAAATTTTCAAAACCAGGACGACATTGAAAATTCTTTTCGTGATTTCATTGAGTCCAGGGATTCGGATTTTTTTTCTGGTGGAATAAGAAAGCTTGTTGAACGTTGGCAAAAGTGCATTGATTCAGATGGAAATAATTTTGATTAAATATATATGGTTAAAGTAAAGATATGGCGTATTTACAATACCTACTAAAAACCTGCATTAATTTTGCATCAACCCAATAGGTTTAATTTAGGATAGGGATCTTTAACGAGTACCTTACATTGTATAGGCCCAGCACCACTTTTTCACGTCCCCTATAAAGGACGTTATAACCAAGCATATTTTACTCCCATTAGAAAATCCTAAGCCATCTGCCAGGTTTGAACCTTTAAGTTTGAGCGTATATGGCTGTTATGCTAGCGACTACGCCACAGTTGACCCCTAAAATAGTATTTCATTATGTAGTTTTTTTTCTTTAAGTAATATTTGATGTTTTAGTATTATGTAATTTTTTTTTTTTTAATTGTTTCTTTCCTCTTGTCCCATTACTTTTGTGAACTCTCACAAGCCCTCGCTCTCACGAAATTTCACCTTGCTCTTCTCTCGCCGTCTCGCACAGTCTTTGGGATAGATAGACTATCGACTACAAGCTTACTTGAAGAACCGTTAGATGGAGAGGCTTTCGCTTTTGCAGGTCCCTGACCTCCCACCGCTCCGGTCACGTACTATCCTTCCCCAGCCTCTCAGCCAAGCACACCTTTTACCAGTCAATAACATTTTTTTAATTTTTTTTTTATATACTTTATTTTATAGTATTCTGGGTAATCTTCTGCCAACTTTACGGTACTCACCGTGCTTCTTGGGTTGCCTGATTTAATGGTTATCATTGAAGGATGTTTTTTCTTTTCCTTTCTAGGATATCTCCATCATATATTTCGTTTTAGGTCTTATTTCTTATAACAGCATATTCAAATACATACTAGAAGTAGTATGTAAGCTAAAAACTAAATATTACTAAAAACTATGTAAGCTTCGTATTTGACTATCATTTAGAGAATAAAAATACAAGATTATTTTTAAATGTTTTTGTTATGTTAAAAAAATTAAGAGATAGAAACATTTTGTTTTTTTATTCATTTAACGTTAATTTTATGCTACTGTGGCTGATCGGAAGATGCAGTGGGCAGTCTTAATTTTGCCTGTCCGGGTCTTATAAACATAGGGTTTTTGACGAGTACCTGACCTTCGCTATTAATTTACGTCCCCTCCGAAGGACAGCATAACCAAGCATTTTTCAATCCCATTATAAAATCCTAGGGCCACTTGCTAGTTTAGAACCCGCGACGCGAAGAGGCTGTTATAATAGCCTCTACGCCACATGTGACCTCACTTTTACTAAAGGTTAACTTTATCGTGTTATAATTTAAGCGTGTTTACATAAGTAATTGTAAAGTTATACAAATAAAAAAGATAAAGTTATATCAAAATATATGTTATACAATATATAATAACACCTTATAAACACGTGAAGAATTAATAAAATAAAAACAAATTAAAAAAATAATTATATTATAATTGTAAATAAGATATTATTTAAATTAAAATGGTTAAATCTTCAATTAAATTAATTGTTGTGCGTAAACTATAACTTAAAACCAACTTACTTTAATTGGTCAAAATTGTAGTAATTTTATTTATTTATTACTGGTTTGAACAGCCTTTCATAATGGTCTCAAGAAATCACTAGTTACTCCCCTCTCTAGTTGTATCATCTCGTATGATATTAAGTATCTTATTTTAGTCAGTTTTATTTTTTTTAATATATTATGTTATGCTAGCCACTTCACTACAGATGACTCAATATTTTGTTGCCTTTTTTATCTCCTATCTTGAAAGTCCTAGAAAGTAACTGACCTGGTCCATTTTTCTTATTCTTCAATGTTACTCTTAAAAAAAATTTATTATGTTTTATATTTGAAGAATGGTAATTGATATTTTTTATTTTAATAGTTCTGATTCTTTTACCACATCGTTTAAATAAAACACAAGATTAAATTATGCCTTTCATTAAATAGCTGTTCATAAAGATGAAATAATTATAGATGACATAGTTCATGTGAAGGAGAAATGAAAGGTCTCTAAATAGTCAGACTATTTATCATAAACTACCGTCACATACTTCATTAGCATTAAAAGATACAATATACTAATGTTGGTTAGCATATGTATGATTTCGAAATATATATATAATATTAAATCTTAAAAACAATACTAACACTAATAATATAGTTATGAATTTCAATATTGATCTAAAACTTGCAATGAGCAGGTAGTGAACAATCTAACCTTTCATCATTTAATTTATTTATGCTTAAAATTACTTCTGAATTAAGTTTCTCTGAATTTATCATTGTGTTTCTGAATGTAGTTCTTTTAGGGCGGTACAAAGAGAAGTTTGTTTGACTTTCTTTTGTACTTAAGATAGGTTATCTTATCTTTCTGGCTGTATTAAGTCCGAGCAAAGCGGCTCTCTTTGTAATTCCTTGTCCTAAAAGTATTATTACAAGAGAACTGAAAAAATAAAAATAACAAAAAGATTTAATTTAGCATTATTTTTTATGTACAGGATTTTCTTATTAATCTAGAATTATTTATTTGTTTATGCTTTTATTTAATAACTTTATTTATTTTTGTATCACTCGTTTATATTCTTAAATTAATGTTTACATCGATTAGTTAACTGTTTTAAGTAGTTCATCTTTAAAAAAAAAAAAATACGTTGAGATATATTTTGCTTTGTTGTCCTGTTTAGGTCATAAAGTGATTTTTTTAAACTTAATATATTTTATATATATATATATATATATATATATATATATATATATTAATATTAAATAATATATAATAAGTATATAATAATAATAATAATAATAATAATAATAATAATAATAATAAATTCTTTATTTATTCTGGGACAAGTCCCTTTTGAATAATTTTACAAAACATACAAAAAGAACTTTAGTGTCTTAGAGTACAAACATGAAACAAACAAATAATAATAGAAATAAAAATAAAATAAAAAGTGAACAATAGTGATAAATTAAAAGGTAGCTTCTAATAATAATAATTAATAACAAAACTAGACAAAAGATAGAACAGAAAGATATGTGCATATACATAAAATTTTAATTAATAGTGCTTTACTGTATTGATGTAAAATTAATGAAATAATAAAGTTAAATATATAAGTGCACCACAATGTAAGATATTATATTTAATTAATTGTTTCTATATGTTTTATTTAACTAATTTAAATTGAATTGGCAAATCTATTTAGTATTCTTTGAAAATTGAATAGAGAGGAAGTGATCGAATAGACGGGATTTGAAGGTTTGAAGAGTATCAGAATGTCGAATATGTGAAGGAATGGAATTCCATACGAAAGAGGAGCGGATTAGAAAGGATCTGTCGAAAGCTGCGGTTCGATGAGGTGCCATATACAGGTCTGAAGGCCGTGAACGAGTGTTACGGGAATGAATGGAGGATTTGAATGATAACATATCTGAGATGTACGATGGGCGGCGGGATTGGAGAACTTGGAAGAGGAAGGTTGCCAGGAAGTATTTACAACGGTAGGAAGGGTAAAGCCACTTCAACTCTTCGTAGAATCTGGTAACAGAAGTGTCCCTGGATATCCCAAAGATAAAGCGAATGAAGCAGTTATATAATCGTTTAAGTTTTGCTTCGAGGTCTCCAGAGACACCCCCATACACCGAACAGCAGTAGTCAAAGTGGGGGAATGATAAGGAACAAACAAGAAGCCTACGGGTTTCGAATGGAAGTAGGTGGCGAAGGTGATTTAGGAGTTTTAAAGTGGATATGGTGCGTCGAGAGATTTCAGAGACATGGTTTTTCCAGGAAAGAGTTTGATCTAGGATGATTCCGAGGTTTTTAACGGTTTGGTGAAACTGTATTGGATTCTTATTGAGGAACAGTGTTGGGATTGGAGGAAGGGTTTTAAGGAGGGGATTGGAACCTATTACAATCGCTTTTGTCTTCTCTGCATTTAACTTAAGCTTGTTGGCTGCTGCCCAATAACTAATTCTGTTCAGATCTTCTTGAAGTTTTTCAGTCGCTTGTAATAGGTCCGAAGGAGGAAAGGATAGGTAAATTTGGATGTCATCTGCATACATATGGTATTGGGAGTGATATATATGATGGGGAAGATCATTGACGTAAATGGCAAAGAGGGTGGGAGATAATGATGAACCTTGAGGAACACCACAGGATAGAGGCAAAGTCTTGGATGGAGGTTGGCCTGGAACTACCACATACTGTGATCGGTTGGAAAGAAAGGATTTAAACCAGCTCAAAGCACTTTTGGATAATGGGAGGTTTTTTAGTTTGGTAAGAAGAATTTTGTGGTCAACTGTATCAAATGCTTTGGAAAAGTCTAGAAGGATCAGGATGGTTATTTTTTGATGTTCGATAGCGGATTGTAGGTCGTGGATTATTTTTAGGAGAGCAGATTGTGTTGAATAGCCTGGTCGGAAGCCGGATTGGAGAGGGTTAATAAGGGAACGTTCTTCCAGAAAATTTGATAATTGATTTTGAACTATGCGTTCCAATGGTTTGGAAAGGTTTGAAAGTAGAGAAATGGGACGGAAATCGGATGGTAAGGATGGATTAGGAATTTTATTTAGTGGCCGAACTAAGGCGGTTTTCCAAGATACAGGGAAAATGGAGTTTTCTAAGGAAAAGTTGTAAATATGATATAGGATTGGTAATATGACTGGAAGACAGGATTTTATTAATTTTACTGGAATGTTGTCTGGTCCGTAATCATTTGTATGGGATTTAAGGATAGCTGTTATTAATTCGTCATATGTAACATGAGAGAAAAAAAAACTTTCTGGATTGAATGTATGGTGTTCGAAATCGATAGTGGAAGATGAGCCAGAAGATAGGGATACGAAGTGATTATTGAGATCATCTGGTGTGACAGGAATGGAAATGCGGCTACTGGAGTCTGGGAGGGATAGTCTTCGGAGTATTTTCCATTTTGATTTAGAATCTGGAGCATCGGAAAGGGCTCTACGGATGTGGAGGGACTTAGCACGCCTCACTGCTTCTTGAGTTTCATTACGGAGAACTTTAAAACATATATAGTCACCAGGAAAGCGAGTACGGCGAAATTTACGTCTCGCTGCTTCTCTTCTTTTCATCATATCTCTGAGTTCGGGAGTCAACCAAGGAGCAGTGGGACGGCGTAAGGTTCGGGTTTGTAGGGGAGCATGCGTATCTAGTACAGTTTTCAGATTTGAGGTAAGAGAGGAAACCATAGGATTGATGGAATGAAAGGAATATATGGTATTCCAGTCGAGAGAGTCCAAATCTGATTGAAGGGATTCGAAAGAAAGGAGGTTTAAATTGCGATAGGAGACTACTTTAGGAAAGAAAGATTTTACTGGTAAATTGTATGAAATCTCTATGAGGTCATGCGATGAGAGAAATGGGACCGGATGCTGGGAAGATGAAAGGACCTTAAGAGATGAGTCGGTTATGTGAAGGTCCAGCCAGGTGTTGGCGAATTGAGTATGATGGGTGGGAAAGTAAGGAACAAGGTATAGATTTAGGGAAAACAGTAGGTTCAGAAAGAAGGATTTATCGGATGATTCTGAAATCATATTAATGTTGAAATCTCCGGAGATGATAATGCTGGAGTAACTGGAGACAAGTTGGACAAGTGATGTTTCGAATAGGCTGTCGAAAGGAATATGAGGAGCTCGGTATACAACACCATACAGGAGAGGAGATGAGGCAGTTGTAATTTCCACAAAGAGGTACTCAACATGAGGTTGATCAGGAGAAGGGGATTGGAGAAGGATTTTGGCCTTGAGAGAGTCATGTATATACAGCCCCACCCCACCACCCCTGCGATCAGATCTATCATGGCGAAGGAAGGAATAATTGGTAAGGGATACTTGTGAGGAAGGAATGAAAGGTTTTAACCAGGTTTCGGTGACAGCTATGATGTGATAAAAATTGTCTGTAAAATACTGTTGGAATTCATCGTAGTGAGCAATGAGGGATTGAGCATTGACGTGACAGGAGATGAGGATATTAGTCATTACTGTGGAGGTGGGAATTGGAATTATTGTGACAGGATTGGAAAATAAGGAATAGATTTAAGCGAATTATCATGACGTACGTAATATTAAGAGATAAAACATATAGAGAACGATAGTTAAAAAAGAAGAATGTAAATAAAATATAGTTATAACAACACTGTAAATAAAAAGTAATCCAAATTAAAAAATAAATGGAATTTATAATTGGTGAGAAAAAATGAAAATTTTTACTTGAAGTTTTGTAAAAAAAAAAAATTACACGCAGATAAAAAATTTAGACAGCCATAGTTAAAAAGTAATAACGTAAGTAAAATATAGCCGTAACCACATTGTAAATAAAAAATAATCCAGATTAAAAAATAAATGGCATTTATAATTTGTGGGAAAATATGAAAATTTTTACTTGAAGTTTTAGAAAAAAATAAATTATATGGAGATAAGACAATTAGATAGCGATAGTTGAAAAATAATAGTGTAAATAAAATACAGCTATAAAAACACTGTAAATAAAAAGTGGTAAGAGTATATATAAAAATAGATATAAAAATTCCTATTATGCATTTCAATTTCCCAACCCATGATAGTTCAATACTTATTTCAAAACAACTCAGAATTTAATGTCAATTTATGCTACAGTGGGAGTTCTTGTTACTTTTACTTACCTCTATATGAAATATGTTGTAAGGGAAAGTATTGCGATCGTGAACATTTTTAAATTCTAGTTTTCAACGGAAATACAAGTTTTAGGGTCTCCTGAGTCCAAATGACTAAGTCCCGCAAAAAGGTCTGTGTGAGGTAACTCCTACGTGTAAACGAAACGTCCTATGAAACTGAAATTTCATATCTAAGACAACTATACATACGCCCAAGATTTCACAAAAACTTTTTCATCAAAATCGGCTGACCAAAGAGCCACTTTATACCATATATTTCGCATCTTTTTACGATTTTCTGAAAAAGGTTTTAATGATTTTGAGTAAAACTCGCTACATCAATGTAAAATTTGATAAGCTTTAAATATGATGTAGGTTTTATTCTGATTGAAATATTCTAACAGGGTTTAAATTCTGATATTTTAAATTTTCTTCAACTAAAGTACCTTTTTTTTTATTGATTTAAAAAAATTAGGCTTGATCAACTTGTCAGCATTGATAAATAACAGCTAAATATGAAAGTTGAGAGAATTTGATAAACATCTAAAGGAGAAAAGTGCAAAATCGTGTTACGGAAACAGGGCCCTTAACATATATTAAGTGCTGCCCTCTAGCAGACCGCATCATTATCAAGAGCACAACGCCATCTAGTGATAGCCAGAGTCAAGAAGAGACTCCCTGCCGAAAATTGCATCCATGGTGCTGTAATTGAAAGTCGTCTGTTGTCCGCACCAGATTTTTGTTATGCAGGTTTGATAAGGAAAGGTGTCTTACATATCTTACGATTACCTGACATCGCACTGGCTCCAGACCAATATTTTACGTCTCCTCGGAAACATGGTATAACCAGGGGTTATTTTATTGCTTTTATAATTATGAGTTCCATCTGGCAGGTTTGAACCCGTGTCTTTGGACATAAGAAGGCTGTTTTGCTAGTATTACACTGCTGGTAACCCCTGGTTGTATATTTATTCGATACCAATGACTACGTTTCCAAAATGTTGATAATAAATCTATGATTATATGAAATTTTAGATCGTGTGGCTGATAGAAAATCAACTTTTTGTAAATCTCAAAATTTTTATTTTATAACTTATTATTAAAGGGTATCTCTTTAATGTAATTAGTTATGTTTGCTCCTAAAATTAACTATAGTTAAGTGACCAACTTTGTATTGTATGTGTTGCATGGATTCCTCCCACTTGTAGTCACTATAACTACCCTCTGTTTACTACGCCTTATAGACCTGAGCTCCCAGTGGCGGAAGACCTTCCTTTGAGGGATGCCGAGATGGTGGTAGGGAAGCTGACAATAAGGTTAGGTAGCACCTGGTGCCCCATCTGTTCTCTAGCTCCTGTCTATGTTAAAGGTCCTTACTCGGTTTGCCAAGATCATAAGTCTCCTCATGGCTCGTGAATCCTGTAATTTATTAGTATTTACTGCTGATATTAGCCCTTCATGTTATTTTCAATTTAATAATAGAGGGTTACAATTATTTAATTATAATTTACATTGTCCATGTTTCAATATTTGCTATTAAAATATTATCTTAAAATATTATATTAGGAATTTAGAAGGTTACACAACGCTGAATTGCGGAGCTTGTATCCTGTCATTATTAATGATTTTATGGTATCGCGGCGACTCAAGTGGGGCGTATGAAGCTCAATGAACAAATTCTGAAAACGTTGCTGTAATAACCGGTAGGCTTGTGTTAATTCTGATCTCGGGGGCTTGGACTTAAACGGTGATCATGGGACGGATCTGTGTAGGCAGTATTATGTGGTGTTGGCATTCAACCTTCTAGTTTTTATTTTTTTTAAATTATTTCTTTATTTAAATCAAAATACAGACATTTCACAGTGGAAGTAGAAGTCACTATCCCGTTCCGGTTAGTAATAATAATAACGAGTTCGGTAGTCATATTATTATTATTGTATTGTTGCACAGTGCTATTCTATTCAAAACAAGGGCCAACAGTCGAAATATTAGGATTATTTGAAACATAGGGTAATGAATAAATCCATATACAATAAACTTGCATGCGTATACTTCGACCTTAATTTTTGTTGCTAAGTATTTGCTATATGCTTTCATATACTCGTACACTATTCTGCTCCTATCAAATATCGGACTAAGAAATACATGCAGCCGTGACCCTACAGCCCGATGGGGGCCCTGGCCTCCTCATTAAGCTTTCGCCATGTGGTTCGGTCTTCTGCCACCTCTCTCCAATTTCCGCTGATACTCAGTAGGGCTTTGGTGTCCTCGTTATAGGTTTTCCTTCAGGAGACGTTTCGGAATTTTCTCTCTAGTGATTTGGGCAGCATGGCCAGCCTAGCAAAGTCGTCCAAACTTAACTAGTTTTATAATGTTGGCCTCCCTATAAAGCTCATGCAGTTCTACGTTTTTCCTTCTTCGCCAGTCTCTTTCATCTTCTCATCTCCTCACCATCTTCTCATAGGTCCTAATGTTCTTTCGAAGATGTGGATTTCATCCTCTCTTCTCTTTGTCAGGGTCCACATTTCAGAAGCTCACATGAGGAGTAGGTGGATTAATGTTTTATAAAGTATCAATGTCTTCAGGGTTAAAATAGTATAATAAATTTAAAACTAGTTAATGCCTTTTAGAAATAATGTAGGATTTTTAGATTTCAAATTACTACAAGTTAGCTAAAATCGTTAGTACTAATTATTTTTCAATGAATGAAGCAAATTGAGATATTATTTCATATTTTAGATGGAAAAGCTATATCTTCTTCGGTTATTTCAACTTCATTCTTGGTTTATAGCTTTGCAAGAGTAACATATATAGCATTTTTTTCTAGTTTCTAAACTTTTTTATTCTTCGAATATAATAATACGATAAATAACCGTAAAACGCCTGCAATATATGAAAAAAGAAAAATAGAAATTTTTTCTATAGATCTGTCGCGAATATACATGTCCGTCTCTCGAGTAGCCAGGAAGTTGACTCCCTGAAGAAAGAAGTTAATATCGATAGTATGGGAGGATGTCGATTGAAATGTAGCCTGATACAGCGACCAATCAGAGCCAACAAAGACCTGCGCCTTTCACTACCGCCTCACCGCTTTAGAAAGTTGTAATAAAAAAAATTATCGAGTCCTTATGTAAATATTTTTTGTCGATAGCACTTATCGGTATGAGAAACCGCTCCGTCGGACGGTTAGTTGCTTTTGAATTCCGTTCAAGGTGTTCCATTTCAAGGATGTAAGCTCTATAGGGACTGTCGTACGGGGGTGGACAATTCTCTCGATAAAAGGAGCTGTCAACGATGGAGGTCAGGTTCAAACTCGTATTGACCTAAAAAGGTTTAATAATAGTTACTATTCATTTTTTGAAGTTAACAGTTATATTAAGTAAAAATCTGGGGCCCGCAACACTCGACTTTATCTTGTCTCCTTTGTTAAAATCAATTTAGTAACTTTTAAATGAAGTTAAGAGTTAAAAAAATATTAAAGAAATTCACTAAGTATCGATGTAAACACATGTTTCAAATCACATAATTTTATCCGATTTCCATCACTCAATAAAACTTTTTATATCAGGTAGTATTTTTTTCTAAAATAAGAAAATATTCCAAAGATAGATAGATGTATAATGTATTTAATATATATTGCTATTTTAATGTTGGTTTGTGTAATCTATTGTGGTCTAATGTTGCTATTCTAATATGCTCTTTTCTCCTTTTGTGTGTTGTTGAATTCGTTCAGCCGTTTTTTATCAATTTTATCAAGAAGGATTCGTTATATTTTTCGAATGTACAAAATTAAAGGTACTTGAGATGAAGAAACTTTAAAATATCGGCATTTAGGTCATGTCAGATTATTTCAATCTTAAAAAAGAATGAAACCTAAATGATATTTAAACCCATTAAATTTTACATCTATATATCTAGTTTATTTAAAATGGTTATAGCCGTTTTTAAGACAATCGTAAAAAGGTGCTAAATGCATTGTATTAAGTGGTTCCTGGTTCACCGATTTTAGTAGAAATGTTGCTGTCACGCATATGAGCTCCTAAAATATGAATTTTCACTTTTATGCAACATAGTTTTCGAGCTAGACTAGGTAATTGGGACTCTAAAACGTGTATTTCCGGTTAAAAGACTAATTCGAAAATTTTCACATCGCAATACTTCCATCTTACTACATATATATTCCATATGCAGGTTTTTGAAAGTAATCTGCTAATAATAACAGCATTAAAAAGTCATTAGCATCTACTATCTATTTCATATCTTAGGTTTGATCATAAGTTGAACAATTTCAAAAACTTATAGACTGTTTTGACTCGATTATATAGTTATCAGTTATCGATATATCAGGATTTAATTAGAAAAAAACTAGTGCGCGCAACATACGACTTACCTCCGTTAAATACATTTAAAGATACAAATAAATTGTTAAAGAAGTAATTATTTTGAATTTCCATAGAAACATGTGTTTTATTAAATAATCTATTATATTTTTATCGATGGCAATCAGTTAGTTTTATCGGCTTTTCATCACTCTTCATTACCATTTACAATTACGTGTATAAGATAATATATTTCTAAAAACGTTAGCAATGCAACGGTATATTATACATCTATATTATTATTCTCAAAGGAAATGGCCCCGGGACCTTCTAGTTTCGAATATTTTTAGAGTGCTTCCAATGGGAAGCTTCTCTACATGTATATCATGTCATTGTATTATATAACACATCACATTTACTTGATGTATTTTTGTTAATATAGTTGTAAATACCAATAAAATTATTAAAATATATATATATTACTATTCTTGTGTTCAAAAACACAAAAATTACATTAAAAATATGTTTTCACTTTTCTCTTTTAGTTGTTTATCAAATTCGCCCAACTTGCGTTTTTACCAATTATTTATCAATGCTAATAAGATAATGTTCCATTTTTTTTTTAAATCTACAAAATTACAGGTTCTTTAGAGGAAGAAATTTTGAAATATCGACATTTAAGCACTGTCAGAATATTTCAATCAGAATGAAACTTACATGATATTAAAGTATATTAATTTTTTATATGAATGTAGCGAGTTAAAGCCGTTAGAAAATAGTTAGAGCCGTTTTTGAGAAAATCGTAAATAAGGTATAAAGTGGCTCTTCTGGTTTGCCGATTATGATGAAAAAGTTGCTGAAAAATCTCGGGCATGTAGTTGTTTTAGATATGAAATTTCAGTTTCATAGGATTTTTCCTTTACGCGCTGGACTTACCACACACACAAACACAAAAGAACACACAGAACCCTCCTCCCCTCCCCTAAAAAGTGTATTTCCGTTAGAAACTGTAATTCGAAAATTTTCAGGATCGCAATACTTTCCCTTAATATATATTCCATGTATAGGTAAGTGAAAGTAAAAGGATAAGCTGTGGTAAAAAGTGGACATTCTTGGTAAATATCGACTGTTCAAGACTTGTGTTTCTATCATAATACATTAATAATAGACTGATGTAACAAAAACCTTCCAGTTTTCTTCCTGTATTTAATGAACCTCTATTGGGGCCTTAGAGGTAAACATTATTGTTTACAAACTCGACTCCGACTCCATCCCATAAACCGAACAATTGCTGTCGGTTTAATGGACTCATTCGAACTACCCCTCTGGGAAAATAAGTCGTCGATGACAGAGGGTAAACAAGAAGACATTCCTGAGGGAGGAAGAAGAGCTGGAAGGGAGGGTGGAAGATATTAATGACCGAAGGAGCAACTGAAGCGAACCCTCATCAGTCGAAGAGAGGGGAGTATCCGCTGATTTATAGCCAGCCATTGTTTAGCTCTGTTTACTTAGATTTAGATTTCGAAAAGGCTTTCTGTATAGATTGGTGGATGTATTAATAGTCGTAGTGTTGTTTCAGTGCAAGAAAACAGTTCTTACAAAGCTTTTCATGGGCATTTTTATTGTGTGAAATTTTACATCGTCTTACTTATTTATGAAATATTGGGCTGTAAAATAAGTTCGTTTACTGGTGTTTTAAATAAAAATTTCCGATTCTTGTAAATATTTTTAATTAATGATATTATTTGATTAAAAAATTAATATTTTTCATCGGTTTCGCTTGAGTTTGGTCATCATCAACAGTTGAAGACGACTTCAACGTCGGAACGACCCGACCTTGGATAGTTATAGATTTTAGAAAAAATTTAGCCTACAATCTTGTAGAAGGAAATGATGCCGAGTGATAAAAAGGTTATGAATTCAAGTAATCGTTTTAGATAATAATTTATATTGTTTTTTATTTAATCTAAAATAAATATTTCCAATTCAAACTAATTTAATGTAATTTTCATTTTAATTTTATTTGGAAAATTCTGACAGGTGCGAATGAAAAATATATTTAGAAACAATTTTTTTTTTTTTTTTTATATTAACTACTTGACTACAAGAAGCGAGGTAAGTGAATGTCGTTTGTCGCGCGCACCATAGTTTTTTATAATGTTATTTTGATACAAAATTTATAAAACGACACGTTTAAAGATGTATAGAATCAGCAAATGAAATCAATAAGAGAATTGATAATGCAAAATATTGAATAATTCACATATTTTCGAATGTTTATGTTTATATTATGGGTATTAATTATATCAGGAATGGGAAAATATTTCTTCTTCTTCAATGTTTTACTTTACAACTGAAGGAGGTATAATTATTCTGCTTGTGTTAGAGCTCACAAACAACTTTTGAATATTAATACGACCTTCCGCTGTGTAAATGAATGTATTAACACGTCTTCAATCTATTCTAAATTATTCTCCATTTTTTATTAATCTTAGTGAGGATAGCTGTTTTTGGCTATTTCATAATTCTCTCCAGTATATCTGATTTCTTCGGATGAACTTCAAAAGGTTCCTGAAAACATTTGAAATGGTATTATAAAACATCATTAATTATATATGTCATGTGAGAGTGATGTACTGTCAAATTAGTTCATTCAAGATCAGGCATAATCTTAACCCCCTTGATCTTGCTGGAATAGGTTAGTTAACTTTTCATTAGGATTTGATAGGATCTTGAACCAGTACCTGACATAGCACACACTCCTGGTCACCATTTTACGGCATAAAGAAGCTTTTATTATTCACTTTAAAAATCCTATAGTGATCTGCTGGGTTTATACACGCCCCCCCCCTTAGGTATAGAAAGCTATAATGCTATACACTACATATACACAAGATAAACACTACACCACAGCTGAACCTCTCCCCTCCCTCCAAAAGAAAAAAAATCTGGTGCGGGCAACACACGACTTTCACTTTCCTCCATTTTTAAAATCAATGAAAGAATTTTCAAATACAGTTAGAGATAAAAATACGTGAAATTACTAAGGAATTAATCAAATTGAATTTATATAGAAACATGTGTTATATTAAAAAATCTATTATATTACTATCTTAAATAATCAGTTAGTTTTATCTTCTTTTCATCAGTCCCCATTAACTTCTAAAAGCTTGTGTATGAGATGATATTTTTTCTAAAATCTTTAGCTTTCCAACGGTATATCATACATGTATAATACTGCTCTTATGTTCAAAAACGAAAAATTGCATTGAAAAAATATTTTTTCTGTTTTCTCCTTTAGTTGGGTATCGAATTTATTCAATTTATATATTTACCTGTTTTTCATCAGCGTTAACAAGATAATCTAGTTATTATTATTGAATCTACAAAATTAAAGGTACTTTAGGGGAAGACAATTTAAAATATCGGCATTTAAGCCCTTTCAGACCATTTTTATCCAAATAACACCTACATGATATTAAAGCCAATTAAATTTTACATTGATATAGCGAGTTTAATCAAAATCGTCGGAACCATTTTCGAGAAAATCGAAAAAAGGTGCAAAATGCATGGTATAAAGTGCCTCTTCTGGTAAGCTCATTTTGATTGAAAAAGTTATGTCACGTCTCGGTCATACAGTTGTCTTAAATATGAAATTTTTTTCAGTTTCATAGGACTTACCGTTTCCGCCCGGGAGTTACCACACACACACACACACACAGACACACACACAGACCTTTTTGCGGGGCTTGGTTATTTGGACTCAGGGGACCCTAAAATGTGTATTTCCGTTGAAAACTGGAATTCGAAAATATTCACGATCGCAATACTTTTCCTTACTAAATATAGTAAGTAAAAGTAAAAATGTATGATTACAATGTATCTATAAAACTTCACTGATTAATGTTTCTTACAAGGTTTAAAATTAGGGCCCTGCTGGGGTTCAGTAAATATTGAAATAAAACCGGAAGATTTGTTATAGTAGTCTTATCATAATTGTATTATGATATAAACGCTCGCCTTGAATAGTCTATATTTACCAGTATGTCCAACTTTTTCACCACAGCTTACCATTTTCGACTTAAATCCTGATATATCGATATCTTATAACTATATTATCGAGTAGTATTAAAGTTCTTGAAATAGCACAACTTATTATCAAAGCTAACATTTGAAGTAGACAGTTGATGGTTAAGATTTTTTAATGTTGTTATTATTAGCATATTACTTTCACATACCTGCATATGGAATATATACTAAGGGAAAGTTCATCGAACATCGTAAAATGTTCACGTTTTAGAGTTCCCAAATGATCAGTCAGTCCAGTTCGAAAGCAATAACCTGCAAAAATTAAAATTTCATTTTTTAGAATCGCATTTGCGTGAGGTGTTACAGCAACATTTTTGCTGAATTCGGTGAACTAGAAGAGTCACTTTATTTATACCATGCATTTTGGACCTTTTTACGATTTTATCAAAAAGGGCTAAAACTATTATAAATTAAACTCGCCATATCGAAGTAAAGTTTAATGGGTTTTAATGTTAAGCTTGCCGCTTCACCACAAATCCTTGGAAATGGTGGTATAGCTTTCATATACCATTTTATCCAACCATAGAACGGTATTACTCGTACGGTGGCCCCAGCGGGAAATTGGTGCCCATATACCATGCAGTAATGATGTCAGTGATCGAATAGCAGCTATGTTGTTTAAGGTTTCTCTTTTCTTTTTTTTTCCTTTCTCATATGGAAGGGATCTAAAACTCCCCAATGAGTGTATTTTCACACTAATAAAAACGAGAATAAAAATTGTGCTAGTAAAATATATGAAGATATTAACTGTTACTTATTTAATTATTGACTTGAAAAGGAAAAAAAAAAAAAAAAAAAAAAGGTATTTTTCTAAGCTTTCTACAGAACTGTAGAATCCAGGATTAAAACAACTTATTTTAAACCTTGTAAGAAACATTATTCAGTTAAGTTTTATAGATAATTATAACCATACACATTTTTTTTTGGTGGGATAGGGGTCTGCTGTGGTGTAGTGTCGAGCATAGAAGCCTTTCTAATACCTAAGGACATGAGTTCAAACCGGTGGATGGCCCTAGGATTGTCAAGAAGAGTAAACATTTCTTGGTTTGCCGTCCTTCTTAGCGGATGTAAAATGACGGTTCCGTACCTGTAATGTCATTTATTCGTTAAAAGACCCTAATCTTATTTAAACCTGGATAATAAAAAATAGGACACACTGATGCACCGTCCGATTTGAAACAGTAGTATCAGAGTGACTTTATATAAATAAAAATAACGAAAAATGCAAATATTTTTTTTAATGAAAAAATACATTTCTGGTTTGATTCATTACAAAAAAAGATAAATGTTTTAAATTTAATTTTCTATTAATGAAATTTCAAACTTCTAAGATCATATTTATATTAATTTGGAAATGTAAGACTTTTTTTTTGTTTTATCAAGATCGCATTTTGTTACCAATTTTTAGCATTGAAAAAAAAAAAGGCTATATGTACGAGTTGAACGAATCCGATAACCAACTAAAAGAAAAAAAAGTGCAATAATATATTGTTCAGTAATTTTTTTTTTCTCACCCCACAAAACAATAGTAATATTGATGTATAACGTATCGTTGCGAAGCTAAAGATTTTTGAAAAAATGTTATTCATGAAGTAGTGGAAGATAAGGTATTGTAAAATAACGAATACGACTTGAAGTTACGTGATTGTTCATAAAAATTGTATCCTGTTATAGTATTTTATTTAAAACATATGTTTCCAGGCGAACTAAATGCTATTCTTTAAACTTTTTTGACCTTTAATTCTATTTAAAGGTTCTTAAATTGATTTTAACAACCGAAGTTTGTGAAAGTGTTGTGTTGCGTGGACCAGATTTTTTTTTTTTAGTATGCCACAATATTATTAAGATAGCTAATCATTCCTTATGATATATTTTAAATGCTTTTTTTTTTCTTTGATTTAAAAGATAAAATAATCTTTTGTGTGTGTAAAAAAAAGAAACAGTAATAAAAATAAACAGTTTTCTCTACTTATATCAGAAATTCCTGTTGTAATTTTTTTATTTATAGATAATTTGCTATTGATTTATTTTGGCGCCTCCAAAACATATTAGTCTTACTTATGACTACGATAAGCGGACAGCAACCCTAAGGTGAAAGTATTAGCAATATTATCATTCTGTATAGATACGAAAAAAAAATGCATAATACAGTCTGATTTGATAACATGATTGCCAAATTTAAAATTTGAGAAATATTATTTTTTACGCGATTCCTGTGGAGCGTTGGCCCCTAATATTTCAGATCCTAATCGTTTTATTTCTAGTTTCATTTAAAAAAAATTATCAAAATCGGGTGAGACACATTTGGGACAAAGGAGACACATCTCATTGTATGTGAGTTCTAAAAACGGTTTTAATTATTGAGCTCTTTAAAATGATATTTTCTTTATAACGGTTTTTAATTATGATGACATTTTCTTTTCTCTTTTAAATTAATGGTACGAATTCTTGCACGTTTTTTTTTTTTTTTTTAATTTACTACCACTTGAAACTCCCCTCGAAGCAAATTAACCAGAAGAACTCCCCCATAAAGCAAACCGAGGTTGGAACTAGAATTGCGAACGGTAAGAGCAGACCATGCGACAAGGTGAACCACTGGTCTGTAGGAGTTAAGGGCTCGGCCGATAGTCACTTAGCTCTCAGATGTGGGTTTATTATCCGCGCGGTTCTATTGGTCCATTTTATTTTCGTTTTTCGCCAAAGATGATCGAAAGCGTTTTCAATATCGATGGGCTTTCGTTATTTTTCAGGGTCATTGTTTTAACATATGGTTCGGATTTGAATAAATCAGTTAAGAGAAAACAAAAATTATGTATATATTTTGTATTATTTATGTTATATCTGATTTTTATTCTTCCTCCGCTCACCTTATAAAGAAAAAAAAGTTTTATTTTATTATTATAATTTTTTTTTTTTTTATAAAACTTTATATTCATAGGTTTTACCTTAATCATATGCGGAACCGCCACCCTCTCCCTCTCTTTCCCTTTTCTAAAAAAAATTGTTTATTAGTTTGGTACAAATAGAAATATTAAAAATAAAATATTATGAAATATAAAAGGTATTAGGACGAAACGTGTTGTTAGAAAGTTTTTATGAGGTACTTCTAACAAAGCATTGCTTAGAAAAAAATCTGCCTATAGTCTATTCTGTTGTGAATTTACTTACAAGGAAAGGATTCCAAATGTGTCTTACGGATTTTGATGATTTTTTTTTTAAGTGAAACTAGCCAATAAACGATTAGCATCTGCAAAATATTAGGGACATTAAAATATTCAAGTTTTGTGCTTGGTTATAACGTCAAAAATATAAATAATCCCGCACAGTACTTTTAATAAGGTTTTTTAAAAACTGTGATCAGATTCCTCACTCCTAAAAAAAGTTTATTAAAATTTTATTTTATAAATTATATAATTTTATAACCAACCTTAACATTAATAAAAATAAAAAATATTTTAATGTCTTATTTTATCATTATTCCGCTTTAAAATAGGATTATTTTGCCATAAAAATTATTTTTCTATCTTCACTATTACCAGAGATATTAAATAAAATGTGTTGTTTTTTTTTGCGCACAAACTTTCATATTTTTTCACGCGACTCCTGGGGATCGTTCACCCTTAATATTTTGCCGATTCTTATTGTTTAATGTCTAGTTTTACCTTGTATATAAAAAAGCATCGAAATCGGTGAGACATATTTGGGGTCCTCTCCTTGTTAGTCTTACGGCTTTTGTCAAGAAGCTTGTAGGAGAAAATTTATAAAACTAATGTTAACCCAACGGTTCCATCCTGATGTGAAGCGTGGTCGGTTCCATTGAAGGATGAACAACTCCTAAAAGTCTTCTAGAATAAGGTACCACGTAAAATATTTGGTCCAAAGAGAGATAAGGTCACTTGAGTAATTCAGAATGTTGAGTAACGGAGCTTGTAATCAGTCCGTATAATTGAGCAAATAGGCTAGTTAAGTTGTTAGGCTTAATAAAGATCGAATTCCGGAAACGTTAATATGCGCTAAACCGACTGATAATGCGTGTTTATAGGTAAGCCGAAGCGTTGATGGGAGGATTATATGCGCTAAGCTTATTATCATACTCTTTACTTCAGTAGAGAGGACACAACAGTAGAAAGAACGGTAAACATTGATTTTAAAAAAAACTTAGAATTGTTAATATTGATTTTTAGAATGGATTTCATTTTCATAGTTAAACAAATATTTGGTACAGTTTTTGAAGAGTGAATACATGGTTTTAAGTGTATGATAGTTTTAGGTATATAAGTGACCATACAAAACAACATATCACAATAAAAACTCCAATAACCAAGTCATGTATATTATTGGTTAAGTACTTCTTCTTGGAAAAATAGAAATCCGAATAAAATGATTTTTTTTTTTTTTTCTAATTTATCTAATTTTTTAAAGTGCTAATTGAGAATAATAACCTAAGGGCGTACACTAGATTTTTGTTAGATGAAAAAAAAAATTGTAAAGTTATAAGAAAGTCAGATCGTATCGTAAAAAAAAAAAAAAAAAATCTTGAATGGCATGCTGTCAATGTGCAGATTTAATCTAAACCTGTGTTGCAATAGTTCCACTTTACAGCAATATTATTTGTCACACTACTTTTTTCTCTAGCTTAATAAAGTTATTTCTTATCATGATGGATCTATTCAATTGCAAAAATATTTAAATCACGTGTAATTTAAATGAAAAAATAATGACGTCGCCTGATGCCTGTATATTAAAATTGATCGCTTCGTTACTGAACTAGATATAATCTATAATATAAGACTTGAATAAGTATTTATTAAATATTACATGGGTAAGTTCCTGACTCCAATTGGACTAATAGCATTCCATAACTCCTTTCGACATCTCAGTCAGTGAAAGTTTGAGTTTCTGATGGAAACAGTTAGCTCATGTAATACTTTGACGTAAATATTTTTCGAATTGATACAAGTTTTTTAATTAATTAAAGTATGTGAAGTCCTAGAAATATTTTTAAAAAAAATTGGATTTCGGCTTAGTTATAAAATAAAATGATGCGTACTATCGAACGTCATCTGATATGGGTTTAGCAGGAATGTGCATTTTAAATCCATTGCGTAAACGATACAAGGTTCCGAGGTTTAAGTGCTTCATGATTGTTTGGTATGTAATATATATATATGGAAATAAAAATAATAACTCCTTCTATTACTCTTTAAAGTTTTGAAGAAAGGAATTAACACATGAATTTTAAAATCCTATGCGCGCCACACGACGTTCGTTTACCTTTGTAGTTAAAATCAATTTAAGAACATTTAAATAGAGTTTGAGTTAAAAAAAAAAAAAAGGTTGATAAATCACATTGAGTTTTGATATAAACGTGTGTTTCGTTAAATAGTATATTATATATTTTATTATCTTTAGCAATCACTTTCATCACCTTATAAAACTGTTTATTTTAAATAACTTCTTTTTTTTTCTTTTTTTTTAAATCTTTAGTATTCCAACGGTATATTATACATCTCTATGATTTTTTATTTTTAAATACCTAATAAAATATTTTTGCTCTTTTCTCCTTTAGTTGGTTACTTTTTCGAATTTACAAAATTAAAGATACTTATATGGAAGAAAAATTAAAATAGCGGCATTTAAGTCCTGTCAGACGTTTTTCAATAAGAATAAAACCTACATGATATTAAAGCCAATAAAACGAATTCAATCAAAATCTATTGGAGAAAATCGTAAAAAAAGTACAAATTGCATGATATAAAGTGACACTTCTTGTTCGCCGATTTTGTTGACAAAGTTGCTGTAACATCTAAGGCATGTACGTCTTCAAAATTGTAATTTTTGTTTTATACAACTTGGCTTTTGACTTAGACTTAACACATTCACACACACACAGACCTTTTGCGGAACTTTTGCCATCTGGTACTCAGAGGACGCTGAAACGTGTATATTATAATAACGAACGGGTCGACAGTTATAACTGAAGTAAATAAAAAAACCTAAAAATAAAAATAGCTATTTATTATTAATCAGTTAGGAAATTATTTTGGATTCGAGAAGTATAAGATCATAAAATAATGTATTATTACGCTCCTCATTGTAAATATTTTGATTGAGATAAGAATAGTATATTAAGAATTTTCGTCTGTGATTTCGGTGACTAAAATTAAGCGGGATAAGACAATATCATATCATTTTTGAACGTTAATGATAGTTCAATTTGTATTCTACCATACTCATGAATTATTGAACAATTTAGTGTTGAAAGGGTAAAGATCCTTGGGACAGGCGTAATGATGAGTTAGAGCAAGGTTTGAGACCTTGTAGAGAGTTGAATTTTAGCCTGTTTCTGATAAATCTGTGATTCAGTATTAACTTCTGATATATATCAACTTTAATAATACAACTGTTTGTATTGTATATATAAATAATATATACACAGTTGCACAGCCTGATAGATTTATAGATGATTCTATGATGACTTCCGGGATCCTGGATAGGCGGAACTAAATACGAAGGTTGATCCACAAGATGGCTGTATAGAGGAAGCTTTGGTCATGCAATCTTTTTCAAGACCTCTTCCTTCTATTTTTATAATTTTTACCTCATTACGTCAGGATTTTTTGCCCTTGGGAATCGCATTGATGCTTCAACCATTGTAATTGTTTGTGTGATGGTTATTTTATCAAAGGTTTACTTTGCTAGGAAGTGTTTTTTCTTTATTTCTTGTTGACATCGTGCTTATGTGTGCTTAATAATCTTCATGGAAAGATTACTTAGTTGATTTTTAAAGTTTCTTTAAGCATTTCAAGTTATAAAATATATTACTGCTTATTCCAAGTATCGATTAATTATTTTTTATGAATCGATTTTCTCGTTAATATTAATTTTAATTACAATAATAATTGGAAAACGATCATGAAGATTCAATGCCGGTAGCCAAAAACCCCGAGATCACCCTTAACTCAATCGTACGACCTACGCCTCGGTCTATCTTGACATGTCTAGCAGTCAGTACAGTTCATTTTAAATTTTTAAGAATCCGTGCTTCACTAAGCCTAAGTTGTTTATTACGCCCATTTGCAACCTTATTTATAATGGAGTGGTACAAGGTCAGTAATTCCGCGTTGTGTTGTTTTCTAAATTCTCTAATAGCCTCTTCCTTCATTGTACAAAAGATTGTATTTAGACCTTATTCTCGAACTTAAATCTACCACGTTAAAGAACCGTCGGTAGTTTTGTAAATTTTAACCATTAAGTTTCTTATGGAAACCCGAGCTCAAAATTTCGCAACTTAATAATAACCGTATTTCTCCTTTAACTTCGAATTTATTTCCTTCTGAATTTAGTTTTTCCTTGTTATCGGAGTATAAGAAACTTACACCATATAAAAATAAAGTAAAGTAATGATTATCAATAATTTTTTTTTTTTGTATATTGTTTTATAATAATATATGATATGGAAGTTGGTTGATATCCAGTTGGTAAATGATTATTATTAATAATTTGAGTTTGTAGGTGATGTATTGTGAAAAACAAAATAGTCTTTAGTCTTCCAACAAACTTCATTATACAAGTTTCGAAATGATGTTTCAGCCTTATACTGACATATTAAAAAAAAATAAATAAATAAAGTATGAACTGTTGTTTTCTTATATCTGTGGCGGTCGTGAAAAACTTGATAACCCGAGTTATATAAAAAATGAGTTAATTACATGTATCGCTCGCTCCCTCAGACCGTCTCCACGTCGCGTTAAATTGGTTAAAGAAATTTCTTGATGGAAGAAATTTTAGGTGGAAAAAAGCTGTATGTTCATATATGTTAATTACTCTATTTTGGGTATTACGTAAAACTTTAAGTCGCTCCCTTGAAAAATGAAAGATTTTGACTTAACCACTTATTTACGACCGCCACAGATACGATTATATAAATAAATTTAAAATTTTTACTTTTTTCCGATTAGCCGCAGTAGCTTGAGGTGTTAATATGAATTAACAGGCTAATAGGTTATTTTAAAATGAAAAATTATTTATAAATATTTTAAAATTATTTAATTCTCGGATCAAACTAGATTAACGCCATTTTACTAAAAATATGTAACTACATATTATGTTGACTTTATTTTATATTAATAATTGTTGAGGTTGTCTAATTAGAAAGATACACACTTCCTTAGAAAATACTCATTTCCAATCTAAATTTAAGTTTAATCTTTCTTTTTAATTGTGTATCTCCTTCTGATGGACCGACTTCTAGTAACATTTTTCTCCATTGAACTGTTCTCGTGGTTCACCTAACTCGGTTGTATTTTTATATTTTCATAATTATTAGTTAAATTTAATGTTGTTTTTAAATCCATTTTAAATGTTATTTTAAATGTCTTTCAGAATATTTATTACCCAATAATGGAATAACAAGACCGAAACATCGCTATAATTTAAATAATAAACTAGTGGAGTAGACTAGTAGCTTATTTGTTTTTCACATTATGCTTCTGTCAAACTTACGTCTTGGGTAGTGTATTGTTTTCAGTTTCGGTGTCGTTTCATAAAAGGTATAGATAAAGGGACTACTGCCTTGGGATATCTCCTGGAACCCTTTTAGGCTCTTCAGCCTGGAGGAGACATAAAGCAGCTCGATAAGTCCCCGTGATAAAGGACCCTTTTTGTAGACCCTTACACTTTCCCTTAAGTGAGGAGGTCGCAGGAGGTAGCGAGAGTAAAAGTTTTCTCTCGTCTAACATTATTCACAATTATTATATAAAAGTCCAGTCTAGTATACGAGTATTGTCTGCCTTATTTATTTATATATTTAGTACATCGTTCTTTAATGCTAAATTATTGTCTAAATGTATAATTTATTTCTTATTTATCAGTTTTTTTATTATACCTACTTAGGTATCGATTTATAAAATATATATGGATGAAAGGATTGAGACAATAATTTCTAATATGTACTCAAGTCTACCTGTCGGCTGCATTTAGCACACGAGGATGGTTCACGATAATACGGATACAAACTGTAAAAACACAGTCCTTTGTGTTTAAGTTTTAGTTTCGGCATAAGTTTTAGGCTTTATCAGGCTACGAAATGAATACCGATGAAAATTTTGACTAGTATTAGATAATCTAAATCTTACAATTTCCTTGGGGGTTGTCTTTGCAATCACCTGATAAAAGATTGAAATTTATGACGATACTAAAACGTATTTAAGTCGCTTCCCAATCAACCTCTGTAAAATATAAATTTATGAGATGTCGTATAAATATTTATGTATCAATTAATTAAATATAGATTAAGTTGATATAGTTCAGATGGAGGTCAGTATGTGATTTTAATTAGTACAAATTACTTTTTGTGAAACAAACGTTTCAAATCCCTCTTTAACATTTCAAGTACATTATACTTTCTTTTAACTTCAGGATCACATATATTTTTTAAATAACTAGATCATTTAAGGTTGAATATATATATATATATATATATATATATATATATATATATATATATATATATATATATATTATATATATATATATATATATATATATATTAGTCGTAGCTACGTCTGTAGGTCAGTATTGTTCTTATCAGGGTGTCTCAAAACACTGTCATTTTCGAATTGGAGTGGCTTGAGATTTTCTGATAAAGACGTACGATTTGGGGCGAAACGTTGGTAATGAACCGCCACTCTATCTACTTCTGAATTTTTTGAAGGCCAAGCATGCTTATTCACTAAATATGTTAATTTGTCGAGGAGTAGAATTATGATTTCATTTTACTAATTAATCCTTGTTATTAAAACCGACGTATTTTTCTATTTCGTAACTTAAACGTAGTTTCAATGTTATATCGGATTGCAGATTAGGGAAGGTTGTGGTTAAATAGGTCGTACTTTCTAAGTTGATTATATCAAGGTTACAAAATCGATTAATTGTATGTATTCAAATACTTTTGTATTGGGGGAAAACAATACATTTCAATGTTCCATTTGTATTATATTTTATTTTATATAATTATAATATTTTAATTTATTTTTTAATATACTAAATTCCTTTTAAAATATTTCCATTTTTTTTTTTGTTACACAGTTTCACAAAGAAAAAGAATGTTTTTATAACTTTCGCTTTAAAAAGGTGGCCTTTGTCAAGTCTTTAATATATTTTGACTTTCGAATTTCATAACTTGGAATAAGTTTTGCTATAGGTTACAATATGCCTTAATTAATTGTAATAAATATAAAATTGTTTGGAAATCGAACAGAATGAATAACGTAACTTAATCTTTTACTTTCGAGTTGCCATGGACGTCAGATATCTTTTCTGATCTGGAAGCCCGTATATATACGATGCCTGCGATTACTAAAAGTAGCCTGCAACTGTAATTATATTGACGTAATTACAGGCGGTTTCATCTGATTGTATCTCAAAATATATGATTTATTGTCTTAATGTGCATAAGCGATAATGATAAAAGAATTATTATTTATTTTGGCGTAATTATGTTTTATTCATTCTTTCTTCGTGCGAACATTTTATTATCACTTTATCATTAAAATTATATACAAATCTCTACTGATCGCCTAAAAATAATGATGTGAATGTATGTAAAATTTATAATATAACCTTTGCTTTATAGTCAATATTCATACATTTAATTTTATTTACTATTTTTTTCTATAAAGAAAAAAAAACATAACTACTAACATACACCTACCATCAGTGAATCAAAACGTAAAATGTTTTTACCAATGATTTTATTTAGTCTGATATAGATATCTTTGATATAATCAAAAATCTATTGTCGTGCACATGAAAAAGAGGAGGCTGAACCGATAATTATTGTAGACAATAATTAATTATCGTGCTTAATGATAATTAATATGGATAGTAAGGATAAAATGAAATATTATCTTTTACGCCGCATCAACAAAACTGGATAATGAGCTCACACTTAAAATGACTACTTGTTAGTTTTGTCTATTGTTCTTTATTGGCCAAACTGTTCATAATTTTAGGTCAAAAAGGGATCAGACGAAATACCAGACACCAATTTAGCCCTATTTCGTTCGTTTTAGTCAGTGATAATTTGCCGACCAACTTCTTTGTTAGATGTTACTCCTACGTTAGGGAAATTAAGGTCAAGCTTTGTAGAAAATGTCTGGGATTTTACCAGACAAATGCTAAAATCTTCCTCTCAACAACAAAAAGCAAAACAATCAGAACTTTGAACAGTGTCGAGCTTTTTTTTTTTTTTTTTTTTTTTTTTTTTTTTCGAGGCGACAACCACCAGGGTCATGTTCGCCTTTACACCGTTAGACACAGGTTACATGATTATAGGAGTAGAGTGAGAGTATAGTTTAGATCTGAGAGTAAAGATGGTTTGACTTTAGGAAGCGAATGATGTTAGTTATATGAGGAGAGGAATCAGAGAGAAGAAGCGACAGATCGGTGGGGAGGTTGAAAAGAATACGTGAAGCGGTATATTGTCGGCATTCTGTGAGGATGTGGAGTATTGAGAGAGGAACCTGACATGATCGACAGAGAGGCGGATGTCCACGGGCCATGAGATAACCGTGGGTCAACCTAGAGTGTCCTATACGAAGTCGCGCGAGCACAACCTCTTCGCGTCGAGACGGCCGGCAGGAAGACCCCCAAGGGCCAACGCGGGGCCGAATAAGGCGAAGCTTATTGTTCTCGAGGGCCGCCCACTCCCGCTGCCAGCAACCCAATATGCTAGATCGAATTGAAGTGACAAGGTCAGGCAGGCTCACACCTTGAAGTTCAAGACCCTCGGAAACCGCGTGACGTGCCGCTAAATCAGCCCGATCGTTCCCCAAGATCCCACAATGTCCTGGAACCCAGAAGAAAACAATGTTGACCCGGGAGGGAAAGGATGCAAGTGTGGTATGAATTCTTTGGATGAGATAGTCAGAGGAATATATGTTACGGATAGAGGAGAGAGTGGAGAGGGAATCGGTGCATATGATTACTTGAGAGGAAGATTGCTGGCGAAGAAGGAGGGACTGGAGGATGGCAGTTACTTCGGCGGTATAGCTACTCGATATAGAAGGGAGGGCAAACATGTTAACTTGGGCCTCACTCACAACTGCAGCTCCAGCGCCTAGTTCTCCCCTAGAGCCGTCTGTGTAATAAACATTAACATTATGGTACCTTTGGACAAGCTCTAAAAATTCTTGCTGGTATACTTTTGGTGGAGTCGTGAGTTTTGGAAGTCGTGTGAGAGACAGTTGACAATGGATAGAAGGGACGGACCAGGGAGGTATAGGGGACGGCCCGATGGGGTATAGCTGCTCTAAACTCTGGCGGAAAGGCAGAATCGCGTCGTGGACCCGAGAGGGAAGAGTAGGCATCAGCGGCCGTTCTCGCAAAGAAAGAAGAAATTGAGGTTTTAGTGGGTGATGAGGGTTTGCGAGAACTTTAAGGAAGTATTTAACCTCCATTTGTTGTCGGCGATAATGGGATGGCAACTCCCCGGCTTCGCCGAAGAGACTGATAATGGGGCTAGAACGAAACGCGCCGATGGCTGTCCTCAGCCCCGTAGTAACGATCACTCTAAGCGCATTTAGACGAGTCGGATCGGCAGATCCGTATGCACATGCTCCGTATTCTACCCTATTCCGTAGAACCACTCTAAATAATCTTAGCATAGCCATACGGTCTCCCCCCCAAGCCGTGTTTGTGACCATCCGAAGTAAGTTGAGTGCTCGTATACAAGAGGCTTTGACCTCACGGATGTGCGGGCCCCAGGATAGGCGACTGTCAAACGTAACCCCCAGGTACTTGACCTTTTCTACTACATTTATCCTTTGCCCGTCTATTAAAAGAGATAAAGGTTGAGAGATGTTTGCTGCCCGTTTTGCGAAGATGATTGCTGTAGATTTGGCTGAGGAAATTTTAAAACCGTTGTTTGAACACCAGTTCTCCACAGTATGGAGCGCAGACTGCATCAATTTGGTGAGTTCAGTAATTTGTTTGCCTCGAACACAAAGCAATAGGTCATCCGCAAATAGCAGTGCCTGGACTGGTGGGTGAATATTACCTAGGACGCCATTGAAAGCTAAACAAAATAGAATAGGACTAAGGACACCTCCTTGGGGAACACCATTCTCTTGAACAAAACGAGATGACATTGTATTTCCGCAACGCACTCTGAACGACCGGTCTCGCAGGTAATGCCGAATAAAGGAAAGAATAGGACCATGAATACCACACTTCTGTAGAGAGGAGATGATGAGCCATCTCCAAACTCGATCGAAGGCTTTTTCAACATCGAGCAATACAGCTAACACTCGTTCGCGCTCTCCAAATGCTGTAAGTATTTCTGAGGAGAGGAATACAAGATTGTCTTGAGTGCTTCGTCCTTTACGGAATCCACTCTGCCAGGCTGGTAGCATATTTTCGGTTTCTAGGTACCACTGCAATCGATTGGCTATTAGCCTTTCGTAAATTTTACATGGAATGCTGGTCAAAGAGATGGGTCTGTAACTAGAAGCAATATCGGGGGGTTTATTTTTCTTGTGAATCGGGATCAGGATAGCATCTTTCCATGATAGTGGAAATTGCTCTCCTAGAAAGAGCTTATTGAAAATATGAAGGAGTGCAATTTTGTCCTTAGCTGAGAGGCTGGTTACCATACTAGCGTGAATGCCATCTGGCCCTGGGGATGCTTCTTTGCACGAGGCTAGTGCTACCTGGAATTCAGCTTCCGAAAAGGGGTGGTTGAGAGCCGTACTTGTGCTGCGTCTGGAGGGAATAGATATGTTGCACGGAGTTGTTTCACGGTCGTTCTTGAGCCGCTGGAAGTGTAGGGGGTAATTTTGTGAGGCCGATACATCGTAGAAGTGCTGTCCAAGTGCATCAGCTATCCTCTGAGGGTCTGACACGACCTCTTGGTTGATTTGAAGCAACTTAGGGGGTCCAGGTATTAACCGACCGTTTAGTTTCTTAACCGTGTTCCAAAACAGTTCTAGAGGGGTATTGGAACTGATGTTATCAAGAAATTTTATCCAGGCACGTTTTTTCTGCATTTTTATAACGTAACGCGCATGAATCCTTGCATTTCTGTAGGCTTCCAGGTTGAGTGGAGAGGGCTTGTGAGACAGTTTCCTTAAGGCCTGTTTTCTCTTGCGTACCGCCAAGCGGCACTCCTCAGTCCACCAAGGGACTGGCTGCATTGAGATCATGCTCGGTTCTCGATAAGGGATGGCAACTTCCGCGGCCCGAAGTAATGCAGCCTCGAATTGTTTATAAGCTCCACACCCGTCGAGGTTCACATCAAGTTGAGAGATTTTAGCTGACTCCTGGAACAGCGACCAATCAGCCTTCTTCACCAGCCAGCACCCTGGGCGCGCCACGTTGGCTACTCTACTAGCTGTGTGAATATATACGGGGAAATGATCGCTGCCGTGAGGGTCATTAAGTACTTCCCATGACAGAGTAGTCTGAAGGCTAGGAGTACATAGACTCAAGTCTATACATGATTGGGCTCCAGATCGGGGACACTGATAAGTGGGGTTACCGTTATTAAGCAAGTTAAGGCTAAGGGTGTCCATAATCTGTATTATTGTTTCAGATCGAATGTCATTTAGTTTACTGCCCCAGGCTTGATTATGAGCATTAAAGTCCCCTAGAAGAAGAAGTGGCGATGGAAGCTGTTGGCATAACTGTTCGAGCTGCTGTATCGTGACGTGAGTTCCTGGAGGGAGGTAAATGGAGCAGACTGTCAGTGCCAATGGGCATGCCAGAATTCTGATGGCAACTGCCTGGAGATTACTGTTGATTTGGACCGGGAGGAAAGGAATATCATTTTTTATTAAAATGCAAACACCACCGCAGGCTATCAGTCCAGTAGTAAAATCTTTCCTCATTACGCTGTACCCAGCTATCTTGAATATTTCTGAGGTTTTCAAGTGCGTCTCCTGTATACAGACAACGTCACTTTGGCTATTACGAAGGAGGATTTCGAGGTCAGGTTTCCTTACTTTAATCCCATTTACATTCCATTGCAGAAACCGTAGTTCACGTGAGGATATTGTCATTTATTAGAAGGATTTTTTGTCCTAGGAGCCTTTTTTTCGACCTTTGTCTGCCGCTTATTCTGAGGCGGCTTCGTCGAAGCATAGGATCCAGGATTTGATTCAAAGTTGGGTAAATCATTACCAGCCGATAGTCGGGATGCTGGACGTTTAGGATTTCTATGTCCACCTGCGGAAGAGGCGGATGATTTTTCACTCTGGTTGCGAGTTGAAATGTTTCGAGGAGGTGGTTCGGTCATAGTGTGAAGATCACAGGACGACGGAGTATGGACTACATCAGCGGATGAACTGGTATCTCGGGAGTATTGCGCTGAGGGAGTTATAGTGCCTGCGGAAAGCGGCGGCTGAATTGGAATTGTATCACCTGGTAATATGTGCCGCTCCAGTGCTAACAACCGGCAGGAGATAGTGTCTATAAGCCCTGCAAGTTGTGACAGCTGCTTGGTTAATGTGTGCTCAGGGACTGTCGATGGAAGTAGGGATTCAGCCTCATTAGGTGGTGTCGCCGAGCCCATCTTTGCAGTCAGAGGTGGAGCATCGGAGACTGGTGGAACAGCAGCACGAGCCACTTGGGATGCGACCTCAGGAGGAGTCCCGTAATTAGAGTTGGGATCTGCTCTCAGTGCCTGAGAGAATGAAACATCAGGCTTAGGGGGAGTGAATCTTTTATATATCTGCTCCGCCCTCTTGTAGGATACCTTGTCGGTCTCTCGAATTTGTTCGATGGCCTTCTCTTTGGCGTAAACAGGACAGTTTCTGCTAAAGGCAGGGTGTGGACCTAGGCAGTTTACACACTTCGGTCGACTTGAACATGTGTCAACGGAGTGCTCCTCAGCACATACGCCACAAGCTACAGTCATACAGGTTGCTTTGGTATGCCTAAATCGGTAACAAGACCGGCACTGAATCGGATTAGGTTCATATGGACGGACCCGTAGTGTTAGAAAATCCAATTGAATCCTTTCTGGAACAGTTGGTCGGAGAAACTTAAGGATTACTGTGGCTGTTGGGGTTCTGATGCCATTTATGGTTCGGTGAATTCGCCGAGCTTCCACTACACCCATTGGAGCAAGTTCCTCCATCAGTTCCTCCTCGGAGCAATGAAGCAGCTCGTTTGCGCGAATGACACCTCTAGTGTGGTTTAGAGTTTTATGGGGCAGAATTTCTACTGCTATACCATCGTAGATTTTAAATCGTTGTAGATTAGCAAGGTCTTTTTCATTGTTTACACTTAACATTGCTGATCCGTTTTTGAGGAATTTCAGTGAAGTTCCTGGACTCCAAGATTTGACAGCTTTTGCCACTTTAAATGGGCTGTATGAGGCAAACGTTTTCCGTTGGTCATTTTCGGCCAGAGTCATCACCATATAGCACGGAAACCACTTAGTGCGAAACGGGACTGTATTTTCTATTTGCCCGTGAGAGTTTGGCGGTTGAAGAGAAGTGGAAGGAGATTGGGATGAAGTTGAGGTTAATGGTAGAGGTACGAGTGTAGCATCGCTACTATGTGATTCCATTGTGAGGGAGGGTTGTTGATAGGGCGGACATTCTCCACGAAATGAGCTTGGGAGGTCTCGATGTTGGATTGAGTAAAGGGAGTTGAGCTGAGCTGCTCTACTTGCGCGCTGTGCACCTGAAGCGCTGTATTTTTATCTGGGACGTTCATCATATTAGAAAAAAATAAATAAATGTGTAGATCTATGGTGTGTTAAAGGTGTATGAGTTCAAGAGTCCGTCCCAACGCGCGGCCCACAGACGAGCCCCCGGAGCGAATTCGGTTCCACCGACAGCTGCAGTGGCCTCGGGCGTTCCCCCTTAACGCACCCGCGGGACTCAATACCGGGTGCCACCCGGCTCCGTGGGTATGCCTCGGATTTTCGCCCGTTACTCTAGGCAGCTTCCCACTGTGGCTAACAGTGGGTTCAGGCCCAGTCAGCTACCGAGCAGCCGGCGGTGCCCACCGTTTTAACTCTGTACCCTCTGCAGCCCGTTTCCCCGAGACCCCAGGAACAGCCAGCGCACCACCCGCGGAGACGGACTCAAGTGTGTAGAGGTGGTTGAGTGAGAACCTAAGACTGTAAGTGTATCCAATGTCAGAGGAATGTGTGTGTTAGACTGGGGCCGCAGGGACGTCCAAACCCCTGAAAAGTGGCTAATCCACTTCCCCTACGGGGAGTGTCGAGCTTTGAAGCTCTACTAAACCACCTAATTCTTCTAGTATTCAATCCTTAGAATCTAAAATCATTAAAAAATCCTCAGTTCTCCTTACTTTGTTACGAATAAACTCATCCATAATGATCTTTATTTTTATTATGTTGCTGATTTTGTCCGATATAGGTACCGTTCCTTTCATTACCAAAAGAAAAAAAGATGGCCGTTGGGCCTTCAGAATTAGAATATTTATTTCGAGAACTAACATGTATGTCAAGACATTTTTACTTTCACTTACTATATATAGTAAGGGGAAGTATTGCGATCGTGAAAATTTTCGAATTCCAGTTTTCAACGGAAATACACGTTTTAGGGTCCCCTGAGTCCAAATAACCAAGTCCCGCAAAAAGGTCTGTGTGTGTGTGTGTGTGTGTGGTAACTCCCGGGCGGAAACGGTAAGTCCTATGAAACTGAAATTTCATATTTAAGACAACTATACGCCCGAGACGTGACAAAACTTTTTTCATCAAAATGAGCTTACCAGAAGAGGCACATGGTATAAATGCATTTTGCACCTTTTTTCGATTTTCTCGAAAACGGTTCCGACGATTTTAATTAAACTCGCTATATCGATGTAAAATTTAATGGGCTTTAATATCATGTAGGTTGTATTCTGATTAAAATGGTCTGACAGGGCTTAAATGCCGATATTTTAAATTTTCTTTCTCTAAAGTACCTTAAAGTAGATTCAATAAAAATAACTATATTATCTTGTTAACGCTGATAAAAAACAGCTAAATATATAAATTGAATAAATTCGATACCCAACTAAAGGAGAAAACAGTAAAATACTTTTTTAATGCAATTTTTCGATTTAAACATAAGAGCAGTAATATACATGTATGATATACCGTTGGAAAGCTAAAGATTTTAGAAAAAATATCATCTCATACACAAGCTTTTAGAAGTTGATAGAGAGTGATAAGAAGAAGATAAAACTAACTGATTATTTTAGATAATAATATAATAGATTTTTTAATGAAACACATGTTTCTATAGAAATTCAATTTGATTAATTCCTTAATAGTTTCAGGTATTTTCATCTCTAACTGTATTTGAAAATTCTTTCATTGATTTTAAAAATCGAGGTAAGTGAAAGTCGTGTGTTGCCCGCACCAGATTTTTTATTATATGTTCACATTCATTTGATGTATTTGTTTGAAGTTTTTAAAAACATATTTATTGACATTTACAACTGTATTATTATATACAACAAGTAAATGTGATGGACATAGTAAACTGTCATTAAATACATGAAGAGACGCTACCCATTGGCAGCACTCTGAAAATATTCTAGACTAGGTCTCGGGACTTCTTTTAAGACGCCTCGGAGGATTATCAGGAATCGAAGAGGATGACAGGTTAGAAACTAGTGGATTAGAGTGGAAATGGAGTTTTTCATAGAATGATTGATACCTGGCTCGGACTAATTCAGAAACATATGAGAGATTAAGGTCTTTATGGATGAGCTTATTCGTGACAAAGTAAGGAGCATTAAGGATTTTGGATTGGATACGAGAAGAATTCGATGGTTTAGTAGAGCTCATAGCTCTATTCCGTAAGTCCATATTGGTCTTATGATGGTCATATAAATGAGTCTTTTGTAATTAAGTGGGAGGTTGGAAGTTATTATTTAAATATAGTTGTAAATTTCAGTAACTATAACAGGCCGTCCATCTTTACCCTCATGCGCCTGAATTAAAGTTTATAACCGCACATAAGTTCGAACCGGAGGTCAATATAATCTTAATAGATTTACCGAACCCGAAGGTTGGATGCCGATAGAACCAAATACTGCCTCCACAGATTCGTCCTATGATCACCGTTCAAGCCCAATCTCCCGAGATTAGACAACACAATCCAGTTATGGACGTTTTGGCCTACCTTTCTGGCACCTATCAGTCTGTCCAGGGCGTACCAATTTTTTTGGATTCGTTCTTCATTGACTCCTACAACTTAAAACGCATGATTTGAGTCGTCGCGATCCTATCAATTATATTCACAAGGCACACGCTCCGCGTTTGCAACCTTCTCATTTCTCCAGTGGCCTCATCTCTCTTTGGACCAAATATTTTATATAGTACATTATTCTCGAGGTCCTTAAGACTTTGTTCACTCATCAAAGTAAGCGACCATGCTTCACATCAGGACAGAACTGCTAGGACATCAATAGTTGTATAAATTCTAACCTTCTTCTAGGCCTTATCCCTTCTAGGACATATTTTACGCAGTACCTTATTTTTGGAAACTAAAGGCGCTGTTTATCCTTCGAAGTAAGCAACCACGTTTCACATACGCTTAAGACCGTAGAAGAATACTAGGTTTATAAATTCTAACTTTTAAGTTTCTTTTCAGAAGCCGTAAGCTGAGTAATTTCGCAACTGAATAATAACACACATTTCCCGCCTATAGCTGCGTCTTTATTTTCTCTTGGATTTCGTTTTTTATTGTTACCATTGAACCTAAATACCTTAATATCTCAACGGGTAGTTCAATATACTCTAGTTAAAAAAACTTAGACGACCTTTATCAAATTATTTAAAAAAAAAATGAATTTATTTCGCCGTTTATTTTCGACCTTGTTATGAAGCCCTTCAGTTCGGAGACCGGAACGCTATTCAATGGGACTGATGATGGCCCCTGAATACTAGCCTTCATAACAGCCAGTAGCTGGGCACGACACGTCAAGATGTCACGTTAGGTCGTGCGCAAACACTAACGGTGCTAGCGCGGCAGCTGATGGGCGAGTATTTACGGTTCGCTGGCACTTCTGCCTGGTTAGTTAGGCGGTGCAATGGAAGGGATCGATTGAGTAGGTACTTCATGAGGGGGTCTATAACACTAATTAGTACAGGCTATTAACTAGTTTGAACGAAGGAATACGCAAGAAAGTAAACTAGCGGTGAGCCAACTCAAGGTTAGTCCGAAGCGTAGTTGGGAGGATTGAGTTAACGATGATATTTGGGTCTTTTACAAGTCTTTTCTATACGCTGGTCTTTACAACCCCTTAATAATAGAGGGTGAGGGTGGATGAAATAACGTAGGCAACGTTTGGTGGTTTCAGGATCGAGTGTTTGGGTTCATTGAGCTAAATTGGAAATTGCTAGACTTTCCATAAAATATTAAATAATTAACTATTGGGGTTACCTGTGGTGAAGTGCATCCATCCCCTACACCCCACATATTGGGGACACAAGATTAGTGACTCCTATACTTGGCTCACAACCTCACCTGCAACTGCTGTTGAGTCACAGTTTGGAATGCCTGTGCCCATCAGTTGCCCCATGGGGGTCTTCCTTTTGCAGGCATTTCTTCTCCTTGCGACATCTTCACTAGTCTCCGAACGGAGATTAAAAAATATCTCTTATGAGATTTCATAAAATCTTATCCTCTTGTATCAAAATTTCCTTCCATTAATCAATTAAAGTTTCGTGTTTTTGAAGCCTGAAAACTTTTAAATCCTATTTTACAGCAGGTCCTAATTTACAGCCACAATCCTATAACATAATTTTCCTAAATTTCGATTTTATTAAAAATTAGCTGACCCGACAGACGATCTCTTGTCTGAACTATTTCTTAGCGAAACCGGTACAGTCGTCCACGCGTGAAGCAATGACCAAGGAAAAGGGCAATTCATTCTTATATATGTAGAAAAAGTGATTACCTGAGGAAATTGAAAAAAAAAACTATTCACCCAAGAAACATCTTTCTTTCATTCATAAAATCCTTCTGACTGATATAAAAAAAAAAAAAAGATACCAAAGGAAAAACCTATTCATTTGTTATATATATGTTTAAGTTAATATTTATGCCAAATCCAAAATAATAGTTTAGTTAATCATAAGGAAATAAATTTTTTGTGACTTCAAAAAGATTTTATTGAGAAATTCCCACTCGCTTACTTAGGAACTAAAAAAGAAAATCTGTGAGTGAAAATTGATAGGAATTTCTTTTTTTTTTTAAATGATTTTGTCTGACCATGAAATCGACCTCTGTCATATAGTATTTTTGAAAAGTGCGATTTGCAAGAATATTACTTCACTCCTGTCTTTGATTTGCGCTCTAAAGAATGTGTGTTGCAACTCTATGGGTCATTCCTTTCATGTTAAAATTTATTTATTTGTTTCCTAAAGGATCACGTGTTGTGTAGTGGCTAAAACAATAATCTTCTATTCCCAAAGTCGTGTGTTCAAACCGACAGATAGCCCTAGGATTTTTCAAAGGGATAAAAAAAATCCTCCCAAAAAGGACTCCCACTGTAGCATCGTCCTTTTAGCCACAGTAAGTCAAGTGAAGTTTTATATTATATATGTATTTAACCTATGCTCTTCTGAAATATTTAGTCGCTTCTAGCCTCTTTTCGATCGAACGAATTGAAATCCTTATTTATTATCTTAAAAATACTATAGAATTGCTATTAAAATTAAGGCCAAATATTTGAAAATTCCAAATGCTTTTGATAGTTTTAAATCTGTGTATGAATTGACAAGTAAGTGCCTTTGGGGTGTCAACTTTTTCTTCTGGATTTTTATTATAATATTTTCAGGCCTGCAATTCTACCTTACCACAAAATTACCTGTTTTCGCAATTTTTTTTCGTTTTATTTCTCTGAAAAAAAAATAGCTTTCTAAAACCTGACATTATTAGGATTTAGGAGAAAGGTTGATTAGCAACAGTTATCTCTACGTGACTATATAGCTGCTATTACAGTCCGCGGTGCATGAAAAAATCTGTAAACATCTCATCGTGTTATCACTAAGAGTAACAGTCGTATCCTGTGAGAGCTCATGGGAGCGTATAACATTAGGGAATCAACAACATAACACAGCTCATTATTAAGTTAACTCAGCCTGTGTTATTTTCATCTCGAGTATTGTTATGCAATGTAATCTAATTTAGTCGCGTTTTGTCGTATGTCTATATTTTTTATTTGTGTGTATGTTTGTATATATATATATATATATATATATATATATATATATATATATATATATTATATATATATTTATATATTTATTTATTTTATTGATACAGGCAATCCACAACATAGGTGATGTTTGCCGACGTAAAATATTGCTATTTCAAATATATTACCAATAACAGTTCATAGTTATATTTTATATATATATATATATATATATATATATATATATATATATATATATATATATATATATATATATATATTCAGCCTAAAATTAACCTTAATAATTAAATGAGCTCTTCCTTGTTTAGAATATATTAATATAATATTTCGTCTGTATTTTTGAATCCCTTCATTAAACATCCATTCCTAAAAATAAGAGGTCAGTCATTTTAAAGATTTTCTCAATGCGTGAGTGCCTTTTTTTTCATTAAATTTTTATATTATGAATTTTATTTCTTTAGTTGAGATGGTATCTTCTGGACAACTTATTTTTTTGTTCTGGAGAAAACGTTCGATGTATCAAAATTGCGCCAGAACTGTTACCTTACTGTGTATAATAATTATTCTTAAGGAGGCTATGTTAGTTTTTTTTTTAAATATTCTATTCTATAAATGTGTAGGTATGAGAAACCTGTCGGCCAACAAGTAGTTACTCTCAAAAATAGACTAGCATTGTGGTATCCTAAGAAACTACATTGCGCGGCCAAGTGACTGTCGGTTTGCCGCGCCATCCGGAAAATATAAAAATAATAATAATAAAGGAAATAGAAAATTGTTATAGTCAACTTTTTAAGAAGCAAATCTAATGTTTTATAGTTTGTTTTAGCTTATTTTAAAAACAAGTAAAATTTAGATTAATGGTACAGTGAGGGTCCTACATTTGCTTAATAGGGATCTTTAACGAGTACCTGACATACCATAGGCTCGGGAATGCTATTTCACGTCCGATCAGAAGGACGACATAACCAAAGATTCTTTTATTTACCTTGAAAAATCATGGGGCTCTCTTCAGTTTTCACGCGCGACCCTAGGCATAGAAGGCTATTATGTTAATAAATACAACACAGGTGACTCGTTGTTTTCAAAATGATTTTAATATTACCAAATGTTGTTTAAGACGGTATTTCCTTTTATTTTTCTGTTTAGTTTTACGTCATATGTATTTTCCTGTACGAATATAAGAAATTGATTTATATTAATTACTCTTATCTTCTGTCAGTCAGCTTCATCTTTTAAATATAATTCTTTGTAAAATCTTTATAATATGGATTGTTGTGTCTCCTAAATATACTCCCCTTCTTGTGCAACCCTTTCTTCTTTAGCCACGGGTATATATAAATGTCAAGGGGACGCGCTCTTTCCGCTGTCGCTTATATGTATATATATACACACACAATATCACAGTACTTTTTAATGATAATATTTATCTAAGTAAGTGTGATATGTATATTCTTGCCCTCCAGCCTCATTCATGACACACCATATACATACTCTAATTTCCCTGCCTGGACGACCTTGCTGATATCACGCCGTTCTGTAAGTTTCCCAGGGGTCACAAAGAAAACAAAATGAGTCTAGACTATAGCGCCTGTTGCTGGAATGTAGGAGCGGTTGTTTCCAGGAATCTAACTGCACTGTTTCACGTCATGTTAGTTCGTCTTCGCTACCTTTGCTTTATATCTGGATTATTTTTATTTTTAAATCATCGGGAATAATAATGTCCATAATTGTACCTCTAGTGTAATATTATGAATATTAAATAGAAAAGTTGGATCGTATTTGCGTGTATGCAAGGTCATCTGATTAATTGAAGATTTATAAACTATGAAATAATAAGGTTTTGTGGGTTCCGTCCATGCCTCATATACTAACATATACAATAGATATGTAGTGTAATGGGCAAGCTATTATCTTATATATTCATTTATTTCTCTATTTTTTAATGGTGTTCACCGTGATAAGACTCTCCCTGTAGTATCGTCCGATTAGTCGTAGTAGCATTAAGTAACGTTAAATTAATAAATATATTATAAATAAGACTATTCTCTGGGTTCCGGATTCGAATCCCTGTTGTGGCAGAATATTATTTATTATTTAGTCCAAGTCGGAAGGCGAACCCTGGAGCAGACCCAGTCTCTATAAACTGGGTATCCAAAAATGGGGAGGAAATCTAGCGGCTGAGTGTGATCTCGGCTTGATTACCGTACTGCACGTCCGTTGATCTTAAACCGAATGAATTTCTTATTTACAAGACCCTTCATGGGTTGAAGTGTTTTTTTTCTGTTTATATGTTTTTTTTAAATACGACCACAGTGTTGGTTCTTCGGTGCTAGCTTTTTGTTTTCATATATTTATACTATTTAAAATCTGTATATAAAACAATGTTTTATATTTATTAAAATATGTTTTTACTAGTTACAATGTACAATAAAATCGACAATCACCATTTTATCCAATAACCTTTCACATTTATATAAGAAATAATTCTCTGACTGGATGAGTTTTAAAGATAATTAGTGTGACTCGTAACCTTAGTAAAAATACGTAAATTAATAAAATATTTACAATATATATTTTCGCTTCCCAGCAATACACATTCAAAAGATCCTGAATCTATCTTCATTTCTTATTGGAGGCATTATAGTATTTTTATAAATAGTTGTTTGTACCCAACAGATGGTTTTAGGATTTTTGAAAGGGAAAAAATCCTCCGTCATTCCGACCTTCATTCATGAGATATAAAGGTGGTCCTGAGCGTGTGCGATGTCAGGTACTCGTTAAAGATCCCTATCCTAATTAAACCACGATGAGCAAAGTTTATGACTCCCACTGTAGCATCGGCCGATTAACCATAGCAGCATAAAGTTACGTTAATTAAATAAACTTCCCATTTACTAGTGCAAACTAACTAATCAGAAGCGAGGAATATTTTTTTTTTTTTTTGTTATTTATATGCATTGCTCATTATTTATGAAACTGTACATTTACATTATAAAAATTTAGATTATTACAAAATTTCCTATCTTTTCTTTGCTTACATTTGTAAGTTTTTCCCGTATGGCGTAATAGACTCTATAGTCCTTTGGCAGAGTGATGTAGTTTCCTAGGACTTCCACCACACCGTTATTATTTTTTTGTTAGTGGCCACCAGTTAACTGACGGGTGTCACATACCTACAAATTTATAGAATAGAATATGAAAAAAAATCTTACGTTCTTAAATAATCTTATTGTTTACTACGGAAGGTTATTCGTTGAACACATTAATGATGATACAATCAGATTTTTTTTCTTTTTATTTTTTACTGTCATGAATGTCACTTCCTTATTATTTGCTACATTCATTACATTTGCTAATAATATTTTATTTGGCAATAATTTAAGTTAGGATTTCTCAAGAATAAAAGTTGCACAACCAACCACAGAAACGGGAAGGTTTGGGATGTAAGAGCTCAATGGGATATTAGACCGTGCGGCTAATTACTATGAGGGAAGGAAACACAGTTGACCTAGATAGGTCGGGTCCAGTTCCCACAGGATAACTGACTCTACGTAATTCTACCTTTTCTTGTAATCATTGTTCTCAGTGCGTATACTAATCTGCGTTTTGTTGGAACTAGGGTAATATAGGGTATACGGTTCGTATATTAGAAGTCCTCGCACGGTATTTTGTCGAATGGTTGTTTAGTAGGTTAAAAACCGCATTTTTGTGAAGGCTTAATATATTTTAATTGCACTTCAAAAGGTCTTTTTTACCCCTACCTCACCTTTGTAGGCTATACGGCTATACTTAAAAGCTCCCCGGCAACGAGACACGAACTCGTAGTTAATTTATGGCCATCTGGATGCTAGACATGCGCGCTAATCCAGTTGGCCACCTGGCCTATTCAAAAGTTGAAGTTATTAATGTCCTATTAGTTTTTTTCTACATAAATATTTTGCTATTAAGCCTTAGAATTAATTTTGGTTGTTTATGTATTTGACGTCACTTTATGCTACTGTGGCTTATCGGACTATGTTACACTGGGAATTTGCCTATCCAGGTTTAATTATGATTGCGGTTTTTACCTGACATCGCAGAGGGATACCTTCGAAGGAGGGTACAACCAAGGATTCCAGAAAGGATTTCCTTTCAAAAATCTTAGAGCCACCCGTCAGATTCGTACCCGCGAACATGTACATTGAAGACTTTTATTCTAGCCACTACACCACAGCACTACGAGATTCCTATTAAACAAAAAATGTGACAAAATAAAAAAATACATAAATTAAATATATATATTTTTATGTGAAATCCATTTTTAATATAAAAGTTCATTAGAACTTATTTGACATCGCTCAGATTCGGGATTGATATTTTAAGTCACCCGGAAAACATCATTAAAGGGAATTTTACTCTTTAATTATTTTATTTTAAATTAAATAAGCCAATGCCAGACGTTTTCGATTACTTTAACACCAACTAGACAAACGCTCAAACCTTACAAATAACTACAAAAGATTCATCTACATGACTTATGGACTTACGGAGTTGAGGTTTGGGGCTCTACTAAATCCTAAAATGCTTCCCGTCTCAAATCCTTCGAAAAATCATTAATGCTTATTATTTGGCACGAATAAACTCATCTCTAAAGATCTTAATCTTCGATATGTTGCTGACATGGCCCCAACCAGGTTCTACTTCTTTCATGACGAACTCCATTCCCACTCTAATCCACTAGTTTTAAAGCTTCCTACCTCTACAATGTCTGATATTCCACCGGGCATAGAAGATGGCCCCAGGACCTTCTGGGTCAGCATTGTTTTTGGAATTCTGCCAATGGGTAGTATCTCTACATGTGAATCATGACAGTTTAATATTTATTATTGTATCACATTTACTACATGTATTTCATTATACAGGTGCATGATCAATTAATATATTTAAAAAAATAAGCAAATAAAATCTGCTTCTTGGTATTTTTGTGATTTCTTTTTTGCGTTTCGCTTACACGAACGTTGCATTTGTTGTAATTAATGGTTTAAGTATTTATCCAATCTAAGTTTACTAAAACCACGCTGGTCATATTAAAAAGAAATGCTATTTAGTAATTGCCTAATGTTGCTGAATAATAAATGAATGTAAAATTAAAGAAGAGATAAATATAATTTCCCCTGAGGATTCCCCTATAAGGCCTGGATGAACGTGCCTTGGAGGCGTAAACCACTGATTAGTAAAACAGCGGCGTGTGGGCCAGTGTGTCGCAACGCTACGTGGTTACTGTACCAGGCTGACTGGTCCCTGCACTACTGCTAACAGCTCTAACAGTATCTGATATTGCTGGTTAGTACCCCTGGTACCGTAAGGTACATGTGAGGTACTTTCTCTGGCGTCTATTCATGATGGCTTCGACATCTGTGTAATATTTATCTGGAGTTTAGATTGGCTATAATAGAACTATGAATAGAGAGGAAGATCTTGAGGAGAATATATGGGTCAATAAAGTTGGCGAAGGGATGTAGGCTGAGTTCTACCAGAGAACCTAACAAAGAACTGGATGACCTGCAAACGGACATTAGGTTAGGCTGATTTTCTACGAACATATGGTTAGGATGAGACAGAGGAGATCATTTGAAAAATGTGGCGAAGGTTACATTCAGCAGATAAGGAAAGAAACAGTGAAATTGGGAATTCTAAATCAGGATTGTCTCAATAGAGATGAACATAGAAAAAATGAAGGAAGTTAAAAGTCCTTGTTGGTGCCAAAGATGTGAGAAAGGGGAGAGTATGGAGCGAGGAAGAAAGATGAGTGCAGTCTGAAAGAATATAGAAGTAGTAAGGTGAGAGGAAGAGAGAGGAATATATAGGCAAAGTTGGGAGGTAATGATATTTGCGTGGTCTATAAGGCCCTTTCGCCTAGGAAAAAAAAAAAGATGTAAAAATTGAAATATCTAACAACATTATATGGCCAGAACAACCGTCTGTTGATTTGGTACAAGAAATATAATATAATTAATAATATGCCTCCGCCGGTCTCTAATCCGGGACGAGGATATACGCTGTTCAATGCCACCTAATAAAAAAATCAGCACAGAAGACTGGAACGATAAGGAACTACAGGTATTGGGTTGTAAAATAAGTTCGTTACTGGCGATTTCAATAAAAACTTCAGTTTCCTGTTAATATTTTTAATCAATTATATATAACCCTTTTTGATCTATTACATGTTGCCATCTTCAGGTGAATTTTTAATTTAGTCATCCTCAACATTTAAAGGGCGACCCGAGCGCTTTTCCTCTTTTAACTCAAAATTTCCGGTTCTGAATCGAGCAAACTACTGACGGACGGTGATTTCTCCTTAAGCATCATCGCCATGAACACTGCAATTTTTTCTATCTGTGCAGCGGATGTTCTTTTTCGGAAATAAAAAAATTAACAAATGACGAAAATAATTTTGTTCTCTTCTTTTTTGAAGCATGCAAAATACTATTTAAAGGCAAGGAATCTCGGTTAAAACTGATGCTTAAAGTCCCCTTAACAAATTCTCTTTTTAAATATGTAAGCATTATTGACTGAGTAAACATGATGTTATTAACACAGACAGGATTAAATTGAAATATTGGAAAACGCTGCAAATTTATTTTACGACCCAATAGTTACCGTTTACTTACAACATTACTTGAAAAACGTTAAGAACTTCCAGTCTATTTCAAAAAGTTTATTTATGTCACAATGGTCAGACCTATATGGGTATGCAGTATTGAGCTTTGTTTCTCTACTAAACCTGCTGATGTCTTCCGCATTCAATCCTTTCAATCAAAATCCAGTTTTTGGACACAAATAAAATCATTCTCTTTGTGATCTTGGCATTCCATTTGTTGCTGACCTAACCCGAAATATATATTACCTCTTTTCTGTTACCTATCTTCCTTACATCTTCTTGATAACCCTCAGATACGGTTTAAAAAGAAGAGGAGACCTATTCACTTGAAATAGCTATGGAAATGGTATCAATGAAAGGGCTCATTCAGTCTCTATAAAGTGGATACTCTTTTTCGAAAGAAATATCTACCGGTTCAGGCTGGATGCTCTTGGCCGAGTCACCTCCTTACATAACCGTCGGTCTAGTAACCCAACAGTCCTTATACTGAATACATTACCGTTAACTTCCATGCGTTCACAAGTCTTACATAATAATAATAATTAAAAAATATAAAAACATAAAATAATAAAAATATTTTGTTATTTATTGAAAATTCGGTTCAATTAAAAAGAATGAGTTCTCGAAACTGTTACTGGGACTAAAGTAGGTCTGAAAATTACATCACAACTAGTTCCCGTTGGTCGATCGTGGGCTATCGATATTTTATTCGATATATCGTAACCTTGTTTACAATCCCTTCCTTAGCCTACTTTTCACTCTCTGAAGTGCCTATTGTGCTCATTAAATGTAATATTATTCAAAGCATTATATTTAAAGAAAAAAAAGAACAGAATCAATGCATTACTTAATAGTGGTCCTACTGGTTGTAAACCAAGGTTTTTTTAGAAAGATGATTTGGCCTGGATCATGCTTAAGCTTCTGGTTTTCTTCCAGTATTTAGCTACCCACTTTTAGAGAGTTGGTGGATCCACGAGTGTCTCCCTACCCCATGGCTGAATTATAAGAATGATTATTATCACTTTATTTATTTTTAACTAAAACCATGTTTTGTTTTTTTTTCATGTAATTTATCTTGTAGCTTTTCTTGTGTATTATAAGATACACTTGTAAATCTCATTATCAAATTTAAAAAATATATATATGAAGAGAATACTGGTCATGGTGAATGGAAATGTAATATGCATTGCTAATTATTAATGAGAGGTTAGAACGGATCGTGTATATTGGTTGAAGAAAGCAGTTTATTAAATATTGTTCCGGAATTTATCGCATATCGTCGACTATGTAAAGTTGGGTTGGGCAAACGGAATTTCAAAACCAGGAATTAAATCAAAACTTCTAAAACCCAATTATACTTTTAAATTTTCGAGTATGAATAAATTGGTATCTTATTAAAACACAAAACGTATTAACTCTCCTGAATAAAGATGTCCTTTATATTTAAATATCTCGTTAATCGTCCTGCCACCTCGCTTTGCCCAGCAAGTTCTCAAGGACGCCAAAATATTTCTGGTGGCCTTGGCGCGACAGATCCTTATCGATTAGTTCATTCGATACTAAGAGGGCTTGTTTAAACTAGATGCGATTTGCTTGGAGGGTAGAGGGTAATGGGTAAATGTAAAGCTATGGATAAGCTTGTTATTATTTCATAACACCTCATGAGTTTTGCGAACATTTAACGGAAATTATTATGTACTGAAAATTCTAAATCCTAGACATTTGGAATTTCAAATATAGCATATTTAGGTTTATATATGATTAGGATTTTTAGCGTTTACCTGACATCACACAGGCTCCGCCATTTTACGTTCCCTCCGAAAGACAGCATAACAAAGTATTTTTTATCGCTTTGGCCATCTGCCGGATTATAATACTCGACTGGAGGCATAGAAGACCTCTATGCTAGCCTTGCAAAATGGTGGTTCCAAGCCTGTTCTTTAATATCCCATGTGAGATTTAATATTCCTATCCGAATTAAATATGCAAAATATAGTACTACCACTGTCTGTGGCGTTCACCGATTAGCCAATTCAGCATAAAGGGACATAAAATTAATAAAGAAACAATCGAAACTCTCCTTTACATTATGTTTAACATTAAATTTTTATTTATTAAGTATATATTGTTGTGAAACAAGCATGTTTTTAGTTGAGATTTTTCCTGCTGTTATAAAAAGGAAATTTCCCGTAAACACACAAAATTATATCAATTTCACATGCTTTCAATGATATGTATCCAACTATCTATAATAATGTATTTACAATTATGTAAATTTGCAGTGTTTGAACAAAAATATTCTTCTTCAAAAGATTTGGATCGTCCTTAATTATGTATATAATTTTAATACAGTTAACAATATAATACTAAAGTTGTTGTGTAAATGAGTCATATTATCGACCTCAGTGGTTAGTGTTATATTACGATCGAAGAGGCAGTGTCACTGTGCCGACGGAGTCGGATCTCTAATCAAGATGGCTTCCTTTTAATTAACTATTGAATGAGTCCGTATTGAATGAACGAAATGGTTGCTCGCTGAATGCATCTCGCCGGGCCCATGAATGCTTACTTAATTATCTTTTCTAATTGTATCTCTCAATCGGATTGAATTAATTTAATGATTGTGGGTGTAAAAAAAAATTATTAACATCCATCAGTCGTAAGATGATTATTATTTTAATTAATTTTCTTCAATCTCATTAGAATTGTGAGTCGCTTAATTTATTGAAACGTCTTATCATCTTCACTGTCTGTAAGAAATTTGAATGATGGGAATAAAAATATTTTAAAAAAACTACTTTAGCTTGTAGTATTAACTTCCTCGTGATGAATATTTTAATACATATATCTGTATTTTTTATTATTCCAAGGTCTAGGTTTTTATTTAAGAAGCGTGGCTTAGGTTCTGCTTCCTAGGTTCGAACAGTTCAACATAATTTTTGAACGGTCAACAACTCTATCATTAATAGTTTTTTTTATAAAATATTTTTGCAAATTAATTAATAATTTAGCTTTTTTTTTTTTTTTTTTTTTTTTTTTTTTTTTTTTTTTGGAAGAACCCAAAAAGCTTAATCAGTTAGGTCAATATCCTCTTTTGTGTTGAATATTGCAATTTTTTTTATATAGGATAATTAAAAGATAACAGATGCCCCAAAAAAAAATTGCAATCTGATATTTTTTTTATTACTGATAAAATAATATTCCTGCTATCTGTAACAATATTCTATTCGTGTCAAAAAATGCATTAGCCTATCTATTTGATATTAATAGACGTCAGGTCAGAAAACATTAGTATTTCTTTTTTACAGTTATTAAAAAAAAAAAAAAAAATGAGAAAAAATGATTTTTCTTGAATTTATAAATTGGTGACTGGTAATTTGTAGGGCCCTCTCTTCCGTCTTTATTTATTTTTATTTATAGTTTTTGAATATTAATCTCTTTTAAATAAAAACTTCAATTGATATGGTATGTTATCAAACTATATATAAATATAAAATAAACCTCTAAACTTCTTGTTGATTCTGGTGTGTTTAATATATCTCAAAAAAAAAATCTGATGTAGGTAGCGTCTTTCGTTGAATGCCTATTGATCCTTTTAAATACTTACTTGATACTACAACAAATAAAATTAAAATAAAGTAAAAAAAAAAAAAAACCTGTACCTCTACAACCTGCAGGCCAATAGCCGTGCAATGAGGTGTTAGGTCTTGATCACGCTCAGCCGCCAGGTTTTCTCCCAATTTTGGATACCCACTTTAAAGAAGCTAGATTGGCCCCAGGAGGGTCTTTATACCCTAGGGTCGCCCCCCCCCTCTCCCATTCCCCGGCTGAAATAACAGAATAAATAATATTATACCACACAGCCGAGGTTCGAATCCAGGACCCCGAGAACATTAGCCTAGTGCTCTATCCACTAGACCACGCCGCTCCCTTATATCTATCAGAACTTATTTGAATTTATTTTATACACAATGTTTACCTGTACTTTTAACATTTCGTGAAGGAACCTCATTTTATCTATTATTTGTCTATTTCTAGAACAACGGTCGTGCAAGGAGGTGATTAGGCCGAGATCACTCTCAGACGCCATATTTGTATTCCCAATATCCCAGTATACGTTTTATTGAGTCCGGTTTCCTCCAGAAAGGTTTCCTGCCCCTGGTTCGCTCCATGTTTGAACTAACACAAGAAGAAATTATTCTGCCATAGTCGGGTTTCGAACATAGACCATCCTCCTTCTTCAATATAGGTTATGATTAATCGGTAGTATAATAGTCTTGTGATGCTCTGGCACTGTTTTATAGTATTATTTTTGTGTTATACTTGTGTTAATATCGCTTATTTTTCAATTCTTTGAATACAAAATCTTGAGTACTCACTTGTGTTTGTTAAACTTTAATTTGTGAAGTTTTGTAAGGAAATAGTTTATTTTTCTTATTAATTTCATCTGCCCGATTTACCATTTTATGCAAAATTAATAATTTAAGGAAAAATAATAATGGATGTATAAATTATTAGATAATAAACATTCTAAAATATTGTGAAAGAATATTAAGTACCATTCTTTCAGACGACTATACTCTCAGGTTTAGTATTTAGGAGTGAAAGCAAAAAAAAATCTTGAACGAATGATCTCTGAAGTTCAGAGTGGTACTTTCATCTTGGACGGTGTTCTGTTAGAGCACCCTTTTTGGCACTTATGTTGAGTGCTTAAACCTTCAAAAAGAGTACTTTACGAACGGAAAACAGAGAGCATGTGTGGCTAGAAAAGTGGTTTTACGAAAGTCACAGAAGCGCACTCACCGTTTCGAATGGAAGTTGAAAAAAAAAACAAAAAATAAACAGTGAAAGGGTTCGCTGAATGTTACATGATCATTGGAGTTTAAATGTTAATATACTCCCGTTAATATATCCCCTCTAAAGGTACATCTCCGAGGATAATAAAGAATTTATTTATTTTTGTTACTTTAATGCTTACTAGGCAAACGCTGAAACCTTCCACCTATTTACAAAAGACTCATCTATATCAACATCATAAAGCCTATCTGCACTTCAGGAATTGAGCTTTGCAGTTTCTACTCAACCATGGATTCTTCTTACAATCCACAATCCTTTGTTAATTCCTAAATGTTCCTTTCTTTGTCAGGAATATGCTCATCTATAAGGGTCTTAATGTTCCTTATGTTGCTGATTTGGCAACATGAAACCGGGTACCAATCCTTTCACGAGTAACGTCATTTCCACTCTAACTATCTTGTTTCTATTCCTGATAATCCTCCGAGGTGTCTGAAAAGAACATGCTTCCTATAACTTTTGATTTGGAATATATTTAGGAATTATATGGTAATAGTGCTTTAAATTTTAATTAATATATTTTTTTAAATATGTTCTTATCCTTTTCAGGTCTCTTAATTTTTTTTCTAGAACATTATTATTGAAATAATGTTTTCTTAAATTTTTAATATGATTATTAACTTAAGGCTTAGGTGTCACATAAACCTAAAAGATTACAATGTCTTACTCTGAGAATGTTTTTTTTCCTCCTGTGTTGCTACCGGTTTTCGGTCTTTAAACCGCTATTGGGTCAACTCACATAAAACCGTCCGAGGGCTCTTTTTTCTTGCCAAATTAAGATCTGGTTTTTGAAATATCTCTAATTTAATCAAATATTGTCTTTGTTTTTTTTTTTATCGTTAGAACGTCCGTCTTATAAGTCAGATTCTCTTCTGTAAAAAGTGGAAACCTTGGGTTTTGTGTTTTAAAATAAAATACGTTAAGTGTGATGACGCTTACCTATAACCATCGTTGTGAATCTGTTTCGTTTTTACTAGAAGCGTTGTTGTTGTTGTTGTTGTTGATAGTTATAGAAGGCCTAGCGAACCGTAAGATACAGCGTTACATTTTTAGAACATCTGTATCTTCTTTAAGGCCGCCTAAAATATGAAAATGCGTGAAGTTTTTATGTGATTTCGGCGTTAGTTAAACACTCTCACAAACTTTCAACGTTTTATAATAAATATACACTAACCTTATTTTCCTTAAAACTTTATCATTCATTTGTTTTTAACTTTTATTATAACTAATGATTAATTTATTAAAATGCAGTTTCTATATTAAAAAGACTATGTTCGTTTTAAATTTCTATATAAAATTAGTTTGTTTGAATATAAAGTAATATATTTAATACTTGTTCATCAAAAAGTAATATTTGATGTTATTTTCCGACTTAATGGGAAAAAAAAAAAAAAAGATGTCTTCCCTCTCTCACGCTACTCTCCGTATAGTATATGTGTATATAGAATAATGAAGCATGAGATAATGGAGTTAGTGGTCAGTGTTGATATAGTCTACCAAGTGCAATATTCTATTAATGCCTTCACCTGAGCTGTAGCTGATGAAGCTGAAGGTGACCAGTAGGTTACCGTAGTAACTAGCGACCATTAGGATAACAAGACTTGGATTGGCTAATTGCTAACTAGATTAGTACAACTGCTTTCAAACTCGATTTGGAAGTAGATCATGTCCCTTGATGTAACAGCTGTTTGGAAGCTTTAACATGTTTCTGGCTAAGCCTACTAAATCGTATTCACCCTAATCAATTGATTTAATCATTTACGCTATCGATTATTAGAATCAAATTTAGTTGTAACAGCACGTGCAACTACTGATGGGGGCCCCGAATTGATATAATATTTAAATTAAATATATAAAAAAAAAAACATGCTCTTTTTTTTCTTTTGTTTTCTTATTCTTTGTCAATCGAACATCTGATCCTTTATAGCTGGTAAACAATTGAGCGTTGTTGTGAATAGAATATTTTAAAAATAATGAAGTCTTTTGGCGGCTACAGTTGAAGAACTGTTCGGACACCGATGACCAGTGTTGTCATGTGATATTGAAAACGAATAACGTTTATTGCTTGACCAGCTTCATTTTCGAGAACGTATAGTCCAATGATGCCTCTAGCTGAAAATATCTGTATGTACTAAACCTAATATCCTTCGTGGATTATAGGGGCACATATTTTTAAATTTGTTTTTTTATTGTATACAATTATCATGAATTTGAGTCGTATATATATTTTCTCGACTTGTGGACAATTTTCATTCCTTATTTAAAATATTTAAAAAGTCTACAGACAATATTGAAAACCCTGCGGTTATATTTCACTCAATTAATGTGTGTGTATAGATGGTGTCATATATATATATATAGAAACAGTACGAATATCTGTATGCACTAAACCCAAAATCCTTTTTTTGGGTTTTAGTGGAACAGATTTTTTTTATAAACTCATAAATTGTTTCGATTTTTTTTAACATGTTTTTTATAGTTTTCTGACATGTAAGTTGTACATATACTAATATTATGCCTATATTTATTTAACATTGCTTATTTTTCCTAAGAAATAATACGATAAGAACACATTATTTCTTTTGTTCCTCGTATACAGAATAGATTTCTAGTATATAGAAACCAGTGACCTATTTTTCTATACAAATTTCACAGCTCTTGAGTTTTTTCCTCTCTAGTTGTTCTGAAAATGTTTCTTTGTCCTCACCTTGTGTTATTATAAAAGTTTAACCTTAGAAAAGTATCTAAAGGCATAATTAGGGCAATTTAAAACTTTTTTTATGAAAAAAGAAATTGAATTAAGCGTTGTCAGGTTTCGGGCTGCTACCGGACCCCCCGGATGATACTCTAACGGACAGCCTACATCGGGGAACAATTGAATTAGCAGGAGCTGTTGTGGATAACTGGCATCCGTCGCTTGACTGTGGATAATCCTATTTTTTCTTTACAAGGCTTGTTTATGAAAATGCTTATTAAATGCATAATCTCTGTTATTTCATTACGTATATTATTAGATTATGGAAAAGGAATTTATGTTATAACTACCGGAATGGATTAATAATGTTAAACCTTTTAAAATAAAATTAAATAAATGCAGAAAAATTATATATTTAAATTATCTTCTGATTGAGCTAGGATAAGTATCTGCCCGAAACCTATCCTGCCAGTGTGATCCCCATGGCACCTCTAATTATGAATGTTTGGAATAATTACAAATAACCCTCCGTATGGAGCGATTTAAAATTCCTCGGTCTGGTTAAATTATAATTTTTTTTTATCAGTAAAAAATAAATATTACACTCCAGAACAGACACTTTGGTTTTATGAGATGGTTTAAGTACGTATTTATCGTTTTAAATTATTGAACTTTGAATTTATTTAGAAATATTGCAATTTTTCCCAATATGATTAAGAAAAAGAAGATTAATTCACAAAAAAAACAAAACAGAAAATTAAATAATATATATAATAACAAAAAAAAAATATAAAATACAAAATATAAATACTAAGTCTTTGATCACCTCTGCCAACTTCCATAAAATCGATTGAAAAGGAGTACAATAAATTATGTTACCTCACTTAAGGATTCCACACCTTGGCTAAATGAAATTCGAAGGACCTAAATAGTGTAAACATAAGACCAGCCGACTTTTTTGAAATATACTGCTTCAGACAGACGACGTTAAATCAAAGAAAACAATACAGACCAAAGTGGTAGGCTGTTATGCTATCCACCACACTACAGGTGACCCCCTGTTGTTGAGATAGCTCTTTGTCATTTACAAAATAATAAATTTTCTTTAACATAATAACCTAACTCTGGCAACTTCTTAATTTCAATATAGTAGTCACATATGTGGACCGGAACGTTAGTTCAATAGTTTTAACACTATTTTGTTATCGTTTTCACCGCCGACCGAATCATGTCATCGTTCATAAAAATAAATAAATTAAATAATATAATGTTTTCTCTCTTTGTTTATTCTTTTAGTTTTATCAACTTTTATATTATCACTCGTTTAGTATTTATTGTTCTTTTAGTATACGCTGAGAATTCTAGACATGTAGACGACAGTTATTGGATAGTAAGGCTAACAAGACACAATTGTCACTTCTTGTCGTGTATCACTTTACATACAATGGGACCAGTTTACCAGTCACCATATAAGTGTAACGGAGAGCAACTGTGAATTTATTTGTCTCACGTCTGTGTGTGTGTGTGTGAGTGTGTGTGCGTGAGTGAGTGAGTGTGTGTGTATGTGTGAGTGTACTAAGAAATAACGTATATAATAAGAAAATCATTACTGGGAACATAGACTAACTTTTGGAACATACACGAATTTTGTTATATATGTTATATGTCTCTTTTTGTTGTCTCTTATTGTTTTAGAGATTAGAGGAACGGAATCGGCCGATGGCGATTTATATCTCCAGAGACATCACGTTCTATGGATTTTAAAATAAATGATTTTGCGTTCCAAACATCATTAAAATAAAAAAAATGATGTTATAATTATTAAAAAAATTTAGCATTTTTTAGGACGTAAGCATTTTATTTGATTCATTTTTTTTTTTTTTTTTTTTTTTTTTTTTTTCTTACCCTCTGGTTTTATATTCGAACAAAATACAAATACAAATATAATATGTATAGCTGTCAGATTTGTCCTTCTGTTACCCGGAGGTATTCTAAAGAGGATTGCTATATGCGCTGTATGCACTAGTAATCTTTCAAGGGCTTCTTCTAAGCCTTTATTTATCCATTGCAAAATGGGAGGGACCATTCTTCAGGGTTTTGGCAATAAATTGAGTTCAGACATAGTCCGAACTCCTTCCCTCGGCGACAACGTCAACGAGAGGTAGTGATCCTTGCCACCTCCCAGGCTTGGGTGGTGGGGTGATATCAGAAAATAATGGATTAGCACAGGCCTTCAGCCCATCAAAAAATTTAATGTGCCTCCGGCTGATATATTCAGGCACTGTTGGCAATACTAATTCCTGATGAAGGATATGGTTTCTGGCCCTCTGTAAGTTGGTACCTCTGACAATCCGCCGAAGGATGGAGTTCTGGAACGTCTGTAATTGTTTGAGAGTGGACTTAAACAGATGCCGCATCAAGGGCGCACCATAGAGCATAGTCGGACGTATTATAGCCTTGTAGATCTGTAGTTTCAGCCTCAGTGAGAGCTGAGGTGACGTGAGTAGATGATTAAGTCTATAGCTCTTTCTCCTGGCCAGTTTGAGTCGTTCCCGTACGTGACTAGATAAGGTGAGGTGCCTATCTAGAGTGACGCCCAGGTAGAGGATTGAATTAGAGACTGGCAGTGTTTCTCCGTTCACTTTAAAATCAGTGGGCAAAGCGCTCTTCCCCTTCTGGAACGACATGACAATAGCATCTGTCTTCTTCGGGTTCACCCTAATGCCAATCTCCTTCAGCTCATCTACAATAGTGGTCGATGCTCCTTGTGCCAGGGTGAGAGCCCTTTTCGGTCTCATACTAGAAGCATAGATGCCAATGTCATCGGCGTAGGCTGCTACCAGTGCCATTGGGTGCTTCATTGAGATCACTTTTGCTGTAAAGATCACAAACAATAGTGGTCCCAATACAGAACCTTGAGGAACCCCACAAATGGTGTCCTTTGAAGTTGACAATTTATCGCCTACCCTTACGACGAAGGATCTCCCGCTTAAGTAGCTTCTGATCAATCGGCATAATGAAGCTGGAAAACGATAGTCTTCCAACTGGCGAAGCAGTAACTCGTGGGATACACAATCAAACGCCTGTGTGCAGTCCAGCGAGATGAACGCCGTATCTTCATTGTTCTTCGTCATACGCTCTATGGTGTGCCTTTGAAGTTTGAAATGAAATGAAATGAAATGAAATGAAATGAAATGAAATGAAATGAAAAGAAATTTTATTCTGGGACATCTAGTCCCCTAAGAATAATATAAATGTACAATAAAATATTTAAATTCTGGCTATATAAATTTTAACAACAAGGTATCAAATTACATAGCATATGGTATATACATGCATGCACACACACAGACATACACACATATATACACACACAACATTCATTTATATACCTACATATTTATACATACATTCACAAACACAAACACATATATATATACATATACAAGGTCATATTACTTAAAAGAAATACAGATATTAAAACAAAATATAGTGAAAATTAAGATAAAAATAAAGAGGCCAAACGATTAAGTTTATAAAGGCACGGAAGATTGATGTTCGAGGAGATGGATAAATAGGTGATGTTTGAAGGAGGCTAAGGATTGGCATGTACGAATCGACATGGGTAAGGAATTCCAAAATGAAGATGCACGCATGACAAAGGATCTCTTAAAGGAAGCAGTTCTGTGGGATGGAATGAGCAAGTTCGAGGGCTGGGATCTTGTGTTGATAGAGTGGACAGAGGATAGGGGGGTGAACATATTGTAGATATAAATGGGTTTTTTTGGTTCTAAAGGATTGGTAAAGGTAAGTTCCTAAGAAGTATTGCCGTCGGAATTTTGGGTAAAGCCACTTCAACTCTGCATACCAGGTGGAGACATGAGAGCGCCTGGGAATTCCGAAGATGAATCTAATGAAACAGTTCATCAGTCTCTTCAGCCTCATCTCAAGCGTCTCAGACAGTCCTCCAAACACTAGGCAGCCATAATCGAAGTGGGGGAAGATAAGAGAGGATACTAGGAGTTGGCGGGTTTTGAGGGGTATAAGTTTGCGTAATCGGAGGAACTGTTTAAGGATGGCTATGGATTTTCTAGAAATTTGGGAAATGTGATTATTCCAGGAAAGGTTTTGGTCGAGGAATACACCTAGGTTTCTAACGGACGTGTGGAAGATAATGGGTCTATGGTTGAGGTAGAGTAAAGGGTGACAGGTGAGGGAGTTGAGGAGATGTTTGGAACCAATGAGGATGGCTTTGGTTTTATCAATATTAAGCTTTAAACCATTATTGATGGCCCATAGATTGATGCTGTCGATGTCTTCTTGTAATTTTTGGACCATCTCAGGCATTTCGGTGGGATGGAAGGAAAGGTAGATTTGGAGATCATCGGCATATAGGTGGTATTTAGAGTGATGTATGGAATTGGGTAGGTCATTAACATAGATCGAGAAAAGGATAGGTGAAAGTGATGATCCCTGAGGAACTCCATGTGTTAACTGGATCGGTGAGGAAGGAGGTTTATTTGGGATTATCACAGTTTGAGTTCGGGCAGATAGAAAGGAGAGGAACCAGTTTAAGACACTATCAGATACTGAGAGGTTTCGGAGTTTGGAAAGAAGGATTTCATGATTTACCATATCAAAGGCTTTGGAGAAGTCAAAGAGAACTAGGATTGATATTTTCTTTTTGTCTATGGAGGATTGAAGGTCTTGGGTAATTTTTAGGAGAGCTGATTGTGTGGAATATTGGGATCTAAAGCCAGACTGGAAGGGAACAAGTAGAGATTTTTGTTCAAGGAAGTTATAGAATTGGGAGTGGACTATTCTTTCAAGCGGTTTTGAGAGGTTGGATAGGATCGATATAGGTCTGAAGTCCGATGCTGAGGAAGGGTTAGGAACTTTATTCAAAGGACGAACTATAACCTTTTTCCAGGCTATTGGAAACACGGAGCGTTGGAGAGAGAAGTTATAGATATGTAGGAGAGCGGGAAAGATGGCTGGGAGGCACAGTTTTATAATTTTCACTGGGATTTGATCAGGGCCGTAATCATTGGTTTTGGATTTAAGGATAGAGTATAGGAGGTCGTCGGGTGAGATGTTCTGGAAATAGAAGTTTTCTGAATCAAAGGTGCGTTGAGGAAAGCAGATTTGGGTCGGGTAAGGCATAAGAAGAGGATCAGCAAAATGCTTATTCAGTTCGTCGGGAGTTACGGGATGGATGGAATTGGATTTTGAATTTATCACGGATAATTTTTTAAGGATTTTCCATTTGGATTTGGAATCAGGAGCTTGTGAAAGGGAATCATGGAAAAACTTAGCTTTAGCACGGCGTATGGAAGATTGGGTGAGGTTTCTGAGGGATTTGAAGGTGGAGTAATCATTACTAATTTTTGTGCGTTTAAACTTTCTTCTGGCAGCATCTCTTTGCCTCATCAAATCTCTTATCTCTTGATTAATCCACGGTGCTGGGAGGCGCTTGATGGTGGAAGTCTTGAGCGGAGCATGATTGTCAAGGAAAGTAAATAGATTTGAGGATAGGCATTCCACCATTTCATCAATGGATGTTAAGGAATAAATAGGTTCCAAGGATTGGGATAAAGGATCAAGGTATGGATTTATCTTTTCTGCTGTTAAGGAGTCTAGATCGCGCCAAGTGGCTTTCTTAGGGATTATTTGTGGAGTTGGAATATTATAGGAGATATTGATGAGATCGTGATGCGAAAGAAAAGGCAAAGGAAGCTGAGATGAGGATGCTAATTTATGAGAGGAATCAATGATAAAGAGATCAAGCCATGTGCTGGAAAATTGCGTGTGATGAGTGGGTTGAAAAGGAACAATAAAAAGGTTTAGGGAATGAAAGAGGTTTGTCAGATATGATTTATCTGGTGAATCGGAGATAAGATTGGTATTGAGATCACCGGTTATTATAACATGGTTGTACATTGGTATATAGGTAAATAGGGAGGATTCGAATGTGGAATCATATCGGATTTGAGGAGGACGATATATGACGATGAATAGGAGAGTAAAGGTATCTTGAAAAATTTCTAGGAATAGATATTCGATATGAGGAGTGTTAGGAGAGGGAGATTTTAGGAGGGTTTTGACTCTCAAACTATCATGAACGAAAGCACAGACCCCTCCTCCAGTTCTGCCCTCTCGATCATGACGAATGAGGGTATAATTAGGAATGGATACAGAGGACGTAGGGATAAAAGGTTTTAACCAAGTTTCAGAAACAGCAATAATATGGTAGAAATTGTGAAGGAAATAGTCGAGAAATTCGTCATAGTGCGCCTGAAGGGATTGGGAGTTAACATGGCAGGATAATAGTATATTAGACATTTATGGAAAGAAAAGGGTTTGTATTATTTAAGGTTTGGGAAGAAAAGGAACAATAGTAACAATAATAATATAAAATAGGTAATAATATGCTTATTTCTGGATATTCAGAAATTATGAATACAATAATAAAAATAAATTCAGAAAAAAATAAAATATTCACTATCGGAGTAGCTATAAAATAAAATTGTCTTGAAAAATGAAAGAAAAAAAAGGCCTCTAAAAAAAAAGAATTTATCTTAATATGAAAAAGAAAAGAAAAGTTTTTTTTAATAAGAAAAAAGAAAAAAAACATTATTTTAAAAAATAGGAAGAAAAAAAAAATTACAGTATTAATGGGAACGGTGAGTTTATTTCATTGAAATATGTCCAAGTCCTCGGCTTTGTTGATGATGATTGCTGGCTGTCCGTCATCTCGTCTACAACGCACACGTCCTCCGGCAAACCACACGTATTTTATCCTGGCAGCGGCCTTCTTCTGCCTCGCCAACCAGTATAGGTGCCGATTCGAAGCAGACATCTCCTCCGCGATGTAGATCCGGTCGTCGTTGTCCCAGCCAAGATGCCTAGTGGTGAAGTCCCTTTTAACTTTTCGAAGGCGAATCACCTCGTCCCGGACTGTCTGGCGAACGAAGCGCGCGACTATCGCCGGTGGTCGGGGATCCTCTCCTCTCGTCCTTTTTCTCTCCACCTTATCCAGGTCCTCGGCCGAGATTCGTACGCCCAGAGCGGCTCCGATAGAGCAAACGACTCCCTCGGGAGACTCTCCAGATTTTACTGGGATCCCTCTGATTTCTATAGAGTGGGAGAGTTGGGATTGCTCAGCATGGTTAAGTCTGACCTCCATGATTTTTAATTGATTTTTTAGGCAATTATTTTCGTTTAATATTTTTCAATTAGTTCATCTTGTTTTATGGTTCTTTCCTCCATCTTTTTTAGTCTATCGTGGTTTTCAAAGCTCATATCAGCTTGTTTACTCATATTTTCTTTTATCTCCTTCATATCATCATTTAATCTACTCACCTCCCCTAATATGGCTAAAATATTTTCCTCCATATTTTTACTTGCTGTAACAGTGTGTGTTTTTGTTACTTGGGACTTTCCCGATAGCTCGCAGTTACCACATAACCATTTCTTTTTCGCTTGCGCGAGATCTGGTTCTTGAATATTTGTGCATTTAATGTGGTAAATAATTTTGCACATAAAGCACGAGAGCGTCGTCTTGTCCTCTCGGGAGATATTTATTTTACAGGTGGGACACACTGCCATAACGAGTGGGGTGGTAACACTGCCAATGAGTAGTAGTGGGAGAAGGTGTGGTGGGGATGAGTGCGACAGTATTACTATAATACTCTCGCCGCGTAAACAACTGCCGAGTTTATACTCCTTGACTATTATCTACTCAGTCCTCTTTAAATATTCTTTAAAGTAGAGCAATCTGTTTATTCAATCACCAAAGTGGTTATTATGCACTTTAATATCAAATGAAAATAATACTCACAGTCACAGAATATAACAACTAAGAATTGTAGACCGTAGAACAAAATAACGTGGGTATTAGAAGATGTTGACTGCACAAAGGCTCAAGCCAGACTGAAGTTTCACTAAATGATGATCGCAGGCTACGCCTCGTGAGAACCCGGTCTGTTCTGGTGGAATGATGGACTCCTCACTGCAGTGCTCTAGCAGATGGTGATGGATCAGCCTCTCGAACACCTTGCTCATATGCGAAAGGAGACTGATAGGCCGATAATGCTCTGGTGAGTCTCCATTCTTCCCAGGCTTAAGTAGCGGCACTATGATCGCTTGCTTCCAGTCATCGGGGAAGTATGAGATCCGCATACAGGAGTTAAAAATGTTTAATAAGAAGGCTTTACCCCTCCGAGGTAGCATCTTCAATAGTACATACGGAATATCATCCAGTCCCGAAGCCTTGTTACCCTTGGTGCGTCGTAGTACCGACTCAAGCTGTCCGAAGGTGGAGAATATCCTCTTTTCATTAGGGGACGTTGGTCTTCCCGCAGGTAGTGTGGGAGCATTTAACAGCCGATCATCTTCCCTCGCCTTATAAGAATCGGCCAAGAGTTCAGCCTGTTCCTCAGGGGATAATAGGGTGCCACCTGATGTAAGGTGTACACTCCTCCTCTTAGTGACGTGTGACCTCACAAGTCTCCAGAACTGACGATGATCATCATGAGTCCTACGGAGTTGCTCGTGCCATAGGAAAGTCTTCCATTCACGCATGAGGCTGGCTATCTGCCGGGTCATCGCATTGATGGCCGGTTTCAAGCCGTAGTCACAAGTTAGGTGGAAAATATTCCTCAGGTTGTTCCTTTGTGCAATGAGAGCAAGAATGTGGCTCGGTGGTTTCCTGAAGGCGTTTGGCTGAGGACTAAACCTTGGTATGGTAAGATTGGCTGATACATGGACGGTGGTGGTGATATCCGAGATCGCCTTCTGCACCTCTTTAACAGTTCTTAAGTACTGTATCTTTGGTAGGGTATCATCCACACTAGCCCTATATCCTTTCCAGTCGGCCTTGTGGAAGAGGAACTTGCTCGCGGGTGGTGTTGCTGGAGTTCCCTCAAAGGCATATAGCACAGGCCGGTGGTCCGACGGTCCGTATGGGAGCGCTAGGCACTCAGTAACAGTGTGAAGGTCCCTGGTCAGGAGTAGGTCAAGTGTGGATGTCCAGTCAGGTCGGGCCGCATGCCTAAAGGTGTGCACTCCGGGGTGGAAGACAGCCATCCTGGTCTTGGTGATATAGGTACCCATCGGATTGTTGCTACCGCACAGCCAGGCAGTGTGCCGGGCGTTGAAGTCCCCTAAGATGACAAACCGACTCTTATCCTGGGCGTGCTGCAGCAATAGCTTCATAGATGTTAATATAGCCTTGGGTCTCCTATAAACACAACAGAAAGTAAAACGTTGTTTTAATCGAACATCTACTGTGACTATATGAGTACCCTCTGTAGAAGCTACTGGGTTGGGTACCAACCTCGATGGGATATCTCCTCGAACCAGAATCACTACGGCCTCGTTAGCCCCGGGTTGACAAGCTTCCCGGTATGCAATATACCCCTGAAAATACAGTGAAGCAGAGGTGGGTAGTATAGTGTCGGTCAGCGCCACCACCGATGGCCGGTGCTGCTGCAGGAGGAGTTCTATTTCAGCCTTCTTCAGTAGTAGGCCTCGAATATTATAGGAAATAACTAAGTGCTCAGTCATAATGCTTAGCGATGATCTTCGTCAGCATCTTCATCATTTCTCGAACAGTTGCCATCATCTCTGCGAATTGGGCGTTGAATAGAGCATTGCTTGGATGTGCTTGTGTATTTAATGTGAATTGCGGTGTTAAGGAGTGAGGGGGTGCTGTCATTGGTTCAGCTTCTTCATGATGCGATGTTGGGGATGTTCTCTGTAGCTGCTGCTGCTGCTGTTGCTGCCCGGCGGGTCCGCCAAGTAGTTCAGTGAAAGCCAAGTTAGGGTTGACTAGCCTACTTGTCTTACTTGAAGGGGCTGCTACATTTATAATTGTCCTCTTTCTCATCTGGATCAGTTCTTGCCGGCGGGGACACTCTTTGGAGGAGGCATGATGGGCTCCACTACAGTTGGCACATTTGATTGGTGCAAGTCGTGGGCAGCTTCTTTCTTCATGAGTTTGGGCGCACCGGGGGCATTTTACTGTCCTCCCGCAGTATTTCATGGTGTGCCCAAACTCTAAGCAGTTTCGACACTGTGCTGGGCATTTATCTTCTTTAAAGGGGGTTACCCTAAATCTAACCTGGTTCACATGGCGAAGAGCCTGTACATTTTCGATTTTTACCGTAGGCTCAGTGATGAGCAAGATGGCTTCAATCGTGTAGGTTACTTCTCCTTGTCGTTTGGTCAGGCGCTTGGCCATCACGAATCCTGGCAGCCTTTGTTTCACTTCAGTGGCGAACATATTTAAATCACTGTCAACATCGAAGCCATGAACCACAAACTTCTTTGTCCTCTTGGTGCCGCGAGGTGCATAGTGTGGAATTGCACCTTATCATCACGACGGAATAGTTTTACCACGGCATAGTGATCGGCATCATTATCCAAGTATAACCTCGTCTCCTTTGCCGAGGTATTTGTAGTAAACTTTGTGATCTTCATTTCCAAGAGAGTCGCTCTGAGAATGGGTTGCGACAGTGGTGGCCTGATTATTACTGGTGGCGGTAACCTCTTCTTGGGCTGATCATTGCCTGACTGAGTGGGAGCAATTGGCGCAAACTGGTTAGAGACAGGTGTCGGTGGAGGCCCGGCGACTGTCCTCAGTTTTTGGGAATTTTTTTTTGAAACTTGGACAAATCCCGCTTCATCAGCTCCACTTGACGGGCGCTTCTCGCCTCTAGCCTCTTCCATTATCATGGCCGTCGAAGTCGATGGTTCACCCATATCGCTAGATGGCCGCGTATAGGGGCAAAAACTCTTGTCAGCGCTACGCTGCCCGATTGGCTGTTAAAGATTATTTCCACGGGATAAGTGTGGTCTTCAACAGCATAAGGCGCAAAGCTAAACAAGAGCTGACGTCAGAAAGTCTTCAAGCGGCAGTTCTTCTTACTTCTTCCACTGCTCGTCCCTGCTACTTAATGCTAAGCGATAAGGTTTTGTGGCTTGTTACCACACAAAAATAATATTCACGAGTATCAACTAAATACCAAATTGAAAATTGTGAATTGATTGATGATATAAAACTTTTATATGACAAAAAAAAAAAAAAAAAGTTTCTAAATTTGATTCATTATCGGGAAATAGTTGTTTCATTTTAAGCATTTAATTTAGTTCAACGGGTTTTATCTCTAACCAATCCTAGGTAATGATATTCGTTTCTATTTTTATTATTTTAATTTAAATATAACCGAAAAATATAACACGTTTCATTCATCAACACACCACCACCCAAATCAACTTGTTTCTTCCTCCCTATTACCAGGGTAGACCCAAAGAAAACTTAAAAGACGATGGCCGAGAGATCTACTGAACTAAACTAATAACAATTGGTAAAAATTCAGGACGCTGGTCTAGAAGAAAATAATACCTCACATTCGCTGGATGTGTAGCTACACAGTTGCAAATAAAAACAATAATAATAAATAAAAATAATAAAATTTAAATAAAAATAATAAAATTTAAATAAAAATAATAAAATTTAAATAAAAACTTTTGTATTAAATATTTTTTTTTTTAAATTCTGTAACTACAGTTTACAGTTAACTACAATTTTATCCCTTAGTTTATATAGGATTGATTTAACAAAGTTTTCATTATTTATTCTTTTTATTTTACCATTAAAATAAACCCAATTTTAAACATTTAGGAATACACACACACACACACACACATATATATATATATATATATATATATATATATATTGTAACCGGTCGCGGTTGTCGGCACCGGTTGGCAGAACCTGCTCCATTGTAACCTTACCTCTTGTTCCCTATGTTAGCTTATAACTTACCTGTATCTCCTTATCTTTTCTTTTAATTTTCCTTTATGTAAAACTTCCTTTTATTTTGTCTTATGTTCATTTCTTTGTTTGTAACTCATTACCTTTTGTATATACTGATTGTAAATATTTTAATATTGTACATAAATTGTTGCATGGTAGTAATTGCATTTATTTTTATTTTGTAGATAGAAAATAAATTATATTAGAAGTATTTTAATAGTTGCATGGCATGCCAGAACAAACTAACCCAGCCCTTCTCGCTGAGCTTAGCTGGAAAAGCAAATTACCTTTTTATGACAGGGTATGTACCAAATTTTATTTTTCCTTATTTTGCACCAAAAGTGGATAAAGCTACCTGTATCTGGCCTAACCAGCCTGGCGCCCTTCTAATTAACTTTGAAGTGGAATATCCTGGTCATAAAATAATTGGCGACCAACTTATGGGCCTGGTAATGCTAATGCAATACCTTTTGTAAAGTAATTTCTTTCTAATTTTATCTTATATTATAATTATTACCGTTAGTGGTTATTTAGTTTGGTTATTTAATGAAATAGAAGCAGTTTTACTGAGTTTAGAAACAATTTGGTTCATTAATATGCATGTATATATTCATTTTAAGTGATAAGTATTTTATTTTGTTTAAGCAATTGCTAATATCTCTTTCTAACAAGGATATACCTTTTCTTAAAATTCAATTCAATTATTGTTTGTTTAAAATTAAGTTATTGGAGATAATTTTCTTAATAACAGTTAGTAAGGTTATAATTTTGTTTTGTTAGTTTCACTTTGTGTTTTATTAGCTTAATGTTGATTAGTTTTGTTGATTAGTTTTATTGATTAGAGTATATAATTATGTTCTATTGTATTAAGATTAGTATGTTTCCTATTGTGGAGTTACATTTTTAGTTTATTGGAACTTGTAAATAACTTACTGGTTAGTTAAGGTTATAATACCCAGGTAGAGAAGAACTAAAGTCACTTTTCCTTTACTTATTTAATTAAATCACAGTTATTATTCATAGTCTGCATTACCTTTTTATTAATTTGCTTGTGTTTTTTAATATATCTATGAGTGAGCCAACAAATGAAACAATAGATCCCTCACTATCACTAAAGCCCAAACTTAACTGGATCTATCAAAATAAAAAGGAAGAGTTGATAAAACTTTTACAATCATTTAAATTACCAACTGAGGGCACAGTTGAATTGTTAAGACAACGTTTAAAAGACTATTTCATAAAATATCCTAACTTGTGGACTGTGTCTTCTCAAACTGCTATAACAGTCGATATGCCTTTTGATAAACAAAGCTCAGTGTTGCCAGGGGCTTCAGCGTCTCCCCAAAAATATTCTCCGTTTAACTTTTCTTTCTTATCTCATAACTCTTTTCCTCAGTTTGATGTTAAATTTTGTAGTAGATCGAATTCAATTAGCGCAGAAGACTTTTTACGAAGAATTAATGATAGAAAAAAAGCATGGAAAATCGATGATTGGGATATGCTTAACTACCTCCCGGAGCTATTGGAGGGGACACCATTAAATTGGTACCGACTTGAGAGGGACTCCTGGAACACCTGGGATGAATTTGAATCTTCGTTCCGAAAAACCTTCTTTCCTTACGATTATCAGGAAAAACTTAATAAGGAAATTTATAGGCGAACTCAGGGGGAAGATGAAAATATTTTTGATTTCATAATTTGCCTTAAAACACTTTTTAAAAGAAAAGAACACCATCTTTCGGATGCTGAACAGGTAAGGATCGCATATAATAATATGCTGCCTAAATATCAGCTGTACATTAGGCTTTCGGAAATTTCATCTTTATCGAAATTAATTGAAGCGGGCCAAGTCTTTGAAAGGATACAAGACCGTTCAAAAACATTTCGTCCACCTCCAACTATAGATAAATGCCTCGTTCCAGAAGCAGCCTATGTACCTTTAGATAAACATTTTGGTAAGTCCAGTTTGAAATCTGTATCCTCAGTTGAATCTTCCAAGAAGATGGAAAAGGAGAAACCCAAACCTTCTAAAGAGGACAAGAATACAACTTTATCGACTGCCGCAGGAAGCCAGAAAAGGGGTTCCGAAAATAAGGATAGCTCTCATATTTGCTGGAATTGTCTAGATGTAGGCCATCGCTATCCAGAATGTAAAAAGGAAAGAACTGCCTTATTTTGCTATCGTTGCGGTAAGAGAGGGGTGACTTGCCGTAAATGTCCTTCATGCAAAAGGTCGGAAAACTAGCAAGTGGTCAGATTGGTGGAGTCTCGCCTGACCATGTTACTAAGTTAAATGACTCCGAAATGTCTTATTTAGAACTAAAGGAATCGACTACCGACTCTGTTTCAACAATTAACAGAGGGGAAAATCGCTATTTTGTAAATTTATTTTCAGACGATATCGTTGTACCTGCTCTTGTTGATACTGGAGCAACACATTCTTACATTGGATCAGAGGGACTTACATTGTTAAAGACTTCCCAACTATCCTACTTAGAGATCAAACCTTACCGAGTAACTTTAGCTAATGGTATAGAAGAAGAAGTCCGTACTGCTGTTGCCTTCTCTGCCAGCATTGAGGACCATAAATTTGATATTTTCCTTGCCGTACTACCAACGCTATCTGTACCATGTTTGTTAGGATTGGATACCCTAAAGAAATTTGGGATAATTATTGATATTTCTTGCGGTATATGGTGGTTTAAGGATAAGCCTGACACGAGGTATATCTTTTCTTCGAATACTTCAAAACCTTTCGTGAATGAGATAGGTATTAAGAAGTTGACTCCAGTGGAAGCCACCGAGTTGGAAGAACTTTTGGAGGTACGAGTTCAAGCTGACAAGTGCGCCAAAGGGATGACAACTCTAACCGAACACATTATTGATGTGGGCGACCACAAACCTATTAAACAAAGGGCTTATCCAGTGTCTCCAGCGCTTCAGGAAGCTATCAACGAAGAAGTTGACAGGATGTTGGAAGAGGATATAATTGAACCATCGCATAGCCCGTGGTCCAGTTCCATAGTAATGGTTAGAAAACCAAGTGGAAAATATCGATTCTGCTTTGACTTTCGCAAGGTCAACTCTGTGACGAAAAAGGATGTGTATCCTTTACCAAATATGAACTGCCTACTTGATCAACTACGCACCTGCCGTTATTTATCGAAAATTGATTTGGCGCAAGCGTATCACCTAATTCCGCTGGCACCGGAGAGTAGAGAGATCACTGCGTTCATTGTATCAGGTAGAGGACTATTTCACTTTAAGAGACTACCTTATGGATTGTGTGGCGCTCCTGCCACCTTTCAACGACTCCTGGATAACAAATTTAAAGTAGGTGACTTAGTCCTTAGAAAGGCTCATCACTTATCATCAGGAGCGGAGGGCTTTGCGGCTAAGCTGGCCCCAAAGTTCAAAGGACCTTACAAGATCCGGAGGAAGACGTCGGCCAACACCTTTCAGTTGGAGGATGAAGATGGCAATGACGTGGGCAGCGCACACGCCGGACAGCTGAAGCCGTTCCAAAGATAAATTCAGCGTGAGGTTTCACGCTTCTCTAAAGGAAGGGAGGTGTAACCGGTCGCGGTTGTCGGCACCGGTTGGCAGAACCTGCTCCATTGTAACCTTACCTCTTGTTCCCTATGTTAGCTTATAACTTACCTGTATCTCCTTATCTTTTCTTTTAATTTTCCTTTATGTAAAACTTCCTTTTATTTTGTCTTATGTTCATTTCTTTGTTTGTAACTCATTACCTTTTGTATATACCGATTGTAAATATTTTAATATTGTACATAAATTGTTGCATGGTAGTAATTGCATTTATTTTTATTTTGTAGATAGAAAATAAATTATATTAGAAGTATTTTAATAGTTGCATTGCATGCAGAACAAATTAACCCAGCCCTTCTCGCTGAGCTTAGCTGGAAAAGCAAATTACATTTTTTTTATGACAGGGTATGTACCAAATTTTATTTTTCCTTATTTTGTACCAAAAGTGGATAAAGCTACCTGTATCTGGCCTAACCAGCCTGGCGCCCTTCTAATTAACTTTGAAGTGGAATATCCTTATATACATATATACACACACACACACCTGGTACGACGAGTGAAGTGGCTCTACCTAACTTTCCGACGGCAATGCTTCCTAGAATCATATATATTTATATATAATTGCATTTACCTACCACTTACCTGCACACAGACCTTGAAGATTCGATTATTTAGACTCTGGGGGCGTTAAAAACCTGTAATTTGCGTTGAAAACTCTTATTAAAAAATTGTCAGGATACCTATAAATTCCCTTTATGTATGTTTCGTATATAGTGTATATAGAAGTAAAACTGTATTTATTTAAATACCACTTATTGTTTTTTACCTGTTCAGCAGTGTCACCCTCACGTGCGCACGACTGTGAGTCAATTCCTCGCCTGCGATAACATCTTAATAACCGCGGAAGAATTTACCGGGCTCAAGAAAGCTCGTGGTTGTTACTGTCATTATTATTAGTATTATTGCTATTAAAGAGGAACTACGGTTCAATATTAGTACTTTCTCTATTGCAATCATTATTTATTTTGACCGGTCGGAACTGAAACACCTTTATCCATAGCGTTGTGTAAGCGTTCATTTTGAAAGTAATCTCCCGACCAGTAATCATATTCTAGACACATTTTTCTTGGGATTTCTATTATTTTTTATTATTGTTATGCAACTTTAATAATATTTCTCTAGTCGCCTTTAGTGTAACCCTTCTAATGCGACAGCTGTTTATCTTTTATTGTGTTGATGGTGGGCCGTATGGTAAATCAAGAAGCAGATACACAGTGGCCTGAAAAATTATTCTTGTTCACATTTTGAAATCTTTGTAGTAGCATTTTTTTCATAATTTTTATCAGCTTTTGTGATATAAAAATCTGGTTCGGGCAGCACACGACTTTCACATACCTCGGCTTGTTAAGATCAATTAAGGAACTATTAAATAAAGTTTTAAGTTAATTTTAATAAAAAGTTTATACCTTTTCTGGGTAAAAATATAATTTATATTAAACTAGTGGACCCGCTTCTGCTTCGTATCAATTTGAAAGTTTTAATTTATCTTAACGAAAAGTTACGAAATTAGCAAAAAATATCTTTCATTTTATAACCTCTGTTCATTATTATATTTGATCATCGACAAAAATAAAAAACTGATATAAAAATTGGTTCAGTTTATTTGTTTGTTGTTTTAAAGTGAAGCATTGATAAAAGAAAATTTAATTTTCCCTTGAAAAACGAAACATTTTTATTTTCACAAACTATAGAAAAAAAAAAAAAACGGTTCCTAAGCGTTTTAAATGGAAGAATAAACCTTGTACGATCCTGTACATTTAACTATTATAACCTCCCACTTTACTAATAACATATGTTGACAAGCTTATGGGCTTACAACTTTATATTAACTCGTACGATTTATTTTATTGGATATTGACTTCCAACAGTATATTATACGGATATGTTACCACTTATATTTTTAAAAAAAATTTTTGATGACTTGGTTACAGAAAATTTATTTTTCTCGTTTAAAGAAAAATTAAATTTCAATGTATTTTACTTATTAACCTTCAGAAAAGAATGCCCTTAATGATGGTGAAAATCGTATGAAAATCCGTCTCCTGGTTTAGAAGGAATTGGCCAAAATCGCGTTATCATTTTATAAATATATATATATATATATATATATATATATATATATATATATATATTATTTAATTGTTACATATTATAATCAGTTATAAGTTTATGCTTTATTAAATTTTACAACTTTTTATGAAAGATATACATTTTATAAAATGTTTAGCTTTCTAACGTTCTATAATACTGTTAAAAAAAACAAAAATTACGAGTACATTGAAAAAATATTCAACTTTTTTCTCCTTTAGTTGGATATCGCAGTCATTTAAATATTAAATTCAGTCACTTTTAATCAATCCTACAATGAATATACGATTAATTTTTTGAATCTACATAATTAAAGGTACTTCAGAGGAGGACAATTAAAAAATTCGGCATTAAAGGCGAGCCTCAATATATTAATGAGAAAGAAACCTACATGATTTTAGAGTCCATTAAATTGATCTAAGTTAAAATTTTAAATTTCTATTACTATTATAGCGTTTCAGGTCCAATGTGGGATGATGCGATGTCAGGTACTCGTTAACTATATTAATGAGAAAGAAACCTACATGATTTTAGAGTCCATTAAATTGATCTACGTTAAAATTTAAATTTTTTTTTTCTTTCTTTTTTTTCTTTTTTTCTAATAAAACCTGGATAGGCAATACTTAGGACGCCCATTGTAGCATCGTCCGATTAGCCACAGTAGTATAAAGTGACGTTAAATAAATAAACAACACAGTTTGTTATGTCGGAAAAAATAATATTAGCTAATCTAATTTATGAAGTTTAGTATGAGTTTTCATGTTTCTATCGTGATTCATTTTACAAATTACCTTTCAACAACATTAGCTACCACAAAACACAATTTAAATATTACTGAACTGAATACTAAAGAACCACTAAGCTTGAAAAGACACTCTACAAGCCCAAACACACGCCTAACCCAGATAGATACTGTTAAACACACAACTTAGACATTTTACGATTCAACATTTTCTCAATGAATATTTATCAAGTGATATCAGCATTTATGAAATCGTTCAAGGCTGGGTCGGGAAGAATGGCAAGCTCGGCTTTGTAGCAAAGGTTTTAGCTTTACCTTAGAAGATAAAAGATGTCAGAACTTTTACGCTAAAGGAAGTATTGTTTATGCAGTCAATTATACTTTGTTATTGGGTCTCACAAATAAGAAAAATCTGGTGCGGGCAACACACAACTTTCACTTACTTCGACTGTTTTTATTATTATATATTTATTGATGTTTACAACTGTATTGGTTAACAATAAACAAATGAAAAAAAAAATGAAGAAAAACCGCCCATTGGCAGCACTCCAATAGGTAATATGATCTAGAAGGTCTCGAGGCCATCTTCTTTTTAGACGCCTCGGAGGATTTTCAGGAATGGAAGAAGCTAGGATTGAAACTAATGAGTTGGAGTGGGAGTTGGGTTTGTCATGGAAGGAATGATACTTGGTTCGGGCCAAATCAGCAACATATGGAACATTAATGTCTTGATTGACTAATCTATTCGTGACAAAGTAAGGAGTGTTGAGGATTTTGCGAAGGATTTTTGATTGTAAGAATTGGAGACGAGAAGAGTTCGATGGTTTAGTAGAGCCCCAAAGCTCAACTCCGTAGGTCCATATAGGTCTAATGATTGTAATGTAAGCGAGTTAAACATTTTTAGAGCGTCTGTATAGCATGTGATAGAGTTGCCGAAAACGTCGAGCAGTTTCTTGTCTTTTCAGTCTTGTATGCGGATCCCATGTAAGGTGTTCGTCAAGCAGGAGTCCTAAATAGCAGATCTGATCAACCGGGACAAGCGGAATATCATTAAAGGACACTGTAGGGCAGGGTGTCGTAGGTTTTCGACGAAGGGTAAAGGTAATTTGTTAGGATTTATTGGAATTTATTTAAATTCTCCAATTTTTCTTGACTGTAATTATCAATTTATGTACAATTAAATAAACATTAATTGAAAAGTTAATTTTAATAAAACTTTTCGACTCTTTGCACTCTTTATTTTAGTTTAATCTTAATTAATCAATGTTTTAATACATTTTATTTCTTGTATTATTGTAAAGTTGCAATATTACCGTGTACATATATGCTTGTGTTTAAGTGTATGTATGTATTTTTGTTTATACGAATTCATAATATGCTGGATAATTTTTTATTTTTTAAATTATGTATATTTTGAAAACTTAATAGCCAGAAGATGAATATTTAATGTAAATTTATGTTATCGTTAAGGGATCAGCTGTCCCAGAATCAAAATTATTTTTCATTCATTAATTAATTACTTAGAATGTTGTAGTTGTGTAGAGCGTTATTATTAAAAGTCAAGGCTTCACAAATATTTTACAATAAGTTCATTCAAAATTATTTCCCAAGACCCATCGCGGACCTCTTGAACATCGCCACTAGTCGGAACCACTGGTCTAAATAATTTAATAGTGTCTTATCAGTTTTACTCGAATTTCTTCGAAGCACTAAGGAAGATCTAGGAACCTTAGGAAATAATAATCACTAAATAGGACATTGTAAGTGTCACTCTGGAGGTTGAGTTGGTAACGCCGTTGTTACTCATTCGTTCCGATTAGAGAAACGCACTAACTCCTGGGAAGGGTGTCACTGGATTTTCCCGTACGTAAGAAAACCGCGAATACTCAACTTGGGGTTTCTTTAGTGGTTTTTGAAGGGTTAACGACAGGAATATCCTGAAAACACAGCGGTATTAGTAAGTATTAAGCAAGTCATCTTATATTGTTCAGTTTCTTTGATTATTTTTGTTTTCTGAAGTTTCAGGGTAGATTTTATGCCTTCATGAGGGAAGGAAAAACGATAATGGCTTATAAAAACGCTGAAAATTATTACTCAATAATGCATTATTTTTGAATAATTATAGGCTGAACAACGCGGAATTGCGGAGTACCCTGTAATTGTAATTGAGTTGATAGCATCGCGGAGACTCAAATGGCTGTGTAAAGTTTTTGGGCTCAGTGAGGAACGAATTCCGAAGAAGTTGATATGTGCTTGAACTGACGGCAAGCATTCGAGAGGTAGGTTGAAGCGTTGATGGAGTTTTTTTTAAGTATGATCTCGGGAGATAGGGCGGTGGTCTTTGATTAGAGATGATGCCGGCAACGAACCTTCGGGGTTCTCTAAACCTATTATTATAACTATTAACATCAATAAATTAACCAAACAACTTTCGAAAGACGAACCAGTAGCACTGTCAATTTATATTCTAGGGAAATGGGCTATCATGTCCAGAAATCTATTTCTTAACCAATTTCAGTGATTCTCTTGGCAATTTTTGGTATTCATAAACTCGTATGGGGGTTCTACGTCATTTTTTTAAGTTTTGTTTGCCTCTACCTCTCCTTAGAAGGGTTTTGTTCTCTGTGGCAACGCGCTTTCGTGTTAACTCGCTCAGCCACCCCCCCCCCCTGGTTCTATGTACCTTGAAACCTAAGTAAGAGCTGAAATGTTGAGGGGGAAGGCGAGATAAGATTTGAGTGTTTTTTTTTACCTTTATGTTCATCGAGGTGTCCTGATCCCCAAAAAACCCTTAAATTTATTCTCCATTTCACTAAAAACCGAGTTAAAGAGGAATTACACCTCTAGTAACTTTGTATTTAATCTCTTGTTATCTTGGAGAAAACTCAAGTTCAGCGGACAGAGACGAATTTATTTTATTCATTTGTTGTTTGTTTGTTGATTTAACGCCACTTTGTGCTGCTGTGGCTAATCGGACGATTCTACAGTGGAAGTCCAGAATTTTGCCTATCCAGGTCTAATTAGGATAGAGATATTTAACGAGTACCTTACATCGTACAGGCTCGAGACCACCTTTTAACGTCTCTTCCGAAGGACGGCATAACCAAATATTTTTGTTACTAAAAAGTCCTAGAGCCAACTGCGTGTTTGAGCCCGGGACCTTGGGTGAGCATTTATTCGTTATTTAGGTTCTACTTATCTAGAAATGTGGAAGACCTCAAATTTTGACGAGTACTTTTATTTTATTTTCTTGGTCGATCACAAAATTTTTATTATTGAAACTAATAAACCAAGATCAATCAACAACAGTATTAATGTATATATATATTTTTTTCTATTATTATTATTAGGGCAGACACACTTACACTTATGGTGTCAATACATTTTGCTGTGAAGGGCTAAAGAAATAATTAATCTGTAAAGGCATAAACTTTGTATAATTAACTGATAATTTGGGTAAAGTAAGCTAAATTCCAAAAATTTATTACCAACAATAAGTAATTCTGTAATTTTTTCTCACTTAAAGCATATGAATATTCCTAAAATTAAGAAAAATATGCCCCAAAAAAAAAATAAGGGAAAATGTATTAAGACATTGAATAAATCTCGAAAGGCTTAATGGCTAGGGAGCATTGTATAACAAAAAGACTAATTCGGCCAATTTACAGGCATTAAAAAATAATTAACAAGCGTAAATTGGGACATTTAAAGCGCGTTGCGAGGCATGTTAAGGAATTAGTATTATTTCTTTTCCCTAACGACAGGCACCTGCTCCTAGTGTGCTATTAGTGTTAATCACTCTCTCTCGAATCGTGGCTATATCGCTTCTAAATAATTCCTTCGGGTAATTATAAATACAAGGAAGGAATTATATGGGTGTGTTTATATATATATATATATATATATATATATATATATATATATATATATATATATATATATATATATTATGTGTGTGTTTGTTAGTGCGTGTGTGTGTGTATATATATATATGTGTGTGTGTGTGTGTGTGTGTGTGTATTTCCTATTATATTATTCTGTTTGGCTCCTGGCTTTAGCTTCATTTCAGGTTACCGTTGTTAACTATATTCATTTTTCATTTCTCTATTTATTCATATTTATATATTAATTCATTTTTTATTACTTTCTTTTTCTATTCTTGTATTAATATTATTGCTCGTGAATCGGTGTAGTATAGTAAGCCTGTTGTGTTTAATTGCGTCTGTCGCACCAACCGAAAAACAAAATTGTATCCTATAATTATATACTATAAAAGTAAAAATTCTCTCTTCTCCCCAAACTTCTGTCTCTGGCTACGCCACTGAATAGAGTAGCTTTCCTAGTTTGTCAGTTTTACGTTACTTTCTGGTTTAATGTGCAGAACTTCACGAAGTCGTAACAATGTGGAGAACATCAAAAAACCTTGAAGCACCAAATATTTTTAAAAGTGTAAATTATTGCAATTATAAAGATTTTAGAAATAATAATACCTAAAATGTACACTAAGAGGTGATAGAGGGCCAAAAACGCACAATGATAAGTTCTACGCCAACGGCTAAGAAGGGAGCTGATTTGGCAGAAATCAAAAATAACCACTGGGGTCAGCTATGGGGAAATGGCTAGCGAAACAGCCATCTATGCACAAGGTCGTGGGTTCAAACCTGACAGGTGGTCCTAGGATTTCTTAATGGTAATGCAAAACCTTTGTTATGCTGTCCTTCGGATGGTTGCCGATCCTTTGCATAAAAAGTAAACATTTCCTCTTCTCTCCAAAAAAATTGGCCTCTGGGTCCGCCACTGAATAATGTTGCTTTCCTAGTCTGTCAGTTTTATATTTCTTTCTGGTTTAATGCGGAGAACTTCGAAAAGTCGAACAATGTGAAGAAGATGAAAAAAAACCTTGAAATCCGCTGAGGAATTTCCTTTTGCCGAGACACTCGTTCATTAAAAGCTACCCAGTTTTCCTCCCTCAGACCCAGCATTTTCCTGTCATTATCGATTTCGGTGAGGAAAACGTGCTGGTACGTCCGGACAACGGTTGTGCAAGAAGGCGGTTCACTTCCCACGGCGGTGGGAACCGGGGGCGGCGCGCGGAGTGACGTAACAGGCGCTCCCACGAATATGAGGACGTCGATTAGAATCTAACTCCTTCACACGATCTTGCTACCCGATTAGCGCCCGTCATTGGGAAACGGTCCTGTTTACTTTGGGCTTATACGTCGGATCTACGAGTCGTCTAGTGGGAATTTAATGAATGAAAGGGATCTATTGTGGGGTTTTTGCAATGAATGGAGTCGCTCTAATGAATGAAACCTTTGTTTAAACCGGTGCCTTATGAAGAATGCGGCTTTTCAATTTTATTTATATTTGCTTATTAATCATTTTGATTTAACGTTTCTTCTAATCAACATAACGGTTTAGTTTGCATGTTAATTTGTTTATCAAATTCAAAATATATACTAACATCGAGAATGATTTTTTAGGTTCTTTTTCAATAAAACAAGTGATCCATATTTTTCATTAACCAATCTTTTTATTTCTTTTATTTCTTCAACGTTTTAGCCTTTTTATATTATGACTATCATGTGTATATATATATATATATATATATATATATATATATATATATATATATATATATATATATATAATATGCGATAAAGACATGACAGATTAAAGGATCCTTGAAAATGGCAAAAGGCTGAAACGTTGGAGAAATAAAAATGTTGAGTGAAAAAATATGGATCACTTGTTTTATTGAAAAAGGAATCTTAGATATAAAATTATTCCCTCAAATTATTATACATACATATAGATTATAAAAATTATTAAAAATATATATTTTTAATAATAAAAAAAAATTGCACTTCTATAATCCATTTAGGGTCTTGTATTAAGTACATTTAAATATTGATATAGCTTATCTAAGTTTAATTAGGATCCGAAAAACGGCCCAACTAAAGATTTTTCACTGCTATTATAAAAAATCCTAGGACCACCTTCGAACCTGCGACCTTCTGCATAGAAGGCTATTATGCTACCCACTTTACCACAGGGGACCTCGGTTTTTGAAATTAACTAACAAAAAGAGATCTCGATATAGTATCAATGGAGGAGATGTTCCCATTCTGCTCGGAATATATATATTGTTACCTATTAAATTGAAAACTGATATGGATTAAAAACATTTTTTTTTTAACTTCTTAAACATGATATTGTTAAGATAGTGTACTTTATTATTAATTCGTATGCAATATGTATGTTTGTAATAGAAGTCCCATACATAATAATGTACATTTACTCACCATATATGCCTGTGGTCCATGTAAACCATTAGCAGTGAACACGGTTTCTACATTAAACACTCCGTACTCGTGCCCAAATTGGAAGTATATTCACGTTAAATATTTCAGTTTATGGCTCAAGTATGGCCCCGACCATAATATTGCTTGACCTTTGTTAATTAATTCAGAAATTTATGAGGCAACTTTCTAATTATATAAAATAAGATTTATTTTGTTCTCTGTATGTATCTTTACGAATATATAATATTAAAATTTATCAAGTTACCGAATCTATTCAGAAATGTAAATTTACTTATCTATATTAAAAAAAAAAAAAAAAAAAATCCTTTAAGTTGATTGATACTATACTTTTTTTCACCCTTATCAAGGGCTGCAAAAACAAAATTAAAACAAAATAATAAAACCCCCATTGAGGTCGATTGAATCAATCATAGCTTTGTGATTTACACATTTTTTTTTTTTTGTTTTGGAATAATTAATTTTTTTTGGGGGGTTTTCAGAGAATTCACTACAGTCTATTATGATAATTTTATATTATGTATTTGACGATAAATCATTATGATGAAAAAAATACCATATTTTGTATTATACATTGCATAATAAATCGTTTCAATAGGATTTCGAAGTAAATTCTATCATTTTCTTAAAATGAATCGTTTCATAGGGTATTGAAATAGTTTTTAAAAATTCAATAACATTTGAATATGGTTCCATACCAAACATGGATACAATGCTCAAGATACATAAATATATATATATATATATGTATTGTCCATTCATATTCGCTCAGACATCCATTCGTTAAACACCAGAACCTAATCAATCAATATTTATACCCCATCACATAGCACTGCATCCTTTCACAAATCCTTTCTCGTTCGCTCCTCATTATTTTGGAATTCCTTGCCTATCTCTATCCGTAAAACCGTTTCTCTCTCTTCTTTCAAACAACAACTCTTCCAATACCTCCTTGAATCTTTGTCTTCCGTTATATTGTAAATATAGGTACTCTGTAGTATGAATATGTGTATATATAAGTGCTTGCTCCAAGTGTATATAAGTATGCAAAGATATATAAATGTATCAAATCTGTCGTTGTTTTTTATTTTAGGATTTTGGAATGCAAGGATTGGATGCGGGAGGTTCACATTTTAAAATACTCGTTTCAGAATAATATGCGCAGTTGGGTTTCTAACAAGGAAATAATATTGAGATAAAATTAGCATGAATATTGGAGTCGCGAAGACCGTGCCTTATGAAGGAGCCTGTTACACTAAGTGCTTTTCATTAAGATAAGCTAACTAGTCTGAAATAGCATTTCGTTGTTTAAGAAACTGAAAATACAGAGCCCTGGTAGGTTGATTTATAGTTGGTGATATTTCTTAGTAGTTAATGAGGGCGGGATAAGTAGGCTCCTGGTGACACTCGAGTTCTAAGACCTGTTCTCACTCACTCTCTAATTAATTATCTTATAGTTTCTCTTTATTTATAGTCGTGAAATCCTACAGGAAGTATTCGTTTCTGTATATGAATACTCCTCAAATAGTATTGAGCACATTTGACAAATGTTTGCCTTTTTATAATTTTTAGTGGCTCCATAATGCCCATTGAATATTTTTTTTCTCTAATTATTTATTTATTAAAATAACACAGCTCTATGAATTATATACAACTAATTGATCCATCTTGCTTCGCACGGGTGAAATTAGAATTTATATTTCTCATCAACTATTTGTTTGTTTATTCGTTTAACGTCACTTTTATGCTACTATGGCTAATCCGACGATGCTACGGTGGGAGTCCTAAATTTTGCCTATCCAGGCTTTATTAGGGCAGGGATCTTTAACGAGTACCTGAAATCGCAGAGGCTCGGGACCTCCTTTTAACGTCCCCTCCGAAGGACGAAATAACAATGGATTTTTGCTCTCATTAAAAAATCCTGGGGCCACCCGCAGGTTTGAACCCGCAAACTTTGGTATAGGAAGCTGTACCCCGACATGAACTATTTAAATTACGTTTTAAAATTTAAATTAAGTTTACATGGGAAACTCATTCAGTTTACATTATAACATCTGTTTTCATGAAATAGTAATAAATTTGAAATAGTTTATAACAATGTTAGTTTTTATAGATTTATAACAACTTATCATTTATATTAGTTACAATTCGGTACGTAATATTGTTTCTAAAATCTTGCGTGCTAAATGATTACCTGCACAATCCTATAACCTCTCTCTTTAACATTACAAATGTTCATGAGTTTACGGGCTTATAAAAACTTTATATGGACTTGTACGAATTTTTTTAAACTTTTCTGAAAGTTTTCGCTTTCCAACGGGTTATTATACGTCTATAATACTAGCTACTTATATTTCAAGAATAATGTTTTGTTACAGAAAATTTATTTTTATCGTTTAATGAAAAGCTAAATTGCAATTTTTTAAATTATATACCTTTAAGAAAGAATGTCCTAAATGGTGGTAAAAAACCGTATCAAAATCCGTCTTGTGGTTTAGGAGAAGTTTCAAGAATAATGTTTTGTTACAGAAAATTTATTTTTATCGTTTAATGAAAAGCTAAATTGCATTTTTTTAAATTATATACCTTTAAGAAAGAATGTCCTAAATGGTGGTAAAAAACCGTATCAAAATCCGTCTTGTGGTTTAGGAGAAGTTGGCGGAAACCAAAATCTCGTTATCATTTTATATATTTATAGAAATCTCTCTATATAAAAGGATGTCGCAATTCTTGCTTTTCGCGAACACCTTCTTAACCACTGGACGGCGTTTGATACGGTTTCCACCATCATTTAGGGCTTTCTTTCTTGAAGGTTTATGAGTTAAAAAATTGCAATTTAGCTTTTCTTTAAATGGGAAAAATAAATTTTCTGTAACCAAGTCATCGAAAAATTATTTTGGAAATATAAGTAGTAATATAGACGTATAATATACCGTTGGAAAGCGCGGGATTTCAGAAACGTTAATATACAATAAAATTTATTGTGCAAGTTAGTATAATGTAAGCCCATAACCGTAGGAGCATGTATAACTGGTGAAGAGGGAGGTTATGATAGCTCAATGTTCATAGGCGAGGTAGTAAAAAATAATATTATTGTTATTTCACTGTATATTTAATAAAATCAGTTGATAGTACAAGAATGACAGTTGGAAATCCATTGACATTGTTTTCCGATCGACTTCAATGGTTCTTCAGACCTTCTAGCCATCTCAGCGTGACTCGATCCTCTCCTGAAGAAAGTCACTCTCCAGATCTTCGTCATCTCGTCCAATAAGGTCATTAGACTGTCAATCAATCCTTCCGCGATAAAAACTGCTCCGATGGCGATTCATCTTGTTTTGTTTTAAAGATTATCTTGTGATCTTTATGTTTGCAAATCGTCAAGGTTTGCTTGAAAGCTTTCATTTTGGATCATTAATTTAAATTATTAAAAAATATCGGCACGTCACCACAAAGTTTGATTATGTTTAATATGATTAAAGAGCTATATAATTTTTTTTTAATTTCATCAGTTATTAGGCATGCATAGGTTCTAGTCCAATCATTTGTGCCATCATCAAAGAGTTCCTTGAAATTTCAAATTGTTTATCCGATTGGCCCGAAACATTATTATCACAATAAAATTATTTGAAAACTTGAGTCCTGGCTATTTTTCCCATCAACTTTGTTATGATGATACATTCTTTATTTATTCTGGAACAGGTTCCTTTAGAATAATATTACAAAATATATAAAAAAATAACTATAGTGTCTTAGTGTAAAAAATAAAACATAAGAAAAAAAACAGAAATAAAAAACAAAATGGAGAACATTAAAAATTGAAGGTAGATTCTAATAATGATACAGACAATTAATAATATACCTATACTGAAAAACAGAGCAGAGAAATATGTACATATGTACAAATCTTAATCTAAAGTTTTAATCAGAAAGGATTTACAGTGTTAGTGAATAATGATGAAATAATATAGTTATAATAATGTGAATATCTAACACAAAAGAAAATTATGGTTTCTATTTTTTTTTTTTTTGTTTGTTTTTTTACTAATTTTATAAAAATTCGGAACTAAATAAATAATTAAAATAAATAAAAAAACTAAATAAATATGTTTACTGTTTTCTCCTGTATTTAGTTATAGGATTCGTTCAACTTGTATATCTAGCTATTTTTTATCAATGCTAACTAATAAGTTAATATGCTTTTTGCTTTTTTAACCAATAAAATTATGGAAAGAATTATAGAAAGAAAATTCAAAGAATCGTAATTAAGGCCTTGTCAGGCTATTTAAATCAAAATGAACACTAGGTGATATTATAGTTCACGTCGATAAAGCAAGTTTAATAAAAATCACTCAAGTCGTTTTTGAGGAAATCATTAAAAAGGCATAGTATAAAGTGGCTCTGGTTCGCCAATTTTAATGTTGTATTTTCTGTAACATTTCGGGTGGATAGTGGTCTAAAATATGAAATTTTAGTTTCTTGCGACTTTTCGTTTTTTGCGCTTGAATTACCACACTCACTGTCGGGACTTGGTCTTTTGGATTCGAAATTATTCATGATTGCGATACTTTCCCTTAGTGTAGTTTTTATATAGATTTATGTGGAAGTAAGAATAAACCTATATGTCATCATTAGCAGCGTATTTAGTAGTTATAATGATAAACAATATACCTTTTCCTTTTATGAATATTTTTAAATTTAAACCGCATGCCATTTCCTACTGAGTCCTTGGTATGATACTATCTGAGTATACCCTTGAATTCTGAAACGATCCTTGGGCAGATGGTCATCTCCTTGACGAACTAGGAGTTCCTGCACGTCACGGAGTTCTCCAGAAACGGTCATGGAGGCTATAGAATTCTTCAGGATTGTATAGGAGCCTATTCCCGATCGCACGCACTCCGCTGTTAATATGGAAAAGAGGGGAGTCCTTATCCTTTGGCTGAAATATAATCGGCCATTGAATCCTTAGGCTCATATATCACTCGAGAGATGTCTATCGCTCACGCAAACTCAGGCTGTCTCATTTATTTATTTATTTTTATTTATTATTTTATTTTTTATTCCTCCCCAAGCCAATCCTCGCTATTAAAATTCTCTCAAAAAGTACTAAATGGTTCAGTGTACTCATAAATAATACTATAAATTCCTAAATATCCTATTAGTTGTAGACTTCGTAGATAACCTATATGCAAAATCGTTACTCCTTTGTCCGTAAACGTTTTATCTCTATGTATCTCGAAGTGACTGAAAAGAAGATGGTCAAAGGACCTTTTAACATAACTTCGACACAGCAGTTCTACCAATTGGTGGTACTTTTGCTAAAACTTATAATTTGTAATTATTGTTCAGCTTATTTACTAATGGTAGCAATACAGTTGTAATTGTTAATATATCAATACCCAAATATTTATTATCAACGCAATGGTGTAACTACACTTTACACAAACAACTATTTATGAATTTTATGAATTATTTATGAATTTTGAGCTTAACTAGGCAAAATACTCAAATATTGTCATTTTTTTTTTTTTTAATGTTGTGATCGTTTATTAATAATTGTAATTATTTTGTTTCAGGTGAGATGCAAGGGAATTGAAATGACTACATTTTAAAGGTAGAATTTTTTTAGTTTTATATATTTCAGTTTAGTATTAGTTAGATTATGTATGTATATTTGAATTGACATTTAAGTATTAGATGTTTAATAGTCATTTGTTTTTTAACGAATAATTTAAAGTAGGAGTTTAAAATCGAAGTTAAATCGGGAGCAATCTATCAGTCTACTACAAAACTACAGCTTGATGAATAATAATTATTATTTTAAAATAACAATTAAGTCCAACAAATTTATTTTATCTTTATATTTATTTATTTTTTTATTTAACGTCACTTAAAGCTAATGTGGCTAATCGGACGATGCTACAATGCCTATCCAAAATTTTGCCTATCCATGTTTAATTAGGATAGGGATCTTTAACGAGTACCTGACATCGCACTGGCTTGGGAGCATCTTTTTACGTCCACTCCGAAGGACGGCATTACTAAGAACTTTTGACTCCTATCAAAAAATCCTAGAACCACCTGTGGGTTTGAACCCGTGACCTTTGGCATAGAAGGTTGTTATGCAAGCCGCCATATTACAGATGATCTATTTAGTCAACACAAGAAAGTTTTATATATGTTTATGTATTCAATAAGGCATTCTGTACTTCCATAAACTTTTTATATTATTTTAAACCTTTTTTTCAACGTTTCGAGTTTTTTTTCTCCATTTTCAAGACTTATTATTTTTTGTCATTCCATATAATTTTGTAGCATTATGCTATATATTTTTACCTGTTAGGATGCATTTGACGTTTCTCTTCAAGTACGTAAAATTAATATAGTTTAGAATTCTTATGGCGATTTTCTTCTTTTTTTTTTTCCTGAAAAATATGTTTGTGTAAAAGGGCAGGCGTTATACAAACACGTTCATATGAATACATATTTTTTTGTAAATAAACGATTGTGTATTATAACTTACTAGATTCTATAAAAGCAAAGCCTTAAACTGCAATTTCGGGATTATTTTATATCTTTATGCAATATTATATCTGTGGCGGTCTTGAAAAACTGCATAACTCGAGTCATATCAAAAATGGGGTAACTCCACGTATCGCTCCCTCAGACCGTCTCCCACGTCGTGTTAAATTGGTTAAAGAAATTTCTTAGTGGAAGAAATTTTAGGTGTAAAGAAAGCTGTATGTTATAACTCTATTTTTGGTATTACGTAAAGTTCAAGTCGCTCACCTGTAAAATCAAAGATTTTGGCTTAAACACTTATTCACGGCCGCCACAGATATAATATAGACTTTTTTTTTTTAATTGTTGATATGCAGTTAATGCTGTTCTTTTGGAGTAATACTTTATTTTAGAGAAGAGGAATATAAAAGAGAGACTATAAAATAAATTACAATTGCACCTTAGCTTTTGACGTTAGGCTGTACGTAAATTATATTATATACCAAGTGATATTGTTATTGTAGTATCGTTATTATTACTAATTCTAGCGCTGTGTTGTTGGTTATTACATTCTAGATATATTTATCTATTATAAGCGGAACTGTGATCCCAGCCGAGCGTAAATTACTATGGTTGACGTAATCGGAGTAATGAGGGGGTATAAAATCGGAATTCGATCAGAAGCAACAACGACTAGAGACTGGCCTGGCTGTCTTGGGATTGTGAAGGACGGTTCAAGGTGGTTAGTAGTCCGTGCTGTCTGGTAGGGTCGTCTGTCATAGTATCGCTGTCTTGTTTTATTTTTTATTTATCTGGAAGAAAACGCAGGATTTTAGTTTGAAAGAAGAAAAAAAATAGAACTGTTTTTTGGTTTTAATCAAATAATTTTTTATACTATCAACACATTTCTTTCCACGTGTTGCCCACTTTTCCATTGTCTCACAATACGATTTCCCATGTTTAGTATACTAAAATAAAAACGAAATACTCTTTGTCCATTTAATTTTGTGTAACTTAAAGTAGTGGTCCAGATGTTGAACGAAAAATGAGTATAATTAGGTGAGAGGTCAGACTTTCATATCCAACCTCCGAAATTTTCATGACATAAGGCCAGGCGTTGGACCTCGATTGACCGAAGATGTCAACCTTCATTTATTGCCAATTTCAGAAGATCCATTTTGCACTTTATCACGATGTTCTTAAAAACGGCTCTAACGATTTTGATCAAACTCGCTATATCGATGTAAAATTTATTGGGCTTTAACATCATGTATATGGCATTCTAATTGAAATAGTCTGACAGGTCTTTAATGCCGATATTTTAAATTTTTTTACCCTAAAGTACCTTTATTTTTGTAGATTCTATAAAAATAAGCATATTATCTAGTTACCACTAATGAAACACAAGTAAATATATACGTTGAACGAATTCGATATCCAACTAAAGGAGAAAACTGAAAAAAAAAATGTTAATGCGATTTTTTGTTTTTCAATATACGAACAGTAATATTTTTAGATAATAATATAATAGATTTTTTAATATAACACATGTTTCTATAGAAATTCTATTTAATTAATTCTTTAATGGTTTCACTTATTTTTATCTCTAACTGTATTTGAAAATTCTTTAATCGATTTTTAAAACGGTTGTAAGAAACCATTAAAGAATCAATTTAATCAATTGTCTCGCTTATTTTTATCTCTCACTGTATTAAAAAATTCCTTAATCAATTTTTAAAACAGTGGTAAGTGAAAGTCGTGTGTTGCCCGCACCAGATTTTTTTTTTTTAAATGTTAAAATGTGCTTCTTCTTGTCTTCCATCTAAATCCTATTTGCAAGACTAAAACGACAAGAAACCACCCGACAGACGTTCTAATCCTCCACTAAACTACAAATGGCTCATTTATATGTCTATCCTAACTAATTCAATCTGGATTCACGGAATTTGAGCTTTGGGGCTCTACTAAACCATCGATTTCCTCTCGTTCTCGTATCCAATCCCTACAATCCAAAATCCTTCGTAAAACTTCAATGATCCTTACATTAACATGAATAAACTGATTCATAAATACCTTAATTTTTCATATGTTGTTCAGATATCCTGAACCAGGCACCATTCCTTCCACGACAAACTCTATTCATATTCTAGTCCATTAGTTCTTTTTTCCTAATCCTTGCTTCCTCTTTCATCCTTATAATCCGCAGTAGCGGTTAAAAGATAATGGCCGCAAGACCTTCTGGTTTAAAATATTTACTAGAGTAGTAGATGAAATATACCGGTTCTGGCGCAGGGCTTCGGTGCCGAGCTGGCCCACTTTTTTGTGGAGCCAATCAGATTCCAGCATTTGGTCACGTGATCTATGGCGGTAGATTTGAACTTCAACCACGACCTAACCTTAACAGGGCTTCGGTCCAAGATGGCGGCGCCCATGGTTTCCCGCCAAAACCGGCCTTTATTGAACGATCGTTCGCGATCGATCTGTCGATCATGATCTATCTAATCCAACCTAACCTCATATTGTTAATTTTATTTATCGATTAAATATTCGATTTCTTTTAAAATATAAACAAAGGAACCCTGTTATCACTATAAAATACTAAATAAATAATATATATAAAACTCTGATAGTAGATAAGAATTGGGCGAGCTGGCACACCGATTCCTCCATCCCCTCCCCAACCACTCTTAACTACCTATGACGTCATCACGACCTAACCTTAACTACAATGGTTCGCGCCAACAACCCAACCTAAACCACTAGGCCACGCCCATTATTGGCTATGTGGCCCCCAACGACATAACGTAAACCATTAAGCCACGCCCCTTTTCAGTCACCTGGCCCACAAAGATATAACCTTAACCATTCAGCTACCCACTTTTCAGTCACGTGACCCCCCTCTACATTAACCAACCAATCACAGCGCTCCATTTGAGGGTTCCTCTCGGCTAGGTCCGATGGTCTAATTGTAAAGTTTACTTTTATGAAACCTCCCTCACTGATTCATAACCTTCTCAATGTTTACATTGTCTGAAACCTCCCTTACTGTTACATAACCTTCTCAATGTTTACATTTTCTGAAACCTTTCTTATTCTCACATGGCCTTCCTATTGTTTACATTTTCTGAAACCTTCCCAATGTTTACTTTTTATGTAGCCTTCCTATTGTTAACATTTTTTAAATCTCTTTATTTACTTTTATTTTATTTCTTTAACCGATGGTAAAATTGTTGTTTACTTTCATGAAACCTCCCTAACTGTTACATAACCTTCCCAATGTTTACATTTTCCACATCCTCCCTATTGCTTACATTTTCATCAACGTTCCTATTGTTTACATTTTATGAAACCTTCCTAACTGTTACATGACCTTCCAAATGTTTACATTTATTTTAAACTTTTTAATGTTTACATCTTCTAAATTTCTTTATTTACTTTTATTTTCTATTCACATAGTCGTAGTGCACACTCACCTTCTAAAGAATCCGCAAGAGCGCAGCACCCACTCTACTTCGTAATGTGTCCACCAGAGTGCATCTCTCCGGAATTTTTTATGTTATCTTTCCAATAATATTTTATACTTTTTTTAAGTAAGTTTTTCCAGCCGCCATTTTGTTTTGAGGAAGCAACCATTGCAATAATTTAAACAGGTATGAACATGTCCAAACAGGTTTGGATCATGTTTAAGCATGGACTTTGAACCCTCTTAACGGCTTTAATATAAACATCGTCATAGGGCTTCTTAATCCTATATAGCTTTGAACTTTGATCCTTAATCCTACTATTTAAATAGCCATATAAGGTTCCTTAAGCATAAACGTAAACATGGACTTTAAACCCTCTTAACGGCTTTAATATAAACATCGTCATAGGGCTTCTTAACCCTATATAGCTTTGAACTTTGATCCTTAATCCTACTATTTAAATAGCCATATAAGGTTCCTTAAGCATAAACGTAAACATGGACTTTGAACCCTCATTACGGCTTTAATATAAACATCGTCATAGGGCTTCTTAATCCTATACATATTTGAGCTTTGATACCTTAATCCTTTAATTTAAATAGGCATATAAGGTTCCTTAAGCATAAACGTAAACATGGACTTTGAACCCTCTTAACGGCTTTAATATAAACATCGTCATAGGGCTTCTTAATCCTATATAGCTTTGAACTTTGATCCTTAATCCTACTATTTAAATAGCCATATAAGGTTCCTTAAGCTTTTAAACTTTGAACGATTAACCTCTTAAGTATCAATATTGATAATGCGCTTCTTAGAATTATGGGCCGTCAATGGTTAATCCCTAATAACTTAATCGTAAACAAGCTCAATTTAAGACGTAAACATTAACTTTGTGATGAGAATTTCTTAGTGTATAAATAAACAATAATATAAAACTTTTACCTACTTCGGACGGAAATTTATTTTGTTTAAAAATAATAATTTTAACATTTTTAATTGTTTTCTCACCTTATCAGTCCATTCTGTATCATTTTCAAGCATTATTTACTAATAATTAACTATTTTGCTATGGAATTGCAATTTTGCGATGTCTTCGGGGTCGTTCGGCTACTCCCGGCCACCTTCGGTCTTTTTACTCCGTTCAACTTCACTATAATCCGGAGTTCTATCTAAAGAAATAAACAATGATAACGTTAATTCCATCGAAGGTAAACAACTTCCTTATCTTCTCTGCGTCTCTTGCTAAAGTATAAACAATATTATATTCTATTAAAATAATATAGTACATCGTAAACATTTTATTCATTTTCGTTAAAAGTATTATTAGTAAACAAAGTGTTGTACCTTTTTTAGTTCGGCGTTAAGCCTTAAGCCTTTTCACCACGTCAAGGTAAAGGTACATCGAAGAGGTTTTTATTTTATTTATTTATTTTACAACGTGATTTTTACAATAAAAATGTGTACAAATTCAACGAAAAAATAAAGTTTATTGAAAATCAGAATTCATAAAATATAATTTCTAACACAATCAAGAATTAAACTAAATGTATGCTTATAAAAAATAAAATCATCTCTTTTTTTTGGTAATGTATAATCATATTGAAATTTAATTTTTCACCTCATGGCATAAACGAAATATTTGCTGTTGAGATGGTCGGCAAGGTGCGGTAATGACTATTTAATCTTCAATAAATTAACAACACCATATACTTTATCATTTTTTTTTTCTTTATGTATTTGAAAGAGAAATATGAGAATCGAAATTATTCTGCAGGGTTATTCTATTCACCTCACATTCACTCACACATTCAAGTTTACAGGTGTTCAAACCATGCCATAGACCTTCATTCAGGGTTTATAGGTGTTCAAACCGTGACAGTGACCCCTTTCATTCATGGTGAATAGATTTAAACAATTTTTTATTTACCCATACAGATAAAACCTTTGGTTGATACTCTGTTCATTTCTCTTTCGAGACATTATGATAAATGCAATGGCTGTCTTGCTGAGATGGCTTTATTAATTTTAAGACCTCCAAAATGTTCCAAATTCATTAGTTAACAAACATATTACCACACCATGAACCATCGTTTTTATTATTTGTTATCTTAGTTTTTTCACGCCAAAGACAAAAATGGTTGTAAATTCGCGTTTTGTTTCTTATTATTACCAAAATAATCTTTATATTATTTCACTTAATTTAATTTATAATGACCATAGGCCAAAGTATTGATTCCGTCTTCTAATATGTGTCTTTTATCATCAAAGGGGGACAGAGATACCTTATTTATTTTGGAACTAAAAATATTATGGAGCTTAGATTGTATCATTTTCATTGGAGTATGCATAATTTCATTTTTGAACAATACTTTTTCATAATCCTCAAAACTAATATATTGTTTTAATGAAGATGTTTTTACGCCTTTAGCACGCTTTTTTACATCATTTTCAGTCATAATAGCGTACATTTTCGCTCTTAATCCCACGTATTTTAAAATTATTTTGGAATTAAGCTCATCTTTGAACTTTCCTAACTTTTTTTTATTTTCTTTCGAATAACATAAATGTGTTTCAGGATAGTCTGAGAAATCGAAATATTGATTACTTTTTTTCATATCTTCATAGACATCATCTGTTAAGACTCTATAGATAAATGAATCTGTATCGGTATACATCATCTTCAAGTTTTTTCCAGTATACGTTTTCATCATTATGTCATAATGAAATTGATACATTACAGTTTTTGATAAATCTAAAATGCACATTCCTATGTATATAGGTTTATTAAACAAGACTTTCGATTTTCTTATATGTACAGCCACTATATTCTCATTGTAGATTGTACGGTCAATGAAATTCGGTTTAGCGACAAGCTTCATCAACTTTTTACTGTCAGTTACTAGTTGAATATTCTGGCGGTTCCTGATATTTTCCATCGTTTTACCGAAAACTGCATTATTAAGCAACTTATAAAAATCTTTTTCAAAATCATTGGATGCTCCTTTCCTTAGCTCTGTATTGTATTCTATATACGATCGTAACCATCGTGCTTGTTTAAACTTTAGAACACGGTGAATTTTTTCCAAATTTAGTCCATGCTGTAGAGCTTGAATCAAATTTTTATAATGTAAGACGTAGCGATATCTTTTCCCAAAATGTGTTATTAATTTTTTTGATTTAGAATTTTCTCCCGGTGGTATCATCGCTTCAGGTAAGAACGGTAAATCATCATGGTAATGATGAAGTTCTTGAGGATAACTGATATCAATTTCAAATATGTAACCAATTTCGTCATCATCCTTAAGCTCGGATATGTTTATACGTTCCGGATTTTTTACCCATTCAAATCCTCCGTATGGTAAATTCATGCTCATCGCTTGTCCATAAAGATTATTAGCATCTAAATAAATTATATAACTGGATTCTTCGTTTGGATTAAAATTATTCATATACTTATTATTCGCTTCTGCATACCTGTGCGATACCTGGCACAAGCCTCCTCGAATACCATGTTCTATCATTAGAATCATATCATAATCCTGTAAGAGCTCTATATTCATTTTTGTATATTTTAACATGGCGTCGAAGGTCAAACCAGGAACGGTAAAATAATGAGCTGGATCAAGTTTATGCCTCTCCATCATAACGTCTCGAAAAGATTCGAAGACGTCACAAAGTAGAAGAACATCACTTTTAACGTAAAAATCAGCATATTCACCCAAAGATTTACATTTAAAGTGTTCCCATATGTTTTGAGCATGTCTATAATCTTCTGCACTGACATCGCTCTCATTCAATTTATTGTAAAAAGCATCAATTGGTGGTAACTCTGTTTCATTTAACTTTTCTTCATTGTCTAAATAATCGTATGGAAACACGCCTTTTCTGGTAACCAATGCTAATTCCTCATCTCTATAATATTTCGATGTTTCCTTGAATTTATCCAAAGAAAGAGATTTTACAAGGTAGTCCAGGCTTCTAGGCATGAATCTGTAAGAATCTATAAACCTCAGTTTCAGTTTTCCAACATGCTTTGTGAAGGATATGTATTTTTCTTCACTATTCGGTATTACCTCAACTTCTCCAGGGGTATTTCCCAACTCTCTAACTATAAAATGTGCGTCATAATTGCTCAAATTGTGCATTATGACGGGTACAAACGATGGATTAACGCGTTTTAAATTACAATTATTACACGAAGCTCCTAAGTACGTTCCGGTTAGATGGCAGTGGTCTCTAACTTTTATGTTGTTTTCTTTAAATTCGTCTTGACACATATAACAGGTTTTAGCTTCAGCCCAATTTTTTCTTCTTCCGATGAGATCCGCATTGGTTTGTTCATCTTATAGATTTCTTGAATTTTTTTAGCAATATTGATAATATATTCCATGAAGTGGTAAGCGGCATTGGCACCCCTATAAACGTACGGTTTGTTTATTGGGACGTCTACTCCCTCGATTCCTTTAACATATACACAAAATGATATCGGATCGTGCCTCTGATATTTAGTCGTGTTCTTTGACGATTCGTTTATAGGAACTAACATCGATTCAAAGTCTGAATAGATAACAAACGGTACTTTGCTTTGTCGTTCCACATTTGAAAATCTGATAAAGTGATCTTTCGTCGGCAGCTCTATTCTTACTGGTTTATTTTCAGAGCAGTATATCTTGTGTTCTCCAAGTTTCTCGCTAGCTTTTTTTCCATACAGGTTGTTAAAATGTGTAAAGCAGCGTTTGCAAATCGTCAATTTATGATCATATCGGCTGAGTTGAGACACAACTAATCTTTCAAAGTTTTTTATGTAAATATAATGCGAAGTCTTATCATCGGATATAAGTAGAAGATCTCGGTGGTCTTTCAATTCTGTTTTACAGACTTTCAGTGGATATATTTTATCTTTTTCATCCAGCCCATAGACATTGATGGAGACGTTATTTACCTTTTCGAATTTTCTTATTTCACTCAGAGAAGTTGGAAATGAAACGCAAGTAAAGTCATATAAATGTTCTAAGTTGTTATACTTAGCAACGCGTTGAGGATCCTTTTTCACAAACTTTGCTAAAACGGAATACTTAAAACAGTACATATCATTATTCCGTACATTGATACAAGCTTTCTTTGATTCTATAGATGACGGGAGAGGAAGATAGGTGCTGCCCCTTAGTGGCAAATATTTGTTGATTCTTAATCTGATTCCATCAACCCCACTCAGCTTCCACCCGCTTTTTTTAAATTGAGACTCCTCAGCTTCAGTTATGATTTTGTTAAAACTTTCCTCTATAAATTTGCTTAGATTACTGCCTTTGAACACACAATTGTTTCGTGTTTTGAATGCTTTATCCGTCTGATCACCAACAGAATTTGTAAAGTACATTCTAACAGACAGTTAACTTTTAATGCACCATGTTCATTTAGTGAATCACGAATTTTATGCACCAAGAGGTTCTTAACACTTCCCAGAAACGAGTTTATATCCATTGCGAGTGAATGAGATGGTAGAAGTGGTCAAGGTAATCAGGGAGAGTTAAAGAGGTTCACTGTAAGGAAAAATAAGTTATAGATTAACTGCAATAAGTATACCATAACTTGACGTTGGAAAGGAACACTGCATGGTGTGAAAAGGGAGGGGGCATGAGGTAAAAATGAAGGTGATGGGGTTAAACTAGAAGGTGTGGGTTAAAGAGGTGGTTGGGTAATCAATACTCATAGTTAAGGAGTTAAATTGTCTTTTGTATTTATTCATTTATTGCTTCAGACTTCAAAAAAACTTAAAAATGAGTCAGTTTAAATGTTACTTTTGCGGTAATACGTATGAGTATTTGAAGAACCTTCGTAGACATGAAAAATCGTGTTACGGTAATTCGACTTATACTTGCACGAGGTGTGGAGGTGTTTTTCCCAATATTTATAATGGTAAAAGACATGAAAATGTATGCACCCAGGAACCGTTAAAATTATATGAGCCACAAAAGAATGCTATTTTAGCACTCGTACCAGACAAGCAGGGACTTGTTGAGTATGAGACAGCATTTCAGAGCCGATTGGCATCATTCTTCATCAGATCATCCGATTCTATGGATATAAACTCGTTTCTGGGAAGTGTTAAGAACCTCTTGGTGCATAAAATTCGTGATTCACTAAATGAACATGGTGCATTAAAAGTTAACTGTCTGTTAGAATGTACTTTTACAAATTCTGTTGGTGATCAGACGGATAAAGCATTCAAAACACGAAACAATTGTGTGTTCAAAGGCAGTAATCTAAGCAAATTTATAGAGGAAAGTTTTAACAAAATCATAACTGAAGCTGAGGAGTCTCAATTTAAAAAAAGCGGGTGGAAGCTGAGTGGGGTTGATGGAATCAGATTAAGAATCAACAAATATTTGCCACTAAGGGGCAGCACCTATCTTCCTCTCCGTCATCTATAGAATCAAAGAAAGCTTGTATCAATGTACGGAATAATGATATGTACTGTTTTAAGTATTCCGTTTTAGCAAAGTTTGTGAAAAAGGATCCTCAACGCGTTGCTAAGTATAACAACTTAGAACATTTATATGACTTTACTTGCGTTTCATTTCCAACTTCTCTGAGTGAAATAAGAAAATTCGAAAAGGTAAATAACGTCTCCATCAATGTCTATGGGCTGGATGAAAAAGATAAAATATATCCACTGAAAGTCTGTAAAACAGAATTGAAAGACCACCGAGATCTTCTACTTATATCCGATGATAAGACTTCGCATTATATTTACATAAAAAACTTTGAAAGATTAGTTGTGTCTCAACTCAGCCGATATGATCATAAATTGACGATTTGCAAACGCTGCTTTACACATTTTAACAACCTGTATGGAAAAAAAGCTAGCGAGAAACTTGGAGAACACAAGATATACTGCTCTGAAAATAAACCAGTAAGAATAGAGCTGCCGACGAAAGATCACTTTATCAGATTTTCAAATGTGGAACGACAAAGCAAAGTACCGTTTGTTATCTATTCAGACTTTGAATCTATGTTAGTTCCTATAAACGAATCGTCAAAGAACACGACTAAATATCAGAGGCACGATCCGATATCATTTTGTGTATATGTTAAAGGAATCGAGGGAGTAGACGTCCCAATAAACAAACCGTACGTTTATAGGGGTGCCAATGCCGCTTACCACTTCATGGAATATATTATCAATATTGCTAAAAAAATTCAAGAAATCTATAAGATGAACAAACCAATGCGGATCTCATCGGAAGAAGAAAAAAATTGGGCTGAAGCTAAAACCTGTTATATGTGTCAAGACGAATTTAAAGAAAACAACATAAAAGTTAGAGACCACTGCCATCTAACCGGAACGTACTTAGGAGCTTCGTGTAATAATTGTAATTTAAAACGCGTTAATCCATCGTTTGTATCCCGTCATAATGCACAATTTGAGCAATTATGACGCACATTTTATAGTTAGAGAGTTGGGAAATACCCCTGGAGAAGTTGAGGTAATACCGAATAGTGAAGAAAAATACATATCCTTCACAAAGCATGTTGGAAAACTGAAACTGAGGTTTATAGATTCTTACAGATTCATGCCTAGAAGCCTGGACTACCTTGTAAAATCTCTTTCTTTGGATAAATTCAAGGAAACATCGAAATATTATAGAGATGAGGAATTAGCATTGGTTACCAGAAAAGGCGTGTTTCCATACGATTATTTAGACAATGAAAAAAAGTTAAATGAAACAGAGTTACCACCAATTGATGCTTTTTACAATAAATTGAATGAGAGCGATGTCAGTGCAGAAGATTATAGACATGCTCAAAACATATGGGAACACTTTAAATGTAAATCTTTGGGTGAATATGCTGATTTTTACGTTAAAAGTGATGTTCTTCTACTTTGTGACGTCTTCGAATCTTTTCGAGACGTTATGATGGAGAGGCATAAACTTGATCCAGCTCATTATTTTACCGTTCCTGGTTTGACCTTCGACGCCATGTTAAAATATACAAAAATGAATATAGAGCTCTTACAGGATTATGATATGATTCTAATGATAGAACATGGTATTCGAGGAGGCTTGTGCCAGGTATCGCACAGGTATGCAGAAGCGAATAATAAGTATATGAATAATTTTAATCCAAACGAAGAATCCAGTTATATAATTTATTTAGATGCTAATAATCTTTATGGACAAGCGATGAGCATGAATTTACCATACGGAGGATTTGAATGGGTAAAAAATCCGGAACGTATAAACATATCCGAGCTTAAGGATGATGACGAAATTGGTTACATATTTGAAATTGATATCAGTTATCCTCAAGAACTTCATCATTACCATGATGATTTACCGTTCTTACCTGAAGCGATGATACCACCGGGAGAAAATTCTAAATCAAAAAAATTAATAACACATTTTGGGAAAAGATATCGCTACGTCTTACATTATAAAAATTTGATTCAAGCTCTACAGCATGGACTAAATTTGGAAAAAATTCACCGTGTTCTAAAGTTTAAACAAGCACGATGGTTACGATCGTATATAGAATACAATACAGAGCTAAGGAAAGGAGCATCCAATGATTTTGAAAAAGATTTTTATAAGTTGCTTAATAATGCAGTTTTCGGTAAAACGATGGAAAATATCAGGAACCGCCAGAATATTCAACTAGTAACTGACAGTAAAAAGTTGATGAAGCTTGTCGCTAAACCGAATTTCATTGACCGTACAATCTACAATGAGAATATAGTGGCTGTACATATAAGAAAATCGAAAGTCTTGTTTAATAAACCTATATACATAGGAATGTGCATTTTAGATTTATCAAAAACTGTAATGTATCAATTTCATTATGACATAATGATGAAAACGTATACTGGAAAAAACTTGAAGATGATGTATACCGATACAGATTCATTTATCTATAGAGTCTTAACAGATGATGTCTATGAAGATATGAAAAAAAGTAATCAATATTTCGATTTCTCAGACTATCCTGAAACACATTTATGTTATTCGAAAGAAAATAAAAAAAAGTTAGGAAAGTTCAAAGATGAGCTTAATTCCAAAATAATTTTAAAATACGTGGGATTAAGAGCGAAAATGTACGCTATTATGACTGAAAATGATGTAAAAAAGCGTGCTAAAGGCGTAAAAACATCTTCATTAAAACAATATATTAGTTTTGAGGATTATGAAAAAGTATTGTTCAAAAATGAAATTATGCATACTCCAATGAAAATGATACAATCTAAGCTCCATAATATTTTTAGTTCCAAAATAAATAAGGTATCTCTGTCCCCCTTTGATGATAAAAGACACATATTAGAAGACGGAATCAATACTTTGGCCTATGGTCATTATAAATTAAATTAAGTGAAATAATATAAAGATTATTTTGGTAATAATAAGAAACAAAACGCGAATTTACAACCATTTTTGTCTTTGGCGTGAAAAAACTAAGATAACAAATAATAAAAACGATGGTTCATGGTGTGGTAATATGTTTGTTAACTAATGAATTTGGAACATTTTGGAGGTCTTAAAATTAATAAAGCCATCTCAGCAAGACAGCCATTGCATTTATCATAATGTCTCGAAAGAGAAATGAACAGAGTATCAACCAAAGGTTTTATCTGTATGGGTAAATAAAAAATTGTTTAAATCTATTCACCATGAATGAAAGGGGTCACTGTCACGGTTTGAACACCTATAAACCCTGAATGAAGGTCTATGGCATGGTTTGAACACCTGTAAACTTGAATGTGTGAGTGAATGTGAGGTGAATAGAATAACCCTGCAGAATAATTTCGATTCTCATATTTCTCTTTCAAATACATAAAGAAAAAAAAAATGATAAAGTATATGGTGTTGTTAATTTATTGAAGATTAAATAGTCATTACCGCACCTTGCCGACCATCTCAACAGCAAATATTTCGTTTATGCCATGAGGTGAAAAATTAAATTTCAATATGATTATACATTACCAAAAAAAAGAGATGATTTTATTTTTTATAAGCATACATTTAGTTTAATTCTTGATTGTGTTAGAAATTATATTTTATGAATTCTGATTTTCAATAAACTTTATTTTTTCGTTGAATTTGTACACATTTTTATTGTAAAAATCACGTTGTAAAATAAATAAATAAAATAAAAACCTCTTCGATGTACCTTTACCTTGACGTGGTGAAAAGGCTTAAGGCTTAACGCCGAACTAAAAAAGGTACAACACTTTGTTTACTAATAATACTTTTAACGAAAATGAATAAAATGTTTACGATGTACTATATTATTTTAATAGAATATAATATTGTTTATACTTTAGCAAGAGACGCAGAGAAGATAAGGAAGTTGTTTACCTTCGATGGAATTAACGTTATCATTGTTTATTTCTTTAGATAGAACTCCGGATTATAGTGAAGTTGAACGGAGTAAAAAGACCGAAGGTGGCCGGGAGTAGCCGAACGACCCCGAAGACATCGCAAAATTGCAATTCCATAGCAAAATAGTTAATTATTAGTAAATAATGCTTGAAAATGATACAGAATGGACTGATAAGGTGAGAAAACAATTAAAAATGTTAAAATTATTATTTTTAAACAAAATAAATTTCCGTCCGAAGTAGGTAAAAGTTTTATATTATTGTTTATTTATACACTAAGAAATTCTCATCACAAAGTTAATGTTTACGTCTTAAATTGAGCTTGTTTACGATTAAGTTATTAGGGATTAACCATTGACGGCCCATAATTCTAAGAAGCGCATTATCAATATTGATACTTAAGAGGTTAATCGTTCAAAGTTTAAAAGCTTAAGGAACCTTATATGGCTATTTAAATAGTAGGATTAAGGATCAAAGTTCAAAGCTATATAGGATTAAGAAGCCCTATGACGATGTTTATATTAAAGCCGTTAAGAGGGTTCAAAGTCCATGTTTACGTTTATGCTTAAGGAACCTTATATGCCTATTTAAATTAAAGGATTAAGGTATCAAAGCTCAAATATGTATAGGATTAAGAAGCCCTATGACGATGTTTATATTAAAGCCGTAATGAGGGTTCAAAGTCAATGTTTACGTTTATGCTTAAGGAACCTTATATGGCTATTTAAATAGTAGGATTAAGGATCAAAGTTCAAAGCTATATAGGGTTAAGAAGCCCTATGACGATGTTTATATTAAAGCCGTTAAGAGGGTTTAAAGTCCATGTTTACGTTTATGCTTAAGGAACCTTATATGGCTATTTAAATAGTAGGATTAAGGATTAAAGTTCAAAGCTATATAGGATTAAGAAGCCCTATGACGATGTTTATATTAAAGCCGTTAAGAGGGTTCAAAGTCCATGCTTAAACATGATCCAAACCTGTTTGGACATGTTCATACCTGTTTAAATTATTGCAATGGTTGCTTCCTCAAAACAAAATGGCGGCTGGAAAAACTTACTTAAAAAAAGTATAAAATATTATTGGAAAGATAACATAAAAAATTCCGGAGAGATGCACTCTGGTGGACACATTACGAAGTAGAGTGGGTGCTGCGCTCTTGCGGATTCTTTAGAAGGTGAGTGTGCACTACGACTATGTGAATAGAAAATAAAAGTAAATAAAGAAATTTAGAAGATGTAAACATTAAAAAGTTTAAAATAAATGTAAACATTTGGAAGGTCATGTAACAGTTAGGAAGGTTTCATAAAATGTAAACAATAGGAACGTTGATGAAAATGTAAGCAATAGGGAGGATGTGGAAAATGTAAACATTGGGAAGGTTATGTAACAGTTAGGGAGGTTTCATGAAAGTAAACAACAATTTTACCATCGGTTAAAGAAATAAAATAAAAGTAAATAAAGAGATTTAAAAAATGTTAACAATAGGAAGGCTACATAAAAAGTAAACATTGGGAAGGTTTCAGAAAATGTAAACAATAGGAAGGCCATGTGAGAATAAGAAAGGTTTCAGAAAATGTAAACATTGAGAAGGTTATGTAACAGTAAGGGAGGTTTCAGACAATGTAAACATTGAGAAGGTTATGAATCAGTGAGGGAGGTTTCATAAAAGTAAACTTTACAATTAGACCATCGGACCTAGCCGAGAGGAACCCTCAAATGGAGCGCTGTGATTGGTTGGTTAATGTAGAGGGGGGTCACGTGACTGAAAAGTGGGTAGCTGAATGGTTAAGGTTATATCTTTGTGGGCCAGGTGACTGAAAAGGGGCGTGGCTTAATGGTTTACGTTATGTCGTTGGGGGCCACATAGCCAATAATGGGCGTGGCCTAGTGGTTTAGGTTGGGTTGTTGGCGCGAACCATTGTAGTTAAGGTTAGGTCGTGATGACGTCATAGGTAGTTAAGAGTGGTTGAGGAGGGGATGGAGGAATCGGTGTGCCAGCTCGCCCAATTCTTATCTACTATCAGAGTTTTATATATATTATTTATTTAGTATTTTATAGTGATAACAGGGTTCCTTTGTTTATATTTTAAAAGAAATCGAATATTTAATCGATAAATAAAATTAACAATATGAGGTTAGGTTGGATTAGATAGATCATGATCGACAGATCGATCGCGAACGATCGTTCAATAAAGGCCGGTTTTGGCGGGAAACCATGGGCGCCGCCATCTTGGACCGAAGCCCTGTTAAGGTTAGGTCGTGGTTGAAGTTCAAATCTACCGCCATAGATCACGTGACCAAATGCTGGAATCTGATTGGCTCCACAAAAAAGTGGGCCAGCTCGGCACCGAAGCCCTGGGCCAGAACCGGTATATTTCATCTACTTAGAGTGCTACTAAAAGGTAGCTTCTTTACAAGTCTGTTTAATTTCTTTTATCATATTGGGTTGTGTCACATGAAATGTCCGTTTTCAAGGTAATGGATTTTTATTTAAAATACGATATGAAAACAAGATGATTTTATTCGAAGTATTTACCTTATTTTTCTACACATTTTTCACAACGTGACACCAACTTTATTATCCCCGAACTGAAAAACTCTGAGCTTAGAAGTGAAACAAAATCTGAAAACGCACTTTTCACTTGATCATTTTTTTCAAAAAGTTTTCCTTTGACGACGTTGTCTAAATTCCTGAACAGGTAGTAGTCCGTTGGAGACAAGTCGGGAGAATACGGTGGGTGCGGAAGAACTTCGTAGCCCAGTTCTTTCAATTTTTGCACGGCATGTTTTGAAACATGCCGCTCAGTGAGATCATGAGGTACCCATGTATCGAGCTTTTTTATTTTCCCAATACACTTTAAATGTCTGGAAACGGTAGATGCACTTGCATTTAGTTGTGCTGAAAGTCCTTTAACTGTTTGGTGGGGGTTTCCTTCTACTGTATGTTTGAGGACATCGTTGTCTATTACGGACGGAGGTCTTCCTCGGGGCAAGTTTTCCAAGTCGGTATCCCCAGCTGAAAACTTAGCAAACCAACGACGAATAGTCCGTTCATTAACACTCCCTTCCCCAAACGCCTTGCAAATATTTCTAGCGGCCTGAGCTGCTGAAAGGCCGAGATTAAACTCGTACAAAAATATTACTCGAAAATATTTTTTCGATGTTCATATATGGAGGTATACTAAAAGGTGGGTAATTGATTAGGAAGCTAATGTTTACAATAGAAAGGTAGAGGATTAGTAACTGTTTACTTTAAATATGTAAACATTCGGAAGAAAACAACAGAGACCTGCAAAATCCTTTATGTATTATAGAAACTATAAAAACGGACATTTAATGTTAAACAACGCTATATTTACTGGTTTTATTATGTTAAACTGTCGTAAATTTCAAAAAATATAAAAATTAATAAAAAAGCTTATTTTCTTACTAGACGGAGCGTAGAGTCAATAAAATGCTACAAAGCATGTGTAATGTAGGGAGGTAAAGACGCTATGATCATAAGGTCTATGTAAGTGGCTTGGAACTGCTTCTGAGGTTATCGCCGCATTCTTTACGCTCCCTTCATATCCACTCGAGTTCCTAAAATCCTGCTCTATCTCCGTATTGTTACCTCTTTATCTTTTCTTTTTTTGCCAAACATTGTATTTTATGAAATAATTATTTTCACAGCTGATATCTTTTTACCTTGAATATAGGCCGTATATAGAGTCTACTTGGTGCAGGTTTTTGATGTTCAAGAGAAACAAAATTTTAGAAATCGTTTAATTTCTCATAGAAAATATGGAAATTTTAGTAGAAGTTCTAAATCTTGCTTATCCATGCTTGATTAAGATTAGGATCTTTAACGCATACTTGACATCTTATAGGCTCGGGACCTCCGTTTTACGTTCCCTTTGAAGGACGGCTTAACCAAGCATTTTTAACTCATCTTAAGAAATCCTATAGCCACCCTAGAGGAAGGTTTAAATCCACGATCTTGGTTTTGTGTATTCATTTTAATTTGTGTAACACAACATCATTTCCTAAGTTTTGATGTTTTCATTTTCAAGGAAAATCTCTTGTGCCAACTATCAATGTCATTATTCGCTCTCCATGTCGGTATTAAATCCATAATATCTATCAGTACTTTAGTAATTATAAGTACAACGTTCTCCAACTCCATAAAGTATATTTGATATAATGTTTCATGTTACATTAGCCATTGTTTTTTTTGTTTACGCATTTAACCTCACTTTATACGCTACTGTGGCTAAGCAGATGATGCAACAGTGGGACAGCTAATTTTCGAATATACAGGTTAACTAAATAAAGGGATCTTTAACGAGTACCTGACATCGCAGAGTCTCGGGACTACAGTTTTACTTCCTCTCCCTAGTACGCCATAACCTAGGATGTTAACAATTTTTTTCTTTCATTTAAGAACATCTGCGAGGTTTGAACTCGCGATCTTGAATATGGAAGGCTATTATGTTATATCACGTATCTATATACCATTTAAAAATAATGAGGAATATATTTTTATTAATAATATTCAGGGCTTTAATAAGTCTGTACTGATACAACCATCCGTTTGTATAGAAACGATGCCTTATATATATATATATATATAAATGAGTACTCTCTTTTTATAAAGTGATTCCAACCCTATGAAGAAACTAACTTTATTTTTTAATCCTTAAATCTTCAGATGTGCTTAGTGTTCCATGCACCATATACATTTGAATCATAGCCCTGTATTTGAATCGATATATAACTATCATTATGTTTCTCTATTTTTTATCTTAAATGATGATCTCAATCAGCAAGGTTAGAATTTTTTTCTTCTGGCCTTGTAAACTTGTGTCATTAAAACGCTCCAATAACTTCCCAATTTTTTTGATCGAACGACAATTACGAAACGTAACACTGACCATTAATGGGTCCGAAATCCCCTTCACTATCTGTAATAACTAGCTTTTCCTTCAATATAACTGGAAAAAATAAAATAAAAGATTTCTCAAGACCTTCAACATTTTTGGTTGTTCTTCTAATTCGGCTGCTTCAGAAGTTAAATGTTCGGTTATTTTATTTATGGACTCTCAATATATGTGGTCTTAAGTATCATTTTCAATTTTATTTTCTTGTTTCAAATCCTTCCTAATTGAGAAGTTGATTTCCAAAAGGTAATATATCCGTACTTGGGAATTTTACAGGGAGCCCAAAAATATCTCATTACTATATCGTTAAACCAACTTATTTGATTCTTATCGCATTAACATCTAGATTTTTTTTTTAAATGAATTAATAACACTATTTTAAAGTTAAAGAAGAAATGTTTTAGTACGATTTGAAACGAAACTAAATGCGTTATTGATAACTTTTGAAAAAATCTGGTGCGTGCAACACACGATTTTCACTTACCTCCGTTATTTATATCAATTTGAGAATTTTTAAACAAATATAGAAACGAATATATATCGTTCAAGAATTATTTAAATTGGATTTTAATAGAAATATGTGTTCTATTAAATAATCTGTTATATTATTATCTATGACAATCAATTTTCTTTATCGCCTTTTCATCACTCTCCGTTAACTTTTACAATAGTATATATAAGATAATCTTTTTTATAGTTTTAAGGATTCCAACAGTATATGGTATATACGGTATAACGGTATATACATGTATATTACAGTTTTTTAAGTTCAAAAAATAAAAATTGCATTAAAAAAATATTTTTGCAGTTTATCCTTTAGTTGGATATCAAATTTGTTCAACTTATGTATTTCCCTGTTTTTTCGCAATACTGATCAGATGATATGGTCAGTTTCTTAAAATCTACAAAATTAAAGGTACTTTAGAGAAAGAAATTTTAAAAAATATTGGCATTTAAGCCCTGTCAGACTATTTCAATCAAAATAAAAACCTACATCATATTAAAGCCCGTCTAATTTCACATCGATATAACGAGTAATTAAAATAGTTTGAACCGTTTTTGAGAAAATCGTAAATAGGTACAAAATGCATGGTACAAAGTGGCTCTTCTGGTTAGCTGATTTTGATGAAAAAGTTGCTGTAACTCCTCGGGCGTATAGTTGTCTTAAATATGAAATTTCAGTTTCATAAGACTTTTCGTTTTTGCGCTGGACACAAACAGACCTTTTTGCGGTAATTGTTCGTTTGGACTCAGAGGACCCTAAAACGTGTATTTCCGTTGAAAACTAAAATATCATTACATATATAGGTAAGTCAAAATAAAAACTGCATATAAAAATCGCGTTTTTAAGAACCTCGGATTTTTTTAAGATGAAATTAAGCTATGAAAATACGAATGTGTTTCAATTTTGTAAAAAAAACTTTAGTACCTTTTGAAAATCAACGTCTTAGTGGTTATCGTGTTAACGCCTACCACCGTTTTGACTTTTCTTTTGATATTTTCTGTGCGTAAATAGTTGTGGTATTTCACAGTCTGTTAGGATGTGGCTGATGATCAGTCGCTAGTTGCAGTCTCCACAGTTCGGAGGTGAATTCTTCTCGATAAGTTAGCCATGTCCTGTTCATAATTGACTAATTACCAATCCTTCTCTTTGTCAGTGTTTACCACGGTTGTACTTACTTACTTATTTAGACCGACGGTATTTTCCCAAATGGGAATAAAGTTGGAGGATAAGGGGGAAAAAAAAAATCCCAAATGATCCATGTGATTGTTGCTTGATCTTTAAGATAGATTTTGTGTGAATATTAGGCTAATGTAAATAAAGATCGAAATATTTGTTGCACTATAAATAGTATTTATCATAATTATGATTTCACTATATCATGTTCAATGTTTATGATTTCAGTGTCATATGGCCAAAAAATATAAAAAGACATAAATTTTCTAAAACGAATATGAACTTCCCATTGTTGGTTGGGCATTAAAAATAACAAGTATTTCGAATTCATTGAGAATTTTGTTTTTTGGGTTTTTCAAATTTTTTTTTTTTTATGAACATTGAGTATAAAAAAAAAGTCGGGTCATCTAAAAGTAGAAATTAGGTTTCAGACGACAATGGGTACGTTTGATTAGTAGCGGCAAGCGTAGAAATGTAGTAAACATTTTAATAACTAACCATCAATTGTTAATCGCCCTATTGATGTGCTTTTGAAACTAATAAAATAATCATTAAGTCGAATTTTATTACATTCGTCTAAAGATTGCTGATAATAGGTTAATATTGCTAAAACATTTTCACGCGTTTTGAATATTCCTTTTTTTTTTTTTTTTTTTTTTTTATTTTTTTTTTATTTTTTTTTTTTTATTAAAAATATACAAAGTATCTATTCACGATTTTTTTTGTGGGGGGGATAAAAATGTGCTTTTTATATATTTTTTCATATATTTCGCTTTGATTTATTTTACATGTAGGTTCAAGTCTACTTACACATTTTATAATATATTTTTACGAACAAAGACGAAACTGTTTTTGTTTTTTTTCTATTAAAAAGCGTAAAAGATATTTAGTAATTTTTTTTATAATTGCGATTTTAAAGTCGGATAGTCTAAAACCACCATAAATCAGTTTTCAACTCCGTTAAAATATTTTGCAGATATCGGTTCAGCTTTACCTCATAAAAAGTAACTAAAAAGTGATATTAGAAAATAAATATTTTAAAACATTTATATTCCAATTTTTTTTTTATACCTAAGTAGCATTCGGGCGGTGTCTATGCATCAATATTACTGCTACGGAAAAAACAAAAACAAATTAACCTGTTTAAATATTTTTCTGTTTTCTTTTTGAATTGGTTATCAAATATTTTAGTGTTTCTTATTTGAATATTTTATTACTTTTATCCTCTTTTCTTCAGTGTTTGACTGTTGCATAAATCGCTCTTCGTCGATTGTTTGGTGCAGGAAGTTCCTTAATAATCTTGCAGATCTATTGTTCAACTTCCGGATTTTACATCCTTATTGAATATTGGCAAATTGTTTGACTGTTTTCGACGGGTTATTGTTTTGCGAAATAATAAGACGTTTTCTATTTTTATTTTGAAGAGATGCTACATGGCGTGGGGTGAAAAGGGACTATTGTCTATCCCACTTTTCTTTTATAATAAATTTCTTTTGACTTTCCTTCAGTCTATAGATAACTTTCTTATCCGGGCCTTGTCGTAAAGTAGTCCACAATTACAGGATGTAACCATGTACAAGGTTTGGTAGTGCCAATATGTAGTAAGGGTAAGGAATGTTATATAAAGTAAGAGAATGTATCGCTATCATGAAAAATTTCGAAATAAAGTTTTTACCGGAAATACACGTTTTAGGGTCCCCTGAGTCCATATGACCAAGTCCTACATAAAGGTCTGTGTTATAAGTTATAACCATTAGTTGTGTGAAACTGAAATTTCATATGTTAGGAGCGTATAAGCCTGAAATGTTAAATTAACTTTTTTTGTCGAAATCAGTGAACAAGAAGAGCCCCTTAATACCATACATTTTGCACATACGGGTAAATATATTAGTTGAACGAATTCCTGGTCCAGTTCAGGAAAAAAAGAGCAAACAAATATTTTTGAACATAAAAACGGTAATATAGATTTATAATATACCAATGGAAAGCTAAAGATTTTAATATATATATATATATATATATATATATATATATATATATATATATATATATATATTATATATATATATATATATAATCTTATAGATAAAAATGTAACATTTAATGCAGAGAGGTGAAAAGCCGATGCAACTAATTGATTTTTGCTTATAATAATATAATAGATTGTTTGATAAAAGACATGTTTCTATCAAAACTAAATTTAATTTATTCTTTAAGATTTAGAATTATTTATTAAGAAATACACGTTTTAGGGTCCCATGAGTCCATATGACCAAGTCCTACATTAAGGTCTGTGTTATAAGTTATAACCATAAGTTGTATAAAACTGAAATTTCATATTTTAGGAGCGCATAAGCCTGAGATGTTAAGTTAACTTTTTTATCGAAATCAGTGAACAAGAAGAGCCCCTTAATACCATACATTTTGCACATTTTTACAATTTTCCTTAAAACGATTTTGATTTACTCGCTATATTGGCAGATATTTTAAATTTCTTCCTCTAAAGTACTTTTAATTTTGTATATTCGAAAAAATTAAACATAATCTTGTTAGTATTGATAAAAAACGGGTAAATATATTAGTTGAACGAATTCCAGGTCCAGTTCAGGGAAAAATGAGCAAAAAAATGTTTTTTTAATGTTTTTTTTATGTTTTTGAACATAAAAACAGTAATATAGATGTATAATATAACATTGGAAAGCTAAAGATTTAAATATATATAATCTTATACATAAAAATGTAAAATTTAATGCAGAGAGGTGAAAAGCCGATACAACTAATTGATTTTTGCGTATATAATAAAATAGATTATTTGATAAAAGACATGTTTCTATCAAAACTAAATTTAATTAATCCTTTAAGATTTTTATTTTCTCATACTTATATATGTCATCTCTAAATGTATTTAAAAATACTAAAATTTAATGAAAGTGTGTTGCGAGCACCAGATTTCATAAAAATATTAGTGGGATATTTGGCTATATATTCATTTGTTTGTACACTCTTAGTGATAAAAATTGCATCACCTTATGCTTAAATGTTTTATCGTTATAAATTTGATCCAATCGAATATATATTTCTTTCTTAATATATATCATTCGCTTAATGAAATAAAGAAATTAATAAACAAAAACAAATAGTTTAGTTATCGGTGGGTAGTTTTAACTACTACCAGAATCAAAATTTTAATTAATAAAAATATTAATTTTTAACAAATATGACGAATTTTAAGCATTTTCCTATCAGAAGCAATTAACATTGGGAGATAACACAATGTGAAACAATTTTCACAGAAATCGCAGTTGACAAAAAAGTTTTGTATTTAAGGAGTTATCTCTCTGCATGTTAATTTTTTTAAATATTTACGCTTTTATGTAATGGATCCGGTGATGGGGCTCACCATTGACAAAAATTGGCAGTGGTCATAGTTTTGAAAATTAGTGTTATATTTCATTTTACGAGAGAGCTTAAACTTCTATGTTTTTTTTTTCCAATGATTTTTATATGCTTGTCTCTATTTTTCAATATTATGTTAATTTATTTCCCATTTTGTATTTATCTCAATTATAGGTTGTTTTTTAGTTGTTTTGTTTTATTGTGTGTATATATATATATATATTATATAGTATGTGATTTGACTTTATCATTTTTTTCTATATATATTGTATGAATGTGGTCTCATATCAGTATTACTACTGTTCATTTAGAAACAAATTGTAACAAATATTATAATTTGTTTGTATAATCAGCATTTTTCCTACGGTTATGTTTAATTTAATGATGCACTTGACCACGACTGAATATCGGAAATGTGGAAAAATGCATCCCCTCAAATATATCTCTCTGCATGTTAATTTTTTTAATATTTACACTTTTATGTAATGGATTCGGTGATGGGGCTAACCATTGATAAAAATTGGCAGTGGTCATAGTTTTGAAAATTAGTGTTATAATTCATTTTACGAGAGAGCTTAAACTTCTATGTTTTTTTTTCCAATGATTTTTATATGCTTGTCTCTAATTTTCAATATTATGTTAATTTATTTCCCATTTTGTATTTATCTCAATTATAGGTTGTTTTTTAGTTGTTTTGTTTTATTGTGTATATATATATATATATATATATATATATATATATATATATATATATATATATATATTATATAGTATGTGATTTGACTTTATCATTTTTTTCTATATATATTGTATGAATGTGGTCTCATATCAGTATTACTACTGTTCATTTAGAAACAAATTGTAACAAATATTATAATTTGTTTGTATAATCAGCATTTTTCCTACGGTTATGTTTAATTTAATGATGCACTTGACCACGACTGAATATCGGAAATGTGGAAAAATGCATCGCCTCAAATATATCTCTCTGCATTTTAATTTTATTATGTTATTTATATTTATTTGAAATCCTAGATAGATACAACAAAATTAAATAAATTCTAAAGATATGGCTGATCAGCTAATTTTGTTCCAGTGTCCATATATTCTTTTAATAATAAGTGTAAAGGTTTTTTTTATGGAGAAAGATACAAGGACCCTAAATGTCAACGAGAGTATAATATTGATTTATGATCTTGCATAAGCTTCTTGATTCATTGTGATATTTGTCGAATGGATTATGCAGTCATTCTTTCTGTCACCACTGCTTCAATATTTCCATACAGAGTTTTAGAAACCACACTTTTTCACATTATATACTATACTATATAATATTTACATTGCCTTCCGCAAAAAATATACTATAGGTGACATGTTTATTAAATTAACCTGCCGAAATTTGTCTTGAATATGTTAAGTTTTCAGATCATTAAAGATGACAAATGGGTGTATTTGTAAAAGGTTGAATCTGAGCTGGGGACTGTTTTAAAGGTCACTTGTGCAGTCGGATTTTTTTTAATCTTTAATTCAGCAGTTACTTCCATTTTTAGAAACGTGAATTTATTATTACATAACTGGATTGGATTACTGGTTTATGACGCATTAAAAAAAAATCATTTATTTTAAAAAGTCTTCATTTCCTTTCCCCCTCCCTTTCTCAGAATTGAAATTGTAAATTGAGTCACACAGGGTCATGGCATATTTACAGAAATGTAAATATTTTAGTTGATTTTTCTCTGATGAATTTAATATTCTTTGATATCTAATTAGTGGCAACAGTAGCATCTTACTTTATTAACATTGTATTCGAGCTCAGAAATTGTGTCTCAAAATAGCCCATTATAATTACAAAAGGCATTCAGCCGTTCTTTACTAATTACTTCCTGTATAATTTTTTTTTTATATCGAAAATTGAATACTTCTATTTTTGAATATTTTGTACTGTATCTCTATCCGATAATAATTAAATTTATAACATGTATATAAGAATTATCGTTAAATATTTGTTTAATTCATGTATTCAGGTAATATCTTTCAAATTTTTAAGATAAAATAATCAAAGCTAATAATAAGAGAGAGATACACTTTCTTGACCTAGTGAGGCTGTCCAATTTAATTCGGTTGCTTATACTCAGCGTAATTATTTTTCCTTACATGACTTTTTTTAATGTACAATTTTTAAGGTATAACAACAAAACATTAATGATTTTTTTTTCATTGTTTTATAATTTGTTCCCCTTTTATCGCTTTAATCTCATATTAATCTAAATATATACGTGTACATCAAACTTTCATATATCAAACCATCAAGTCCCAACATCCTCCCTATATCTACAATCTCCTGCTGTTAAAACCCTCAATTCATCTACTGGAGACGAGATTCCGTCCATCCTCCCTTTATATCCCTTCCCACAGAACCAAAAAAATATGAATCTTCCTTTTTGGCTCGTTCCATAACGTTATGGAATTCCCTCCCTTCAAACATCCGTCATGCTCCGTCCCTCCACATCAAATACCTTCTTTGCCAGTATCTTATATAGTCATCCCAAAATGACGATTCTTGACAATTAAATTGTGTTAGTTAGATTGTAGTCAATATTTTTTTTTTCACAATTATTTTTTATGATTCTTCAAATTACTATCTAAAGAACTTCTTTTTGTTCAATCGTTATCAGTATTTTATATATTTTTACTAAAATAACTCATTGCATTTTAGTATATTATTTTTATTAATGTCAAATTGGACTATTTTTCATTAATTGTTGTGATCTTTCTTAGATATCTTATATTTTATCATGTCAAAAGATCATTCCGTGGTCATACCTGTTATTCTTAAGGAACCCAGTCCTAGAATAAAAATTGTTTTTATTTTATTCAAAATATATATATATATCATAAAATGGCAAACTATTAAAATACTAGCAACAATGTAAAACACGACTTTGATATCAAATCTCCAGTACCCAACAAAAAAAAAAAACATTATATGTACAAGATCACAACAAAAAAAAATCTGGTGCGGGCAACACGCGACTTTCACATACCTCTGTTTTTAAAATCGATTAAAGAATTTTCAAGTAAAGTGTAAGATAAAAATGAGTGAAACCATTAAAGAATTAATTAAATGGAATTTCTATAGAAACATGTGTTTTATTAAAAAATATATTATATATTATCTAAAATAATCAGTTAGTTTTATTGGCTTTTCATCACTCTATTGAATTTTAAAAGCTTGTGTATAAGATAATATTTTTTCTAAAATATTTAGCTTTCAAACGGTATACCAACATGTATTTACGGTTCTTATATTCAAAAACAAAAAATTGCATTAAAAAATATTTAAAATATCGGCATTTAAGCCCTGTCAGACCATTTTAATCACAATGAAACCTACATGATGTTAAAAGCTATTAAATTTTACATTGGTATAGCGAGTTTAATCAAAATTGTGGGAACCGTTTTCGAGAAAATCGAAAAAGGTGTAAAATGCATGGTATAAAGTGCCTCTTCTGGTAAGCTCATTTTGATGAAAAAAGTTTTGTAACGTCTGGAGCGTATATTTGTCTTAAATATGAAATTTCAGTTTCATAGGACTTTTCGTTTCCGCCCGGGAGTTACCACACACACGGACCTTTTTGCGGGACTTGGTTATTTGGACTCAGGGACCTTAAAACGGTATTTCTGTTGAAAACTGGAATTTGAAAATTTTCACGATCGCAATACTTTCCCTTACTATATATACTAATAATATATATAAAATATATAATAATATTTTAAACTATTTAATATTTTAATCATATTTCTATATATATACTAATATATATATAATAATATATTATATATATATATATATATATTAATAATATACATTAATACTTAAATCATGAAAAAATTAGAATTCAGTGCTCGCCCAGTCATCTGATGACTCGTGACTTCTTTTGTCTTGAGATTCTTAATAAATGATGAATCGAGCCCCAGCATGATCCATCCAATTAATCTAACGGTAATTTTATAAAGTAGTTAGAAAGGAGGTCTCGCGAATAATTGGTATTCAGAGCACTTCGGGTTGAAGAAGTACTTGTAATCGTGAATATTAAGGAATTTTGATTGATTTAATTTAACTTGAAAATTTAATTTGTCCATTAAATCTCGTTTTATAGCTTATAATTTATGAAATTTGCATGAAAATACAGGTTTAAAAAAAAAGTGTAGATTTATTAGATAAGGTAACTTGTACATAATATAATAATAGTGATTAAAAATAAGTTAGTTATTATATTAATTCATTTATTCAGAAATATTACAATTTGTCGCAGATGGACATATCTAAGAGGGCTGTAATGATAACATTCAAACAATTATTAAAAATTAAACAGGAAGCTATACTGATCACAGCTAGAATCGTAAGGAGATTTTTTAAACTTATAATTTAATAACATTTATACATTTATAATTTATAACATTTTAACGTGTGCTCCAGTTAAAATTAATATACTAATTATATGGGAGTGGCGTAGACAGATGACAAGTCTAATTTTCTCCGAGTCCTGGGTTCTAACAAAGATTGCAGCAGAATTATTTATTCTGTTCTTTAAGCCGTGGAGCCAGCCGGGGATTTAGAGACCCTCCTGAGTCACACCCGGCCTTTTAAAGGGTACCCAAAATGGGGAAAAACCTGCCGGCTGAGCGTGATCTGGCCGAATCACCTCATTGCACGGCCGTTGGCCTAGAATTAGTACGAATCTCTATATGTACTTTAAAGCTCTAAAAAGACTTCATAGCTTGTAGTGGTTTCGGTTTTTTTTTTTAAAGTGTGAATTGTTCTATCCGCACACACAATTAACTATTGCTCAGTCAAGACTCATAAGGTTATGAAGTAAAATATTTATTTGAATCTAAAAATTCGTTGGAATGTTGTAATATTTCAGTTATAAGTTATTTTAGTTTTATTTCCCTGGCTCGATCTAGATCATGTCCGCTACGCTTCATGGGCGGGACTCAAGGTACTTCCTCGTGCGTACCAGAGCAAATTTTACCTGAACTTTTCAAACGTAGGAAGGCAATAACGATTTGAAAGGTATTGCGGATTAAAGGCACGTACGTGAGCACGGCGAATGCCGCGGTATTAGGCTCTTTAAGAAGTCTTTTTGTCTTGTTTTTTTTTAGCCGCAAAAGTGTCATTAGATTTCTCTGCAAGAATCCCTAATGACGGGTCTATCCCAGACCTCACCGTGGTCTCCGGACCGCCCTCAAAGCTCAGCCACATTAGGGATTCTAGAAGAGAAGGAAAATAAGTTGCCTTTGTTAAGTCCGAGTTGCAAAAGTCGAGTCTTTGAGAGCTTTCCAAGCCGGCTCAAACTTACTTCTGTAATTTTGTTATAAAGCCCTCGTTAAATAAAGTGCTCGGTTTCTAGGATAGCTTAGAGTTACGATCGAATTTTCCGTTCTTTAAGGATACTTCTTTTTAATTAGTTCTTAGTTTAAGTGCAGCTTATTTCGAGTTTTACAATTTTTTCTAGGACTTTTAACTTCAATTTTTTTTTTTATAATTCTATATTTTATTGGTTATGGTATTATTTTTTTTAACGATAAAAATTTCAAGTAGGCCAATATTCCGTGGAAACCACTCCATTATTTCAAATAGTTTTGGTTTGTTTATCTATCCATTCAAAGTCGGCTTTATGGTTATCTGTATGCAATCCTTGCTCCTTTGTCCGTAAACCTTTTATCCCCATGTATTTTGAAGAGAATGAAAAGAATGTGGTCAAGATACCTTCTAACATAACTTTGACACTGTAGTCCTACCAATTGGTAGTACATTTACAAGATCTTATAATTTCTTATTTCAACGTTCAGCTTTTTTACTAAATTTATAGTATAAATACAGTTGTAAATGTTAAGATAACAATAGCCAAAAATCAAAACAAGAATTTTTATTATCTACGCAATGGAGTAACTTAACACTTTGCAGAAAGGACAGTTCTATCAATCATTAAATCATTAATGAATTTTGACCAAGACTGGGCAACACCGGCAGTATATTCTTCTTCTTCCATAAATCTCTTAAAAATTCGGAATATATCACATATCTTGACACGATTGGAAAGATGCAACAACAATGAAGGGATCAATTTTTTAACTTCATTGAACAAATAAATGTGTGGAAAACATCAAAATACTAAAATGTTACAATACTAACCCTCTTTACTAATAAATTTCAAGCATTCTTCCTCTTATTTGATTAATTAGTAAATTTTACGGCACTTTTTTTATTATTGTTTTTTTTTTTTTTTTTATTGAGATATACTACAATTTGTTTCAAAATGAACAGTAGTAATAGTGATATGAGACCACTTTTCATACATATATACAGAAAATAATGATAAAGTCAAATTAATAAAATATATATATATATATATATATATATATATATATATATATATATATATATATATATATATATATACAAAACAAAAAAAATAACCAAATGATAAAAACAAAATGAAAAATAAAGTAACATCATAGGCACAATGATAATATATACAATATTTAAATAGGCTAAAGGATCCAGGTGGCTTCCTCCATATGTAGAGAAAATTGGCTATCCAAGAATCCCAGGCCTCTCTCATCCGCGTCACTGGTGTGAGCCAGTGAAGGATGGCTGGGGGCTAGGCGGCACTCTGACTGAATTATTTCTCTACTATTACTATATTGTTCCGCCTAAAAAACAATGTTGAAAACCAAATTCATTATTCAAATTTTATTTAATCTACATCTGGCTAACATCATTAAACTAGTACGACTTCGCTAGGCCGGCTATGTTGCTGGAATGAGTGGAAATCCCAAAACGTCTTGTGAATGGAAACCTATACCTGGGTAGAGCTAGAGGAGGGCCGAGACTCAGACTTAATGACTGTGTGACCCAGGACGCCACAGGCTTTATGAGAATCGGAGGAAATTGGAGAGCGCTGGCACAAGACTGAACCACATGGCGAAAGGGTATTGAGGAGGCCTTATATTGTGCCCACATCGGGCTGCAGCGTCACGGATTTATATTCAAGCCGTATATAAAGAGCATTTCTACAGAAGAAGGCCTATAAGAGAATAAGACAAAAAGTGATGAAGATCTTCAATTGTACTCCAGTAGTTTGCTGTTGTATTTCAACCATATCTATTATTGGAAAACTAATAATAGTTCTAAAGTATTTTCGTATGGGCTAGGAAATTTATGGGTTCTCTTTCGTGCTTCAGACTACAATATTTGTGGTTCTGCATAAAGCTATTTGATAAAAAGTGAGGTTGTAGTTAGACGAAATTTTCAGTTTTTTCTTCTGTATTGTTAATATATCAAGTAAATAAGCTGAGCGATAAAATGCTTGAAAAAGATATTAGGAGAAACTGCTCATTGACAGCAGTAGGTAATCTCAACTAGAAGGTCTCGAGGCCATCTCTTTTTTTCAGACACTCGGAGAAATGTCAGGAGTGGAAGATGAAGGAAGGGTTGAAACTAATGGGATTGATTGGGATCTGAGTTTGTCATGGAAAGATTGATACCTGTATCGGGCCAATTCAGCAACATATGGAACGTTAATGTCTTTATGGATGAGTTTATTCGTGACAAAGTAAGAATCATTAAGGATTTAGCACTGTAAGGATTGAATACGGGAAGAATTTGATGCTTTAGTAGGGCCCCAAAGATCAACTCCGTAAGTACAGATAGGTCCCTTATGACGGTGATATAGATAAGCCTTTTGTAGTTATGAGGAAGGTTAGAGCGTCTGTCCAGTAAAAGAAATAAAATTGGCTATTTACTTAAAAGAATATCTCTAAGATAATGCCGAGGCGGTGACACATTAAGCCTAGAACTGCATAGAAAGCCGTCTCCTCAGACACTCAAGGCGAACTCCTACGCGGTGTGGACATCTTGTTCATTCAGATGGAGGGTCGCATGAGGTCACTGCCTAGCAGATCTCGGCCCTCTCTATAACTCACAGCTAGTTATCAGTTATTATTTAATTGTGTATGTTATTTATAGCATTAATAAACAGCTGTCAGGTTTAATAGTTGCGTTTATTACTAGATAGCAGATTTCGCACGGAAAATCCATTACTTTAGAATGAATCATGATCAAAAGTTCGGAATTTATATAGCGTTTAGTACTGTCGTAAAGGAAGGCAAGATACATCTAAGCGTTTAGTCAAACAGAAACAAAAATATTTTTACTGCTTTGTTTTTCCTTAAGATAATATAAAGACTTGATGGTCTTCTATCTTTAAGTCAATTTTACTCCAAGGAAAGTATTGTACTAGTTTAATGATGTTGGCCGAGTTGTAGAAGCCACTGTATTCTTGCGATCTTAATGAATATTACTATGTCTGGTTCGAATATACTTAACATACTTAAAACTGACACATTATGGAATAAGAAAGAAAAAATATTCTGTCATACGCAGATTTCCTCAAAAACTGTTGCTTGATGATTAATAACTATGAGAGCTAAGCCAACTTTAGCTCTCATAGTTATTATTCATCAGGGTTGTGGGCCTAGATAATGCTATGACGATATGTATCATTCTCAATACACTAACACTACTGATCTAACCCCCTTGGTGTGCGACTTACTACATCTGTAAGTCCTAAGAATCTGAAATTTCATATTTAAGACAAAAATACGTCCGAGATGTTACAAAATCTTTACGATCATAATTAGCTTACCAGAAGAGCCACTTTATATCATGCATTTTGCACCTTTTTTCGATTTTCTTGAGACCGGTTCCGACGATTTTTATTAAACTCGCTATATCCATGTAAAATGTAAGGGGCTTTTATATCATGTAGGTTTTATTCTGATAAAAATAGTCTGACAGGGCTTAAATGCCGATATTTTCTTCTTCTAATGTGCCTTTAATTATTTGTATTTTATGAAAATAACCATATTATCTAGTTAGCATTGATTAATAACAGCTTAATATGCAAGTTGAGAAAATTTAAAAAGCAACTTAAGGAGAAAACTGAAAAAACATTTTTTAATACAATTTTTCGTTTTTGAACATAAAAACAGAAATATACCGTTGGAAAGCCAAAATAATATTATAAATTTTTTAATCAAACACATGTTTCTATAGAAATTCCATTTAACTAATTCTTTAATGGTTTCACTCATTTTTATCTCTTACTGTTTTTGAAAATTCTTTAATCAATTCTAAAAACGGACGTAACGTAAGTGAAAGTCGTGCGTTGCCCGCACCAGATTTTTTCCTTCCTATGCTATCAGACTTTTTGGTAAGAATCGTCCATTCAGCAATTATTTGCTACGTTTTAATTTGTATTTGCGTTATAACATTTTATTTTAGTGTTACCAGTCGAATAAATTCAAGTAAATCACGTCATATGTTTCTCTTAGGAAAGATAATAAAATCGGTGAAATAATGTTCATTTTTTAGCTCATAATAACCTTTACAATAATACAGCAAATACCATTCCAATATTACAGCAATCCATGAAGGGTTTTGGGTACACTACGTATAGACATTCGTACTGTTTCTGTATAAATAAATGGAGGTTACGGGTATTGGGAAAAATGTGTGTTTAAAACTCAGTTTATTTCTAAGTACGCACTTAGTTTTCAATTATTATGTATATACTGTGTTTGAAAAAAAAAAAAAAAACTTGCATTTTCAAACTACTTGGCTCTCCTTCTAACTAAACTCCTGCTTTCTCCCTTGAAGGTGGTAATTGCTTTAATTTTATTGTACTTTGGGACATTAAATGGTGGTCCTAAGCCCTTAAAATGTCAGGCAATCGTTTAAGATTCCTCTCCCAATACAATCTGGATAGGAAAAATGTATAAATTCCAGTATAGCATGATTCGATTAGCTATAGTAGTATAAAGGGACGTTAAATGACATTGTTTAGGAAAAAAAAACAACAACATATTTTCAAACTATTTGACCCCTTCTAACGAAAATTCTGCTTACTACCCTGAAGGTATATTCTTTAATTTTATTAGTCGTTTACAAAGGTTCATTACATAAAATAATGAATCTGTACTTCTGCAATCCATGAAAGGTCCTGGGTTAATTACATATTAATATCCGTAATGTTCTTAGGCAAACTGCCGTGCAAGGAGAAGATTAGGTCTTTCAATCCTCTGCTGAAATAACATTATAAATAATTACGTACGTTCGAACCCAGAACTCGAAGAACAGTAGTCTAGTTTCATATCCACCGACATGGTTGAAATTGACGAGTTATCAAAATGGCAGATTTTAATTTCGTAATTATTTAAAAGCAATGTTGAAATTAAAGGATATTTCAAATTTAAAACAAAGGCAATAAGGTAGGATTTTTTTTTTACGATTAAAAAGGTAAATATTTTGTTGATGGTCATTTATATTTAAGAAAGACGTATTCTATTGAGCAATTGTATATAATAATATCTACTGTTTTATAATTTTAAATAATTAAAACATATAATCTAAAATATAAAAATCCCGTTTCACGGTGTTTGTGATGATTCGGGTGTACCCATACATTTTTTTATATGGCATGGAAAAATATCTATTACTCCAAATTTTTACCTCCCTTCTTCCATTCTACTATTTTTAAATCGCGATGTTAGTATTTTTGACTCCAAATAATTTAAATGATGTTCGTAGTACAAAAATCTTGTGCGGACAACACACAACTTTTACTTAGTTCCGCTGTGAAAAAATTGTTGAGTTGAAAACAGTTTAAAGTTAATTTTAATAATAGGTTTATTCGTTTTGTTATAAAATTATGATTTAATTAAATAATATAACAATATAAAATTGTTACGTATAATAATCATTAATATGTTAAAGTCCTATTCCTCACTTTGTATTACCTTTTAAAAATGTTTATATAAGATGATATTTTTTCTAAAATCTTACTTTTTCTAACGGTATGTGTTAAATATACGTATAAATATGTAAAATACATACGTAGTTACATATGAAACACATTGAATTAAAAAGAACAAAAAATAAAACAATGGATAGTTATTTTTTGAGTTATCGGTCATAGTAAAAAGCGTTCCATCCCTTTTTCTGTTATACATCCCAACCCCATACACTAACAATGCATTCGTTTTTTTTTATTTAACAAACAAAATATGCACTAGAAATAATTTATATTGCAGAACGAAGTTTGTCTGGTCAGCTAGGTATTAAAAAAAGTTTTTGATTTGATTTGGTTGATTGACGCCGTGCTAGTACAAGTTGTGCAATTCGCGCAGTGCACCAGATTTTTTCTTCATTTTTTTACAAACAATTAAATTCCTCTTTGAGGAAATAACAAATTAAAATAAATCATATTTCCTACTTGACACCGAGGGAGAAAATAATGCCCTCTCAAGGATATATAATACAGCACGCTAGAGCGCTCTAAACTTTGATTTAGGATTGGAGCGGACTGCAGAACGTCACGCCACCTTGCCTTGCCCTAGACGCTGCACGACTGTGCTCATAATTCCTGGGTCTGGATTTCGTTCTTGATGTATCAATGAAGTGCATTTTTCCTCAAAATGTAACATCTCATGTTTTTAGTATTTTATTGATTAGATCCAATTTAACAAAAATCTTTAATTCATAAATAACATTGTGTAATACTGCTTGCTATATTTCTCAGTGAAGTCATAACATACTATAATAAGTAAAAATGTTTATTACAAAATACACCCAATTATTAACTTATATATTTAATTAAAAGAATAACATTAAATCTTATAAGTTGAAATCTTGGCTTTCTACTGGACAGCCGCATACAAGACTTAAAAGAAAATAACTCAACCGCGGAATCGGCCAGTACCGACTGCTAAACAAAAAATCGCATTCTTTCATTTAGTATGTTTAGCCGTTCTTTATCAATGGAAATGACATGATATGTTTGAAATCTACAAAATATAAGGTTCTTTAAAGGAAGAAAATTAAAAACTTTTTCATTCAAGCCCAGTCAAACTATTTCAATCAGAATGAAACCTACATCATATTAAAGGCCATTAAATTTTTACATCGATATATAGAGTTTAATCAAAATCAGCCGTTTTTGAGAAAGTCGAAAAATTTGAAACATGACATAAATTGGCCCTCCTAGTTCGCCGATTTTGATGAAACGTTGCTATATCCCGGTCTTATAGTTGTATTAAATATAAAATTTTATTTTCGTATGACCTTTCGTGTTTGACCTCGACCTACCACACACACAATATATATATATTTCATAAATGCATTAGTAAAAGTAAAAATCAGGTTTTCGTAAATAAACGTCGAAGTATTGGCGTTATTTATTTGACCAAGCTAAGCAAAACATTGACCTCACTCTATCTACTATTTGTATCCAGTCTATACAGCACTTGGGATATTTTCACAAGACGCGCCTCTAATAAGATAGCATTATGAAGCTGAGCTTATTAAGGAAGAGCCGATACAGTAGAGTAGAGCGACGGTCACGATCTGGAGAGACTTAGCTCTCCGCTGAGGGTCTCGACTCAGCAGTTCTGCCTCAAGTAGGTCGAGAGATCTCTTTGTGGGCTCCTCCACTCCAAGCTACTGGTCGAGGGCTCTCTATGTAAGCTGACTCGAACCCAGCGTATTGGGTACAGATATGTAGTAAATAATACGGTTAAATAAGTTAAGATTGAAGTGGATGCTTCACGCGCTCGCTCACAGGTAGCGTCAGCGGCGGCTGCTCGTGTCACCGGCCGAATATGTGAAGACGTACTAATTTATAATAATAATAGGTTTACCGAACCCGAAGGCCCGATGCCGATACCACCTAATTCCGCCTACACAGACTCGTCCAATGTTCAACGTTCAAGCCCAAGCCCCTGAGATCATCCTTAATGCTCTTACCATCAATTATTAACATTGTGGGCTAACATCCCCAAGAGTTAGCTGAGCTCTTCAGATCACTAATCTTCCTCTTCCAGGTGGCTTCTCCATATGTCAGAGTATCTCTGCCTTTGTATCCTAAATGTGGCATATATTTATTTCATGTTCTTCTATAATCTTCTCCCCTGTTTCCTGTTTCTCCTCCTCATCGGATGGGTTACATGGCTTCTACCCATGTGCACCTATGAGGAGTTCTACCACAGCAGGCACCAACCTCCATCACACTCACTCCTTAACTGAACAGGCATTGTAGAGCCCTACTACAGACCTCTCACTATTATTGTAACAACCAACCTCGACAGGATAAATGGATAAGGCACTAGACTACTGTCCTCCAGGCGGGTTTGAACCCTCTTGTGGCAAGGTAGTTATCTATTCTTTTTTTTAGGCTTCTGGCGATTTCAAGAGAATAAATCCGTGAATATATCATTATCCCATAGAATTTCAATTGATTATATCTTCAAATCACCTTCTGAAAACTGTTCCACATATTCCGACTCTGTTAATAAATGGTAATCCTATAAAATTCTACCCGACCGTCAGGAATCTGGGAATAACCTTTGATCAAACCCTATCCTTTAAATACCATATTTCCGAAATTCCCCTGTGTGTGTGTGTGTGTGTGTGTGTGTGTGTGTGTGTGTGTGTGTGTGTGTGTGTGGTGTGAGTGTCTGTGTCTGTTGATGGTGAAATTTTTAACCTGGTCTTACATTTCAGTCAATAAATGAACAATTTTATTTATGCAACGTTTTGAGAATTTATGTCTATGTAAGACACAAGACACCATTTTATCTCAAATTGCATGAATATGAGAACAATACATTCTCGAAACGTTAAAAAATAAAATTGTTTATTTATTGACTGAAACCTAAGACCAGTAGAAAACTTTTAAGCTAGCGACTTTTGCGCTATATCTGTGTTCTCTGTTCTCGTGCTCTTTTTTTTCAATTCTGAGATTGCCTTGTTGGGACCAAAGACGGATAAGATTGCTATTTTTTAAGTTATTTTAGTCTAAAAAAAAACAACAGTTGTTAATACTGTTTTAAGCTTTCACTTAAGTAATAGTGATCAGTTACGATGGGAATTTCAGTGGAATAATTTAAAAAGGAAGGAAATAATTAGTAAAAGAGGCCCCAGATGCCGCTCGTTAGCACGACAAAAAGTTCAGCTTTTAGACATTATTTAATATTCAGGGTGTTGCAATTTTTTTTATGTCGATTATCAAGGTTCCTTATTGAAAATGATATACATAAAATAATGATTACTTTAAATGTGTTTTACTTGAGATGAATTCGATAGAGATATTTTTGATTAATAACACAATGCAGATATTGCTCCTTGATTCCTGCAAATGATATCCTTTTCTCAGATCCTTTATTCAGGACTCCATAAAAATTCCAGATAATGCTGGAGACTACAGGATCCAGTTTCGCCATTATCACGGCTGCCTGAGTGTGTATCTCCTTACCGAGGACATCCGATACACGGCTTCCAAGCCCCTTAATAAAGCCTTATATATCCGGCGCCAATGAAGCGATCAACAAGTAAACAACGGCTTAATCAAACCTCAATCTAAGCTGATTTTAACTATTTAGTTTTTTATGTTATTGCAAAATAAAATATTTTGTATAGTTAATTTATTTACCTTGAGTGAACAAATCGTCAGTTGAAGCGCTTATCATGTTTGGTTTTTAATTAGCCATGGAGATAAATTACAATAGGTTTCGTTTTGAACAGTAGTAATAATGATATGAGACCACATTAATACAAAATTTATATAAAAAATAGATTATAAATAGTTACATATAATTTCTTAACAAAAAATAAATAACCTACAATTGATGTAGATACAAAGTTAAAAAATAAAGGAACATCTTATACATAATCATACCTGTATACCATGTTTACAATCTGCCTCTCTTTCAGCCGCGTCACTGGCCTGTTAATTAATACCAAAAAATCCCTAACTTTTCTTGATATCTTGAGAAGCCAAAACTTGTATCTCTACAGCCCATGAATGAATTGGGTTCAGTACATTAGAGACAGTGCTTCTAGGCCGTGCAATGAAGTGATTTGGCCAAGATCACATCCAGCCGCCAGATTTTACAACCAAATACCTTCTTTATAGAGGCTGGGTATACTCTTGGAGGCTCTCTTGAAATAAATAGTTTTTCTGTTACAACTGAGATTCGAACCCGGTTCTCGGTAACAGTAGACATGGACTCTTCCGTATGAGAGATCTAAAGCAATGTATTTTTATATCACTAGAATCTACTAATAATCATATTTACTAGTTGAGATATACCGTGATAATAAATAAGTTATTATATATATATATATATATATATATATATATATATATATATATATATATAATCGATTTATAACTTATTTATCTTAATATCATCATAATCTACACCTTCCAGGATGAGGGAGGTAAATATACAGCGGCATCTCCTCCCAGCGTGAAAATTTAATGATTTTTAAACAAGGAGATACCTTAACCATCTTCTTTTCAGCCTTCCTTTGGTAAATTCCGTTGTCGCCATGTTTTAAATGTGTATGTTGAAATAATATCCGTGAAGTTTTCCATGAAAACTCTTGTAAGAAGTATGAATGGAGTTTTGAACCACAGGTATGTGTAGATGATTATGTAAATGTAAAGATTTGTTACTGACGTACCATGGTGGGCTTGTCTCAATCTTTCAAATTTGAATAGTTTGTATCTTTTGAATGTCATATTTTTTTTTTTTTTTTTTTTTTTTTTTTTGCGATTCCAAAAATTCGAGATGCATATGTCCGTATGGGTTTAAAAGATAGATAAGTATCATGTTGTCTAATTTTTAGTGTAATTCGTTCAAATAATTATTAAAAGCTCTGAGGTAGAATTGTTGATTTGTGGAATACCTTTTCCATAATTTTTGTAATTTTTTTTTTTTTGACAACACATTTTTAATTATATACATAATAATTAATTATTTTAAATGAATTAATGTGTTGATATTGCTTGTAGGATCCTGAAGATAGGGGTGAAATACTCCAAAACGTAGATTATTGTTAATAATTTAAATAAAAGTTTGTTTTTTTTGGAAGAAATATAAAATTAGCCTATTTTTTCTCTGTCTCAGAAATACTATACAAATAAAATAATAATATTGAAAGCTCATTAACACAACACGACTACATCTAATACCTGTTTGGACTTTTGGAAATTTTAGGCTTCGATAAACCACTGGGTTTCTCCCCTAATCAATCGTTATTTAAATTCCTAATGCTCTTTAATTTATTGAGAATATAATTATCCATAATGACTTTAAAGTTTCATTTTTGGAACGAAGCAGATTCCTCCTGATTTTTGAATGACCATCTACAATCCCGCCCCAACCCTCTTGTTGATCTGTTCCAACCTTGATTCCGCATAATCCTCCTAAGAGTAATTATATTATTATTTGATTGCTTTATTTATATAATAATAGTGACATAAATATATTAAAATATAATGATTTTATTATAATGTAATATGTACGTAATTTATAAAGAACACACCCTCTGTACATTGTAATACCTATATTCTCGGCCTGTAAGCGTCCGATTATCCGGAGGTTAAGGGCCTCTCCAGTGAGGCTGGAGGTTACTGTTCGCCTGGAAAATTTATTCTGGAAGAGCGTTCTCGTTTCCAGCCTCTTTAAGGCTTTATCTTCCCTTCCTCGACCGACTTTGCAGGCCTAAACATCTCTGGACTTCGTTTTAGTAGTGTGTGCTTTCTCAAGTTTACTGTCGGGGCTGCTTCTAGAAAAGGAATGGACTCTTTGAATAATTATGTATATCTAACTTAGATTAGATTTCACCAATTAATTTCTTTATTAGTGATTTACGTTAATTATTTTAAAAAAAAAGAGAGTTGTAAACAACAGAATGGTAAAGTAATTAAAATATGTTTAATTTACTTAGTTAATATCCATTTTAAAAGTTCCTTCAGAAATTTAATATAATAATCAGTTTTAGAAGATTTAGAACTGACATATTATTATGGATTTTCCATCACTTTCCCTTATCTTCTTCAACTTTATTTGTTATGCATTATTTTTTTCTGAAATCTTGCTGTTTCCAACAGTAAATATACAACCTTCTTAATTGACCAAAACACAAATTACCCTCTCCCCTTCCACTCCAAATTTGAGGGGTTATATTTCAAGATAGTAGAATAATGTAAAAAAGAAAATTGGTCTGTCCGCCGTACGTCGTCCAAGACATCTCCTTTCTGGACCAATTTTTTTCCTCGAAATTTCGCTCAAAAAATACCAGAGTATTTGTTGATGATCCTAACATCTGGACGTTAATATAATCGGTTTAGTCATAGATAACCATAGAAATCGGGAAACGGTTCAGAGATAAAGCGTTTTAATATTAATAGTAGTAATTAGCTATTTTCTGTGATTAATTAATTAATTGCTTTTCATATTATTTAATTGCCTGTAATCAGCTATATTAACAGTTATGCCACAATATAGTTATTTTGAAATAATAAACCATTGTGTAATAATTTGTAGCGGTCATAAAATTGTTCTCATTTTCTCTCAACAATTTTATTATTAATATGTTTTATTGTTTTGTTTATTTATTTGTTAACTTCATTTATTTGTATTTATTTTGTCTATAAATTTTGTTATTGTATACGTTTATTTATTTTGATTTTATTTTATGTAATTTGACTTTCCTTTTGTTTATATTGTAAATATTGTATGAATGAGATCCTGTAGCACTATTATTATTGTCTATTATGACAAATTGTAATATATACGAATAAAAAAAAAAAAAAAAAAAAAAAAAAAAAAAAAAAAAATGTTTTATAGTCTTTATTCACACATTTTTACTGCTACTTTAGAGGCAGAAAATTATTTTAAAAAAAATAAATTACAGTTAATGATAGAAAAATAGCTAGAGTGTAGCTAGAAGAAAATAGGGAAGAAGTTGGTTAGAAGAAGCAGTCATAGAAACACTATAATTAATCAACTTTACTTAATTTAGTGCACAAATTAAGTTCGCAGTTAGAAAAAAAAAAGTGAGGAAATTAAGTTAACTTCATTGAAGAGTTTCTTTGACTGCACCCCAAGCAGCTTCTCTTTAAATTAAAGGTAATTTTTTAGATTAAATTAACCATTTTAAGCCCTTTTTAAAAGAGGATAAGACCTATCTGATAATAAGGATTCAAATATATGTAAATTGTTAAAAATATATAAAGTGTAATGTTACAAAAAAATAATAAAAGTTTGTTAACAATTTGGCAGACCTAATTTGGCCCATAGTTTTAAAATCGTAGGCGTAAACTAAATTAAACATTTAGCTGCTTCAGTTTATTTTTAAACCTGTCATGCATACACTATTTTACGAGTTATATTTATTTGAACTCAGCAAAAGTGTAATTAGTACATAATTTTTTTTAAATTAGGATTTTAGCCTTTTGTAAATCCTAAATGCTGCTTATTTCGTCACAAATAAAATCATCCATAATAAACAAAATATCCCATTCGTTGCAGACCTTTCTCGTACCAGATATACCACTTTCAATTCCAAACTCCTAACCCACATAAACCCTCTTGACCGCAACCTACCAACCTCACATATTCCTGATAACCCTCCGTGGCGTACGAAAAAAATATGGTTCCGGGATCTACTTACTTTTATAAACATCGAAGTTCTACCGCTGGGTAGTTTCTTCACAAGCTTTTTCAAGCCCTTTATTATAATTCAACACTTTTACTTGGTGTATTTACTATATAGAGAGAGTAAAAGAGCAAGTGCAATACAGATTTAAAGGTATTATATTTTTGATTCTTTAAATTTTAAAAAGAATTTAGATAATTGAAAATGAGTACTAAATGGAATTTTTGTTCTTAACTTCGAAATATTCCGACATTTGGCGAAATCTGCTTCTTAATTAAGGATAGAAGCATTTCTTAACGTATCAGTCATAAAGATTTTGTTCTCAAGTTTTGTAGTATTAAATGTCTGACACTTCTAGTGTTGATCACGGACGTATTGGAACGTAAAAGATTTGTTGCGCATGCTCTGACTGGTTCTGGAGATCAAATCTTGGATTTGGAAAAAAAAAATTCGATGTTTATTTATTTATCAAATCCAATAAAACCATTCTTAACATTATTTATAGTATTTCCTTAACCAACGATTATACTCGTATCCAATTCTATGTATTACTTTTCTTTTTAAATCTACGATCTTCTGCCTATATTTCGCTTATCCCTGTTAAACAGATTCGATGCATAGGGCTTCATTTTAACTAACGTCTAATTCAGAATCTACCAAACTAGAGTCTAGTTACTAGACAGACGCTCTTATCTTACTCTTAACTGTAAAAGACTCATTTACATGACTATCATTAGTCCAATCTGGACTTTAGGAGTTTAGTATTGTGGCTCTATTAAACTAACCAATTATTTTCTTACCCCCAATCCTTACTATCCAAAATCATTCATAACAATAATAATAAAATTAATCATTCCTAATAATAATAATAATAATAGGCGAACCCAAAGGTTTCGGTTACACAGACTCATCCATTGATCACCGTTTAAGCCTAAGCTTCCGAGATCAGACCTCACACATTCCTCCATCAACGCTTTGACCTATCTCTCGGACGCCTACTAGTGAGCCGCGATGCTGCCATTCATACAGACAGTATACAAGCTCCGCAATTCCACGTTGGATAACCTGAATTCCCCGGTGACATCTTAGTCCTCCACTGGATTTAGGTTAGACCAGTATAAAAAAACATGGAATATTTATACATTTATCATTTTTAATTATAAACTGTTTAACATTGTTTTGTGTTGAGATACCTCTTTATTAAGTTTTTAACTTTTGTGCAATAATTTAGATTTTTGTTTAAATAGACTCCTTGTTTTTAGTAAGATTTAAAGATGTCGCTGATCCTCAGAATGGGAGTGAAATCCCGAAACGTTGTGTATTGATCTTTTAAAAATAAAAAAGTTTTAGAAGAAATAATATAATATCAGTTCAAATTTTCTATTTTTAGTATTTTATAGTATATTCTCTCATTACCAAGAATATAATTTTTTTTTTCAAATATTTATTTTTCTCTGGCGCGACAGGCCGTGTACGCCCTTGGCCGCGTGGTGTAATCTACTGGGATAATATACTCACCACGTTTCTCGATGAAATTTTGTAAGTTATGGTCATCACTCCCTACGCCTATTTTTTCTAGTGGCCACCAGTAGGCTGACGGGTCTTACACACCTGGGGAAGAGGCTGTGAATGAATCCCGATTAATTATTTGCTTATAAACGTCCCTGAAGCTCAATAGAGCTGGGATTCGAACTTACAACCTTTAGCGGGCGAGACCAGCGCTCTAGCTACTCAGCCACGGGCTCCCCATACTTACATGCTTACTTGGCGTGGGGGCTACCGTGATCACTTTTTTTAGCATTTGTGCTGTAAATTTTATGTTATATTATATACTATAAGATAAAACTATCGGTAAAGGAAAAAAAATGTAATTAATAACATATCTACTAAATATAAGAGTATGTCGTATGATTGATGAGTGCGCTGTTGGCCAATACAGTTGGGCAGCACTGTTTTGTTAATAAATAAAATAAAATAAATAAAACATTTCTCTAGTTTTAACCCTGCCTTTATTTATTTTAGAACTCTGACTATCCTTCGAAGCATCTTAATAGTCAGGAAACCTGTTTTTTTTTGTTTTTTTGGTCTTTTTTACTTTTACTTGATATATTTAAGTAATACAGTCGTTTTAATCTATTTTATATATATTTATTAACTTATTATTTCTTTTTTTGTGGCTGACGAGTCCTCCATACCCCTGTTATTACGACGTAGTTTGTACACCATGAATCATTACCATCCGGGCCGTTGATGAGGATGGAAGCTATGAAGATTAACACCCTGGGATAGAGGTAAAGAGGAAGCCCACCGCTGCGCCCTTGTGCCCATTCACCATTTTAACATCCTTCCGATGAATGGTTGTTACTTCATTCATCTTTGAGGGTAAATTCGGTAGGGAGAGTATAAGGGCTCTTAAAGAGTCCATTCAGTGTTTTAACGATGCTATCTAAACTGGGACGTTGACGGTGATGTTATTATTATTGCGTCGTTATTGAGGTAATGTATTTGGGGAAGAAGAAAAAAAAGCTGCAATGACTTAACTGAAAGCTTGTAAACTCTGTTCTTCCTCGTTTCGTGATGACACTCTTCAGCCTCGCTAGCACTTAGTTGTCACGCTTATTGCTTAATCATTTATAGATTTTTTAAATTTAATTTTTTGTAAGATATATTTTTGGCCACTTAATTAAAATGGTGGTACCGAGCCTGTACGATGTCAGGTACTCGCTAAGGATCCCTTTCCTAATTAATCTGTAAATCGAAAATCTTTATAATCGCAATACTTACAGTTACTATATATTCCATATATTGCTAAGTTAATGCAAAATTAAGTTTCACAAAACGAGGATTGTTGAAGAAAAAAAAATATATTGGCCGATTTATGGTGGCTAGCGTTCTTTATGAGTTTATGATGGGAGCATTTTTCTTCGAATCCACTCTTTTTTTTTTTACCACAGCTCACAGTCGTATTATTTCACAATGTCCTAACGATGCCTGGGTTAGCGGAACATAGGTTAGAATTTAGGTGTCTAGATTTTTTTTTTTTTTTTTTTTTTTTTGTGAATATATTGAGTGATAGCATCGCGAGACTCAAATGGCGCCGTAAAGTTTTTGGGCTTAGTGAGAACGGATTCCGAGAAAGTTGGTATTCGCTGAACCGACTGGTAGGCGTCCGAAAGGTAGGCCGAAGCGTCGATGGGAGGATTGCATTAAGGCTGATCTCGGGCTTGGGCTTGACCGGTGAACATTGGACGAGTCTATGCAGGCGAAGTTTGGTGGTATCGGCATCGAACCTTCGGGTTCGGTAAGCCTATTATTATTATTATTATTATTATAGATTTTTTTTTTGTGCAAAAATATTTTTCTTCATTCCGACTCACGATTCCTGTAAGTATCGACGAACTTAACGGTACAATGCCTGGATCTTAGACCAATGTTATAAATAAATAATTTTATGGGTCCATTGCCTCTTTCCCTTCCTTCTCCTCTGGCAAGATTATTCCATCAGATTCTTTATGACCCCTGGTAATATCCTTTCCCGACCGGACGGAATCCTGTCAGCAGGATCTTTAGAGTCCTGGAGGATTATCGTCCCACACCGAGGTCGAATACCGAATAGCGTTTGTATTCAGGCATTTTATCGGGAATACATAAAACGCCTCCTCTGTACACTTCGGCTTGGGGTAATTCCATGTTTACGAATTTTCTTATTTCTATCGCTATCAGTTTTAGTATGGGCTCTCGGCTTGTTTTGATTTCCTGTCGCGTATTGCCTTTTTAGTGAAGTGACCACTATTTGTCGTGAAGGTTTAATACTTTTGCAGATAAGTAAATGAATAAACATCTACATTAAAAACAAAGGACAATAAATAAAAATCAAAACTTCTTCATTTGAAAGGATTGGGCAAGTCATTATTAAATTATTTTTTTTAAAAACTGTAGATGCTTGAATGAAAAGAAACAAAAAATTATAATAAATACATTTATTTATTATACAGTTATTTATTGTAACTTTGCATATTAATATATTCATTTATTTATTTATTTTATTGATACAGACAATCCGCAACAATGGTGATGTTTGCCGGCGTAAACTATTGCTATTTCAATGATATTACTAATAACAGTTCATAGTTCGATAAGTATAGTTAATAAATATAGACTTCTAGCTGTAACCCACAGTATCATTTAATATTTTGTTATTTTATTTGCGTTTATGGAAGGGAGCGGCGTGGTCTAGTGAATGGAGTACTAGTAGTCTATTATTCTCCGGGTCCTGGGTTCGAATTTGGCAGAATATTATTAATTTTGTTAATTCAATCGGGGGTCACTCTTTCGGCAATTTTCATTAGCAGTGAATAAATTTTTTTCTGAATATTAATTTAATTCTTTCAACAATAAACATACGATTGGAAATAGGCTAAAACAAACTTAGCTGTTTTATATATTCACAATTCATTTGCAGTCTAAATATAAATTAATCACATTCGTGAGCGAAAAAAAAAATGAATAAACTTTTTTTTTTTACATTATTTTACACTTAAGCATAGATTAAGGGGACCTTTATCTGACTCATTAACTGTATTTTATTCTAAATAGTATGATACTTTTTTTGTTTATATATCGTGTTGATAGTTCCGAGATAAATTATTCGAAGTAATAAAAAGAAAATATATGTCAGAAATTAGGATTCAAATAGAAAAAGAAAGGTGAAAGAAGCAAAGTAAGTAGTTGTGAATGAATTTTTTTAACGTGAGTAAAAAAGAAGGACAAAAGAAAAGAAAAAAAAAATAAGAGTAGACACAAAGTAAAAGGGCTTTATGAAGAAAAAGAAAAACATGAAAGGAAAAGAGTTTCTTAAGCCTTTGAAAATACATTTCCTGGATTTGTTAAGTATCATGTCTGTTTGTTTAAGAAGATTTAAGAGATAAGTACGTTTTAAATTAATTTAGTAGTAATTTGTATAGGCTTAAAAACAAATTAAGTGGAAAATAATAATTTATTAATAAATATTGTTTTCTTATCTTCTTTTATTTTTATTTTTCAGGTGCGTGATTTCTATCAGTAAAATCTTCTATAAGTAAGCCATTAACTTTTTAATTATGGTAATGTATAATTTTATCGTTATTATATCAATTATAAAATATTTATGGTTTTATTAATAATAAGATTTATGGGAGGTAAAAAAAAAAAACACTTTGAAAAGCTGATTTTTAAAACAAAACTATGCCCAAATAAAATTAACAGAACTAGTCCTTAAATTAGACAAATTATTTGATTTATAGGGAAAAGTTATTGTAACATCTCAGGCACAGGTTTGTCTATAATATGAAATTTCACTTACGTAAACTAAAAGTCGTTTTCGTGCAGTAGTTATCATTTGGACTCCTAAGTCCCTTGAAAATGTATTTTTATACCCTTAATACATATTTTATATATATAGCTAGGGGAAGGTAATATCATGAAGGTTAAAAAAGAAAAAAATAATTAAGTCTTTTCTAGCTTTTTTTATTTGCAGGTTTTTTTTATTAATACGATATTTTTTTTTGGGGGGGGTGGAGTATTTTTGTATCCTTGTAGTAAACATGTTATATTCCTATAAATTATTAGTTTTCCTTTTATTCAAGAATAGTATTATGGCATGTTTGATTTGAAAATTATTTTGGTTAATTCACTTATATATTTTTGGGTAAGGTTTATTTTAATTTTACCAAGGTTTTTTTTTCTACCTTACCTTGATACAATTAAAGCTTAATTAATTAGATCATTTTTCATATGGTTGCATTCTATTTAATAAAAAAAGAGACTTACTAAAATAAGTACTGAACTTAAATTCATTGCTTTGCTGTGCCAACCCGCATCTTTTTGTTGTTGTCATCATGCACAATTAGTCTGAAAAGTTTCCTGTAAATTATATGTAGAAATAAATAAATTTGTTAGTTGTTTCGACGCGATATAAGTAATAAGTAATTACTAAAGATAATTACTTTCAAAGAAGTGTAATGGAATGACAATATCATTAGGAATTGTTTCCAGTGAGATATTTGGCTTTGTTGTGATGTAAAATAAAAGTTAAAAAAACTACTCAACTCAACGAAATAAAAAAAAAAAAAACTACTATGTAAACTCAAAAAAAGAGAGAGAGAAAAGGCATTTTTCGTTAGTCTTAATCCTGTTTTTTTTTCTTTTTCCAACATACCCTGAAGGATGGCGGAACAATTTAGACTTGTTCTAACAATGACTGTTTTCTCAATGGATAACTGTCGGATCATGCGCAATAATCTTGCCTACAGTTCGGTGCTAGTAAAAACAGCGTGTTGGAAGGAACCCATTACCAGCTGTTGTAGTTATCAGTGGCCGCTTCCTCTGTTATCTCTTCCATCTGTTGCGACCTTGTTCTTCAGCCTCCGGGTGTCCTGTAATTATCAAAGATTACGAGATTAAATGTCCTTTAAATGTCTTGACAGCTGTAATTTATTGCGTGTGGTCTATGTCGGCTAAGACGTTAATTCCACGTCTTGACCTTTTCGATTACGTATTTAATTTATTTGACAGCTTAAGTGAGCTCATCAACTGTAATTTGTAATCGATTTAAAAACAAAACTATTCCGGAATTCTCAAAATCGTAGGATTTTTTTTTGCCATTTAATATATAAAGATATATATTAATTAATTTTCGATTGATGGAACTAACTGCATTTAATAATTCAATTGAATGGAGAAATTCAACTTTTAGGTTTATTATTTTAAAAAATTAAAAAATAGTACGTTCATCAAAAAAAAAAAATATTTTTTACCAATATCCATTAAATCCAACTTTGTATATAAGATAAGAATTTTTCAAAAATATTTGGCTCCATTGTTATATTATACATCTATATTACTGGTTTTATGTTTAAAAAAAAAACATTTAATAAGTATTTATGCAGTTTTCCCTTTAGTTTGTTATCACATTATTTCATATTGTATATTTCCTTTTTTTTTTTTTTTTTTTTTTTTCAATTTTAAAAACATGACAGACAAAATTAATATTGGCATCTAAGCACTGTCAGAGTATTTCAATCATAATAAAACCTACATCATATGAAAGCCCGTTAAGTTTTACATGAGCCGTTTTCGAGAAAATCGTAAAAAGGTGAAAAATGCATGGTATAAAGTGGCTCTGCTGGTCCACCGATTTTGATAAAGCAGTTTCTTCAATTTACCAGGCATATAGGCTCGTCATAGATGAAATTTCTGTTTTATACAACTTATCGTTTTCGAGCTAGGTAGACCACATGCACCCATTTTTACGGGGCTTGGTCATTTGGACTCAGGGCCCCTAAAACGTGTATTTTCGGTGAAGACTGAAAATATGACATAAGTACTCGCAAATTTTCATCATCACTATATATATCGTTTATAGTTTAGTAAAAGTAAAAAGCGCACTTTATTATATCTTTTTTTTTTGCAAGAAAAAGATCGATCCTCATTAGATCGGGATAGTCGTTCACTAACGGTCCGACAAGGTCTGCAACCTTCCGCCAAAGAGGCAGATAAACTGTAGGGCAGGTCTGCTATGCCTCGTTAGCAACATCGTTCCCTTTCCCTCTGCGTTTTTAATGTCTATCCTTCAGCATATCCTGGTTTAGTAAATATTCATCTGCTTTACAAATCCTTATCATATTAATTCCATTTTCGTATTTTATATATAATGAATTAGCGATTTTTGGGTTCCGCGAACTCCTTCTATAGCACTGGACGGATTTCGAGACGATTTTTCACTATCATTTGGGAAATTCATATTTATGCAATCCTTCGGAGGGGATGTAAAAAGGTGGTCTTGAGCCCGTGCGATGTCAGGTACTCGTTAAAGATCCTTATTAAAACTGGATAGGCAAAATTTTAGACTTCCACTGTAATATCGTCCGATTTGCCACAGTTTTATAAAATTATGTTAAATAAATAAACAAACTATCATTTGAGGCATTCTTTCCTGAAGCCATATAAATAAAATACATTGCAATGAGTGGAGTGAAAAAACTTAATTCTTTATTACATTTAGATATTATTGTAATATTTTTAATTTTATTTTTTAATTCTTTCTCTTATTATCATTTAAACTAATTGTATATATTTATTGTGATTATAAATGTTATTAGTTTTTTTTTTGTTTTTTTTATATTCTTTGGCCAGTTATAATTTTTTTTTTTCTTGTACATGTATGTTATTCTTAAGGGACCTAGTCCCAGAATAAAGTTCTTTTTTTATTCATTCATTTAATTAAGTTTTTCTCTTTTTGAAGGAAAAATTATATTTTCTGTAATAAAGGCATTTACAATTTTTTTCTGAAACATGAGTATTAGTATAAACGTATAATATACCTTTGTAAAGCGCAAGATATTAGGAAAGTTAATCGAAAGTTGTTATAAACCTATAAACTTATGAAAAAATATCCATTTCTTTAATGAGCTAATGATCACAAAGCGATTAACTCAAAATCTGTCATACAGTGCTTTCTTGAATCTACATAATGCTACATTTAAACCGCACCCTTACAAAGTTGTGTAATAAATCTCTTCTAAAAATATTAAATTAAACTAAATTAGATTGTTTTTTTAAAGGAGCTGTGAAGGTTTGTGGATAGATTACTGGACTTCGTGGGTTCCTGGGTTCGAATCACGGTAGTTTGTTTGTACAAACTTGGGAGTACTGGCGTAAGGAAAACCATCCTATTGTTCACTCATCCTTTATATCTAGTAGACGGCCGAAAATTGAGAAAAAAACATATTTCGCCTTACACGATCTCGTCCTTATCACTGCCGGTCAAAAAATTGATACCTTCTATGGTTTACATCAATCAATCTTTTTGAATTTTTTTTTTGCAGTCGAGAAATCAATCAATCAAACTAAGAATAAAATTTATCTTCTCAGTTCCCCTTACGGGATTACTTGACTGTAAATAAATCTACAGACACAAAGATCATATTGTTTATTTTTATTTATGTTTATCACATTAGAAGTCTCTAAAATTATTATATTTAATCAAATTATTTCTTGTTATTTACGATAGGCACAAACCTTTCTTGTACCTGATTAATAAATTTGTTTAGAAATACAAATACTAACTAATAAGATAGCTTTTGTTTAGGTGTTCATAGAGGTTATTCCAATGTAACCCCTAGGTCGTCTTAAACCTTGGACCGGCAGTGTAAGTACTAACCACTAGACAGACCCTTCGTTCATAAGTTATAGAGGTTATAGGTTACATGTATTTTGTATTTATACCTATTTTGAGAATCTATTTAAATGGAAATGTATATATATATATATATATATATATATATATATATATATTTCATTATTTAAAAAAAAACACGCGAAATGTTAATTTTACGAAATTAAAAACAAAACAAAGATCTGTCGTACTAGAAACTTTAAAAGTTTATGATTAGTTTTGAGATTTGTAGTATAATGAAGAAGAAGTGTTTCTTGACCTAAGGTTATGGCAGTTGGAGATATTGCCATGAATTAGCATTTTCATCTGTCGATTTAAATCAAGACAACACTTTCACAGAGGGATAAACCTCCACCTACCCAGTGCCTGTGTAATTAGAAAGATAGACAATAACATTAACTTATTATCTCTTTGGCCTAAGAGGACATTAATCAAGCGAGCACAATGGGAGCTGCCGAGCGGTGACAATGCACCGTGTCGAAACGGTTATCAATCCTCAACGGCTAAGTCAAAAGAGTGGGCGCTTGGAATTCCTCACTGTAATCCCGAGTGGGCCAGCGGATCTCGGATAATTGGCTCACTCAGCCCTTATATGTTAGGGAAGGAAAGGAAGGGGATTAAGATTGTCTTCCTAATTAACATAGAAATAATTTCATAACAAGATTTTCTCCTCACTTAGTGACAGATTAATTTAATTTAAAAAAAATCATTGAATTTAAACGAAAACTAAACATCCACAAAAGTGTCATCGTATATTGATTATAATTATGATTGAACTTAGGTAAATAGAACTAAATTCACAGCAAAGGTTGATTATTTTATTAATCAAAATTATTTAAATTATTGGGTGTTTTAAAAATTACTAGACAAATGCTCTGATTTTTAACTACAAAAGTCTCATAAATTGTGTTGGCAAATAAGTCCTTTCGGTTTTCTGTTACTATGACACACTTCATATCTGATGAATTAATCCCTAAAGTATATTGTTTATCCTGTTTATAATATGTCAAAAACTATTCGTGTTAACTTTTCCTGAAACTTGGAGAAAATATCATTCATTATCGGTATATTTTTTTTTGTTATTTTAAATAAAGTAAGCGTGCTTCAGAAGCACATAAAAAATGTTTACAAGGTTTATGGGGATGATACTTAAACTAAACTCACCTGTCAAAATTGGTTTGCCGAAATTCTGTCGGTAAATTTTATCTTTGATGCCCAAATGAAATAGAAAGAAGCAATGTTATATCATAATAGTTAACTAAATCTTACCAAATCAATCCGGGAGATTGCTATGGCCCTAAATGTGTCTCACACAAGCGTAGAATACCATTTACACATCCTCGGCTATGTTTCCAGACTTAATGTTTGGGTCCCTCACTCTTTCACCGAAGTCAACTTGGCAACACTCATTTCTGTTTGTGATTCACTTAAAAAAAAAAACGGCCCAGTTTTGAAAAGTTTGGTTACAAGAGACGAACAGTGGATATTTTATGATAATTTATTCCGTAGAATCTAAATCTTGGGGACCTAGTAATTAGGCTTTTAGAATAATATCCAAACTCAGATTACATTCTAAGAAGTTAATGCTTTCCTTATGTTGTAATTTCAAGAATGTTGTTATTTTCTATGAGCTATGGCCATCAGGATGAAGAATTGATTTAACTCTACACCGGTCAAAATTAACAAAATTGGATCAATCAATTAAAAATAAGGAACCTCATTGGTCACTCGCAATAAAGAATTGAGCCTTGGATCATTTGCCTCAGCTTACCTAGCTCCAAGTGACTACCACTTATTAATTAACCACTAACTAGATAATAATATAATAGGTTATTTAACGAAACACATGTATCTCACAAAACTCAATATAATTCTTTAATCTTTTCCATCCCTAACTGAATTTAAAAGTTTTTAACTTGATTTTAAAAATGGAGGTAAGTGAATGTCGTTTGTGTCTCGCACCAGATACTTATTCTTTGAGAATAATGCTTGATAATTTTATTCATTATACTTCTATTGCGTAAATATTAAATTATGTTAAAGATATTTACTACTTTATTTGAAATACCTTTCTTAATTTATGTATATGTGGTTGGTTACTTTCTATAGAATGTCACAATAAACCTTACAGTGTCCCATTATCCGGGACAAGGATCATTATTTATAAATAACCCTTGTTTTTCCAATTTTCATATTGTGACTATCGCACGGATCGGCAAGGCACTCATCGCGAGAGATAATGGTGCGACTTAATGACATAGCGCTGGCAGGTGCCGGTCTCTCATCTAGGACCTCACGTACCGCAGTTAGCTACAGGCTCCGGGGTCGCCACGTGTTTTCAGGATTCGGGAAGATTAGGGAAATAGCAAAGATTATTCAAGTATACGCATGTCGTTTAGTTTGAGCAGTAATGAACAGCTCTGCAAAACTAAATTTTGAAGTGAGTCCAGCGTAGGGGGTTCCAGAGATAGTTCTTTTGTTCTTTTTATCGGGAGAAAAGGAGAGATAACGTTTTTACTAATACAAATTTAACAGAACCGTTTATAAAAGACAGCTTTCATTTCCTTAAAAGTAAATTAATCTCCTGCGAGAAGAAGCTAGCAAATAAATACACGTACAAAGGAGTCCGGCTTGGCAGGACCTCCCGAAATTCTCCTGATTGAGGCCCAGTCATTGAAAGATACTTTTGAGAAATGCAGCTAACGGATATAGTTACTATTTATTTATACTAAAAAAATATTTCCCCACTGTAAAATCCCGAGTAGACGAAGAATCCAAAACTATTGGATATCCTAATATCTCCCATAGTATGGTGGTTTCCGTGCTAAACTCTAGAGCTTTGGCCTGGATATTGATCAATGTAGAAGACCAATACCCTGATCCAAAAAGATCTTAAAGATTCAAACAAGTGTTTATATGACCTGCACTCTATTCGATCAAAATGATGAGGGCTACGGGTGTATTCGTCCTCGTTGAGTAAGAGTTTCCTCGGTTAGTTAGTGAAACTAACTTTATAATTTAGAGAGTTTATTTACAGTACAAGATACCTTTAGCTTCAGCCCACCTCAACCTCGGAGTTGAAAGAGGAAAAAGAGAGACAGTACAATGTAGACCAAAATAACAGTAGAAGTGAATAACCTGAGACAGTGGTTGTATTCCAGAACGGGTGCTTAAATTCTGAATAGACGACGGGTGAGGAAGTGATGTAAATTAAAAAAAAAAGCTGACCCGACAGACGATGTCCTGTCTTAACTATGTGTTAGCAATATTGGTCAAGCCGTTCACGCGTGATGCGATGACGAAGGACGAAGATTTTTATATAAAGATAGAGAGATTACCTTAGGAAATCAGAAAAACAAAAAACAAACCTATTCACCCAAGTAATTTTTATCTTTTTTTCTTTCATAAGATCCTTCTCCTAACTGATATAAATATAACAAAAAATAATTAGAGAAATCGGCCAAAAGCCGTGACGCGTGAAAGGGAAAATGCGATATATATATATTACATACAAAACGACATAAGAAAATCCTGCAATCTGCACTAGGACACCCTAGAAAGCAATCCCCGTTGAGATTAGCTTGGAGCTCTCCACTTAAACTCCAACTTCTTCAATAGCTCTGCCCTAGTTCTCCTGCGGTCCAGGATTATTGTCGGGGTTACTGAGCCTTCGGAACATTTTCTTTTCTTCTTCCAGGCATTTTAAAATTGTGTAATGGTAGGGAAGAATGCTGCGGTAGACCTAGGAGAACCGTCTTGTGGTGACAGCTCTCATGTCCGTTATGAATTTTTTGGTTATTTTGGTTTATTGTTCAATCCAGAAAACATTTTAAAAACGCTTTTAATACAATAAGTATATACATTATAATAAATGTGCTTAACGACACAGTGAATGACCTCAAAACGATTTTATTGTCTCGTCAATATATAAAATTGATATTGATTCCGAATAGCAAACTATAAGAACAGAAGTAAAAAGTGTATACTGTATTTGAGTGTACCTTTTCAGGTGTTAAATCGAAAGGTATGGGAATACCGGTATATAGAGTAAATTTCGCTTTTATTTTATTTACACCCCTTCCTCATCTTTCGTCGATTCAGAACTCAGCATTACTTCTGGAATACAACCACTGACAATTTAATCACTTCTATTGCTATTTCGGTCTACCCTGTGCTGGAGTTCTAATGCCTCTTCCAGCCCCAAGGTTGAACGAGGCTGGACCGAAATGTGTCTTCCACTGTAAATAATCTTTCTGAATCATGAAGTTGGTTTCACTCAGTAACCGAGGAAATTCTCCCTTAGTGACGACGAGTTTAATCAAAATCGTTTGTGCTGTTTTTTAACAATAAGTGCATAGCATACAGTGGTTATTTTGGTTGGTTGTTTTTGGTGACAAAATTGCTGTAAGGTATATATTTTGGTTATATATGTGTAATTTCAGTTTCATACGACTTTTCAATTTTCAATAGACTTATCACATACGCTCAGAGACTAATTTTCGGGACTTGGTCATTGTTTTTCTACGAAGTTCTTCCGCACCCACCATATTCTCCCGACTTGTCTCCAACGGATTTATACCTGTTCAGGAATTTAGACAACTTCGTCAAAGGAAAACTTTTTGAAAATGATGATCAAGTGAAAAGTGCGTTTTCAGATTTTGTTTCACTTCAAAGCTCAGAGTTTTTCATTTCGGAGATAATAAAGTTTGTGTCACGTTGGGAAACAGTGTAGAAAAAAAGGAAGGTAAATAATTCGATTAAAATTGTCTTGTTTTCATATCGTATTTTTAATAAAAATCCTTTTTTAAAAATTTTCGACACTTAATTATTTGAGATAGGAAAAACTGTAGTTAGGAAAATATGAGATATATATTTCGTATTTATATAAATTTGTATTTAAGTATATAGACTTGATTCAAGGGATCTGAAAACATACTTATTGTATAACTATTTTTTCAAAGCACATACTTCAGTGATTATTTTAATCGATGCAAAAAGTAAATAACCGCTAACGCAATTATATCTAGTTGCAGTACTGCTAAGAATTTACTCATCCCTGCTTTGCTTATGTAATAAAATAAAGTTGCGGAATTGCAAGAGAAACTTCATAATTTTTTACAACTATTGCGTAAGACTGTGCTTTGAAAGGCAATGCGATTCACCCATAGAAATTGTACTTGACGAAAGTTGTAAATAATTCCAACTCCGAATTCGTAAAGGGTGTAACTTCCATTGTTCAGTAATGTTGAAAAGATCATAGCAGGTCACGATTTAGAAAGATGATTTATAATCCGCGAAATATTGTCAAGAATAAGTAAATAAATAGAATGATTTCCTAGTCGACTCATTTGTAATGAATGTCAATCATTTAAAAGTATTTTTAACTACTTATATTTTCGGTCAATTTAGGTTTATAGTAAAGTTTTGCATTTTCGGATAACACTCTATCTGTCAACTCCCTGCGTTATATGTGGATCATCCATATAAGACCCTCCTGTGGCACACCCAAGTTATTACTAAAAGTGGGTACCCGGAAATATGGGGAAACCCTGGCAACTGAGCGTGAACTCAGCTCCTTCCACACCACAGTTGGCCTAGAAACAGTACGGATCTATATAAGTATTAAGAAGACCCTTCATGGGTTGTAGAGCTACATATTCTTCATTTATTTTATTTTTTATATTTAGAGAACTCCTGTTTAAAATTGGTTTCATTACCCGAAGAAAATTTTGAATTTTGGAATGTTTAAGGAGATGATAGAGTAAGAGGTTAAATGGACGTTATCTGCTTGTTATCATTCCATCAAATACTGGATGATTTTGAAAAATATAGTTATATTATTTAAAATTATTTTAATTTAGAGCTTTGTAACTCTCCTAATAAGTTATTAAAACTAAGCTTCTTATCATTTCTAATTATTTTATACTTTTAAATTTAATTTGTAATGTAATGAACCAAAACAGATTAAAAAAAAGTATCTTCATCCATTATTGAGCTAGCTAATTTAACAGAAAAAAAAAAATGTCCACAGTTCAAGTACATACTGCAGCTTACACTCAATTTTTTTAGGTTTCCCTATTTAAAGTCACTCTATCTGATTGGTTACCCGACTATTACCGCCAAGGTGAAGATCGACAAACTACAGAAATGATCCTGTAGAAGTATGATCTGATGATGATGTGGAGCGGCGTGGTCTAGTGGATAGAGCGCTAGTCTGCTGTGCTCCGGGTCCTGGGTTCGAATCCCGACTGAGGTAGAATATTATTTATTCGGTTGATTCAGTCGGGGGGCGACCCTAGGGTATGGAGACCCTCCTGGGGCAGACCCAGCCTCTATAAAATGGGTACCCAAAATAATTGGGGAAAAACCTGGCGGCTGAGCGTGATTAAGGCCTAATCACCTCATTGCACTGCCGTTGGCCTAGAAACAGTACGAATCTCTATATGTACAGAGCCCAAGACCCTTCATGGGTTGTAGTGGTACAGGTTTTTTTTTTTTTTTTTTTTCTATCTGATTGGAGGATGCTAAAGTGGAGTCCTAAATTTTGCCTATCTAGGTTTCATTAGGTTTCTTTAACAAGTAACTGATATCGCACAGCCTCGGGAACAGCATTTTGCTTCCCCTCCGAAGGACAGTATAATCGCAGATCATTTGTTTTTGATTGAGTATACACCATTTTTAACAAGATATCTTGGATTAATATACTTTGTCAATCTTCTTATTGATATAACATTAGTTTGCAATGGTTTTTTCACTACAGTTATCTTTAAATAAATTATTGTGGAACTCTCCGGTCCACTTTTAATTCTGCGAATGTGTATCCCGCCATTGTGTTTTCGCAGGTAATGTTTATCAAGCCGTTTCAATTACCGTATTCAGCTGAGAGCTCCCGTTGTGACATCCACTGCCAACCGGATTATCGGCAGTAATTTAGGTGGTGCCGTTTGTAGGACATTTCCTTCCTCGAATAAATCACAGTAATCTGATGAAGGAGGCACTGGTCAAAACAAAGCAGTTTCCTCTTCCGTCATCGTCCCTAACTAACTCTGTGGGGGTCCAATTCCCTTTTAGATTAATATATGGTACATTTTGTTAATGACATGTTTGTTATTAGTTAAATAGTGGTTTCAATCCTAGTTGGTCATAACATTGTCCTGGTCATCATGAAACGTGGTTTTTATTATAATCTATATAATTACATAAAATACGTTTTAATATTAATGGGGTCACTGGCGAATATTCCTACATGGAAAAAAAAAAAAAAAAATCTGGTGTTCGCATCTTTCACGTATAAATGTCCCTTTCTTCTCCATCGGCTTTAAGAATTCCCTCCCGTCTAAAATATTCTCTCTTTATTCGAATTTCTCGTTTTCCAAAATGATGCTATCTAATGAATATTTACTCTTACGTTTTAGTTGATTTGTAGTCAGTATTTTACGTCATCTCATGTATTGTATCATATAGACCTGCTCATATTTTTCTTCTTCTTTTATTGTTTACCAAATAATTTGTAGTAGTGGTATCCTGCACTTTTTAAAAAGAAAGATTTTAAGATGTTTTATCCTATCAAAACAGTTTTTAGTACTACTAATACGTTTTTTGCAACTTATTATTTTCCTTAGAACTGAATTTTTCCTTGTTTAGAATTAATTAACTCCAAAACCGCCAGTGTCTAAAAAATGATATTACGTAGGCGAAAGGTCCAGAGTAGGGCGGATGTGGAAGAGGTCTAAGATATGAAGCTCCTACAGTTGTGATGTCGCACGCATTGGTTACAATACGATTTGGGGTTGACGGTTTCTCTAGGATTTAAGAACCTGGAGTATATGAAACTCAGCAAATAGTAATCATCACCTTTTTTTGTTGGTAAGTTTAAGACTTAAGAAAACAATGTCCTGGTTTTCCTTTGTTGAGCCACTGCCCACTGTTATCGTAAAATATCCAATTTTTATCATAAATAACTTTTCTGAACAGTTTTGTCGAAGGGGTAGCAGATACTTTATAACGCTGGCTGTCTTTAAATGTGTTTGAACTTCTAATTCCGTTGAAAACAGTAATTCTAGAATTCAACTACAGTTTTTATTGAGTAATATTACAATTTGTCCTAATTTGGGCACTAATAATAGTGGTGAAAGATAACTTTCATACAATATTTACATAGCAATAAAATTATAATTTATTTGTATTTATTATTCATTTATTTACAACTGTTTATTGATTAATACATCTAGTTAAGTAGCTGTTAGATAAAAGAAATGAAAAAGACATTAGCAAAACACGAAAAAAAAATATAAATATATATTCAATAATGGATCAATAAAATATATAATTCTAGAATTAACTATCCTTGCTATATAACTAATGCGTAGGTTAGTGAAAGCAAAAAATGATAGAAATGAGTATATTAAACTTTGATTGAATATTTTTTAGGTTAACATATATTAACCCTAAATGCTGATTGTAAGCCATGCGCTTAACATGATATTGATAACCTTCAAGAGACAAAAAAATCTGGTGCGGGCAACACACGACTTTCACTTACCTCCATTTTTAAAATCAATGAAAGAATCTCCAAATACAGGTAGAGATAAAAATACGTGAAACTATTAAAGAATTAATTAAATTTGGTATCTATAGAAACATGTGTTTTATTAAAAAATCTGTTATATTATTATCTAAAACAATTACTTAGTTTTATCGCCTTTTTATCACTCTCTATTAACTTTTAAAAGCTTATGTATGAGATAATATTTTTTCTAAAATCTTTAGCTTTCGAACGGTGTATCATACATTTATATTACAGTTCTTATGTTCGAAAGCTAAAAATTGCATTAAAAAAATATTTTTTCTGTTTTCTCCTTTAGTCGGGTATCGAATTCATTCATTATTTATATATATATAATATATATATATATATTATATATATATATATATATATATATATATATATATATATATATATATATATTTACCTGTTTTTCATCAGTGGTAACAAGATAATATAGTTTTTTTTTATAGAATAAACAAAATTAAATGTACTTTAGAGAAAGAAAATATCGGCATTAAAGTCCTGTTAAACCATTTTTATCAGAATGAAACCTACATGATATTTAAGCCTATTAAATTTTACATCGATATAGCGAGTTTAATCAAAATCGTCGGAACCGTTTTCGAGAAAATCGAAAAAAGGTGCAAAATGCATAGTATAAAGTGCCTCTTCTAGTAAGCTCATTTTGATGAAAAGGTTGTGTAATGTCTCGGGCGTATATTCGTACTAAATATGAAATTTCAGTTTCATAGGACTTACCGTTTCCGCCTGGGAGTTACCACACACACACAGACCTTTTTGCGGAATTTGGTTATTTGCACTCAGGGGTCACTAAAACGTGTATTTCCGTTGAAAACTGGAATTCGAAAATTTTCACGATCGCAATACTTTCCCTTACTATATATAGTAAGTAAAGTAAAAAAATAAATAAAAAAAAATGTTACCCTTATACAGTAAGTAAGGTATCTAAATAATCAAAGTAATGACATCTCCTGAAATTCGTGTTGTCAGAATATTTTTAGTTGAATTACACCCTTTAAATGTTTGCACGACTGAATATTTCATTAGTAAACTAAGGAAGCACAATATTTGTGCAAAATATCGAGCCCTTCCATATTTGTCCTAAACAAACAGCCGCTGTCAGTTTTTATCGTCCGTTTACGTTCCCAATTATAAAAGGCAGGAAGAATACCTTTTACCCTTCATAATCCCATTTTCGTTTTGTACTTTCAAAATATTGTCTATAATTATTCGTTCTTTAGAAAATTATAGCCTCAATGAAGAGGTGTCTTTTCTCGTGTTTGAAGTTGTTAAAATTAATTTTCTAGTTGTCAAAGAGAGACAGAGAGAGAGAGAGGTAAATAAAAGATTAATTTGAAAGAAAAATAAAGGTCAGAGTTAATTCGATAGGACGATGGAAAAGTTGTGTTTAAGTTAGCAAAGTTATAATAAGAGTTTGGTTTCCAATTTCAGGCAATTCTAAGTTTTTTTTTTGGCTAATATTTGCGATATCAGAATTTCTCTTACTCAACTCTACAAACTCTTGAAGTTCTAATTTTATAATATTTACTTTTTTATTATATTTATATTTCTCTGTATTGAAGAACTCTCTTTTCATAAATGGTTTATTATTATTGTAATAATATATTTGTAGGATCAACACATGTGGTTTCTTAGGAGACACAACCTTCATGTTTTTGTGCTAAAAAAAGTTTCAAACAATTTTATATGTGGTGTGTTTAAATAAAAATATTAACCCATTATTGATGTTGTTTATGTCGTGATACCACATATTGGTGAGCCCGAATATCAATTTCATTTACATCAACGAATCCAAGTAAGTGACAACTATTATTTATTTTTTTTTTTTGTAACACCATTAAGATGAAAGTAGTTAACCGTTTTTCAGTTAAAGTGCCTCCTTTCTGGCGTAATAAGCCTGACGTATGGTTCAAGAAGATAGAAGCCAATTCGCAAATAAGCAAACATAACTCAGGACCAAACTTAATGTTATTGCAATCCTGGGAAACGAAATCATGGAACAGGTTAGTGATATTATTAGTTCTCTACCAGAGACTGATAAGTTCAATGCTATCAAAAAACACCTTATAGCTGGTATAACGGTTTCAGTGTAACACAAAAACATAGAGGTTATGTCTCCTTGCCAACCACATGTGTTGCTGCCACATATTGATTATATCATCCAAAATATTAAGAACGTTTCGAGGCTTTGCCTTATCTTCAGGTATATCTTTATCTATTCTCGATGTTATTTTAAAATACTATTGAGTTCCTTTATCAATTTTCTTTTTAATACTCCTACATGGTGTTCCATGTCTATATTTCTAATTTTTAACTTATCGTCGATTTATAGAACAGTTAATAAGTGAGAATTGGCGAACCCGTGGCTGGCGCGCTAATCTACCACAGCAAAGGTTGTGAGTTCGAATCCCAGATTTTTTTTAAACATTTAAGATTCACTCACAAACCACTCAGGTTATGTGAGACCCGTTAGCCAACTGATGGCTACTCTAGTATAACCCTGATATACCATCGATGATTGGGGTGTGGAAACCCATGAAACCTTACCGGCGCGGTCTCCAAGGCCTATCGCGCCGGGCAAAAAAAAAAAAAAATTAATGAAAATTTTCCCCTTTTTTTATTGTACTTTTTCAGTTATATAGGAGTATATATAAAAAAGGAGAACTTGACTGTTTGTGATCGCTATCTTAGTCCAGAAAACAACGTTTTAAAACTTAGGTCGAATTTTGAATTTGAACTCTTCAGGTATCTTATTATAAATTTCGAAAGATAACTTTTTGAAGATATTTGGATGGAATCCATTTTAACATCAACACGTCAGCAATCGTCCTTATAAATTTACTATACAGAGCGCTTCAGGATTAACTGTTTTAACATAAATAATTATTAATTCCTTAACAAAAACAAGAAACAAACAAATTAAAACGCATTAAACCTTATAGCTCATTTTTCTTGTTTCGATATTATGTCTTTTTTATGAGTATTTGAGTAAGCACCTTCTTGTATAAGTTTTAAATTATATTTTAAACGTCGATTACTTGCTACTGTGACTATGCGGACGATGCTAAATTTTGTCTACCCAAGTTAAAATATGATAGAGTTCTTTTACGAGTACCTCAAATCGCAGAGGCTTAAAACCAGCATTTTACGTTCCTTCCGAAGTATATTCGAGGTTTTTATTCATTAAAAAAAACTAGATCTATATGCCGATTTTGAACCCGCGGCCTTCAGCTTAGAGGGTGGTAGCTTTGTGTCACCTCGTTTCACCATAGGGAATCCCCAATAATATGTTTATAAAATATATATTTTCAGTTCCAACCAAGGGTATATCAAATATATAAATCAAAATCATATAGGGTATGATTTTGATATATATCACCCTGATCCTATAAACTTTGGAAAATCCGTGATTATTAAGATAAATTTAACTATCGGAACATACGTATATTGATGATAAATAGGTGGTTCTTATGTATTCATTTTTTTTTTTTTTGCTATTATATGTTTTTTTTTTTATGAAAAAAAAAATTAAACGCTTAGTGCACTTTTCTTTTTCTTATGTTTTCACCACATCGCAGAATATCATATACAGGTAACAACATAAACCCCGGCCAAGTTCCGTTGCAACTATTTAAACACTTAAAACCGGTTGCGAAGACTGGAGTTCACGATCTCCTTCGACCGCACCTGGTATAATTGTTCCGAGCAGGGAAAGTACTGGTATTTCTCTGTCGGGGGGTTTTCTTTTGTTTCTGCTTTTTTTACAGGACCTTTAAAAGGATTCGAAAATAGATAAGGTCCTTCGATGGAGAAACCCCATTATTTCCTGTTTCCTTTTCTGGTGTTTCTTTTCGACCGTCCTGAAGGCGTTCTCCGTCGGTTGAGTGCAAATTGGAGGTTAGGGATTGCGTAAGTTCGAGTCGGTCCTGGACGAAAAGAAACACTGCCGTCACGACGAAGAGCCGATGTAAGTGGTGCTAACGATGCTGTGATTGCTTTTCGTCTATTTTCTTATTTATTTTTTCACAGCTTAGAAAATACCGCTATCGAAAGAGTGTTGCGGCAGTGGGATATGTTGAGCAATGGTAAAATAATGACGTATTAGAGATAATGTTTTGATGTTCTTTGTATTTGTATGTATGTATGTACATTTTTTTTTATTGAGATTAAGACTGGAGGAACGTTTTTTTTTTATCTAAACTATAATTATCGGAGAGATATTGTAAAATGCTTATTGTTGTTCAAATTATTGTTTTGCGCGTTCCACCTCTAGCAGAATAATTAATACTTAAACTGAAAATACATCTTAACAATATGACATAGAAGAATGTGGTCTTTCTTTTACACTTAGAAAAAATTAAGAATTATTATAGTAATGTCATTGATAAAATAGAGAAAAACTCAGAGAATCAGAGATGGGTGTGGAAATTTATACATGGTATGTTTTGTCATATATGAAATGTCCAAATATATAATATATATATATATAATATATATATAACAATTGATACTGTGCAGAAACTAAATGACATTTTTTACTATACAGTGGGTAGTTTTAAAAATTAGATCGTTTATAATAAATGAATAAGGTTCATGATATAGATTTTCCGGTCAATGCCTTATTAAATTTTTATTAAAATGTGAAGTGAGATTACTTGTGTTTATTTGTTTTTTCTTTTACTTGTTTTAATAAAATTGTTTACTTAATTTTAATTGTTTAGAATAATTTACAGAACATTATAAATTTGAAACATTTATATTTTCACTAAGGATAACTTTAAATTCCTCAAATGTTCTTTTTTTTTTGTTTTGTATGTGTATTTTTTGTTTTGTTTTTCATTTTTGTATTTGATTTAAAAAAATACGCTTTACTTGTTTATTGTGTATTCATAATGCCTGTAAATAATCTCCAATTGTTTTTTTTATTTTTGTATTTATAACATATGAACTGTACTGACCAACTCCTTTTGTATGGGAATTACCCCGAAAACAAATAAATATATTATTATTATTATATATATTATATATATATATATATATATATATATATATATATATGAAACTAGGCAATTTAAGTGGATGAAGCTACCAACATGAACATGATATTAAAAAGAAATTAATCTAGACTTACAATTACTACTACATGTAGTACAAAAGGAAGGAGCTTTGATTTTGAAAACACCCAGATTATTTACAAAGAGAACCATAATTTTAATAGAAAACTTTTATTTTATAAATTTATACATAAAAAAATAGGATACTGCCAATTTAAATAGTCATTATGCGTACATTTTAAGCATAAGCAAAAAATTAGGGTTAGGTAATTTGGATTCAACATTATATGAATTGAAATTTGTAATAATTAAGTGTACCAATCAAGGTAACCAAGTGGACGGCAGAACGAAAACAGCGGTTTTCTGAGCAGATGAAGGCTTCTTGGGAAAGTAGAAGAAGAAATAAGAAATTGAAATGTGCTTTAAAATAGTCTACTATCGTGATCTCCAATTGCTCTAATTGATTAAAAAATAATAATTTAGCCATATTTGGTCAATCGGAAGGAGCCTATTTTTCGCCTGGCCTCATTTCCAATGTGTGACGCCACAAAAGTTGTTGAAACAAAAAACACAAAAAAAGGCTAAATATGAATTACTACCACATCCGCCCTACTCTCTGGACCTCTCGTCTACGCGTTTCCATTGTTTTAGACTCCTGCACCTATAATTTCGTGATAATAAATTTAATGAACCAAAAGTGAGTTAGAAAAGCGTTATTGGAATTTATCTGTTATAAAGATGGAAAAATCAGTTTTGAAAAAATGGAAAAGATGGCAGAAATGTATTGATAGTCGTGAAGAATATTTTGATTTATTAAAAGCTTTGTAAATCTTTCTTTTACACCAAAATCCTTCATTATTATCCGGGCATATTGTGTTAATCCAATATATTGATTACGAATTATCTCGATAGCCGTTAAAAATTCAGGTATCGCTATTAGAAAAAGTTTATCATCTATAAATTTGACAAAATATTGCAGATGGAAAATAATTTTAGTGCTTGTTGTTAAAAATTCAAAGAAAAAAATCTGGTGCGGGCAGCACACGACTTTCACTTACCTCCGTTTTTAAAATCGATTAAAGAATTTTCAAATACAGTAAGAGATCAAAATGAGTGAAACCATTTAAGAATTAGTTAAATGGAATTTTTATAGAAACGTGTGTTTCATTAAACAATATATTATATTATTATCTAAAATAATCAGTTAGTTTTATGTTTATTTCATCACTCTCTATTAACTTTTAAAAGCTTGTGTATGAGATAATATTTTTTCTAAAATCTTTAGCTTTCCAACGGTGTATCATACATGTATATTACTGCTCTTAAATTTAAAAAAGAAAAATTGCATTAAAAAAATAATTTTTTCTGTTTTCTCCTTTAATTGGGTATCGAATTTATTCAATTTATACATTTACCTGTTTATAATAATATAGTTATTTTTATTGAATCTACAAAATTAAAGGTACTTTAGGGGAAGAAAATATCGGCATTTAAGTCCTGTTAGACCATTTTAATCAGAATAAAACCTACATGACATTAAAGCCCATTAAATTTTACATCGATATAGCGAGTTTAATCAAAATCGTCGGAACCGTTTTCGAGAAATCTACAAAATTAGAGGTAGTTTACAGGAAGAAAATATTAAAATATCGGCATTTAAGCCCTGCCAGACCATTTTAATCAGAATAAAATCTACATGATATTAAAGCCCATTAAATTTTACATCGATATAGCGAGTTAAATCAAAATCGTCGGAACCGTTTTCGAGAAAATCGAAAAAAGGTGCAAAATGCATGGTATAAAGTGCCTCTTCTGGTAAGCCCGAGACGAGACAAAAAAGTTTTGTCTCGTCTCGGGCGTATAGTTGTCTTAAATATGAAATTTCAGTTTCATAGGACTTACCGTTTCCGCCCGGGAGTTACCACACACACACACACACACACACACAGACCATTTTGCGGGACTTGGTTATTTGGACTCAGGGGACCCTAAAACGTGTATTTCCGTTGAAAACTGGAATTCGAAAAGTTTCACGATCGCAATACTTCCCCTTACTATATATAGTAAGTGAAAGTAAAATTACTCAACCTAAACTATTAATATGAGTGTTCCATGTATTTTTCCTTGCTCAATAATAAACTCATCTTTGAATTATAGAAGTTACTTCTAGAGATTTAAAAGATGATGTCCTTGATTTAATTATAAATAACTTTATAATTATATTTATTGCACACGTTTTTATTCAGGGGTTTAGTTGATGTTTTCCTTTAGTTCTGTGAGGATGAAAACTTCTTCTGCAAAGATAATCTCATATATGTCACTTATCAGGTTATTTCTTTTGTTTTATATTATAAAATATAATTTATATTCTGCATTTTTGTTTTAAATAACAAATATACACACAGCACATTCTTAAATTGTAATTATGATGTTTGTTTGAATTAAGGCTGGTTTGTATGGTTAATTGCATTTCATTATAAATATATAAACGTTCGAAATTTAAGAAACAAAATTATCCGCAAAAATCCCTATTTTGTTTTGTTTTAGAATTACTTTTTTTTTTTTTTTTTTTTTTTTTTTTTTTTTTTTTTTTTTTTTAATGTTCTATATGACCTACGAATATATCATTAAGTCCTTCATATAATTTTTTATCGCTCTCCTTTTACCGAATAATGTCATATTTGTTTGTGTACCTGTAAAGGAGAAAATCATTTCTTTAAAACGAATACAAGAACATTGTGAGTGGGTTGCGCTAAAGACAAATTTAAGAGGCTCATTTTGAAACTTAATGTCAGAGTTTAATTTTAAGATAAGAAAAAAATTAATTTTTTTTTGCTAGTATGTGAAGATATTTTTACTTTAACTTTTAGGATATTATTACGATCGTGAAAATTTTCGAATTCTAGTTTTCATGGAGAATACACGTTTTAGGGTCCTCCAAATGGCCAAGTCCCACAAAAAGATCTGTTTGTGTGTCTGTGGCCAGTCTAGCTGTAAAACTAAAAGTTGTCTACAAGTGAAATTTCATATTTTAGTCACCTTTTCAATAAAATGGGCAAATCGAAAGAGCCACTATACACTATTCATATTTCTATCTTTTCCAAATATCCTCAAAAACGGTACAAGTTGAATAAGTTAAGGGAGAGTGATGTACATCTGTTAAAACTAGGTGATTACTAAATACCTAGAAACACGTGTTTCTTTCGAAACTCAATGTAATTCTTCAATCTTCTATTATACTTCAACTCACGTTTAGAAAGAAAGTGCTGTGCGGTTTAGATTTGTAGAGAAAAAAAATCATTAATAATCATAATCATCATTAATAAATCATTTTTTTTTAATTTACTCTGAATGAGATGTAGTTAAATATTTTATTTTTGTGTTGTGAACAAGACAAATTATCTTTGGTCGAGATAAGGGACATGAGTATTAAAGTACTAACAAATTTTAAATAAAAAAAAACCAGCCTATTATATTATAGAAACTCATGAGCGTTTATACTAATAGGCATTTAATATATATTGTAGACATTTAAATTAGCCATTAGGATTTTTTTTTTTTTTTTTTCGCCTTTCTTCCTATTCTTTTTTGGATTTATCTCTGCACTGAAGAACAATATTTTGCTTACCAGAAAATCTATTCTATATTTTTTTAATCACGAGATTGGCACGAGAAAATGCAGTTTCAACTGTTAGTTATTTATTTTTAGCTGCTATATTCGAAGTAATTTAACCCTTATTTGATTTTTTTCTAATGTAGAATCACTTCCGAAAAAAATTCGATTTAACCCTACCACGATAAGACACCACGCAATCTACTTACAAGGCCTTACCCAACTTCGAGAGAGTGGATTTGATCTCGTATTCCAAGTTTACTTTCTCTGTTCCGCCTAATCGCATCTCTTCAACATATTATTAACTTATTGGAAAATATTTCAAGATCGGTTTGATGTATCGGATATATATGATGGAGAAAGTTGGCGGTGGTTTAGTGTGTACCGATCAGGGTTGATATTGATAAATTGTGCTTGAAATTTATTGTTCCTCATTCGCTTTCTTAGAGTTATGTAAGTTACGCACCGCTATAAAATTCGATTTGATATTCTTGTATGTATCTGACTTTGCTGGTAGATTAAATATTATCATATAAACAAGTCTTGATGTTAGTTCTTTGATGTAAGTTTTAAACTTGGGACTACAGACTAAACTCACATTCTTCTCTAAACTACTGAATTTCTTCCAGTTCCAATTTAAACTCATTAAGTCTTCTTTATGCTCCAAAACTTGAACCTTCTTACGATTTAACGATTAGTCTATACTCAAACTGCTTCTTATTTCTATGAAACACCATTGATTGAAGAAATCGGTAATTACAACAAACATTTCCTCAAATGGTTACCTTATTTGAGAACAATCCATGAGCTATCCTTCTTATTTATGATTTAATTTATTAGTATGTATTTAGGTTCTGTCTAATTTTTAATTGTGATGATTTTGGTAAAATCATTCTTAAGCCAATATGGACTTACGCTTCACAGATTTTTGTTTCAGCAAAAAAGACTCACATAAAAAAACTGCAATCATTTCAATCCAAAATTTTAAGACTCATAACGACAGCTCCTTGGTACGTAAACAACAGAACCCTACGTACGGACCAACTTATACGAACACTCTATTCTCGTTTTCACAGTAAACTTAACGGACACAATAGACTGATTAACGACATGTACACAGCTGAAATGCCAGTCAGAAAAAGGCTAAAGAGAAGCTGGATGAGGGACCTCCTCTGCTAAATTAAAGCCTTGGAAGGGGTACTGCTGGGCACTTTACTTCCCCGTGCCTACCATGCCTGATCTCATATTTGTCCAACACATTTGCTGATCGTCAGACAGCTTCTGACAGGTGTAAATAAACATATGAAGAGAAAAAAAAAACAACTGGTGATTTCAATAAAAACTTTAGATTCTTGTGAATATTTTAAATCAATTATATGTGACACATTTTGATCGATTCCAAGTTACCACTTTTTGGCTGTCATCAATAGTTGAAGAACGACCTGAGCGCTTTGCATCTTCCAAGTCAAATTTTCCGATTCTAAACCGAGAAAATAACTTAGGGAAGGTGCTTTCTCTTAAGGCATCATCGCCGTGCACACTGCAAATTTTGTTAACCGTCTGTATTGAAATATTGAAAAACGCTACCAACTTATTGTACAACTAAATATTTATTTATTAGGGGTACTCACTACGTTTGCTATAGCATGCTATTTGTGTTATTTTGCTAAACCTGTCGAGTTTCTACAGTTATTTCCTGTATAAAATTGATGGGTTTAGCACAATAGCACCAATAGCATGCTATAGCAAACTTAGTGAGTACCCCTATTATAATATACACTAATGCTTACCGTATATAAGATTATAATTTTAAATCATATTCACTAAATGTCCTCATCCGCTGTTCGTCCGTATGGAATTCTATTCCTCCATATATTTGGCACTCTGATACTCTTCCTACCTTTAAATCCCGTTTATTCAATCACTTCCTTTCTATCCAATCACCAAAGAGCCCTAAATAGATTTGAAAATTTCAAAAACAGTAAAAAAACATAGAAATGATAATTTAAATATATATATATATATATATATTATATATATATATATATTTTTTTTTTTTTTTTTTAATTCTTTTATTGGTATTTACAACTGTACACAGTACAACAAGTAAATGAGCTATTTACAGAACATTGGCTTGGAAAAGTCTTGATAAGAATCTACCCAGTGGTAGCACTTCAGAGTTTATTTGGTAAGCAGGTCTCGAGGCCACCGTCTTTTCAGACGCCTCGGAGGATCATCGGGAATAGATGCCGATGAGAGGATACAGACAAGCGGGTTTGTATGGGCTGGTAATTTGGAATGAAAGGAGGAGTATCTTTTTTGGGCAATTTCTGCAACAAGTGGGATATTCAGGTCTCTATGAATGAGTTTGTTGGTAACAAAGTATGGAGCGTCTAGGATTTTGGATTGCAAGGAGGAATTCGATGGTTTAGTGGAGCCCCATAGCTCTATACCATAAGTCCAGATATAATTATGGTTGTGTAAATCAGTTTTTTGAAGTATAGAGAGAGTTTTGATCGTTTGTCAAGTGTTTTAATAGTCGATATCTACGAGCAGTTTCTTGTCGTTTAAGTCTTGTATGAGGATTCCATGTAAGACGTTTGTCAAGATGAAGTCCAAGGTATCGCATTTGTTCTACAGTGATGAGTGGGGTATAATTTAAATATAATGTTTTATATGTGACGCATTTGCACATTTACTATATTATTTCATCAACATTCCATCAATATTGTAAAGTTCTTTTAATTAAAATTTAAGATCTGTATATATGGACATATTTTTTGTTTGTTTTATTTTGTGTTCTAGTTTTTTTTTATTAATTATTAGAAGTTGCCTTTCAATTTATTATTGTAATTCATTTCTGTTTTATTTCTATTATTTTTTATATGTTTTATTGTTATATTCTAAGACACTAAACTTCTTTTCGCAAATTATTTAATTTTATTCTAAAGGGACTCGTCCCAGAATAAATGAAACATTTATTATTATTATTAAATGTTTTAATAATTTATTCTACGCTATCATTCTGTAAATATACTTTACTATATGTAATTTATTTTTATGCAGTTGAGGTAGTAAAAACATATAACCTACAGATACTAAAAGATGTTTCACAAGCCTAAATGATCCTTGCTACTTATGCAAGGTAGTTTGCTTTGGTTTTTCCAAAGCTGGTTATACGATCCCATTTTCTGACTTTCTTATATTGGAAGATTACTGCTTTATTTAATGTTTCCATTTCGTAACTACTAGGCTTTACGTTTCGCAAGGTAAAACTGCTCCTGGTATCAATTGGAGTGATAGTAAGCATTATGAAAAAAGAGAGAGGTCACCTGTGTTGTAGTAGTTAGCAGAACAGTCTTCTATGACTATAGTCCCTGGTTCCAAGCAGACAGTTGGTTTTACGATTTTTTTTATAAGGGATAAAATAATGCTTCTTTGAATGGGACGTAAAATACCTAGTTGAGCATTAATATGCTTTCTTTACCAATTGAAATTTTTCTTTTTCTTTTCACATCACATGCACCATATGTTTAAATTATGGTACCAAGATATTAGATAGCCTCATTATTGAATGTCATGTGTTCCGTTTTCGTACGTCAACGTATATCGAGCATCTTCTAGGATAAGTTCTATAGGAACACATTTTATTGGAACTAAATCTCCATGGGTTCACATTGCATTCTTCAGGCTTTTAAAACATTGTCAAGATAAATCTTGAACAAAGGAGAAGAGGCAGAATATTTCTGGAGCAATCCTTTGCATGTTGAGAAAGGCTAAGTTATGGGCCAATTTTGACCTTGCCGTTTCAATTTTTTTTTTAATTAATAAATTCTATATTACCCTGGGACATGTGGCTTAAAATATACAGAATGTACTAAATGTAAGTAGTTAATTAATCTGAAGGCCTGGAGCGTGTACAACGGGGATGGACGGACAGAGGATTAGAAATGTAGGAGGTCAAAAGTGTATGATGGACGGTGGGATTGGATAACTTGGTAAAGGAATGACGCAAGGAAATACTTGCGGGAAGGTAAATCTTGGGAGGGTAAAGCCACTTCAACTAGCCAAAAAATTGGGATACGGAGGTATACATAGGGACCCCGATGATAAATTAGACAAAGCAATTAATTAAGCGTTTTATTTTTACCTCGAGATCCCCAAAAACACTATCCTATACCGTACAGCAATAGTCGATGTGGGGATTTATTAGAGAGGTAACGAGGAGTTTTCGTGTTTCATGCGGAAATACGTGATGGGGAACACGGTCGCTTTAAGGTTGAAAAGGTATAATGGGAGATTTCGAAAATATGATTTTTGAAGGATTGAGTTTTGTCGACGGTTACTCCCAGATTCCTGACAATCGGGTGGAACTTAATAAGATTACTATTTAGGTACATGGTTGGATGGTTCCTTTGTACATTTCATTTATAATTTTTATCAGATCTATATTAATGTTAGAATTTTGGAAAGTTTGTCATAATATTCTTCGAACGATACTGTTACCCGCTTTCTCCAGGTCTATAAATATCAGTTCGATGTCTCTGCAATAATTGCCTCAGGGTGGATATATGGTCAGTGCATAATCTTCCCTCTGTGAATCCTTATGGGTCTTCTGAACCCTTAAATCTATGCTCCGATTCACTACTTATAAGCTGTATAATAATAATTAAAAAATAAAAACATGACTCCCTTCTAGTATTAACGGTTAAAAAGCTTGAAACACGCTTAAGGCCGCCTATTATATTTTGAATTGGGAACAAATCGCTAACTGTTGCCTCTCAACTACCGCGTGACAAATCAGTAACTGCTCTGCAAGAAATTAACTTAACAGTTTCTGTAAAACCGCCCGCTTTAATTCCACTCAAGTGAAGAAGCTCTTGTGCAACGCTTTAAATGTTAACGGTGGATGCTGTTTTACAATCCATGTTTAGCATAATCTCGATATACTACCGTAAATAGCAGCACTCTATCGTCGGGGAGATCATTTGCATATTATATTGCTTCATCACTTTAATCCTTCGGTGAGAAGCAATGGAAGTATTGTATTCAATTATTGCTCCTACTGTCTTTGTGATGAAATTTATTATTTCTTTGGATCAGGAATTTGTGAAAAGTGTCGAGGTGTATTTCAAAATATTGATGTGTTTATTTGTTGCGTACGTTGTGACCCAAAATGGTTGTGAAAGCGTTTGCAGATTTGAGGTTTTTTTAAAAACAAAATATTGTCATTTTACCAGTAATATATCGTAATATTGTAATTATCTACTAGATATTATATATATATATATATATATATATATATATATATATATATATATATATATATATATATATATATATATAGAATAGAATAGAAAATAAATACTTGTTTATATATAATAATTGTTCTTTAATAAGAATAGCATCCTGTATAAATACGTGCGATTTCCCCGCTGACTTATATGCCTTGACATCTCAACCGAAGGAAGCGGTGTTTGGAGTAGCCACGTCCGGCTGCATCTCATCGGCCTAGCTGTTGAATAAGGTATTTTTTCGCGGCCGACGTCTCAATCTTCTCGCTAAGAAGCACAACCGCACCGTTAGTGATTGACAACCGTTTCGTCTTGCCTAAAAACCTACTAGAAAAATGAATTTACGTTCTGATAAAACATGGAAGCGTTTCTGTAACCCATTTAACGGATTAGACTCGAATATATTTCCTTAAATCGCCTTAATTAATTAATGATTTACTAAATTCATTTATAGCTTTAACTCGGTTCATATTGAATCTTAGTCTATTTTATAAAACCAATTAACACGTTCACGTTGGCGTAACCCATCGGTGGGTCATACTTAACTATCCCCTATCCCATGGAGCGACGTGCATCACAGTTGAGTCAATTGTTTAAAAAAAAAAAATGTGATTAAGAAAAGTTTATTTTATTTTTTCGCAACATTATATGTTGTTGGAATTAACAAGCATCAAGGAGGATTTTGTTGCAATAGATCAACAATTGATCAAATCTTCTCACTGAGGTTGACGTGTGAGAAAATTAACGAATTCAACTATTCAATGTGGGCGATATTCATCGATTTCAGGGCAGCCTATGATACTATCATGCGTGATGAACTGTACAAAGGAATGGCTGAAATGAGAATCCCTCCCAAATTGATAAGACTGGCAAAATGTTCAATGTTGGAAAGTAAGTGCAAAGTGAAGTACTGCGGAAGTGTCTCGGTCCCTTTTGATGTTGGGATTGGACTCAGGCAAGGAGATCTGCTAGTCCCACTCCTCTTTAACATAGCACTCCATGCCGCCATAAATAGAGCTGAGCTAGATAGAGGAGGAACAATCTTTAATAAAACTATAGAGTAGCTTGCCTATGTGGACGATGTGGCTATCGTTGGAAGGTACCTGAGCTCTATCAAGGAGGCCGTTCTAAAGCTTGAAACTGAAGCAAGCAGGTTAGGGCTGGAAATCGATGATAAGAAAACTAAGATAATGGTTTTCATAAGGAAGAGACAAGCCAGCCCCCAAAGCCATTATATAATAGAAAACCATAGCTTTGAAGTGCTTAAAAGCTTCCAGTACCTTGGATCTACCATCAATGATCAGCTGGATGAAGAGGAAGAGGTCAAGAAAAGAATCATGTTGGGGAATAGAGCATATTTCGGCATGTCGAAAATTCTGAAGAGTAGGCTGGTCAGTAATGCCACACAGTTCAGAATATACAAAACGTTAATTAAACCTATTGTAATCTACGCTAGTGAAACCTGGACCATGAACAAAAAGACAAGCAATTTACTGGACCGGTTTGAGCGAAGAATACTGAGGTATATCCTAGGACCCATACGTGAAGGCGGAACATGGCGGCGTAGAAAAAATATAGAGATCTACAACCAATTCAAAGATCTGAACATCTCAGCCAGCATCAGAATCCAGAGATTGGAATGGTTTGGACAAATTATGAGAATGGAGACAGCAGGATGCCAGAACCACTTTACGAGGGCACATCAGACGGAAATAGAAGCAGAGGGAGAGACGGTGTTCTGCAGGACATACGGCAGACCAGAGTCAACACTAGGCAAGCGAGGATCAGAGAGGAATGGAAGGCGGATGTTGAGAAAGCCAAGGGCTGCTTCATGCGCCTGTTGAGCTGAGGGAGAAGAAGAAGGAATTAACAAGCATAAGGATTTATTTATTAAATATTTTATAACCTTCAACATTACCCTTCAAAGGTCTCTTATAAAATAATTTCATTTAATTACTTTTCTTTAAGAGTTTTCTTTTCATATTTTTATTCCCATTTCTGATAATATAAGGATAATTTTTAAGTATTTCCTGAATTTCTCTTTCAAGTCATATAGTGTATGTGAAAACTGTTACAATCTCTTATTTAGCGCGTTGGAATTTGCTAGAGTGTCGCCCGGCCCCTCGAAGCTAAGCCAGTCCCACCTCACACGAATAAAACGTATACATTTGCACCGTCGTGGGCCTGTTAAGAGTTTTGGGTACAGTAGATAGTAAAGATATCGCGCTACTAAATAATATTAATATATCTTACGTGAAACAAAAAAGTCTATATTACCCTTAGTCCGATTCACACATTTAGGAAGGAAAATCAAATTTTGGGTGTTTAGCTGATATCAATGGTGTTCATTGAACAGCGAAAATCTCAGTGCATTTTTTTCCCCACTTAAGGTATAGTATCTACTCTCACAGTATGAACCATTTATGAAACACATTTAAAACACATTTGTTTGTTTTTCGGTCTTTAGTTACTCGACTCTAGTGGTTAGAAAACCTAAGTTAAAAAAAAAAAAGGTTTAGCCGCACGAATTAAAATCGCAGAATATTAATTCACGGTATAAGGCGGAAAACGCGTGTTATATGCAGAAGCTAAACTACTCAGTTCTGATATTACGTTTCTTCTTACTGAGTTAAATCCATGTTAATTAAAATTGTGCTCATTGAATAAATTCAGTTCTATTCAAAGTTTGTTTTCAACATCGCCGCTTTGATATTTTCAATCTCGAAATAACACGGAAAACTTCCATTGAAAAGGTCCGATAAAGGGAACAACCTTAATGAAATGTAAATTAGAAATTTGCTGAGAAATATTTCCCCGAAGGTAAATCACTGAATTGATACGGTTCTCGGTTTAATTGTTAAAGAGATGCGGAATACGGTAGCTCAAGTTCAGGCCTACGTAACTCGGCTTGTATTAATTGGAGTTTCTCAACACTCCCCCCATCGCACCAAATTGCTCTTTAAGCCTATCACGTAACGTTAAGTAGCACACGTAGTCGTTTTAAAAGGTCGATTTTATACCTCATATGTGTTAACACGCTCTATTAACTTATAATTTACTTCCCAATATGGCTTGCACATGCCAAAAGGTAATGAAATCTTACTTGACAAACTTCTGGGAAATCTCTTGGCAGAGAACGGTCGAAAGTATACTATAAAGGTGCTGGACGAGGGGTCTAATTCGTTATCATATACAGGCTGTCTCATAAATGTCTCGTCATGTTCTGAGAGCGAATATTAGACCTTAAGTTGAACAAAAAAGTACATACACCCATAGTCCGATTCTCAACGGTTAGGGAGCAAAATTTCGATTTAAAGGAGAAAAAATAAAATTAGGTTTAAGCGATATAGGGATAATAAGAAAAAATATTCTATAGTCTGATCAACAAATTTCTACATCAACGGACAAATTACATAACGGTTGAAGAGAAGAGAGAGGAAAAAAACAAAAAAATCTGGTGCGGGCAACACACGACTTTCACTTACATCAATTTGTAAAGTGAATGAAAGAATTTTCAAATAGAGTAAGAGCTAAAAATACGTGAAACTATCAAATAATTAAATAAATTTAATTTATATAGAAACATGTGTTTTATTAAAAAATCTTTTATTTTATTATCTAAAATAATCAGTTAGTTTTATGTTCGTCTCATCATTCTCTATTAACTTTTAAAAGCTTGTGTATGAGATGATAATTTTTCTAAAATCTTTAGCTTTCCAACGGTATATCATACATGTATATTACTGCTCTTATGTTAAAAAACGAAAAATTGCATTAAAAAAATATTATAATTTAATAATTTAAAATATCGGCATTTAAGCCCTGTCAGACCATTTTTATCTAAATAAAACCTACATGATATTAAAGCCCATTAAATTTTACATCGATATAGCGAGTTTAATCAAAATCGTCGGAACCGTTTTTGAGAAAATCGAAAAAAGGTGCAAAATGCATGGTATAAAGTGCCTCTTCTGGTAAGCTCATTTAGATGAAAAAAGTTTTGTCACGTCTCGGGCGTATAGTTGTCTTAAATATGAAATTTCAGTTTCATAGGACTTACCGTTTCCGCCCGGGAGTTACCACACACACACAGACACACACACACACACACACACACACAGACCTTTTTGCGGGACTTGGTTATTTGGACTCAGGGGACCCTAAAACGTGTATTTCCGTTGAAAACTGGAATTCGAAAATTTTCACGATCGCAATACTTCCCCTTACTATATATAGTAAGTGAAAGTAAAAACAGTTAAGTTGAACAAAAAAGTAGATACACCCATAGTCCGATTCTCAGCGGTTAGGGAGCAAAACCAGATTTTGTTTTTTTGGGGGTTATCCATTAATTGTTTGCAAACATTTTGCTTCCTAACCGTTGACAGACTATGAGTCATTTGAACGTTTTTGTTTCTCTTGAGGTCTATTATCCGTTCCCGCAATCTGTCAAGACATTTGAGACACAAATGAAGCAAATATTTTCTTTTATCTTTGGACCTTTTTTTTTTTTTTTTTTTTTTAAATGAAATGAAATTAAAAAACTTCTTTATTATCCTGGGACTAAAGTCCCTTGAGAATAAAATAAACATACATAATTGATGACCGGAACAGTGTGGTCATGGCTTAGAATAACGAATTACTAAACTAAAAAAATAATTAAGGTCGTGATATATGTACATCTTTACAAGTCAGACTTTCAGAATGAAAAAAAACAAAAAAACAATATAAATAGCTAATTCATCAGTGATAATTTGAGTAATATAAACACAAAAAAAAAAAAAAAATTGTTATTTATAGCATCTGCAGTTTGAAATTATTGTCTGTTTGAATGGGTAAGGAGAAGGTGGTTGAAAAGGAGCGATTTGTAGGATGAAGCAGTTCTTACATGATGGATCGCAGGAGGGATAGAATTCCAAAGAGAGATTACTTTGGCTAGAAAGGACTTGTCAAAGGCAGCAGTACGGTGAGGAGGCGGATAGAGATCAGAAAGACGGGATCTGGTAGAACGGGAATGAATTGATGATTTAAATTAAAGAGATTGGAAGATATAGCTGGGACGATGAGTTCTGATAACCTGGTAGAGGAAGGAAGCTAGGAAATACTGGCTTCTGTAACGAGGATAAAGCCACCTTAACTCGGCGTAATACTGTGTTATCCTGGTGATCCCGAATACAAACCGTATTTTTTTATTGTTTATTTATTTTTGCATGTAATGCATTTGCAAATTTCGATTTAAAGGAGAAAAAATAAAATTAGGTTTAAGCGATATAGGAAGGAATAAGAAGAAAAAATAATATCTGATCAACAAATTTCTACATCAACGAACAAATTAACAATAACGGTTGAATTGAAAGGCAATATATATATATATATATATATATATATATATATATATATATATATATATATGTAAGAAAAAAAATCATCCATTTTAATTTTTTATAGATGGATCAATCTTATAATAAAGAATAATTCGAATTATAATGCCATTAATATCAACACTGGCAAAAAAGTCAACGACAAAGGCAAAAAAAGAGCGATTAATATAATCCTTTCACAGATAGATCAACCTTTGAAACAGTTATAAAGCATATTCCCAAATGTCCGAATTTCCGTGATACAAAAGGCAAGTCCATCCAAAAAGAGTGTGCTTGTATAACCGCCAACTCATACAGCCTACAGTCAAATTCAGATTACGATGGCTTTATTCAAGGTGATACATCTCTACAAAAATTATGATGTTTTAAAATCAAATGAAACAATAATAAAAAAGAACATGTATTCTCAACATAATATACTTTTACAAACGTATTCTTCTTTCCAACGAAATTCCAGTACCAATCGGAATTTAGAAAAAATTTCACTTCTATCGACAGTCCCCATGACTTCCTGAATTTTAATTTTTTTTTCTATTTAAGTGTAATTTATTTTTTAGAACAAACTTTCAAACAACTTTACAATAATTTATTGTTCGATCAACATTCCTGACAATATTAATGTTTTGGAATATTACACATTATGACGGAGTACTGCGTCTAAGTTATTTTCAAAGTTGAGAGGAGGGATTTCAAGTCAAGTAAACTTTGTTGAGAAACTATCCCTTAACTACGAAGCAAGACATTCTCGAAATACTCATTAATCTTATAAACAAGCATCTCTTGTAGTCCTTGTTTATTTCCCACTGGAAAATGCTCCTAATTGAAGTTGCATAATATCATTTGATACTCACTATGATGAGGATGTGTTCATTTATCTCAATTACTAACAATATTTTGACTTTAAGATGTCTTTTGGCTAAGTAGCCTATAGTTTTTTTAGTGTATCGTTTTTTAACCCTCGAATATGTAACACGTTTGACATTCTTTAGCTCTTTTAGTGTTGATCTAATCGAAAATTTGCCGACAGTTTTCATATCAGAAATTTAACCGAGAGCATTATTGTTCTTTGACATTTGTCGCTAGGGTCTACCGTTTTGCCTACATTTTTTGTTAGAGTTTTTTTTATTCTTTCTAGCTCTGTTAGTGATGTCCGAATTGAAAAATTGCCGATATTTTCCTGTTCAATAATTCAATAGCGAATATTTTTTGTTATATAACATTTGTCGCTAGGACCTACAGTTTAGCAACTATATTCGCTTCAATGAAAAAAAGTATGAATTTTGTTGGAGAAACAAATCCTTGGGGTAACTTGGGGGTTATGTAGCTTTTCGTTATTGAATAGGGGCATACATATACAAATTTCTAAATTAACTCTACAGGTGAGATTGCAACGTATATTCAACAACGAATTTGGAAATATAATGTCTTACCTGTCTTTACAATGTCCATTGTTAAATAAAAACAAAAAGACTTTTCTCTAAATACGCCCTGAACACAATAAATGGCCATCGAATAAAGATAATCCCACTGCCGTTTACTAGGCACTTGTGTGAACAGGAATGATTCATTCATTTACTATTTATTTGTAAACACGGTATGGCGGGAAATATTAATGCAGTAGGCTATACATAGTAATACCTATCACCTATTGCTTTTTCATTTTTCCTGTAAGGGAGAAATTTAAATTTGTTTTCCCTTCGAGTTTACCATATATTTATATTGTATTATCGTGCCTATTTTTCTTTTTTATGACCTTTTACTACATATCTTATAATAATTTAAAGTTTTAATAAATGAGTTTGAATTAAGCCATTCTGAGATAAGAGGATTAGTTAAAGTTTTACTTCATTAGTTATCAGGTTTTGCAATATGTCTGTTGAATTGATAATCTTGAGATTTTGGGTCCTAGGATAAGATGAAAAGGTTGTTTATTATATTCTTGATTTTAAGGGCTGTCATTGCATTCGAATGGTATCTGATTGGTTTAAATTCTGGTAGCGGGTTTATAGAGGTTATCCTAGAAGGTAGTGGCTTTAATGTCTCATTAAGGATGTATTTTAATCTTTTAAGAGGTGCGTTAAGTCATTTAACGTATCTTTATGCTACTTAATAATTATTGAACGATGCTTCAGTGGGTGTCCTGAATTTTTCCTATCCAGGATTAATTAGGGCAGGAATCTTTAAAGAGTATCTATTATCGTACCCTAAACACGTGACCTTGGTCAGATAAGTCATATATGACCTCTCTCCCTTCCCGACGTTCGTTTTACGCGAAGAACACCAAAGTAGTTAAATAAGGTCCAATGAACTGGTCCTTTTTCCCTTTGATCTACGATGAGATGTACGAAGTTCTCTCTTCTTACCTTTCTCACCTCCAACTTTGTCTATTGGTTTGTCCTAAGCATTTTACGTCACTTTATGCTATTGGAGCTAATCAGAAGATGCTAAAGTATTGTCCAAGTTTAATTAGGTTAGGGATCTTCTATCAGTATCTTACACCTCACAGCTCGGGAACAATTTTTTACGTACTCTCCGAAGGACGATATAACCAAGGATTTGTTACTCCCATAAAAAAATCCTAGGTTCATCTGCCTGGTTTGAACCCATGAACTAAATGGCCGAATACCACTAATGAACCGACACCTAGTGGTCTAGAAGTCCTCTCTTCTATGAACGTCACTTAAAACCTCAACTAGATCACTCTATATATACCCTGCGAGGCAGTAGCGTAGAGCCGGCTCGGAGATTAGATGAAAGCCGACACCGAGCCGAAGTGCCGAGTTACCTAGCCGTTTCCTGTTCCACCTTCCTCTGGCTTCTCCACAACCTCTACTCTCATCCTTAGTAGTTTCATCCTATTTAGTTTGATCGTCTGCCTCAAGTGGGGTTTCTGGGTATATTGTTCTCGGTTTAGCAATTAGTGGGTTTGTTTGTTGATCGCATCACTGGCTTTAGAATAGCTTAAGGTTTATTTTGAATAACATTCTTAACTATTTTATTTTCAAATATGAATTTAATAGTTTAATTTCTTTCTGTAAAGTACCTTTATTTTTTTCAATTAAAAAAATACTAATTTTTCTTGTTAGCGTTGATAAAAAATGGGTAATATACAGGTTAAACGAAAGTGATTACCAACTAAATAGGAAAAGAGCAAAATATATATTTTGGTTTATATTTATTTTCAAACACAAGCATAGTAATGTTTGTTTGTTTGAACCGATTTAAGGGCGTCAAATTACTGGGTCATCAACGCCCGTTGGTTGGTGTATTATTGTGTTCGATTTTGGGTACCCTCTTATCCAGGGTCGAGAGAGAGCGAGACAGCTAGAGACCCCGCGCGGAGACCCGCCGGACATCAGGAGGGCCCAAGTATCCGAAAATTGTAGTCGTGAGTCCGACCGAGCTTCACCTTGCTCTCTTACAGAATAGGTAAGCTAAAGTCGGTCAGCACAGTTTTGATTTGTTGTTTAGGAAAAATGGGGTTTGCATATTTAATTCCTAAATTAATGGGTAACCAGAGTAATTATATTATTTTATTTGTTTAAAATTTTGATTTCGTAATTTAAAATATTACTAGATTAACAGGAAATAACTCTTTTCTAAAACTTGTGGAAAAGCATAACTTTCTGTTTAATAAGTGACTTTGGTTAATAAGTTGCAATATTATTGAAGGTGTACACATCTAGCTAACAGATTTAGAAAAAAATGTTATCTTATAAAAAAAAGGTGTGGAAAGTTATGTCAAGTGATGAATAGGGCATAAAATTAGGTGTTGTACTTAAAATTGTATGTTCTATTACATGTTTTGGACTAAAATTCGCGTGTTGCGCGCACCATATTTTTACTTTTGCTTACCTATATATGAAATATATAGTAAGGGAATGTATTGCCATCGTGAAAATTTTCGAATTCTAGTTTGCAACGGAAATACACGTTTCAGTGTCCCCTGAGTCCAAATAACCAAGTCCCGCAAAAAGGTGTGTGTGTGTGTGTGGTAACTCCCGAGCCAAAACGAAAAGTCCAATGAAACTGAAATTTCATGTATAAGACAACTATACGCTCGAGATGTCACTTAAATCTTTTTCATCAAAAACGGCTTTAACGATTTTGATTAAGCTCCCTATATCGATATAAAATTTAATGCGCTTTAACACGATGTAGGTTTCATTCTGATTGAAAAAGTATGGCAGAGCTTAAATGCCGATATATAATAAATTTGCTTTATCTAAAGAAATTAATTAATTCTGTAGATTCTATAAAAATAACTATATTATCTTACCATTGATAATTAACAGGTAAATATGCAAGTTGAGCGAATCTGATAAATAACTAAAAGAAAATACTGAAAAAAAAAATATATTTTTTTAATGAAATTTTTTGTTTTTGAACATAAGAACAGTTATACAGACGTATAATATACCGTTGGAAATAGAAAATTTTTAGAAAAAATAGTATCTTATACACAAGCTTGTAAAAGTTAATAAAGAGTGATAAAATTCGATAAAACTAACTGATTATTTTAGATAATAACATAACAGAGTTTTTTTATAAAACACATGTTTCTATAGAAATTCAATTTAATTAATTCTTTAATGGTTTCACTCGTTTTTATCTCTAAATGTATTTGGAAATTCTTTAATCGATTTTAAAAACGGAGGTAAGTGAAAGTCTTGTGTTGCCCGCACCAGATTTTGAATCATAATGGTATATTAGAATAACACTATCTGGGATTGTGTGGTTACTTTATACGGGGCGGAAAGAAGCTCCCTAGAAGAGTGCTACTGAAATAAGGAAAGACCTAGACTGTTACAGCCTGCTGTAGCTACTGATTAAGTTCATAGCCTCCTCGCCTGGAATTCAGCCAGGTGTTTCTCCTACATCTTTTTAGTCTCAGCTAATTCCAGAGGCTATCCAGTAGCGGTTATCTAGCTCTAGCACTGTACAATTTTTGTTACCACGTTTAAAGAAAGAAAGACTAGTAAATTTCACTCTGGGACCTTCTGTCCTCTAAAAATAACATCGAAGTGCACAAACTGAGTTGTCTGGCATAATAAAAAAATATTACAGAAACAAACTTAAGGTTATACTAATATTATTTATAAAAGTAGTAAATACGATTACTTGTATACTTGTACGACATGCAACTGATACTTACATTATTTATAATGTAATGAATACAACGATAATAGTATATATATATATATATATATATATATATATAATATATATATATATATATATATATATATATATATATATATATGGATAGATATCATTCCTTTCCTGGCAAACTCCATTCCCACTATAATCCTCTCGCTTCAATCCTTACTTCCTCTTCAATTTCTGATAATCCTCCGGAGCGTCTGAAAAGAATTTGGCTTCAAGACCTTCTAGTTTAGAATATTTTTAGGGTGCTGCCGCTGGGTAGCTTCTCTGCAAGTCCATTTTCTTTTAGCCTATTTACTATATGTGTTGTACTATACAGTTGTAAATATCAATAAATAATTTTTTTTTATAATGAGGGAGAGATGATTTGCGTATAGACGTAGGTATGGAATTCCAAAGTGAGGTGGCAGGCAAACTATTGGATTTTTAGGGATGATCGATGAGAAGAAAAATAGAGGTTAGTGGGCTGGTATCTTGTGTTGAACGAACGTACCGATGAACAAGGGATGAGTAGGTCAAGATTGTAGAATGGACTTTAGGTATTGTTGAAAAGGCGGAATAGGAATTATCTTTTAAGGAAGAAAAAGCTAAAGCCAAAAAAAAAAAAATTTTAAATTTGAAGAACACTTTCCATGCATGCCTAGCTAAAAGTATTTGAATATTCGAATATTAAATTTATATAAATAACTGATACGTCCTTTGAGATCGTTTCATTTCATTTCATTGGTCAACAAACTCATTATCTCGTGTAAAAAACCCATTGATATCTATAATTTATATTTTTAGATGAATTAAAAAAATTCCAGAGTTAAAGAATATCACACTGATGAGGCCATATATCGTAGTTGTTTGAACTTCCTGTTTGAAGTTATCTTTGATTGCACTTCCCAAACTATACATCAACAACCTATAAACATTAATTAAAATACGGCATTAAAGGAAAATAATAACCATTAATGATATATATGTTAATTTATTTTTGGGTCTTATCTTTTTTTCTTAGCTCCAACGAAGTGCTAAGACATAGGCCGACACTTATATTTTTAATATAAGTCGACTATTATGAAGAAAAATATAATGAATTTACTTATCAAGTGTTAGTTTTCTGATGAGCCTTCAACATCCGACCAACTTCTCTAATATATATATATATATATATATATATATATATATATATATATATATATATATATATATAAATATATATATATATTTTTCACTTTTCACTATCTTCGTTGATCTGAAACCTTGAATCAGTCACCATTTCAAAACAATATTGCAAGATTTCATAGAAGGTGGAGACTTTCGGATCACACGATCCGGATTCCAATTTCCCGTCGTGTATAATTTTCCGAAAATGAAAACGCGGCGGAGTCGGAGTAAAAACCACCCGAAATTGGTTAGAATGAGGGCGGTAGAAAGTGACGTTCACTTGCAGACAGGCTAATCCATCTCGGGCAAGACGTGATTCCAGAATGGAATCTCTCTTCTGAAAGAGCTTTAGCAGCTTATCTTCTGCAGAGTGAGTGCTCCGTCACTTGATATGTTAACGCCAGGGAGTATGGTTGAGTGATTACCACGAAGAAAGGTATCTAGTTACATGAATCTGACAAGCCAACTATTAAAGAAAGGTGTTATGAACATTTATTTTATATATATAATTTTATTTGAAATTATTCGAGTTTTAGGTCATTAAACTATCACTCCTTCTTAATTTTCTTAATTTGGACGTTTCGATCCTCCGTTTATGTTTATACATAGGATCCTTTTCAACACAAAGAATTTCATTGAGCACCGGCACACCACTCAGGCTAACACCATGGCACTCTCAGGAGTTTAAGAAGTTTCACTCCTGCCAGTGCCAAACCTCCAATATTAATAAAACAGTGTGTGTTCTGTCAAGTCTTAGGCCTGTTTAATTTCAAATCGATATTAATCCAATTGTTGGAGTAGTTTTAGAGATAATTGTAAAAAGGTGCAAAATAAAGATTATCCCTGGCCCACTTGTTCTTGTTAAAGTGAGTATCTAAAAATTGAGGAATAAATTCAGAACGAGATTTCATCCTTAACAACCCCTTCAAAGCATAGACTCTTCATGGATAATACAGGATATAGTTAGAGAAAGTATTGCGATCGTGAAAATTTTCGAATTCCAGTTTTCAACTGAAATCTACGTTTTTAGTTCCCCTGAGTCCAAATAACCAAGTCACGATAAATGATGTGTTTGTGTTCGTGTCCTTATGTGGTAATTCTATCGCGGAAACAAAAATACGTAAAAAACTGAAATTTCATATTTAAGACAGCTACATGCCCGAGATCTAGCAACATTTCACTGCAATCGGCTGACCGGAAGTGGTACTTTATATGGTACTTTTCGTGCCTTTTTAAAATTTACTCTAAAATGGTCCTAACGATTTAAAATAAACTCTCTTTATCGATGTAAAATTCAATGGACTTTAATATGATATTAGTTTCATTGTGATTGAAATAGTCTGAGAGCTTAAATGCCGATATTTTCTTCCACTTAAGTACCTTTAATTTTGTAGATTCTATGAGATGAACCATTATCGTCTGATTAGCATTGATAATTAAAAGCTCAATATGCAAGTTAAGCGAATTTGATAAATAACTAAAGGAGAAAACTGAAAAAAATATTTTTTTAATGCATTTTTTAGTTTTTTTAATAATACAGACGTATAATATACCGTTGAAAAGAGGAAGAGTTAAGAAAAAATATTATCTTATACACAAGCTTGTAAAAGTTAATAAAGAGTGATAAATAACCGATAAAACTAACTGATTATTTTAGATAATAATATAATAGAGTTTTTAATAAAACACATGTTTCTATATTAATTCAATTTAATTAATTCTTTATTGGTTTCACTCATTTTTATCTCTAACTGTATTTAAAAATTCTTTAATCGATTTTAAAAACGGAGGTAAGTGAAAGTCGTGTGTTGCCCGCACTAGATTTTTAATAATAATGTTATATTGGTTTATAATTTGATTACTAACTAAAGTAGAAAAGAGCAAACATATTTTCTAATGCGATTTTATTGTTTTTGAAAAAAAAAGAACAGTAATAGACATGTATAATATACCGTTGGAAAGCTAAATATCTCAGAAAAAATATCATCTTCTACACTGCTTGTTAAAGTTAAAAGAGAGTGATAAAAAGCCGATTATTTTAGTTAATAATATGATAGATTTTTTTAATAAAAAACATGTTTCTATAGAAATTAAATATAATTAAGTCTTTATTAGTTTCACTCATTTTATCTCTAACTGTATTTGAAAATTTCTTAATCAATTTTATCAACGGAGGCAAGTGAAAGTCGCATGTTACCAGCACCAGATTTTTTTATTAACATTATTATTATTGGAATAATAATAATGATGCAAATTATACTGTTGGTATTATTGTTCAATATATATTCGCCCCTCCTACAAAGCATATGCAGTAACAGGGCAGGAGCCTGCGATAAACGATATCTATGCTAATATATGCAAGTGGCTATGAGTTATAGTTATTGTTTACTGGTCTACTGGTCTCATCGGCTTAGTAATTGTACAAATTTACTAATAATTTAGTAGAATATAAATCATATTTTACACAGCCCGAACAAGGTTAATCAGCGCTTATAGGGTTGATTGATGACGGTGGCTTAGTCTTCATCGCACTACGTTATTTTTGTACAGTATGAACCAAATTTAAAATTTAATTGCATGTTGAAAGCTTATTATTTTTAAAAATCTTGTGCGTTCTACTCACAACTATCTTGAATATGATATTTTTTTTTTTTTATTCTTTTACAACATATACACAGGGACCATTGGCTATGAAGACCATTTGAGACAATCGTTTCATCATTCTGACGTCAAGTGACTCCTAGGTTAGAGAGTTTATCTAGCGATTGTTGAAATATCCGAAAATAGCAGGTTATGTTCATTGATATACCCAGCATAAATAATAAATAAATTATCTTCGCCTAAAATAGCAACTTTTATGTTCGTTTCTTATTCTATTTATTCATTTCTTATGTATATAGATATTTTACGGTATAGTATGTTGACCATACCATACTTAGAATTAATTTATATTTTATTAAATATTCGAATTTTATAAGAACATTATTTTGAGAAAAAAGGAAGGCAGCGGAAGCCCTTTATAGATCCTAAGGATGAAGATATTACTGTCGTTACCTCTCCGACAAAGACAAAGAAAGCCAGCCGACAATGAAGCCGGCAATGCTGCCAATAAGTCTATTTCGCAGAAATCAAACAATGCACAATTCTTCTTTTAGATTTCGCTCCGTTTTCTTCCCTTCAGCCAATAAAAAGCCAGCGAGGAGGCTTGGAAGGAAGAACCTTATAAAAGGGCAAGAAGGGATCACTTGTAGTTGGGTGGCTAGCGTAACAGCCTCCTATGCTAAAGGTCACGGGTTCAAACCCGCAGGTGGTCCTAGGATTTTTTAATGGGAGTAAAAAATCCTTAGTTACGCCGTCCTTCGGAGGGGACGTTAAAAGGTGGTCCCGAGCCTGTGCGATGTCAGGTACTCGTTAAAGATCCCTATCCTAATAAAACCTGGATAGGCAAAATTTAGGACTCCCACTGTAGCATCGTCCGATTAGCCATAGTAGCATAAAGTGACGTTAAATAAATAAACAAAAGGGCAAGAAAAGAAGTTCCAGCGCTCGTTCTCACATTTTTCTCTCGTTGGCCTACGACTTCCCATCATTGCTGCGTCTTGTTGATCCTCAGCTGCCGTGCTTTTCATCATCCATCTATTCTGTGGACATGGATTAGTGATTCTGCAAAGTATTATTTGTTGGTTGTGGGTAAATTTGTAATTTTATAGAAGGTGAAGATTTCTAACATTGTAATTTTTTCTAACAAATGTTAATTATAATCGTGTTTAATTGGTATTAAATATCTTATAAAATTATATTTTTGTTGCATTCCCTCGCCTGTTATAGTTAAATATCATTGATTTTGTTGGCTCTCCCCTTCAGGGAAAATACTCCTGGACTTGCAGGTCTAAATTGTTATTACTAATTATGAGGCAAGCGTGAAGGATGTATGTATGCTAAATGTGCACGTATCTAAAATCTAAAACCGATAGAAGCAATAGCTGCATTAAATGACTAAATATCCTTAAAAATATAAAAATTAAAATGTCGGTATGACGTTGTGCGACACTTTATTTCTTAAGCAGGAAATTTTGTATTATTTTATTTTTTACAACTTATGTTTCTGTGTGTGTACTCTAAGTAGATATATAGGGTTGTAAAATCAGTTCGTAGCCTTTTCAATATTTCAATTTAATCCTCTCTGTGTTTATAAAAACATCTTTACTTGGTCAATAATGTTCATATATTCTAAAAGAAGATTAATTAAAATGCTTTTATAAATTAGTTTCAACTTAGATGTCTTATCTTTTAATGGTATTTTGCTATCCCAAAATAGAAGAAAATAAATTCATTCATTTAATGATTTTTTATATAAGAAATGGAAAATCCTCTTCTGTAAATGGTTTGCTCGGGTCGTCTTTCAACTGTTGATTTTGACCAAATTCAAGCATTGGTCATAGAAAGCCCTCACTCTACGACACGGGATATCTTTTGTTGTAACATATATAATTTGTTAAAAATATTTTGAGAGAATCGGTCTATATGTCATATGAACTTGTTTTGTTTTACTCAAGGTCTACTATTTGCAACTGCAATATGACTTGGCATTTATGAGCCATCCTGTATAATAATGTTTTATTTTCGGTTTAATATTTAGATTAAGATACGTACGTACTGCACGGAAGCCTTTCTCGACGTAGTCAGGCACCCAGGAAAAATGTACAAACTCCGTGAATTCCTCCCTCCCACGTACACCCTCATTGTTCAATCCTACTTCTCTGATAGATCCGTCAAAATAAATCACAATAGTTCATATCCATCCCTTTTTTCAAGAGACTGTTTGTGTTCCTCAATACAGTATCCTTAGATCCATTCTTTACACTGTCTATACAGCTGTTATCCCAACCCATCCTAACACTTTCCTTTCTACTTATGCTGATGACACCTGCGTGTTATCAGTTCATAAACATCCATTTATTGGCTCACATACTCTCCAAGCCCTCATAAAAAACCTTGATGTTGGTGTCAAAACTTGTGAACAAAAATAAATTCCAACGAATCCCATCAATAACCTTTACTCTTCGTCGTAATCCTGTGACTACCTGCTCTACAGCATTCCTTAATCACACTCAACTAGTTCCTGTTGAACAGATCAGATACCTTGGACTCCTTCTTGACAAACGCCTAACTTAAAATCCTTCAACACTTACTAGATAAACGGTCAAACCGTCCTCTTAACTCTCAAGTACTTGACTATTATAAGGCCGCTCTGGATTTAAGAGTAGAGCTGTGGGACTGTACTAAACAATAAAATTGTTCAGGTCTTGAATCATTACAATGCAAAATCCTCAACGCTCCATACTTTGTCACGAATAGACTCATCCATAAATACCTTAATGTTCCTTATGTTACTAATTAGTCTCGAGTCAGGTATTCAATCATTTTATAGCAAACTCCATTTTCACTCTAACCCATTAGTTTCAATCCTTTCTTCCTCTTCAATTCTTGATAATCCTCCGAGGTGTCTGAAAAGGAAATGGCCCCAGGACCTTCAAGTTAAGAATATTTTTAGAGTACATGTATTTCATGTCATTGTATTATATAACTCTCACATATACTTGATGTAATTTTTTTAAATACAGTTGTAGATATTAATAAATATGTTGAAAAAAATTAGATACATTTCATTTTTATAACTTAAATAATTATTTGCCTGCTAATAAAGCTATAATAACAAACCACCGAGGATTAGTTTCCAGCACAGTGACGCCACCTAGCTCCCAGATTACTCACAATGGGAAGCTGGCTGCCTTCAATAGGGCTGTGACCAATTCAAGGGCGCTTGCTTCAGAATATTATAGAAGCTTCTTCAACCTTAATTGTTTTCTCTTTAAACTATTTTCTATTACCTCCATCTTTCTCTCTTCTGGAGATGGGCGCTTGCAAAAACGTCGATCGATTTAGAAAAATATTAAAAAATAAAAATCCTTGTTCTAGTATACACATAGAAGAAGTGAACAAAACTCGTCTATTATAAGGATATTTTTTTGTTGCGGTTTGTCAAGGTTTCCCCGCCGCTAGTAAATGGAAATATAATTTGTGTTAGACCATAAAGGCCATTTAGCTCTTGAGCAACCTCTGTAATATAAAAAAAAAACCTCTATCTGATCCTCTGTGTGTTATTAACCTTGTCTTGTAAATTGCTGTTTTTCCCTCCAAATCATTTTATATAAACCCCTCTTTCCACCCCCCCCCAAAAAAAAAATGTATGTATGTATGTATATATAATATATATATATACATATGGTTTACTGGATCTAATGAGAAAGATGAAGATGAAATCTAACTATAACATATTTTTTTATATATTAATATAACGATTGTGTCTGCCTGTGGTAGGATAATTGATTCTGAAATTAACCGCTGAAGATTCACTTAAGACATTATTCTTTCATGCAGCCTCTATACAGGGTGTCTTATAAAAGTCATCATTTTGTGAGAGCAGATGCTAGACCTTACGTTGAGCATAAAAGATCTTATGTCCGATTCTCAACGGTTAAGAAGGACAATCATATTTTGAGATTTTTGTTGTTCAATTAAAACAACGGATAACAGCAAAAATATCCAAATTTGATTTTCCTCCCTAATAATTGACAATTTCCTCTTAAGCCTAGTAGACATTTACGAGATACATATTAAGCAATCATTTCCTTTTAGCCTTTTTTTTTCTTTTTTTTAAATTTATTTTTCAACAAAAAAAAAAGCAATGAATTCAAACAATGCGATTTTTGTGTCAAAAGCTTTATTTACTGTCTCCTAATTCCTATCTCCATAAGAGGAATTGAGATGATACATTTTATTCTTAGTTTGATTCTTTGATTTTTTGACTGCCAAAGTTGTCATCACTGCCCAGGTAAAGAATGTTAAAAAAAAAAAGAATTTTTCAGTCGAAATGCGTAGCGCAACCCACTTAGTACGTATACAAAGAGAAAAAATCCGAGCGCTAAAGTTCTGCAAGAAAATTCAAACAAATTAATTGATGTCCATAGGTGGTCTCAAACTTTTGACCGCCCTGTATGTTGTTATCGTTTTTGTCAACTATGATCAAATAGATATATTGATAAATGTCGTGGGTATGATTGATTAAAAAAAAAAAATGTTACGTACTAAAAGGATGATTGAAAAACCTATCCATCGAACGAGGAGCATATCAATCGAAACTTGTATAGCCAGGAAGATCACTTCATTTCCTGACTAACAGAAGAGGCAAGACCACAATGCAGCGAGAACGGTCCATCGCTCCTTCCAATATCCTGCGCTGAAGAAGGAAATGCAGATAGAACCCAGGACCCCTCCGGCGCATGTGACCGATCCCCAGGACCTCTTGCACAAAAGGAAGAAAAGGACCCTCGGAAGGAAGGGGTCTTTGAAGTGCAGGGACCAGAAAATCGGGGAATATGAAAACCTCTTTCTTTCTTCAACCGTTCTTTAATTTGTTTCGTGTCTTGTCTCTTTTGTAGAGTAGTAGTCTTCAACAGCTATATTGCGCAGCTCGGGTGTGATGTTTTATCAAAGGCTGTCATAAAAACTATTGTAGTTATTATTTAACTGCTTTGTGATCCCGGCTACTCATTTGTATTGTTCATTACCAGTGGACCCACATCTGTTTCGCACGCGTGAAATTTGAATGAGGTGTCATTTCTGTTTAAAAAAGCTCTGACTCACCGATTTAGAGTTTTTAGCTTTTGGAGTTTTAGATTATCGTAACGAAAAGTGCAATTAGCAAGAAAATATTTTTATTTTATGACGCCGATTTGTTATTATATTTAATCATCGGAAGAAATGAAAAACATAAATCGAAATTAGGTAAGTTTATTTGTTTACTATTTTAAAGTGAACCACAGATAATGGAAATTTTTCTATATGAAGAAAACTTTATTGCTATATATGGGATCACTTGTAGCTGGGTGGTTAGCGTAACAGCTTCCTATGCCAAAAATCACAGGTTCAAACCCGCAGGTGGTCCTAGGATTTTTTAATGGGAGTAAAAAATCCTTAGTTATGCCGTCCTTCGGATGGGACGTTAAAAGGTGGTCCCGAGCCTGTGCGATGTCAGGTACTCGTTAAAGATCCCTATCCTAATAAAACCTGGATAGGTAAAATTTAGGACTCCCACTGTAGCATCGTCCGATTAGCCATAGTAGCATAAAGTGACGTTAAATAAATAAACAAACTTTATTGCTATGTATGTATTCAAAAGCTACAGAAATAAGAACGGTTCCTATTTTATTCGGTTCGTTACTATTTTATATTTTAAAACAACTACTTAAATTAAATTTTAAATGTTTAATTTAACTTTTCCATAGGAATCCCATTTAGTTTACAGTGAGACATTCGTTTTCATGAAATAATATTAAATTTTTTTAATATTTATTTATTGAAATTTACAACTGTAATTATATTAAATTTAAAAATAATTAATAACAATGCTTTTTATAGATTTATAAGAACTTAATATTTATTTTAACCAATTAGTTAACTCCCTCTTTACCAATAACATACCCAGGCTTACTACAACTTTAAATTAACTTCTAAGATTTCTTTTATTACATGTTAACTTTTCTAAATTCTTGCGCTTTCCAACGTTATATTATACGGCTATTATACTAGTTATATTTGACGAATAAGTTTTTGAATACTGGTTACATAAAATTTATTTTTCCTGTTTAAAGAAAAGCTAAGTTTCAATGCACTTTACTTATAATCTTTTAGAAAGGAATTCCCTAAATAATGGTAAATACCGTAATATATATATTAATATTAGAATTAATCTCTTCTCTCTGTATATATATATATATATATATATATATATATATATATATATATATATATATATATATATATATATATATATATATATACAGAGAGAAGAGATTAATTCATATGACCAAATCTTTAAATTAAATAATTAAGAATTCACACATCTCGGTGATGGGGATTTTTAACTCTGGCATAAAGCCACCACTTTCACAAACTGAGCCGAGAAGGCGAGGTAAGGGTGAACAAATAAAATAAAATAATAATAATGAATCGAATGTTACAAAAAATAATAATTTTATAGAGATTTAAAAAAATAAATATGGTGCCCTATTTATTTATTTATTTTATTAACACTTGGCCTTACAATAGTCATGTAAATGAGCCTCTTTACTTAAATGGAAAATCACATCGTTTTTTCAGTTAGTACTCGAGTACGGTGAGCAAAATCAAATAGTCTAAATTAGAAAAACAAAAAGAAAAAAGAAAGAATATATTGATAGAATTTGATGTGGATCACAAAAATTGATTTATAGTGCAGAATCTGAAGTATTTTGGCTTGACGTTTTTTCGCCCAGCATGGAATTACATGAAATTTTCACATAAGGGAATAGCACAAGAATAATTTTCTACATGATGCCGGTTTTAGCGTAACCTTTGCGGTGGTTGTCACCCAATCGCGGGGATTTTAACTGCATGAATCGATAAGAAAAATAATTCTAAGAAAAAAGTTTTTATATTTTTTTACTTATTCGCAGTTAAAAGTTACAATTTGTCGACCAAAAAAACGATGTCTTTTAAAGGTTTTTGCAAATAACTCGCATAATATGCATTTTTTAATTATGTTTGTAAGACCTATACACACCGTATTGTGTCTTTAAACTAAAAGATACAGAATAAGAAACACTTAAAAAATCAAAACTTTTTTTTACATTAAGCTCCAGCAACGGTGGATTTTTAACAGTTAAAACATTATGAAATTGTATTATAAAGCATAAAATGATCCATATTTAGCTAATCCGAACTAAATTTTACCTATATTAAGGTTTAAAATGTTATTTTATAATTTTATACAACGGCACGATGTAGAAAATGAACTAGAGTGAAATGAGCCTAATACTAAATTTTTATCCAATTCGACGCTGGACGAAAAGATTTCAAGGTTTTGACATTTTTTGTGCTTTATTTCCTGTACTAATAGGCGACTCTAAAATCACTTTTAGGCTTCTGAGTTTTTTGTTATAAATTCTTCGATTTGATACTACACACACAAGAGACCAGTAGGCCTCTCATCAGCCTTATAAAAACAAACCTGTACTGAATAAATGGAGAATACATTAACACAAATACTTATTCATGAAGTAGAAGAAGCATCAATCTTGAAGAGCTCTCTCTGTTGAGGGGCAGAAAGGAAGGCGTGGATGAAAGCGAACGAGGAAGGATAAAGGATCGCGCATCATTTGCATAACTCGATTCCTCCAGTCGATTATGGAAGCGGGCGCCGACTTACGGTCGAGTCGATACATCGGAGTAATAATCGATTCTATAATCGGAACCTCTTGTTTAGGAGCTGTCATTAACTCTATTTAATATTCGGGTGGTGGTGCCTAGTCATTCAGCACCCATTAGAAGGCCCTATTACAGCCGAAGATTATCAAATATCACATGACTAGTGACAGTGATTTTGTAAGCGATAGTAACAGTCGTCTAATATGGTAAGGGCAATCGTATAAGGTTCAAAAACACTGGGTGGATTCCCGTATCCATGCAGGAAAATCGTAAAAAATATTACATGAGCCAACAGGTGTGCGTGTAATATACGCATTACCACACTAGCGAAATATGACATGAGGAAATGTTAGGTTTGGAAACACAATAACTTCGTATATTTACCTCTACTAGTCTCCAAGAGCAAAATAAAAATATCATTTTGTTTTTATAGAGTTAATAGATTTAATTATGAGATGGGAGGTTTACTGATCTCTAGTGTGTGTAGTATCATATATAATAATTCAAAACGAAAAACTCGCAAGTTTAAAAGTAATTTTAGAGTTATCATTATGCTGCGTTTAATTTATAAAGTAGTGGTGGTCCTAAATACATTTTTGGGATCTACATCAAATTCTGTCAATATAGTTCTTCCCTTTTTTTTTTTTGTTTGTTTATTAATTTAACGTCACTTTATGCTGCTGTGGCTAATCGGAGATTGCTGCAGTGGGAGACCTAATTTGGCCTATCCAGGTTTAATTAGGATAGGGATATATAACGAGTACCTCACATCGCACAGGCTCAGGACGTCCCATCCGAAGGGCGGCATAACTAAGGATTGTTTACTTCAATTAAAAAATTCTAAGACCACCTGCGGGTTTGAACCCGTAACCTTTGGCATAGGAGGCTGTTATGCTAGTCACTATGCTACAAGTGAGATTTTTTATTTTGACTATTTAATTATGTTCGAAGTACTCCTCCAGGACTTACTGGGATGGAGAAACACTCAGATTTTTTATTGTAAGTACAAAATGCTAATTCGGATGACTATAGTAAGACTAATTGGTACTTAAAGAATTGAACTTATGGATTATATATTTATTTTATTTTTTAAATTTTAATACAAATGTAAATATCAAAACTTTTTGAATATTTTTAATTTTTTTTAAATTTGATTTAATGTTAATATCTGTGTTATTTTATTTTATTTTTGTTTGTTCACATTAACGGGGTTTTCTCGCTGAGGTGGTGAATGCGGACCCGTCATCCAGATGAGAAATTCCTAATTATTTTTTTTTACAATAGCACTTGTTTTAATGTGTGTTTCTATTTAATGGCCGCACCCCAACCATCTTCCACGTCTAACTTCTAAATGGTCAATAGAATCTCCATCCTAATTATTTTTGGTCGTGTGGTTCCTGGGCAACGCGCGTTCATCACGATCGCTATCCCATTCGGCCATCCACACTCTTTAATCTCTGTATTAATCTAATATTTAAATATTAATGCAATTTTAATATGAAAGAATACATATTCTTCCTACTGACAAGTACAGCATGTAGCTGTCTCCAGTGACATCCTTTCTCGTATAGTTAATTCTTGAGGCTGTCGTAAGGTTTATAAGACTTTCTAATCCTCAGAGGTAGATAAGTCATGTCTGCCATGTACCTACTTAGATTTATATATCCATATGAAATGACATCCTGGTATAGCTTGGTTATAAGTTTAGTATTTGGAGAGCTAGGATTATGTTCCGTATGTTCATTGGCCATCTGGGATGATAAAACATTTAATCATCGGAGTTTAAGTTGTGGTACTTAAAGAGTATGATCTGTTCAATGACCATATTTCAACCAACGTCTGTAATGTATTTTATTGTCATCCATTCCTTTCGTCCATCTACAGAAATATTAAAAAAATAAATAAAATTGTTTGATCAAGCAATGCATTTAAAAAGTGTAAATTTATACAATATGCCATATTACTTTTTAATTAATTATTAATACCTTATTGATATTATGTATACAAATATATATATATATATATATATATATATATATATATATATATATATATATATATATATATATATATATAATTAGTTATGTTTCACCGGCATTGTTAAATTTTAACTAGTGTCAATATTTGTTAAAACATGTGTGTGTTATTCGGAGAATATTTACTACCAAAATAAACACAAAATATTGTGTATAGAGAGATGGGTTCATTTTGGTATGCAAACCCGCACTACATTTTTTGCCAACGTCATTGGCTCTTATTGTGTTATTTCTTTATATGTTTTACTAGTCTTTTGAGATGAAAAAATAATTAGTAGATTAAATAGTTACCTTGATCAGGACAAAGAAGATAAATTATAGAAAAAAAAGGACTAGATTTATCAAAATGCATGGTATAAATAAGAAATATTTATTTGGAATGGAAAAAAAAAACTTATAACAAGAAGAACCAATCATTTACCATTAATATATGATCCTTCCGAATAATTAATATCATTATGAATTTTTATATGGAGGATAGTTTTTTATGAAGAAAATTAGAAGATGTTTTAGTGACAAATTATTAGAAATCCTACAATATTATATGAAAGCGAGCAAAGTGAGTCCTGTAGATGTGGAGAACCCCCGAAACGTAGACTCCTAATAATTATTGGTGTACAATAAAGTTGGGTTCAATTCAGTTATTTATCATTAATATATGTTTCTATCGAATAATTAATATCATTATATATAACAAATGTATTAGCCAAAAGCAGAACTTACAAAAAATAATTAATTCAATCGATAATACATATCGATTTATATTATATACACATCAATAATACATAAGGCGCTTTTATTTTATGCATTATAAGTTTCTTCCTTGTTTTTTATGCAAGATCAATATTCCGTTATAGGCCACTATGTTCTCTAGTCCACTCTGTGGCCACTAAAGGGGATCTCGAGGTAAAAATAAAACGCTTAATCAATTCCTTTGATACATACATACCCTAGATACACCTCTGTATCCCAATTTTATGGCGAGTTGAAGTGGCTTAACCCTTCCAATCGTCGCAAGTATTTCCTTGCGTCATTCCTTTACCAAATTATCCAATCCCGCCGTCCATCATACATTTTTGACCTCCTACAGTTCAAATCCTCTGTCCATCCCCGTTCTACACGCTCCAGGCCTTCGGATTTATATAGTACGGCTCACAGAACTGCACATTTCGACAGATCCTTTCTCATTCGATCCTCAATCCAATGGAATTCTATCCCTTCTTCCATCCGTCACTCCAATTCTCTTTCTACCTTCAAATCCCGCATATTTGATCACTTATTGCACATCCAGGCTCAATAGAATTCCAAATAAGCTTTTTATTTATTTTTTTTTTGTTTTCATCTCATTTAAATATGTATATTTTATACCATTAATTATTAACTTGTTTATATTTAATTAATTTACTGTAAGACTCTAAAGCCCTTTTTTTTGTACATTTTGTATATTTTATTCTAAAGGGACATGTCCCAGAATAGTAAAGAATTAATTAATTTATTTATTATGTTGTTTTGGATGTCAGTTGTCTATAGGTATTTCCCCCGTTTAACCGCAGTTTAATTTCCTATTAAATCCTATGTTTCAAAGCATCCAAATTTATCCGCATATTTAAACTTATACCCTGATATATCAATAACAATGAACCAATCAAAGTTTTTATTTCTGATTATATATATTTCCGTACTTATCCGTGTTTTTTGCGAGTCCTGTCTTCTTACCGATTGATATTATTTGTGACGTTTGATTAATTATTTTACTTTGTTTATTTTATGCCTAATTATTTTATTTTTGTTTCAGGTGAGTACCCTACCGGTTACTGAGATCTCTTTTTTTTTTGACGAGGTAAGCAGTTTATTGAGACCTTGTAGATTTCTTTTTGCCCGAATCCAAACTCCCTGTTTTTTTTTTAAATCTATCCCGAAGCCGAGTGGTGTATAAGCCGCTATTACTACACCCACAGGCAGGGAGCCGGTAGCCGTGATAAATCATCGAGCGCGACCCTTTAATATTTGGGCCCGTGTGGTCCCCTCCAAGGGCACGTGCTAGCGTCGGCCGCCCACACGATCGTTCACTCCCCCGTAATCTCGCTATTATTGTCAGTGTCTTTTAAGTGTTACGAGTGGGCATTCGTAAAGACCTTGTGTGAAACTGAAGTTCAGGAAACTGCTGTTTTATTAATTTAAGCTTATTAATACTAAGGATTGCAATATACCATTAGTACTGTAATTCAAAGTAGGAAAACGAATTAAAAAAAAAGTCATGTTTTGCTCTAATTTTTAAGTTATGAGCTTGAAGAAAGCTAAGTTAGTATTGCTCGCATTGAAAATTTTACGTTATTTTCTTTTATAACATTTGTCGCTTTGACCTTCTGTTTAGGAGCCATCATGTTTTAAATGAAAAAAAAGTCAAGTTTTCCTACATTTTGTTTTTATTGTTGGAGCTCTTTTTTTCTTTCACGCTGCATCTATTTTAGTGTTGTTCGAATCAAAATGTTGAGGACAGTTCCCTCAGATATTTAGTGGAGAATATGTTATGTTATATACCATTTCATGCTATATAGGCCTACCGTGTCGGAGCTGTATTGATTCGAATCGAAAAAAGTTACCAGTGTATCAATGTCTAAATGCACAAATGTGATTTAAAATAAATTTGGTTGGTAGATTTTTTTTTTAACTTTTTAGATTATTTAATTGTTTTTTTTTTATCCATGCGCAATCCTCGTCCTTTCGCAAAATTTATTTCTCCCAACAACTATTTGCAAGTAAACAAGAAATACTGAAGCCACCTTTTTTTAGTATGATTAATTCTTAGATGACTAAGTCCTAGAATAAAGTTTTTTTTTAAATTTAAATTATTCATTATTTATGTACATTAAAAAACAACATAGAAAGATTGAAGTAAAAAATCTGGAAAGGTGCCTAATATAAAACCGCTGACACTGATTCTGCTAATTCACATGAAGAAGGCAGATGACTATCCCAGATGACTATATCGCCTGGTGATGATGACCTCTATGGCCACAACCGGAAGTGTTACACCTCGATGGTTAGGCCCCATGAACGATCCTTCATTGACCGCTAGGAAACCGTTCCTGAATGAGCGCCCATTACGACTTACGATCCTCCATATCGCGGTTCACATGAACTTCCTCTATTACGAAGAAGGCTAAGGAACCGGGTCAGGAGTGCAACTGTTTAATATTGATGATGTACACATGAAGTATATGAGAATGATGTGAGGTTAACGTTATTCTGTTTATGATAGTTATTCGGGCGGTCGTAAACGATTAATTTTATGAATATCAAAATCATTTGTAATTCAGTAGATATACTTGGTGAAGGTCAAGATATAAAATGAAATAGTATGGACTATATTAAGTATGCATTATATTGCCTGACCTAAATTATCGTTCTTCATTACTACCTTATAGTAGTTTGGTATTCACGTATCTATGAACGCCTAAATACTATGCCTTAACATTGCATTGAAAATCCACAATTTAGAAAAGCTGCAGTAAATAGTGAAAACAATTTGTATAAATTAATACTGTTTTGCTTGTGCATTTAAGGTGAATTTATGCTACTGTAGTTAATCGGACGATGCTTTAGTCGGAGTCCTAAATGTATCCTTGTCAGGTTTAATAAACATAGGGCTCTTTAATGAGTACCAGACATAAAAAAGACTCGGGACTCCAATTTGCTTCACATCCGGAAGAGAATATAACCTAGGATGGTTTACTCCGTTCAAAAAAAAAAAAAAAAATTGTCATTTGCCGGGTTCGAAACCACGATCTTGGACATAAAAGGATTTTATGCTAGCCACTACACATCTAGTGGTGATCTCTACATAAGCTATCTAGTAATGTTTAAAAATCCTTTTTTTTTCACAGTAAAGAATTTACAATAAAAGAAAAATAATCCTTACAATCCTTGAACGGTCTTGGAATGTGACATGTAAGAATTCAGAGATATAGATAACGAAATTGATAGATCCGTACTTTTATATAGATATATTATATAAAAGATAATACATCCTATAGATAATACAATTTATAGATCCTTTGTAATTTTGGCCAACATTATTTTAAAAAAAATTATTTGTTTATTCATTTAACGTTACTTTATGCTACTATGGCTGATCGGACGATGCTGCATTGGGATTCCTAAATTTTGCCTATCCAGGTTTTATTAGGATAGGGATCTTTAACGAGTACCTGACATTGCACAGGCTCGGGACGGCCTTTTTTCGTCCCTCCGAAGGACGGCATAACTAAGAATTTTTTACTCGTAGGGCCACCTGCAGGTTTAAACCCGTGATCTTTGACATAGAAAGCTAGCCACTATGCTATAGGTGACCATCCCCCCATTTTTCTATAGTGTTTTTTTTTTTCTTGGAAACAATAATATCTTTTATTATTGTTTATTATTATCTTTTCAAAAACAATAAAAATGTTTTATTCTAAAATAGTATTGCAATTTCAAACTTTTATTCGTATTTCCTTAAATGTTTTCGCAAACAATAGTCTGTAAAATGTCAATAAATTGTATATATTCATGTATTTACCTTTATCGCGAGCCCTATACGCCTGGAAAATATATTATAAGCACCCTATCTCAGATAAGGAAGCAGAACTAAAAGTTGTTTGGAATTTATATCCGACTAAAGGCACCTATTGTTTTTCAAATATAGGAGGCATTGGCCGGGATAAATAACGGAATGTAGAGGCTGGGGCTGGAACTGGGGGACTTCCTGTTCTCCCTTCATAATTCACGTGGCAGTGGAAAGGGAAGAGGGAGAGGAAAAATGGAGTCGCAGTTTGGGATTTTTATCTCTCATCTTATAGCATTCACTAAATTTCTTGTTTTTTTTTCTTTTATTTATTTTTTTATTCCGAGAGTCCATTTCCGCAGTCAATGGTTTTCCTATGTTGATCCTTTGGTGCTGGTTGTTTAGAGTGAATTACTATTTCTGAACTGAGAAAGACTATTAGATCTAAAATATGTTACTTATGCTATTCTAAATGTTTTAAAATTATTTGTCTTTAGATTATTGTTTTTTTTTTCACTTTATCTGCATCATCCTCCACTCATTGTACTGTATGTTAGTGGCTATTGCGCCCTAACTCAGCCTCTAACTGGCTAAGACCAGTGATGCGGCTGAGAGAGAGGCGCTGTGATCTCTTGGATTCCGCTTTTTTCCTCCACAAGTGGACGAAAAGCCCAGTCTGGGGTCCCCTTAGCAGTTGTATATATTGTATATAGTTACCATTGTTTGTATGATGTTTTATCTCAATTATAGTTGTTTTTTTTGTTTTGTTTTTTTTATTATTATTTATATATGTATATATGAATTTATTTTTCTATTTATGTGATTTGACTTTATCATTATTTTCTGTATATACTGTATGAATGTGGTCTCATACCAGCATTACTATTGTTCATTCTGAAACAGATTGTAATAATTCTCTATAAATAAATATTTAAAATTAAATTATCTGCATCATAGACGATCGGTTTAGAATAGCAATATAAAGTTACATATAGGTGCCGCTTTGTGGAGCAGCGAGGAAGAAGTTGAGAATGTTGATTTTGTGGAGCTTCATGATGCGAGTTGGGGGTTAATGCAGCAGTTTTTGGAGATATTACATTAAATATGAGCTATTAATCCGTGTTTTTATTATTATATTATTATACTAGCCGTTGCTCGCGACTTCGTCAGGATCAATTTCTGTTATTATGATCTCTACTAAGAAGTATTTTAAATAATATATTTTAAAGTATTTCTGCGTAAATGATATTTTTAGTTTTATTTTCTTGTGGTAAAACATGCTGATTTTTTCCGCATCCTGTTCTTGACAATGCGACATATAGTTAGTTGGCCGTGTTAAAAGCCGTCTTGACATTAATCGATTTCTACGTGTTTAAATGTTTGACCCTGTGATATATTAATTGTTATGGCATAAGATAAATTAACGGGAAATTAAATTATTTTAAAATTAAAAAGTAAATCATTTCGAATCATTGGGATGTGATGTTAATTTTACCCGTTTTTCTAGATTTTTCAATGATTCTTCTCCCCTTTTGGTTGCAGCGTGATGTTATATAGCCTAAATACTTCCTCGATAAATAGGCTATCCAACACAAAAAGAATTTTATAATTCCAACCTGTAGTTTCTGAGATTAGGCGTTCAAACAAACAAACTCTTCAGCTTTATAATATTAGTAGATAAGAACAGATAGATATTTATTTGTAAAAGAAAATAATCTTGTGCAAATATATAAAAATACAATACGTTTCTTTTCCGCCTATCGTAGTGGAAATACATGATGCATAAAATAACATAATATATCAGATTATATTCCAATAAATTAATAATGCACTTCTGAGTCTTTACTATTCATATTGTTTTTCGTTTTAATTTATTAGTATTAACTATATAATTTTCACTAGAAGAGTATATATTTGATATTGATAGTAAAAACTGATAAATATTAGCCAATTTTTTTGATTCTATCAATCTTCACAATGTTCTCTACATTATCACAAGGTGGCGAGTTTTTAATGTACTTGAGTAGGTTCCTTCTTCTATATTCATTAGATGACGGGCAGTGGAGAAGGAGACGGTGAAGACTGTTAGTTATGTACTGTTAACAGCTGCTACTTATTTCATTATCATGAAGACTATAGGATGAATTTTTTAAATATATAATATTAGTATAGATATGATTTGATAAATCATCTATCCCATATGATTAGTGAGAGTACATTATTATTAATTATAAATAAACTAAAATTATGTATATTAACGGATTAAAGTTTAAGAGAAAAATATATAAGCGTTTGCTCCTCTAATAAACTCGAAATACATTGTATGAAGGAGATAAAAAGCTCGTAAGGGGAAGTATGGAACAAAAATAAGATGAAATCTGATTACCGTTGCTTATCTCGCTGCTCCAGCTTCCACTACACCATTCTTTACTTTAAGCACCTCTTTGCTGCATCTGGTGATGTTTGAGTGTGTGTGTGCATTGCTGCTCCACTATCGCGGTCGGCCTTGAAGTAGCAAGGTTTTAAATTAAATATTTAGTTGAGGTGATAGCTGCAGTTCTGATTTTACTCTCATGATATTAGCAGCAAAGGTCTAATCTATTGTTACGTTGACATTATTAATATTTTTCTTGAAAAACATCTTTAAACCTAAGTTTTAATTAAAAATAAAAGTTTATTATTTCTGAAAGGTTTTCAATTGGAAAATTTGAATTTTACGTGGGTGTTTCTTATCAGTTTGTCGATTGTGGGATGGACGCAAAGACATCACATATTATCAGCACTAACTTGTCTCTATTAAATCAAACCACATTAATTCTTAAATTATTATACAAAGCTTCAATATACACTTATACAATAAATTATGCATGTGCATCCGACCGTATCCATTTGTATCCGGCGGACCCCCACAGTTGTTATGTGTTGCTGGTACTGTAGATACTGCCCCGCACCACTTAGGTGCGGTGTAGCTCTGTGAAAATTACTAATTACCGAATTATATATACCTTCTTATTAAATTGCTTCCATTAAAAGGTCCTTTATCATCCGTGTTACCATACTTTGGATCTCTCTTCGTATAGTATCATCCCTATCCATATTCAAACTTAAAGACTAATATTCTTTTCTTTTTTTTAAACATATTTATTGATATTTACAACTGTATTAAATAAAAATACATCTAGTAAATGTGATGTTAATATACAAAACTGTCACGAAAGACATGTAGAGACACTACCCAGTGGCAGCACTCTAAAAATATTCTAAACTAGAAGGTCCCGGGGCCATTTCCTTTTCAGACGCCTCGGAGGATTATCCGGAATTGAAGGATTGATACCTGGTCCGGGCCAAATCAGTAACATAGGGAACATTAAGGTCTTTATGGATAAGTTATTATTCTTAGACTTAGAGTTTAATATTCGCAGAATAAAAATTATTTTTAATTTAAAAAAAGTAATTTGAAATTAATACGCTTCGTGTAAAATTTCGTTAAGGCCGCACTACAATATGAGAGAAGAGGCAAGTGAAAGCTGAAAATTTGTGATAAATCGGCGATTTACACATTTTAAACGTATTATTATAAATATACAGTAACGTTTTTTTTTTTTTTTTTAATAACTTAGTCATTATTCATTTTTTTAATCTGCTTTTCTCTCTATGCGTGGAGCTCTGGGTTCTCTGTGAACTGTGAATACTCCACATCGGTGTGCGCGTGTTTTTTTAAGCGGATCATTTTTATTTATTTATTTTGTTTAATTTTTTTAACTTTTATTTTATTATTTTTTTTTTTTGTTGACGATGTTGTATTTTTTATTCTTTTCCATTGTAAATTTTGAGTGAATGCAGTCTATTTTCACTATTACTATTGCTCTTGATAGGACAGAATGTAATTTTACTTAATAAAAACTTTATGTATGGTGTTTTTATATAGTTTGTTTAATGTTAATATACGATTTTTTTCTATGGAAATATTTGATGTTATTGTAAGACTGGATTAAACTAACCGGCGGACAGTATATTATATCTCGGCATCACCCTCGACAATCACTCAACACTAACTCACCACTGCAATAAAAAAATAAAGATTGTGAGGGCCAAGACACCCCAACTGAACTGTCTTGTGACATCTTAATATTTATGACGCCTTAGATTGATGACTTATTAAAGCGTGATCAGGCCACGCGCTGCATGGTGCACCCATGTTAGCTAATATAATGCCTGCCACGGCGAAGAAGCTCCAAAAGTTTCAGAACGGTGCGTTGACATACGGCACTACACAAAACTAAAACAGACTACACTCTACTTTTGAACTCCCGACAGTAACTGACTACATCGCTAGGAGACGGATAAAATTCTTTGACAGTCTGAAATTTTGTACGAACCCTATATTTCAGACTCTTTTACCTAGAGGAAGGCCACAAAGCTGGCAATATTATGTAGCCTTCACTGAGGGATCAATCAAAGAATCAAAAATCTGGTGAGCCCCGTCACAGGAAGAAGATTAATGACATACCTATGAAGAAGACATCCTTTCCCGCCTCATCCCTCTCTTAAAATGTGCAGTGTACAGTATAAGAGATCCTATACAAACCTATAGATCCTAGAATTTCAACCCAAACCACAAGGGCGTCGTGAAGGGCAGGAAGGGATATCGGTCCTAATTATAACCACTTTTTGATATTTATTAATTTTGTTTAACTTATAACTAGTTATTTTATTTAATAATAATAATAATAATAAAAAAAACTTTATTCTGGGACTATGTCCCTTAAGAATAACAGAATTGAACAGTAGATATTCATATATGTCTGGTCAAGAAAACAATAAAATTAATTTTTATTTACAAATGAGGAAAAAGGAAAAATGAAACACTACCTAGACTTATATACATTCATGTACAAAAAGTATGGATAATAAACACACAAGATTAGAAAAAGAAAGAAAGAAAGAAGATAAATCTCCTAAAGGCTACTGATAGGGTTGAGGGAATTATAAAAAACAAAACAGACTAATTATTCCACACTAGCTTTTGGATAAAATAGATAATTATAACTTGTGTTAAAATAGAAATAAGTCAGTTGCAGATTTGTTGTGCATCTATTTGGGATGCCAAAAGATGTTGGAATAGGTGAGATTTGAATGAGAGAAAGGAAGATGCATGGCGAATATGAGTAGGTAGGGAATTCCAGAGGGTTGCAGAACGGATATAAAAGGAGTGATCAAAAGATTTAGTTCTATGGGTGGGAAAGTAAAGGTCGGAATGGCGGGATCTAGTTTCGAGAGAGTGGACTGAGGATTTAAATTTAAAGATGCTGTGAATGTATGGAGGGTGCTGGGAGTTTATGATTTGGTAAAGGTATGATCCGAGAAAATACTTTCTCCGTGTAACAGGTAGGAGCCACTTCAACTCGCTGTATAAGTGGGTCACTGAAGACCTCTTCGAGGTGCCGAAGATAAATCTTATGAACATGTTCATGATACGCTTGAGTCTGTCTTCGAGCACCTTTGGGAGGCCACCATATACTACACAGCAATAATCGAAGTGGGGGAATATTAATGAGGAGACGAGAAGCTTACGGGTGGGAAGAGGAAGAAGATGGCGGGAACGATGAAAAAACTTTAGAGTGCTTATCGTTCGTCGGGAAATATTAGCAATATAGGGTTTCCAAGAAAGGGTTTGATCAATGGTAATACCAAGGTTTTTGACAGAGGAGCTAAAGGTGATTGGATGACCATTTAGGATTAGATTCGGAAAGGAAGTATTGGATCTGAGGAGGGAATTGGAACCTATAACAATGGCCTGCGTTTTCTCAGCATTATTTATATTACCATTTAAATCATTTGACTCTTGACTGATTGCTAAAAATATGAGAAGCCATTTTCTTAGGCTGGGTACTTCAGATAAAGTCCTTAACACTCAGAACAATAGCCATTACAGCTTAAGAAGACAGTAAATGTCCAGAGTTAGCGATTCAGTAACAGTTGCAGATGCTGAGTAACAGTTACTGACCAGTCCTTTATCCCCAGCGAAGGCCTGGAATTGGCCCGTAGATCAGGAGCTAATTCTCTCCTCCTTCCTGATGGCCTATTTATTACCACTCCCTTAATTGGCCGCAGGATATCTCTCCTGCCTCAAGGTGTTAGTCTCAGTATCCTTATTGTCCTGCGGTCTCTGATACTGCTAAGGATTTAACTGAAGGACCCTATTTATACTGTCTCAACTTGGTCTTGCTTTCTTATGTCCTCAATATATATCGGATTGTAAAGTACGTTCGTAGCGTTTTCCATTATTTCAATTTAATACTCTCAGTGTTGATAAAATCCTGTTTACCAGTTAAGGCGTGCTTATGTATCAGTTTCAACAGAGATTTCTTATCTTTGCTCAAAATGGAAGAGAAAAAAAAAATCATTTTGGTCATTTAATGATTTTTTATTTCCGAAATGGAAAAACCGCTGCACAGGCTATTAGCAAAATTTTCAATGTTTATGGCGATGATGCTCTAGGAGAAGGCACCGTCCGTAAAAGGTTTGATCAGTTTAGAACCAGAAATTTCGACCTGGAAGGCGCAAAAAGCTTCAACTATTGTTGATGAATAAATTCAAGCATTGGTCAGAGACGACCCTCACTCTACGGCACAGGATATCGCATAAACGCTTAAAATAAAAATATTTACAAGAACTTGAAGTTTTTATTTAAATCACCAGTAAAAACCGCTACATTAAAAAAAAGTTTTCTACCCAATAGATGAAGCGGTAAGGGCGGTTATTGTAGTCGAACTGGGAATCTTTCACGTTATTAATGTGCGTACACCCAGCCTCTATAAAGTAGGTATTCTTAAAAAAAATTTAATACAAATGATATGAATTAAAAATGATACATGATGAAAGAACAAAAACAATACAATGAAGAACAATTACATCATTAATGAATATATAGATTATCTTTGAACAGTATTTTTGTCATAGAAAAGGTGACGTGTACCGAGAAAGGTTTAAATATGGGTGATAAGATTCCGGTTTTGGGGTATGCCAATAATTTGGTACTCCTAGGTGAAGACACGGAAAAAATACAAATGTGTTAATAAAAACCGGTAAAGAAATAGGACTCGAATTAAATACAGATAAGACGAAATATATGATTCGTAGCAGAAACGGTGGCGATCTTGGTGATATCGATATATCAGGGCATACTTTTGAACACGTAGAGAAATTTAAGTATTTAGGTTCAATGATAACAAGAAAAAATGAAATCCAGGTGGAAATAAAGTTCCGGTTAAAGGCGAGAAATTCGTGTTATTATTCAGTTGCTAAATTACTTAGCTCGTGGCTTCTATCTAAACACTTAAAAGTTAGAATTTATAAAACTATTATTCTTCCGACGGTTCTTTACTGGTGTGAAACGTGGCCGCTTACTTTGAAGGATGAACAACGGCTTAAGGTTTTCGAAAATGAGATACTGCGTAAAATATTTGGTAACATAGTTTTAGTTTTAAGATTGATAGAACGGAACATCTTTCCTGTCTTCAAGTCGGATCGAAAATTATTTTGTGTTTTCTTTTAAAAAGAGTTTTCATAAATAAAGGTGGGACTATTAGATGTATATTGTTTTTTTCCTTGAATCTATTAATGTGTAAATATATTTAAAACTAAAAAAACAAACAGTAGTTTGCTGGATTAATATTCTTCTTTGACCTTTGATATAGGAAGTAGTAGCTATTCGTGTTTTCCTGCCTAAATTATTAATTCCTATTCAATAATGTCCTCAGCTACTATGCGTTAACATACAAAATGTTTTAGAGACTTGGGGTTATGTTTTGGTTCACATGGGAAAACACTCTAGTTTTCTAATTCAGCCTCATCGGAATTTCATATTAAAGGTCAAACGCGGATTCCTAAAAAGTTGCCTTTGTTCTCTTTCTCATCATCTGAAGAAGCCAAGGGATCTTTTATTTTTTTTTTCAACTGGTTTCGGAACGCTACTTCTCCTTGTATCTTGGTCCTAAATGACACTGTTATAAAATTTTGAGAGAAATGTAGTTTCAATTCGTGATATAGGATCAAGTATTACATTGTAAAAACGGTCAGAGTCATACAGACTTACAGTGGATGTAAGGCGGAAAAATAAGTGTGTTTTCGAATCTGACCGTAGTATTAGGTGGCGTTCAAGTGATGATTAATCAACCCTTTGCGGACGACCACTTTTTCGGGCGGATGAGGTAGCAGGAGGAAGCGATTTCGGCGAATGCGTTGAGTGACTTACATGATGCAATAAAATGATCTTACATATAAATTATCTTTTAAAAACGTTAAATTTGGATTTTTTATCTATATAAACATGTTCAAAACTAAATATTTATATCTTTTAATCTTACATGAATAACTATCTATCAGTGATTAAGAAAGGATAGTGCGATCCAATGGATTGGAGATGAAGGAAACATAAATATATACACCGACTGTCGCTTCTCACTCGCCACTCGCCCTGTCGCACTAAAAGCCGTGACGGCTGAGAGTCGCCTCTCGTCCGCAAAGGCTTATTCATAAGTTATAATTAAAGCCGTTATTATTAATGTTATCTTCGACATATCCATAAGTATTAGACTATATTGTATTGGGTTGTAGATAGATAGATAGATAGATAACTGTTTTTTTCTTTTTTCTTTCAGGACATTACAACAAAAATATAACATATAAAAAAAAAACATTAATAGAACTATGGTCTTTTAGACCGTCTAGTCCGGAGTCGACCTGTTAAATTTTACAATTTATATAACAGTAACTATATTCATATACAATACAATACACAATAACAGTAAAATGATCTCACGCACTGATTCAACTATTTCATTATCAGGATCAAAACAATAACAATAATAATAAACAATTACATATATATATATATATATATATATATATATTATATATATATATATATATATATATATATATATATATATATATATATACAATTTTTTAAAATATAGTTAAACTCTTTTATAAGTTTATATTGTAGGGCCATGCTATTTTACAATATTTATACACAGCCATCCAGTTTTGTCCATTAAGATAGTTTATTACTTCATCGGTGTTTAAATAATTCTTTCCGAAACACCTTATTCTAATTTCAGATAAAATGGGACATGTGGCGAGGAAATGAAAGGTATTTTCTACTTCTTTTCTATTACAAAGCGAACACATCACATTGTTATTTGACCAATATCTATTATAGTTGAGGTATACCAATTCACATCTAACTTTAAATATCTATTTCGACCCATTAAAACTTAATTTGGTATACAAATATTGCGTCCCATTATCATAATCTAAGTTTTTATATACAAACATTTCCTCTGAGACTATAGCCCTTTGTAAATATTTTGATCTATAAATACCTATCAGTGATTATTGGGTTGTAAAATAGGTTTGTGTCGTTTTTCAATATTTCAATTTAATCTTCTCTGTGTTTATAAAATCATGTTTACATGGTCAATCTGTCAGATCTGGCGGCTCAGTACCACTCCGATCTGGATGGATTGCTAAGTGTATGATGTCTTAGGAGAATGCACCGTCCGTAAGTGGTTTGCTCGACTTGGAAGACGCAAAGTTTGGTCGTCCTTCAACTGTTTTATGACCGAAATTCGTGCATTGGTCACAGACAACCCTCATTTACAACATGAGATATTGCAAAATATAATTGATTAAACTATTTACAATAATCTGAAGTTTTTATTTAAATCACCATTGAAAAACGCTATATGCGTATTTCACTACTAAATATTAACATAATTGAGAATACTGAGGCTGATAACTATTATTTACATTTACAGAACATCACATTATAATTTACAAAACTTTTTGAATAAATTTCAAAAACTTCAGAGAACGATGATTTCATAGTCGCATTAGTTAACTTTTTTATTGATAAGGACTTGAAGTTTTCGGAGCGCGGAATACAAAGTTCCTTCACACTGATTAAAGTTAATTTTTTTTAAAGAAATAATTTAGTTTTTTCTTACACATGAAAATAGAAATTACTTTCTAAAACTAAAATATTATGTCGATTGAATCGTGAACAAGGATATCAATTTTAATGTAGATTGAAAAATAATTGAAGGTTAGGTCTGCGATGAAAAGATCATTACACGCCATTAAAGACGAATTTGAATAAATTGCTGTCTCGAACCACTCTTAGGGTCTTTTTTCGAATCCTGGGAGAGAGATTTTTTTTTCGTGATTAAACGAGGAAGTAATTTCATTTTGAAATCCTGGCTTCTTTTCGCAACGAATTAATTTTGTTATTGAAATTATGTTTTTATGTCATAAAAAGATGCTAAGCATTAAATAATTACTTCCTCGTTTCTAGGCGTTAGATAATAATCACTTGGTTGAATCGAAAATTGACATTTTTATATGTAACGTTTTTTCCGTATTATATTACTTAGAATAGAATGATTTATTCAAAATATTGAGGTAGTGAAATTCAGTTAATTATTAAAGAAATTTTATTAAATATGCTAGATTTATGTCTTTGTGATTGTTGTTGTATTTTTAACATGTTTATATCTCACAAATTATTTTCCCACACTATTTACTGATTTCGATTGCGCACGGGCTAATCTATTTTTCATGGCATTTCCTTGTGGCTCCCAAATTTACTGAAAATTTGTAATTGATGTAAAAATCTCATCCATTAATGTTATGAAATTTCATATACATCGCATTTTCCTTATTAAGCGTCTTTTTCAAAACCTACTTTCAAAATGGGTCAATATTTAATAAAAGATGCAGTATAAATTTAAAAAATCGTCCTTTTAATTTAACTGAAATTGAATGGATTCATAGAATTATATATAATAATGAAATCGGTATAAAAAATATCTTAGAAATTCGTTTTCATTAATGTTACTATTATATAATTTATAGAAATTTTCTAATATTATTTTGTACTAATATACTATTTATGCTATGAATGAAAAGTTGACGAAAGAATTACAGATCATAAAAAAAAAAAGAAAAGTATTAGGATAAAAGATATCCTTTTTTACTGTTATTATTTCCAAGCATGTAGGGGAGCCCGTGGCTGAGTCGCTAGAGCGCTTGTCTCTCATGCTACAGGTTGTGAGTTCGAATCCCAGTCCCGGCGGGGCTTTTATAAGGACATAATTAAATGGGAATTCACTCACAGCCTCACCCCCGTGTATGTGAGACCCGTCAGCCAAATGGTGGCCACTCGCAAAATTAGGCGTAGGGAGTGATGACCCTACACTACCAAAATGAATCGAGAAACGTGAGTGTAATCTCCCGGGTGATTACACCACGAGGCCTAAGACCTTCATGGCCTGTCGCGCCACTGGAAGATTCCCAAGCATGTTCTGAATTTCCCATTGATATCCGTATAAACTGTTCTTTTGAAAATGTAACTTATCTGACCATCTTGCCTTTCTTTAACCTCTCCTCTCTTCTAACGAAAATCTCGCTACGAGCTTTTTTATGCATGTATTTTTAAAAATGAACATATTTCATTAAAAAGAATAATTTGAAATTTAATAAAAACTTTTGAATTAGTTTTCCCATTCTTGTGATATTTGTTTGATGATTCATTTAAAGTTACTTTTGTGCTACTGTGACTTATCGGACGATGCTACTGTGAAATTCTTACATTTTGTATATTTAGGCTTTATTAGAAAAGGAATCTTCAGATCTTCAAGACCTGAGGCTCGGGACCTTTTTTTATTATTATATATTTCGGCATTTCCAAAGGACGTCATGGCCACGGAATTTTTTAATTCTCCATGAAAAATACCCAAAAATTCCGGTTTTGGGTTATGCAAATGATTTGGTACAGCTAGGTGAAGACACGGAAATTATACAACTAAATACAAGGGTAAACACGTAAAGAAATTCAAGTATTTAGGTTCAATAATAACAAGAAAAAATGAAATCCAGGAGGAAATAAAGTCCCGGTTAAAGGTGGGAAATGCGTGTTATTATTCAGTTGCTAAATTACTTGGCTAAAAACTGAAAGATTAGAATTTATAAAACTATTATTCTTCTGACGGTTCTTTACGGATGTGAAACGTGGCCGCTTACTTTGAAGGATGAACAGCGGCTTAAGGTTTTCGAAAATAAGGTACTGCGTAAAATATTTGGTCCGAAGAGAAATGAGGCCACTGGGGAGTTTAGAAGGTTGCACAACGTGGAATTGCAGAGCTTGTACCCTTTGAATATAATTGGGTTTATAGCATCGCGGAGACTCAAATGGCGAGTAAAGTTGTTCGGCTCGGTGAGGAACAGATTCCGAGAAAGCTGGTATTCGCTGATCCGAAAGGTAGGCCGATGCGTCGATGGGAATATTGCGTTAAGGATGATCTCGGGTGCTTGGGCTTGGACAGTGAACATTGAACGAGTCTGCGCATGCGGAGTTTGGTGGTATCGGCATCGAACCTTCGGGTTCGGTAAGCCTATTACTATTATGAAAAATCCAAGGAGTATTATTCGGGTTTGATCTCGCAACCTTCGAAAAAGAATACTGTCATGATAACTATTCCACCACGGGTGACCTCTTACAGAGATTGTTTTCATGTTCGTTTTCTTTTGTGTATCTAATAAAATGGTGAGACAGTTAAATTATTAACTATTGTAGCTTGACTTTTTGTTTTAAACCTACCTACTTATTTAGAATGATTTTCTGATAATGGGGATCCGATATAATTTTACAGAAAATATATTCATATGGTATATCCGGAGGAAGTAATGGCTACTTGTATTATGAAGGCCGTGACCTTTTCCTGTTTTCCCGCACCGGTTTTATTATCTCATGCCAAAACCTTCGAGATATATAGAATCAAATAAAAAAAACACGCAATTAGCTGATATGTAAGGCATTTGCAAAGACCTTGTGGCTTGTATTGGGATTTATCTTGGAACCACTGCATCTTAGGAATTCATATTTCCTTCCCTCTTTTGGAATATTTCCTCTTTTCGTAATTGATAACTTTTTTTAATTTTTTTATTGAGTTGTCCAACTAATTTAATTGTTAGGGTTCTTTTCGTTTTTGATTAGCGAATATGCATTTAAATCTTTTCCTTCAATTAATAAATTACTTCCTGATACTGTAAAGGATTTTTGTTTTTCTGAGCCAGAAATGCAGTCTCATTCGGTGTTTGACCAGTTTAGATTTCATGATCCTGAATTTGAATGTTTCTATTTTAAGTAGCTCCTCTTGCCTGTAAAATGATTAGTTGAAAATTTCTACAAAAAAAATTTGCTGGTAAGGAATCACCGCTCTAACTTACTTAAAAGTTCATTAGGTTCAGGGATAAGGTAGAAAATATTTTTTATAATTATTTATTGGGCTGCAAAATAAGTTTGTAGCGTTCTTTACTGGTGATTTCAATAAAAACTTCAGTTTGTTAATATTTTTAATCAATTTTATATGACTCCTTTTGGTCTAGTATCCCAGGGCCATCTTTCAGGAATTTTTTTAATTCTGTTATTTCAGAACTTTGTTTTTATGCAATCAACTCTTTTATGTGCGTTGCAAATGCGTCAAAATTTCCGGGGCAAACCACTTACAGACAGTGTTTTCTCCTAAGGCACCATCGCCTTACACACTACCAATTTGTTAACCGTCTATGCAGCAAATTTTCCTTTTCAGAAACAAAAAAAAAAAAATCATTAAATGACGAGAATATATTTTTTCTATTTTATGAGCAAGCAAAATACCACTTAAAGATAATGAATCTCGGTAGAAACTGATACATAAAAGTACCTTAACTAATTTTTGTTTTTTGAATATGTAAACATTATTGACCAAGTAAACATGATTTTATAAAAATAGAGAGGATTAAATTGAAATATTGGAAAACGCTATGAATTTATTTTAGTACCCATATAGCCAATATTACTTTATTATAATAGGGGTACTCACTACGTTTGCTATAGCATGCTATTTGTGCTATTGTGCTAAACTCATCAATTTTATACAGGAAATAACTGTAGAAACTCGACGGGTTTAGCAAAATAACACAAATAGCATGCTATAGCAAACGTAGTGAGTACCCCTAATATGTATTTATGCTTATCGTATATAGGTGTATAATTTTAAATCATATTCACTGAAGGCTATATAATTTTATTCTCCGCTGTCATTTGTAATTATATTTTACTCTATGAAATATGTTGTAATTTATTTGAGGTAGTAAAAACGTATAACCTACAGATACTAGAAGATGTTTCACAAGCCTAAACGATCCTTGCTACTTATGCAAGGTAGTTTACTTTTGTTTCTCCAAAGCTGGTTATAGAATCCCATTTTCTGACTTTCTTATTTTGGAACATTACTGGTTTATTTAATGTTTCAGTTTCCTAACTCCCAAGCTTTTAATGAAACTGATGCAAAAGTCCCTTAACTAATCCTGTTTTTAGAATATGTGAACATTATTGACCAAGTAAACATGATTTTATGAACACTAAAAGAATTAAATTGAAATATTGAAAAACGCTTCGGTCTTATGTTAAACCCAATAATTTTGCGGAACACGGCCCTTAACCGATTTAAAATGTTGGCATATAGTATGGAGCAATACAATCAAGTGCACCATCTGTTGGCAAATGAACAGAACGAAAAAAAGTAACACATTTTTGAAGCGCATGTGTGCATATAGCTGTAAAACTTTATCATTTTATTTTGAAGAATTCCACAATAGAATGGGGAAGTAGGCGCCGCACAGTGGGCCAAATCACCAATTTAGGTGGACAAAAGTTTGGAATTTTCCAGTGCTTCACCTTTTTATTATTAGTTAGCAAGACCCTTAATACTAATATTTCCCGCCATACCGTGTTTACAAATATATAGTAAATGAATGTAACATTCCTGTTCACACAAGTGCCTAATAACCGGTAGTGGTATTATCTTTATTGGATGGCCATTTATTGTGTTCTATGTGTATTTAAAACAAAGTCTTTTTGCTTTTTTTTTAATAATGGACATTGCTGAGACAGGTAAGACTTTATATTTCCAAACTCGTTATTGAATATACATTGCAGTCTCACCTGTAAAGTTAATTGATTAGTAAATGTATGCCCCTATTCAACAACAAAAAACTATATAACCCCCAAGTTACCCCAAGGATTTGTTTGTAGGATTTGTTTCATCAATGCTTCTAGTATTTAGATATTACAAAGAATTTTTGCGGTTTTTTGCGTTTCGGGTGATACGTAATTTTTTTCCGACACAACACTCCGAATCATAAGTTTTACAATCTATAATTTCCTAAATAATATAAAATACATTTATTAGCAGGTTTTAGCAACTCCGAGCCACATTTAGATTTTTTGTATTATTTTTCTCGTATTCTGGGACTTCAAACGTAAAATATAGGGATTTTAGCAAATAAATTTGATGTTTGACCTGTGCGTTCACCGATCGTGTCAAAAATTAATTTGTTTTTATAATTTTTCTTATAATTACTTAAAAATATTTTTCCCGTATTCTGGGAGCCCAAAGGTTAAATATAGACAAGTTTCAGAATTTTGTCCACCTAAATCGGTCATATTGCCCACTGTCCGCCGGCCGGCCCAGTAGAATGATCCAAGAGGAGAGACCGCCCCACCCGTACATCAGACAGACATGTTTAGCAATAGATGCAATTTAACCTTATTCAAAATTTCTAATAAACTAACCATAATTGTATTTCCTTTAGCTCTAAATACAGATTTTAATCTAATACCATAATATAAATAACCCTTGCTTTCAAATACAGTCCACTGCATTTATACACAACCAGCCCTCATATTTATTAATAATGTTTTAGAGTACCCCGGAGCGCCCCAGGTCTCGAAACATTAACAGCCTTAGTAAAGCTTTTTTTAGAGAAAATCTTTGTATTAATACATTTTGCAAGATTTCTGTTTATGTAAACTCATCCTGCCTGTTTTTTCAAATGAGGACATTATGTGCTACTATTACTACTGTGTCAGAGATGCCTAATTGAACGCCATCTTCAAGAATAAATTTGGTTGGCAGACTTCACCCTACAAGTTCTATTATCATATTTCAAGCACGACACGATGATATTAGAGCTGCCACACGCCCTAGAAGATATTTCAGCTGTTGCCGAACTTCCTGCGCCGGCAGAAAGTTCTCTACTCGTAAATCGGGTGCCTGGTAGCGAGTTCGTAGTAACTTGTGCTGCATATTAACCCTCACTTCTAAGACTTTTAATGTGTTCTGGCAGTATGTGATTTAGTGCTGCGCCGTGTCTCGGATCCATTACAACATGCTAATCATCTTCAAAAAGTTTGTCGAGCGTAAAGTTCTACTATTCCCGGATGAATATAAAAATATCGGTACTTCCTTTCACTAACATATGTATGAAGTTGCGATGCTAATCCCACTTTTTACCGCAAATACATGTTTTAGGTTCCTCTGAGTCCAAATTACCAAGTATCTCAAAAAGGTTTGTGTTTGCATGGTGGGTCTAAAAAACCACAAGTTTTATTAAACTTAAATTTCATATTTTATAAAATATATGCTTTTTCAGTTTGATTAGTTGACATTTAAAAAAAAAAATATTTTAAAGCAAAAGATTAATTCCTAACCTGAGAAATTTAAAAAAAAAAATAGAATAAATTAATTTCAATTTATAGCTGATTTTTTATGTTTCAGTAATATTATTTTGGTTTTTTTATGATTCTTAAAAGGCATCATTAACTTTTATTAATTAGCTGAAGATATTATAGCAACTTTTTCAACAAAATTGTTATGAAAGAAGAGTGACTTTATACCATTGTGTACCATTTAACGATTTTCTCGAAAACAGTTCTAACGATTTTGATTAAACTCGCTATATCGATGGATCTTAATATGATGTTCGTTTCATTCTGATTGAAATAGTCTGAGAGGCTTTAAATGCTAATATTTTCTTTGGCTGAAGGACCTTCGTTTTTTAGATGAAAAAAAAATGATTTTTTAAGCATTTCATCTATATGTATAAAAATGAATCCCCTTTTCCCTTAGTGATCTCATCACGCGTTAACGGCTTGACCGATTCAGCTAATTATTTTTTTTTTGTTTTTATTACCGTCAGAAGGATCTTATGAAAGAGGAAAGTTACTTTATTAGTTTTTGTTTTTGTTTTTAAGTTAATAATAATATCTCTATCAGTAAGTATAAAAATGAATCATCTTTTCTCTTGGTTATCGCATCACACGTAAACCGATTTCGCTAAAACATAGTTAAAACAGGGCATCTTCTGTCGGGCATTGATAAAACAGGGTAAATATACAGATACTAGCACGATATAAAACCATATAGAAATAACTATGTATGTAATAATCCAAGATCTATACATCTTTACTCTTGAAGCCAGATGGAACTTCCTATTACCATTGAAGAGACTTAATTTAATGGTACGAAATGGATTTTCTGAGGAGGCCAATAGCAGCGGTTACCTACTAGTAGAGCTGGTTCGTAGTAAATTACAGGGAGGAATCGAAGTGGAATGTGAGGAACTAAGACTCGAATTACTGAAGTTAGTTGGGGTCTTAGTAGAGTAGTAACTAGTAGTTGTAAGCTTCAGGCAACTTACAGTATTCGTATAGCGAATACTCTTGACTATGATATCGTTAATTGCTGCTCCAGATGTGTGAAAAAAAGTTTGTTTATTCACTAATAAAAATAAGATAGTTGATCCTACTTCTATGTTGTTCTTAATACATTCTATTAATGTCGATGGCATAATATATTTTATTTTAACTACGAAACATTTATTTATTTACCATTTTGATGAACATAATAACAAATAATTCACACAAACATAAACAACTCACGAAACAAACACGTCTTAACAGGAGGTATCTCCAGATAACGGTGATATGTTTCATGGCATGGTGATAATTCATAAGCTGGGCTCCAGAAGATGGTCCAAAATCGCTACATAGTAGATTCCTAGGGAACCTAAGAGATTGGGAGGAGGAACACTGAAGGAGTGGATTGACGGTACAGTGCAAGTAGTGCGGGATTGTTGGGCTACGGTGGCTAGAAATAGGAATCTTGGATGGTTTTAATTGAGTTCAAATCATTCGGAATATGTTTTATTTTATTAATAGTGTCAGTGATAACAATTAAATATTGTATATATGTACAGTGCCGGTCAAAAGTTTGAGATTACCCATGGTGCACATCTTTTGATATGTTTGATTTTATTGCGGCACTTTTGCGCCCGGAATTTTTCTCTTTGTGTATTAAGTGGATTGCACTACACAATTCAATTGAAAATTCGTTATTATTAACCGTTCTTAAATAAAAAATTTCCTGTGCAGTGACTCACATTCAAACAAAACATTTTTGCGGACCCCTTGAATCCCTTATATTAGATATTATTATTTATTTGAAAAAACAAAATTGACATAAAATTTAATTTGCCATCTGCATTTCCTTTGCAATAAGCAAATTTGTGGACTGCTGAAGCAGCAGCTCATCACAGCATAGTTCGTTAAGTGATAAGCATATCTCTTAGCCACCGCCTGCGTAGTCGTCGGTGTGGTATGTAAGGATTCGTAGAGCATTTTAATGTTTCTGTAAGAGGGTTGGTGTTGTATGTTAGTCTTTGGTGGAAGTTATTGAATTGTTCTGTAGCAGTGGCTGAAATAGTCGGAATGTTTTAGTCGTTATGTATAACGTCATTTGTTACGTAGAACGATGCGTCCACTATTTTGCGCAGCACTTTCGACTGAAAAGACTGTATTCTTGATGGTTTAGCAGAGCCCCACAGTTCTATCCCGTATGTGCAGATTGGTTTTAGCAAAACTTTGTAAAGAGTTAGTTTGTTGGTTAATGATAATTTAGAGCGTCTGTCAAGTAATCTAGATAAAAGACCGTATCGTCTGTTGAGTTCTTTGCGTTTATGTCGAATGTGGGTCCTCCAGGTCAGTCTTTTGTCCAAGTTAATAATACCTAAATATAGAATTTCGTCGGAAGTCGGAATAATGAAAATAATTAACTTAAATTAATTAAATAATAATTGGATATAAATTTAGATTTTTAGTGGGCTACAGCGTATTACGTACATTGCCAAATACCTCTACCGAAACACTATATTCTTGAAATAATTTATTTAGGGAAATGGAAATAGAAAAAAAAGAACGCTCTAAGAGTTGATTTCAATCCGCAAAATAATGAATAACCAAAATTTACTGTTGAATTTGAAAGATGTTCCTTGAATTTTTTAAAGGTACTGAAAAATCCTTCATTATTACATTCTTAAGAGAAAACGTAAAATGGTGGTCCAGAGTCTGTGCTAAGGCAGGTATTCATTAAAAATACCCATCCTAATTAAACCTGGATAGGCAAAATTTAGGGCTTCCACTTTAATATCGTCCGATTATCCACAGTAGCAAAAAATGACTTTAAATATATAAAAGTAACTTAAAATTTAAAACTAGAAGCTATTAATTCAAATACTCATAAAGAAATTGAATGTTTGCCATTATCTCCTGCGTTACATCCTACATCTTCTGTTCTGTAAGATCATGATATTCGAAATTTAAGAAAATGGCCAATTTTAAGGTTGTGATAGTGAACAATAGCTATAAACACAAGCATTTATATTACGTAGAATGATAAATTTGTCTATGGAGAGCGTATCATTTTTATTAAAAGCCAAGGCTTCCGAAATATTTTACATTAAGGTAATTTAAAATAATTCCTCCATGACATCTCTCGGCGCCCCTCGACATCGCTTGCGGACACCAGAGAGTTGTGCGGACCACTAGTTGGCAACCACCACTGCCTTAGAGGATTGCTAGGTTCCTGAAATAAAAATCACATTGTTTATTGCTTATTTATTTTTATGACGTCAGAAGTCTCAGTAAAATTTAGATGTAATAAAATTATTTCTTGTTATCTAGTATATTGATAAACCTTTCTTACACCTAGTCTGCTAATTTGTTTATAAATAAAAATAATAATAGGATACCTATGTTTTATATAGGTATTCATTGAGGTTATTCATGATTTATTGATTTAAACCATAAGTGGTCTTAAACTTTTGCCCGGCAGTTTAGTTAAATGAATGAAGAAGAGAAAATTTTGTTATAATTTCAATACCAGACTTGTACCTCTCAAAAGGAAAAAGCTTATTGTTATGTAAAAAATCGAATAAAGCTATTATTATTATTATTATCTTTAACTAGTATCTGACTTCGCAAAGGTTCAGGATCACCATTTTAATTCCCTTGTGAAGGACGGCATAACCAATTTTTTATTTATTTATTTTTTTTTTTATTCCTGGCTGTTTCTTTAATTACAAATATTTAGGTGTTAATTATTTACTGCTATTGAAGATCAGAAGTTTTAAATTCCAAGTTACTTACACAAATTACACTTGATAAATAATAACTCTTCTAATAAAGTTCAGAGCTGTTCCGACAGAAGTATAAATAGGGACAAGTCTAAGATCTGTGTTTGGTCAACGCATGCACTACTAGGGCGTGGTTACTTGCTCCTGAAAAATCTACTTTCAGAACAAGTAGTTAACTTAAAGTAAGTATCCATTAGATGTGAGATTTATCGAACAGATTTTTTCCATTCGAATGGTCTGATTTATAAACAATTATCATTAATTTCATAGATTTCCCTTTTTTTTTTCTTTTTTTTTATATAGATTTTTTTTAATGCCCATTTCACAACTTTCACTTTCCTCTATGCACTTGAAATGGTTTTTGAAAGTCAACATTGTTTTCTCCGCTCCGTTCAGTTTCCGTGAAAACTTTATGAAGCACAGCACTCCTTTTATATTAATTATTTATTGATATTTACAGCTGTATTGGTTATTATATCTAGTAAACAAGCTGGGAGATAAAATATTGTTAAATACATGAAGAGAAACTGCCCAGTGGCAGCACTCCAGTAGTTAATCTAAACTAGTAGGTTTCGAGGCCATCTTCTTTTCAGAAGCCTCGGAGGATTTTCAGGAATGCAAGAGGAAGTGGCTTAGAGTTGGAGTCGAGTTTGTCATGGAAGGATTGATATGAGGTTCGGGCCAAATCAGCAACGGCTGGTACATAATGTCTTAATGGATGAGTTTATTAGTGGTGAAGTAAGGAGCATTGAGGGTTTTTCGAAGGATTTTGGATTGTAAGGACTTAATACACGAACAATTTGATGGTTTAGTCGAGTTCCATTGCTCTACTCCGTAAGTCTACTCAGTCTAGTGTGCGGATCACACTTCTTTTAGAAACATGGATTGTTTTAGTTTTATGAGATATTCCGATTTTTTAACTGATTTCGGTATTGTTAATGTTACAGAAAGTAAAAAAAAAAAAAAAAAAAAAAAAAAAAAAAAAAAACTATATTGAGGATGTATAGTTGACTGTAGAAATGTTCATTAGGTAGAAGTAATCGGAAGTCAGTCAAAATATGTTAATTTTGCCGACGTTTCGGCTTAAACTTGTGAGCCGAAACGTCGGCAAAATTGAAATATTCATAACAGACTGACTCCCGATTATTTCTACCTATAAAAAACTTACTGATTCAAATTGTTTATTAATTTATTGAATTTTAAATGGTTATTTTAATTTAATTTAATTTATATATTTGTTTTTCAGTTTATACCCTCATGGGGTCATTAGTCTTATCAAAATAACTATATTCGGTTTAGTACTCTTCAATTTTAAGAATTTTATTCTTTTTTTATCTTCATCTTTGGTATTTCTAAACTGTTTTCTTTAGACTTAATGCTCCCTATAATCTTTCAGTTTGTTTGTATCTCTCAATATTTTTTGAGATTGAATGTATGTCTTAAGTTTAGATGGGTTTCTTTTAGGCCTTAAACTTTAAGGTTTTCTTCTGAAAGCTCTCTGTAATAGTTCTTGTGGCGGTAGACCCCGTTTATATTCCACTGTAAATATTTTTTACTACAATTAAGTTTAATTTTTTATAACAGCAGAATAACAGCTCTTATTCTTGTTTCTTGGCTTGTAGATGGGATTTTACTTTTTTCGTTTTCATTTGGCAGTTTTATAATTGAATTTTTCCATATTTAGATGCCTCTATTTGCTAAAGCTCCATTGATATATGCTACCATTTTCGTTAAAGCTTTCATGTCTCCTGTAAATTCGTGCATCAAGTTTATTATGTTAGATGAAACTTTTTAGATTTGCACTGTTCCATAAACAATAAACATGTTTTTTTAAAAGTAAGAGGATACTGGTTTTTGTTCAATAAATCTTGGATATCTTCTTTAGTTGTTTTGATTTGTTCTTTTATTATGTCTGATCTTAAATTATCAGCTCTATGTAAAGTGTTTAAAGTAGTCTGTTTTATATTAGCTGTATTTACTTTTATAATTTGACTGGAGCAGACGAACGTACGTTATTAAATATCGGTTCAATATTTATATTATTATTTTTTTTTTCTCTGGCACGACAGGCCGTGTAGGTCCTTGACCTCGTGGTATAATCTTCTGGGAGAATATACTCACGATTCACGATGTGATTTAACAGGATAGGGTCATCACTCCTTACGCCTATTTTTTGTGAGTAGCCACCATTTGGCTGGCAGGTCTCACATACGCGAGGGAGAGGCTGTGAATGAATCCCTACTTATTTATATCCTTATAAAAGCCCCGCCGGGACTGATATTCGAACCCTATTTATATTATTATAATTTAATTTTTTTGATGTACGTTTTGTGAACTCCTTGGTGGTGGCAAGTTTTTTTTTTCAACATTTCTGTCGCAGGTCACTTCATTATTTTATCTGTATTGTTTTTTGGTATTTTTAAGTCTACATTGATATGGTTTGCTTCGTATGTGGTTGTAGGTTGGGTTTCAGTGATATTTGGTCCTCGTTCTTCTTCATCTGCATCAGACTCGGGGCAATTCGCAGCAAAATCTCCAAGATTTTTTCAAACATAACAGATTAAGATATCTTCTGCTAGACGCTAAGAGATATCCTCCCTTCTTCATTCAATAGTACCAAATCAACATACCTATACCTTTGAACTTACTTCAGTAACTAATCCTCCAGTAGCTTCCGGAACCCCGATCACGAACTCGCCTTGGATATGCCCCTAAATAAGACAGAGCGCCCTGATTACCCGCGGGACTTGGGCGAACTATCCACCCCAGGGGAACCATCCGCCTGACTCATCCTCTTAACTGCCGTAGCCTCGTCAAAGTTTCATCGTTTGCTGTCAGCACTAACCCGGTTAGTGTCCTCTCTTGGGGGTGCAGTTCATCGCTCGGAGGTGTTGGCGTCGAGTGTTCTATCGGGATTGATTAGCTTCATGGTTCACAGCTGCTGTGTCTGTCTTCTGATGTTGTTGATCTGGTTGAACAGTCAAGTGTTAGCTATCATGTAACACACTATATTATAACTCAGAAGATGATCCATAGGCAATTTTTTTATGTAGAACTTCTTTAGGCACGACTACGGGGTAACTGAATGCTTTGAATGACGTTAATGCAACGGATGACGTTTTTATGTACCATCCGCTTTTTAAATATATACGCTGTATGCTCATCTTTTTATTAGTAAATGTCATACTTATTAAAACTTTTTTTATTACAATTATCCTGAAAAAAAAAAAATTATAGCTATTTTATAAGTTTAATTATTTTTATTTTAAAGTTTATAATTTGTATATGTTTATTAACTTCAATTTGCAATAAAATAAAAACTTACATATTTTGAACGACAAGACATCGTGCTAAGTTTTTGACAGGCTGTTGTTCTAAGGCAGCGGAGCTTCGAAACTGTATTAATTAATGTATTCAATGTATGTATAGACTATATTTACTGGAATCATTGGATTTCCTTTCCAAAGGTGTCGTGTTTACTAATATTGATAGATGGCATGCAGGGGAAGATTAAATTAAACAGGTTTCAATATATGAGATTATTATTAAAATTAACTTAGACATATCTACTATATTTACACAACGCCTTATTAATATTAACTTTAATAATAATAATGATAATAATAATAGGCTTACCGAAGCCGAAGATTCGATGCCTCGTCGGCTAGTAGCGAAGTTCCCGTACCGCGAGGGCTAGAACCGATGGGGAACCTTAAGGGGTAGGGAAACGCCTTTTGTACTTTTGGGGCTTATAAATATTGATTTGATTGATATTGAAATAATTTAATAATGAATTTACTTTACTCCTTGAGGGGTGGGGTGGCCGAGCGTGTTAACGCGCTTTGCTGTGAGCACGCGTTGCCTAGCTAGCAACAGATAACCGAAAAAGGTAAACCCAAATAATTACGAGTTCGACTCTCGTGCTGGGGGATTTTATCTAGGCATATATCCCCCGCCCTCATCCCCCGGCCCGAGAGAACCCCCGTATAGCCTTCAAATGCGAGGTAGGGGTGGACAAAATAAATAAATTACTTCTTTCAGTATTCTCTATACACAACAATCGTTACATGTTTAAGGAGGAAGAAAATTATATATTTGATTAATATATTCCTATTCATATAAGTTAAATACCCATAGAGGTATATAAATCGTAATACCATAATATTGTTATTCGGAATTAATAGACCATTGTGTAATCATTCTAGGTTTGAAAAAAAAATCTAATGACGGATTTCTATGTGACGAATAGATTGAAATCTGACATCTGTCAACGTTTCATTTTGTAAAAAAAACATATCTATTTTAATTTTTGGAAATGATCGAGTTTCTGTACCTAGAACCTACTGATAGTTTTACGATAAAATTCTGCAACAGACTGACAAAGGTTCCTAAAATCGATAGTAGACAGCAATTAAACGTGGACGCCATGTTTACAAAATCTCTCACAGTGCCTGGCGACCTCAAGCATTAAATATCCCGCTGATTACCGGAGCCGGCCTTAATAAACGGTGTATTAGAGTTGGCAAAAGGTCAACTAGAATATATTTCATTGTTTCTCTCCTTCCGACTCCTATCTCTTTGGAGAGAAAACTTCATTAGCTTAATGAGATTCTATTTTGAGAACGGGTCGTTCGTTATTGCAGCCGCTCAATTCTCAGCCTCTGACTCAAAGCGACTATCTTCTATTTCAGTGAGCCACATATATGACGCAGATTTAAAAAGTACTGTGTGGCGCTTTTTACGAAAATGATAATGTGTCATGTTTATTTCTTATTTTTACTTTCACCTATATATCATCCAAGGCAAACGGATTTTCATATTCAAAAAGAAAAAAATCATGACGAAAATTAATTTTTTTTTCTTCTATTTTGGGCAAGCAATATAATACTTAAAGATAAGGAATCTCGGTTGAAGCTGGTCCGTAAAAGCACCTTAACTAATACTTTTTTGGGATATGTAAACATTACCGACTAAATAAACACGATTTTATAAACAGGGAGAGGATTAAATTGAAATATTGGTAAATAATTGCAAACTTATTTTATAACCCAATATATGTTGCACACAGCATGCCGTTTATAGGAGAGGAGCAAGTTGGGTTCAGACCATGATGTCAGACGCAGGGCCATATATTTACCCTCAGAAATATTATGCAAAAATCATGATCCCATGATAAAAAAAATTACTTATCTAATTATCTTTTATAGATAAAATTTGATAATGGATTTAAATAAAACTAAGCCATTAGAATACAAATATGTTAAAATATCAACTTTGAAAAAAATTTCCTTTAGTACCTTTTGGAAATCAACGTCTCAATTTACCTCCATTGTTTAAATCAATTTAACAACTTCCAAGAAAAGTTGGAATTAAAGTTAAAAAAATTACTTCTTCAAAATACTTTTTTCAAAATGGAAGATAGCTTATTTTGTTGAAAAGGTTACTATAAAATCTGAGACTTATAAAAACCGGTACCTCTACAATCTATGAAGGGTCTTTGGCTTATTACATAAAGAGATTCATACTGTTCTAGGCCGTGTAATGAGGTAATTAGGCGGTGATCACAGTCAGCCTCCAGGATTTCCCAGTTTTCGTTACCCACTTTATAGATATTAGGCCTGCCCCAGGAGTGTCTTCATACGCTAGTATTGAAATAACAGAATAACTAATATTCTGCCACAGGCGGGATTCGAACCCAGGACCCCGAGTAACAATGGACAAATGCTCTATCAACTTGACCACGCCGCTCCTTTTCTGAGGCATATACGATCCTAAAATATGAAATTATAGATTTATACATCGTTTTGTATTTTCCCGTTTATTTAATTGTTTCACTATTTTTTATTATGAGCTAGTTTACGATGCAGTATTATTGATGGTTACTTACCTACGTTTTAACCGTGTCCTATTTTCTTTCTACTTGATTTGAGAAATACAGCGTTTACTTGCCGCTTACGCGGTCATTTGGGATAAACAGTTGTTGAAAAGATTTGGAGGAAGTGGGTTAACAACAATATAATAGCCCTTCTTGGCTTGGGCTTCGGCTGCACCGACCGCTCACCATTTTATTCTTTACTTTTTTTTTCCCTCTCCTTCTAATGGGCCATTGAATCTTTTCATGGCCGTTTGATGGTTACAATTTGTTCATCCAACTCCTTTTTAGAGATAGCTTAGTCACAGGATTTCTTCATTGCGGTTTTACCACATATTTGTCATCGGTTCAGGCTTTGGTTTCCTCTGCTATGATTTAAAAAAAAAAAGAAATAATAGATAAGTAAGTATACATATTATTTGTATTATAATGGATTTACTATATGGGGGTAAAAAAAACATTCTGGAAGATTTGAAAAAAAAAAAAAAAAAGCTTAAAGGACATTTAAACATTTGGAAAGAATGTCGGAAGGAAGGCTATCCAAAGGCAGAAAGACCCAATGGAAGACCTTGGATGACGAAATGGAGGAGTCCATGTTCTACGAGAAGACTTCTTAGACTGAAGCCATCCAGAAAGTTTTAACTTAAGGAAACCCACATGTGTTGAAACTTCTGGATAAAAAAAAATAGATAAGAAGAAGAAGAAACTTTATTTATTTACATAATATTTCCAATGTACACTCAATACAAATATGTTTGGTTTCATGATTTCCAAAAAAAAATATAGATAAAAACTAATGGCTTTACTTAATAAAAGTAAAGCCCCCTAGGTCAGATTTAACACAATAACATACCTAATATACGACACCTCAGTCGGTTCAGGGGTCGGAAATTCGATCTTCTCTGACTTGATTCACCCGTTTGAGTCGTCGGGATGCTATCAACTACCAACTCAAAGCTTGGTAATTTACCGTTTTGTAACATTATAAATTTCCCAGTGGCCTCACCCCTCATAGGACCGAATATTTCACGTAGTACTTTATTTTCGAAAACCTTAAGGTGTTATTCATCCTTAACGTTAAGCGAACGCGTTTCATAAATTCCAACCTTTAAGTTTCTTGACAGGAGTCAGGAGATATGTAATTTCGCAACTGAATAATAACACGCGTTTTCCAACGAAGATTTTTTAAAAATCATAGTGGTGCCCTTTGTTGGGCGAGAACCCTTGGGTATAGAAGACGGTTAAGCTAGCCCCTTCACCACAGGTGAAACTCCTCCCCTTTCCTTCTGGAGTTGATAAACAAAAAAACAAACCATATACTGAAGTTACATATTTGAAGTAGGTGTTTATCGAGTAGGTGTCTTTGTGTTCCCTTATCATATTTGATTTTTTTACATATTTAATCTATGCTAATGGCAATTTTTTTTAAGTTACTGTATGATGGAATTTTTAAAAAATAGAAGAAATTTACATATTGTATTCTTAAACTGGCAACCTTCGTAAAATTATTCCAGTCAGAGATAGTAAAAAACATCCCGAAACCCTGCTTGGCGCTCTGCTGAAGAGCTTCCTTATTTCCTGAAAGAGCTTAGAGATGCCAGGACTGCTTTAGTATGCAGCCAGTGGTCTCTCTTGTATTTCCTTTTAAATCCATCCAAAACAGTCTCCAAACTGGGGTCTGTCTCTAAACAGTGGATATGTACACTCCAAAAGACAGTTTTTACTCTTGTCAGGTATTTATTTTTTTCTATTATGTATTAAAAAATAAAGAAAAGCACATACAAATCAGTGACAAAAATTTAAGTTCTCTCATAAAATTAATTATAATAATAATTTTCTAAACCATGGCCGGTGTTGATTTGTGTTCACCGCTGTTTTTCGTGAAAATTGTTCCACTTAATGGAATCTCACAATGTTTATTTGTTTTTATTGGAAAACGCTTAAAAGTTGACATAATTGAAAATTTTATTCTGGTAGTAGTTAATAATACTAACCAAGAACTAAGAAACTTCATTTTCTTTTTTTTCAATTCCTTTATTTGATTAAGCGTGCGATAAGTAGACACAAACAAAAATTTCGATTGGACCAAATTCATTACTATAAAAATTAAATCTTAGGTGATATATCTGTATATCCCACCACTACACCTAATTGGTGACCTATAAGGAATTTAATAATAATAATAATAATAATAATAATAAATTCTTTATTTATTCTGGGACAAGTTCCTTTTGAATTATTTTACAAAAACTACTTTAGTGTCTTAAAACAAAAAATAATGTAGAATAAGAAAGTGAACAATAGTGATAAATTAAAAGGTAGCTTTTAATAATAATAATTCTAATAATTAATAAGAAACCTAGACAAAAAATAAAACAGAAACATATGTCCATACATATAAAATTTTAATTAATAGAGCTTTACTGTATTGATGTAAAATTATTGAAATAATAAAGTTAAATGTGCAAGTACGCCACAATAATAAAAAACAAAACAAAGCTATTATATTTAAATTATCATTTCTATATGTTTTTATTTAACTGATTTAAATTGAGTTAGCAAATCTATTTAGGATTCTTTGAAAATTGAATAGAGAGGAAGTGATAGAATAGACGGGATTTGAAGGTCTGAAGAGTATCAGAATGACGGATATATGAAGGAATGGAATTCCATACGAAATAGGAGCGGATGAGGAAGGCTGCGGTTCGATGACGCGCCACATACAAGTCTGAAGACTGTGAACGAGTGTTGCGGGAATGAATGGAGGATTTGAATGAAAACATATCTGAGATGTAAGATGGATGGCTGGATTGGAGAACTTGGAAGAGGAAGGTTGCCAGGAAGTATTTACAACGGTAGAAAGGGTAAAGCCACTTCAACTCTTCGTAGATTTATTTATAACATTGCGAAATATAGTATTATAATTGAATGAATCTCTAGCAACTTGATTATTATATTACTTACAGTAAAAAATATGTTAATGCATTTAATAATAATGATAGCCGTATTCCGATAATATTTACCATTTACCTTTACACTTTATATTCATTATATATATAATTCATATATATATATATATGAATGTTTTACAATAAAAGTAATATCTAAAGATCTCCACTGTGTGTGATTCATAGAAGTGTGTAAAATATAAATATGCGCTGCCCAACTGGTAGTCCATAAGGTAGAACAAGGCGTAAATGGGAGGATTGTGTAAAGGTAAATGGTAAATATTATCGGAATACGGCTATCATTATTATTAAATGCATTAACATATTTTTTACTGTAAGTAATATAATAATCAAGTTGCTGGAGATTCATTCAATTATAATACTATATTTCGCAATGTTATAAATAAATCTACGAAGAGTTGAAGTGGCTTTACCCTTTCTACCGTTGTAAATACTTCCTGGCAACCTTCCTCTTCCAAGTTCTCCAATCCAGCCATCCATCTTACATCTCAGATATGTTTTCATTCAAATCCTCCATTCATTCCCGCAACACTCGTTCACAGTCTTCAGACTTGTATGTGGCGCGTCATCGAACCGCAGCCTTCCTCATCCGCTCCTATTTCGTATGGAATTCCATTCCTTCATATATCCGTCATTCTGATACTCTTCAGACCTTCAAATCCCGTCTATTCTATCACTTCCTCTCTATTCAATTTTCAAAGAATCCTAAATAGATTTGCTAACTCAATTTAAATCAGTTAAATAAAAACATATAGAAATGATAATTTAAATATAATAGCTTTGTTTTGTTTTTTATTATTGTGGCGTACTTGCACATTTAACTTTATTATTTCAATAATTTTACATCAATACAGTAAAGCTCTATTAATTAAAATTTTATATGTATGGACATATGTTTCTGTTTTATTTTTTGTCTAGGTTTCTTATTAATTATTAGAATTATTATTATTAAAAGCTACCTTTTAATTTATCACTATTGTTCACTTTCTTATTCTACATTATTTTTTGTTTTAAGACACTAAAGTAGTTTTTGTAAAATAATTCAAAAGGAACTTGTCCCAGAATAAATAAAGAATTTATTATTATTATTATTATTATTATTATTAAATTCCTTATAGGTCACCAATTAGGTGTAGTGGTGGGATATACAGATATATCACCTAAGATTTAATTTTTATAGTAATGAATTTGGTCCAATCGAAATTTTTGTTTGTGTCTACTTATCGCATGTATTGGTCGGAGTGGTACAGACTTTATTTTAATTTACTGCCTAATAATCGTTGTATAATGAGCAACCTTAAGGTTGCTAGCAAAGTTTCAATGTTCGACCAATTTTAATAAAAATATCAACCGATCTGCAAATTTCGATATATCTTTTCTCATCCCATCGTCAATCCTATCCTATCGTCAATTTTTGAACTTTCGAATCTTGCTTCTAAAATCATCTTTATTAATTTATTTATCATCCTTATGGCTAATCGGACGATGCTACAGTAGGAGTCCTAAATTTTCCCTATCCAGGTTCTATTAGGATTAGCGAGTACCTGACAGGCTAGGGACAACCATTTTATGTCCCCTCTCAAGGATTTTTCACACACATGAAAAAATACAAGGGTAACCTTCAAATTTTAAGCTATGTATGAAGGCTGTTATGCTATGTACTACACCACAGGTGACCCTATATGATTCTATTTTCTTTATTTTTATCTCTTTTGTACATGTCTTTTTTCCATTAGTATTTGTCAACTTGTTTATTTTCATTATATATAATCTTAAGACTCTGAAGCGAATTTTATATATTCTTTAAATGCTATTCTAAAGGGACTTGTCACTGTTATTCTAGTTAACCATAGGGGCAAGTTGGGCAATCGAAATATCTTTCAAACTATTCACCGTACGCATAGGCATCTTACGGCGGAAAGAAAGAATCGCGGGAGGGATAATCACCACGCGATCGCTAGTTGGCTGCTGGGTGAGGGAGTAAAGCGCTCGTGAGTTTTGATTATTTTTTTACCAAAAAGTAGAAACGTCGTTCATCACAAGCTTTCGTTTGTATTAGTCAATTTTTATCTAATTTTAATCGGGTAAATGTTAATCTTTCAGAAAATTAACAAAATAAAAATAATAATGTACTTTTGATATGTGGAGTTGTCGAAGTGAAAATTGCTCCACTAGCCCCGCACTACCCTATCTTAAACGATTTTTCATATAAAAAATTATTAAAACTTGAGAAGAAAAGGAACTGATCAATTTTCTATATTTAAATATTTTTTTAAAATTTCCATAAAAAAATACGAGCTGCCAAGGTTACTTCATTATTCAAAAGCACACGTTGCCGTGTATTGAGGACCAACTGGGAACAACAATAGAAGAAACAAAGCGACACAACAAGCGGAACAAAACAACACACAAAGGAATACAATTCAAACGAATCGACAATAAGAGAACGCTCCACAATGTGATGAAACATCTTTTAAATTATGTAACTATAATTGAGAAAAATAGAAATCAATGGATCGTGTAAACGCTCTGACAATAAAATTATTCATAAAGTGCCTCCGATTGTCAATGTAATTGAACAAAAAAACGTGGTTAAATCAAATTGTTTCATTTTTATAAGCTTCAGTAGCATTGCATAACAAAGGAGTATTGTTCTGAGTAAAGGTATTAAATTAAACTGCTTACAACTCTTGCATACTGATTTCGCGTTGAATTTCTTTAGAATAATAGAATACTCACAAAAAAAAAAAAAAAACCCGAAACTCGACAACCAGGGTTTAGTATGCAGAAAGATGAGCAACGTTCGGCCGTGGATGAAGGGGATTACGCCGAAATCTTGCACAGACACCAGTTTTTTTCATACTATATATTTTAAGGGCTGGGTGTGCCCCAGGATGCTCCTCTCTACCCTAGCATCGGCCCACAGAATAATCATAATACATAATTTGCAACAGCTGGGGATCGAACTCGATACCAGAGGAACAGTAGTCAAGTGCTCTACCTACCATTGAATACAACATAAGCCCAAATTTCTTAAGAGAGAAAAAAATAATTAATGTGTTTTTATAGAACAGAATAAAATAGAAAATATTTTTTATTCTGAGACTGGGTCCCTTAAGAATAACAGGTTTGTTCAGTTGAAATAAACATGTCTGCCAAATAGACAGAAGAAACATAATTAATTACTATTTACAATTATGTGTAAATATATGTGTATATATCACAAACCAATATACACATATATATTTAAACAAATTTATATATAATAAAAATAACAATTCTTAAAAAATATTTTGTTGAACAAAATTAGAATAAATTATTAAATTTTAAATTAACAGAGTTTAAATACGTTGATCAAATACAAACGGGTCAATAGTGAGTAAAGTACTAAATTTATTGCTTAACTTATAAGGTAAATTACTTAACTTTACTAAGACTAATAAGGCTCAGTGATGAAACGAATTCGTAAAGTTATTCGTAGATATAGAAATGGATTGTAGAGGGAATAAAGGGAGGCGGCAGAGGGCGGTCAAAGAATTAGTTATGATTGGTAATGCAGGTGTTGGGTATTGTGCCCAAAGAGGATTCATCTGTCTGTTCTGAGTAAGCTGGTTCAAGGCTTTCAGTGGTAGCCTATAAATATTTTAGGAGACAAAAGACATTTAAATATCTAAAATTTTAAGGAAATTATTATTAACGATTACTATGATTGATAAGTTAACCTCATTCGATAACTTTACGAATTCGTTTCATCACTGAGCCTTATTAGTTTTATTCTAATTTATTGCTTAACTTATAAGGTAAATTACTTAACTTTACTAAGACTAATAAGGCTCAGTGATGAAACGAATTCGTAAAGTTATCGAATGAGGTTAACTTATCAATCATAGTAATCGTTAATAATAATTTCCTTAAAATTTTAGATATTTAAATGTCTTTTGTCTCCTAAAATATTTATAGGCTACCACTGAAAGCCTTGAACCAGCTTACTCAGAACAGACAGATGAATCCTCTTTGGGCACAATACCCAACACCTGCATTACCAATCATAACTAATTCTTTGACCGCCCTCTGCCGCCTCCCTTTATTCCCTCTACAATCCATTTCTATATCTACTCCCGGAACCTCAGAACACTTGTTGTAAAATTGCTTGTGTCAAATTCATCTAATCACTCAGAACATTTCTTAGCACTTTGTAAATATATATATATATATATATATATATATATATATATATATATATATATATATATATATATATATATATAAATATATAAATATAAATATATAAATAAATATATATAATATTTATATATATTATATATTTATATATTATAAATGGAGTAGATATAGAAATGGATTGTAGAGGGAATAAAGGGAGGCGGCAGAGGGCGGTCAAAGAATTAGTTATGATTGGTAATGCAGGTGTTGGGTATTGTGCCCAAAGAGGATTCATCTGTCTGTTCTGAGTAAGCTGGTTCAAGGCTTTCAGTGGTAGCCTATAAATATTTTAGGAGACAAAAGACATTTAAATATCTAAAATTTTAAGGAAATTATTATTAACGATTACTATGATTGATAAGTTAACCTCATTCGATAACTTTACGAATTCGTTTCATCACTGAGCCTTATTAGTCTTAGTAAAGTTAAGTAATTTACCTTATAAGTTAAGCAATAAATTTAGTACTTTACTCACTATTGACCCGTTTGTATTTGATCAACGTATTTAAACTCTGTTAATTTAAAATTTAATAATTTATTCTAATTTTGTTCAACAAAATATTTTTTAAGAATTGTTATTTTTATTATATATAAATTTGTTTAAATATATATGTGTATATTGGTTTGTGATATATACACATATATTTACACATAATTGTAAATAGTAATTAATTATGTTTCTTCTGTCTATTTGGCAGACATGTTGTTTATTTCAACTGAACAAACCTGTTATTCTTAAGGGACCCAGTCTCAGAATAAAAAATATTTTCTATTTTATTCTGTTCTATAAAAACACATTAATTATTTTTTTCTCTCTTAAGAAATTTGGGCTTATGTTGTATTCAATGGTAGGTAGAGCACTTGACTACTGTTCCTCTGGTATCGAGTTCGATCCCCAGCTGTTGCAAATTATGTATTATGATTATTCTGTGGGCCGATGCTAGGGTAGAGAGGAGCATCCTGGGGCACACCCAGCCCTTAAAATATATAGTATGAAAAAAACTGGTGTCTGTGCAAGATTTCGGCGTAATCCCCTTCATCCACGGCCGAACGTTGCTCATCTTTCTGCATACTAAACCCTGGTTGTCGAGTTTCGGGTTTTTTTTTTTTTTTGTGAGTATTCTATTATTCTAAAGAAATTCAACGCGAAATCAGTATGCAAGAGTTGTAAGCAGTTTAATTTAATACCTTTACTCAGAACAATACTCCTTTGTTATGCAATGCTACTGAAGCTTATAAAAATGAAACAATTTGATTTAACCACGTTTTTTTGTTCAATTACATTGACAATCGGAGGCACTTTATGAATAATTTTATTGTCAGAGCGTTTACACGATCCATTGATTTCTATTTTTCTCAATTATAGTTACATAATTTAAAAGATGTTTCATCACATTGTGGAGCGTTCTCTTATTGTCGATTCGTTTGAATTGTATTCCTTTGTGTGTTGTTTGTTCCGCTTGTTGTGTCGCTTTGTTTCTTCTATTGTTGTTCCCAGTTGGTCCTCAATACACGGCAACGTGTGCTTTTGAATAATGAAGTAACCTTGGCAGCTCGTATTTTTTTATGGAAATTTTAAAAAAATATTTAAATATAGAAAATTGATCAGTTCCTTTTCTTCTCAAGTTTTAATAATTTTTTATATGAAAAATCGTTTAAGATAGGGTAGTGCGGGGCTAGTGGAGCAATTTTCACTTCGACGGATATGGCTCCTCAATTATAAGTCTCAATGAGTTTTTAAGTGGCTTGATGTAATATATCCCTTAGCTGAAGTGTCCTGAGTAATTTTTTTGTAAGAAGTTACAGCTATTTATATCCAAGAAGTCAAGTTTGCTCAATGTACCCCATAAGTGAGCTAAGTTGAGCAAGGGTATGGAGCAAGTTGAGCAGTAAAAATGTCTAACCAAACCATAGGTTCAATTTCGAATAAAAATAAAGTAAAATATGTGTTTAACAATCAGCTCTTTATTAATCGTTATTTAGTGACAGAACGACAAAATTTAAAGTAACTTTTTTTTTTAATAATCAACCAAAACTAGAATCAATAAAAGATTAACGTATCTTAAGAATAACTTCAACATTAGATTCAGTCTCGCTATTTAAAATCAGACCTAAACGTTTATATTATTGCTCATATAGCTTATATCTTTAAAAAAATATTAATTAGATCTTTGGAGCTTAATTATCATTGTCACTGATGTCAATTAAGAACATCTTGTAGGCTTCCTTGTAGGTCCATATTCAAACAAAAAATAAAACATTCATTTATTAAGTTGTTAGAGCTACTATAGCTCTACTTACCGCGATCCAGAATTTCAAAACAAAAGCGAGGTTATGAAAAATCATAACAATTATACCCAGAATAACTACTCATATCAAAAGTACAAAAATTTTCTGAAATATTAACATTTACCCGATTAAAATGGTTTAATACAAACGAAAACTTGTGATGAACGACGTTTCTACTTTTTGGTAAAAAAATAAACAAAACCCACGAGCGCTTTATTCGCTCATCCAGCAGCCAACTAGCGATCGCGTGGCGAATATACCTTCCGCGATGCTTTCTTTCCGCCATAAGATGCCTATGCGTACGGTGAATAGTTTGAAAGATATTTCAATTGCCCAACTTGCCCCTATGGTTAACTAGAATAACAGTGACAAGTCCCTTTAGAATAGCATTTAAAGAATATATAAAATTCGCTTCAGAGTCTATATAGTGAAAATAAACAAGTTGACAAATGGAATACTAATGGAAAAAAGACATGTACTTAAGAGATGAAAATAAAGAAGTACATAGCATAACATCCTTCATGCATAGCTTAAAATTTGGCAAGTTACCCTTGCATTTTTTCATGTGTTGAAAAATCCTTGAGAGGGGACATGGTTGTCCCTAGCCTGACAGGTACTCGCTAAAGATCCCTATCCTAATAAAACCTTGATAGCCCAAATTTAGGACTCCTACTGTAGCATCATCCGATCAGCCATAGTAGCATAAGGATGATAAATAAATTAACAAAGATGATTTAAGAAGCAAGATTCGAAAGTAAAAAAATTCCATAGGATTGACGATGGGATGAGAAAAGATCTATCGAAATGTGCAGATCGGTTGATATTTTATTGAAATTGGTCGAACATTGAAACTTTGCTAGCAACCTTAAGGTTGCTCATGATACAATGATTATTAGACAGTAAATTAAAATAAAGTCTGTACCACTCCGACCAATACATGATATTGTGTTCAGTACAAACTATTGTACATGGTGCCGCACAGAACAATAGCTCAAAAATATTTAAGAATCATTAAAAAAAAAGTGATTTACTTAAAGAAGGATTATGTGAGTAAACATTATACCTGCATACAGTGTACCAACATTATACCAACATACAGTGTACCAACATTATACCTGCATACAGTGTACCAACATTATACCTGCATACAGTGTACCAACATTATACCTGCATACAGTGTACCAACATTATACCTGCATACAGTGTACCAACATTATACCAACATACAGTGTACCAACATTATACCAACATACAGTGTACCAACATTATACCTGCATACAGTGTACCAACATTATACCTGCATACAGTGTACCAACATCTTCTCTCACTCTGTAGCGAAGCCATAATTTAAAAAGGGAACAAGCTTGTAGCACCTAGTTACCAAAAAAGGCACTAGATACCGCTCATGAGAGCGACCATTCTCACAGGTTTTAGACGATAGTTTTTAAGGCCGATGTTGAAAAGGGATGGGTTCGCTACAATTTCCCACCATATTAAATTGAATTAAACCATGTGATATCGATACACTTCACTATAGTGTGAGGCTATTGCTTCTCACTATCTGATGTTAATATACCTTTTAACCATTTTTGATCTGCGTACAGCGTAACTCTAATTCACATCAAGTGTTTTATCAACCAATTACAAACATTGATTCTCCACCGTAAGACTGAGAACCGGTAACCTCTTGGATGGTTGCCATTAACGGTCCGACGAGCACGTGAATGCCTGAGGGAGGAACAGGGCAAGGTCTAGTTCGAGGTAAGCGTGAGCTAAGGTTTATGTAAATCCTCTCCTTAATGAACTTTCTAGCTCATTTGCATTCAAATAGAGGAAAAATGTCGTACTTAGAGCAAACTGTTCAGCTCCTCATCTATTCTCTTCTCATAGCTCACGTGGTGAAGGTTTGTGTCTCGTGAATAGCAAAGAACTTTCTCTGCGGGTCAGTCATATATAATATTTTACTTCATATTACTTTTATACCGTACTTTCATATTGAGGGTGTTAATATGATAATAGAAAGATGTAGCCAGGAATCAGCTTTAGATTTTTTCCTTTACTTCCTTATATATTAAATATATAGCAAGTGCCTTTGCACACATAGGTGGCTGTCGGGTAAACAGCTATTCTGGCGGGTTGGTTGTTAATATGTGCCGTCTCCTATTGGTACCCGGCTGTAGTGGGATTATAAACCGGCTAGTAGCAGCCGGGTGTGTGTGCCAGCTTCAACAATGTTCCTATATAATAATAAAAATAATAACAGGCTTACCGAACCCGAAGGATCGATGCTGATACCCCCAAATTCCTCTTACACAGGTTCGTCCAATAATCACCGTTCAAGCCCATGCCCCCTTAACGCAATCCTCCCATCGACGCTTCGGTCTACCTTTATCGACGCCTACTAGTCAGTTCAGCGTATACCAATTTTATCGAAATTCGTTCCTCACCGAGCCCGACAACTTTACTCGCCCATTTAAGTCTCCGCGATGCTATCAACTCAATTATATTCAAAGGGTATATGCTCCGCAATTCCGCGTTGTACAACCTGCTAAACTCCCCAGTGGTCTCATCTCTCTTCGGACCAAATATTTTACGCAGTACCTTATTTTCGAAAACCGTAAGCCGCTGTTCATCCTTTTAAGTAAGCGGCCACGTTTCACATCCGTAAAGGATCGTCGGAAGAATAATAGTTTTATAAATTCTAATCTTTAAGTTTTTAGACAGAAATGTTCCTATATAATAATAATAAAATTGTTTATTAATATAATATAGCATTTTTTCTATAAATACAAAATTAAAAACATTCTTGCTTTCGATTACTCACGTCAGCAGAGTTATATTATAAATTATAAATTAACATATTATAAATTAAAATAAACAAATGAAGAAATAATAGTAACATTACTCTTAAATATGTAAATAATTAAAAAGGAATCATAACATCACATATCAAACTAATAAACGGATGAGTAATGAAAATACCAATGATAAACGTAAATATTAATAAACAAAAGGAATTAATTATTTAAATATCGAAAGTAAAATTCTTCAACAAAAATCTCTCCTCTGGCATTTGTAATAGAGCAATTTCTCATCATAGTCCTAGTTTTTATTTTGGTTTAATCATTAAAGAATGTCATCTGATCCAGGAACTATAATTAATAACAAAAAAAAAACGGAGAGAAAAAAAATAATAAAAATTGGAATAAAGAAATTTTTAAACAATAGATAAATAAAAAATTGTGTATTTTATTATTTTAAACTTGTTACAAAAAATTTTGTTAATATAAGTATATTCGGTGCTAATAACCAAGAGGTTGAGCACGTATTCCAATCCCGAAATAAATTAATTTGAAAACACGGAAACCCCAAATGATGGCCCATGAGGTGTTGATAAGTTAAATTAGACGACACTGCTGATGAAGCGATAGAACATTACATGTAGAATAAATATGCATGATAGACACTTGAGGATGGTTCTAGAGTCCGGAACGTCGTAAATTATAAAATAAAATAAATTTTTTTAAGATCGGCACAATAATATATCTTCCAAATTATTATCATTTAAATCTACCTCTAATGATTATAGATTATGTTTCCGTTTTAATGTAAACTTTCTTAGATTTCAAATTTATTTTTGCCACCTGGCACTACTTAGGCTAGCTTATACTGGGATTATACAATTCTATTATAGTTATCCTTGAAATTTATTCTGTTTAATTGCAAAATTATAAACGATAAAAATCAGGTACTTAAGTAAAGAGTTACTCTATAAAAGGAAACGGGGTGGCTTATACACTTCCCACAGTACCAAAGAGTCGTTCATGTTAAGAGGCACTCACCTACCTACCTTCGTACGTACCAATGTTTTTTTTTTTTCTCATATAGATTATATGCTTTTTATTACAATATGTTTTAGTATTTTATTTTATAACTTCTTTAACACCCCTGCTCGCGGCAGTTTGTTTCTTTTTCAATGCAGGGTTTAATATATATCTCGTGTAGACGTTTTATCACATTTCGAAGTTCTTTTACGATTTTGTTTTTTCAATCCTGTATAAATTAAATATATAATTCTTGTGTCATATACCCATATTATTAACTTGAATTTCTTTTTTGTTTGCAGGTAAGGGTGTAAATGTTATTAGCTGCATCGTTGAGGTACATTTTATTTTATTTTATAAATTTTAAATATTTTCTTTATTTAATCATGGCATTGATTTTATATTCAATGTTTCGCGGATCGAGGTAAACTCGTAGAGCCTGGTTCCTTTTTCTTCTTTTCCACTTCTGATATAAAGAGTTTCCGTAGCAGGAGTGTTTCGCAAGAAATGAACATAATATGGTGTAGCCCTCCAAAAATCCAAACCTAGAGTATAGATTTTGAGGGTCCTTGCTACTGATGTGATAGGATAAAGAGGTCCTCGAAAATTTTTTGTTGGGAGTCACTGCTCTAGACTAATAGTGGGATGGAAAATCCTCTCCTAACGTTTTATATAAATTGGGCACATCTAATAGATAGAAAATAAACTATTTATTATTATTATTATATTAAAAAAATATTATATATGATTATTTGTTTATTTTTAATGTTGTCTTGGTTTCGATTTTTATCACTATTATACTGTTTTAAATACTGTTGCTATATGGCAATAACATCAAATGTTTTATAAATTATTATTTTTTTACTTTTTTCTTAATTAATTCATTTTTTACCTTATAATAATTTATTTGTTAATTGCTTGTTTCCTAATAATTCCATCGGGTAAAGTTATATATGTATGTATATATATTACTAGGCATTGATGACCTTAGGGTTTTACGCCTTGACGCCAAAACAAAACAAACAAACTTAATTGTCAATCAGTGTGCCTCAAACAGCTTAAAACTTACTGCCTCCTCGTAACTCCTTTCTCTCCCCACCAGTAGCCTCACCGCTACCCAAATATCTCTGATATGATTGACTCCTTCAAGAAGCTCACTTACTACGAGAACAGATCCTTCTCCACCCTCAGGAACTGAAGAACATGTCCTGAGATGAATCCTGGACCAGTTCCCACGGCCCGACCTTTACGTCATATATTTATTTAACGCTCTCTAAACATGTCAGTAGGTAGTTCCTCAGTGGCATTGCGTGCCTTAAAGATATATATTTATTTAATGTTTAGTTAGCGGAATTTTCGAGCATAAGGTCAATGGACTGTTATATTTTCTCTCTCTCTCTCTCTCTCTCTCTCTCTTCTCTATCCCAAATAGATGCACAACAAATGTGAATCTACAACTGTCTTATTTTAATTTCAATACAAGTTATAATTATCTATTTTACCCAAACCATAGCAGTGTAGAATAATTAGTTGTTTTTTTCGTTTTGTTTTTTAATAATTTCCTCAACCCCTTTAGCCTTTAGGAGATTTCTCTTCTTTCTTTCCTTTTTTTTTTTTTTTTCTTGTGTGTTGAGGAAAATATTTTGTAACGTCTCAGGCGTGTGTTTGTGTGTTTATTCGTTTAACGTCACTTTTATGCTGCTGTAACAAATCGGACGATGCTACAGTGGGGGTCCTAAATTTTGCCTATCCAGATTTTATTAGGATAGGGATCTTTAACGAGTACCTGACATAGCACAAGCTCGGGACCACCTTTTAACGTCCCCTCCGAAGGACGGCATAACTAAGGATTTTTTACTCCCATTAAAAAATCCTAGGACCACCTGCGGGTTTGAACCCGCAACTTTTGGCATAGAAAGCTGTTATGCTAACCACTACGCTATGGGTGGCCCCCACGTCTCGGGCGTATATTTGTCTTAAATATGAAATTTCAGCTTCATAGGACTTATCGTTTTCGCCCGCGAGTTAACACACACACACACACACACACACACACAGACCTTTTTGCAGGACTTGGTTATTTGGACTCAGGGGACCCTAAAAGTGTATTTCCGTTAAAAACATAAAATTAATATATTTTTTTTCGTAATTGTATTTTCCTTTATGATGAATTAAAAATACCAAAGCGATCAACTCTTAATCGCTTAACATAAATGACACCTCATTCAAATTGCAACTATCCAATTTTATAAAATTCATTATAAACAATAATTACAGCCAGGGTAATGAAACTATTAATTTATGTGTGTTATTAAAATGTAGTTATAATGAAAATATAACACAAAACTAGTCTTGTGTCTTAAAAAATTCTGAAAATAAATAGTAATCATAATTGTTACGATTAACGATTATTTTTATTGTTTATTTCACTACTCCACAATTTCAGTGTTTAATATTATTAGCCAAATCGGGGCTTTTTTATTAATTAAGGAAGTGTAATAAAAAGTAAATTAATTAAAGAGTATAGTAAACATGTTTTTATTAAAACTAAAAAAAATAAATAAACTGAGTAGCTAAAAGCAAATAATGTTATTAAAAGATAACAAGGTAGAATAATTACTGCGTAGCTAGGAAGGAAGGGGATAATGACATTTTGGTTTAATTTTTTTTTTAATTAAACACTTAAAGAGGCTGTGCTGGCTGGCTAACTTTTTAACCCATATTTTTCAAGAAAAATTTGCTTATATTAATGAAATCTTAAGTATTTAACATTAAAGTTGTCCGAAAAATGTATCTTAAATATATATATATATATATTATATATAATATATATATATATATATATATATATTATATATTACCGTCTAAATAAAATATCTCCTTAATTATATATTGTTAATTTAATAGATATTCATAAAAATAACACCACCGCCATCTTTGAAATTTTAAATACCCCCATTTTATATTTATTTACATATGTGCTTTACTTACCATGAAGAAAATTTATAAAATAGACAATTAAAGACGGAATGTAAAAGAACATAGACCACAGAACAGACAGCACTTTCTGTGGTCAGTTTATCTTGAACAGCCAGTTTCATGTCCTTCTCTACTGTGAAAAGCTCATGAAAGACAGAGAAAGATATTTACAACCATTTTTATCAGGATCCAGTGATGACCAAAAAATTCAAAAAATTCTTCAAATAGACAATATTGAAAAACTGAACAACATTTTCTGGTTCACTAAGTCAGCATGTAATACCCTGGATAATTTGAACTGTGAAGGTCCACACACCAATTAAGTGTCCAGTTATCTAAGGTTAACTGTTTATTATTTTTCATTGTACGGCGAATGTTTTCAGTTTGTTTTTCAAGTTGTTAATTGTTTTTTATGTTTTATTTCAGTGTCGTTTTTCTATTATGTATCAATTAAATGATAAAATGTATTATTTAAATAGTTTACAATTATTATTTTTAAGTTTTTCTCAAGAGCCGAATAAATGGACATTTATTTTTAACTAGACTCATGTTGGCAATTGAAGAGATTTATAATTTGAATTGATTTGTACAAGAATGTAAATCTTAAACAAATAAATTCTATTCTATTCTATTCTATTCTATTCTATGTAAAAGAACATTAATGAACAAGGACCACTTAGACATGATCCATTGATTATTTTTATTAAGATATTTGAACGTTAAATCTAATTATATATTTATACTATTTAGGTATAGAATAAAGAAATCATTCTTTAGAAGCCGGGACCTGAAAATAGTAGTCTAGTGTTATACCAAATAGATTACTTCTTTCGCTCCTTAGTAATTTAAAACTGTGGAATATTTTACTTACTAAAATAGGAAACTTAATTTAAAAGAAATTGTAATAGCTAGTGTTGCGACAACAAGGCCCATCTCCAGACTCTACTAATTACATGTAGATCAAAAATGTAGTACTACCAATTTCTGTTTCTGATAAAAAAAAAATCGTGTGCATAAATAGTAACATTGGATTGCATATTTCGATATTAATAAAAGATCAGGATGTAAATATACCTAAATATCGATTTTCTTAAAAAAATCGTTTAATACATTTTGGAAATCAATGTCTTAATTGAAAACCCCCTTATGTATTTATCTCATTGTCCCATCAAATGTGCATTCTTGGGTTTCTATTATAGGAGGCATTGTCTATATTGGGTAACAATAACTTTTGTGTTTACATGGGTTACCTGTCGTGTAATAGTTAGCCTTCTATACCAAAAGTCGCCGGTTGAAACATGACAGATGGCCCTAGAAATTTTTAATAGGGGTAAGAAATTCTTAGTTATGCCTTGTTTCGGAGGTGACGTAAAAAAGTGGTCCCGAGCATGTTCGATACTGATATCAGATCGATGCCCGCGTAATCCTTAAAGATTCTTATCCTGATTAAACCTGGATTGGCAAAATTTAGTACCCCCACTGTAGCTTCGTCCGATTTGTAACAGCAGTATAAAGTGACGTTAAATAAATAAACATTTTTTGGTTAATTATTTTCAATAATGAACTATTGTAATCGACCAAAAAGAAAAAAATAATAAATAAAAAAAAATGAGGGCTTATGTTTCAACATACGTAGAATCCGAATAACGAATACAAAAAATCCGTTTCGTTGCAAACATTTTTTTGTTTACTAGAATTTATAAGAATTAAATTTTCTAGAAAATGGAAAAATAATGATTAAAATTGGTTTAGAAATATCTGAGTTATAGCATTTTGAAATTGGTAGTGGTGATAGACCATTTTTCTTTGTATTATTTATTGCTTTTCATAAACTGTTATACCCTAATATATTTATTTGGAAATAACCAACCATTATGTAATAATTTGCTTAGTTTTTTTTTTTTTTTAAATAATCACCAAAACAAATTAAAGTTGAATAATATATATTTTAGCTTACTTTTTCTTGCTGACACATTTCGCCAAAAAATCGTATCCTACCGTTCGGAGAGGACTTGATACCATGTAACTCCATTACTTATTCAGGCTTGTTGACCGCATATTTCTACCTCTTGCATAACTCCCTTAGGTAGAGAAAACGAATGTAGTAGATATATAATGTACTTTCTACCGGTCTCCTATCGCGTATCTTAAATAGGACACGGCTTGTAAAGTATTCTAGAGTTATTACTATGACACTATCATGATGTTGATAGTGATCGTGTGTCGTGTAGGTGTGGATTTGTGGTGATGATATACTTCGTTTGTGAAAATCTACAAAATACATGTATCTTTGCTATTTTATTCAACAGTTTACTTCCTCAAGAGCAATTAAAAAGGAAGTTTTCAATGCGTTTTTCCGTCGATATTGGCAGTGAAGAGAGAGAAATGCATGAATCATTGATTTAAAAAATGTCGTAAGGTATTATCACAGGATGGTTCTATAAAGTGGGAAAGGAAAAAAAAAATGATCCCTTATGTTAAAAAAAAATATCAACGTTGGGTTTCCAGTATATGACCTATTTTCCCGAGCATTTGACCAGGAAAATACAATTACAAAAATTAAAAAAAAAATAATAAATAAAAGATTCTATTGAGTTGTAAAATAAGTCCGTAACGTTATTTACTGATATTTATGGGGGGGGGGGGAAATCAGATTTTTGTTAACCATCGAATTCTTCCCGTCTTCAATCTTTACAATTCAAAATCCTTCGAAAAATCCTCAACGCTCCTTACTTCGTCACGAATAAGCTCATACATAAAGACCTTAATATTCTATATGTAGCTGATTTGGCCCGAACCAGGTATCAATCCTTCCATGACAAACTGCACTCCCACTCTAACCCACTATTTTCAATCCTAGCTTCCTCTTTCATTCCTGACAATCCTCCGAGGCGCCTGAAAAAGAGGCGCCTCCATACCATCTAGTTTAGATTACCTATTGGAGTGCTGCCAATGGGCAGTTTCTCTTCATGTCTTTTTCATGTATTTTATCTCACAGCTAATTTACTAGACGTATTCATTAATACAATTGTAAATATCAATCAATCAATGAATAATAAAAAAAAAAAAGAAAAAAGATTTTTGTTAATATTTTTAAATTTTGCGTTCCTACGATATCTCGTGTTGTAAAGTGAGAGTTGTCTGTGACCAATGCTTGAATTCGATCAACAGATGAAGGATGACCCGAGCGCTTTGCGTCTTTCAAGTCACTATTTCCGAACCGAGCAAAACATTTATGGACGGTGTTTTCTCCTAAGGCTTCATCACCATACACACCACAAATTGTGTTAACCGTTTTTGCTCCGGATACTAGCTTTCGGGAATAAATTTAAAGAAAATAAATCTTTCTATTTTAAGCAAGCAAAATATCACTTAGAAGTTTCGATTGAAATCTATTTTAAAAGCACCTTAACTGATTTTATATTAGAATATGTATACATTATTGGCCAAGTAAACATGCTTTTATAAACACAGAGAGGATTCAATTGAAATATTGAAAAACGCTACAAACTTATTATACAACCCAATATATTAAGAAATGAAGTAGCGGTCGTCGTCATGTTTCGAGGGGTTTATTCTATAGGTTCCAGAAACTAATAAATAAAATAACCAAAAACAGCTCTTTTTTCTTTTTCTCTTTTTCACCCCTCGCTTTTGAAAATTAATGTTGTTATTTTTTTTTTCTCGTGTATTACAGATTAACACACAAAAATGGAATACAAAATTAAAATGGATGATCCTAGATCTAAAAAAAAAAAAAAAATCCCAATAAATTCAAGCGCTTAATCTTGAACTTAATGAAAAAGTAATAAATATTTTATTTTTTTTATAACATCATTTATTGAAATTTACAACTGTACTTCAAAATACAACAAATGTGTAGATGACAAAAGATAAAAGCGTGATACAGACTTGAAGAAGAACTACCCAATGGCAACACTCCTGTAACTTTTCTAAACTAGAAGGTCTCGGGGCCATCTTCTTTTCAGACGCCTCGGAGGATTGTCAGGAATGGAAGAGGAAGCAAGGATTGAAACTAGTGGGTTACAGTGGGAGAAGAGTTTGTTATGGAAGGAGTGATATCTGGTTCGGGCTAGATCAGCAACAAATGGAATATTTAGGTCTTTATGGATGAGCTTATTTGTTGTGACAATGTAAGGAGCATTGAGGATTTTATGAAGGATTTTGGATTGTAAGGATTGGATCCGGGAAGAATTTGAAGGTTTAGTAGAGCCCCAAAGCTCAACTCCGTAAGTCCATATAGGCCTAATGATAGTCATGTAGAGGAGTCTTTTGTAGTTAAGTGGAAGTTTAGAGCGTTTGTCAAGTAAGTGTTGAAGTAATCGAAAGCGACGAGCAGTTTCTTGTCGTTTAGTAATAAATATAATAACCCAAAGCTGTTTCATTTTGTAAATCATTATTAAAAAATAATATCGTTATAGTTTGGATGATTTTGTCGCTATTGCATGACCGTGATAGTTTCTTCCCAGCATATTAACGGCTATTAATTTTTTTTTTTTTGTATATAAAACATTGAAAGAAATCTGATGTAGACGTGCATAATAGACCCATTTTGCTTTCTTTCTCTATACATAAAACAAATTTTACATTCTAAAGATATATAATTACATTTATATTAAAATCAGGACGGTAGGTGATTAGTAAGATGAAAAAAATAAAATAGTCGAAACGAAAGTCTAAACTATTTATTCTTTTGCCGAAGTTTTGACCTACATTGTTAGTCATCATCTGTGCTCATTAAGAAAAGGCACTTCAGAGGAGACCCATTCATATTTATTGAGATATATTAAATTTGTTTCAAAATGAACAGTAGTAATAGTGATATGAGACCACATTCATACAATATTTATAGAAAATAATGATAAAGTCAAACATAGATATAAATAATGATGTTTCTCGATAATAGATATAATTTGTTTTTCTCAAACATCTTTTATAGTTCAATAGAACATTTATCTGAGAAGACGCCTTGGACTAACCTCTTAAGGTCCGTCAGGATAATCACTTTCTAGAGAAAGGCCTGGCTGTCCCGCGTGACAAGGCGCCCAAATGAATCCTATCCTTAGCAACTTCGTGCCAGTAATTACCACGTAACACTACTTCCTTCTTTGCAGGTCCCTAGGAGAGAAATCCAGGTGGCATTGTCTTCCTCCGGCCAGTCCAGGAATTAATAGATGTGGAAACCACCGTAGGAGTAATCATTTATAATTATTTTTTTTTAATTTATAGAGCAGGCCTTGATGCGCTGCGTGGGCGATATTGAATAGTTGAGGCGCACAACAGTCCCTTACATAATACTTAATTAACTCCCTCGCATTTTTTTAATTGCTTTGATAATGAAGAAACCTTAATACTTTTTCTATTACATCATTCATATTTTGAGACATCGTACCAAATTACCTGGCAAATATTCTCTCTTTATTTGTTTATTTGTAATGAACCTTTATAATCGAACGAAAAAATAAAATACCCTCCTTCGAAATTTGAGGGCTTACGTTTCAAGTTGCGGAAAACCCCCCCCAAAAAAAACCCATTTCTTCTAGTTAATAAATAAATAAAAACAAAATAAAAAATTAAAGAGAATTAAATTTTCTACAAAATTAAAAAAAAAGAATCATTGAAATTGGTTTAGAACTAACAGAGATACAGCGTTTTGAAATAGCGGTGGTGCTTTGTCCTTTCCATTTGAATTATTTATTGCTTTTCATATTAATTAATTGCCTATCTACAAATTTATAAACAGTTAAACTATGATATAGTTATTTGGAAATAGTAAACCATTGTGTAATAATTTGCAGCGTTTTAATTTTACTTACCTATGTATGGAATTGTAAGGAAAAGAATTGTGATCGTAAACATTTTCGGATTCCAGATTTCAATTGAAATACACTTTTAGGGTCCTTTGAGTCCAAATAACCAAGTCCCGCAAAAAGGTGTGTGTGTGTGTGTGTGTGATAAATCTAACGCAAAAATGATAAGTCGCACAAAACTGAAATTTCATATTTAAGACAACGAAACGCCCGATATATTACAGCAACTTTTTCATCTAAATCAGCTAACCAATAAAGAATTAAAAAAAATATTATCTAAATCAGCTAACCAATAAAGAATTAAAAAAAATATTATCTAATACACAAAATTGTAAATGTTAACGGAGAGTGATGAAAAGCCAATGAAACTAACTGATTGTCATAGAATATTATAATAGATTATTTAACACAACACTTGTTTCTATTGAAATTCAATGTTATTAATCCTTTCACAATTTATTTATTATAGAATTGGAGGCTGTAATTATATAGTTTAATTTTTATTAAAATTCAAGACGTTTCGGGTATTATGCCATCTTCTGGTGCAAGTATGTATGTATTCTTTTTCTGTCTAATTAGAAATTTGGATGATTTAGATAGTGTATTGAGTCGCTGGTTTAAAGCGTGTACGTCTGATTTTTCACCTTGACATGTAGGCTCCGAGTCAGCGTTCTAAATTATTTCAATAAATTATTACCGATGCGAAAATATGAAAATTCAAGAATGTTAAGAACAGGTTTTTTTACCTGCTGGTTTCTGAAGGATGGAACTGCCTTTCCGTTCCAACGATTGAACTCGATAAATTTCATTTTAAAAGGGCTAAGACTTATCGCTAGGAATATTTTCCGGCCACCGTCGTAAATTCCAGTATTTATTTATTTTTTCCTTCTCGCCATCACAAAGCGAAAAATCAGACGTACACGCTCGGCCGACTCCATTCACCAGCAACCGCCCGGAAAACGGATTTCACAAAGAGCTCACAGAAACACTGGAAATCCGCCGTCTCCAATTTGGAGGGCGTCTTGTGGGACGTAGAACAAAGCAGGAGCCCCAACGAAGTTTAGAATAAGGTCGATTTTAGGCTTGAGAACAATTTAGAATGATCAATTCTTTAAATATGCATCAATCTAAATATAAATATATATATATATATATATAAGTTTGTGTTGTTCTTAGGTTTCAGTCAATGAATAAACAATTTTATCTATGCGACGTTTCGAGAATTTATTGTTCTCATAATCATGCCTTAACAGTGGAAAAAAACAGAACATTAATATTATTATACATAAATATAATATGTGTTTATCAAATTTGAGTAACATGCATTTAAGTTTTGGACATCCGATTTTTTATTAATGGCGCGATTTTTATATTTAGGATGTCCAAAACATAAATGCATGTTACTCAAATTTGATAAACACATATTAAAATTTAAAAAAATAAAATAAACGTCTTAATAATAAAATGAAATAAAACGAAAACAACTCAACAATAGGAGGGAGAATACCCCAGACACCTGACGTCATCATAAATTCCTGGAAAATCTTCCATACTTGAACTATTCCTTTTTTATTTTTTCAGTGTTCTTTCAAAGCTTGTAGGCTAAACATGCCTAATTAAGACACTATTTGGTCCAAAATTGTAAGTAATTTTATAATAATATCTTTAATGTAAATCCTAATTTAAAATATCTATGTACCTACTGTATGATTATTCATTGTTCAATGTACTCTTTTTTATATCTCTAACAATAACATCATATATTAATTATTTTATAATAATATTAATGTTCTGTTTTTTTTCCACTGTTAAGGCATGATTATAAAAACAATAAATTCTCGAAACGTCGCATAGATAAAATTGTTTATTCATTGACTGAAACCTAAGAACAACACAAACTTAAATTATCAACAGTCGAGAACTGATCAAACAATATATATATATATATATATATATATATATATATATATATATATATATATATATATATATATATATATATATTTTTTTTTATTTATTTTTTTTTTTTTTACTTTCACTTACCTATATGAAATATGTAGTAAGGGAAAATATTGCGATCGTGATCATTTTCGAATTCCAGTTTTGACTTCGAATTGACCAAGTTCCGCAAAAAGGTCTGAGTGTGTGTCCGTGAGTCCGTGTGTGGTAAGTCCAGCGAGAAAACGAAAAGTCCTATAAAACTGAAACTACATATTTAAGATGACTATACGCCTGAGATGTTACAGCAACTTTATAATAAAAATCAGCTAACTAGAAGAGTCACTTTATACTACGCATTTTGCACCTTTTTACGATTTTCTCAAAAACTGCTCTAACGATTTCGATTCAACGATGTAAAATTTAATGGGGTCTCATATTAATCCTAAATATACTTGTTTAGGCAAATATTAGGATTCCCGCTGTAGTATCTTCCGATTAGCCACAGCAGCATAAAGTGGCGTTAAATACAAAACCAAACATTGAATACTAACTCTGTGAGATTAATTACACACATAATTAGTGTGCTGAGTGAAAGTCGTCCTTTAATCCATAACAAGTCCCAGATCATTAATCTCATTTAACATAGATATAAGGTAATTGTTTTCAGACTATTGGGGGATAAATATGGTCTTCTCTTTGTAAATAATGTGTTTTTAGTTTTGTCTTGCCTTATTTAAATTTTCAAATTTCACTATTTTCACTATTAAATTTCGCGAGGTACATGTCCAGCTGTGAAAATTTACAACAATGCAGTACCTTCAAAAACCTACGTACGAAACCTCGGACTATATCTGGATAAAATACGAATAGAACGTACGTACGAAATTTGAGCTACAAGAACTAACAACTTTCACATTTATTGGATTACAGATCGCCGCTAAATTTATGATACAAGCAAATAATATACACTACTCTACAGAGACTAATCTGGACATACAAATACAACTTTGGGTTTCTGCAAAACACGTACAGAAACCAAATACAAACAACTCAATCCAAAATTTTACGAATAATGGTTTGTAACATCCCAACAGTGAGTTCTTGAATTCAGGACAGATATAACACGTTTCATTCATCGAAACATAACCACCCAAATCAAGTCGTTTCTTCCCTTTTAGTTCAGCGGTCAGATGCATGGCTGACCACCTCTCCGAACATAAATCTAGAAGTATTCTTGAAAATTTCTTGTAGCATCCTTATTGCAGAAATGAATTACTTGCGGTCCTAAAACTCTTACTAAGTCGCTAATTAATTTAATGAAGTGATCATTCACGTCCGATTTTCTAGCCCATTGAACATAACGGTTAGTTTTTGTTTCAACTGATCTATTATGTCTCAAAAATTAAAAATTACATTTCTTATGGTTTAGAAACCAATGACAGAAATTAATGACCGCCAGAAGAGTATACGTCCATCAAAATCATGTGGAGGCTGGCGGCCTACATGTTCAGATGGCCCTTGGTGTGACAACGTTGTTTTGGTGCAAATTGACTCAAAATTAGATTAGATCAAAAGATTGAGTTAATAATAATTATATTATATAATTTAATTGTGAGATTTGGTTTATTTATATCAGATTTTAATTTTGTTTTTAATTTGAAATATCTACGATTTTGTTATTTATTCTGCTATGAGTTAAGAAATATATAAAATTTAAATATAAAAATATTTAGGGAAATAATAAAAGATTTGATTGTCAAAAGAAAACTGCACTAAAGAAAACAAAAATTGGACAAAATCGTTTGATAATGCTAATTGAGGACTCTAAAGTTGAGAAAATTTCATAATTTTAAAAATATTTTCAGTTCAACTTTTTATAATAAAACAAATCTAATATATGACTATATCATATAGTATTAGCTCGTTAGAAAAAATAAACAAAACTCTTATTAATTCGAATTACAAAATTTTTCCACTACCTAAGATTTCTACCAGGAAATGTGTTGTTAATTCATCCTAAAGCATCTCCAGACCATGCCATAGCTCATTCCAGCGACTCCTAATCGCCTGGATGTACATCAGGGCACTTTGAGAAGGTACCTACTACACACACGACAAGGGCACGGCTGAGGACGAGATTTCACTTTGGGCGGTCGATACCCGCTGGTGCGCATCCTGCCCTCACTTGGCTGCGCACAACCGGCTCAGCAAATTACACATGTGATAACTTTCTCATGCGGGAGGACACTTTCTAATAGATTATATTCTTGTTTTCCTATTTTTTTTCAGGTCACTTTTTTTTTAAATTATAATTTCCACAAGGCTGTATAAATGTTATGATTCACCTATTGTGTTGCAAGAACCATTTTCATGTTAAAATGATACAAATTTTATAGAAAGATAATTTGGAAAATTTTACCTAAAAAGGATTTTGGAGAGCTGGAAAATAGGTAAAGAAATATTTAAAAAAAACCTATATTATAAAACAAAAATAAGTCACGGAGAAACAGTCGAAGTAAATATTTATTAACTCATACCGTAATATATATATATATATATATATATATATATATATATATATATATATATATATATATATATATATATATGATATAAAATATATATGATAATACGATTTTTATTTCTCCGAACTCCTTAACGGATTTTGATAGGGATTTCACCATCATTCAGGGCATGTTCTCCTGTCGGCTTATGAGTAAAATACGTGGGAATTTAGCTTTTCTTTAAACGGTAAAAATGACACCTCTTTCAAATTGAACCCGTTCAGAGCAGGGGCAGGTCCGCTAGCAATTATATATAATAATAAATACACAATAATAACTATGAATAGATAATTAACTCACCTCTAAATGAGAAAAATAGTAAACTTTTATTTTATTTTTTACTCAGTGTACCTTCCAGTGGGTGATTCAAATTCTACTGAAATTTCTTTAACGTTATGCACATATAATAATATAATAATAATATAATTGGGTTTGATTATAGTATTGTATAAAAAAAGAATTCTTCTCGTTTATATTATTTTAAGTCTAAAAATGTCAATGTGCATTAAAATTTGGGTCATAAAATATTTTCGTTAGGATTTTTTTATAGAATTTTTTCATTTGTATTTTGTAAATTTTTGCTGTATTTTTTACATCTGTACATTGTATATTTTTAACTTTTTTAATATTAAAATTATGGATTTTTAAATGTAAGTGACATAAGGCAGAATAAAGAGTGCACCATTTTGTGGTCTTGATTTTTTCATTTAATTAAAAAAATTGAGCGCTCTTCCGTTTGGTCAAATGTTGCTATATTGGTCCAATAGTGAAACATGTTATAGAAGCCCAAAGAAAGAGTTTTGAACGATAATTAGTCAAAATGTTGAGTTATGTTTTTTCCGTGCTATGAAACTGCAGTTATTAATTTTTAATTTTATTAGAAACTACTTTGTTTTTCTGAACTTTAAATCTTTAGGCATAAAGCCATATAGGTAATTGTATGTATTTAGTTTCTGTCTGATGTGAGGGTTTAGCGATTTTTTAAAATATTTTTTTAACTATTTTTTTTTTATCATGTATGGGTTAATAAGTTTTTTTTTTATTATTATTAAGTGGGATGTTAGGTCATGGTTACTCTATGCATCCGTAATCAAATTAAAAGAAGTTTTAATTAAAAAAAAAAACTAATATCATAATTATTAATTTTGTAGCGTTTCGGTTTTTTCAAGATTTTCTATATGTTTATTTAACTAAAATGTACTTAAATATAGTTTTTACTTATATTTTATTTATTTTAATTAAGAAACTTTTTTCCCCATGAATATTATTCTATTTGGTATACTCTAGTAGACATTTCTTATGGAAAATTATCCATTACCTTTATTCGCTATTAAACTAATTTATTCTTGTTCATACAGTGATTATTGCCCATATTTGTACCGTTTACGACAATTCAAATTTATTATTTAAAAAATAATTCTTATATTATTTAATTGCAACTATAAATATATATAAAGTTCCAAGATACACGCTATGAGACTATCCATGAATGGGGAATGCTACTAGCTATTTGCCCAAACCGCAAGGCCAAACAAGATTAGGACCCAATTCAACAGGTATCTCCGCTAACTGACCACGCCACTAGCAATTATTATTTCTTATTTCTATGACGGTGAATTATTACTTATATAGATTTTTAATAACATTTTGAAGGGTTGTTATTTCCTACTTACTTTATTTTAACTTATATTTTTCCTTTTTTTATATCTTATTATTTTTCTGTTCTCGTGTTAATATACTTTTTTTTTTATTGTGGATGTAATTAGTTGACCGTTGAGAATTACTGGAAGGAAATTCTATATATGTATTTATTTTGTTTTGTTTATGTATTTAAAATTTTCTAAATGTCTTCACTATTCAATTTATTCCAACTTGTATTTATGTTTATTTAACTTTATTATCAACCTGTAAGATTTGTCAATTAGTGTATTTTACAATGTTCCATTATTGTTTTTTCCACCCTGTTATCTTTGGATTCCTTTAACAGAATTAGGGATAATTAAGTTGGGAGGTACAGTCAGTTTTTCTCCATATACATCTTCCACCACTGTTCTTACTATTGTATAGGTGATATTTCAAGAATTAAATTAGAAATTTTTTTTATCTTGTATCATTATTATAATCATAAGTTAAATTTCATTGATTCTTTGTATGGTAGTATTAAGAATTTTAGTCATTGTTGTCAGACCCTGTCCATAAATCGGTACGTACTTTCCATTCTACCTTTTTTCCTACGTATTTTCCATCCTACCTACCCCCCATCTACCAAACAGTACCTAGTTTCCATTCTCCCGTCATGCGGTACGTATCTCCACTCTACTTCATATTTTTATATTTCATATATCATGTAAATTATTGATACCGGTATAAATTTTGATTAGTGAACATTTTTATTTTTTCTGTATAAACACTTTCATTATTTACTATGGTCATTGTATTTTAATTAAGTTTTTTACATATACAGTTCTTCTGTTATATTTAATACCGACGTTCTCTAGCTAAATAGGTTATATAATATTGTATGTAATGTCAATTGAAATTATACTTTGTGTCTTTTAGACCTGATGATGACCCACAAAGGGGTGAAACGTTGGCAAACAAATAAATAGTTGAAACTATTATTGTTTCATTTAATGACCGCCACACGGACTAATGCCTTCCAGTTTTTTTTTTATGTTTGTTTGTACATTTTACTCAAATTTATCTTTGTGTATTTTATTTGTTCATTTTATTAATTTAATTATATTATTTACTAAAAGATTCCAGTCTTAAATCCACTTTTTATTTCATTTATTATTCATAAGGGACTTGTCCCAGAATAAATAAAGAATTATTATTATATATGAACGGCGTCGTCTAGTGGATCATTGAGATCTATTCTATTATTTTCCGGACTCCGGCTGTCGCAGAATAATTGTTTATTCTGTTATTTAAGCCGCAAAGCGACCTTGGGGTATGGAGACCCACCCTTCTGGAGTCTTTTATGGTTCCTGTTTGGTATTTTATGGTTCCTTGGAAGGAGAGGGGGCACACCGAACCTTTATAAAGTGGGTACTTAAAAAAAATACAGGAAAAAACCTGGAGGTTGATTTCTGCCTAATCAGCTTAAGTAACAGTACGTGTACGTATATCTATGTACTAAAAAAATCTTCGTGGAGTGAAAGAAACTGATGTTATTTTTATTTTTACTTTCACTTACCTATATGTGAAATATATAGTAAGGGAAAGTATTCCGATCGTGAAAATTTTGGAATTCGAGATTGCCCTGGAAATACACATTTATGGTTCCCTGGGTCCAAATGACTGTCCCGCAAAAGGTTTCTGTGTGTTTGTGATGAGTCTAGCTCGAAAACATTAATTTTTGTGGAACTGAAATTTTTATTTATACATTAATCTTACGTCGCTAAAATGTTACAGTAGCCTTTTAAACTAAATCCGCTAACCAGAAGATCCTTATACCGTTCATTTTGTACATTTTATGATTTTCTCAAAACTCTTACAATTTTGATTAAACTCGTTTTATCAGTGTAGAATTTAACGTGATATGACGTCATGGAGGTTAGATCCTGATTTAGATAGAATGAAAATTGAATGCTGATTTTTTTTAGTATTGTAAATGCAGGAATATCTACATGTTTCTTAAAATAAATAAAAATATTAATTATACAGAAGTCTTTACTCGGCTTATTGCTTCCCTTCTTTAGAAGGATTCAATGGAATTTGTCATATTTTTTTATTATTAAATAAATTAATTTGTAACCAACTAATATCTTGTTTTTTCAACTAATTATCCGACTCGATGCGGGTCCTCGTACACGAAATCTATCGAAATGAGCCTTTGGTGACAAACATCAGGTTTGTCATTGAGCGTTCGTGACCTAACACAACTAACTTCAATGGCAGAATCTTCGCCGGCAAACATTTTACATTCTAGACTGTTGTCTATTTTTTTCTCAAATATTCATTTATTATTAGCATTTATTATGTGTTAAAATATGAAACAGTATAGTATTTTTTTTAAATGAAAATACACGTTTATGGTCTTTTAGTCAAATTAGTCTTGTATGTATTATTGGGTTAGTGTTAGTGCATATTCGTTAGTGTACGGAATTAAAAATGGCTTTTATGTTTGCTGGAATGTTTTCTATTAAATTTATTTCTTGGAAGTACCATATTAAACCACCTATATGATGTCTTATACTTAAAAAAAAAATATTTTGAAAAGAAATTTTTTTTTATACCAAAACTTAAAATGTATGGTTTGCTAACTGTAATTTCTTATAGGATCATTTGAAATTATCTAAAAATCACAACTAATCAGTTTTTATACCTTTTCAACCAACCTAAATGTCCCTGACTCTTGATGAAAATATGTTTGTGTTTGTTAGCGAGTGGATGCGATCAAACGGCAGCAAGAACTTGAGATTTTTGACGAATATCTGACGTCACACAGGAATAGTACCGATGTTTTACGTCCTCTCCGCAGTACAGCTTAGCTAAAGATTTTTTACTCCCTTTTCTTAAAAAAGAAGGTTTTAATAAATGTCTATGTTAAGTTTCTATCTTATGCATTAGTTAGATATAGTGTGGATATGTAAGTCTCACTCGAAAGTTAAGCATTTTACATTTTGTCTCGATGTGTGGGACCCATCTCAACCTTTGGTCAAAAAACGATCCTTAGTATAATACTGTTTAAGATTGTGGTTTTGGGTGATTGTCTATAAAAACTTAAGGGCAATTTCCGTGTCTGACTGTAAGTTTAAATATAAAATTAAAAAAAATCTGGTGCGGGCAACACACGACTTTCACTTACCTCCATTTTTAAAATCAATGAAAGAATTTTCAAATACAGTTAGAGATAAAAATACGTGAAATTATTAAGGAATTAATGAAATTGAATTTATATAGAAACATGTGTTTTATTAAAAAATCAATTATATTATTATCTTAAATAATCAGTAAGTTTTATCTTCTTTTCATCACTCTCCAATAACTTTTAAAAGCTTCTGTATGAGATGATAATTTTTCTAAAATCTTTAGCTTTCCAACGGTATATCATACTTGTATATTGCTGCTCTTATGTTCAAAAACGAAAAATTGCATTAAAAAAATATTTTTTTCTGTTTTCTCCTTTAGTTGGGTATCGAATTTATATATTTACCAGTTTTTCATCAGCGTTAACAAGATAATCTAGTTATTATTATTGAATCTACAAAATTAAAGGTACTTTAGGGGAAGAAAATTTAAAATATCGGCATTTAAGCCCTGTCAGACCATTTTTATCTAAATAAAACCTACATGATATTAAAGCCCATTAAATTTTACATCGATATAGCGAGTTTAATCAAAATCGTCGGAACAGTTTTTGAGAAAATCGAAAAAAGGTGCAAAATGCATGGTATAAAGTGCCTCTTCTGGTAGGCTCATTTTGTTGAAAAAAGTTTTGTCACGTCTCGGGCGTATAGTTGTCTTAAATATGAAATTTCAGTTTCAAAGGACTTACCGTTTCCGCCCGGGAGTTACCACACACACAGACCTTTTTGCGGGACTTGGTTATTTGGACTCAGGGGACCCTAAAACGTGTATTTCCGTTGAAAACTGGAATTCGAAAATTTTCACGATCGCAATACTTCCCCTTACTATATATAGTAAGTGAAAGTAATATTACGGTTACAATTAAACCAACTTAAAAGATCTAAACTTATATGACTGAATTATTTAGATACTTCGGACATTTTTACTTTATTTTTTAATTAAAACTTTAGGCGCGACTACGTTATGTCTAAATGTTTGTAATGTCGACAATCCAACGGTTCTTCTCATTTCCCAGTCGGATCGTTTTCACAATAACAACAATTTCCTCACACAAATGGTTCTGTAAAGGTTCTGTTGCGTACGAAACCTTGTATTCGTAATTTATCTATACAAATTAAAATTAATGAAAAATCATCACACTTAACTATCCTATTAAAAAAAGTATATATTAATTCTAAGGTTAATCATTTGCGACTGCTCTAAGGTTTGCTCGTTTTCATTAGAAAATCTATTTATTAGCGACTTCACTTTACTAATGAAGGTTGGAGAACTTTAAGTAGTAATTAGTTACCTTTGATTCTATAAGATTGCCTATGCAATTTTAAGGTTACTTTCCGTTTAGAAAAATCCGAACCATTAACAGATTTTTTTGCTACATAAACTAAATTTAACGACGAATAATTTTCCCGTTGGTATGTATATATATATATATATATATATATATATATATTTTTTTTTTTTTTTTTTTTTTTTTTTTTTTTTTTTTTTTCTCCCTCTAAGTATATTGGAGCTTAAGGATGGCTATGAAGAACAACAATATCAGCCAGCCTATAAAAACATTAAAATAAATTTAAAGCATAAAATAAAAAATACGACTCTGAGAGAGACCACTTTGGTGAGGGATGCTGTGGGTTGTATAAGGAAGCTGAAATGGGAATGGGCTGGGCATTTAATGCGAATAAAGGACCCCAGGTGGAGCTAGGCAATTACCGAATGGACACCTCTCGGGAAGAAACGTAAGCAAGGAGGGCAACTCAAAAGATGGTCGGACGAAATTAAGAAACAAGAAGGAATATCTTGGCATAGGAAAACAGAAGATCGAAAATATTGGGAATTAAAATGCCAAGATATTGAAAAACCAGCGGCGAACTCATAACCCAGAAGGTACGGCTAGTCACCGATCAAGACTATTCCTCCTTCAGGAGAGGCCTACACATTAGTAGAAAACCATTTTATTTTTATTTATCTAAACATAAAATTTTTTATTTAATCAAGTTTTTTTTTGCAATTTTATTAGTAAATTTAAAAAGATGTTAGTAAATTTTATTTAAAAAGTTGTATACACTATTTGGTCACATTGTTTCTTTTTACTTACATCAATTAATTATTAAAAGTGTTTTAAAATAAATAAAAATTATATATAAACTTTATGTACCATTAAAAATTGTAAATATGTGTAAATAAAGGCTTATCTTATCTTATCTTATATATATATATATATATATATATATATATATATATATTTTTTTTTTTTTTTTTTTCTCTTCCCCCGCTAAGCCATATTGGAGCTTAAGGATGGCAATGAAGAACAACAATATCAGCCAGCCTATAAAAATATTAGCTTTCAATAGCTGTATATATCCTGTATTATCTTACGGATGCCAGACAGGGTCCCTCAACAAGGTTCGTGAGAGAAAACTTATAAAATGCCAAAGAGGAATGGAGAGGTGCATTTTAGGCGTGAGGAACAGCCAAAAGCTAAATAGGCAAACAATAAGAAAAGTTAGTGGTGAGCTGGCCATCTTATGAGGAAAAATGATATAAATTTGGCTAAATTATTGACTGAGTGGACCCCATCGGATAGAAAAAGGAACCGAGGCAGGCAAAGAAGAATGTGGGTCGATGAAATAAAAAAGGCAGAAATTCTCGTAATAGTCAAGGACAGAGAATTTCGGAAGATCAAGATAAGCCAACTCTTTAACCCAAGTGCGGGTAGTTACCGTTAAAGAATTTAAACTTCTGAAAGGAAGGTCTATGTACATATATGTATATAAAGAAAGAAGAAAAAGAAAAAAATATATTATAAATGTTTATATTTAGGCCTATATGGATTTACGGAATTGAGCTTTGGGGCTCTACTAAACCCTCGAATTCTTCCCGTATCCAATTCTTACAATCCAAAATCCTTCGTAAAATCCTCAACGCTCCTTACTTTGTCACAAATAAACTCATCCATAAAAACCAGATATCACTCATTCCATAACAAACTCCTCTCCCACTCTAACCCACTACTTTCAATCCTTGCGCGTCTGAAAAGAAGATGGCCTCGAGACCTTCTAGTTTAGAAAAGTTACAGGAGTGCTGCCACGGGGTAGTTCTTCATTTATTCATGCCATTTATCTTTCATCATATTTACTTTTTGTATTATGAAGTACAAATGTAAATTTCAATAAATGGTGTTAAAAAAAAATGTTTATATGTATATCTATAAAGACTAGTATTATTATTAATTTCCCCGTTAATATAAGAATGAATAGTAATTGAATTAACGAAGAGATTAATGAACTGCTTCATTAGATTCATCTTCGGAATCCCTCGGCGCTCTCATGTCTCAGCCTGGTATGCCGAGTTGAAGTGGCTTTATCCGAAATTCCGACGGCAGTATTTCCTAGGAACCCATCTTTATAAATCCCTTAGAACCAAAAAACCCCTCTATATCTATAACATGTTCACTCCACTCTCCTCTGTCCATTCTATCAACACAAGATCCCAGTCGCTGAACCTGTTCATTCCCTCCTACAGAACTACTTCCTTCAAGAGATCTTTCGTTATTCGTGCTACTTCATTTTGGAATTCCTTACCCATGCCTATTCGTACATCCAATCCTTAACTTCCTTCAAGCATAAACTATTTATCCATCTCCTTGAATATCAGTCTACCGCGCCTTTATAAGTTTTGACTATATACACTGTTTATTTATTTATTATTTTTTTATTTTTTATTATTCAATGTTTCAGTTCATTTTATTTCTTTTATCAATTATAAGGTTGCAATATTACCTTGTACATATATATGTGTTTAAGTGTATGTATGCATTTTTAAAATTTTTTTTATTTTTTTTTTATTCATAATATGCAGTATAATTTGTTGTATGATGTATATTTTGTAGACGTAATAGCCAGAAGATTAATACTTTAATGTACTTTTTATATTATTCTTAGGGGACTAGTTGTCCCAGATTATTTTTTCATTTCATTTCATTTCATTATTTATTATTTAAAGCGATGTAAATAAGTGTTTATTACTCTTGTCACAATATCAATGAAGTTTTAATTCAATCGCACGTAAAGGTTACACAAACTCATATTTATTTTTGGTTTGTATTAATATAATAGATAGGATGTAATATTACGTATAGAGTTACTTAGATATTTGTAATTTTAATTAAACAAGGTTAGAAGTATTTTAAAAATTTTATTTCCGTTCTACCATTTTAAATGCGAGATAAGTTACACATAGGGATTTCCTACTCCGGCTACCGTTGCCAGCAGAAGATCCCCTCGGACACTGGGAGCCCCCGAAGACAGCAGACAAAGGCTCGAGAAACCGGTTGGCTGGAGAATCCGGTCCTAGGAGCGTGGGCGGGGGTGCAATGTCATTCGCAAGGACGCTCTTCTACCTCTCTCGTCCTCCGGCTATCAGGTTCGATTCTCTTCCGTATCATTTCAGTCATTAATCGTCTACATTAATAGAATATTTTATGATAAGAAATATTGAGATATTTGGATGTGAACATCACTTTCGAAAAGAAAACATTTGTCATCATGTTTCGACCTGAGCTCGGGGATCATTTATATTCTAAAATATAGACCGAAGTGTAGTAATTCGATAGATTAAGTCATCCTATTTATTTCAGTTTAGATTTGTAGCAGAAAAGCCTCCCTCTTTGTTGCAAGACAAATCTACAGAGGCTGGAATAATCGATCTTTAAAAATGTTTGATAATACAAAAAACATGTGTTAATGTTGGTAAGAGTAATGGAGATTTTAACCTGTTCTCGGAGTGTAAATACGTCCTTTTATTTGTTCAATAAATATTGTGTGCAAAACTTGTTAGTTTTTCCATCGACCTGCCAAAGATTTTTACGTATTGGAGAGGTTTTGTGTCAAAATGTAACAAATATATAGTCGTCTAGTTTTCTATGTTCTAGAAGGAAATTACGTCTATATTCGTTCCATCCTATTATAATAATGAATAGACATTGTAATAATTTATTTGTATTTGTATAAATGCATCTAATCTTAATTAAAGGGTCATTACCATCATTTTTCTTTTAATTATATTAAACTTTCTCATTTAACATTTTCTCAAACATTCATATTTTTAAGCCGTCAATTGTACCGAGAGTGTAACATTCTAATTTTCCTCAACGTACGAAAGGACTTATTTTACCTAGTTTTCTATGTTTTAGAAGGAAATTATATTCGTACCATCCTATTATAATAATGAATAGACATATAATAATTTATTTGTATTTTATAATGCATCTAATCTTAATTAAAGGGTAATTAGCATCGTTATACTTTTTATTCTATTGAACTTTCTCATTTAACATTTTCTCAAACATTCATATTTTTAAGCCGTCAATTGTACCGAGAGTGTAACAGACTAATTTTCCTCACACGTACGGAAAGGACTTATTTTACTATTTCAAAGGACATTCCTTTTTTCATATTTTAAGAACGTTTTTAATTATTGTTTTTTTTTTAATTTCAAGTCGCTAATCTCGTTGAAGGATTCTTAACCATTGACATGTCTTGTGGCTAGAATACGATTCAAAAAGGAAGATAACTACTATTTTTGACTCTAATCCCTTTCAAAATGGTACGACTCGAAATATTTCAGTAGTAATTAGGATTATCACACTAAAAAGAACGCGAAGGTCTATATAAAGGAGGGAGGGATGGTTTACGCACGGTTACGACTAATCTTATTATTTTGAAAGATATGTCCTATTTTAATATTTTAAGGATGTTTTTAAACTATTGTTTTTATTATAAGAATACGAGTTCACGTCTTGGTGCCAGGGGCTTTTATCTTGTCATTTATTCCCCGCCTTCACCCACTGGTCCGAGGAAGCCCCGTATAGCCTTTAAAGTCGGCTTAAAGCTGATAAAAAAATTACACTAAAAATATAATAGTCTAGAACATATTATGATAAGCACATACTAAGATTAATGCAGCGACTGAGTTTTGGGTTTTCTGATTGCCAACCCAGTTGAGACACTATCAATCAGATAAGTTATTGATGAGAACGTGTTAGATTGTGATTTTGATCTTGACACGTGGGAGAGATAGGCTCTGTGCCTGCGGTTTGCCAAGCGTTCGTAGTTCATGACAATACGATATATCTGACTTCGTAATCTAATCTCAATATTGGTTTCAATTTTCTTTCTCCAGCTAGTCATTTATTATTTATTTTATTTGTTATGATTAATATAAAAATGGCCATTCTTCTGATAAATGTTTTTGTTAGGTATTTTCCATATCGATGCATTCTTAATGTTAAATATGATGTGTGTCAAAGTATTCTTAATTTTTAAATATATAGTGAATAGGCCTATTCCAACAATTTATTATTATTATTTTTTTTACCTTTTACTTATTGACTACGGATTTTTCACTTAAAATAATGAATTTTAAACATCTTAGCAACATCTTTTATTCACGAATTTGATTAGGTTCGTTGTATCAATGATGTACAACAATGTACAACGCTGTTTGATTTTCTAAATATACGTCAGTGTCTGTCATTTAAATAGTTCGACTGCACTAAAATGCAGAAGTATCATTTTTTACTTTTACCTTTATTTTATTTATTTAAAAAAAAAATGAATTGATAAACTGGCACTAATACTATATAGTGTCATAAAAAATAAAGACATTTTTCATCAAAAACGATTTGTTTTGTGAAATGAAGGCATTATATATTTTATCTATACTGTACCTTTGGAAATAAAAATCTGGTGCGGGCAACACACGACTTTCACTTACCTCGATTTCAAAATCAATGAAATAATTTTCAAATACAGTTAGAGATGAAAATACGTGAAACTATTAAGGAATTAATCAAATTGAATTTCTATAGAAACATGTGTTTCATTAAAAAATCTATTATATTATTATATAAAATAATCAGTTAGTTTTATCTTCTTCTCATCACTCTCTATCAAGTTCTAAAAGCTTGTGTATGAGATGATTTTTTTTCTAAAATCTTTAGCTTTCCAACAGTATATCATACATGTATATTACTGCTCTTATGTTCAAAAACGAAAATTTGCATTAAAAAATATTTTTTTTGTCACGTCTCGGGCGTATAGTTGTCTTAAATATAAAATTTCAGTTTCATAGGACTTACCGTTTCCGCCCGGGAGTTACCACACACACACACACACACACACAGACCTTTTTGCGGGACTTGGTTATTTGGACTCAGGGGACCCTAAAACGTGTATTTCCGTTGAAAACTGGAATTCGAAAATTTTCACGATCGCAATACTTCCCCTTACTATACATAGTAAGTGAAAGTAAAAAGTAATATGAATTAAGATAAGTGGTAGAATTTAGAGTGATGTAAAACTAATGAACTTTTTTGTTGTTGGAATAGACTGATAATAAACTTTAATCCTTATGTATTGAGAATGTTCAGCCCATTGTTAAAATTTTCATAGGTAGAAATAATCGGGAGTCAGTCGTTTAAAATTTTTTTAATTTTGTCTACGTTTCGTCTCAAACTTGTAAGCCATCATCAGGGCATCCGTGAGAAATGACAAGCAGTAACATTGACGGCTGACCCCTGATCATTTCTATATGATTTAATCCTCATTTTGATGTGTAATTTTATTTGTAAGTAAGTTTTTAGAAACAGTAGGTTTTTAAAAATTTATTTCGATGAATTTTTTTTTACTAAAAAACTTAATTATGTTAAGATGGATTAATTTTTGACTTTTGAGAGTATATGATAGAGAAGTTAGTGGGTGTTAGGTCATTAAGAAAGCTCATTATAAAACAAACTTTTTTTATTTTTTTTTCCGAAGTTTTGTCCTACATTGAAGGCTTTCATCATTGTGAATTCGGAGAGCTTATCCAAAAACATTTCGAGACTTAAGGTGGATGACTTTTTTGATATTCTCACTGAGTCAAACCTGATGAAAGCCCACAACATAGGCCGAGACGTCGACACACAAATTAGATAAGTTTCTCTTATTGGTGTGTTATCTTAATGAACGTCCCCCCCCCCCCAAACTAACTTGTTAGAAATTAACCATTTTGGTTTATTATTTTCAATAATGAACTTTTTTAATTGACAAAAAAAAATTATCTCTCCTCAAAACTTGAGGATTACGTTCCTAGATAAGTAAAATCTCAATAACGAATAAAAAAAAAATCTGTTTGTCCGTAGTCCGCCTCGGCTTTTCTCCGATTAGTTAAGTTAAGTATAATTCTACCGAATTATATTTTCCGATTTCAACTGCACCGATTTTTTTGAAACTCGGCACAAAAATATTAGCGCATCCAACGATGATCCTAACACCGAGACGCATATATCCGCCAATTACTTTTAAAATAAAGGCCAATTACTTATAATTTAATTCAATCATTTATTTTTGAAGATAGAGAATAAAAAATATTGAAGTTTTTAGCCAAGAAAGAGCGAATGATCATAAATAAAGTAAAAAAAGAAAGGAAAAAAATTGAACTTTTTTTTTTAAAAAAGGTTAATGACTATTTTCTTTAAATTATTTATCACTTTTCATATTAGTTAATTTCTGTAAACAGCTATTTGAACAGTTGTATCCTAAAATAGTTATTTGGAAATAATGGACCATTTTGTAATAATTTGCAGTGTTTTTTACTTTCACTTACGATATATAGTATGGGAAAGTATTACGCCTGAGTCCAAATAACCAAGTCCCGCAAAAAGGTCTGTGTGTGTGTCCGTGTGTGGTCACTCCCGGGCGGAAATGGTAATTCCTATGAAACTGAAATTTACTACAATCCAAAATCCTTCGAAAAATCCTCAATGCTCCTTATTTTGTCACAAATAAACTCATCCATAAAGACCTTAATATTCCCTTTGTTGCTGACTTGGCCCGAACCAGGTACCACTCCTTTCATGACAAACTCCATTCCCACTCTAACCCACTAGTTTCAATCCTTGCTTCTTCTACAATCCCTGATAATCCTCCGAGACGTCTAAAAAGAAGATGGCCCCGAGACCTTCTTGTTTAACATAGTCTTTGGGGAGCTGCCAATGGGTAGTATCCTACATATGAATCATGTCAACTTATCTTGTATCACATTTACTAAATGTATTTTATTATACAATTGTAAATACCAATAAATATATTAAAATATATATTAAAAAAATAAAATAAAATAAAAATTAAAAAAAAATATTTCCGACAAATATACGCCCGAGACGTTACAAAACCTTTTTCATCAAAATGAGCTTACCAGAGAAGAGCCACTTTATACCATGCATTTTGCACCTTTTTTCGATTTTCTCGAAAATAGTTCCGACGATTTTAATTAAACTCGCTATATCGATATAAAATGTAATAGGCTTAAATGTCATGTAGGTTTCATTCTGATAAAAATGGTCTGACAGGGCTTAAATGCCGATATTTTAAATTTTCTTCCTCTAAAGTTCCTTTAATTTTATAGATTCTATAAAAATAATCAAATTATCTTGTTAGCATTGATAAATAACATGTAAATATGTAAGTTGTGCGAATTTAAAAAACAACTAAAGGAGAAAACTGAAAAATAAATATTTTTTTAATGCAATTTTTTTATTTTGAACATAGCAACAGTAATATACACTTATAATATACCGTTGGAAAACTAAAGATTTTAGAAAAAAAAAATTATCTAATACACAAGAGCTTGTAAAAGTTAATAAAGAGTGATGAAAAGAAGATAGAACTAATTATTTCTATTATTATTATTATTAATAAGATAATAATACAATAGATTTTTTAATAAAACACATGTTTCTATATAAATTCCATTTAAATTAATTATTTAATAGTTTCACGTGCTTTTATCGTTAAGTGTATTTGAAAATTCTTTCATTGATTTTCAAATTGGAGGTAAGTAAAAGTCGTGTGTTGCCCGCACCAGATTTTTTTATTATGTAACGATGCAAAAGTGACATTAGTTAATTAGATTTTTCTTTATACTACAGATGTATTTTTCTCATAGGAGTTATTGTTTAGACATTTTGTCCTGCCGATGGTTGAATTCTTAGAAAAGTTAATATGACGAATATAAAATCCCCTTGATCCTACCTACTTTCGAATACCAACCACTTCAAGATTCGGGTTGCATAACCGTTTCGCTCAGCGATCTGTGTTTCGCATTTAATTATATCCTGCAGTTCTCTAAACGCCTCCTAATATAACCTTATCCTCCGCCTAATTCGACGTTTTATTGCTCAGTCTTACGTGATTATTGACTTTCGAGCTGATGAGAGTAAGTCATAGTTGTAATTAACATTGATTACACAGTGAAAGCTAAATTAGAAAAAAAAGTTGCATGTGTTAATCTTATCTACTTATAAATTCAATATCATGATGATATTGGGTTGTGTCACATGAAATGTCCGTTTTCAAGGTAAAGGATTTTTATTAAAATACGATATGAAAACAAGATAATTTTATTCGAAGTATTTACCTTCTTTTCGTTTGAGGACATCGTTGTCTTTTACGGATGGAGGTCTTCCTCGGGGCAAGTTTTACACGTTTTCGGTATCCCCAGCTGAAAACTTGGCAAACCAACGGCAAATGGTCCGTTCATTAACACTCACTTTTCCAAATATTGCACTTGCAAATATTTCTAGCGGCCTCAGCTGCTGAATGGCCGAGTATAAACTTGTACAATAATATTACTCGAAAATCACGTGTTTTCATGTTCATATTTGGAGGTATACTAAAAAGTGGTTAATTAATTAGGAAGCTAATGTTTATAATAAAAAGGTAGAGGATTAGTAACTGTTTACTTTAAACATGTAAATATTCGGAAGAAAACAACAGAGATCTGCAAAATCCTTGATGTATTTCAGAAACTATAAAAGCAGACATTTCATGTGAAACCACCCAATAATTATTTATTAATTGAAGAGAATATGAGAAATCAGATTTTATGAATGTAATTGATTTGGCCCTTTTCTTCTAAATATCCTAGATTTTTTTCGCGGTATGTTGCCATATTTCAACATTATAACACCTCCTCCTAACGTGAAGAATTTATAAATATACTAAATAATATACCTAACAATTAAATAAATATAATACTTAAATATCCTTTCACAGACTGACGTCTTTGCAAAAGCCTTGGAAGGGTTGGTATAATTTTAACCCTTTGACGTATCTAGGATCTATAGGGGTCTAGTTGTGAGGGAGCAAATGACGCCATAAACTTCCCTCCTATTTATAATCATATGTTATACATTTTTCGGTTACATGATCCTAATATGTTCGTAAATATTTACTTTGATGATTTATTATTAGATGATTGAATGATGAATTTGGTGTATTTATAAAAACAATTTTTATAATTTCATTCTTGTTTCTTTTTTTTTTATTATTAATTGAATATAGGTAAGTTGATAAGTTGTATATAATAGAGAAGAAACTAAAGTTAATGGTGATTTCTAATACAGTTACTTTTTGGTACAATCCATGGTTCAATCTTTAAAAACACATTTGTTACCGACTTATTCCAGATAAGATATATCATTATCAATTGCAAGCTCCGGGATTACTTGTAGCTGGGTGGTTAGCATAACAGCCTCTTATGCCAACTGTCATGGGTTCAAACCCGCAGGTGTCCTAGGATTATCTAATGGGAGTAAAAAATCCTTAGTTATGTTGAACTTCGGATGGGACGTTAAAAGGTGGTCTCGAGCCTATGTAATGTCAGGTACTCGTTAAAGATCCCTATCCTAATAAAACCTGGATCGGCAAACTTTAGGACTCCCAGTGTAGCATGGTCCGATTAGCCATAGTAGCATAAAGTGACTTTAAATAAATAAACTAACAACAAACAAACAATTGCAAGCTCCAAGCCCCCTCCTTCGAACGTACTTCTAGAAGTATATTCTATAAACCAATAAACCGTCATCCATATATTTAGGATGGTGGTGACTACGTAATTAAGGTGACGACGATTCCTTGTAGCTTAAAATATTGCTTGTAATGCAATGGGTGGTTTCATTTCAAGTCATTTTAATATTTTATAATCCTAATTAACACTTTACTTTGGAATTGGTTTCATAAATTGAAAAAAAAACTAAATGACAAATAAACAAATTATGAAAGGTCTTATTTTATAGGTCAGGTTATCCAGTTGGCGGTCAATCTACGGCTAATTAAATAGCAGAATAAATGATAATCCTGTGGCAGCCCAATTCGGACATGTAACCAGGACATAATTATTTTAGTGCCTCGCCATATTGTTAATTTTTTTAATGAATAACTATTTTAAAATGGTTATTTGATTAACTTGTCATCATTGTTCAAACTATAATAAAAGGTATAACATGTGATGTAGTGGCAAGCATTAACAGCCTTCTATGCCTAAGGTCGCGGGATTCAACCCGGCAGAAAGACCTAGAATAGGGTTATAAGGAAGTAAAACATTTTTCGTTATGCCGTCCTTTGTAGGGGGCGTAAAGTGGTGGTCCTAAACCTGTGCGATGCCTGATACCCTTTCTAAGATTCCTTTCCTAATTAAAGGTGGGTTGGCCGAAATTAGGACTTCCTCTGTAACACGGTCCGATAGGCCATAGCAGCATATGACGTTTAAAAAAAAAAAAATACCAATTCTTGATTAAGATTACGTAGTAAATATGAAAAGTTTCTGTTTTTAATTTTAAACTGTTTTTACACTCCATATCCTCTGAGATAACTTTCCTCACTTTCTACCACATACGACTGCACACCCTCCCGATCACTTATACTTTTACCTACCCAGAGACAATAAATCCCATCCTGGACGGAACTCGAACCCAGCCCAGCCTACCCTCCCCTGCTATCGATCAGGAACTGCTTTATCTAGTCCCGACCTCATCTCCTCCACTCACTCACTCGATACCCATCCATCATTCGGTCATCGCCTCCTTTAGCCGTTACGATATTGATTTTTGATAAAGCCTATTAATTTTCACTTTCTCTCTGTTATTCTTAAGTAAATTTAAAACATTATTACATAAGTATTTGTATAAATAATAAATCTGATATTGCTTCTCACAACTTTCATTTTTTTTTACTTAAAAATCTGGTGCGGGCGGAACACGAACATTCACTTACCTCGGTTGTTAAAACCAGGTTAAGTACATTTAATTAAAGTTAGGTTTCAAAAAGGTATAATGAATTACATTCAGCTTCATTGGGAATATATGCTTCAGATTGATAAGAGTTTGATATATTTATTTACAAAAATTACCTATGTATATGCCCTATTTGTTGCTTCCTTTACATCACCTTCCACAGCTGTATATAAGATAACATTTTTCTAAAATATTTAGCAGTTTTACGGTATATTCACAATACTTTTCCTTACTATGCATTTCATATATAGGTAAGTAAAAGTAATAATGGTAATTTCGTGTCTCTCGAGAGAATAATAATAATTATAATAAGGGACGTATTTTATTTTATATTTTCAGTTCGTTATAAACTGCGAAGAAAAGATAGTTTGTTATAATTGATGTTTGTCTTTTTTTTTAAAGTTTACTGAAATTAATAAATCCTTCTAAGTTAAAACTAAGTCAAGTTTGATGAAGTTGGCTTCTTTTAGTAAACTGTCAAGACTTTGGCCTGCCAAGTTTTTCCTCTTCTTAAAAAAAAAGACGAGTTTGCCGTTGACATGTTCTTGAGGAAGCGCCATCGACTTCTTACAGAAGCCGTCAATCCCATTAGAGTTTTCCCGTCGAGATTTGCTATGACGCGCCGTTAATGGCGGACTAACGGATCCCCACCAGCGAGGTAATCATGATTAGCCTGGAATCTGATTGGAGGGAAAGCCGCATCGCATCCTCTGCCTCCTGGATCCTAGATCTCGGTGGTATTGGATTTACTCCCTTGTGATCGAATTGATTGGATACTGCCAGGTCTGTAGAGGAGAGGAACCCCATGGATGAAGGAACAATATGCGTAAAATGGCACTGTCTGATTTGTATAGGGCGAAATAGTATGGTTTACAATAAGAGTGTTTTATTTATTTTTTTTTATTTGCTTATCCGCCTCTACCCTTGAGGGTCATTGGCGTGATCGAAATAATTATATTCTATGGTAGAATCCTATCATTTTCGTGAATTCTATTAATTTGTTAATACTTTCTTCCTCATCTTTAAGCATTTCTTTCATATCTTTCTTTAGATTCAACCCTTTTCTTGACTGTTCATAAAGCGGGCACTCAATCAGCAAGTGTTCTACAGTTAGAGGAGAATTGTTGCATTTTTCGCAGGTTGGCGCTTCCAGGCGTCTCAAGAGGTAACCATGCGTAAATTGGCAGTGCCCAATTCTTAGTCTGCATACAACAATTTCCTCTCTCCTTGAAGATCTTGCACTAGTTCTCCATTTCTGACAGTCGGATTTAATTGTTCTCAATTTCGATATCTTTTCTCTCCAACCATCCTCCCACTCTTTCAGAAGAACTTTTTTGTAGTTACTCACCCAATCCTCCATTGTGGTTTCTTCTATTTGAGTAATCTCTTCGGCTTCACCTTTTCTGGCTGAATCAGCTGCTTGATCGGCTCTTTCGTTCCCAAAAATTCCACAGTGAGATGGTACCCAAATCATAATCACTATGTTTTATTATTTATTTCGAAGATTAAATAGTTGACCGTTTATATGAGATGATTCGGACCCATTGTGGGTCTTCATCAAGGCTAAAAAAACAAGATACGGTGTGCGTGGTAATTGGTTGGTAATAATGGAGATAATAAGTAGAAAACGATAAGTTCTATAAAACTGAAATTCAAGATTCTAGAAGGTTGTATGCCACATTTGTTCAACAAAATGTTGCCCCTTTTTACGATTTTAATAAAAAAAAAAAAAAAAAAAAAAAAAAAAAAAAAAAGGCTTTAACGATTTTAACACGTTCACGCCGGCTTGACCCTTGACTGTCCCATGAGGCGATGTGCATGGCAGGTGAGTCGGTTTATTTATTAAATATTTTATAACTTTCAACATCTTCCCTCAAAGGACCCTTATCGGTTAACTTTCTTGGTTACTCTTCATTAAGAATTTTATTTAGCTGTGCGTGATTTCTTGTCATATTTTTATTCCCATACTATGAAATAAGAATTTAATATATAATAATAATAATATCATAATCATTTTTAATAATAAATAATAATATTACAATATTTTTTTTTAAGTATCTCCATAATTACTCCTTCAAGACATATGTATATGCCAAAACTGTTACAATCTCGCATTTAGCGCGTTGGAAGCCTTGTAATGTTGTGATCTGGCATTAAGTAGGTTGGAACTTGCAGTTAATAGATAATGTTAACTGAAACAACCTTAAATGTATCTAGATGCAGTAAAAGGAAGTTATTCAAAATCTATTTTGGCAAAACATGTAACTAAATTGGGGTTATGAAAAAAAACAAAAAAAAAAATAGTGTGGCCTCGCCCGACGATGCCTAAGCTAACACAGCCCCGCCACACGCGGAAAAACGTAGATATTCGCCCCGGCGTGAACGTGTTAATCAAACTTGCTATATCGATGTAAAATTTATTGGACTTAATATCATAAGTGTAGGATTTGAGGTTATTCATAAACCATTTTTATTCATTTATCCATTTTTATTTATTCATATTTGAGTGTTAACCAGTTGGTTAACACTCAAATATGATGTAAATAAATCCTCTTTTTCTTACATCTTACAATACCAGATGTCATTCTGGTTGAAATAGTCGGATAGGTCTTAAATGCTGATATTTTAAATTGTCTTCCTCTAAAGCATCCTGTATTTTGTAGATTCGAAAAAAAATATACATCTTATCATCTTAGCATTGATAAAATATACAGGTTGGACGAAAATTCTCCAACACAAGAAAAGGTATATAGATGTATAGTATATAATAATATGTATAAAAGAATTTATAAAGTAGTATATGGTATTGGGGAGTGGTGAAATTGAATGATTGTTGTAATTTAATAATTTCTATTGTTAGTTTATTTCATCTGATACTGATTTCAACCAAAGCTTAATGTAATTCTATTACTTTTTTCAACTCTAACTTTATTAAAAAGTTCTTAAATTGCCTTTAACCACCGAGGCAAGTGTAAGTCGTTTTTTGTGTGCGCCAGATTTTTTATCTGAAGCGACACGAAAAAGAGGTTTCTATTAAATTAAGATTTTTTTTTCAATTTGTTGTTATATAATTTTTTTTTTTTTAAATAAATATTATATTAGATACGTTTTATAATATGACGTCAGGTGGTGGTGATATAATCAAATCGTATTACGTGGTACCGCTACCCTGCTGCATTCCTTAGATCTTGAAATATCACTGATCTGGGTCCAAACCTGCCACTTCCAGTTCCGAGCTATTCCTGTTTTTATAACTTAAGCTTATATTTCTAAAAAAAAAAATACTGAATTGTAAAACCCATTACAAAAAAAAAAAAAACAATAAGTAAAGAAAAAAAATTAAAATCTAGTAACATTAATTCCTCTAAAGATCCTTTAATATGTGATGGTAAAGGAACGTACTGCAAAGAGACCTTCGATTCTGCAAGGATGATTTTGTCTAAATTATTCCCAGCCACCAGATTTTCCCCTAATTTATGGTCACCTTTTTGTAAATTTTCAAATTGTTTTTTGTAGTTTGTACAACCCCCTGACTACCATTTGGTTATGTATGTCCCACTGTCCTAGTTTTCCTGCTTTGGAAACATGTATACTGGCTGTCCCACTGGTATTCTTGATCCCTGGGACCTCCAGTGCCGGCTGACACTGCCAAACGTCACGGGTTCAAACCTGCAGGTGGTCCTAGGATGTTTTAATGGGAGTAAAACATCCTTAGTTATGGTGTCCTTCGGAGGGGACGTTAAAAGGAGGTCCTGAGCCTGTGCGATGTCAGGTACTCGTTAAAGATCCCTATCCTAATAAAACCTGGGTTGGCAAAATTTAGGACTCCCACTGTAGCATCGTCCGATTAGCCGCAGTAACATAAAAGTAACGTTAAATTATTAAACAAACAAACTGCCAGGTGCCTGAACATATTCACTGCAGGAGTTATTGTTATATATTATATACAGCATATGTAAAATAAAAACATCTGTTATAATTGTAAGCATAATAAAGAGTGATTAAGTATGGTTCCTGAGTATGTAATTATTTAAACAGCACTAAGTAAATATAATGTTGGCGGCGAGGATGGGACCTATTATCTAATTATAACCTGTTGTTTTTAAATGTTTTTGGTTGGTGTCGACGAAAAACATTTGAAAAAAAAAATCATGTTAACTTCTTTTTGTATTGTTTCTGCTGATTTAGTATTGTGGTAACGTCATAAATACTTTTAAGAGGCTTGATTTTTTTTTTCAATTATAGTGTAGTTTTCTATTTATTTGTTCATAAAATTTGTTGATATCTAATAAAATTCTGCTATCTTACAGTCCATTTTTTTATTTTTATTGGGAGAGAAAAATACCAGTGCAAGAAAAGTTACCGTTTAGAAAATACAAATGGGACAAAATTGCCCAGCCATGAAATACCAGTGTGACATCTATGTTCCTCCTGTTTTTCCCCTCCTCCTATCAGAAATTTGTTTTCCTTTGTTTTTAAACTTAAAACAAGGTACCTAATGATTGTAGTCAAGGGCATAAGGTAATACAAAACAGTGCAATATGCATATACCTTTTTTTGTTATGTTGGTTCTTCTGGTGCTCACCTAACCTCTAAGCAATGGGTATAAAAAATTGGAGAAAAGCGTTGATAGTTGGGCTTAAACACCTCATTTCTCGGTCGTTTGTATAGTAGTAGGATCCTTATATGTACTGAACCCACTACTTTTCATATACTCAGGCGATACGTTTTAAAAATTTGTTGATACTGCATTTTTATATTTGTATACTATTATAATTTTGAATGAAGAACAAAAACGATTTTCGCATTTATTTCTTTGTGTCGCTACTGAATAACAACCGTAAACTCTCGTAGGCTACTTTACGGACAAAAACGGAGAAATTTCCAACAATTATCGCGACAGAGATGCTTTATCAGAGCCAACAAAGCAAGAAGGCTCCCACGTAACTAGCGCTTCACGTGCGCAGCCTCGAGCCGCTAAAAGAAACATCATGTTTTAATAGAGCCATTGTAATGGACCGCTAATGCTCTTGTAATGGATCCATTCCTGTTCCTCCAAGAAGTGGGTGGGAGGATATTAGAAGGAAGTGTTGGCCTTATTAAGGGGTTTCTTTGTACGACTTGTAAGAATGATACTTGTAGGGGATGTTTATAGTGCGAGAGATGAAAAAAATGTATTTTTTTTTTCTTGCCTATAAAACCAAGAAAATAGTTGCTAACTATTAGATTGTACAGGAAGAAATGTAGGGTTTTAGTTTTAAAAAGAAATATTGTATTTACAATTGTTTAATTTAATCAAAATAGTCTGTAATACTGTCGACACATTATTGCCAATGTTTTGACAACTTTTCCATTCTCTCGGAATAGAATTTACCATCTTTATTATTTATCAACATTAAAATCCCGTTTTTAATCCATTAGTCCATTAAATATTTGGTCTCGTAAGTTGTAGTGCAGGTGTCCAAAAAAAAAAAAAATTGAAAAAAAATATTGCAGCGTATTCTAGCTTCAACAGTTTTAGTGACGTTACACACGAGATATCATATTAAATGATATATCAATATTTAATTGCTACGTATAATAATTAGTAATATGTTTATGCCGAATTCGTCGCTTCACATTACTTCTTACAATTCTATATTCTAGATAATATGTTTTCGAAAATCTTTCCAAGGGTGAATTATATATCTATATTTGTTTTCTTATCTTCAAAAATTACAAAAATTATATTAAAATATTTGTTTTGCTCTTTTCTCCATATTTTGCCAACTTTTATAATTAGTAGTTTTTTATTAATGCTAATAAGATATGTTTTATTATTATTTTTTTAATGTACAAAATTGAGGGTGCTTTAGAAGAAGAAAATTTAAACGATGGACATTTAAGCCTTGTCAGACTATTTCAATCAGAATGAAACCTAAAAGCCCATACAACAAAGCCCAATTATGCAACCCACCCGGTTCACGAAAGATGGCTTCATTCATTATTGCAAATTTCTGATGGTTTGCCTTATTTTGGTTACAATACGATGCTCATGTTCTGATTATTTTCATTAAGGTTCATCATGTAAAAAAGTCCTAAATTTTTTTGCTGAATGTTCGTTAAAATCGTGAGGATATAAAAAAACTAAAAAAGACGCTGTAAAGCAACAAACCTCTTTAATAGTTTAAAATCCAAAATATACCCTCCAAGCGACCCTCAACTCTCCAGCGAATCGCTTCCAGTACTAACTATTGCCCGCTAATGCTCTCGTAATGGATCCCTTGCGGTTCCTCCAAGAAGTGGAAGAATAACAAGGAAGTGGTGGCCTCTCTACCGCCTTCTCTTTAGGAGTATGGGCCACTTCTTGGAGGGGAATCGCTGCTGAACCGTTTATCGCCTCCTCCGATGGAGGTATGTCGGTATTGGATATCGGAGAAACGCTTATCTCCGGTGGGAAGTATGATGATATCCCCAGTCAGCAGGTGTAATCCAATACCGACAGGAGTCATCCTACTATAAACTGAATATTCTACCACAGATTTTTTTTTATTCTCCTATACTCCTTAGTTTATAGCTAACCTTTATATTATGAATATAACTGATTCGTTCTTTGAACATATTTTGTATTAATAATGAACCTTTGTATTCGAAAAAACAAAATTATCTTATCCCTTCAAAATTTGAGGGCCTACTTTTCAAGATGCGTGGAATCAAAATAACGAATAAAAAAAAGTCCTTTTTGTCCGAACCTACTGGACCAATTTTTTTGAAATTCGCCACAAAGATACAAGGGCGTGTAGCGAAGATCCTAACTCCTTGATGGTGATATCAGCTGGTTATTTCTAAAATGGCCAGCTGATTATTTTTTTCGCCATCGAGAAGTTCTTGAGCTATAGTGTATGATATCAGAGTAGGGTTTGTATATACATACAATACTATATGATATACTGCATTTAATGATATGATTTTATATAAGTTACATATATTTTATAGTATATATAATATGTATATATATATATATATATATATATATATATATATATATATATATATATATATATAAATTTTATATGTCTGTATATGTAGGGTTGATCGTATTTTAATATATTTGTTCTTGTTTCAGGTGGGTATCGTTTTGTCTGATATTTTCTTCTGTTGGTAAGTCATTGTAATATATTTAATTTTCATTAAGTTGTTCTTTTATTCATTTAAAGTCAGTTTCCGACACTTCCGCTAATCGGACGATACTACAGGGGGAGTCCTAAATTATGCCTATGCGTGTTTAATTAAGATAGTGATCTTTAATGGGTACTTGATATCGCAAAGGTAGGGGCCACCATTTTACATTTCCTTAGAAATACTAAATAACCAAGAATTTTTACCGCTTTAAAATATTACATGGCCTATTGCCAGGTTAGAGCCCGGCATGAAAGGCATAGCAAACTTTGGCATGAAAGGCTGTTTGCTATCCACTACACCATTTTTATTAAATTATTAGCATTTATGAACTTAATAACAAAGGAACTTATATCGATAGATCTTTTAATTATTTCTCCTTACTGTTTGCGATACCATGCCTTGGCCTATTCAAGGCCATTGCTTGACGTAAAATTTCTTTTTAATCAATACTCTGTTAATTATCTAATTAATATTGAGCTACACAATGACCAATAGCTAGTTGATATTCAGCCACCCTCGGCCATTTCATCAACTATTTACCAGATAGCTCCCGGACCCTCTACTATATCTGATGGGGTTGAATAATTTACTCATTGTGTTCCCTCATTTATATTCACAGGATTTGATTTCGTATTTTGCATAGTTTTCAAGAGATTTATTTTGGCTATTTGTTTCTTTATTGAGTTTAACGCCACTTTATGCTTCTGTGGCTAAACGAACGATGATAAGTGTATCCCTATCTAGGTTTAATTAGGATAGGGATCTCTGTTTATTCATTTAATGTCACTTTATGCAACTATGGCTAATTTGACGATGCTACAGTGGGAGTCCTAATTTAGTCTATCCAGGTTTAATTAGGATAGGGATCTTTAACGAGTACCGAATATCGCACAGTCTCGGGACCACCTCTTTACGTCCTCTCCGAAGGTCTTAGTATTTTTTTTACTCCCTTTAAAAAATCCTAGGACCACCTGCGGGTTTGAACCCCTGACCTATATCATAGAACGCTCTTATACTAGCCTTTTCTTAGAGATCTTTAACGAGTACCTGACATCGCACTTGCTCGGTCAACAATTTTCGCTCTCTCTGAAGGACTGCATAACCAAGATTGTTTTAATCCCTTTAAAAAACTCTTGGGTCATCTGCTGGGTTCAAACCCGCTACCTTGGGTATAGACGTATTTTATGCTAGCTACTGCACCAAGGAGTTGTAGAGATACGAGTATAGGAGGTTATTGTCGAGTGAATGTACATCTGGAATAATATTTTCATTTTTTCCCCCATTATAGTCCTATTTTTCTTTGGGTTTAACAATTGTAATTTCATAATTTGCGAGTATTACGAGTGACTATAACGATTTTTTTTTTTAATAAGGAATAAGAATTTCCTTTATAATTTAAGACTCCTTCATAGCATCGTCCGATTAGCCACAGTAAGATAAAAGTTTCGTTAAATGAATCAAGCAGACTTTAAACAATTGAAAAAATCAAGACAATTTACTACGTTTCGCCCTCTAAGGCCAGCTACAAGTGTCTATCATACATAATTATTCCATATACGTGCAATGTTTCACCGGCCATTAGTGCTTCCATGCACGATTGATGTCGATTTATGCCCATCTCCGGGTTTAAATCCGCTACTTTAGGGACTCTTATGTCCTTCATATAATTTGATAAAAGAGATTTGCTGGTGCTTTAATCCTGAAGCTAGTTAGAAAGATCATGCCTCGTTGAACGCCCTGACGACTCGAAGAATTGATAATGAAACGAAAGTGCAGGTCCTGCATAATGTAATCCACTTTCTCTTGCGAACCGACCCGGCTTAGTTGTTATCCTCCCGATGACTTCACCGCCTCAGGACCGCGATCGATAATACTTTACGCCCTCCATGACAATACTTCGAGAGAGGCTTTATGTTCTGGTCTGCGGGCACCCTCGTAGCTTAGAGCGAGAGCTTCGTTATTTACGATCTGGGAGGGATGAGCTGAACTGTGGGTGGCCAGATGTTAGTCGGCAATATCTTTCTCCTTCATATTATTAGTTAGTTGTTATCGTTAGTGTTAAATTATTTTGCCTAACCATGCTGAGCTAACAATACAAAGGGAGAAAACTCTAGAGCTCGCAAAACATGATTTTTTTTAGCTCTGTTGTTGAAATCAATTAAAGAACTTTTACATAAAATTAGACATGAAAAAAGTTTTGTCATAAAAATATTACATTAGCGATATGCTGTGTACGCATATCAACTCAGCGAAGTTAAGCAGCCAATCCAAATCGGAATTTCTCTCTTAATGTTCGAAAAATAAATTAACATAAAAAGTATGTTTGCTGTTTTTCCCATAGTTAGATTTTGAATTCGTTCAATTTGTATATTTGCTAATTATTAATTACAAGATGAAGTGGTTAATTTATTTTAAATATACATAATTACAGGTGATTTAGAGGAAGGAAATTTAAAATATCGGTATTTAAGCCCTGTCTGATTATTTCAATTTGAATCTACCTACATAATAAAGATAAATTTAACACCAATAAAGAGAGTTTAATCAAAATCTTAATAGCGTTTTTTGAGAAAATCCTTTAAAAGTGCCAAATGCGAGGTATAAAGTGACTCTTCTGGTTTACCGATTTTGTTGAAATAGTTAATGTGACGCTCCTAGAATATGAAATTTCAGTTCAATAAAGCTTATTTCATCATTTTTGAACTAGAATCATTAAACAGATTATTTTACGGGACCTGATGATTTGTACTCACGTGGATACATTTGGAAAATTTGTATTTTCTGTGGAAACTTGAATTTGAAAATTTTTATTGAAAATACTTTTCCTTATTATATAACAATTCATGAAAGTACAATGTTAAAAAAATTATATTAAGTTTAGATTAAATAATCTGACGATAGATATTATTATCTACCACAATAATTAAGTTTTATCCGCTTTTCGTCACTGTCCATTACCTTATACAACTTTTTATATAAGATAACATCTTTTGTATAAAAGCATTACCTCTCTCAAGGTATATTACTATTCATTGTGGATGTAATTAGTTGACCGTTGAGAATTACTGGAAGAAATTAGTCCGGATGGCGGTCATTAAATGAAACAACTAAATAGTTTCAACTATTTAGTTGTTTCATTTAATGACCTCCACCCGGACTAATTCCTTTCAGTATATTACTATTAATATGTTCAAAAAATAAATTAACTTAAAAAAATATTTTTTCTCTTGTGTCCTTAAGTCTGTTATTGAATTCGTTCGTTGTACTCGTATATTTACCCGTTATTTATCAAAGCTAACAAAATGGAATGGTTAATTTGTTTTTAATCGACAATTTTTTTTTTAAAACCTGTTTATTGATATTTACTGCTGTATAATGGTGTACATTTAGTAAATGTAATACAAGATATACTGTTATGATTTACATGTAGGGATACTACCTATTGGCAGCTCTCTAAAAACTATGCTAAACTAGGTCCCGGGTCCATCTTCTTATACATAATTTAAGGTGACTTAGAGAAAGATAATTTAAAATATCGGTATTTGAGCCTTTAAGACTATTTGAATTAGAATGAAACCTCAATCATGTTAAATTTTACATCGATATTATTTTAATCAAAATTGTTAGAGCTGTTTTTAAAAAAAATCGTAAAAGGGTTCAAACTGTATGGTATAAAGCGGCAATTCTAGTTTTCCGATTTCATTGAAATGTTGCTATAACATCTAATATAAGGTTCTAAAAGACGAAATTTGAGTTTCATACAACTTATGGTTTCCGATCTAGATTTACCACACACACACACGCACACACACACACACACACACACACACACACACACACACACACACACACACACACACACACACACACAAACACACACACACACACACACAAACACACACACACAAAGTCAACAGAGCTGTCACACAAAAAAACAACACAAGTAGATTGGTAGGCTATGTAAGACGAAAAATGTGATTGACGAGCCAATCGAGCAATGCAGCCAAAAGCAAAAGAATACACACCTAAGCTCTTTTCCTGTCAGACAGAATTCGTTTCCCCTTTCTTATTTATGCAAGATCATTCCTTTTTCTCCGGATTTTATTGTTTGAATTGTTTATCTAGATTTTTACAGTTGTAAAAAGTTGTTTCGATATCAATTATTATGAACTGAAAACAATATCAATGTCTTTTTCAAAATTGTATTATAAGAGCATCTTTATTAGTTTTTCGTCACATTAATGTCATATAGGTTTATTTCTTGAATATTCTTTTTTTTAATTCTTTTCTAGTTTGCCGGTTTTGTTAAAAAGGTTTATGTCAAATCTCAGGCATTAACGTTCATAAAATATAAAATTTCTATTTAAGAAACTTATTGTTTTTGAGCTAGAGATAGACACACACGCAGACCATTTTGCAGGACTTGGTAATTTGGAATGTAAAGACCCTGAAAAGTATATTTCCAGTGAAAACTAAAATTCGATAATTTCATGATCGGAATACGTTGCCTTACTATATAGATAGGTATTTTATTGGATATTAAACCTGTGCCACTACAACCCATGGAGAGTCTTGGGCTCAGTACATATAGAGATTCGTACTGTTTCAAGGCCAACGGCCGTACAATGTGGTAATTCGGCCGAGATCAAGCTCAGTCGTCAGGTTTTTCTCCCCATTTTTGGGTACCCACTTTAAAGAGGATGATTCTGCCCCACGAGGGTCTCCATGCCCCCCGGCAGAAATAACAGAATAAATAATATTCTGTCACAACCGGGATTCGAACCCAGGACCCGGAGCACAGTAGACTAGCACTCTATCCACTAGACCACGCCGCTCCCATTGGATATTATATAAACATATTTTAGCCATGGAGTTGGGCCTATTTGGTGTTAGTATTAAATGAGTATAGATATAAATACATAGCCCAATTCCTATTGCTTACTTCAACATCTTATGACAAAAGCGTCTTACAAATTATGTGGATTTGCTATTAACTTAAATATTTATATTCTTTAACAAAAATAATAGATCTTATTTATTTTATCCACACCATCAATATTTAGAATGTTTTTTAAGGATGATTGTTTACTAATTAGAACTATATAATTTTTCCAGGTAATATTCCCTATCAATACTCAGTATGGGACTTGGCAATAACAAGTGTTCTAAATTTTGGGTGTTATATTCTTGACACGATACACATTTTTCCCTGTTTTAATAATTAGAGTAGTATTCTTATGAAAAAGTTTCGACTTTCCAGTATCGGAAATTCTTAATTGACTAACGAGTTTATATTCACATGCGGCTGAGGGCTGTTAAAGTTACAAATAGTTCTATAAAGTGGATTGTATTTAGAGTTGAGAGCTCTATCAATGTCCATAGAGTGGAGATGATTCTTTACTTTTTATTCGATAATTAAATCATCATCAGTTTTCTTACTATATATTTCATATGAATGTAAAAATCTGACTGCTGTGGAACCTGAAATAAACAAATACAATACAAAACCTCAATGCATTATATTTTTTCTCCTCTAGAGCCTCGGTCTATACTTGGGCAATTAAACTGAACATGTTGAAATTTTATTTGAAAACTTAATTTCAATGAATTTTGACTAGTCAGGTTTTTAGCTATGCTAATATTACTGCCCAACGATCTTGACCTTAGTCAGGGTTCTTGACTTAGAGATAATCTAATTTTCTTATAGCAACACGTGATAACAATTTGGCAGGTTTAGATAAGACCGCCATTAGGAGCTGATGACCATTAATGGATCCAATGGCAGGAAGATAGATGGCCCAGACTATTCCGCCTACTATTCAAATCTTTAGCCAATTCTGCCGTTAATGGATCGCTTTCGGTTGAATGTCCTTAACGAAAGTCTTCAGATAAAGGGTTAATATAGTACGATTTAGAGAGTGATTTTATATATTATTAGGGGTTCGCTGCCTGCATCAATGGGCATCCTGTGGGTTTATCCTTACAGTATCGCATATTATGCTGGATTGCTTATTATTTTAAGCGGGACAAAGAAAAATTGGTAATGGCATAGACATTGCGACAATGCTGCAAAATATCCAGGATTCGGCCACAAAACTAATAACTTTCCTAAAAGTAACAAACAGATCAATTTTTTTTTTTAATTCGCCAAAGAAAATACTAGGGTATACAACGATAATCTTAACTAGCCGTTGATATCAGATTTGTTTTTTTAAATGGCTGCCGATTTAAAAGAAAGTTTTAATTCAATAACTCAGTTATTTTTGATGGTTGAGACAAAATTTATTAGTGTATCATTCACTATTATAGAAGAGTATATCATATGATCATATTAATTGGAAACGATCTCTTCCTTATTTTGTTCATATGTATCCATTTATTAACACATGTTAAACTTTATAACGTTTCTTAAAAACATTGAGTGTAATAGGAAGGCATTAGATAGAGACCAGTTGAGAACACATTCAAATGCACAGTATATATTGATATATGTGATAATGAAGTATCAGGATTTAATGTTGTGAATTAAATTTATTTTAATGACCTATATTGTATAAAAATATGGTAATAGATGTGAGTATATATAAAATTTTATACATAGTGTAAATAGTTAAATTATAAATTATTTCTAATTTATAAATAATATATACTTAATATATATATAATTAGTTGAAATAATTGTACAATTATATTTTAGATAATATCTGAAGATGAGGCAAGTGAAGCCTCGAAACGTTATAAAGTTTAACATGTGTTAATAAATGGATACATATGAACAAAATAAGGAAGAGATCGTTTCCAATTAATATGATCATTTATTAGTGTTTATTAACCAAACAACGCGAATAATTTATTGGGTTGTTTCACATGAAATGTCCGTTTTTATGAAACGTCCGGGAGCGGCGTGGTCTAATGGATAGAGTGCTAGTCTGCTGTGCTCCGGGTCCTGGGTTCGAATCCCGGCTATGGCAGAATATTATTTATTCAGTTAATTCAGTTCGGGGGGCGACCCTAGGGTATGGAGACCCTCCTGGGGCAGACCCAGCCTCTGTAAAGTGGGTACCCAAATCAATTGGGGAAAAACCTGGCGGCTGAGCGCGATTAAGGCCTAATCACCTCATTGCACTGCCGTTGGCTTAGAAACAGTACGAACCTCTATATGTACTGAACCCAAGACCCTTCATGGGTTGTAGTGGTACAGGTTTTTGTCCGTTTTTATAATTTCTGAAATGCATAAAGGATTTTGCAGGTCTCTGTTGTTTTCTTCCGAATATTTAAATATTTAAAGTAAACAGTTACTAATCCTCCACCTTTGTATTATAAACATTAGCTTCCATGTTTCAAAACATACCGTGCAAAAATTGAAAGAACTGGGCTCTTCCGCACCCACCATATTCTCCCGACTTGTCTCCAACAGATTACCACCTGTTCAGGAATTTAGACAACTTCGTCAAAGGAAAACTTTTTGAAAATGATGATCAAGTGAAAAGTGCGTTTTCAGATTTTATTTCACTTCATCACTCAATCAGCCGGTGTACCGCAAGGTAGTATCCTGGGTCCGATCCTTTACACGGTGTATACAGCTGATATTCCCTCCCATCCTAGCACTATCCTTACTTCCTACGCCGATGACACATGTGTGTTATCTGTGAATAATGAGCCTGTTACTGCATCACAAATCCTACAGAACCATCTATCAGCCATTGAAGAATGGTGTCAAAACTGGAGAATCAAAATAAATCCTAATAAATCCCATCAAATCACCTTCACTCTACGTCGTAAGCCTATGACTTCCTGCCCCACCGTATCCTTTAACAATATCCTACTTACTCCTGTTGAACAGATTCGGTACTTAGGACTCCACCTCGACAAACGCCTAACATGGAATCCTCATACTAGACTGAAACGACAGGAAACTGCTCGTAGATACAGATTACTACAACACTTACTTGACAAACGCTCAAAACTTCCTACTTACTACAAAAAACTCATTTATATCACAATTATCAGGCCTATTTGGACCTATGGCATTGAGCTATGGGGGTCTACTAAACCATCGAATTCCTCTCGTATCCAATCCTTGCAGTCCAAAATCCTTCGTAAAATCCTCAATGCTCCTTACTTTGTTACTAATAAAATCATCCATAAAGACCTAAATATCCCATTAGTTGAAGACTTGGCCCGTTACAGATATACCTCTTTTCATTCCAAACTCCCTGCCCACTGAAACCCGCTTATCCGTGACCTCTGCTCCATATCTATTCCCGACAACCCACCGAGGCGCCTTAAAAGAAGATGGCCAAGAGACCTTCTAACATAAGACATTGGAGTGCTACCAATGGGTAGTTTCTTCTCAGGACTATCATGTGTACTAATCATATATAAAACCTATTTACTTGTTGTATTTATTTAATACAGTTGTAAATTTCTTTAAATAAATAAATAAAATAAAATAAAAAAAATTTCACTTCAAAGCTCAGAGTTTTTCAGTTCGGGGATAAAAAAGTAGGTGTCACGTTGGGAAAAATGTGTAGAAAAAGAAGGTAAATACTTTGAATAAAATTATCTTGTTTTCATATCGTATTTTTAATAAAAAATCTGAAAACGGACATTTCATGTGACACAACCCAATAAATAAAATAGAAAAAAAAAATATGAAATTTCGATTGATATCGAAATTTTACTCATAAATATGCCTATAACTCAGTTATTTTTGAAAATAAAGAAAAACATGTGTAGGGTTTAAGAATCAGTAAAGCGCTCTAAATTAAAATTCCAGCCTTTATATACGCTTGTAACTCCGTTATTTTTGATGATAGGTGAACAATTTATTAGTGTTTTTTAACCAAACAACCGCGAATAATTATGAAAAAAAAGAATAAACTTGATATTTTATCCATAAATACACTCAAAACTCAGTTATTTTTGAAGATAGGGAAAGATATAAAGAACAGAATAGAATAGAGTTTATTAGTGACCTGTTACATTTAGGACCAAACTGGTCCTCTCTTACAATGAACAGGAATTGTATTTATATTTATATTTTACCTTGAGTCAAGTCTTTTAGGTCAGTACTTACAATATATATATATATTCCTAGTATTAATACTTTCTAATGTTTAGAACATCATCAAAACAAAAAAAAACACATCCAATTTGAGATTAAAATACAAATAAATAAACATAAAAGGAAATTTTACTCTCCTTTATATTTTTCACATAAACGTTTCTAATACTCTTATATAAGCTATGTACGTTACAAACTTTAATAACACAAAATTTAAAATATAATATTTACAAATAAATTAGAGAGTTTTAGATTCAGTAATGAGCGATAAACAAAAGAAAAGGGGGGAAAAAAGTTGATGTATATATTCAGGTGACCGATTGAAGATAGAAAAAATCGAAAAGATTAGCTACTATAAGCAGTTATACACCAATATTATTATTTCTAAATAGTTAACCATTGTGTAATAATTTGCAGCGTTTTGTTTTTTCAATACATCTAATCCTCACGAACGACTTTTATATCTTTTACGTCTCATGTGGTTTTTGCCAATCGGCCTTTCTCAAACAGAATACTCATGGTCAGTTTTCAATGGCTCAAAGGAGGAAAGAAGTTCAAAGCCTCAAAGCCGAGCGTCGGGGTTGATAGAGCCGAGTTCTTCTTGCAGCTTTGCAGATCTCGCGAAAGAAGAAGAGCAAACAGAATCAATTTACACAAAGCGCCGTTGAAGGCGACACAGTCTATCCAAGACCCTTCTGGAGGAGTCACTTTTTACTGCTCACCGTTAACGAGTTTATGTCTCAGGTCGTCGAACCTAAAGAGCTATCAATGGGAATTGAGGGAAGAAAAGCTTGAAATTGATTTTAATTTTTTTTGAGTTCTTCAGCTCTTTATTATGAGAGAAAGTAATGGCTTAATATAAGCTAGAGATTCTGGCTGTCACTCATTAAAAATGCATTACCTTAAGTTGAGCTTATAACTCTTATTATTATTTATTGAAAGGTATTATAGAAAAACAAATTAAAAATACTTGTACTTCTACAATCCATTAAGGGTCGTGGGCTCAGCACATATAATAATTCGTACTGTTTCACGGCCAACGACCGTGCAAGGAGGTGATTGGGCCTATACCACACAGAGCCACCAGGTTTTTCCCTTATCTTAGGTACCCATACCTGCCGGAGATAACAGAATAAATAAATTTTGCCTCGGTCCGGGGTTCAAACTCGGGACCCGTAGAACAATAGTCTAATGGTCTATCCGCTAGACCACGCTGCTTCCATTCAAAGGGTAAATATGGGAAATCTGCCCCAGCGACTCGCACTTAAAGGATCAATTTGGTGTTGAATAACAATAATGCACCTGAAAATTTAGCTCTTCAACTCCAACGGTTTTCGAGATTAAAAATTCGATGTATCGATTTAAAAATTTGAAATTAAACAACGATGATTTTATAAAAGGAATTAGTCCGGTTGGCGGTCGATGAATGAAACAATTAAATAGTTTCAACCATTTATTTTCAGCCAACGTTTCGACCCCCATTGTGGGTCATCATCAGGACGTATTTTAGGCGAGTGGAAACTAGTCTGTCCAACAAAAATGCCAAATACCAAATACTGCCTACACAGATTCGTCCAATGATCACTGTTTAAGCCCAAGCCCCCGCGATCAGACTTAACACATTTCTCTCATATACGCTCCGGTCTACCTCTCGGAAGCCTACCAGTCGGTTCAACGCATACCAAGTTTTTCGAAATTCGTTCATCATGGAACCCAACAACTTTACACGCCCATTTGAGTCTTCGGGATGTGTTTATACAAACTTATATTTTTTTATAATTAAAAAAGTTCCCGTTTATAAAGTTCGTGAGATGGGTGACGGATTAAAATATTTTATTAAAGTGAAGTTTTTTAAGGAACGGAAGCAATTTTATCCTTGGTTATGAGCGAACAGTAATTAAAAACATGAATAAATACGATGTATTTTTAATTGCTCACAAAAAAGTCATTTGATTGGGGTGAAATACGAGTATAGCAATATTGAGGTTTGTTCCCGCTTCACTACATTCGTTGAAAAAACAAAAACCCAAATATGGTCCAATTTATTTCCGTTTAATAAGTGATATTTCGTTTCCAATTACTACAGCAAAAATATTTTTAAAAAAATACGATGAAGATAAATTTTAGGCATTTATTTATATATATATATATATATATATATATATATATATATATATATATATATATATATATATATATATATAAGAGACATTTCCTATTTTTTGTTATGAACCTGTATTTTACATTCACTGCGGTTCAACATCTGAATCGTAACTGACGGAGGTCTTCCTCGGGGCAAGTTTTCCAAGTCGGTATCCCCAGCTGAAAACTTAGCAAACCAACGGCGAATGGTCCGTTCATTAACACTCCCTTCCCTAAACGCCTTGCAGATATTTCTAGCGGCCTCAGCTGCTGAATAGCCGAGTTTAAACTCGTACAAAAATATTACCCGAAAATCGCGTGTTTCCATGTTCATATTAGGAGGTATACTAAAATGTGGGTAATTGATTGGGAAGCTAATGTTTATAATACAAAGATAGAGGATTAGTAACTGGATACTTTAAATATGTAAACATTTGGAAGAAAACAACAGAGACCTGCAAAATCCTTTATGTATTTCAGAAACTATAAAAACGGACATTTCATGTGAAACAACCCAATAGTTATGAATCAGCTCCTCAGCTATTGAGAATCGGACTACTGCTCATATGTACACGTACTTTTCTTTTCTCTTTAGGTCTAGTATCTGCTTCCACAATATGACCAGACATTAGTGAGGCACATATTGAGGACAAATTCACTTTTTGGTCCGTTTTTTAATTTTAAACCTCTCCTCCTTGCATCTTGATTAGCCTATAAAGGAAGGTGTGATTTGCACCATTTTAGTGTTTACAAATGAATTAAATGAAGTTTTTATGAGATTAGAGATATTTATAACGTAACGACAAAAGAGTAATTGCTACTAGAAATCCCGAATATTAAATTTTGGTGGTGAAGTTTTTCAAATTAAAAAAATCTGAGTATTATTTTCCGGTGGACTGCTAACCTTTGCTAAGGCTGAGCAATGGAGAACGGCTATTGATGGGCGAGAGATGATAATCTTCTGGAACGGAAGCAGTGAGTCGGAAAATGGAGCGCTCTAACGAGACGTCGCGGTCAGCGCCGCATCTCGCTAACAATCATCGTCCACTACGCCCTTCTTCAGCGGCTTCTTTACGCGATTAGAATGTTAGAAAGGAGTACGCTCCTCGTCGATGGAGGTTCCTCAGCAGGATATCACGGTCTTAGGGTCCAAGTGTGAGATCGCTCTTGTTTTGTTGTGTATCTTTTTAAATAACTTTATTTTTGGTTTGTCCGGAAAATATTGGGTTGTTTCACATGAAATGTCCGTTTTTATAGTTTCTGAAATACATAAAGGATTTTGCAGGTCTCTGTTGTTTTCTTCCGAATGTTTTCATATTTAAAGTAAACAGTTACTAATCCCCTATCTGTGTATGATAAACATTAGTTTCCCAATTAATAACCCACTTTTTAGTATGCCTCCAAATATGAACATGGAAACACGCGATTTTCGAGTAATATTTTTGTACGAATTTAAACTCGGCCATTCAGCTGCCGAGGCCGCTAGGAATATTTGCAAGGCGTTTGGGTAAGAGAGTGTTAATGAATGGACCATTCGCCGTTGGTTTGCTAAGTTTTCAGTTGGGGATACCGACTTGGAAAACTTGCCCCGAGGAAGACCTCCGTCCGTAATAGAAACGATGTTTTCAAACATAAAGTTGAAGAAAACCCCTACCAAACAGTTAAAGGACTCTCAGCACAACTAAATGCAAGTGCATCTACCGTTTCCAGACATTTAAAGTGTATTGGGAAAGTAAAAAAGCTCGATACATGGGTACCTTATGATCTCACTGAGCGCACCAAGACCCCGTGTTTCAAAACATGCCGTGCAAAAATTGATAGAACTGGGTTACGTAATTCTTCCGCACCCACCATATTCTTCGACAGATTACCACGTGTTCAGGAATTTAGACAACTTCGTCAGGAAACAAGGAAAACTTTTTGAAAATGACGATCAAGTGAAAAGTGGGTTTTCAGATTTTGTTTCACTTCAAAGCTCAGAGTTTTTCAGTTCGGGGATAAAAAAGTTGGTGTCGCGTTGGGAAAAATGTGTAGAAAAAGAAGGTAAATACTATGAATAAAATTATCTTGTTTTCATATCGCATTTTTAATAAAAATCCTTTACCTTGAAAACGGACATTTCATGTGACACAACCCAATAGTACAAGATTTTGATTTTTCATTCTTGTTTTCTTTAACTCAAACAGTCTTTTTGATTATTTATGTATTTTATTATCTTAACTTATCTTTAGGTGGAGTATATAATAAACATTACTGGAAGAAAGACTCCCTTCATTTTGGACTGCCCCAGTAAACTAATGTAGAATTGTGTTTTTCTTTAAAGTACTCCTTTATACAACAAACTGTTTAAGTTTAATAATAATAATAATTTATTTTTTCTATCATAAGCCCCTTTAGAATAATATTAGAGGAAAATTAAAACAGGAACTTTAGTATCTTAAAATATAATCAAGAAGTTACCTGTTCAGTTATCTGTGGTATAATGGCTAGCATAACAACCTTCTATGCTCAAGATCACGGGTTCAAAGCGCATATGGCCTTAGGATTTTTTTAATAAGAGTAAAAAATCCTTAGATATGCCGTCCTTAGGAGGGCACCTGACAGAAATAACAATTAAATCTGGGATGAGTACAGCATTATGGAATACACTGTTTAATAGTGGTTCGAGAAATTTCGGAAGATTTCAGTCTTGAAGACAAACAAGGTCGTGAACGGATTTCCTCTCTTGATGAGAATGTTCCGCGGGTCTTGATAAGAAAATAACCTCTAAAATCTGTTCGGAAACTCTTAGGGAAATTTAATCTTAGCAAATTGATCGTCTCTGACCACCTAAATGCGATTGGAAGAAAAAAAAAAGCTTAGATTCCACACACATATTTAACGACCGACAAAAAAAAAAACCTGCTTTATGAAGTTGGTGCTGCACTTCTTTTCTTAAACAAAAACTGTTTCTGTCCAAAATTTATTTTCCTAGTTAAGGGGAAGTAAGACTTAGTTTACCATACTGATACTTTTCTACACTAAGTTATTTAATAATATACTCATTATAATCCAGTATATTTAAAATGAGGTGGTGAGTGGTTACCTGTGATGCAGTGGCTGGCATATCAGGTTTAAAACCGAAAAGTGGCTCTAGGATTTTTTAATGGGAGTAAAAAGTCCTTGGTTGTGCCGTCTTTCGGAGTGGATGTAAACTGGTGGTCTCGAGTCTGTGTGGTGTTAGGTACTCGTTGAAGATCTCTATCTCAATTAAATCTGGATTGGCATATTTTGGGGCTCCCACTATAGCATCGTCCGGTTAGCCACAGCAGTATAAAGTGACGTTGAATAAATAAACGGAGAATGACAAAGTGCGCCTCTCATCGTGGCCCTTAAGAGAATGGTTGGTCTTAGAGGATATTTCAAAATTTTCGCTCTTTGACGATCTTCCTATTAGGATGGCATACTACGTAGAAGTTACCTCGTATATTCCAGGACCAACCAGCCCTTCGGATAACTACCTAATGCTAGGAGTCTCAATTTTGGGCAATTGCTGGAATGTACTCGGCCACCAAACGCTATCATATATTTACCGACTCATTTTAAAAAAAAAGAAAGAACAGCGTTCTAAAATCTACATCAAACTAATATTTTCCTCTGTTTTACTCTTCCCTCCATTTATTTATTATACCTTGCGCACGTGAGATAAATAATTTTTCATACGTTATCAATAAGGGATAAAAGTCAAACCAGAATAAATTATAAATGTTATCAAACATGCGAGCCGCCATTAGAGCGCAGATATTATATAACAAGGTTATGCATTAGCATACAATGATTAGAAATGAACTGGCAGTGAGAATATTAAAATGAGACCATTCTCATAGATGTAGGGTAATTTTATAAGTGCTTTATTTCTGACCTTGAAGGTCGCAAACTTTTTTTTTTCTGTATATAATTTCAATAGTTTACTTCCTATAAGCTCTCGAATTCTAAGGCAATGCTATATTATTTCCGAATATTATTGTACCTATCAAAAAGATAACATAATTTTTAGTCATTTTGCTCGTCGCTTTGGGTTCGAATCCAACTTAAACTTTGTCATTTTTTTAAAATTTTTATTTATTTATCCGTTTTCACTATTACCTTTTTGTATGGTATTCGGAATGTTAAAGAACATGAATAATTTTCAAATTATTTAAAAATTAAACAAAGAAGTTGGTAGTATTTTTGGAGAAAAAAATCTATGATTATAGACTACTAAGTTTGAGTATTAAACGTCTCTTCTCCTGATGCTGCTATGATTTTTTTATATATATTTTTTACAGCATTTAAATGTGGGATCATCTGCAGCAAGGTGGCTAGCATAACAGCCTTCTAAGCCAAAGATCAAAGGTTCAAACCCGCAGGTGTTCCTAGGATTTTTTAATGGGGTAAAAAATCCTTAGTTATGCCGTACTTCGGAGGGGACGTAAAAAGGTGGTCCCGAGCCTGTGCGATGTCAGGTACTCGTTAAAGATCCCTTTCCTAATAAAACCTAGATAGGCAAAATTTAGGACTCCCACTGTAGCATCGTCCGATTAGCCACATTAGCATATAGTGATGTTAAATACATAAACGTTATTTAAATGCTTATGTGTAAAATTTTATTTTATTTTGACGTTATTCTTAATTTGTTTTCACATCTTATTTTTCTTCGTTCCAATCTGTATATCGTGAACAGACCATTTTTCAGATCCACACAAATCCTTCCAATAAATTTGGTGGAAAACCTTGTAGTTTGGATTTAAATTTTATGTAAATATACACATTTTTTCGTCGAATAAAAAACTTCATTATTAAAAATAGAAAAACCTAAAAGGATTTAATAAAGCATTAAAAAAAAAATATTAAGTTATCTGCTTGATAGTTTAATAATTTAAATTTAATTTCCAGTAATTTTTTTTTTCTAAATAAGTTGTTCTAAAAAAACTGTGACAGGATAATTTTTATTCGATATTTAGATTTTACATTTTTTTTTCATGTATTTCATTTTTAAAATGATAATCCTAAAGTATTTTTGTATTGTAGGTTATTTATATTTTATTATAATTAATTAGTTAAGGTGATTTTATGCACCAGCTTCACCGGGACTCCTTGTCTTTAATTGGTCTTTTATTGGCTCAAATTGAAGAGAAAAAAAAATTTGTTTTTTTTGTCATTTAATGATTCTTTACTTCCGAAAAGAGAAATCCGCTGCACAGCTGTTAACAAAATTTGCAGTATGTATAGCGGCGATGCCTTAGAAGAAAGCACCGTCCGTAAGTGGTAAACTCGGTTCAGAACCAGAAATTTTGACTTGGAAGACGCAAAGAAATGTTATCTGAAAGATTACAACATGTAATAGATCGTAATGGGTCATAAATAATTTATTTAAAACTTTTTCAAGAATATGAAGTTTTTATTTAAATCGCCCGAAAAAATGCTACGAACTTATCTTACAAGCCGATATTAATTTCATGTTCTTTCAAAGCATTCCTCGCCTGTGAAGTTAACCGAGAATCCCCGACCCCATCCTCAGGGGCAGTAATTTATTTCTGTTCCTGGGAGTGAAACAATCAGCAAAGAAACAAACTAGTAAAACAAGAAGAAGAGAAAGAGATTTTTTATTGCATTGTTGGTGGGGGTGGAACCGGTAGTCGCCCTCTGCCGGCCACGAACTAAACTTTACTCTATCTCTTAGCTTGAATATTCTTTAATGTCTTTCTCATCTTTTTACGTTAACAACCTATAAATGAAATATATAGTAAGGGAAGTATTGCGATCGTGAAGGTTTTCGAATTCCAGTTTTCAACGGAAATACACGTTTTAGGCTCCAAAAAAACCAAGTCCCACAAAAAGGTATGTGTGGTAATTCTAGCGGGAAAACGATAAGTTATATGGAACTGAAATTTCATATTGAAGACTATGATGCTTGAGATGTTACAGCAACTTATTCATCATAATTTGCTAACCATTTTGCACCTTTTTGATATTCTCTCAAAAACGGCTCTAACAATTATTAAACTTGCCATATCGATGTAAACTTTAATGAGCTTTGATATGATGTAGGTTTTTATTCTGATTGAAATAGTCAGAGAGGGCTTAAATGCGGGTATTTTGAATTTTCTTTCTCTCAGTACCTTTAATTTTGTACATTTAAAAAAAAAAAAAAATGGCACATCCACATATTGGCATTGATAAATAACAGCTAAATATACACGTTGAGCGAATTTGATAAACAACTAAAGCAGAAAAGTGCAAACATAATTTTTTATGCCATTTTTGTTTTTTTTAACGCAAGAATTGTAATATAGATGTATTATATACAGTTGGATAGCTAAATATTTTATAAAAAACATTATCTGATACACGGAATTTTTAAGGTTAACGGAGAGTAATGAAAAGCCTATAAAACTGATTGCTGTAGACAAAATACGTTTTTCTATCGAAATTCAATTTAATTAATTTTGGAGGGAGATTTCAGCCTTGTAGACAAAGAAGGTCCTGGTGGGACTTCCTCTATTGATGGCGATGTTCTGCAATCTTTGGTGGAAGAAGACTTCAGAACAATTGTTCGCGAAAAAGCAGGGAAACTTAAATTTAGCATGTTGGCCGTCTATGATCATTTCAAGGCGATTTAAAGGGTACAAAAGTTCTAAAAGTTGGTTGTTGTTGTTGTTTGGGGTTTTGAGGCGTAAAACCTAGGGGTCATCAACGCCTATAGTTCTCTTTAAGTATAAATAAATAAATAAATCAAAACTAATAAACTAGGCGTATAATAATTAGATAAAATAGTAAAAAAATAAATAAACAATTAAAAAAATAAATAAAATAATGATAAGTTAAATTAAAAGTCTATATTTTATTAAATAGTAGGTGTTTCTTAAGAAACCTGAACAGCGCCGAGATGTTGTTTTCATTATCGGAAAGTATGAAGGATATATTAGGTATAAGCCCAAATTTGTTTAAACCTGTCCTATAAGAAAGGCATTCTTCTAAAATGTGGCTGATAGTCAGGATACTGTTACAATGTGGGCACTTAGGAGGTGGTTGCTTGGTAATGAGATGAAGATGGGTCATGTTAGTGTGGCCAATCCTTAATCTGGCCAGGACAACTTCTTCTCTGCGGTTTGAGCGACATGATGAGGACCAAGGCCCCACTTTTGTTTTGACGACTTTCAGTTTGCTAGCAGGACTCTCGTCCCACATGGACTGCCAGGCAGCCGATATTTCCTTTCGGAGCGGCTGAGACATATCTCGCGGTGTTAGGATAGCTACACCTTGACCCGGAAGGGTGAGCGCCTGTTTGGCGGCCCTATCCGCCAGCTCATTACCCACTATCCCCACATGGCTTGGGATCCAAATAAAGCATACTGTCTTTTCCAATTCTTGGAGCATATGGATATATCGGTGTATCTTTAGGACGAGAGGTTGGGGAGAGTACATGCTATGTAAACCTTTCAAGGCACTCAGTGAGTCGGTAACTATGGTGATTGATTGTGAGGGAACTGACATAGCGTAGTGTAAAGCTGAAACTATTGCTTGAAGCTCTGCAGTATAAATGTTACATAGTTTATGTAATTTTATTTTGTGTGTCGAGTTGTGTGTAACGAATGAGCAGGCTGTAGATTCTTCTGATTTTGATCCATCTGTATAGATTAAAAAGGTATCCGGAAGAGTATGGAGCAGAGTGGTAAATTCATTTTTGTATTCGGAAGGGGAGGTATTGGTTTTGAGTAATCGTGACAAGTCAAGCATAATATTGGGGGGTTTGTGAAGCCACGGAGGGTTTAGAGGTTCTGGTTTGCAGATAGGTAAGCTTTTAAGGAAATCGATGGCGGAAGACATTCTTTCTGTTAAAGGGAGGGTTGAGTTAGGTTTGTTTCTAAAAGCATTTGTGAATTTTGGTTTAAATATGGAGCTATGGGTAGGATGATTAGGCTGGAGAATTAATTTCGATATATAGTTCACAGCTAGTTTTTTTCTTCTAAATAAAAGCGGAGGTATACCTGCTTCGGCGCATAAACTAAGAACTGGGCTTGTTCGGAAGGCCCCGGTTGCGTTTCTGATGCCCATATGGTGCACTGTATCTAGCTTATTTAGAGTACGAAAACGAGCCGATCCATAAACAAAGCATGCATGATCTAATTTGGAACAAACTAAATGTTGGTAGCTCTTAAACATCGTAGAGCGATCGGATCCCCAGGAAGTATTGCTAAGGTATCTTAATATAGTAAGTTTTTTTGTTGTAGCCGATTTAAGTGCTGAAACATGTGGTTCCCATGATAGTCTTTTATCGAACGTCAACCCCAAAAATTTATAACTATTTGTATAAAGAATGGGAGAATTTCCGAGGTAAAGTGTAGGGGAGGCGGGAGTATTTCTTTTCCTGCTGAAATGTAGAGCTCTGGTTTTTTCGGAGGAGAATTCGAGATCAATGGAATGTGACCAGTTGTTGATGCGATTAATAGCGTCTTGCAGCTTGTGCTGTATAGTAGTAACGTTTCCAGAACGGCAGGCAATGGCGAAATCATCTGCGAACAGCATCGGTTTGACACCTCGAGGTAGGTTGAGCCCCAGTTCGTTGATAGCGAGGCAAAACAAAGTCGGACTAAGCACACAGCCTTGTGGGACTCCTTTCATCTGTTCTTGGTTCGCAGACAGTTCGCATCCTATCCTAATTCTAAAGAAACGATGTTGAAGGAATTCCTGTATGTAATGGAATAGATGACCATGTATCCCATTGGACGAGAGTTTGCTGAGGATCACTGAATGGTTAATGTTATCAAAAGCTTTAGTCATGTCGAAGAATATGGCTATTAGTTGCTGGGAATTGATAAAGGCATATTGGATTTCGGTTTCTAGTGTGACTAGGTGATCAACTGTGCAGCGGCCTTTGCGGAATCCAGATTGAAATGGTTGAAGCAAATTGTTGTTTTCTATCGTCCACATCAGTCTTTTGTTTACCATACGCTCCATAATTTTGCTCAAACAACTAGTGAGGAATATGGGGCGATAGCTGTTGAGTAAACGCTTATCTTTTTCATTTTTTGGAATAGGGATGACAAATGAGTGACGCCAGAAATTCGGAAATTGTCCCGTGGACCAAACATGATTATAATAATTAAGCAGCCATGTAAGCGTATTGCTAGGTAAATGTTTAATCATGTCATAATGGACCAGATCGGGGCCAGGAGTGGATCCTTTAACGGAGGACAAAATATTTTTTAGTTCCCACTTTGAGAACGGGATATTATAATCGGCGGAGTCATCATGTATACTTCTATTCACATAATCTATGACTTCACAATCGTTATTGCTTGAGCCAGAGGTGTAGACTTCAGAAAAGAAATTGCCAAAAGCATCTGCGACGGTTTTAGGATCGTCGGAGAGTTGTCCATTGATGAGGATGGTGTAACGTGTTGACGAAGAGGATTTAGTGATCTTACGAATTTTTTTCCAGATTTGAGTTTACGTCGTTGACGAATTTATGGAGCTTATATATTTTTTCCACGATTCGCTTTTGCTCAGATTGATTATTCTTCGGCAAAGAGCTCTCTGCCTCTTATATTCTACTAGATTTTCTGAGTTCATACATTTTTGGAATTTTTTGTACGCTTTTCGACGATCTCTGATCGCTTCCCTGCAAGCATCGTTAAACCAAGGTACGGGTGGTCTTCTTGGTGAGTCAGAAGACATTGGTATCGATTCTTTAGCTGCACGAATGATCGTATTAGTGATAGTTGAACAACCCTCATCAATGGTCAATTCATGAGGAGGGGTTCGAGGTGCCGAAGCTAAGGAGACAAAGAGATCCCAGTCCGCTCTATGGAGCATCCACTTCGGAGTTATACGAGTGGGTTTAACATGTTTCATTTTAATCAGCAAGGGAAAATGGTCACTACCATGTAGATCGGGCAAGACGGTCCAGTCTACGTCGTTATATAGGGAAGGGGAACAGAGGGACAGATCAAGAGCTGAATATGTCCCATAGCTGGAACTTAGGAAGGTCGGGTCACCGGAGTTGAGAAGTAGGAGATTGGAAGTGTCTAAAAAGTTTTCTATTATTTTACCCCGGATATTCATATTTGGAGAACCCCAAAGAGGATTGTGTCCGTTCATGTCTCCAACAAAAAGTACAGGACGAGGTAATTGGTTATAAATATCCAAGAGTTGATTGGTGTCTATTGTAGGATCCTGTGAGAGGTATATAGTACATATGGTTAACGGAAAGTCACGATGTACTCTAACGGCTACGGTTTGTAGCCGGGAGTTGAGAGGGATCGATTCGGAGTAAACGAATTTGTGCACTGCTATGAGGACACCGTGATGACCATGGTTCTGATTTGGTCCGTCTTTGCGGTATATTTCGAAATTTTTTAGAGAAAAGGGTTCCGTTGGTTTTAGCATTGTCTCTTGAAGAGCAATGACAGTTGCCTCACTATCGTGAATTAAAATTTTTAAGTCATTGAAATGAGATCTTAAGCCATTGCAGTTCCATTGAAGTATCGCCATTTTGAGAGATATGATCGAAAGAGATTAAAAAGTCAGGAGGCAATATAAACATAAAGAGAAGTGTAAAAGAAGAATTAAATAAAACAAGATACGACTGGTAACTAAAAAAATAATTATTTATAGTAATTAGAATTAGATAAATAAACACATAAGAGAAAGTAGAATTAAACAAAAAAGTAGCGGTGGTAATGGTAAATTTAAATATATGGAAATGAAAGCAACACAGGAGAGAGGAAATTAAAAATATATCTTCATATGTTAATAAGGAGACTAAAAAATAAATTAGAAAAGATACAAGAAGATGTGTAATAATTGTATTTTGTGCTAGAATATAGTTACTTATGAAAGATAATTTGATAGATTGGTCAGACTCATCGGAACGGATGCACTTCCGGTCGGAAAGAATTGTTGATAGGCAACTAACAGTTAAAAAGTCAGGAGGCAATATGACCATAATGATAAGTGGAAGAGAAAAAAATAATAACACAAAATATGACGAGTAATTAAAAAAATAATACTGAAGGAATTAGTCCGGGTGGCGGTCATTAAATGAAACAACTGAATAGTTTCAACTATTTTATTGTTTGCCAACGTTTCGACCCCCATTGTGGGTCATCATCAGGGCTAAAAAGATACAAAAAGGATACATTTAAAATAAGATTACAAATACTATTTTAAAAAAATTTAACTATTTCACTAGAGAATGTCAATATTATAACATAAAAGAAAATAGATGTGTAAAGAAATCAATTAATTAAATTACAATGATAAAGGTATACTAATGAGAGCTATACAGACCAGATAATGACTAAAGATAATGTACAAATATATAAGAAAAAATTACATGAAATAAAAACCATTAACAAAATGGAGTACAGTGGAGATACGTACCGTCTGGTAGGTGAGTGGAAACTAGGTTCAATTTGGTTATAAGGAATATAGGCAGGTAGATAGGAAAGTACGTACAAAAGGTTGGGTAAAATGGAAAATACGTACCATATTTCTAGACGGGATCTGACAACAATGAGTAAAATTGTAATATTAACATAAAAGGAAGTGTTCAGATTAAACCTACAATATTAATAACATCATAACGGTATTAGAAGATGTTTTAACAAGATTGTTGAAGTAAAAACAATATAATACAATAGTAAGAATAATAATGTATAAACTATATATAGTAAAACTGACTACCTCCCAACCAACGTTTTAATGATTATTGTACATATATTAAGACATTAAAATTAACCAAGTGAAAATATTATGACAAAAAATAATAATAAGTAACAATCATTGACAGATCATATAGTTGATACAAAATAGTAAAATAATTACAAATAGGAATAAATTGAATTGTAAAACCATTAAGAATTTATTAAGTGCAGAAACAAATGAAATAGATACATATATAAAATAAATGTATACATAAATAAGTAAAAAATAAACCAATAAATAAACAAAAGGTATGCAGTGGGATGGACATGGGAAGCTGTATTACTTAAGAGAGTTTAATATATGGCTGTAGGTGGAGGAGATGCACTGTTTATCAGTTTTATGATTGACAGGATTAGATTGGAGATGGATGTGGACGGATTCAGCGATGTCTTTTTTTATGGTTGGGAACAGAATCTAAAATGGAACAATCTTGAAAGTTAAATGAATGATTAAAAGTTATGGAGTGTTCGGAGAGTTTTGAGGCTAGAAGGTTTCGAGAGGATATGGAGGATTTATGTTGAGATATGCGGGTTTTTAAGTAGTTTTTTGTTTCACCCACATAGGACACGTCGCAATCTAAACAAGGTATTTTATACACAATATTTGAGCGGTAGAGAGGATTTATCGGGTCTTTAGTATTAGTGAAAAGGTGGGAAAGTTTGTTCTGGGTCTTTAATCCTAGCTTTAGGGAGGGTAAGGAAGATTTAAAGGATTTTTTAATATTTTCAGACAGGTGTGGAATATACGGTAGGGATCTATATTGAAATATTGTGGGTGAATTTTGGTCTTGTATTGTAGGGGGAGTAATGGTCGTTTTTACGTTGTTGTAAAAACGATTACATAAATAATAGTTTATAGCAGATAGGATTAAATAAATAAACAGGGAAGATAGGGTAGAATTAAACAAATAAGTAGTGGTGGTAGTGGTAAATTTAAATATATGGAAAGGACAGTTACACATGAGAGAGGAAATAATACATATCTTTTTAGATTTTGAGGACAATAAATACAAGACAAGACAATAAATAATTGAAGATAAATAGTAATAATAACAAAAACAAAACAAACAAAAAATAATATTAATAAGAATAATAAAATAAATAAATGAAAAAAAAAATAAATAAATAAATAAAAAAAAATAAATAAAAATAAAATAAAAAAAAAACAAATAAATAAATAATAATAAAAATAATAAATAAAATAAAATAAGTAAATAATAAATAAATAAAGTAAAATAAATAAAGAATAAATAATAAATAATAAGGAATAAATAAATAAGCATAAATAAAAAAAAAAAATAAAAATAATAAAAATAAAAATAAAAAAAAATAAAAAAAATAAAAATAAATAAATAAATAAAAAAATTAAAAAAAAATAAATAAAATAATAAAATAAATAAATATATTTATAAAAAATTGTAATAGATAAGAATAATAATAATAGTAAAAAATGAAATAATAAGGAGAAGAGATAAGTAAGGAAAATAAAATAGTTGTGATAATAAATGGCTGGATAAATAAGGGGGAAAATAATAATGAAAGAAGAAAAATTATATGTGTATACACATATACATACATATATATATATACATACACATACATACATACACACCCATACAGACATATACACACAAACATATACACCGGCATATAATTATAATAAAATAGCGAGACGCAAAATAAACACAATAAAATAATAAGTAAATAAAGTAGTATAGGCAGGTACATAGTCAGAATCTAAAAGTTGGTTCTACATACATAAAAAAAAAAAATTGCACGTCTCTGACGAAACACCGTTTTCTGTCCAGAATTGTTACTAGCGATAACAAGTGGATGCGTTTTTATTTTATTTTTATTTATATACACGGGCTATGCCCATTACAATGTTTGTAATACAGATAATTAGGCATAATTACAACCTTCAGAACATCAAGCATGAAGAATTACAATAATGAAGATAACAGGGTCAAAATTAAGAATACAATAATAAAGATAACTATTAGGGTAAACATTGATAGAATTTTTAAAGAAAAAGTAGAATAATAAACAATGAAATTTAAGCATTAACATAATATAATATTTATAATCAAATTTAATTAGGTATAAAAATTAGGTAATAAAAAAAATATCTTCTTATGTACAAAATGGTATAACATACCAACAAACAAGTATATTACAATAAAATAAATTAAACCAGACTTGTTCAAATCAGATGTGACTTGCGAAAGCTTTTGACATTTGGTCATAATGTCATCTTTAAGATAACATGAGGCGTTATGGGAAGTGGCTCAACATGGTGAAGGAGCAGGTACATTTTCCAAAGCCCCAAACTCATCAAAATGTGTTGGTTACTGATGATTTTCCAAAGCCCCAAACTCATCAAAATGTGTTGGTTACTGATGATTTTCCAAAGCCCCAAACTCATCAAAATGTGTTGGTTACTGATGATTTATTTTGATACGCTACAGTTTCTTAACTCTTAGGAAAACAATCAAAACCGAATTAATGCTGAGCATCTGAAATTGGTAACAATTGAGCCATCTGTGGTCAATCGAATCGGAAAGGGCCAATTTATCCGAGCTAGGAATTAAAACTCTGTCACATCCACCTTCTCTCAAGCTAAATGAAAAATGAAGTCTGGAAAGGTGGTATGTGTAAAATAAAGTATTAAAAACGTAGTGAAGAATAATTTTACTGGAAATATAATTCTTTGACCTACATTTAATTTGTTTCTACTTTAGAGGCTAATTTGGTATTTAAATAAATATTTTTTTAATTTCTTGTCGCTTTTAGCGGACTCAGTCGGAAGTCTTCGATTATGGATCATTTTGGTTTACCGACTTTGAATTTAAACAACCTAATATTCAGAAAATGAAAAAGAGGCTCATAAAGAATAAAAATGCTGTTTAATACAATTGAAAATCAACTTTTCCCAACTGTAAAAACCTGGATATAAACTTCAAACAACAAAAACCGGAGAAAAAGGAATGTTCTTGCATACATCGGAACGGGGGAACAAATTCCGTCTGTCAGGTAAAGAGCTTAGGTGTGTATTCCTTTGGCTGGAGCTGATTGGCTGAAGTACATTCGGGTCGAGTAGCTCGTCCAATCACAGGTTTCCTTTTACCTTTGACAAGTCTTACTGGCGGGCTTGTCAGAAAGGATGTTGAAAAAAAAAACAACCTCAAAGTGGTGCACGACACCTTTTTATTAAATTATTGTAGCAGTAATATATTTTCTTTTGGTGTTAACTATTACTGTTTATAGTTTTCAATATTCAGGATGTTATATGTGGGAAGAGATGCTCGACTACATTTGTAACCAAAAACTTCTAAGCTATTACTCCTATATCGTTAGGTTTTTATTTCCTGCATCGAAAAACAAACTTACCTTCTAAAGACTAATCAAGGATGCGAATAGACAACAATCATGCGAATTAAAAACAAAAAAAAAAGACTATATGAAATTTTTTTGCTCTGTCTACTAGACCTTATGAGGAAATAAAGGTTATATGACCGGTAGTCCGATTTTGAACGGTTATGGAGGAAAATAAAACTTTGAGTTTTTGGCTGTTATTCAGATTCATGGCGAGGAACTCTGCTGAGTTAGCACAATGTAGCACCTCCCCCTCCTACTCCTATATATACCCCATATATCTTAGGCTTCAGGAGATCTGTACTAGTAGTTCATAGCATGTCGTTATGTGACTGTAGTCTTTTGTATTTTCTAAAATAATTTTCACTTCTCGGCCGTTGAGTTTCGTAATTGGCGCCCAAATAGGGACCGCATGCATATATCTTGGCGGTTCTAGACTAGAACTCTGCAATATCAGAATCAAGATTCCACCACCTTTCGAGGATATCGTACCTGTAAGAAGCTGGCACTCCGCTCAGACTCTTAGATCTTGAAGAAGGACCTTCTGCTCTGCTCGACATTGTCTGATCACCCCGACAGACATCGAAACTCCGGAAGGGACTGTGAGTTTCGTAATTCAGGATTGAACAACGAAAATCTCAAAATTTGGTTTTCCTTCCTAACCGTTGACAATTGAACTATGGGTCATATGAACTTATCGTTAGGTTTTAAATTTCTTGGAGATCAAAAAACCTCTTCATTTAATGTCAAGAATAAAATTCATATTGATTCATAAAATCAAGAATGCAATGAGGCAAGAATTAAAAAAAAAGGACAAAGAGACAATTTGTGCTTAATATGTCTTATAAATGTCTAGTTATATTGTGGGAGAAGATACTGGGACTCAGGAGTAACAAAAAAGTTCATGTGACTTCAATTCTGATCTTTGAAGGGCATTTTGAGTCTTTCTGAAGATTATGGATTGCAAGGATTGGATGCGGAAGGACTGTTATGGTTTGGTGGGTCTCCATAGGTTAATCCTATATGTTTACATAGGCATAATGACGGTAAGATAAATTAGTTTTTGTGGTAGATGGTGAATCAAATGTACATATAAATGAGAATTTCCCTTGTATAAAATATTTTGTAAAATAAAGGAGAAAAAAAAACATTAATATTTTTTTTTCCACCCCTACCTCGTCTTTAAAGGCTATACGGGGGTTCCTTGGACCAAGGACTTACCCCCTTACGCCCTTACGGCGGGAGGATTAATACCGAGATAAAAGTTCCCTTCGGTTCCGAGAGTTGAATTAGTAATTTTTGGTTTCAAGGTATTGGTCATCTGGTAGCTACCCTGATAATATTACCTCAGAAATATTACCTCTACCCATCGGGTCTTGGGCTCAGTACATAATAAGATCCCCTTCGTGTCCTATTTTCTTTCTACTTGATTTGAGAAATACAGCGTTTAGTTGCCGCTTACACGGTCATTTGGGGTAAACAGTTGTTGAAAAGATTTGGAGGAAGTTGGGTTAACAACTATGTAATAGCCCTTCTTGACCTAGGCTTGGGCTGCGCCTACCCCATAAGAAATAAATAAGAGAAAATGTATGAAAATGTTTTGTAAATTTTACTGAGAACATATTGATATTTTAAATCAAAAATGTTGCAAATTATTTATTACAGGAAGGTTTATTATTTCCAAATAACAATATTAGGGTATAACTGTTTATAAAACCGTAGGTGGACAATTAAGTAATATGAAAAGCAATAAATATTTCAAAGGAAAATAACATATCACTAGTGCTATTTTTGTTATTTATTTATTAATTAGACAAACGGATTTTTTGTATTCGTTATTCGGGTTCAACGTACGCATCTTGAAACGTAAGTCCTCAAACTTTAAAGGGGGCGTACTTTGTTCTCTCTTCTTTTTGTTCATCACGTTGTCTTGATCTCAAAGGTATTTGGATTTTTCTTCATCTTCAATAATAACTGATTTTTGGTGAAACTACTTCTATTATAATTTGTGACTTAATTAATACATTTCAATTTTTTTATTATCATACTACGTATACGTATATACATATACTTATACGTATATAAGGGCAAGATTTCAATTTTTTCTCTTTTCTTTTTTTGTTTATGTTTTTATTGTTTATCGCACTTTACTGATTCTAAAACTCTATACACATTTTTCTCTATCTTCAAAAATACATTATTATGGGCGTGTTTATGGATAAAATTTCAATTATTTTCCTTTCTTTTTTCGTTGGACGGCGAATTAACGGCTTTTTTTTTATTCCTGATTCGGGTTCTACTCATTCTGAAATATTAGCTCTCAAATTCTGAAGGGTTTTTTTTTTTTTTTTTGGTGATTACAAAGGTTCATTATTGAAAATAATAACCAAAAAGGAATCAATAAAAGAGTTTACTTTTTAACAGGAATCCTAAGATTTCGGTAAACACGAATTTTATTTAACCCGTTTGATTTATCAAAGCGTCAGTCAGAAGAAGGATAACGACCTTTTTTTTTTTTTTAACTGTAAATATAAATAGTGGCGATCTTTTGATCAATGAGGACGTGAAGAGTTGATGTCAAATCCCGATCAAAGGCTCACTCGAGCAGAAATTTGCACATCAAAGTGATCAAAGCTTCTAGAAATTACCTTTAATCTATCATACACTTTACCGATTTTTCTAGTATATTAGTTGTGTAAGTAAAGTTAATTTTATGTACTTAACTAATATATTTCTATAAATTCATGATTTTTTATTATTCGTAATCACATGAGCTTTACATAGCTTTGGTGTACGACTAGCTAAACGGAATGCCGCGTGTTCGTTTGTGTTCTTTGTATTTGCTATTCACATTTCTAAATTCTAACATTATCTTTTTCTTATTTTTATTCTTTTTTTAAAATATATATTACTGATTTTGGGGACAAAGGTGCTTAAGTCGTTATTTATAAGAGGTTTGAGTGGCTTCAATTAGATAAATTATATTTGTTTAAAGTTTGTGTTTTACAATAAATAATAGCACCTTATAGTATTGGGTTGATGCAAAATTAATGCAGGTTTTTATTAGGTATTGTAAATACGCCATATCTTTACTTTAACCATATATATTTAATCAAAATAATTTCCATCTGAATCAATGCACTTTTGCCAACGTTCAACAAGCTTTCTTATTCCACCAGAAAAAAAATCCGAATCCCTGGACTCAATGAAATCACGAAAAGAATTTTCAATGTCGTCCTGGTTTTGAAAATTTTTCTCCCTCAAAAAGTTGTCCAGATGCCTGAAAAAGTGGAAGTCTGTAGGAGAGAGGTCAGGTGAATAAGGCGGATGTTGGAGAACTTCGTAGCCCAACTCGTGCAGTCGTCGAAGCGTTGGTTGTGCAACGTGTGGTCTGGCGTTATCGTGGAGCAGAATCGGCCCCTTCCGATTCATCAATGCTGGGCAAAGACGTTGCAATTTTTGAGATCCGAGTTCCGCCGCCATTTCTCGTGTGGTTTTGGTTGGGTCTTCTTCCACTTTTGACCTCAGCTGGTCGTTGTCCAGAGCAAGATGACGGCCCCGATCTTCCTTGTCTTCGAGGTCGAAATCTCCTCTGCGAAACTTCTGGAACCAACGCTGCACCGTGCACTCATTAATAGCCCCCTGACCCCACACTTCATTAATATTACGAGCCGTTTGCGCAGCGCTGCGCCCTAATTTAAATTCGTAAAAATAAATTTGACGAAAATCGCACTTTGACATTTTCGATTCAAGACCTTTGAACATACTGAACAAAACGATTTTACTAAACAAATTCATGGTGAAAGAGAGGGTATTAGATAAGGTTTGTTTTGGTATAATAATGATCAATGTTAGGATTAGCTTTGTTTACACAATTGGAATTAAGATATTGCAATAGAGGAAACCTGCATTAATTTTGCATCAACCCAATATAACATAGTGCCATTTAAAATGACTTCTTAAAACTTTAAAAAAGGTCTTTTAAACTTCACATTCCTAGACCTTTATCCCAAACATGTATATACCTATTATATGTCTTTAGGAAGTTCAAAAGTTTAGTTACGTTTACGCAAAAAACTCAGTTATTTCATCATCGGGGTCGTCCCGTGGATAAATAATAAATCCTTTTTTTTCCACAGTTGGGTTCGAACTCGGCAAACGGCTATGGGTTTTTTTTGTTAACGGAAATAAATCCTTTTTTTTTGCCGTCATTCTGAGGTGACGTATAGTGGTAATCCCGAGCCGGGTCAGGTACTCACTAAACATCCCTCTAGAGGAGGGGGTGGCTTTGTGGGTTGGCACGCGTTGTTTTCTCCACTTGGTACGCTGAGTTGAAGTGGCTGTACCCGAAATTCCGACTGCAATACTTCCTAGGAAGCTAGCTATCTGTATCACTCCTTTAGAACCAAAAAACCCTTATATATTTACAACATGCTAATCCCATTATCCTCTGTCCACTATACCAACACAAGATCCCAATCCTTAAACCTACTCATTCTCTCTCATAAAGCCACTTCATTTAAGACATCCTTTGTCATTGGTGCATCCTTATTCTGGAATTCCTTACCAAAGTTCATTCGTACATATTTTTTTATTGCTAAAGTATATATTTTTGTTTATTTAAAATTCTTTAAAGTAGCAATATCACCTTTGTACATATTTATAATTTTTTAATTTTTTGCTATTCATTATGTATTTAAATGATGTATATAATTTTATAAACTCTGTATAACCAGAAGAGTAATTTCAAAAATGCACTATTGTGTTATTCTTAGGGGACTTGCTGTCCCAGAATAAAATTTGAAATAAAATAATTAAGAGTTCGCGCCTCTTTGCCTTTTTACCTGAGGCTTTAAACTCAGTATTAGTCCCCCGCCCACTCCTCTTGACCATACAAACTCTCGTAGAGTCAACGAAGGCGAGGTAGTGGTAAAGAAAAACTAAAAAAACTATCCTATTTAACCTGCACTGTAGCATCGTCTGATTTGCTACAGTTACATAAAGTGACTTTAAATGAATAAGCAAACAGCATCGCTCTATCTGAAACGTTTTCTTGATAATCAGCATAGCCAGTTATCGCACATTTATGAAACTCCATTTTACACGCGTATAAGTTTTTTTTTTTTTTTTGAACAGAGGGTGAAAACAAGCCTTAAAAAAAATAAATAATCCATTTTAATCTGCGATTTTTTCAATCAGGGGGTTACGAAAGCGTACAGTGTCATGAATTCTGTCACGGGCCGGTTAAGCGTGCTGACTAACTGCCCTGTCAAACACTCAGGATAATTGCGAAGCTTGTATAAGAAGAGATCCGATCTCTGTTATTTAGTGTTAGGTAACTGCTGTGCAGAGATAGGGCGGTGTCAGCCTATCACACTTCAGGGTTTAGGGTTACACTTTGGGATATGGCACGGTCCGCAAGGTCGATTAGAAAGCAATACGTCTTAGTGGGATACGTACCTAGGGAGGGGTTCAGAGGTTACGGCATAGCGGTTCTCGAGATGGACGGGAAAATTGCCAATCTGGCAACGAATATCACGCAACGTTAAGGGATCAATAGCGTAGGTTATTATATAATTTATTACATCTTACTAGATGTTAATTGTTTTGTATTCATGTTTTTCACTTTTGAATAACCATTCAGCATTAAGCATAATTTGAAACAAAAATGTGAAGTTTTTCCTCGAAAAATAAAAAAAATTACATTGTTTCATGTTTCAGATATAAATTGATCTATTTTTTAACCGTAAAAATTATTTATTTTTTGTTTCTCAACCATTATTATTTTATTATTATTATTTCTTACCCAGCGATTGGAAGTTCTGTACTCATTTTTTTTCTAAATCATCAAAATTAAAAATTAGGCAGAAGCTGAATACATACACATATTGAAATATTTTTTTGTAATCTTTTTCGATGAGCCATAAATCTGTGAAGCGTAGGTCCATGTGACCAAAAAAGACAAAAAATAAAAATAAAAAAATAAAAACTGCAATTATTTCAATCAATAATTTTAAGACTCATAACGACAGCTCCTTGGTACGTGATCAACAAAACTCTAACTTTTCGTTTTCACTGTAAACTGCACGGTCGTGTCCGCATTGAATTATAAAAGATTATTAATAACTGAAATCCTCCTCAAAAGAAGCTGGATGGGAAGCCTCCTCTACTAAATTAAAGCCTAAATAGTTGCCTAGGGGTGGGATTGGGCACTTTCCCAATGCCTCTCTTGTCTGGTGCTTACGTTTTATAGTGCACATAAGTTATTGCCCGATAGCTTCTGACAGGTGCGAATGGAGAAATATGAAGAGGAAAAAAAATTCCGGTTTTGTTTTAGATAAATTATCTAAATTAGGTAAAGTGTATTTTTACTGATGAGGAAGCTCGCATATCTGACCTTTGGGGCTTTAATGAACTATCAAATTTTAACCGTATTCAATCCTTGATCATCTTTACTTAAAAGGGGATGATCTCAAAACTGTCTCACCGATTTTGACGATTTTTTTTTTTTTTTTCATGCTAAAACTAGACATTTAACCAAATGAAATAATTTAATAATAATAATTTATTGAAGGAATTAGTCCGGGTGGCGGTCATTAAATGAAACAACTGAATAGTTTCAACTATTTTATTGTTTGCCAACGTTTCGACCCCCATTGTGGGTCATCATCAGGGCGCATGGTGGGAGAATGGAAACTCTAGTAGAGGGGGGGGGAGGGTCGAAACGTTGGCAAACAATAAATAGTTGAAACTATTTAGTTGTTGTTATTTAATGACCGCCACCCTGACTAATTCCTTCCAATAAAATTTAAATATATACATATTTAGGGAAATAATAAAAGATTTGATTGTCAAACGAAAACTGCACAAAAGAAAAAAAAATGTGGACAAAACCGTTTGATACAGTTTCCACTCGCCTACCAGACGCCCTGATGATGACCCACAATGGGGGTCGAAACGTTGGCAAACAATAAAATAGTTGAAACTATTCAGTTGTTTCATTTAATGACCGCCACCCGGACTAATTCCTTCAGTAATTCTCAACGGTCAACTAATTATATCCACAATAATAATTTATTATATAATTATCTACGACAATCAGTTAGTTTATCGGCTTTTCATCACTATCTATTAACTTTCACAAGCTTGTGTATGAGATAATATTTTTTTTTAAATATTTAGCTTTCCAACGGTATATTATAAATCTATTTTGCTGTTTGTAGGTTCAAAAATACAAAAAATGTATTAAAAAATATGTCTGTTCTTTTCTCCATTAGTTGGTTATAAAATTGGTTCAAGTTGTATATGTAGCTGTTTTTTTTAGCAATTTTCATAAGAGAATATGGTTATTCTCATATTAATTATAAATCAATATAGCGAGTTTAATCAAAATCGTTAGAGCCTTTTTTGAGAAAATCGTAAAATGGTGCAAAATACATGGAACAAAGTACTACTTCCGGTCTGCTGATTCTAGTAAAAAAGTTGCTGTAACATCTGGGGCGTATAGCTGTCTTAAATATGAAATTTCAGTTTCATCGGTCTTTTAGTTCTTGCGCTTGATACACACACCTTTTTGCGGGACATAGTCATTTGGACTCAGGAGACCCTAAAACTTATATTTCCGTTAAAAACTGGAATTGGAAAATCTTCACGATCGCGATACTTTCTCTTACTATATATTTCATTTATATGTAAGTGAAAGTAAAAATCAATTATTTTTTAAAAAACCAATAACAATTGAACTTGTTTTCAAGGGAACTTGTTCATGAAAAATGAACACGTAGTCTAATAATTTTTTTTATATATTTAGTATTTACGCTTACACTGGTCAGATTAAAATGATTTTACTTTCACGTTGTAACAAATTGGATTTGCTTTTGGATGAGAACTTATATCTTTTTCAGGAGTTTTTAGTTGTATAGTTTTTGAGTGAGGCGGAAAAAAAAATTAAATGTTTTAGAAATCTTTTTTTTTTTTTTTAACCACTTAGAGGACGAACTTTCTCAAACCCAGCCTATTGCACATTAAAATGAACCTCCGGTAAAAATTACTGCTCTACGACCATATTCATTTTTGAGATACTGCGATGACTAGAAAAGTGAGTGAATGGTGATTTTCTTTTAAAATATTGAGGATAGCATTGCAGCTGGAGTCACACATGACAGTAAGTTTATGAATGAACATCTCTTATGGAATGCGTTTTTCTTCTAGTCTCTGGATTCCGAGCTAAGAACCGTACGCCCTACTGTCACAGAAATGACAGATCTCTCATTACCTTGGCTACCTAGGGCCGTACCGTTTCTATTCTCTGGGCCTCTATTCACAGCGAAGGATTCTTCTCACATCTTTATATATATATATATATATATATATATATATATATATATATATATATATATATATATATATATATATATATATATATATAATGTATATATAAAGATGTGATATGAAATTTTAGTTTCGTACGCCTTTTCGTTTTCGTGCCACACTTACCACACGCGCACACTTTATATATATATATATATATATATATATATATATATATATATATATATATATATATAAAAAAGATGTGATATGAAATTTTAGTTTCGTGCGCCTTTTTCGTTACGAAAACGAAAAGGCGTACGAAGCTAAAATTTCATATTTAAGTCAACTATACGCCCGAGATGTTACAGCAGCTTTTTCACTATAATCTGCCGACCGAAAGCTGTTCTTTATACTATGCATTTTGCACCTTTTTACGATGTTCTATTAAATGGTAGGTTCTTGCTAAAAATGTTATGTAAACAAAAAACATCTAAATTAAATTTCTTATTTGGTGACAATGTTCTCAGTTTTGATGAGAGGAACACCAAGACAGCAAGAGTCCGTCAAGCGTGTTCTATTTTTAGGGTTTCCCAGTGTGTTTTGCTATCTTCAACCTTTCTGAGCATGTTCAATATAGTTTCTATATCCCTAAGCCTGGCCTCCCGACTTATTGGAACAAACATAAAGTGTCACCTATGGTGTGGTGGCTAGAACAAAGACCTTATGTTCCCCGGTCCAGAGTTCTACCCCCGCAGATGACCCTAAATTTTTTGAAAAGAGGTAAAAGTTTTGTCCTGCTTCGGAGGGGACGAAAATTGGTGTTCCATGAGGCTTTACGATGCCAGTTACTTCTGTAGTAGCCTCCGATTAGACACAGTAGCGTAAAGAAGCTTTAAGGAATTAATAAAACAATCTACTTTTACTTAATTATGAAGTTCTGAAGGTTTTATATAAAGAGAAATATTAAAAATGTATATTTATGATACATATTATCAAGTTATCTATTATAATACTTGTGTGCGATTATCATTTGTTTTTGTGTTGTATAAAACATGAAGTTATTGCTTGAAATTAAAATTTTATATTGTTACATTATGTATTTTTTTGTTACAGGTAAGGCGAAGAAAACTATGTGATTTGGCTTAATTACGGTAAGGACATTCTTTTGTTTAGCTCCATAGAGTTTATGGAATACAAAATATTTGTCCCTAAATTTTATACTTCTTTCTAGAAATTTTTTAAAATATTAATATGTTTAGGAACGTGACGTAATTGTGATTTTGCAGGAATTGGTTTGTCAAAACTGTAAATTTTTAATAATTAAGATAGCAATTTTTTTAAATTTTTACATTCCCTTAGTTTCTGTTCGGGTTTTAATTATTAGTTGTCACTGGCGGACCTCTGCAATCAAGTATAAAAAACAAAACTAGTTAGTGAATATTATATCTATAAGGGCGAAGACGGGGAATTAAGTCGCCGAAACCTCCAATTAAAAAAAAAAAAGAAAAAGAGAAATATTTCATATATAATTGACATCATGAGAAATATAAAATAAAAGTGATAGTCATTAAGTAATAACATTATCTATTTAATATTTCCCCTTATGTGGTTCGTTTTTATATAGTTCCTTATAGCGAAGTTTTACTTTCGCATACCAATATATGAAATATATAGTAAGGGAAACTATCGACATGAAAACTAATTCCAGTTTTAAACTTTTTAGGATTCCTTGGTTCCAAATGACTTAAGTCCCGCAAACATGTCTCTGCGTCTGGCAATTCTAGTTCGAAAATGATTTATAGTATCACTGAAATTTCTTATTTTAAAAGCATATATGTTACGGCAGTTTTTTTTTTTTTTTTTACTATTTTCTCGAAACGGCTTTAGCGATTTTGATAAAACTCGCTCTATCGATGTAAAATTTAATGTGCTTTAATATCAGGTATGTTTCATTTTGATTCAAATAGTCTGACAGAGGTTTAGTGCCGATAGTTTAAATTTTCTTCCTCTTAAGTGCCTTTAGTTTTGTAGATTCTGTAAAAATAACCATATAATCTGACTAGCATTGTTAGAAAACGGATAAATATATAAGATGAACGAATTGGGTAACCAACTAAAATAGAAAACAGCAAAAGTGTTTTTTTCCTGCAATTTTTGTGTTTTGAACATAAGAACAGTAATATAGATAGATCTATAATATACCTTTAGAAAACTAAAAATTTTAGATAAATTTTATCTTATATTAAATTTGTAAAGTTGATATGAATGCACTTAAAATTTTTTAAATTGATTTTAACAACGGAGGTAAACGAAAGTTGTGTTGCGCTCTCCAGATTTTTATACTATGCACCTTTACGAATCGCGTTTTTTATTTTTCTTTCGCTATATCCACATCCTCTCGTTCCCCCCTACTTCCTGGATACTCCCCTCAGATCGAGACTGACACAGCCCTCCAGAAGACACGCTCCAGAGAGGAGGTGGAGGCTGGAAGGCTGGAAGCTAGGTTACGCGATCAATAGGGCTTCAACCCCGCCCTGCCCTCTCGCGTCGGCATTAATTCTCATCTCCCGTCTATTTATATCTTCCTCGATAAATATCTTTTATGAAACAATGTTTAAAAACTAGTTATAAATTTTAATTATTTTATTTGAATATAAAATAGGTTACAGATATTAGGAATTAAGGCAACCCAGATTAAAGGGCCTGTCATGCATCTAAAAAGTCATATTAGCTGCGTGATATGTGTTACTTGTTTTCCTTTGTTAGATTTTGAAACAAAATCTCTAAACGGAATCTTAAAAATTATTGTATTCTTGTTGTAAATGATAGAAATACATATTAATTACTTATACTCTGTACTATAAAAATTTATAATAAATATATAATGTTTTTCCTAGTACGCCTGCCATAGCTTAGTAGTACTTAAAATGGCATCCCTTGTGGGGAAGGCTCTGCTCAAATGAATATGTACTAACATAAACACATAGTTGAATAACCATCAACCCGTTCGATTGCTGCGGTTTTCGAAGGCTTTTAGTGTATACATATGTATATACATAGGATCAAAAAAAAAAAAAAATAATAATAATAAAAAAACTCTAGCTAAATTTGTGTCTAAAGTGCACAAACTTTTGTTCTGCACAAATTGAATCAAGAATACAAGCAAAAACCAAAACATTTATTTAATTATATAAAATACCTTTAAATTTGTTTATTAAAAGTAATAATATACCATAATTTGTTGTTATCATGGGTGATTATAAAATATAAAAGAATTTAACAATCACCAAAAGTAGTTTTCTAGTAGCAAAAATGCTATCTCTCTCTCTCTCTCTCTCTCTTATATATATATATATATATATATATATATATATATATATATATATATATATATATATAATAAAAGAGAGGCCTTTAAGATAGTAAATACCGAAGAATGAAAGGGCTTAAGGAAGCGGGACGGTTCTGAAGGGTGAAAGGAAGCGGTTAACGAAAATGGAGGTGTTTTATTTTTCGATTTTTTTTTTTTTCTTCTTCAGAGTTAGGAATCAGAAAACGTCTTACCTCATGTCGTTAACTTTTACCTACAATATAATGTTTCTGATAATAATAACTAAATTTTATGGAAGTATTCTCATAGTTTTCCTCCCATATTATTTTACTGTTAATTGTTATATTTATTTAATAAATAGTTTGAATTTTAATGGCATTGATAGACAATAAATAGAATGATAATAGAACTCTTTCTTAAACTTGTAGTACGTTTACTTAATGTTATTTAAAATTATGTAACCATTTATGAGCTATGTAGTTAAGAAAAAAAAACAATTTAGGGGTCACCTGTAGCATGGTGGTTAGCTTAACAGTCTCCTATGCCTAAGGTCCCGGGATAAACCCGCAGGTGGGCCTAGGATTTTCTAATGGGAGTAAAAAATCCTTAATTATACCGTGCTTCGGAGGGGACGCTAAAAGGTGGTCCTGATCCTTTAAGATGTCAGGTATTCATTAAAGATCTCTATCCTAATTAAACCTGGATAGACAAAATTTAGGACTCCTGCTGTAGTATCGTCCGATTAGCCACAATAACATAAAGTGATGTTAAATAAATAAAGAAACAAACAAACAATAATTTTATTTTGTTAATTTTTTTGTTTTAAAGCACTACGATTATCGTACATAGCATCTAACGATAAATAAATCTGTCAATTACCCCACCTTTCGCACGCTATATAGTCTGATTTGAAAGGACTATATTTCAACGTTTGGCGATATCTTGGTATATAATGAATACTTTACACTAGTTTGAGATAATTTCTTAACCGTATTATTCTTCATTATTTCATCTTTTATTGACTCAGTTTTACCTCTTGATTGTTTGAATGATCGATGCTTGATTCGCCCTCATTGGATCGGTAGTACTAATATCGATATTTGTTGATGGGGTGAAAGTAGCGGTTTAGCCCGAACTCATAACATTAACAACGCAGGCACTATAATCTCTTTTATACGCACGAGTAGGCATCTCACAGATTTACGAGCACAAACCTTCTCTCGTAGATTTTTTTTTTTTATGGTCAAATCTCCTAGAGGTATATAACTTTCATTGTAGTGGCGTTGATTTGATATATGATACTATTTATAGTTAATATAATCAGTTTATATACTTCCATTTTTAACATTATGTAAGAGGTGTCAGGCGTTGTGTGTAGTTTGTTCATGATCACTTCTAGTAGTCACCAGAGGAGGAATATTCTGAGTAATGTCAAATAATTATTTCGGTCATTAATAATGTGGCTTAGGAATTCATAGGTTCATTTCATACTGCCAAACAAAAAAAAAAATAAAAAAAATAAATAGATAAAAATTCCTTTATTTGCTTGTTGTGAAACACATATGAAAATTTGTCTATAGCTTTTCAGTGTCATTACTTTTGTCATTACTGTCAGTTATTGTGGAATGAGTTTTTTAACTATGATTTGTTTTTTCATTTAACGCCTCTTTATGCTATTGTGGCAGATCGGAAGATAATATAGTCAAAGTCCTTAATTTTTCCTTTCCAGGTTTAATTAGGATTGGGATCTTTAACTATTACGTGACATCGCACAGACTCAAGACCCCCCTTTCAAAATTTGAAGGCTTACGTTTCAAGATGCGTAGAACCCGAATTACGATTTAAAAAAAAAAAATCCGTTTGTCCACCGTCCACCCTACGTCGTCCGGCATTTATCCGAAACTACTGAACCATTTTTTTTGAAATTCGCCACAAAAATAGTAAGGCATGCAAAGATGATCCTAACGCCTATTCGTTGATATCAGTTGGTTATTTTTAAAATTAAGATTAAAAGTGATTTAATTTGATAACTCAGGAATTTTTGAAGGTAGGGAAAATATGTATCAGTGTTTATTAACTAAAAAAACCGCGAAAAATTATGAAAAAGAGAAAAAAAAGAAGGAAAAAATTTAATTATTCATTGCCTTTCATATTACTTAATTGCCTATCTACAGCTTTTTTAAGTTATACCCTATTATGGTTATTTGGAAATAATAAACCATTGTGTAATAATTTTCTGCGTTTTTTTTCCTATTCTATCTTATCTATATGTTTTAGAATGTTTTTTACATTCTCTTAACTATATATGGAAGGAAAAGTATTGCGATCGTTTTATTCGAACTTGAGTTTTTACTAGAAATACACGTTTTACCGACCTTTCAGTCCAAATGACCAAGTCCCACAAAAAGGTTTCTGTGTGTTCTTCGCCCCGATTTTTTAAATTATTTTTTTCTAGTTTCAATAACTGTTAGGATTACTATTCCTTTTAGTTGTCTCGCAGCTGATTATGCATAATACCCAGGCAGGACAAAATAAAGATATCTTCCAACACCGGTACATCCTTAATATTGACAGTCACATCTTCTAAACATCTCCTTGCTATGGAAAACTATCTCTCGTGGAAAGTCTCACGGAATTTTTCTTTCAGGATATATATCCATTTCTCGTATATTCCTCCAGTTTTTTCTAAACGCTCTACCAGCTCCGTAAATGCACTAGTTTGAATTTGGTGGTCCGTGATTCTTATCTCACTCTGGTTAGAATACGTCGAAACCTCAGAGATGAACCCAATCTTATGGCTGAAGTGTGAATCAATGAATCAAAACACCAAGAAAAAAAATGAATGAACCGGTGTATTTATTAAAGTATTTTAACACATTGATCTAACGTTCAATTGAGTCAATTCAGTTCCTCGCCGGTTGTATACCCTACCCAATGCCACCCCGATAGACACATAGTAATCCATTTACAGGATGTTGCCGGAAGTTCCCAGGCCGCGATAGAATACTTGCCCCAAGTTCGATGACTTGCGGTGGAACGGTCCCACGCGGCGTGAACGACTATCTTTCAATTACCTTTGTCAAACCGCAGCATTGCCAGTCGATATCTTATCGTTTTTTGTCGCGGTGCAGTTTTCCGAGTGCAATCATTGCGGTTAGTTCGAGTCCTATACCAATAATTTAAATTTTTAACATTGTATGGATGCCATTTCTTTACCATATACAAGTTTTCTTGTTTGGAAGTAGCTTATTTCTATATAGCCAACAAGAAATTGTGCATTCAGTGTAAGTTGCACTAAGAAAATACGTTGCCAGTTCATCTCAGAAGTGCAAGTTAGTTAAAAGCATGTCTCTTGGTAGGCGTCGGAATGGTTTGAAAGGTTGGTAGCGTATTTTAACGTTTCTGTGAGTGGGTTAACGTTGTTAGTGTTTAGTGGAATTCGTAATGTTCTTTAGCTGTGACTGTAATGATTGGAATGAGTATGTCGTTATGTATAATGGCTTTATGACTAAAATAACAGTTTTTTTTTTTTAATGTTCGAATGCAGAACCCTGCAGAACAGTTCTATTTCGTATGTCTTGACTGGTTCTAGCACTACTCTTTGAAGGGTTATTCTGAAGGAAATGGAATGAGATAAACACGGTATCAATATCAATGGTGCTTAAATAAATATGTTTAAATACGCTGATGATTAAATATGTAACCTCAACGAAAGAGAGGACTTATTCCACATTTTTATTCGATGTCCCATATACGCACCGTACCGAACCCATTACATCCCTAGGGCATTAAATATGAACATTACAAATTTTATCGCCCTGTTTACCACCGATGATATTGATGAATTAAAAAATATTTATTATTATGCAAGGAAATGTTGCCAAACCAGATCATTTATAATAAATGAATAAACATGTTTGTTAACTGTATCATATTACTTATTGTGTTTCGCCATATTATGTAAAACATATATTTATTATATTGTAAACTATTATATTATTCATATATTGTATTTGTGTTATTAGTTTTATTGTAATACGATGTATCTAGAGCTGATAACGTAGTGAATTAGTGTCTTGTTAACTCTTTTATTGAAGTATGCTTTTTATTCTATATTTGTTATGTAGCCAGCTCTATTTGTATGGGGGTTACCCCGAAAGCAAATAAAATTATTCATTCATTCATTCAATACGCTGATGAAGAGATAGTGACAATTTTGGAGTAAACATTTACAAAATATATCAAAATCGCGTTATCATTAGGTAGTTCATTTGAAATATAAAATATTAATTTACAAAATAACATAGTTAAAAAAGTCATTCGACGATTACTGTAAGTGATACCAAAACTTTGGGAATTACAAGATGTTTTTATAGCAATGTGGAGCAGGGACGGGTCTCTAGTTTGTTAATAAATCGTGTTCAAACATCAGATATTTTCTGTGGTGCAGTCCCATTTTCTGGAATAAGACAAATATTTTATCTCAAATGGATTTTTTGGGAGATAAAACAGAATAGACTATTTCAGGAATCATAGCCTAGGACAGTACGGTTGGATTAGATCTGGGAGGTCTATGTCAAGGTTGGGATCCCATCCCAGAAGATTGGATTAGGATGGACGGACGTCATAGTGAGTGGGGTTATGGAGGGCAATAGCGAACCTATCTATCTCATCGGCAACACTTAGCTAATTGTATTAAGGACAATCTTAGTATATATATATATATATATATATATATATATATATATATATATATATATATATATATATATATATATATATATATATATATAAATACTCTGGTTTAATGCAGTTGGGATAATACGTGACACTATCTTAAAACTTTCTATCTGCTTAATTTATTTATTTACTTACGTTCATTTACCCGTATGTATGTGTATATATATATATATATATATATATATATATATATATATAAATAAATAAAACATATAGTAAGGGAAAGTATTACCATCTTGAAATGTTCTAATTCCAATTTTAAATGGAAATACACTTTTTAGGTTGCCCTGGGCCCAAATGGCTGTGTGTGTGGTAAGTCCACCTTGAAAGCGACATGTTGTATTACTGATTTTTCAATCTATTTATTTTTTTAGTATTATTATTTTTTTAGAAGCATATATTCCTTAGATATTACGGTAATTTTTTAACCAAATTAGCCTAGCAGAAATGCTACTTTATACCATGCATTTTGCAGTTTTTACACTTTTCTCGAAATGGCTCTAACGATTTTAATTAAATTCACTATATTGATATAAAATTTCATGAGCTGTAATATGATATGAAATAGGTTTTATTCTTAAATATGATGACCGGGTTTAACTGTCTATATTATAAATTTTGATCCTGTAAAGTACTTTTAATATTGTAGATAAAAAAAAAAAAAAAAAAAAAAAAAAAAAAAAAAAAAAAAAAAAAAAAAAAATCAACCATAATTTATATTATTTTGTTTGCATTGAACAAAAGAAGGGGTAAATATATGAGTAGAACGAATTTGATGAGCAGCTAAAGGAGAAATAAGCAAACAAAATCGCATGTTATTATATACAAATAATACTCCGTTGGAAAGCTAAAGATTTTAGAAAAAACATCTCATACGCAAAGTTGTAATGGAGATTGATAAAAAGTGGACAAAACTAACTTATTTTTGTAGATAATAATATAATATATTTTATTAACCAAAACACCTGTGACGGTAATGATTAGACGAGAGCGGGGTGGTTAAGATTCGTGCTGTGGAACCACCACAAAACAAATCCTAATGAGCTCAGTATGGTTCGAATTCGCTAAGCCACAATAAATATTTATTTTATATTTCGTATGCAGTAAGTAATTGTAAACCAAAGGACTTCTACTACAAACCTTTATTCCTCTTTGTTGCCTATTTTAACAGTTAATTTATTCTGATCATGAACGTTCATAAACCCACCCAAAACCATTTAGACTTTTTAATCCCCCCCCTTCCTTTTAGAGCTTATGCTCAGGAAATTACCTTCCTTGAGCCCTTCCTCCTTAATATCGGCCGTATAAATATTTTAAGGATATTATCCTGAGAAAGGATAAAACCCGGGAGTGAATAATGTAGAGCTGTGGCCTTGCAAGGACCTAGCTGTGGGTGGAAAAGTAATTAAAGGCAGGAAAATTCTTTTCAAGGACTTTCTTTATTCCGGGAATTATCAGTCTTCGCCCTCAGAACTATTAACCGATTATTCATTTCATGAGTATATTCAATATTATTAGAAGGGCATTTATTTGACTCAATTTTCATTTACTTCTTGCAATATACAGAATCAGTTTCAGAAGTAAGTGGATAGACTCCAGGAATGAATTACAGGACCTATAACAATTATAGATTTACAAGACCTCATAACAAGAAAAAAGAAATATTCAATTACAGTATTTTCTTTAAAACATAATTTATTACTTTCACTTGGATGGAATGTATAGCAAGGGAAAGTGTACGATCGTGAAAATGTTCGAATTCTTGTTTTCAACGGAAATACACGTTTTAGGGCCCCTGCGTCCAAATAACCAACGTAAACGAAAAGCCCTATGAAACTGAAATTTCATATTTAAGACAACTATACGCCCGAGATGTTACAGCAACTTTTTAATCAAAATCAGCTAACCAGAAAAGCCACTTTATACCATGTATTTTGTACCTATTTACGATTTACTCAAAAACGGCTTTAACGATTTTGATTAAACTCGCTATATCGATTAAAAATTAGACGGGCTAAAAATCATGTAGGTTTCATTCTGATTGAAATAGTCCGACAGGGCTTAAAATTTCGATATTTCAAAATATCTTTGTCTTAAGTACCTTTAATTTTGTAGTCTTTATGAAATTAGCCATATCATCTTGTTTACGTTGCTAAAAAACAGGTAAATATATAAGTTGAATGAATTCGATATCCAACTAAAGGAGAAAATAGCTAAAATATATTGTTATGCAATTTTTATGTTTTTGAATTTAAAGACAGTAATATAGATGTATAATATACCGTTGGGAAGCTAAAGATTTTAGAAAAAATATTATCTCATACACAAGCTTATGAAAGTTAATGGATAATGATGAAAAGCCGATAAACTAACTGATTGTCGTAGATAATTATATAATAAATTATTTAATAAAACACATGTTTCTATTAAGATCCAATTTAAACAATTCTTTAACAATTTTTTTTCGTTTATAAATTTGTTTAAAAATTCTTGAATTGATATAAATAATGGAGGTAAGTGAAAGTCGTGTGTTGCGCGCACCAGATTTTTTTCATAAACTTTTATTATGAATAATGTTTAATTTTTTTTATGGATTTTCTACATTAAAAACATGTTTTCCTGTTGTGTTTGTTACATTTGTTTGTTCTGATATGACAACATCATTTAGTATTTGTTTTTTAAAGATAGTATTTAATGATATAGGATTTTTTTAAAAGTAATATGTGATGTTATTTGCCGATTTTTTTATTTTATTTTTTATATGCGTTCCTCACAATAGTTCGAATTGAAAGCTTGCTCTCACAAATTTTCACCTACCGCATCTCTCACTGTGTAGTGCCACCTTAATATTAAAAAGGGAACAAGCTTGGAGTTCCTAGTTACCTAAAAAGGCGTTAGATACTATAGATGCTAGAAGTGAGAGCTACAATTTTTCACAGGTTTAGACGCTAGTTGTATATACTGTCCAAGACTCTTTAGAGATTTTGGTGATAAAAATATTTTTTAATTTTTAAATGGGAGAGGGAAAAATTACATAGATATCTTAATGTGCATATGAAATTAAAAACTGCCTCTATTAAATAATCTTAATCATTGAATATTTTATTGAGTATAATATTCCCACATTATTTATAGCTATTACATTAATAATGTCGTCGTGAGTATTGTATATTACAAAGCCGTCTTTGTAAAGGTTTTTCTCCTCCGATACAAAAGCCAGAAGCGAATTTAAATGTCTTAAGAAGTAGGTCCTGCACTTTTTCTTTCTCTTCCTTAGCCGTTCGAGAAGGAGATACAATTGAATGGTGTTGCTAGAATCGATACTACGTGATGGCTTACTTTCGAGATGAGTATATCTTTCGACCTCGCTGCAACAAGAACTGTTTTGATGTAGGTCTCCAATCCAAGGAATAGTTAGAAATCGGAACAATTGTCCATATTATTTGTCACATATCCCTTCCCTTTGTTAGCCTTTTTTTCACTTTTCTATCCAGGTGTTCTTTGTAAATTGCCGTCTTTGAGTTTCTAGCAATTCGCTGTTTCCTTTCTAATGTTTCTCAGCTCTCGAATGTATTCATTGACAGTATGTTTGATTGCCTTACGACATTTTCACTTTTCTACACATATGCTTAAGCAATTAATTAGCTGTTTTTTTACGCTTAGTTTTAGACCACCAGCCTAAGAGAATCTTTTAATATATTTTTCTTATTATGAAAAAATACATAAATATTGAAGTGTGGAGTGATGACCCTACCCTATATGCGTCGTCGTAAATTATGTTGTGGCAAATCCTGTCGCGCCAACAGAAGAAATTCGTTTATTTTTCATTTAGTATTCGAGTCTTATTGGATATTTAATACTTATTCCTCTCGAACAAGGCAGATTATATTAATTTTTAAAATAAAAAAGAAACTATTAAAAATATATCAAATCGAAACTGTATAGGATGTTACAGAAATAAGTGTTTTCGATGAAGATCGATTCGTTAAAAACTGGTGTAATATCGTAAAGTCGATTTATGCTGTCATTTTTGGTATTTAAAAAAAATAAAATAAATATATATATATATATATATATATATATATATATATATTATATATTACTTTTAGATTCGTAGGAAGAGAAAGTAGAAGAGACAATGTCAGAAATCAGATCGTTGGATGGTACGGCTGGATAGATAGGATTAGATATGGGAGGCTGCCGAAGGGCTACATCTATACAGCGTGTCGCGCCAACAGAGGAAGGTGAAAGAACAGTAAGGGAAAGTATTGTCATCATTAAAACTTGAGAATAAGAGTTTTCAACAAGTATACAGTTTTTAAGGTCTACGTTTTATAACCTCATGTTTTAAGTCTGTATTTTTTTTTTTTTTTATAAGAAGTCGATTGAAGCTGAATTTTAAGTATCATATATGTTTTTACTATTCTTCCCTAAACAGGTCCAACGATGTTTATAAAACAAAAGTAATTTCAAAAATCTAGTGCGGGCAACACACGACTTACCCTTACTTGAAAAAATAATGAACAATTCAAGAAAATTAAATAAACTTGGAGTACAAAAAAGTTTAAAATTATATTCGGTTTCGTTTGAAACATATTTATTTACTTAAAAATCTTTTAAAGGTATATTATGCATTGTTTTTTCTCTTTTCTACTTTAATTGGCTATCAAATTTGGTCCAATTTTATATATATATTATATATATATATATATATAATATATTAAATATATGCCATTGAAGCCCATTCAGACTTATTCAATCATAATGAAACCTAAATAAAATTGAAGCACATTAAATTTTACATTGATATATCGAGTTTAATCGAAATCGTTAAAGTCGTTTTCGAGAAAATCATAAAAAGGTGCAAAATGCGTGGTATAAAGTGGCTCTTCTGGTCGGCCGATTCTGATCGAAACGTTGCCGTAACTTACGATTTTAGTATTATACGTTGTGCTAAACTCACAGATTATAGTTTCATATAAAATGATCATATGAAAGAGTGTCAGATCCTCAGAAAGATGTATTGTTTCTAAGCAAATACCTTAATGAAGATTAATTAGCTTAATATATATTGTCAATATATTTCTTATTGTAAAGAAAATTATGGATGAATACTGCTAAATTCAAAATGGGATATATCTGCTAATATATTACAGATTTTAATTATTTACTCTGTTACTTATCCTTTTTTTTTTCTTTTTTTTTTTTGAAACCTTAAATTTTGAGGGGTTAGTTTTTTCTTTGTCTTTTTTCGAAGTTTAAATTATGAATGTAATGGACTAAAATCCTGAAACTGTCTCAAGTTCTATGTTTGTAAGATGCTCAGATTAGCACTACTCTGTCCCACTTAGGCGCTCAATGATCTGCTATTTCCAAGCAATCTCACTCCGTGGAATGTCCTTTGATATTATTCCCGAGAGGTCCTGGAGAAGATCTTCTCGGAGATAATTGTTGCCGGTAGGAACAAATAGCATGATCCTCTTAACCCGACAATAATAGGGCGCCCTAAGCCCCTTTGTATATAAACCCCATTCCTCCTCCAATATTTAGCTTCCTTCTGCCTCCTTTAGTGGTTTATTATGAGATCTTCAATGTTTGATTCACAATTCTCCTTAAAACCACTTGTGGTATTGTTCGCAAACACAAACTAAATATAGACCTGTAGAGATAGCGTTTACACGTATCTGAGGTGGAGCAATTTTAAGTTTTCAAACTCCCACCATCTATGCGTTTTTCTTCGTCTTTTAAAAAAACTGCACTCTTTTCATTTTCTCTATTTATCACCCATCTTAATACCCCATTAAATTCCTTGAAAGTTTCATTTCTAACATATGAAAATATTTGAAACAGCCTTGTATATACTACCAAGCCGAAATCTGCAAAAATTAAAAAAAAATATTCTGTCACGTCAGTGATATGGTTTAATATGTGTTTAGTAGTTTAGCTGACAGCGAAATTCATAATAATCAATCTTGTCGAGGATAATATTTCCTATGAAAAACGTAGAGAATATTTGTAATTAATATGAACAGAGAGAGTGCCGTGGTCTAGTGGATAGAATATTACTCTGCTGTTCTTTGGGTCCTGGGTTCGAATCCTATTGTGGCTGATTGTTATTTCAGCCATGAGGTAAGGAGACCCTCCTAGGGTCTTTAAAGTGGCTACCAAAGATTGGAGAAAAATCATGGCGGCTGAATGTGATCTCGGTGTAATCACCACCTTGTACGGCCGTTGGATTAGGGACAGTACGAATCTCTATATGTACTGTGCCCAAGACCCTTCGATGTATTGTAGTGGCCCAGGTTTCTTTTTTTTTTTTTTTTTTTTTTTTTTTTTTGTTCCGTTTTAGTGATGAAATAAATAGGTAATTGAAAGTGAAAAGATTAATTACGTTAAGTTTCAATAGAAACATGTGTATATTAAATAATCTATTATATGATTATCTTTAACAATCAGTTAGTTTTATCCGCTTTTCGTCACCTTAAGATAGTATATAAGATAATATTTTTTTTTTAAATTTAACTTTCCAAGGATATATTACATCTCTATTACTATTCTTATGTGCAGGGAAAAAAATATTGCAGAAAAAATATGCTCACACTTTTCTCTTTTAGTTGGATATCTAATCTGTTCAACTTTGTATTAACCTGGTTATCAGTGCTAAAAGATGATATAATTTTTTTCGGATCTACAAAATTAAAGCTACTTTAGAGGAAGTAAAATATCAGCATTTAAGCCATGTCAGACTATTTCAATCAGAATAAAATGTATATGATATTAAAGCTCATTCAATTACACATGGATATAGTTTAATCAAAATCGTTAGAGCCGTTTCAGCTGTTGCTCCCTAACTCAGCCTCCATTGGCTCACACTAGTGACGTGGCTGAGAGGCGCTGGGATCCCTTGAATTTCGCTTTACCCTCTAAAAATTGAAGGAAAAAGCCTAGTCTGGGGTTCCTTTAGCAGATTATAAATATTGTATATAGTTATGATTGCGTGTATGATTTTTATTTATTTGTCAATTTAGTATTTATCTCTATTATTAGTTGTTTTTATTTTGTTGTATATATATATGAATTTATTTGTTTTCTATTTTATGTAATTTGACTTTATGAATGTATGTATGTTTTCTCATATCACTATTACTATTGTTCATTTTGAAACAAATCGTAATATATCTCAATGAATATTAAAAAGAAAAAGAGCTGTTTTAGATAAAACCATATAAACGTACAAAATACGTAGTATAAAGTGGCCGATTTGCATTTTTTTAAAAATGCTGTTACTTCTTGGACGTATAGTTGTCCTAAATATTTAGTTGGAATTTCAGCTTCGTACGATTTTTCGATTTCTATTGAAACTGCGAATTCGAAATCTGCTGACGTTTTAAAAAGGTGAATCGTGTCAGTGATATAGTCTGAATACTATGTATTATAGTGTAGAAAAAAATCATAATAACCAAAGGATTTAATTTCCTATGAAAAACATGTAGGAAATATTTATAATTAGTCTCATGATAAAGGAATATTTAAGAAATCATTATAGAATTCGTGGGCTAAAAATGTTTAAAAAAATATCATATTAGTCTAAATTAGTATCTCTAAATTAATTGCCATCCTAATTTAGTTTTGTTATCGGAGTTTGAAAACTTTCCGTAAACCTCATTTATTGAGCTAATTCTAATTCTTATGAATATACTATGCAACTAAAGCTTGAATTTTAGTCAATAGTTTAAAATCCTATCACTATTATTAACAGTTAAGATAGCACTGAAGGAGTAAGCTATACAGTACCTGCAATACTCTACGGTTTGACGTTTTAGCGGGTAAAAATGAAGGACATTGCCTTACGTACTTTTATTTTTACGAACTTTTATTGGATAGATGAGCATTTTTTCATTACTACTTGCTTCAGGATTATTTTAAATATCATCTTTCACACACAATTTTTTTTTTTTTTTTTTTTAATCATATTATAAACGTGGTGAATCTAATCATAAAGTTTTAACAAGATAATATTTATCGATTTCGCCTTGACAGTCTTTAGTATATTTTGTACTTTTTTTTTTTTTAAATATATTAGAAATCAAAAAATGTTATAAATCATAGATAATATTTAATTCATCATATAAAATTTAACATAATATGTTATAAATCATAGTAATATTTAATTCATTAAAATTTTAACAGTGAGTATTAGACCTATAAACGATAAATCCTTTACTACCGTAATGTAAATATGCGTTGTCATCTATAAAAATGGACAGGAAATTCCGTTTGTTAACAACAACTGATCAAAATAAATACTTGGTAATTTTTTAAGCAGCATTTATTTTTCTTCAATTATTATTTTGTCTAATAATCTCAAAAAATTCTATTTCTATTAACACCTAATAGTTTACTTATTAGCATTTTAACTTGATTAGTTCTCAATAATTACTAAACATTCACTGTTCACTTTTCTTTATAACTATTTTAAAATATTAAGACTACACGTTCCGTTCTGTTTTAATGCCTCTCTTATAGAGGAGTCGGTTAAATTTTAACAAAAGCTCTTCCAGAGAGTGGGTAGGATATTGTGTTAAACTTCCCTTTAAGTTCAAGCGTTAAAGCATCATCAAAATTTAACCGATTCTTTGGAGAATCGCTCATTATGTTCTATGAGCATTTAAAAGCTAATTTTCAAAGGAATGTTTATAACTTTATTGGACGTACTTATCCTTACTAAAAACTATTTTGTAATTTATGTTAGTTCGATTGAAATTGGTGCATACAACTTTCACTTACCACGTTTCTTAAAACCAAATTTAATACTTTTAAATAAAATTAAATTTAAAACTGAATTACATATTAAGTTGTGGTAATGCTATTAATTTTTAATTTAATAATAAAAAGAGTGGAATACAATAATGCTTTTATTGAAAATTTGAAATAAAATTTATTTTTCATTGTTTCATTCTTCTTTACGAAACTAGCCTACATTATAATAATCCTAAATAATCAATGTTCAGGGCCGTAGAACTATTGTTATTTTATTAGTATATATTTTTTTTTGTAATGTATAATCATGATATAGTTTAACTATCTACATTTGCCGAAAACTTTATCTTCCTGCGGTCTTAGTAGCAATTTCATATTTTTCCTCTGGATTTATTATGTGTTTTATTATATTATTACTGTCTGTTAGTGTTATTTATTTTAATATCGACTATAAATCAGTTTTTCATTGTAGACCCTGATAACGGTTACTCACATAATTAACTATAAATAAAGTAACAGTTACATATTATTGTAGCAGTTACAACTGAGACTATATCTAAGTAGGCTAACTAACACTTCCTCATTTAACTTACATCCGCTCTTTTATTGCTTCGTTCTTATCGTCTTAGTTCTAACTTATAACTTTAGTAGTTCTAACAGTTATTTTTTTATTATAAACTATAGCTAAATATGTTTGTTAAAATAATTATCGTTAAACATACAAAATAAAAATAAATTCGAAAATATGGAGTAGTTGATTGACCAGTAAGATGCGAGAAATCACATTATTATAAACCAGTTAGATTTTGTTCTACAAGACGTTGTCTTTTACGGAACTAATGCGTTGTTTTGTTTTTTTTAATTCCAGATTATTAATCATATATATATATATATATATATATATATTAATATATAATAATTATTATAATAGGCTTAGCGAGCCCGATGTTCCGACGCTAACACCACTAAATACTCAATTATCATTTTTACCATTATCCTCCCACCGACGCCTCAGCCTATCTTTTCAGAAACTTCATTTTCAGAATTCGTTCTTCAGTGAGCCCAATTACTTTTCACCCACATTTGAGGCGCCGCGATGCTTTCCACTCAATTATATTGACGGGGTACAAGCTCTGCTATTCCGCGTTGTGCATTATTCTGAATTCCCTAGTATCCTCATATTTTTTAAGACCAAAATTTTACCTAGTACCTTATTCTCGAAAACCTTAAGGATCTGTCCATCCTTCAAAGTAAGCGACTACGTTTCACATCCGAATAGAACCGTCGAAATAATTAAAGTTTTATATATTCTAAGCTTCAAGTTTCTTGGCAGAAGCCGCGAAGTAAGTGATTTTACAACTGAATAATAACACGCATTCCTGTCTTCAACTGCGACTTTGTTTTCTCCTGGATTTCGTTTTTCTAGTGATCATAGAAATTACATACTTATATCTCTACATGTTCAAAAGTATGTTTTGACATAGCAATTTCGTCACAATCTCTGCTAATAACCATATATTTCGCCTTATCCCTATTTATTTCAAGCCCTCTTTCCCGGATTTAACGTTCTTGTATTTAATTGTATAGTTTCCGCGTGTTAGCCTAGCATACCAAATCATCGGCCTATCCCTGAACCGGAATTTTATCTCCCAGATTTTAAACCTTTCTCGGTTAGTGTCACGTTTTCTATGAAATAATCTAATGCTAAATTTTAAAAAATAACGGGAGAAAGGGAGTCACCTTGTTTCCAAGCTGTTTGTACCTCAAACCTTTCGGAATGCTGTGACCTAACTATATTGAATAAACAATACTGATTAAATTTCAGCAATTTATGTTAGAGTAACAACGTATGGGTTACCTTGTGGAAATTCACTTCATAAAATACATGACCTTGTTTTACTTAATTAGTAAAAATAAAAGGGTAAAACAGATGTGTCTTTCAAGCCTGTGTTACTTTACTAGTGGCTATATTTTTATTGGCTATAAAAAGAAAAAGAATAAATTAAATTATTTAATCCTGGGATGTATATATCTCTCGTGAACACGGTACTAATTAAAGGTACCCGAGTACAGTGTACCTGAGTACAGGGTACCTTGGAGTGTCCTCAAGAAGCGACTAATGAGAAGAGGCCAACGACTTGCGCTCTCAGAAAGGACTCCTTTGTCGCTTCCTATGTCCTTCACGCTTCACATCAAAGGACAAAACCTTCTTATTATAGCTTTTTTTTATTATCATAAAATATATTATTAAAATAAACAATAGCTTCAGTAGAAGAGAATATAAAAACATCCTCAGTTTGTGTGTAATAATGACGATAAAGTGAAACTTGGGTGGTCTTTTTGGTTGAGGATACAAAAATTTGGCTTTCTTCCTGACTTGAAAAAATAATTGATGATGGATATGTTTACCTATAATTGAGTGTTTAGATTGATAAAGTATAGAAGGAAAATAAATAATCTATAGCGAAAAATTATTTTAATTTACTATGCACATGTCGACATTACTTCTTTGGTAATTTCTTTCATGCAAAACAATTTATCTCATAAGCTCTTGGTCCTAGCGATAAATATTATACTGGATGTCTCTTAATATTGTGAGAGCTGATGACTAGTGACTAGACCTTAAGTAGGGCAAAAAAGGTAATATAGCCCATAGTCAGATCCTAAACAGTTAGGGAGAAAAATAAATTTTGGTTTATTATTTTCAATAATGAACCTTTGTAATCGAACAAAAAAAAAAAAATTCCTTTCTTTAAAATTTGAGGGCTAACGTTTCAAGATTCGTAGAACCCGAATAACGAATAAAAAAAAAAAATTCGTTTATCCGCTATCCGCGGCATTTCTCTGAGGACCAATTTTTTTTTTTAATTCGCCACAAAAATACTAGGGTATGCAACGATGATCTTAATACCTCGACGTTGATATCAGCTGGCTATTTTTAAAATAGAGGCCGATTAAAAGTGAATTAATTCAATAACTATTTTTTTTTTTTAAGGTAGCGAAAATATGTACAGAGTTCTTATAATTAATTAATTCATAAATAACAAACAATTTTTGCTTTTAGAGCTATTTCATATAGCATTAAATTGTCTGCAAATTGAAAAAATAATCATTGAAATTGGTTAAGAAATAGCAGAAATATAGCGTTTTGAAATTAGCAGTGGTGATATGCCAATTTCCTTCGAATTATTTATTGCTTTTTGCATATTAGTTAATTGCCTATCTATACCTTTATAAACAGTTATACCCTAATATTGTTATTCGGAAATAATAAACCATTGTGTAATAATTTGCATATTTTCTTCGAGTTTTCCTGATGAAAACCATGGTCAATGACAGGGTCAATCAGAAAAACTCAAATATATCTACTTGATGTATGTGGTCAAACAGAAAATCAAGTGGTACCGAATAAAATAAGAGAAAATTTCCCAGAGGTTTGAGAAGTCAAACCCTCGAAATAAGAAACGACGTTTCGTACAACGTCATGCAGAAAATTTTAATATTTCTAAAAATATATGGACGTTTCAAGGAGCTATTACTCTTCTTTAGTTAGATTTTAGATATTCCGGATCATAAAAAAAAGTTTTTTACATCATTGGCCTTAAAATGGTGCAAAACAGATCTATCTTTATTGGCCGATCTAAGAATGCGAGGAGGCAAGAAATAAAAATAAAAAATTGTGTAGCCCCAACACTTAATAAAAGTAGCAAAAGGTGACTTTTTCATTGGATCCAATATAGCTCCTAAACGGTTGGTAATAGCGACAAATTTTATATAAAAAAAAAAAATTATCAAATGGAATTATTTGTTAACCGTTAGAACTGTTTGAAATGAGATAGGGGTGCCGTCACCAAGAAAACGCATTCATAAGGCAAGTTTATTTTATTCGCTTGCCTACGTTTCAGCCGACATTGTGGGTCTGCATCAAAGCTAACTCTATAAGAGTTTTTCAAAAAGTGAAAGGTATTCTCCATACAATTTCTGACATGGGAATTATTGTCAAATTTTTAATCCGAGCAACACCAACAGAGATAAGAGCGTGTCAAACTTAGAGGGAAAAAAACGTTACACGATGAAAGTTAAAGAACGCTCAGTCAAAAGACATATGTCAAAACCCTTTTTAGATTTAATGCAGCATTTTCATATTCGTATTTTCTGATATATTTGTATTTCGTAAACGTGTATTTCCGGTAATAATTTTAAAAAATTTAAAAACAATTTCACGATCGCTTTTTCCTTACTATATATAATAGTTTGCATATAGATGAGCGAAAGTAAAAAATATATCCAGTATACTATTCAGAATTAATTGAATAGAGATAAGAATGAAGAAATAATGAGGTGTATTAAATAAAATGACCGTCTGTGGTTATGTTCAATTATGTATATATCCCCGTATGAAACAAATTTAATGTATTTTATTGTATAAGATATGGGAAAATTATAGTCTATTTATATAATTGACTAAACAATCTTTTTTTTTTTTTCAGGTCAGTACTTACTACAACGTTAAGTGAATTCTAATATCTGGATTAATTGTAAGTACAATCTACTTCTAATTAAGACTATGTTACATTTTAAGTAAGGTTTTACTCACTGAGATAATCTGTTCTTAAATTACCTTTATTAAAGACCTTATGCAGTTTTCGCAGTGAGAGAGAGAGAAATGCTTTATTTTATCAAAATTACAATAAAACAAAACCGTGCTGCCCAACTGTATTGGGTTGCTATCATACACAGCGTACTTATCAATCTTGATGACATGTGATATTGACCTAAAAAACTATAAATTTACAATACAATTACTTTCTTTATCAACAGATTTCTATGTTATATCTTATATTATGTAATATAGTCTATAATCCAAAGCAAAATAGAAGCATAAAAAAACAAAAAGAAACAGATTTGAAAATGCACACCTAAAGGACCAACAGAATCAATGACAAAATTTAAGCAAAAAGATAAGACGAATAAAGAAAAACATAGATATAATCCTTGTAAGGAAAAATCTTAACCTACTAATATCCATAGAGGTGATGATGAATAATCGCCAGGGAGTCCAATATTATATTCTCGGCCATCATGGACAATTCAAAATTACCAACACCGAGTTCTTCTAGAAGGCTCCTTGTTCTACTGGGGATAGTCCCGTAAATCAAATTAAAAATCTGTCCGTTTCAAAACATAGACCTGGTTAAATGATTATAATCAAGAGTAATAGATTTATTAATCTATTTTATCTTGATTTTCAATTATATCCAGCCATGACGACGACATGCAAACTAGGTCTTGGTAATTAAATACGTTTATATTTTTTTTATTTATTTATTTTTAAAATGTTCAATGATCGTACGCTCAAAAAATATTATCTTAATTTTCCTTTTACTATCAGCAGTAAATTTTCTCATTTTTATTTTTAAATTGTCAGCTGAAATTCTCAGTAACGAAATTTGAATCTGTTTATTTACTTATTTAACGTCATCTCATTCTGCTGTGGCTAATCGGACAATGCTACAGTGGAAGTCCTAAAGGGTATAGCCGAGTAGGTATGGTAAATCTGCTCCCGTGGCTTTTTGACTCAAACTTGGGGGATCAGTTTGGTGTCAAGTAAAAATAATTCACCCAATAAAATTGAAATTAATTAATGATGATTTTTTTTTTTTTATTCTCAAACAAAAAGCCGATTTTTTTCGATTCTATTTTTCTTTTTTTTCTCTTTATATCTTTATTTACACCTGTCAGAAAATTCTGACAATCAGCAAATGTCTTGGACAAATGTAAGATCAGACATGGTAGGCATGGAGAAGTTAAGTGCCCAGCATTTCTGAAAATGTCTTTTATACTCCTCTCTTCACAGGATTTTTTTTTTTACGAATCTTTCGAAGTGTTGGAACAATATGAAAAAAATTAAAAACTCAAATAGGTAACACCAGGCCAAGGCTGGTCTAAAGACTGAAGTCTATTTAGCTACTATCAATCCTTGCTAATAAGATCTCACTTGTTCAGGTGTTGTCTATGGTTTTCTCTAGCAAGGAAGGATTTTGGGTTAAAAAATATTTTTCAATAATCTAAAAACAATAAGTTTCTTAAAACGCAGGATTTCAATTTGTTTTCATATTGTTGTTCATAACCATCACTTCGAAAAATAAGAAAATATTCATGAGTACAGAGGAGCATAAAAGACATTTTCTGGCAAAATTCGGTGAGCGACACCTTTCGAATAGATTGAAGAATAAAACATTTTGATTTTCTTTCTTCCGCTTAAAATAGGCTTTTTGTTTAAGAATCAAAGAAAAATCATCATTAATTAATTTCAAATTTTACTATTAGAAAAATTATAACTTCGAAAAAAAATCTCGAAAACCTTTTGAATTAAAAAACTAAAATATTAGGTGAATTATTTTTACTTGACACCAAACTGATCCCCCAAGTTTGAGTAAAAAAAGCCACGGGGGCAGATTCACCATACTTACCCGGCTATACCCTTTTGCATATGCAGGTTTAATTAGGATCTTTAACACTCGATACAGGTACTCGTAACAGAACCTGACATCGCACTGGCTAGGTACCACCTTTTTACGCCCCCTCAGAAGGACTGAGTAACTAAAGATTTTTTATTTCCATTATGAAATCAAAGGACCATCTGCCAATTTAGGACCTTTTTTAATCTCTAATAAACAGCCTGTAGTACATGTATAAGGAATATTCCAAAACTGTACTTCGAGACACTTTGTTTTCTCTTTTTCTTTCCTGCGAGTTCTTTAGTGGCTGAATTTTATAGGTCTGTGAATACAATAGCGAAATATGTCCTCTATGACTCAGTATAGGCTACTTTTCCTAAGGATATGCCTACCCCAATAAGGACTATTACTCTTAACAATGCCCGCAAATCCTGTCTATTTAAATGAACCTAGAGAAAGTGTCTTGCTGAACAGAGACGCAAGGCTCGGCTGCACCCACGATAGAGTGATAACGCCTGACAAAGCTTGACTCATTTCTTCTATATCTATCAATTTTCCACCAAACTAATTGATAAAGTTTTTATTTTTTCTACTCATCTGTATATAAAATATATAGTAAGGGAAAGTATTGCGATCGTGAACCAAAATTGAACATTGTAAGGTCCTCTGAGTCCAATAGACCAAGTCCCTCAAAAAGGTGGTTGCGATTGTGTGTGGTAAGTCTAGCTCAAAAACGAACCGCGGCACGAAACTGGAATTTCATATTTAACACGTTCACGCTGGGACGAATATCTACGTTTTTCCGCGTGAGACGGGACTGTGTTAGCTGCTTACCTTCGTCGGGCGGGGCGACACTGTTCCAAGTTCCAACGTGTTTAATGCGAGATGCACAGCAGTTCCGGATTCCAACACGCTAACTGCGAGGTAGTAACAGTTTTGACATACACACATAACTTAAAGGAGTAATTATGGAAATGTTTAAAAAAAAAAAAGGTTCTTATATTATTATTTATAATTAAAAATTATTCTTATATTATTATTATTATATGTTATATTCGTACATCATATTATGGGAATAAAAATATGAAAAGAAATCACGCACGAAATTAAAATTCTTAAAGAAGAGTAATCAAGTGAAATTAACCGATAAGAGTCCTTTGAGGGGGGATGGTGAAAGTTATAAAATATTTAATAAATAAACGCTTGTTAATTTCTACAGCATACGATGTTGAGAAAAAATATAATAAACTTATTTTATAAAAACAAGTGACACCTGTGATGCACGTCGCCCCACGGGATATTTAAGCGTGACCCACCGGCTTGAACGTGTTAACCCTATTTTTCGAACACGGTTCCGAGCTGCGAATTTTTTTTTTTGTATTTTGTTCATTTTTAATTTTTAAAAACATGTTTATAACTATGGAAATCACCCAATTTGTAAATAAAATTCAGATAAATAATATCATAACATCATATAATAATATCATTGCACTTTGAGTGTGCAGCTCGCTCCTAGGATAATTTTTATTGCGAGGAGCGGATTGAGCACCATGTGTTCAATGTTAAACGAGAAATATATTTTTATAAAAATGTCTGAAGATAATACAGTAATGTAACTCATAGTACTACATAGTATTTTTCATGTAAGAAAGGCTTCAGATAATTTTTAGATTTTTTGGTACACAGTAAACAAATGCCAAATTTTGTTTTGCTGTACTTTACAGATTTCATTAATTCCAAAAAAAAATTATTTCGACGACTATTTTACTCAAAATAATTGATAATCCCACATAAGGTGTGCAGGCTTTCTCAAATGGGTTAAGACAACTATACGCCTGAGATGTTACAGAAACATTTTCATAAAAATCGGCTTAATTGGAAGTGTCACAGTTGCGCCCATAACGCAGTTAATTTTGAAGATAGAGAAAAATATGTAGAGTGTTTTAGATCCAGTAATGTGTGATAAACAGAAAAAAAATACAAAATTGATCTACACGTATATTCAAGTCACAAATTATAATGGATATAATTCCACCAAAACTCTTTTATTATGTAAGGTTTAGAAAAATTGAAAATATTATCAGCTATATAAGCAGTTATGTCCTAATATAGTTATTTATAAAAAATAAACCCTTTGTAATAATACTTCTAATTATTAGTAATTTGATTAATACAATTAGATGATATTTATTAGAATTTTCGTCCGTTTACATAGGGGTTATCGGGATTTACTCTCTCTTCCATGTTAATCTTGGAGAACTCCTACTTCTTCAAGAACTAGTATTAGCAAAGGAGGGATTGATAAAAGACCCCCCATAAAACAAAACTGAGGGACATAGATCACCAAGAGTTATCCCAGGACGGTCCTAATGGAGGAGTCTCGGAAGAGACAGTTTTCGTTTAAATCTTCTCCGATCTCGGAGATAAATTTCTCCTCACCTAGCTCGGACCATTCTCATCCTGATATTTCTTTCAACTTTCCAAGGAAGCGATATGATCTTTACAAAGTTCCCAAAGGAAGCAGACTTTTTTAATTTTAATTCCCCATTTTTTCCCCGTCATTATGTTGATAACTTTGGACCTCGTTGACTTTTTTCTTTAGTAAACTTTTTTAACTGTCACTAACTGGCTTCCTGTTGGATGCAGAATTTTAAAGTTTTGTGTCAAACTAAATTAAGGTTAAGTTTACTACTGAAGAAATAGTTTATGAGATTATAATGGATCAGTAAAAATAAAAATTTGAAATGAAACGAAAAACTTCTCTATTATCCTGGTTCTTAAGTCCCTGAAGAATAAAATAAAAATACATATTTGAAGACCGGAACAATGTGGTCATGGCTTTGAACAAAAAATTGCTAAACTAAAAAAATAATTAAGGTTGTAAAATATGTACATATTTACAAATCAGACTATTAGAATGGAAATAAAAAAACAGAAATAGCTACTTCATCAGTGATAATTGAAATAATGTAAACACAAGAAAATTGGTATTTTCTAGCATCTACAGTTTGAGGTTATAGTCTGTTTGACTGGGTAAGGAGAAGGGGGTTGAAAAGGAGCAGGAAGCAGTTCTTACATGACGGATCTCAGGAGGATAGAATTCCAAAGAGAGGTTCCTTTGGCTAGAAAGGAACGCAGCAGTACGGTGAGGAGAAGGGTAGAGGTCAGAAAGATGGGGACTGAATTGGTGATTTAAATTGAAGGGTTTTGGAGATAGAGCTGGGGCGCTGAGTTCTGATAACCTGTTAGAGGAAAGAAGCTAGAAAATACTGGCATCTGTAACGAGGATAAAGCCACCTTAACTCGGCGTAATACTGGGTTATATGCGTGTCTCTGGTGATCCCGAATGCAAATCGTATTGCACAGTTCATAATACGCTTGAGTTTTGCTCCGAGTTCACCTGAAAGTCCGCTGTACACCACAAAACCGTAGTCAAAGTGGGGAAAGACAAGGGAGGAAGCAAGGAGTATCGGATGGTAGGTACTTTTACGTTCCTCAGTGGTTAAAATAAATTTAGGAACTGTGAAACAAAGTTAAACTTGAAAAAAATTATATTCAGTTTCGTTAGAATCATATGTTTTAGATTAATTGATATGAGTATTAGGTGTGGATTATTTTAAGTGAAGGTCAAAGTCTAAATGTAAAATTTAATGCTGATAATTATCTTAACCTCTATTTTATTTACTTATGATGCACTACGTTTCGACTATAATGCCATTTTCTGGTGCAAAGAACAATTTTTATCTTAAGGGGAGTGGGTACTTACACCCCGAAGCCCCATGTCTGAATTGATAAAATTCTTTTCTTTGTTTTCATTATATGGGAAAATTAAATGTTCCGTTATCTGTTCTTCACTGTAAAATAAGAAACAAACTTAACTAATTTTGATTTAAGTTTTTCATTTCTGCCTTTAGCTTAATATAATAATGAATAGACGTTATAAAATAAACATAGTTTCTTGCTTATTGCACTTTTCGTTAGAACAACCTAAATTTTTCAATGCGATAAACTCTAAATTTGCCAGATAGATATTTTTTAAACATAAATGAAACTTCAATCTAAGAGCACTCATGGGACGCAGGAGTTGGTCTACTAGTATTACTATCTATTACAAAATACCCAGCTTTCAGTATACAATTTATAATATCCCAGATAATGCAATTCATTAGGCTTTAGTGAGTTAGACTATTGGATTGGTTTAGTGGACTGGTCGCATTGATAGAAGCTCTCAGACTGATTGGTTAATATTGGCCAATGTCAGCGGCAGATGTATTGTCTGGTAGCTTCATTGTGTCTGGTTGGTCCGATATTGCAATCAGCTGTTTAGTGAACTGTTTTAGTTTATAGAATATTGTAAATTATCTGTTCGTCAGTTGTGGTTGAAAATCGAACTATATGGAGTCATGTGTACTTTTTTCTTACACTGAAGGTCTAGTCCCCTCTTGCAATATGACCAGAAATTATATATATACACACAACTTTTATTCAGCGATATCGCTTATATATTCCTCACTTTGCTTCGATTTGTATTCAATTTTTGTTCCACGATTTTTTTTTTGTCTAGTATTTTATATTCACAGATGTCACAATCAGTGTTGTCATTTGTGAATTTGAGGTAAGGTATTATGATATGCGACGCGGCACCTCTTCCTTGTGTGCTTCCTATTACGTATTGTCAGGAGGTTCCTCATCCAACTATTTTTCAGCCTTCCATGAATGTGTCCCGGTATCGTAGTAGTGACCATGTTTTGTATTAATGTGTTGGTATGTTGTAGAGTGAAGCTGTTCGTTGACTGTTGTCTTATAAAGGTCTGAATGTAGAGTTGTGTTGCTAACGTACCATGTTGAATTGAAAAATATAAATATTACATATGTGTGTCTTTTTGGCTGTCCCGTATGTCTGTGAGTTTTAGTCTTTTGTTTAGCATTAGCAGACCCGGCTCTTTAAAGTGGGTACCCAAACTTGGAAAAATAACGGCTGAGTGTGACCTTGGCCTAGTCACCTCATTGCACTGCTTATGCCGAGAAACAGTAAGAATCTCTATATGTCTCTATATGTACTGAGTCCAAGATCCTTCATGGATTGTTGAGGTAAAGGTTTTTTTTTTTTTTTTCTTTAGCAGAAACTACAGTTGAGTCCGAGAATGTATTAATTCATGGGAATCTTGGATTTATACCCAGAATTACCTTAATAATATTCTCTGCACTAATCTCAAGTTATTGATTAATTCCTGACACACTTTCCCAACGACCTCCAGCCTAAGGAAATATTTAGATAAAATGCCATATAGTTCCCCCTGAGCTGGACACGCCTTGGTATACAACACGAGAACCCCCTGGAATGGCAGATACGCAGGATGACCTTTCGATTTAGCGCGGGTGGTGGTTATTCGACCTTTCTGTTAAGCAGCAATTATACAGCTTAGAAATGATTTTAATTTTACAACTCCAAGCCTTGTGTTTATCGGCTGTTGTTCCACTTCTGAAGTCGATGCAGAGAACAATCGATATTATTATGGAGGCTAACTATTGTTTCCTCTGCGACATACTTTTCCTCCGATAGTACGACGCATCCGGTGTGCGTGGTAGCGTTTGTGCATGACGGATCGAGTGTGGTTCGTGTTAATCCGTTATTTATTCATTGAATAAATTGCTTTTACCTTGTCATATTTACATTCTCTTTCCATTTTACTAGGTTAGTAAATATCTAGAACTGACTTGTATATTCAAGGATGAAACTCAATTGTTATCACAAGTCTGCAAAAATGGGATATGAGATGAATGAGATCAAAATAAAACTCCTCAGCACGTAATTATGGAATGTCCAGCTGATAATAACGAAATAAATAAATGTCTATATTTTTTAAATCCCCGTATTAATTTAAAAAAACACTAAACAACCTGCACCTCTACAATTCATGAAGGTTCTCGGGTAACCGCCGTGCAAGGAGATAATTAGGCCTAAATCACTTTCGGCTTCCAGGAATTTCCCACATTTTTTTTTCCCACTTTATAGTGGCTGGGTGTGCCCCAGGAGTGTCTCTATACCCCACGGTCGTTCTACGGCTGAAATAACAGAATAAAATACAATAAAATAAATTAATAACTTCTGATATATTAATGTGTCGAACAAAACTAAACATTGAAACTGATTCATAATAATTGATCCATTAACTAAGTTAAATATTTTTTTTATATTTATTTTTATTGGAATTTACATGTGTACAAAAAATACATCAAGTAAATATGCTGAATTGTTATAACACATGAAATAAACATGAAGAGAAACTGCTCATTGGCAGCACCCTTTGGTAGTGAGTCTAAAAAGAAGGTCTCGAGGCCATCTTCTTTTCAGACGCCTCGGAGGATTATTAGGAATTGAAGAGGAAGCAAAGATTAAAACTAATGGATTAGAGTGTGAATGGAGTTTTTTATGGAAGGTGTGATACCTAGTATGGGTCAAATCAGCGACATATGGAACTTTAAGGTCATTGTGGATGATTTTATTCGTGACAAAGTAAGGAGCGTTATGGATTTTGCGAAGGATTTTGGATTGTAAGGAATGAATGCGGGAAGAGTTTGATGATTTAGTAGAGCCCCAAAGCTCAACTCCGTAGGTCCAGATAGGCCTTATGATAACACGCAAGTGTCATCGATCGGAATCGGTAGAAAGGAATGTGTTGGGATATCAGCTGATAGACCGTGTAAAGAATGGGCCCTAGGATACTACCATGAGGAACCCCAGCAGACTGGGTGAAGAGAGATGAATAGGAACTATTGTGGTTTATTTTGAAGGATCTGTCAGAGAGGTCGGACTGGATGATTAGGAAGTATGTAGGAGGAAGGAATTCACGGAGTTTGTACAGCAGTCCTGGGTGCCAGACAAGTTAAATATAAACAATAAATAATACATTTTCTATTAGATTTGAAAAATCAGACTTCTTGAACGTCTGTTTGGGATGACGGTAGGTACTGGAACAGCTGGAATAATATAGAGGGAGGTAGGATAATATGGAATACTCAAATGACAGTGAAAAAAATATTTTAAAAAAAATTAATGGGATATTCAAGTCTTTATGGATTTGTTTATTGGTGACAAAGTATTAAGATTATTAAAACTAATAGGTTTGGTGCAGAGTGCAGGGTGGCCGAGTGGGCATGAATGGTACCGCGCGTTGCTTGGCAATCAGAGAGGATCAAATAATTGCGAGTTCACGTCTCGGTGCCCGAAGAAGAGGGAGTTTCAACTCAGGCATCAGTTCTCCGCCCTCATTCTAGCAAAAGTGTCCATAGTAAATTTTTTGTAAGAATTCGAATTTAAGAACTACAGCTATTTCACCCTAGGAAGTCAATTTTTCTCATTGTATCGCATAGGTGAGGTAAGTTTAGCAAGGTTGTGGGGTAAGTTGAGCACTAAGAATGTCTAACAAAACAATGGGTTCAATTTCGACTAGAAATAAAGTAAAATATATGTTTAACAATCACCTCTATATTTATCCTCTTTATAACAACAAAATTTGAAGTAATTGTTTTTTGAATAATTAACCAAAACTAGAATCAATAAAATATAACGTATCTTAAGATTAAGTTTAACATTAGATTCAGTCTTGCTGTTTAAAATCAGACTTAAATGTTTATATTATTACTCATATAGCTTATATCTTAAAAAAATATTATTTAGATCTTTGGAACTTAATGATCATTGTCCCTGTTGCAGTATTTTGTAGTATATTTTTTGGAAGTCCGCATCCTAACAAAAAATAAAACATTCACTACTTAAGTTGTTTGAGTTGATAATATATTATTGGTGGCGTTTTTTTTATTTTTATAAAAGTATAGGCAACTTTCTATTTTTCAAAAATTAAATAAATTAAAATATACATTTGGAAAATAAATACTTGTTTTCAATTTTTAAAATTATTTCTCCAATATAACTTTCTCCATTAATCTGATTTTTTATTTCTGTAATGCTATAATCAAAAAGTCAGATTTGCTAGATTATTTCTGAAAACAAGTAACAAAAAATTTAATATTCCTTTCAGTATTTATTTCTGCTTTCTGAACTCAGATTCGCAATAATATATATATATATATATATATATTATATATATATATATATATATATATATATATATGAATGTAAACTTTGAAATGTTGAAATGCGGCCAACTGAATATTATTCTACGTCAATATTTTCTAGCTTAGTGCAATTTAGTCCTTTCTATGCCCGAATACGATATCATAAATATTCAACGAGCCGTGCAGGATACCGTACACGTATTTCTAAAAAGATTAAGAATAGGTTCCTGGATATAGACGCTTGGTATATGGGTCATTTGCTATGGAAAGCTCAGCTCCCAAAATGGATTTGGTGTCATGACCCCTGTGGGTGCGTGGGTTCAACCTCGCTTGCTATATGGTTCACGGATTGGCCATCCACTGTAGACTCAGATTTATTTCCATCGTCTTCCCATGTCTCCTCGAGTCTTGTAGCTTGCTTGTGTATGTCATGCCTAACAACGGCTTCGAGAATAGTGGGTGTAGGGCTGTATTTGTTAACTTTAAAAAACATCTGTGGAATATATATATAAATATATATATATATTGTTTTTTGATGTTACATCCTAGGGCGAAGTTATTAATAATATAAATGATGATTTATCACATGGATTTTGGTCATGATTTACACTGTCACAAAAGTGTAAGTTGCTGTATGAGTAGCACTTAATGTTGACTTTATTATAATTAAATATATTAGGGGTCACCTGTAGTATAGTGGCTAGTATAACACCATTTTTTTCCAAAGATCAAGTTCAAACCTGCAGGTACTTCTAGGATTTTTAATTGGGGTAAAAAAATCCTTAGTTACGCCGTCCTTAGGAGGGAACGTAAAATGGTGGTCCCGAGGCTGTGCGATGTCAGGTACTCACTCGTTCAAGATCTCTATCCTAATTAAACCTGGATAAGCCAAATTTAAGTCCCCCACTGCAGTATCGTCTGATTTGCCACAGTAGCATAAAGGGACGTTAAATAAATAAACAAGCAAAACAAAATAGTTCCTAGCGTTTTTCCCTGGTGGTTTCGATAAAAACTTCCGTTGTAATATTTTCAATCAATTATATTCTAGCCATTTTGATCTATTACATGTTGCCATCTTGTTTGGTCATCATCAACAGTTGGAGAACAGACGCGAGAGCTTTGCCTCTTTCAAGTTTAAAATTTCGGTTCTGAACCGAGCAACCACTTATGGTCCGTGCTGCATTCTAAGGCACTATCACTGTACTCAAATCATTTTTTTTTTAACGTTTGTGCTATAATCCGTTATCCTTTTCAGGAACTAAAAAATCATTAAATGACGAAAATTAATTTTTTTCTGTTACATTTTGAGCCAGAAAAATATCACTTAAATATTAGGAATCTCGGTTGAAAGTAACGCATAAAAGCACCATAACTAATCCTTTTTTAGAATATGTAAGCATTATTGATCAAGTAAACATGATTTTTTTTTCAATAAAAAAAGGATTAAATTGAAATATTCAAAAAAAAGCTATGAACTTATATCACAACCGAATAATATTACGAAAATAAAGGCGTGGTTAGAGGCTTTCTTACTTAACCGTTTGGACCTTCCCTAAGGATTTTCCACTTTCTAAGCCTTTTCATCGTATATCCTTGAGCCCAATAATTAAGTGTTTTATTATACATTAAATGGGCGTATCATATTGCTGAGTACTCGAGGTATGTTTGCCATGTCCCTCTCATTCTTCATCCCATAATGAGCTGTTACCCATGATGGCCACGTACGGTCATTTCCTCCCATCCATCACCCTCACCTTCCTACATCCGATGTCCTAAGACTGCCAGACGCTACTTCTTGACCAGAACATCTAGCATCGAATATCCTCGGCACGCCCATACCGTACATCACTGCTGTAGGATGCAGCCTGTCCTCGCTGCGGAGAGTCTTGTTTCCGGGTTGGTATACCTCTGTATAAACTCTTTTTAAGTAAAGAAGTCACTTTGAAAAAATATTAATTTCACTTACCTATTTATGAAATATGTAGTAAGGGAAAGTATTGCGATCGTGAATATTGTCAAAAATTTAATAAGTCCAATTTTGAACGGAATACACGTTGTAGGGTCCTTTGAGTCCAAATGACCAAGTCGCGCAAAAAGGTCTGTGCGTGAGTGTGTGTGTAAGTCTATTAGGAAAACGAAAAGTCGTTTGAGACTAGAATTTAATTTCATTTAGCATTGATAGAAAACGGATAAATGTATAAGTTGAAAGAATCCGGTATCCAACTAAAGGAGAAGAGATCCAAAATATTTTTGTATCTAATTTTTGAACTTAAAAACAGTAATATAGACGTATAGTATACTGTAGGAAAGCTAAAGATTAAAAAAAAAAATATTTTAAGAGTCTTTTTTAATAAAACAATTGATCCATATTTTTAACTCAACAATCTGTTTATCTTTTTTCTCTCCAACGTTTCAGCCTTTTGCTATTTTCAAGGATGCAACTTTAATCGGTCCTCTCTTTATTGCATACATAAACATATATACATAGTCACATTATAAAAAAATATACTTCAGGCTGAAACCAGCCTTTTCAGCTTGTTATTAATATGATGTTAATTATAGCTTGTTATAATAACAAGCTGACAAGGCTTGTTCCAGCTTAAAGTATATTTCTTTATAATATGACTATGTATGTATATTTTTATGTATGCAATAAAGAGACAGATTAAAGTAGGATCCTTGAATATGGCAAAAGGCTGAAAATTTAGAGAGAAAAATAAATAGAAAGAATGTTTATTGAAAAATATGGATCAATTGTTTTATTTTAAAGAAATCAACTTAAAATGAAATTATTCCCTAAATTTAAAAAAATTAAAATTTTTTATCTTGTACACTAAATTGTAAATGTTAACGGAGTGTGAAGAAAAACCGATAAAACTAACAGATTGTCGTATATATCATGTAGATAATAGATTATAACACATGTTTCTATTAATGTTAAACTCAATGTTATTAATTCTTATGTTATTAACAACTTATTTTAACTGTAAATGTATTAAAAATAATTAAATGGATTTCAACAACAGGGGTAAGTGGGCAGGATGTGGCTCAGTACGTTATTTCTTTATGATCACACCCCTAATCAACTTTTCTCTATCATATTTATATCCACTGTGTATTTATTTATCTTTAAATTCAATTTTAATGCTGACTTTCAAAATTACTCTGCCATTATTGAATTTGACTGTTTTACCCTAGCCGCAAACTACAATATAAAGCTATTAAAATTTAAACAAGGCACTTGCCGATGAAGCCCCTGAAGAAGTGGTTGAAGCCAGTTGGAAGCTAAACGGGCCAATCTAAACTTGGCGAGTGGCTCTCTCTACTTTTCCATTCCGAGGGAGTTACTTTGCTGAGAACCAACTCAGAGGAGTTAGCCTCCTTAATTATCCCAGGAATAACTCAAACTTCTCGAGAACATTTCATATCTCGGATATTAATCTCTCGAATTCGAGGAGAAACTATTTATTTATAATTCGATGGAGAATTATGTCGTTACTAGTAGAGAAAGAAAAGAGGTTTAATTATTTAAAAAAATATTTATTTATAGAAGTTTTGACAGTACAATGATTTTTGCTATCTGCTTATTCATTAAGCAAATATGTTAACAATGATATGTAAGTGCGAAACTGCATGAAATAGATTTTAAAAAAACAAATAACTATCAGTATATTATATCTCTTGGCCAACGCCTCTGATAGTCTTCAAGGCGGATAATATGGATTTGTAGCAGTGAATAGGTTCTGGATCGGCGGGTTTGAATTTAGGGTCAGTCTGTCTTGAAGAAACAAAATTTATTGTAGTAATCAGTAGCAATTGCAATGACGAATGGGATGTCCAGGTCAGTTCATTCAATTTGATTTTCCATATTTTCGCCCAGCAAGCTATGTCATGCAAATGTTCTTGGAGTGCCTGAGAAGCCTTAGAGGCATCTTTGTTATATGTCAGAATAGCTGAATCGTCGGCAAAGGTTGCTTTAAGTGTTTCTGGATGCTGTGGGATGTCAGAGAAATACATATTAAACAGTGTTGGACCTAATACGCTCCCGTGTGGTACACCTGCTTTTATTTGTTTAATACTAGAGAACTCTGAACCTACTTCGCATGTAATTTTTTTTTTTTTTTTATTCTTTTATTGAGATATATTACAATTTGTTTCCACATGAACATTAGTAATAGTGATATAAGTTCTCATCCACACAATATATACAGTATACAATGATAAAGTCATATTAGATAAAAGATAATATATATACCAAATAAAAAACAAACAACAACCAATCATTGAGAAAAATACAAATAAATGATATATGTAGAATTAAATAATAATAAATATAAAAACAAAACAAATCAAAACATCAACCTATAATTAAGATAAATAAAAAGTTGGCAAATAAATAAACATCATACAAACTCAACTATATACAATATATACAACTGCTGTAGGGACCCCAGATTGGGCTTTTCCCTCCACTTTTGGAGGAAAAAGCGGAATCCAAGAGATCCTAGCGCCCCGCTCTCAGCCTCGTCACTGGTGTGACTCAGTGGAGGCCGAACTAGGGCGCAATAGTCACAAACATACATTACATGAGTGGAGGATCTGACCAGTGTCAGAACTCCAATTTAAATGTTTACAATACTACCGTTTCAATCTTCGGGGAGGACTGTAGGGATGGGTGGTACTGGTTAGAGATTTTGCTAGAGGGTTAGGATGATGACTAAGGTTCTGATGAAATTTGGAAAATTTGGATGGTACCAGGTCTAAAATAAACGGAGTTTTAAGGTCGTGGTGTAGGGTACAGTTTGTAACGTAATAAGGAGCATTAACTATTGTTTGGAGGACTTTGGATTGGAAGGATTGGATGCGTTTGAAGTTAGAATGATTAGCTGTCCCCCACAGTTCAAGTCCGTAGGTCCATATAGGTTTCAATACTGTCTTGTATATTAGTAATTTGTTGTCAACTGACATGGAAAAATAAACTAGAGGTTTCGCTCTATGAAAAGATTCCAAAAAAAAAAAAAAAAAGACAATTATAGAATTGTGGATAATTGTTCAACTGATATAGACACCACATCTATGGGCAATTAATTAAATTAATGTTTAATAGATGACTTGTCAAATTGAGAGAGCAGATATTAGACCTCAAGTGGAACATCAAATTTTTACGATTTTGCTGTTCTTCGTGGTTTTAATCAGAGAAACTCAAACATATATACTTGATGGGTACGCATATAAAAACCAGTGGTACAAAATGAAAGAAAAGAAAATATTAAAGAAGGTTAAGAAGTCAAACCCTTAAACTACAAAAGTAAGTGTCGCCCATCAGAAAATTAAATTTTAATATTTTTAAGAATATTCGGACATTTCATAGAGCTATTACTCTTATATCGTTAGTGTTTAGATTAACCTGATAATATTGGATCCGGTAAATTTTCCTTTCCGTTTAGTAATAGAATAGAATAGAATAGAAAAATAATTTTTATTCTGGGACTGGGTCTCTTAAGAACAATATGATATGCACAATTAATGTATACAATGGGTCTGGCCACAAGACCAAAGAATTATAATAAATTCTTATTTACAAAGCTTTAAGAAGAAAAATAGGATACAATAAAACAAAAGAGTAAAATAAATAACTCTGATATGTTGAACAAAACTTAACATTGAAACTGATTCATAATAATTGATCGATATTGAAACATGAACAATAAATAATAAATTTTCTTTTCGAATAGATATTTGATTTGAAATATCAGGCTTTTGGAGCGTCTGTTTGAGATGACAATAGGTACCCGAACAGCTGGGACTTAAATGATGATAGGGAAGAGTCATGGCAGATATGAGTAGGTAGGGAATTCCAGAGAGTAGTAGAGCGGACAAGAAAGGAATGTTCAAAACTTGTTCTGTGGGCAGGAATATAAAGGTCAGAATGGCGCGATCTTGTTGGGAGGGAGCGGACTAACGATTTAAATTGCAGAAGTTTGTGGATATAGGGAGGTATCTGGGAGTTGATGTTTGGTAAAGGTATGATCCAAGGGAATATTGTCTGCGGTTTGAGGGAAGGAGCCACCTTAACTCACTGTATAAATGGGTCACATGAGACCTCTTCGGTGTGTCAAGGACAAATCATAAATGTATTCATAATTCGCTTTAGCCTGTCATCGAGCACAGTCGAGAGGCCACCATATACCTCGCAGCAGTAGTCAAAGTGAGGGAAAATAAGTAGGATACAAGGAGTTTACGGGTGGATAGTGGAAAAAGATGGCGAGAGCGATGGAAAAATTTGAGGGTACTTATTGTTCTTCGGGAGATTTGGGCAATATGGGGTTTCCAGGAAAGGGTTTGGTCAATGATAATATCTAGATTTTTGACAGAGGAAGTGAAGGTGATTTTCCTGATCATTTAGGGATAGACTCGGAAATGTAGTATGGGATCTAAGGAATCTGGGATCTGAAAGGATCTGAGGGAGAAGAAACCTATAACAATCGCCTGAGTTTTCAAGTATACTTATAACGAGTGAGATTTGAATTTTATCCTACACTACAAACTTAATCGAGTGAGTTGAATAGAATGTTTCAATAAATAACTTCAGCTAGCAGCCCTCTCGAAAAGTTTTTATTCAGGTCCTAGAAAGGTTAAAAATAACCCTGAATTAGTTTTAGCAGGAGGAGGAGGGTATATAGGAATCGGAAAGGGGAAAAGTTAGGTTTGTTGATTTGGGTCGTATTTTTGTTTTAACTGTTAGGAGATACAAACACTTCCAAAGGAGATGCTTTTTATTTAGTCTATTTTGTAAATATTTCGGTGAAAGTTTTCCCTTGATATGAGCCTCTTGTAATCGTATTTATAATTCTGTTTATTTATTTAAGTATCGATCGAAAGCTAGAGCAGTAATTTATAGATTGTGAATTCCTCGGTTTTTCGTTTCTTTGTCAGATTTTTTTTCCAGCTTGTAATTTATGAATAGAATCTGAAAATACTGTTGAAGACTTCACATTAGGATCTCTCAACTTTAGCTCAACCTTTATTTATTTATTTTTATTATTTTTTTATTGGGAGGAATAAGTCCAGGTGGTGGTCAGTCAATGAAGCAATTAAATAGTTTCAACTATTTATTGTCTGCCGTCTGCCAACGTTTCGACCCCCTTTGCGGGTCATCATCAGGTCTAAAAAGATAAAAAAATAATTCAATGAGTGTATAGTAACATATATACAGTCCTGTTCATAGACATTGTATCATTCAATCGAAAAAAAAAGGTTTCCAAAATTAAACATAATCGCTTGTTTTAAAAAAATGCTAGTTGCACAAAAAATTATGATTATATATATATATATATATATATATATATATATATATATATATATATATATATATATATATATATATATATATATATTATATATATATTCGAAATTGAGGAAAAGAACATAAAAATCAATGAAAAAAATATAGAACTTTAAGTTCACTTGTAAGATGAATTATAATATTAATTTTAAAAACTATGACCACTATTGATTTTTCAGTGAAAATTATTCCACTTCATGTAATCTCACAATGTTGATTGTTTCTGATAGCAAAATGATTAAAATTCTACATAATATTTTTTTTTTTCTGGTAGTAGTTAAAAATACTCTCCAAGGACTAAGAAACGTTACTCATTTTTTTTTTTTTTTAATTTCTTTATTTTATTAAGCATATGATATTAATTAGTAAAAAAAAAAATATACATTCGATTGAATCAATTTTATTGTCATAGAAAATTAAAGCATGGGTGATGCATTTTCTCTGTCCACCACTGTTCTACAAAAATTCAAGGGAAACCAGAAAAAAGGGAGTATTTATGAATTAATAAAAATTACAATACAAGATTTTATATACTATTGAGTTAGAGGATGTCAATATTTAAAACATAATAATAAAAATAGATGGATAAAAAAATCGATTAATTTAATTACAATGACTTTAGTGTAAAAATGCTTTCATTATTAATAGTCCTTTGGCTATTAAGAAAAAAATATGACTAAAGTTATAATTAAACATTATGATTAACTCTTGTTTGTTTAAAAAAAATATTTTGTATCATATATTGTTTTATCAACATTGCAGGATGATGTGTTTATATTGTTACTTGCAATGTGCAAAAATATTTATAAAAAGTAAATATGATTAGCCAAGAAGCAAAAAAAACAAAAACATTTTTAATGTCTGTTATTATTTTTTTAAGTTTTGTTGATTTAGCTCTTTGATCTAAACTACTCTTTGTTGATTTATTAGTTCTTATGGGCGTCACCTGTGGTGTATTGGCTAGCATAACAGCCTCCTGCGCCCAACATTGCTGGTTTGAAACTGGCAGATGATACTAGATTTTTTTTAATGGGAGTAAAAAAATCCTCGGTTATGATCCCCATTGTAGGGGACGTATGTTCAAGGTTCCTGATATGTAGACTCCAAACAATCCTCTACCTTTCACGGTTAGTATGTTTCACACGTGTCAATATTACATTTACAATAATATTTACCTCAAGGATTCAGTGTACTGTCGATATTGACTGGATAATATTGACTATGTTTAGAAGCACTTCACAGTGCTTAAAGTCAATGAATCAAATGTGATTGAAAGTCAATGTGATTGACTAACACAGATTATTCAAACCATTCCTGAACCCTTTTTAATTTACACCGACGGTTCTAAATCAGATACCTCTACAGCTTCCGCTTTCGTGACCCATAACTCGACACACAAATTCAAACTGCATATTCTATGCAATATTTACACAGCCGAACTACACGCAATAGCCTCAGCTCTACAGTTCTGTATGAAAATAAATGAAGACCAAATCGTAATACTAACCGATTCCCTAAGCGCAATTAAAGGTTTGCAGAACTTATATCCAAATCATCCCATACTAGTTCGCGCTCACTCTCATATAGCTGCGTTGCGAAACCTGGGCAAGTCGGTAAGCTTCGTGTGGGTGCCGAGCCACGTGGGAATTACCGGTAACGAGCTTGCGGACCGGGCAGCGAAGCAGGCGCTCACACTGCCAGGGAGAGGAACAGCCATCTTGACACCGTCTGAACTCAGTGAACCGCTCAGAAAGCAAGAAGATGACCGATGGCAGAAAATGTGGGACGATAGCCAGGTAAGCAAACTGAAGCATATTAAACAAACAGTGAAACCCTGGTCTACATCTAGCCGTAGCAGCCGGAGGGAGGAGGTCGCGTTGACCCGGCTAAGGATAGGACACTCGCGGCTGACGCACTCTTATCTTTTTGCTAGGCAGCCGGTGCCCCGATGCCAGCACTGTGATGGAACCCTTACCATTCGGCATATTTTTCAAGAATGCCCTTATTATTCATCACACCTGAATAAAATTGGACTAAGCCCGAATATTTCAGCGGTGCTGGGTGATAGAGAGAAAACCATTGAATTAGTTTTTGATTTTCTTAAGGAGCAGTCATTATTATCAAAATTATAAAGACCATTCCTAGTCATATTAGCTTTTTAAACTATTGTTTACATAAAATTTTTTTTTCTTTCTTTATTTTATTTTTTTTTTATTTATTTATTATTTATTTATTTATTTTATTTTATTATTTTTTCTTTCTTTCTCTCAATCACCCATTACCTAATAGTTCTTTTTTATAAAGGTTGAATATGCATACAGTGTCTAGGCGTTGATGACCTTAGGGTTTTACGCCTTAAAACTTAAACAAACAAACAAAACTTCACAGTATTCTAGACGACAAGATCAGTATTATGTAACAGGGTCATCTGTGGTGTTGTGGATGACATATCAGTCTTTGCATACCCAAGGTCACGGGTTCAAACCCGGCAGATTGCCCTGGAATTTTTTAAAGGGTGTGAAAAATCCTTGGTTATTCAGTCCTTCGGAGGGGAAGTAATACGGCGGTCCCGAGCCTTTGAGATAATAAGTAGTCCTTAAAAAATCCTATCCTAATTTAATCTAAATTGGCAAACCTTTCTATCTGAAGTTTTATCGTCCGATTTGCCACTGTAGCAATAAGAATGTCTTTCATTAAGTTACAAAAATATTAGTGATAGTAGTAATAAAGTTAGCTTTTTTTGTGTCATTTAATATATCATCATATGTATTATTGAGTATTTGCTTCATACTTCAAATACACTCTTTAATTAAGCTGACATTTTATTTAAAATATTATATTATTTTAAAACAATAATTAGATTTTTTAATATATTTTTTTTATACAATTATATAATATGGCTTTTAAAAAAATAATGTTTATATGATGTATTATTAGCTGACCGTTGAATAAAATTTTGAATAATGTGTGTGTATATTGGTGTTAGTTCTCAACTAACAATAATTCAAGTTTCCTATACGTCTTGAGGCGAATTCATTGCATTCTTAGATTTGTTAAAAAAATGTTTTCTGTCATTGCAGCAATAATATCATCTAGTAATTATTAATTATTTATATATATCTTTTAATTAACTTAAACTCAGAACAATTCTCTTCTAAAATCATATATTTATTATCACATTACTAAAATGTTATCATTTAACCTTTCGAAGTCTAATTGCTTCATTTTTCAAAATATTGTATCCAAATAATATACATTTAAATCAAGAATACAATAAATTACTCTTTTAAAAAGAACAATATAAACTTTACACCTATATCCTAATCGCACATTGAAATTCTATATTTTATTTTATCACACACCTTCCATATTTAAAACATCATTACAGATTCAAAATCACTTAATCTTTAATCTTTTGTTTTCCTTAAACGTCAGTCAATAAAATGAAACACTGTATTTTTTGTATAGATAATACATCATGGTTATAATATAAACTGTTTTCTTTTTCCACTGCAACTATATATAATATATATATATATATATATATATATATATATATATATATATATATATATATATATATATATATATATATATATATATAATATATATATAGTGTTCATGAGAAGTGGTCGGATGAATGAAAATATGCAATTTCGATTTTCACATACTGATTGAGTATTCGAGTAATGTTGGTAGTAACCTCGTGAACTTGTTGCGCATAGGCGGAGGTTATTGCGCACAAGGACATCCGTGCAGGCTGCGCGATTGCGCCTACCGCAATTACTCTCTTGATGAAAGAGTGCGAGCTTCAGGTTAGATTTAGTTTCTCCATTATTAAGAAACTCGGACCTCTGATCCCGCAACTATTAATTTCTGTGTCTCAATGCCGTCTATTCCTTCCATTGCAATTTTCTAAGTTCATTAAAGTCTTTTTCATTTAATGGTCTTCACATGTTCATTCATGGTGAATTACTTCGACGTGTCAACGTTATTAACTTAACGTTTGTTAAGTAGTATTAGTTTCTAATGTATTGGGTTTTAAAATAAGTTCCTAGCGTTTTTCCCTAATGATTTCAATAAAAACATCAGATTATTGTAAATATTTCTAATCAATTATATATTGCCCATTTTGATTTATTACATTTGAAGGACGTCCCGGGCGCTTTGCGTCTTCCAACTTACAATTTTCGGATCTGAAGAGAGCAAACCACTTACTTGGGTGCTTTCTGCCAAGGTATCATCGCCATATACCCTGCAAATTTTGTTAACCCTATGTACAAGGGGATTTACTTTTTCGGATATTAAAAATCATTAAATGGCGAAAATGAATCTTTGTCTTCTCTAATTTGTCTCTTTAATTTTGAGCCAGCAAAATACAACTTAAAGATGAGGAATCTCGGTAAAAAACTAATGTCATAAAAGCACCTTAACTAATCATTTTTTAGAATATGTAAACATGATTAATGATTAGTTTAGAATTAGTAAACATGATTAATGACACGTAAACGCGGAGAGAATTAAATTGAAATATTGAAAAACACTTCATACTTATTTTACAAGCCATTAGTTAGTCTTGAATTTTCTAAATGTAGAAGTTCATATTATTCCGCGACCAACAGCCATACTATGAGGTTGTAAGGAAAAAATCGATCAGCCGCTAGGTTTTCACCCGATCTTTTTAATATGGTCTTTGTAAAGGCTGCCTGGGTGTGCCCGAGGAGGATCTCCCTACCCAATGATCGCCCCACGGCTAGAAGAACATAATAAATAATTTTCCTGCCTTAGCTTAACTTCATTTAACGCAAATAAATGCTACTGTAGCTAATCAGACGATGCTACAGTGGGAGTCCTGAATTTTGTCTATCCAGGAAAGGGCTCTTTAACGAGTACCTGATATCGCACTGGTCTGAGACCACCTTTTTAGGATAAAGAGGTTTTAACTAAAGATTTTTTACTCCTATTAAAATATGCTAGGGCCATTTGCCAGTTTAGAACTCGCAACACTAGGTGACCCCATTCCTGTGTTATTCTCTGTGATTCACATATTCAGTATTCCTTAGTGGTGTAACACTCAGGTTACTTGGTAATTAGTTCAAAGAATTCCTCCTCACCACTTTCTTCCTTCTCTCTATATTTTTTTTATGCTTACCTTCTGATAACCGTTTTCTTTTGAAGATTAATTAACTTGTTTTGCTATTCATATGTTGCTCCTCTGGACCAAGCCTCATATCTCCCCGTTTTTTTGAGGAAATTTTAAAAGCTTTTCATGGTTTCCTACACTCTTTAGCCTCGGAGATTTAAGTTGTTTTAAATTTCCTCTTTTAAGCATTAAAATTATTTTCTTACGTTATATTACTTCTTTATTCACTTTTCCTTACCTATATATGTCATGAATATGTTCGAATTCGTGTATTATCTGGTAAAACACATTTCAGGATCCCTTCATACCAAATAATCAAGTCCCGAAAAGTGATGTGTGCGTGTGTAAATGTGTGGTAAGCCGGGCTCGAAATAGTTGTTTTGTAAAACCGAAATTTTGTATTTTATAAGCGTACGTGCCCGAAATGTTACTCTTAACACTTTTCACTATAATCGGATAATTAGAAGATCTGCTGTATACTATGCGTTTTTCACCTTTTTAAGATCTCATAAACAACTATAACTGTTTTGATTTGAATTATAAATTCATAAAAATTTATAATTCTTTGTAAAATTATATGGGATTCAACATGATGTAGGTTTCATTCTGATTTAAATAGTCCCATAGGGGTTAGATGTTGATATTTTAAAATTTATCCTTTTAAAGCACGTTTAATTTTGTAGATTTCAAAAGAATTAACCATATCATCTCATATCAACGGCTAAATACACAAGTTTAATGAATTGTTTGTTTGTTTATTTATTTAACGTCCCTTTATTCTGCTGTAGCTAATCGAACGATGCTAGAGTGGGAGTTCTAAATTTTGCTTATCTAGGTTTAATTAGGATTAAGATCTTTAACGAGTACCTGACATCGCACAGGCTCGGGACCACGTTATAATGTCCCCTCCAAAGGACGGCATGACTAATTTTTTTTTTTTACTCCAATTAAAAATTCCTAAGGCCACTAGCGGGTTTGGACCCGGGACCTAGGGCATAGGAGGCTGTTATGCTAACAACTATGCTACAGGTGAACCCAGTTGTATGAATTTAATATCCAACTAAATGAGAAAAGAGCAAATATTTTTTTCAGTAACTTTTTCTTCTTAATTAGGTAATATAATTATATTCCATTATATTATAGGTATTATAATCTCTATATACAGTTATTATCATTTGTTTGTATATTAACATTTTTTTTTTTCAGGTCAGTCGGAGTGTCACATTTTAGGATCATTGCGTAAGTTAACTATAATTATGTTGGATTTATTGATGTTTTCTTTTTGTGGCTGTTGAGATAAACTGTGTTTTGTTCGCATTTACCTCATTCGTTTTTGGTCTCGTGAAGATGTAAGCTTTGAGAACCTTTTTTTTTCTAATAATACTTTTCTCGAAAATTAAATAAACTTCAGATCCAATATTTAGTCGAATATGAAATTGTAATTAACTGTAAATTGTAATACAACTTAATACGTAGTAGATTATTTTATACTATACTCAACGCCAAAACGAGTAAAAAATCAGAAAAATGCCCTCTTGCAACAATATTTTTCCCCTCTTTGAGTATTGAAATTCTCCTTAATAAGGGAATTTATTTTTTCTTTACTTTATGGAAACCATGTTGAGAGCAAACTAATTGGATTCATTGGACCAGTTTAGTTTAAACTAAAAAATTGCTAGTTTCCGCATTCTAGCCAATGAGCCACTATCTCAAGTATCATCTACAGTTATTTAAAATTTTTTTTTTTTAAAGTGTTCCAGAGTATATTTTTTAAATTATTTACTTTTAAGATGAGAGTTATGATAATAGGCTACGTTTCTAATTCGTAAATGTATTTATTTATATATTGAGTAATATTACATTCCGTCGCATACAGGGCAATGCTAACTGATAAAAAAAATTCAACTACATCGTATTTACTAAAAAAACCTTAACAATAGAAGTAATGGGAAAAAAAAGTAATAATAAATAAATGAAAATCTGAATCAGATACGTAAATTATATATTATATTATATGGTGTAGTGACCATAAAAACCTATTATAGCAGCGACTTCTAACCTGGCAGATGACCCCAGAAGTTTTTTGAGGGATAAAAAAAACCTTGATTATTCCGTACTTCGGAGGGGACGTAAAATAGTATTGAAATGTCAGGTTTTCGTTATAGATCCCTATCCTAAATAAACCTGTATAGGCAATATTTATGATTCCCAACCTCCGATTTGCCACAGGCGCATTAAGCGACGTTAAATGAAAAATTCAATTACAAATGACTGTCTGTAAAGACTTTTAGTAAATAAAATTAATTAAGTTTTAGTTATTGTAGACAAAAAATAAAATTAGATTCAAACTAAAATAAATAAATATTTTGCAGTGTTAAATAAACGAAAAATTATGAATCAATTTAAAAGTTCTGGAGCTAAGTAGATCAAACTGAATTATTTCTCTTCTTTTTTTTTTTTTTACTTTGGCAGTTCTATTTTCTAAAATAATACAATTCTGTCTATATTTATGCTAATTAGTAAACTTGTCAAATTCTCTTTTAAAGCTTTTTGAATATATAGGACGCCATATATTTTTAAACTTTATTTAGAGCTGTTATGATTGTTTTTTACTTTATATATATATATATATATATATATATATATATATATATATATTTTTATTATTAAATTTTTATATTTAAAAAAAAAATAAAGTACTTTAAAATATAGAAGGATGAGGAGGGTGGTCACATAAACAGTATATAAAAAATTATATTAAATAAAATTATAAATCGTTATATCTCTAATACCCGGTTTGAAATTCAAGCCTTTTCGTTTGTTCATTCATTTATGGTCACTTTGTGCTACAGTGGCTAATCGACAATGCTATAGTGCGAGTACTAAATTTTGCTTAGCCAAGTTTCATTAGGATATGGATCATTAGGGAGTATCTGACATCGCTTAGGACCACTATTTCACGCCGTATCCGAGGGTCGGCATAACTAAGTATTTTCTTTAAAAAGTTCTAGGGCCGTCTGCTAGGCTTGCACCAGCCTTGGGCATAGTAGGTTATGCAAGTCGCTACACCATAGTTCATCCAAGGATTTTTGTTAATGATAGTTGGTCACATTAAACCATACTTCTTCATAAATACGGGATTATGAATTGCTGGTTTCAACTGTAAATTATCAATAAAACATAGACATTAACCATAATTTTTTTATTTTTTTAAAATGAGCAACATTTAACTTTGAATAGGTTTTATTTAAGAAAGTATGATACATGAAGAATTGACTTTTAGCTGTATTGCTATATAAATATTAACCTTGAAATATAAATAAAAGTCTTGATAATAGGGAAAAGATACTGAAATGTAGATATTAGATATGTTTGGAAGATGTTTTAATTAAATAAAAATAAAATAAGTTATAAGCGGAGGAAGAGAATAGACTTTTTTTTGTTAATTAGTGATTTTAATATCAGATTTTGATATCTGTTGTAGCCAATGTTTTGAACAAATTTGTTATTGTGTGGTGAAATCTTTTGTAACTACATTTGTATAGTTTGTTGTTGTCGGAATGCGTAAATCGGAATGAAGAGTATCGTTATAAACACAAGGTTGTGAGTTCGTTGCCAATCTTAAAAATTTGGATTGAAAGGTTTGTATTTTTTTAAATGTGTGTCATATTAGCATGTCCGTAAATTTGGATATCGTAAGTACATTGAGGTTTTGATAAATAAGTATATACGTTAAACTTCTGTCTTATGAATAATTTAGGGTATCTATGTAGTATCGAATATAATAGTCTGAGTCGAAAGTTTAGAGTTTTACGTTTTGTCTTGACGTGTGGTCCCTATGTCTATATTTTGTCAAAGCTTCGTCCCAAGTACGTTACTTCATTTGAGTGTGATATCTGATGATTTTCTACGCTGGAGGGCAGGTTCCGCGTCTAAGGATTAATGCAATATGTTGTGACTTGTCACGGTTAATTTTTAACTTCCATTTCTTACACCAGTGTTGTACGTCGTCCAAGTGGTGTTATGTCATACTGGTCTGTGTTTATCGTAATAACAGCAGTGTCTTCGGCATATGTCGCAGTTGGGATGTTTTGGTCTGTCGGTAAGTCATATGTATTTGTTAAGTATAGAAAAAAAAATTTGATGCATGATTATTTGATTTGATTTATAAATACTTATTGGGTTGATGCAAAATTAATGCAGGTTTTTAGTAGGTATTGTAAATACGCCATATCTTTACTTTAACCATATATATTTAATCAAAATAATTTCCATCTGAATCAATGCACTTTTGCCAACGTTCAACAAGCTTTCTTATTCCACCAGAAAAAAAATCCGAATCCCTGGACTCAATGAAATCACGAAAAGAATTTTCAATGTCGTCCTGGTTTTGAAAATTTTTCTCCCTCAAAAAGTTGTCCAGATGCCTGAAAAAGTGGAAGGCTGTAGGAGAGAGGTCAGGTGAATAAGGCGGATGTTGGAGAACTTCGTAGCCCAACTCGTGCAGTCGTCGAAGCGTTGGTTGTGCAACGTGTGGTCTGGCGTTATCGTGGAGCAGGATCGGCCCCTTCCGATTCTCAATGCTGGGCAAAGACGTTGCAATTTTTGAGTTCCGAGTTCCGCCGCCATTTCTCGTGTGGTTTTGGTTGGGTCTTCTTCCACTTTTGACCTCAGCTGGTCGTTGTCCAGAGCAAGATGACGGCCCCGACCTTCCTTGTCTTCGAGGTCGAAATCTCCTCTGCGAAACTTCTGGAACCAACGCTGCACCGTGCACTCATTAATAGCCCCTGACCCCACACTTCATTAATATTAGGAGCCGTTTGCGCAGCGCTGCGCCCTAATTTAAATTCGTAAAAATAAATTTGACGAAAATCGCACTTTGACATTTTCGATTCAAGACCTTTGAACACACTGAACAAAACGATTTTACTAAACAAATTCATGGTGAAAGAGAGGGTATTAGATAAGGTTTGTTTTGGTATAATAATGATCAATGTTAGGATTAGCTTTGTTTACACAATTGGAATTAAGATATTGCAATAGAGGAAACCTGCATTAATTTTGCATCAACCCAATATTAAACCTACGCCATTAAGTTTACTATACTTTAATTTACATGACCTATTTGTAAATAAATTAAAACATCTACTCTGTGCCGATTGGGAAGTTGCCTAATCATTCATCATGCATTATTGTAATATGTTTTTATGCTTGATATTCTTATACAAATACAGCGGGCGGTTAGGTGATAATTCCACGATCCATAAAACAAAAGGTTGCAAAATTCTTAGAGAGGACTGTAGTAGGAAGACGAGAGGCGATGCTATGGCGGCAAAAAGGAGCAGAGATCAGCGAGTACAGTCCTAGCACTTTTTGCCGCATTCCGCTGACGCGTTTGATATAAGAACCTCAGGCTACCATCTTGCGTCTCTCTTACTTATAGTCTTCCATTTATATCTTTCTATCATATATATACACAGTATAACCCCGATAATTCGTATGAATATGCTCGTCTCTTGAAACTAAATACAAATGCGTTAACAAAAACCATTAAGAGATAGGGTTTAAAAAGAATACGAAATATATAATTAGTAGCAAAAACGGTGACGATCGTGGTGATATTGATATATCATGAGAAACGTATGAACACGTAGAATAATTTTAGTATTTAGGTTCAATTATAACAAGGAAAAATGAAATTCGGGATGAAATAAAGTCTCGGCTAAAGACGGGAAATGCTTGTTGTTTTTCAGTTGCGAAATTACTTAACTCGCGGTTTCTACTTTGAAACTTATACGTTAGAATTTATTAAACTATTCTATTAACTATTCTTCCGACGGTTCTTTACGGATGTAAAGACGTAGCCGGTTACTTTCAAGGATGAACATCGCCTTAAGGCTTTCAAAAATAAGCTACTGCCTAAAATATTCGGTCCAAAGAGGGATGAGGCTATTGGTAAATTCAGCACAATTAAGGAGCTTATGCCCAGTAAATATAATTGAGTTTATTGCATCGCAGAGACTCAATACGCGTGTGAAGTTGTTGTCCTCAGTGAAGAACGAACTAATAGAAATTGGCGTGGTAGGCGTCCAAAAGGCAGGCGGAAGCGGAAGATTGTGTATGTCTGATCTCGGAGGCTTGAACAGTAATCGTTGGACGAAGTGTCGGCAGTATTTAGTGGTATCGGTATTGAACCTGTCGATTCGTTAGGCCTATTACTATTATTATTATCTTAAAAATCTCCCTTTAACTTGTATTAAAAAAGTCCAATTCGAAACCTCAATTGTTCATTTTTTATTTCGCCATCCTCACAATGTAAATGTAAATAGGATGGATATAGAAATATATATATAAAATCATAAAGCTTTTGGTATAATGAAAATATTGCAACTTGAACCTATGTATCTATTAGACTTATAATTTCAAATAAAATACAAAAGTTTATGCCGGAAGAATGGATATTAAAAAAGTTTGAACTATAAAACATATAATATGAAGTTTCCCTCAGCCCAACTCCTACCCCAGCAGGTCTTTCCATCTCTGCCGGTCCATCACCCTCTCTACCGACAGCCCCCTGCCAGCCTTCCTCTCCGCCACTCTATCTTTCCATCTAACTGTGGGTCTTACTCTCCTTCTTATGCCATAATTATTTTTGGTAACCGATTGTCCCCCATTCGTTTCACATGGCCGTATCATATTAGCCTCCTTTCTTCCATCACCTCAATATTATTGTGCTTTATTTCAAGCTTCTCTCCTATAGTAACGTTTTTCACCCTTTCGATTCTCGATATTCTTGTCGCTTTCGTCCGAAAATCCATCTCTACAGAAAGGTTGTTTCTTTTTCCCTGGGATATGCTGAGGGGCCATGTCTCTAAACAATACAGTATTATTTATGCTCTCTACCAAAACTATGTATATTGGCTTCTTCGTTTTTATCAATATATTGCTGCTCCAAAGTAATGAGTTGAGCTTTCCCACTGCTTTTCTCCTGCTTATGATTCTTTTTTGGTATTTCCATCATATATTTGAGGCTTATTTTTGTTTTGTTTTTTAGCATTGTGTAATTTTTATGTGTAAAGGAGGAGCTAGCCCGCTGCACCTAACCCCAACCTGGGTTTTTTGAGCGGGGAGTTCGAATTCGGGGTCTCCTACAGGGGTAGGAGTTGCATTGGCTTTACCGCAGCTCAGAGTTCCCTTTACCCTAGAAAGCCATTTCCTGCATTTCTTAGATGGTTATACCGCCAAGGCTCAGTACCGAGGCCTCTGTTTGCCTTCCTACATAAGGCGTTTCCTGGGGTTACCTCGTGGAGGTAAAGGTCGGATTTTACCTCCGACTAGAGAGAAATTCCATTTTGAACTGTTGCTCAACTTCCCTGAGTTGCTAGAGTACACAGCATACCGGATCAATCCTGAAGACAATTTTCAGAGAACAAATAGAGGGAGATATTGCTAACTTATAAATACACAGACATTTCGCTCTTGGACATATATAAATTCAGCAAAGCCTCAATATATGTGGTGATGCAGGATACCCAGTGAGTCCAAATTATGGTATGCGCTATGTTTTGCAACTGTTTTCTTTCCAGTCCATACCGCTCCAAAAATGATCCAGTATCGATTGGGATGGTCCCTTATGTTCCGAACCAAAGTCCCATGACCGTAAATTTTCTTTAACCAAACTCCTCGCGAAATTTTTTTTGTAGGTATGGAATACATTTCGTATAAATGCTTTCCTTCGCCTCTTGATTTTTTTCCTTGTTCCCGGTCGTTTGTTTCATATCTGATAGTAGGATTTCCCCTATCAGTGCTTCCATTTCTGTAGCACTAAATGCCAAGATGTCCACAAATCTTGTTGATCCCTCGGTATCAAGGCAAAACACCTCTTGTAAAAACGTTTTATTTTTTTCTTATACAAAAGTTCTGCTATCCCCTTCTTTATGCGGTTGTGCCGGCGGGTAGCGAGTTATGTGGACATTTACTTAACACATGTTTCTGACTCTCGACCGCATCTGCGGCAGAGGGATCCAACTGCTTCATTAACCTGGCACCTTGATCCCGGGATTCCACGAAGTGGTGGGTAGCTCATGTTAAGTTTAAGTGCATTGGCCCACTCCGATCCTGTAAGAATCCTTCGATCGAACATAAATCTATTACCGCATGGGCTGGCTTTGAAATGAACCACTCCTACGCCCTGCCACTTGCATTGGTTCCATTCCTCGAAAGACTTTTCCCTCAAGAACTGTCTTACTTTCTTTACCGTAAGAAGGGCCTCCATACTATCTCCTTCTATCTGCAATGGTGCGGTGCACTAGTGGATCTCCTCCCTCAAGCTGAAATTAGGTTGAAACAGGGCCTCTGTTTCTCCGGCCAACCTTTGGGATGACCCAATGCTGAAGAGGAGCTTCCCATAGACACCGCAAAAGTCCCAGACCCCTGTATCGTCGCGGCGAGTGTAGCATAGAGGAGCAGGAGTTTGCCGGCAATCCTATGATAGCCCTTATACATCTTCGAATTATAACGTCGATCGCTTCAAGTGGAGATGGGCGCAGTTTTGTTCTGCGGTTTATGCCTGCAATGTACCCATTGCATGTATATAATGGAAGTTAACACGTATCTATTTACGATGTTTATATTTGGTCTGGCTTTAGGAAATTGGTATTAACGAGCTTTTCCATATCCCGATTCAGCCTACAGACAGCTTCCTCGTCAATAAATATTTACTTATTCTTGTTCAAAAAAGTAAATAAAAATATTCAGATATCAATATCCAACATTCTTTTATTATTCCAGATAATGCATATTTATTGGTCCCCTGAAAATTGAATTAACGGGATTCTACTGTATGATAAACAACAGTCATTTTAACTTCTTTTTTTTTAAATGCACAACATAAATTCAGCTCCTTTCGCTGCAATTGGCGAAAAATAGTGAGAAATTCCAGGTGTCATAATGCTATGATCTGTAATTTGCGGTACCTTAATAAGATAATTAAGGTAGAGCAAGTTCTAAACAGATATGTCAGGCTCCTACATTTTTACTTTCATAATCTATCAATGAAATATTTGGTTAGGGACAGCATTGTGATTCTGAAAACTTTATCTTAGTACCGATGACCATGTCTCGCGAAAAAGTTTGTATATATGTCCATGATGTTACTCCAACTTCTACAACGAAACGAGGGCAGAGGGGATGCAGATATTTTAATTTTACCGCCATAGATTAAATCTTAAACATATGCGTTCAACAAAACTGAACACAATTCTTTAAATTTCCAACTCCGACTGTATTCCCCACCAGATTATTTTTTTTTTTTTAATGTTAATTAACACCTCCATTTGGGCTTTTAGAAATGACATTGAAATATAAATGAGCGTTATTGTCGTAGTGACATGTAAGAGAGACATCCTCTAGAATTGAATGGCCATTTCCAGCTATCACGGCCTTGGTTATCGCACTCGACATTAATGACAATAATATCTAGTTAGCAGTGGGTTCCCAGTCTAGAGGTCGCTTTTCAGAGTTTCCCAAATTTCTGTATCCGGTTCATTTCCGGAAGTCCACGTGGACTTCCGTTCTCTACGGAAATATCAAATTATTCCACCGATGCATCCGTCATTATAATCGATTTTTTTCTTTATTTATGTATTTCGATTTGGTACAACATCCGTTGTCCATTATTCTCAATTCACCTAAAAAAAAAAAAAAAAACAATAAATGATAGTCAAAACATTTCGCTCCAATAATATTGTTATAATTATTACATCATTAAAGTTAGAAAAGCTATGTTATATTTTATATATATTTAAAATTAAATTATTAATAAATATATTTTTAATTAATTTAATTTTTTGTCTCTATATAAAACAATAATAATCCTAAAAAAAATGATTTTTCATGTTCTAAGATATGTAGTATCCAAATATCGACTAAAAAATATTCATATCTTCTACTTGCCAATATCTTTCCACAAAAAGAAATCATTGAAGTCGATTTAGTATCAGTAGAGATAATATGTTTTGAATGCTGTTTTTTTAGGGGGGAATTTGCAGAAAAAATCATCATTAAATTTGTTGTAGGTGTTTTACTTCATAGTCCAACATAAATATCATACTTATGCAACAATTACTTTTATTTGTTATTTAATTTGTTTTATATAAGATAATTAATGATAAATAACGCATCATTTCAATTGTTATTAAATCGAAAGAGCCATTACCTAGTAATATAATCGAAGTATGTTGATATTTTTTGGCTAATAATAACTTTTGTTGATATATTTTAATTTACAAGAAAAACAATGTTGAAACAATGATTCCCTGAAATTTACCTAGACCGGAAAGGAAAAAAAAAAAAAAATGTAAAGTGAAGATAAATATGTATCAAAGTTATTAATAAACGTATAAGTTAAAATTAATTTATTTTATTTTATTTTCAATGACTTCGTAATATTCTGGTTATAGGCGTATTAATTAAAACATTAAATATATATATATATATATATATATATATATATATATATATGTCGCTACAGGGCTGTCAAACTCAAAATCCTTCAGATGAACAAATCTTCTCATCTACACCTGAGCCTATCCCTGGAGTGTCTTCCAGTCAGCTCAGCCTTTGAACTTTATTATGATTTGAAGTTGTCTTGAAAATATAAATTATTTTTTTCAAAAACTATCAATATGGACATCAAAGTAAAAAGGCTTTTTCCGGCTGGTTGAATTATCACATTTTTATGCTAATACCTTATTTTACTTTTGTAAAACAAACATGCCTTAAAGAAGTATTTGTCAGTAGGAATACTATCATCATCTCACCAACCCCATCTTAGCTTACGGCCGTTTCTATTGAATATAAGGATTAATAGAATAGGCTCTTTTGAAGATGTTTACCATTCTCTCTATGTAAAACCGCTGTTGATTTTTCAAAAACCTCAATGCACGATCTTTTCTTTTCACCTGTGCTTTCACTGTTTCTGTTCCCTAAAACAAAAAGGGCCGTAAAGAAGTATTTGTTAGTAGGGATACTATCATCTTCGCAGCAACCCCATGCTTGCTTACGGCCGTTTCTATTGAACATAAGGATTGATGGATTTTAAGATGTTGGAAATTCTCTTCGATGCCGATACCACCAAATTCCGCCTACACAGACTTGTCCAATGATTCACCGTTCAAGTCCAAGCCCCCCGAGATCAGCCTTAACGCAATCCTTCCATCGACGCTTCGGTCTAACTTTCGGACGCCTACCAGTCGAATCAGCGAATAACACCTTTCTCGGAATCCGTTCCTCACCAAACCCAACAACTTTACTCGCCCATTTAATTAGTGGCGAATAATTAATAATAATTATATTCACAGGATAAAATTCCGCAATTCCGCGTTGTAACTCTTGTGTTGAAATTAACTGAAAATGTTTTCTCGAAACCTTTCTTCCTTTTCTAAGTTGCAACGAACCCTTAATCGCACGATTTTTTTTTTTTTTTTTTTCAATGCTTTCACTGTTCCTGTTTCTGTTCCGGAATCGGAATAGGCCGGAAAGAAGTGTTTGTTAGTAAGAATACTTTCATCATTTGTCGATGTATCTCATCAACAATCTCTATACTCAAAGATGCCACTATTGCCATATTTTTGTGGAGTGATTTTTAGGACACCGCCCCTTCCTACGTTTGATTGCATACTTACATCGTATTACCTCCTCGTATAATTTTGACAAATTAAAATTTTTAATATATTTTTTTTTTTGTTAACAAGATAAACTTGATATGACAGTAATAAATAGCATTCTAAACCCCGTGCCGGTCAGAGCGGACAGTTGCGGGGGACGGTAATGAGGTGAATTAGAAAAGACCACAGGTGTGGCTCACCCCTAATTAGCCTCATTCATCCATCACTCCCTCACAGGTTTCCGGCCCTGTTATCTTCCCTTTCATGTCTTGTTCCTCCTAATGCAAATCCTCTATAATATTGAACTATTATAATTCGCATATCTAAGAACGCACTGTAGATTAAATTATATATTGGATTAAAATTAAGTTATTATTATATTCAAATGAGAACAATCTCTTCTCATTAATAAATTTAATACACATCAATTACACATATTTTACCTTTCGAGGTCTTATCACCTTATTTTCTGAATGACTATTAAATACTTACATATTTGCGAAACAACAATTGTCATTCTTATAAAAGCTTACTTTATTTTTTCTAACTAATTAAGTATCAAACCGACTATTTGATATTTATCGCAATAAAATTTAGAATTATTTCTACTATATTCATAATATTATATAATTTTTGGAAAGATATATCTCATTATGATTAGGAACTAAATTAAAGGTGTTTTGAAAATTAATGCATTTGTGAATTGCGTTTTTTAAAGGACGTGAGTGTTTTTTTTAGATAAAAACAAATGACGAATTGCAATAAACTAAATCATTAGAATACAAATATATAAAAATGTTAATTTGGTAAACATTTCTCCTTAGTAAATTTTGAAAATCAAAATATTTAAGTACTGATTCTTTTTGGAAGGAGAAACACAGTTTAGTTCGCCATTTCGTTTAGTCATTTGTTTCTTAACCTATTTTATAGAAATGGTAATCTAGTAAATTTATTGATCAAAATAATGTTTATTGCTGTTTTATTGGAAGAAGTCAGTCTGGATTATGGTAAAATACTGCGCTGACCTCTCAGTATATTACTGTTGTTGTTTTTTACAATGAAACTTTCCAGAAACTATTAAACTTCTATATTTCTCAATCTTAGTAGAAATATTCACTCTGATCTGATTCTCATCACGTACTGTTGAGTTAGCGCGCAATGAGTTTTTGATGTGCGTTTTGCAAGACAATTCGTTACCATTCTAGATTCATTGAGTTCCTAAGGGTTGATTGAGTAGAGCAAGAAAATATATTTTCGAAACTGATATTTACTAAAAAAATGTACCGTAGTATTCCAACCTGATTCGGCTTTAGAATGTTTAATTACGCCACCTTCGCAAATTAAATTTGATTCTTTAGATTTCGGGTGAATTTTAATTGTGTTATATTTTATTTTTTATCATTTTAGTCATTTAAATTTCTATCCGAATACGTGGTTTCAGATCGGATGATAAATTTGGTTATTTGTCATTCTCACCGCATTTCATTCTAGGACAAATGTTCGATTTTATAATTTTATATACTTTAAAAATACTATAAAATTTAGAATTGTAAACATTCACGATCCAATCGATAAAAGAGCGATTTATTTTAGTATTTCAGAGGCATACTAATTTCGCATATTATTCAGAGAAAATATTATTTCGAATTTTATTTTATTTTTTATAGATTCTATAGTAATATAATCTTATAATAATCATTGTTGTGTTATCGACGAATCATCCAGTAAATTAATTTATTTAAAATCAATTCACAAGCAGTGATCTTCCTGAAAAAAACTTCGTATGAATACTTCTTTTGCCCACGGCATACATGAATAAAGTTTTTTTTTATTAGTGTAAGGTCACTTAATGGTACTGTGGCTAATCGGACGATGCTACAGTGGAGTTCTAAATTTCACTTATGCAGGTTTAATCAGGATAGGGATCTTTAACGAGTACCTAATGGGATCACTTGTAGCTGGTGGCTAGCGTAACAGCCTCCCATGCTAAAGGCCACGGGTTCAAACCCGCAGGTGGTCCTAGGATTATTTAATGGGAGTAAAAAATCCTTAGTTACGCCGTCCATCGGAGGGGACGTTAAAAGGTGGTCCCGAGCCTGTGCGATGTCAGGTACTCGTTAAAGATCCCTATCCTAATAAAACCTGGATAGGCAAAATTTAGGACTCCCACTGTAGCATCGTCCGATTAGCCACAGTAGCATAAAGTGACGTTAAATAAATAAACAACAACAACACCTCAAAATTCGAGGTCTTTCGCTTCAAGATACGTAGAGCTCGTAGAGTGTATAAAAAAAAGTCCGCCTGTCAGCCGTACAAATTATAACGATAAATACCAAATATATTAGATGAGTCGTGGATTAAATTCCATTCAATATACATACCTTGGTTCAACCTTCATACCTGCTGCACATCGAAACAAAAATAGTCCCAATGTTCGTGGAAACTTTAAAAATTCAAAATAACTACATTCTAAAAGCTAAAAATCTATCAAATAATACTGCCACATTTCATTAATGAGGAAGTCATCAAACAAAATATATTCTGGATTAAAGATTTAAGAGAACTGGCTGAAAAACATAATTCAACAGACAAATATTAATTACCAGCAATTTAGACAATCACTGATAGACATTTATAGATCAAAATGTTTACAAAGGGTTATAGTCTCAGAGAAAATGTTTGTATATAAAAACTTAGATTATGATAATGGGACGCGATATTTGTTTGACACCAAATTAAGTTTTAATGGGTCGAAATAGATATTTAAAGTTAGATGTGAATTCACTTCGTCTCTCAGATTTTTGCTCTTTTCAGTAGGAATTCGCTTGAGTTCAGTCTGGAAAACATCACTAGACTTCAAGAAAACCACAGCAGTGAATATTGGAGAAATATCGGTAAGCAAAGTTATAATTTACTTTGTAGAATCGCGAAAAGTGAAAGGAGGGTCACTGATCAGCTGATTGCCGCTAGCTCGGCAAGCTCGGGCTTGCTTTTCTTTAACTTATCTTTCGTTTATTATCTTCCCTTCTCATTCTCATCTCATTATTTATTTATTTTTTTTTAATCAATGAGATATTTTCATCAAGTTATGTCCTCAAAAGCTACAAGTAAAAGATCTAGATCTGCAGGTTCAAACTCGTCCCCTACAAAACAGAGACCTCGCCGTGAAAATAATAAAAAAATGATTCCACCAGCGACCGCTTCAGCTACCTCTTTAGGATCTGAACCACAGCCTAGCACATCACCACAAGGATTAACTGATGAATCGCCGTTTTTTACACCGAACCCATTTCAGATCCTCCAAAATCAAAATGAAAAAGAAACCATGGAATCTTCTCCTATACCCAGAGAACCACTACCTCCACCAATTTTTGTTAAAAATATTAAAACATTTTCAACTACTTTGTGCGCATTTAAACAAATTAACCGATCCTAATAGTTATTCTTGTATAAGCAGAACCAGTGATACTAAAATATCCCCGACTACCGCCGAAAGCTACAGAAAAATAGTGAAATATCTGACTGAGACCAAAGCTGATTTTCATACCTATCAGTTGCGCCAGGAGAGAGCTTTAAGGGTTGTAATTAGAAACCTACACCCTTCAACACCAGCTACAGCTATCAAAGAAGAACTGACGGAGATAGGCTATAAAGTGCGGCAAGTCACCAATGTCCTAAAAGATAAAATTCCACTGCCTCTATTCTTCGTGGACTTGGAACCATCAGCAGGAGTTGAAAAAATTTACGACCTCAATAAGTTATACTATACTAGAGTAAGAGTTGAGAAACCTTACACTAAGAGAGAAATAGTTCAGTGCCATAATTGTCAGGCATATGGTCATACGAGAACTTACTGCCACCACACACCACGCTGTGTGAAATGCGGTGAGCAACATAAATCAGAAGAATGTACAAGATCAAGATCAACACCCGCTGTATGTGCTCTGTGCCTCGAGGACCATCCGGCTAACTACAAGGGATGTCAAATCTACAAGAACCTCAAAAGCAGATACCAAAAACCTCAGAATCTGGATGAAACAGCTGAACCGATCAGAAGCAGAAGACAACCTTCAAAAACAATTGATTCCAATGTGACATTTGCCCATCTACTTGGAGGTGGGAACCAGAACAAAGAGGCCCTCCCGGAACAACGCATACTTCAAAATCCTGAACCCCTTCCACAACCACCTATTCCTCAAAATTTACCCAACCCTCAAAAACCTCATCCGCATCAAATCTCTCATATTCCTCCTCCATCAAATGTCACAGACCTTACAAGTTTGATGACATCCTTCATCACTGAAATCAAATCCCTTGTTATGCCACTAATATCACTACTTACTAATCTCGTATCAAATTTAATCCCTTCCTTAAAAAATCCTTAAATGACTACACCTAACTCCTTATCCATTCTCCTTTGGAATGCGAATGGTGTTAGAAATCACACTGACGAACTTACAGCTTTATTGCAAGACAAAAACGTTGATGTAGCACTTATTACTGAAACTAGACTAACCACTAAACAGTTCTTTAAAATACCTCAATACGTAACATACCGTACGGACCACCCAGACGGAAAAGCCCATGCCGGTACTGCTGTCATTGTGCACCAGTCCCTCTCCCACCATATACTCCCAGTTCCCTCCTATGATTTCCTACAATATACCGCCATAGTAATCAAGACTTTTTCTTTTCCGATCACACTCGCATCAGCGTACAGCCCTCCTAAACATTCCATCTCCAACATTCTATTCGAATCCTTCCTCAATTCCTTAGGAAACCACTTCATTCTGGGTGCAGACATGAATGCTAAGAACCAACAATGGGGTTGCAGATCCACGAATTGTCGTGGGCGGAATTTACAGTCTGCACTCAGCTCTAGACATTTCAACCTCCTGCCTCCTGACTCCCTACCTACTGGCCAACTGATCCTAACCGTAATCCTGACATCCTTGACTTCTTCATTCACAGCGGATTAGGCTCCCTAAACATGTCGGTGACTCGCCTTGATGAACTGTCCTCTGACCATAGTCCATTGCTCCTTAAAGTATCCCTAATTCCTATTCCTAAACCCACCCCACCGTCATTTATCAGAGGACCAGTAAACTGGGACCTTTTTCGCCAAATCTTGACCAGTGATATTGACCTCAGAGTGAAACTGAAAACTCCAGATGACCTTGACGATGCTGTAAACTCCTTCACCATCGCTATTCAACAAGCTGTTTGGACTGCCTCCTCTCCCAAGCACTCCCAGATAAGTCATAACCAAAATCATTTACCACAACACCTCATAGACCTCATCCGCACCAAACGCCGATCCAGATCCTTATGGCAACGCACCCGTCACCCAGAGGATCGCCGCTCCTATAACTTTTTTTGTAGAAAATTAAAGCGGGAGTTGGCGATCCTCCGTTCCCAATCCTATAATACCTACCTCTCCTCTCTCTCGACTCGTGACAATTCCCTGTGGAATGTCACGAAGAGAATCCTAAAATCCCACCATATTTCCCATCCCCTCCGTCGTAGTAATGGTTCCTGGGCTGCGTCTGATGAAGACAAAGCCGAGGAACTTGCCAAATACGTTTCCGAAGTCTTCACACCTCATCCAGAATCCCATCCAAACCACACTGCAGTAGTGGAAGAGTTCCTTCAGTCTCCAATCCCGCTTTCATTACCTCCTAAAGCAGTCAATCCCTCTGAGGTCAAATATCTTCTCCGAAAACTTGCACTCCGTAAATCTCCTGGGTACGATCTCCTCACTCCTCAGATTCTCAGACGGCTTCCATCTAAAGCCGTTATATTTCTTACATATATTTACAACTCCATTCTACGCACTACTCATTTTCCTCTCTTATGGAAACATTCCACAATAATTCTCTTCCTAAAACCAGGTAAACCTCCTAACACTACGACATCATATAGACCTATCAGCCTACTCCCAATCCTTTCAAAAATCTTTGAAAAAATCCTCCTCAAACGAATATTACCTTTATTAGAATCCCACACTATTCCTTCCCATCAGTTTGGATTCCGTTCCCAACACTCAACCGTTCAGCAAGGGCTCCGAGTCGTTGACCATATTTCCTCTGCCCTTGAGAACAAGGAGTACTGCTCGGGTGCATTTCTGGACATAACGCAAGCATTTGACCGGGTGTGGCACCCGGGATTACTCTTTAAGCTCAAAAACCATTTACCCCAATCCTTATACCTAGTCCTCCGATCTTATCTATCAAACCGCTCCTTCCGAGTTCGTTGTGGTGCAGAATATTCCAATTTTTATCCAGTCGAATCCGGTGTTCCTCAGGGCAGTGTCCTTGGTCCTATCCTCTACAATATATACACGGCTGATATTCCTCTTTGTCCTAATACCTTCCTAGCAACGTACGCTGATGACACAGCTATCCTATCCTCTCACTTAGATCCCGAAATTGCATCTACAGGCCTCCAAACGCACCTTTCTCAAATTGAAGACTGGTGTAACAACTGGAGAATCAAAGTCAATGAATCCAAATCCAGACATGTCACCTTTACCCTTCGAAGACAACCCTGCCCTCCAGTTCTCTTTAACTCCGTTCCGCTTCCTTTCTCCGACACAGTCCGGTATCTTGGCTTCCTTCTGGACAAAAGACTAACTTGGAACCCGCATACTAGACTTAAACGACAAGAACTTAATCGACGATTCGGACAATTATACAGACTACTGAACAGAAATTCTAAATTATCTATCGAGAACAAACTGCTAATATACAAGACAGTACTGAAACCTATCTGGACCTACGGACTTGAACTGTGGGGGACAGCCAAATTTTCTAACATCAAACGCATTCAATCCTTCCAATCAAAAGTCCTCCGAACAATAGTTAATGCTCCTTATTATGTATCCAACCATACCTTACACCGCGACCTAAATATTCCATTTATTTTAGACCTTATACCAATAAAATTCTCTAAATTCCATCAGAACCTTATCCATCACCCTAATCCCCTAGCTCAATCCTTATCCAGCTCCACACATCCTTACCATCCTCCTAAAAGGTTGAAACGGCAGTGGCCTCGAGACCTCTTATAAAATGTATATTGGAGTTCTAGCATTGGCTAGATTCTCCACTCACGTGCTGTATGCTTGTGAATTGTATATAGGTATGAGTGACTTTTGTATATATTTTTATTGATTTTGTTTTGTATTTATTTATATTGTATTATTATTATATAAATTTATTGTTTTGTATATATCGTGTGAATGCAGTATGAATGTTGTACTTTATCCCTATTAAAAATGTCCTAAATTGGACAGATTGTAATATTGTTCAATAAAGAATTGTTTCTAAAGAATAAAAAGATGTGAATTGGTATACCTCAACTATAATAGATATTGGTCAAATAACAATGTGATTTGTTCGCTTTGTAATAGAAAAGAAGTAGAAAATACCTTTCATTTCCTCGCCACATGTCCCATTTTATCTGAAATTAGAATAAGGTGTTTCGGAAAGAATTATTTAAACACCGATGAAGTAATAAACTATCTTAATGGACAGAACTGGATGGCTGTGTATAAATATTGTAAAATAGCATGGCCCTACAGATATAAACTTAAAAAACAGTTTAACTGTATTTAAAAATTGTAATATATTTATATATATGTAATTGTTTATTATTATTGTTATTGTTTTGAGCCTGATGATGAAATAGTTGAATCAGTGAGTGAGATTATTTTACTGTTATTGTGTAGTGTATTGTATATGAATATAGTTACTGTTATATAAATTGTAAAATTGAACTGGTCGGTCGGCTCCGGACTAGACGGTCTAAAAGACCATAGTTCTATTAATGTTTTTATATGTTATATTTTTGTTGTAATATGCTGAAAAAAAAATAAAAAAACAGTTATCTATCTATCAAATTCCATTCAATACAAAAAAAAAAAAAATCAGTAAAATCGGTAAAGAACTGGCACAGACACAGATTCTGAAATTAGCAGTGGTGATTCCTTCTGCTGGGTTAAAACCGGATGGATAGTAGGAACACCTCTTGTTCTGAACTAGGTTTAGTTCCTTTGATTTAGCTGAGAAGGTCCATCCACCTCCTTTTTAGCCTTCTTCTAATAGAGATTGCAGTTGTAGCCATGTCGTTTATATGTCTATTGAATGTCCGTTTAAATAGTTTTTAAAACGCAAATAAACAGTTCTTACGTGTTTGCAGGTTTTCGGTTGTTTTAAGCCAGTAGGGAAGAGTTGTCATGGAGCTGTAGTTATGAATCTGAAATTCTTGATTTAAATTTTTGTAATTTTTGTTAGTGAGTGCTTTTTGCAAACCCATAAACTGTGAGATCTACGTCTTAATGTTGTTATTACAGGAATTACATTATTTTAGTCGTTTCTTATTATCTTGACATTCAGTCAGCCTTCAGTCGAAAGAATTACATTAACGATTATCATATTATATTATGTATTGTATATTTTCCAATCATATATAGTTAACAATGAAAGCTACATATCATTCATAAAGCCCCGCGGAAGCGAGGATATACGCAATAGATGATAAGTGGAAGTGGTTTCGTGGCTGCGCTATCTCGTATCAGGATTCAATGTCACGGATCTTCCCTCCTTATTGCAGTCAACACTTCGCTGGATTCCTATATTTCGCTGTATTTAATCCATTCATATTACCTAAACAACCATTTTCTAAAATAGCAACTATTCCGTGAAAAAATATTTTAATAACATTCTTAATTATTGAATATTTAACTAAGATTTAATGAAAATTCCTTATTAAAAATTGCATATAAAGGTTATTTAGTAGTTTTCCTCCATTATATTAGGATTTTTATAAAATCAGTATTGTTAATCTAAACTAAATGTAGTTATGAGATATGAACTGTTCATGAGTTTTTTTTGTTTGTTTTTTCCTTTCACCACTGATCCAATAATAAGTTGTTTATTTTATTTGATAATTTTTAGTTCTCTTAAATTTCTGATATAAAACCTGATCAGATATAAAATGAGGAAGATGGTTAGGGGTGCCTTCATCAAAAACCTAAGTAGTAACACTTATTTAATTGTGTGCCGACGTTTCGGTCTACACTGTGGGCTTTCATCAGAGCTATGGGGAACCAGATAACAACCAATATAATTAGAAAATTAATAATAAGATAGGTATAATAAGATGATGACAGTAATACAATATGGAAAGAAACATAAAATTAAATAAAAATATGACAGTAATGAAGTATGGGTTCCATAGTAGAATATATACCGATGAAATAGCCGAAGCCGCGGCCAACTGAGCTCCTCTTTTAACATCGCCTCAAGCTACGATGATCAATAACATTCCTCTGCAAGACTGGGCAAGACAGTTTTGCTCTCTACAGAAGGAAAAGTGGCAAAACGGGTGGAATATGAATTCATCAAAATTAAATGAATTAAAAATTTTGCAGGTTGGAAGATGTCCCACAGGAAGTCAAGGAGATAAGAAATGATCCTCTGAAGGCTCCAGATAAATACATTGTGATTTCTCCCACGGCTGCCTTCTGAGAGGTCTGGAAGCCCCAACTGTCACCCGATGTAGCACAGTAAGGACAGAGAAACATGTATTGTTAGATTGTCCAATGTTTAGTAAATTGAGTATTGAACTAAAAATGGATAATACAATAAAAAACATTCTTAAACATGATGAAAACTAAGTGACTTTCCTCTTCAAATATTTGAAAAGAAGTCGATACCGTAATAGAGTATACAATCTAAGTCTATACGCCAATGACCAACTTGGGTATAAATAATAAATAAATATCGGAATGAGGATATTTAAACACTATAAAGAGAAATTAAGCAAATAATTAAAGTTAAAAGAGGAACAATTAGACTTAATATATGATAAAATATGTGAAAAATTAAACTTCTAAAGATAAACTATATTAAAAGAACATAATCATTAGAAACGGGCAACAATAAGAATATTTATATATATATATATATATATATATATATATATATGGTTTTATTATTTAGTTTCCATCCTTGCTTCCTCTTCCATCCTTGACAATCCTCCGAGGCGTCTGAAAAGAAGATTGCCTCGAGACCTTCTAATTTAAATTACCTAGTGGAGTGCTGCCAATGGGCAGATTCTCCTCATGTCTATTCATGTATATTATTTTTATATATATTCTGCTAATTTACTTGCTGTATTAACTAATATAGTTGTAAACTTCAATAAATAAATAAAAATATAAATCAATAAGAAAGAAAGTACATACTGACTCAGGGAAGGTATCTCAAGAAGTGATAATTTGTTAATACTATACTAACCTTTAATGGATGCAATTATTAATTACTGCAGGAAATTTCAGTCGATATAACTTTCTTTAAAATTATTTTTCGAACATTGTTGCGCTCGTTAATAATTTTCTGAAAAGAAAAAGAAACTGTGCTATTAAGTTTATAATTACTTAAATATAAAAAAAAAGGGAACTAGGTTTTACAAAAAAAGCGAGTATATTTGTTTACTTTTGTTTAATTTTACTGGAGCGGAAAAACTTTGGCAAAGAAAAGATTTACTAATTACTCTCAGTAAAAGAAAGCTCCAAGGATGAAATTGAACTTGTCCTATAAAATCCTTAATGAGCTCCAGTTAGGTAACAGGTAATGAACTTACCTCATCCTTTAACAGTTCACCAGCTTGGAACTTGATAACGACTAGGTTAGTTCCTTAGTTAGCAGGAACCACGATCTTTGAACTATCTTGCGCTGCTGCCTTGGTTGAAAAGAATCGTGTTCATCTTTTGTATATATTATTAGTTTTATAAAGATTTTTAAAATAATGAATATTATGGAAGTCGTTGAGAAGTTATTATTATCATTATATAAATTATAGGGAGCTGCGTGTTCTAGTGGATAGGGCTCTAGTTTAATATTCTCCGGGTCCCGGGGGTTGAATTCCGGCTGAGGAGTATACCCAGCCTCTATAAATTGGGTACCCTAATTTGGGAGAAAACTGACCGCCCTAGCGTGATTTAGGCATAACCACCTCTTCAATAATTATTGAGCCCAAGACAGTTCATGGATTGTAGAGCTACAGGTGGTATGTTATAAGAGTCAGTGACATGTCCAAAATAGTTTATTGGGCTCGCTAATATTAGCCCGTTGCCGCACACTTTTAATTTGAAGATCGTGCTCAGAAACACCTTAAAAAAAAGAAAAATTATGACGCCAGATTAAATCGAGTGTAAGTTGTATGTTCGGAAGTGAAAACTATCACATTTGGCCACAGTTATTCTTTAAAAAACTCAAAACGGCTATAACCGCCATTTGCTCATCCGTCATTTTTCTCTTCCCGGAGCAAATGGCAGCTAAGACCGTCGTGACGACTATACGGCATATGCTTTACTAATTCAAAATTTTTCCAATGAATAAAATAGAGTAAGTAGTTGTAAACTTAGCACAAGAAAATCAGTTGGAAACAAAATTATCATTTGTAATTTATTTTGTGTATAAAATAGTCAAATTAGCCGACAAAGAAAGTATACAAGTGTCAATATGTGTAAATTGTCACTGTGTGATAATAATATGATATAAAATTATAAGTATTATTATTAAGATAATACCGTAATTCTTAAGGTATTAAGAATACATTAACGTTATGTACTGAGAAAGACTTAAATGCAAACCGAAACGTTTATGCGTTCTTAATATTTTTTTATATTATACTAATGTCAATTTATATACACTGGTACCTGTGTACATATTCTGCCAACTAATTTTACTTTTTTATTTATTCAGTTTTGAGAAGGGTAATTGGTCTATGTTTACCTAATTCATAAAAAGATACAGAATAAATGGTTCGTATTCACAAAATCTCACTTTTCAACTGCATAAACTGAAATGAACGACTGTTATAGCCGCCATTTGTCTCTAGATGCCCAAATGTTTCGATGCGGTCAAGCATGAAAAAACTCATAAAAAACAATTGATATGCATTTTGGAATACTATACCTTCTTTTTTTCTCGATGTATTACTTAATAATGAACAATTGTATGCGTTGGTACACTTCGTACTAATGCTTTCCTTTTTCTTATCGATTAAAATGTGCATGACGGCTATAGTCGTCATTTGCGGCAACAGGTTAATATTGTAAAAATGAGGTAGAAGTTTACTATTGGATAATTATATTGAAGACACAGCAAAATTTTGAGATTTACAAAAAAACATCCATTTTTAACTCGGATAAGAAGATTTGTTTACACCCTTCCCCAGGTGGACAGGTTCAAACCCAGCAGATGACCCTATGATTTTTTAAAGAATGGAAAAGATTCTTGGTTGTAGCATCCTTCGGGCATATGATAGTGGTCCCAAACTCGTGCGGTTAGCATAACATATAGTATAGTGGTTAGCTTAACAGCCTTCTATGTCAAGGGTCACGGGTTCAAACCCGCAGGAGATCCTAGGATTCTTCAAAGAGTGTAAAAGATTCTTGCTTGTGGCGTTCTTCGGGCTTAAATGTTGGGGCCTACCTTGTGCGATCTCAGGTACTCCTTAAATATCTCCAACATTATAAACCTAGTTAGGCAAAATGTAGGACTCGCACTTTAGCATCGTCTGATTAGGCACAGTATCATTAAGTGACGTTAAATGGATTAACAAAAATTTTTGGCTAGAACTCTTAATCACTACTTCTCAACCCCCTGTGTATGCATATGTATATATATAGTGCAGGATTGTTGATAATTTATCTACTGGTCCAGACTCAGTCCATAAATAAGCAATTTAGAAAATCAGATATCAAAAAACCTAATTCTTCAGATGTCAATAACTTAATTCGCGTTATGTAAATTTAAAAAATCCATATTAGCAATAAGTATCTGTAATAATAATAATACTGCTATTATGCACTAACCAAAAATAGGAAAAACGACCATTCTCGGACCACAGTAATTTAGAAAATCTCTCCCTATCTCTCTTTGAACTACTCCTTGCATCTTTGAGTGCTCTTTCAAAGTTTATTATACCCACTATCTCCATAATAATATCTAATGTCTATGTAAGACACTATTTTGTCCTAAATTGTAAGTGAAGTAATAAGTTCTTTTTTATGCATTTATTACGTTAAAAAATGTAAATTATAATTTAGATATCTATTTAACTGGTGCATCAGGTATTTGTATCGTCGTTTTTAATTCAATGCATTCATAAATTTTCTTCAAAACTTTTTTCTTTGTATAATAATATCGTAATTTATTGATTATTGTTTACAGATTTTAATGTTTTTATTTAATTTTTTTTCTGTACTGTTAGGGCATAAATATGATAATATCTTTGAAACGTAGCCTAAACACAATTATATATATATATATATATATATATATATATATATATATATATATATATATATATATATATATATATATACACAATTTCAATAAGAATTCACGTAATTCAATTTTAAATCAATTGTTTAGGACCGAGTAAGAACACAAGAGAAGAAGCTTGGGAATAAATCGATATAGAGAAGGGAAAGAAATCCTTTAAGAAGAATAGGACACAATCGGGAGGGGAGTTCTTCGGGATTGACTCGTTCAATCGCCATCCCAGGGTCCGCCAATCTCTTACCTCTTTGGAAATCAATGGTCCAATCAACTAGCCCATGGTTTTAGATATATAGGTTTCGATAAATAAAACTATACACATATATCCATGCTATTCTTTGAATGAACGAAAAATAATTAATACAGTTTTTTATAGTTTAACTGTAATACATATTTATCAAATGATAATATAATATATACAACTTTTTTTCTCAATAGATTTATTGCTATTTACAACTGTATAATGATGTACATCTAGTAAATGTGATGATTCACATGTGGGGATACTACCCATTGGCAGCTCCCCTAGCATATATAAAAACTTAAATTAATATATTCCTTAAAAAAAAAAAAAAAAAAAACCTGTACCACTACAACCCATGAAGGGTCTTGGGCTCAGTACATATAGAGATTCGTACTGTTTCAAGGCCAACGGCAGTGCAATAAGGTAATTAGGCCTTAATCGTACTCAGCCGCCAGGTTTTTCCCCAATTAATTTGGGTACCCACTTTTTAGAGGCTGGGTCTCCATACCCTAGGGTCGCCCCCCGACTGAATTAACAGAATAAATAATATTCCGCCACAGCCGGGATTCGAACCCAGGACCCGGAGCACAGCAGACTAGCGCTCTATCCTCTAGACCACGCCGCTCCCTAAATTAATATATTCAGCTTAGCATAAATTACTCTAATTGATTTAGTGAAGATTGATTTCATGTGTAAGGAAGATTGATCTTTTAGGAAGTGTAGAAATAAATGGTTTTTTATTCTGGTTAAGTGCAATACTTTTCCGAGAGAGATTACACAGAGGTTTCAAAGAATTTCTGCGGGTCATTTCAATTGAAATCGTCCAATTTTCATCAACTTTGCCGCTTTATTTTATTTCTTTATTATTTTTTTTAACAGTTGTTCTCTATCCTTTCGTGAATGCAAAACTATAAATAAAAAAAAAATTCGGGTCAATACTTTTAGCGTTGAAGCCGTTTTAAGTCAGCTCCGCGGGCAAAAACATGTAATGGGAAAATCTTTTTAATTCCTGTAACTTTTAGAGATATCAAATCAAAACAAAAAATAACCTTAAGATAAGGACATGCTTTGTACTTTTTGTCCTTACAAAAAATTCTTAAAAATGACTAAACAACAATATTTTTAATGAGTTAAAAGTACGTGAAGGAAAAGAGACTCATGTTTGATTATTTTTTCCTATATAGCTTAGTCCTAGTCCTACTTACTGTAAAAATTCCCATCTCGAGAACATAATCCTTTTTCGTATAAGAATTTTCAAAATTGGCAAATATTCATTTTTCAGGATGTTTACACGGAAATATCTCAAAAGGGACTTAGTGAAAAATAATGTAACTAATACACATTACCTATCTATATGATGTTTTTATGTGATATGAATTTGTTCTTTGAGACTAGCCTGGTTCCGGGGTTATAAAATTCTCTTAATTGTTAAAATAACGTTTTCTTTAAAAAAATATTAACTCCGGTAATTTTGCATATTTAAGAACTAAACAGAAACTAGAATGATAAGAGTATTTTATATAATTTTGGTCTTTACAACATATTACCTAAGTAGCCAAGAAAATGGTTTAAAAAAAACACGAAAAATTACATCGACTGAAACCTTTGGCGCGCTATGACAAGGGAGGTTAGAAATTATTTTCATCCTTTATTATTTTTTCTTATATAGCTTTATATTTCACTACTTGTTTTAGAAATTTTGATCCTCTAAGCTATATCGTTTTTTCGATATAAATTTTCAAAGAAGGATCATTTTCCAGCTTAGTAAAATTTATAGTATCATATCTCAAAAACGACTAAGTGAAAACTAATGAAACTCCTACAGATTATACCTCAGTATAATAAGTAACAAAGAATAAAATTTAGTGGCTGAGACGCAGTTTGTTCTTGAAATATAATACATTGAATATTACTTGCGTTGCCCGAGTGGCTGGCTCTCGTCTCATCAACCTGCTATATAGCAAACCAAATTAATTACACTAGAAACAGCTAGGTCTCAGCCAATAAATTTTATTCTTTATTACTCTTTAGTAGGTTGTCTCATAAATGCCTCGTTATATTGTTGGAGCAGATCTTAGACCTCAAGTCGAACAAAAAGTTCATATAACCCATAGTGTGATTGTCAATGGTTAGAAGGGGAATTAGAAATTTAAGTTGTTTGCTTTTATCTATGGTTTTCATCGAATAACTCATACATATCTCCTTAGTGTTCATGCACAGAAAAACAAGTGACTGAAAGATGAAAAAAATTCCTAGAAGTTTAAGAAGTCAAACCCTCAAAATAAGAAAATCAACTGGAAGAGAGGAAAGAGCAAATTTTGCTGTAAGCCATCAAAATTTGCGTAATATTCTTACAAAGATTAAAATTTAATTTCCTCATGAAGTTTTGCGATACTTATTTCTTTATTTTGAAGATTTGACTTCTTAAACTTCTGAGTAATTTTCTCTTTCATTTGGTACCGTACCAATTGTTTTTCTGTGCGTGAACATCAAGTAAATATTTTTGAGTTTTTGTTATGAGTGGGGGACCAGTGGTTGCGAGAAACAATTTATGAACGCATACAATTTATTTGGAGTAAAGAACTTAGCGAAAGGTGTGTTCAGCATGCTCCAGAAATTGTTACTTTCTTCCGATTTTATCTAATGGGCACCCAAGTCTTTGATGAGCGCTTTTGAAAATTACAGTTCTTTCCAAAAGGTACGAATTTCATATTCAATTTCATTCCAAAGCATTCCAATTCATCTCCTTCCATAAAATATAAAAAAATATATGAATAGTAAAAAATCTGGTGCGGGCAACTCACGACTTTCACTTACCTCGACTTTTAAAATCAATTTAAAAACTATTAAATATTTTAAGTCGATTTTAATAAAACGTGTATTCATTTTCGTTAAAAACATATTATTTATATTAAATTGTTAATCAGTAACAAGTTTATTCCCCATTCGTCACTTTATATTACTTTTTACAACTTAGTTTATCAGATAATTTTTTTTCTAAAATCTTTCTCCTTCTAACGGTATATTATACGTCTTTATTACTGTTCGTAATATAAAAAAACAAACAAAGATTACATCATAAAAATAGTTCGTCCAATTTGTATATTTAGCCGTCCTTCATTTATGTCATTAAGATGACATGGTTAATCTTTTGGAATGTACAAATTAAACGTATGTTAGAGGAAGAAAATTTAAAATATCGGCAATTAAGCCCTGTCAGGCTATTTCAATTATAATAAAATCTACGTGATATTTAAGCCCAGTTAATTCAACATCGATATGACGAGTTTAATCAAAATCGTTCGAGCCGTTTTTTTAGAAAACCGTCAAAATGAGCAAAATACATGACATAAAGTGGCTTTTGTTCATGGCCGATTTTGATGGAAAAGTTGCTTTTACATCTCGGTTCTATATTAATCTTAAATATGGAATTTCAGTTTCGTACGGCTTTCAGTTTTTGCGCTAAACTTATCTCAAACACACATACATTCCTTTTTGTGGGACTTTTTTATTTGGACTAAGGAGATCCTAAAACAAGTATTTCCGTCCCAAACCAGAATTAGAAAATTTTCACGTTGGCAATACTTTACCTTACTATTTATTACATATATATAGGTATGCGAAAGTAACAATTTTTTTCCTTATCTTTACTTATAATGTAATCATTTCCTTAATATTTGCTAGAACCAGGATCTATAATTCGACGACAATCCACAAAATATTGTTCTGACTGAGATACTAAAATTTATGAGTTCAGTAATGATATCCATTTACTATCAGTTACCGACGAAGTTTAATGAGCTTGTAAAATGCCTGAGTAATTGAGACGTTGATTTCCAAAAGGTACTATATCCATTCTGGGGAATTTTACAGGAAGCGCGAAAATCTCTGATTACTATATTATTAAACGAGCTAATTTGATTCTTTTCGCATTAAAATCTAGAATTATTTCTTTACTATACTAAAGTTATGAAAAGAAATGTTCTGGTATGATTTGGAATGAAACTAAATTTGTAATTAGTATCTTAATGAATTAAAGCATTTCTAAATCACGTTATTAAAGGACATGAGTGGTCATTAGATACGATCAAATTTAAGATTTAGATAAAACTAAATGAGGAGAATATAAATATGTAAAAATATCAATTTCGTAAAAAATTTCCAAAAGGTACTATATCCATTCCAGGAAATTTTACAGGAAGCGCGAAAATCTCTCATTACTATATTATTAAACTAGCTAATTTGGGCCTAAATGCCTTAAAATTTAGAATTATTTTTTTACTATAATAATAACATCATATTAAAGTTATGAAATGAATTTTTTTAGAATGATTTGGAACGAAAATAAATGCGTAATTAGTACTTTTAGAAAATGGCCGCATTTCTAAATCGCGTTTTTTAAGGACTTGAGAATTCATTAGATAACATCAAATAGAATATTTAAATAAAACTAAATGATGAGAATACAAATATGACAAAAAATCAATTTCGTAAAAAATGTCCTTTAGTACCTTTTGGAAATCAACGTCTCAATGGTTGTCACACATTTTTCACTAAGATAATTGAAAATAATTTTCTAATAACATCTTGCTTACCCCCAGTTCGGACATAGTCTTGTTGGGAGCTGGCCTATACTGTTCTCAATTAACTGTGACATAAAACATAAATTTTATTTCAGAAAAATAAATAAATAATTAAGGTATAATACACAAAGGTATTAATTCTATTCATTGCAGAGACAGCAGCAGCTACTTGGTATTCCAGCTTTATTAGATGCTTGTTATTTATTGAGCTCTTGGCATTTGTTCCTTTTCAGGAATCCCTTATTGGACTATTAAAGTCATAACAGAATATACTCTGGGATATATAGTCTTGTTTACCGACTCCTGAATTTAATCTTGAGGAATAGTCAATTTGTTTTATTACTTTCAATGTTTATTTGTCTTCTTCGAAATTAAAAGTCTACTTTTTATAGATAGATATTTGTTTTTTTGATATTCATCCAACTTAATCTTTTAATGAAATTCTTTTTTGTGTAATTGGTTTACTTTCCTTATTGTGAAATGTACAGACGTTTAAGAACTAGAGCTTGAAATAAATACGGATGAGAGGAGATTAGTATTATGGTTAGTACTTGAAACGGTCAAGATCGTGGTGATATTGATATTAGAATATAGGTTTGAACGCCAAAACAAATAATTTAGATTCTATCATGACTAGAAATGAACAAAATCCAGAAGAAAATAAAGTCGCGTTTAAAGGCGGAAAATTAATTAGCTCGCTGTTTTGGCAAGGAACATAAAGGTAAGAATTTATGAAATTGCTTTTATCCCTGTTCTATCCGGATGTAAACCTTGGTCGCTTAATTTGAAGGATGAGCAACTCCTTAAGGTTTTCGAGAATAAGGCACTAAGAGAGATGAGGCCTCTGTTAGATTCAGAAGGTTGCATAACGCGGAATTACGGAACTCATACCCTATCAGTATAAGGGCGATCATTATATATTTAGAAAAATGTAGTATGCACTGAACCGACTAGTAGGCATGTTAGAGTTAGGCCGAGGCGTCGGTGGGAGTATTGTATTAGGTCTGATCCAGAGCGCTTGGGCTCTTTGAGGTTGAGTCTGTGTAGGCAAGGTTTAATGGTATCAGCATGGATCCTTTGAGTTCATTAACTCTATACCTCATCCCTTATATGAAGCCTACGTTAGAATTGCGATCGTGAAAATTTGTGAAATTCGTTGTTTCACGAGAAATACACGTTTTAATGTTCATCTGAGTCCAAATGACCAAGTACCGCAAAAAATTTATGTGTGTCAAGACTACTAAGTAAAAGACTAAGTCAAGTCTTCGTTGAAGATGGTTTGGGGTGCGGTCATTAAATAGAAACACACATTTAAAACAAGTGCTATTTTTAATTATGTGCCGACGTTTTCGGCCTACAATGTGGGCTTACTTCATCAGGGCTAAAGAATCAGTTCTTTAGACACCGTCTCAGAGTCAAGTATGTATCTTTTTTCTTATTGATTAGGAACTTTTTTTCATCGTCTATTTCTTTCTCCATCTTTCCATACTCATATCTTTCTTCGTTTACATATCCTGATATATAATTTTTAGTTTAATATTACATTATTTTAAAATTTCAAAATTATTTATTTATTCATACTGTTTCTCTTTTTTAATGACTATTTTTTTTATATATTACCTATATTTAACTATTGTTTTAATATATTACCGTCATATATTACTTCAAAATTGTTCATATTTAAAATTTTAATTGTTCACATATTTTTCCTTTGTTTATTTTTTCATTTGCTTAGTCTCTACAATATTATCATCTCAATTCTGTTTACTTCCATACTTTATAACTATAATCTTAACTTTGTTTATTTCCATACTTTATAACTGTCATTTTATTATATTTCATTTAATTTTTTTTTATTGTTCCCATATTATATTACTGCCATATTATTATTATATACCTAACGCATTATTAAGTCTATATATTACATTGGTTGTTATCTTGTTTCTTTTAGCCCTGATGAAGGCCCACATTGTAGGCCGAAACGTCGGCAAATAATTAAAATAGCACTAGTTTTAAATGTGTGTTTCTAATTTATGACCGCACCCGCACTTCCTCATCTATAACATTACACAATTTTTTCTCTATTACTTATTTACATTATTTTATTTTATTTCTCTTTACAAATATATTTGAAATTTATACCTCTGGGGCGCACATTATATAATCGAAATATTTCATATATTGTATTGTGGAGTTATATATTTCATATATTGTAGAGTGAGAGTATAAAAGAAATTCTTGCTCTGCGCTATAAGGCCTCATATAACTCTATTTTTAGACTGTTCCTTTGACGATGTATTCTGTGATTCGTAGCCAATCGAATCCTCCCTTCTCTACTTCCTTTCCTGTCCCCCGCCCGCCGATGAACAGGCTGGATTGGATATTCAAATTCCGTTCCCTTTTTTCCTCAAACCGGCCGGCGAAGCCCCCTCAAGGAGTGCACCCTGGCTTCCATATTCATCAGCCTCCCATCCACTTCGGTAATTCCATTAAGGGCTTGCCAAACTTTCTTCTGCTTCGCCTCCGCAGGATTTTATATTCCTTTATTTGCGTAAAACTGTTAACACTGATTTTATTTAATGTATCATGAATAAATTTAAGGTACAAAACAAAATAATTAATTATCTACTATAAACAATTCAGCACCATATAATTTTAATCTTCGTTATTAGAAAGCCCGTCTTAATCATTAGTTGTAAAAAAAAAAAGTGCACAAAACTCACTTACCTCGAATGTTAAAATCAATTTAAAAACTATTAAATTTACTTTTATTAATTAAGTTCAAATCGTATGTATTTCTTTATTTCCAGATCGGCTACGTGAGCCATACATGAGTTTATATAAAAAAATAATTATTACAATTACTAGCTATAGACAAAGGAGGGGTATAGTCTCATGCAAAGACACCCCTAACTATTTTATGTTTATAATTATACGGAACAGTTAAATAAAAAGGTTGATATAAATCAAAACAAACACTTGAAATTATATTGAAACACAAGAATGAAATGAAACTAAAAGTAAATAAGTTCATGTGAGATAATACATTAATACATGTATAAGGTAATTAAAAAAAAAAAAAGAAGAAGATAAAGTAAATGAAGCTTAAAAAGAATCAATGAATAAGTAATTAACTAAAAAAAAAAATAAAAAAAAATACATTAAAATAATAATAATAATAAATAAATTAATTAAGTTGATTTCAATAAAACGTGTAATCATTTTCGTTGGAAACATATGATTTAGATTAAATAATAGAACTATATTAAATTTTTAATCAGTTACAACTTTGTGTATCAGATAATGTTTTTTCTAAAATCTTTAGCTTTCCAATTTTATATTATACTTGTATATTATTGTTCTCATGACCAAAAACAAAAAAATGCATTTAAAAAATATGTTTTCAGTTTTCTCCTTTAGTTAGAAATCGAATTCGTTCAGTTTTTATATTTACCTGTTTTTTATCGTTGATAACAAACTTATATTGTTATTTTTTTAGTATCAACAAAATTAAAGATACTTTAGAGAAAAAAAATATTAAAATTTCCGCATTTAAGCCCTGTCAGACTATTTCAATCAGAATGAAACCTACATGAGGTTAAAGCCCATTAAATTTTACATCGATATAGTGAGTGTAATTAAAATTGTATCAGCTGTTTTTGAATAAATCGTAAAAAGGTACAAAATGCTTGGTATAAAGTGGCTCTTCTGGTTACCCAATTTCGATGAAATAGTAGATGTAATATCTCGGGCGTATAGTTGTCTTAAATATGAAATGTCAGTTCCGTACCACTTTTCGTTTTTGCGCTAGACACACACACAGACACACAGATTTTTTGCAGGACTTGGTCATTTGGATCCAGGGAACCCTAAAACGTTTATTTCTGTTGAAAACTGAAATTTGAAAATTTTCACTATGGCAATACTTTCCCTTACTCTATATTTCATATATAGCTAAGTGAAAGTAAAAATTAATTAGAATATAAACAATAAGTGTTTGATTGTTAACTCAAAGTGAAATATCTTTATTATATTTTACATCTTCCAACAACAGCACAAGGCCCAATTAGTGGTGGCCATTTATAAAAAAATCTCATTACATTATACTGATTAAAATAAGAATAATAATTGGAATTCAACCTAATGTATGGTCATGTACTACGTACCAACTTAATTTATGTAAACAAAAAAAATCTTGTAATAATAATAATATTTAATAAAACATTTGCGACTTGTTACACAATGGTTCATTATTTCCAAATAACTATTTTAGCGTATAACTATTTATATAGCTGTTTACAGGCAATTAACTGAAATAAAAAAAGATAAATGAATTATCTGAAATGGCATATCAGTACTGTTAATTCAAAACGTTGTATCTTTCTTAACCAATTTTACTGATTATTTTTTTGTTTTTTAGGGAATTTAATCCTCAATTTATCTGGTACTTATCTTTATAATGCGCACGGCGGAAATGGGGACTTATTTATACCTAATTCGAGCTCTATGTTTCTTGAAACGCTAGCCCTCAAATTTTGAGGAGCGGAGTGTAATTTTTGTTTTCGATTAGAAACGTTCTTTATTAAAAATAATAACCCAAAATATATTGAAACAAGTATTATACGTATTATATTTCACGTATGAGTGTTTGTTAGTTGACTCAATGAGAAGTTTTTATTCAGGTTAAGAAAATAAAAGAGTATAGGTGTATCTAGGTATAGATGCATAATAAACTTGATGGAATGCGTAAGTTTTTAGAAAAATATTGTGCGTTGTGCTATACTGATATGTTGGTCGGAGGTATTTGGATTTTTAATGGGAGTCAAAAATCCTTAGTTATGCCGTCCTTCGGAGGGGACGTTAAAAGGTGGTCCCGAGTCTCGTGATGTGAGGTATTCGTTAAACATACCTTTCCTAATTAAACCAGGATTGGCCAGATTTAGGACTCCCATTGTAGCATTGTCAAACTAACCTCTGTAGCATGAAGTGACGCCACGAGACGAAACCACTTTCCAATGATTATATATCATCGCTTATTATTTATGGGTAGCTTTCATCATTATTAATTATATATGATTGGAAAATATAGAATACATAATGAAATCATGTAATAATTCATAATCATAATGTAATAATGCATAATAATCGTATAATGTAATTCTTCCGACTGAAGGATTACTTGGAGTCCGCATGTCGAGACAATTAGGTAGGTAGACTCTAAACACAAACATTGATGGGCAAAGATGAAAATATATTTTTTAAAAAATCTGGTGCGCGCAACACACGATTTTTACTTATCTCCGTTGTTGAAATCAATTTGAGAATTTTCAAATTCAGTTATAGAAGAAAATAAATTGTTAAATGATTAATTACATTGTTTTTCGACAGAAACATGTGTTTTATTAAATTATGTCTTATATTATTACCTAAGACACTCGAAATCACCTGCTACATGACAGCCTTCTATGCCAAAGATCACGGGTTCAAACCCTTACTCATGCCGTTCTTAGGAAGGGGGCGTAAAAAAGTTGTCCGGAGCCTTTGCAATGTCAGGTACTTGTTAAAGATCTCTATCCCAATTTAACCTGGATAGGCAAAATTAAGGACTCCCACCATAGCATCTTCCGATCGGCCACAGTAGCATAAAGTTACGTAAGATGAATAAACAAACAAACAATTATATGTTGGCTATGAATTAAATTTAACGTCATCTATTTGTGTACCGACATTTTTCATTTATGTTTAGTTTTTAATTAATTACAGTTTTAGATATGGAAATGACGAAATTATTAATATTGCTTTGGAGAGATGGGAACCCGGGACCTGGGGTACTAATGCTCTATCCTCTAGACATGCAGCTTCCTGAATAAAATATTAACTGTTGAAATCATACCTAATGCTCATGTTATTACTGCAATCTATTATTCTAGAATAGCAACAGAGAAGAAAAATGGAATTAAAACTTCGGGAGATAGAGACAGACAGATAGCTCTTTGGACTCTCCCTTTTCCTCCTGACACCTCATCCCTGAGGAATCGATAGTGAACCCTAGTCGTTAGTGAACGGTGACACTTTTCAGCCCTTTTGATAATTCCCTGCCTCCCACCTCCCTTCCTGCTTCCTCCAGAGCGCTTCCAATCCTCTTTTATAACATCGCTAATTAACCTCCCTTCGTTAAGACCGCATCCCTTTTGTTTTGTTTTTTTTATACCTCTTTTCTTTTCCCTTTTTACCTCGAAGTCTGTGGAAATAATTAATGTCGTTACTAACCGTGTACCTTCCCTTTTGCTAATTAAGGTGTTAGTCTTGTGAGAATTAATTGTTTTAATTTCTTTAAGCTTTGTTCATGTTTTATTGTTTTTTTGTAAAAGCCAATTAATTACGTGTTAACACTATTTTTAAGCTTCTGTTTGACAATGTAAAAAAAAAAAAAATATTGAAGAAAAGTCGTTAAAGGCTTAAGTCGATAAAATAACTTACTTTTGGATATCCATCTTGACAAACGTCTTACTTGTAATCTTCATACAACGACAAGAAACTGCCCGACGTTTTTTACTACTTCTACAATTACTGGACAAACCTTACACGTATCTACAAAAGCCTCTTCTACCTAGCCTCGCCGAGATATGGACGGAGAAGAGCTTTGGGGCTCGACTAAACCATCAAATTCTTCTCGTATCCAGTCAACACAACCCTAATTCTTGGAAAAATCTGGTGCGCGCAACACGTCCGTTGTTATAATAAATTTAAGAATTCTAAATACAGTTAGTGATGAAATATATAGGTAGTGAAAGTAAAAATGTTAAAGAATTAATTAAATTATGTTTCGATCGAAATTTGTGTTTTATTAGATTATCTATTTTATTATTATTTACAACAATCAGTTAGTTTTATTGCTTTTTCTTCACTCTCCGTTAACTTTTACGGTTATTCGATAATCTATTTTTCCTTACGAATAGCTTTCCAACGGTATATTATACATATACATTAATGTTCTTATGTTCTATACACAAAAATGGCATTAAAAATATTTGTTTGATTTTTTATGCTTTATTTGTATACCGAATTCGTTTAACATAAATATTTACCCGTTTTTTATCAATGCTTACAAGATATAGTTTTTATTTTATTTTATTTTTTTCAGGATAAAAACTATTCCATAAAGACTTAAATGTTTTATCTGATGCTGTTATGGCCTGAATCATGTAGCATTCCTTCCTTATATAACTTCATTCCTATAAGTTTCAATCCTTGCTTCTTCTTAGATTAGATAGGTAATTCTTCTCTCTGAAGAAAAGATGGCAGCGTAAACTTCTGATTTAGAATATTAATTAGAGTGCTGCCTATGGGTAGTTTTTCTCAATTTGTATTGTCATTTTATTTTTATTTTAAATTTATTTTTATGGTGGTAAATGATTAACATTTTGTTTTCTTGGTTCATTAAAAACAATGTAGCCAAAAGTATATTTTCCATGTTATTTAGCTATTTCGGCATTTATATTTGTAGATTTGTAAAGTTAATTTATATTTATAATTTTTATTTTCCGTTTTTCAGGTGAGGCAGTGATTCTGTCTATGTTGCTGAATTGCTAGATAAGGTTAGTTTGCATTATCGATTTCATTCAATCAATTTATTTTAATACTATTTATTCTTGAATGAATATTATTATAAGATTATTTTATTCTAATTAAGGACCCATGTATTTTAGTTTATGATCTAAAAATAAGATTTGTTTACTTTATTTCTTATTAAGAGTATGTTTGTTTTTACAGCTAACGTCACTTTATGCTACTGTGGCTAATCGGTTGATGCTACAGTAGGAGTCCTCAATTTTGCCTGTTTAAGTTAAGTTAGGGATCTTTCACGAGTAATTGCGCAGGCTCAGAACCACGATATTACGTCTAAGATTTACTATATTTTACTAAAAGTTTGTAGACAGTCCGTCCCTCCTCATACACGCCACTCCCATTATATATGTGTACTTAGAATCATGAGGTTTTGGAAGGTGATGTACTTAGTTGAGATTGATGTGGTGCCGCTAATGGAAATGCAGAGGGTTCGATATTCTCATAACTTATGGCTCTGTCGTCATGTTCTCTCCCCTTCTCTGCCTCTGTGGGAATGGTATTAGGTAGGACGTGTTAGTCATACGTTATCCAGTTATGGATATGTTTGAATTATTGGTTTATATTATTACTAGCTGTAAGTCTCGGGTTTATTACATATGTGCGTGTATGGTAAGAATATGAGAATAGTGATCCGTGTGGCTAGCGCACTAGTCTACCAGGCCAAAAGTTTTAAGTTCGAATCCCAGTCCAAACTTTTCCAAGCATATATTGTAATTAAATTGGCACTCACTCACAACCTTTCTCCCGGGTATGTTAAACACATTAGCCAATTGGGGACCACTCACTAAAAATATGCGTAGGGAGTAATGACCATACTTATCGAGAATCGCGAGTGTATCATCCTGATTACACCGCGACCAAGGGCCTAAACAGCCTGTCGCGCCACCAGGAAAAAAGTAATTAATATACTTCATATAACTTCGCTATCGGTGGATCTGTTACTGTTTCAACTATTTTTATGTACAACGAATGAAGTTTCTTAGTGGTAGATCCGAATTCATTTCTGTTAGATTTACAATAGCACACCATTTGAATAAGGCATACTATTTAAACATATTGCAATTTTAATGTGAATCCAATGCCATTCGTAGATAAAGCTTTCCACTTAAGAAAACATTAACGTGTGTTTGAGGATTTAGAAATAACGTTTTGAGTGTAAAATTTAAATTAATAAGACCAAGAGTGTTCGTGGTATTCACTCTGAACCATAAGCCTTCTCCTTCCGTTTCAATAATATTCTAATCCCTACACCCGAGTCAAGGGTCAATTCGTGTTATCCAACCTGGATAATACACATTCGACTAAAACGTTATGAGGTTACCAGACGTTAAGGTGTTTTATCTAGATTACTTGACAGACGTTCTAAATCATCATTGACCAACAAACTAACTATTTATAGATATTGCTAAATATGGAATATAAACAATCTGTTATATTTACAGATTGAGTATTAAATATCTTATTTGTAATAAATAAATACAATTCTAATTGCGAGTTTAATATTTAAATTAGGCCAGAAAAATAACTAGTTAGTTCATTCAATTAAAAACTGTTACATTAGTTTAAAATACTGCTACTACTATATGGGTAACTTTTCGAGACAAAAATCCAGGCGTGGAAGAATGCTGCAAAAGCGCCTCAACAATACTTCATAGTTAGCCGATTTTAGTGAATAACTTTCTGTGACAATCCTAGATATGAAATATGAATTATAAATAAACAATCTTAAATCTGTTCCCTAAATTCTTTTCAAATCTGGACACGCTAGGAATCTTACCTTACCATCTATATTAAGAACTAGCAATATATGTAAGTTCCAAACTAATATCTATATTTGTGATATGTCTTTGCAAATTCTATCTAGCATTTTCTTCCTGTTTTTTTTTTTGTTTTTTTTTATTATTATCTCCCAAATTAATTCAGCAAGTATGGTGTGAGTTTGTATCATTTCAGCGAAGTTAAGTAGCTACTCGTATTTTTTATTTCTCTTCTTATGTTGTTAAATTGAAAAAAATTGGTGCGCGCAACACACGACTTTCACCTACCTTCGTTATTGATATCAATTTGAGAATTATAAAACAATCTTAAAATCGAAAATTAATTATCATAGAATTATTAACATTGGATTTTAAAAGAAACATGCGTTTTATTAAATAACCTATTATATTATTATCTACGACAACAAGTTTGTTTTATCGGCTTTTCATTACTCTACGTTAAATTTTACATTAGTATGTATACGATAATATTTTTCTAGAATCTTTAGCATTCCAAAGGTATGTATATATATTTCTGTTCTTAACTTAAAAAAACAAAAAATTGCATAAAACAAGTATTTTTGCAGTTATCTCCTTTAGTGGGTTATCGAATTCGATCAACTTATATATTTGCCTGTTTTTTAGACTTAATAATCAGATGATATGACGAATTTCATAAAAAACTGCTAAATTCAAGGTACTTTAGAGGAAGAAATTTTGAAATATCGCCATTTAAGTCCTGTCAGACTTTTTCAATCAGAATGAAACCACTATAGCGTCCGGCGATGGCTTCGCAATCCAGTGGCCAAACGATGAAACAATTGCATTAAAATAATTTAATTAGTTATCTCCTTTAGTTGGATATCGAATTCGTTCAACTTATATATTTACTTGTTTTTTATCAATAGTAATAAGATGATATGGTCATTTTTATAGAATATACAATATTTAATACCTAATACCTTTAATATTACAAAGGAGGAAAACTTTAGAGGAAGAAAATTTAAAATATCGGCATTTAAGTTATGTCGTACTATTTCAATCAGAATGAAACCTGCATGATATTAAAGCCCATTAAATTTTACATCGATATAGGGAGTTTAATTAAAATCGTTAAAGCCGTTTCTGAGAATATCGTAAAAAGGTACTAATTTCATGGATGGGATAAAGTAGGACCAAGATCTTTTTTTTTTTTTTTTTTAATTATTTATTGAGATTTACAACTGTAGTGTACAAAATCCCAAGGTCTCGTGGATTGGTACCTTGGTCATGCCATCCTTCAGAGGGATCGTAAAATGGTGGTCCTAAGCCTGTTCGATATCAGGTATTTGTTAAAGCTCCCTATCCTAATTAGATGTGGATAAGTAAAATTGAGGACTCCGACTGTAGCGTCATTTAATTAGACTCAGCAACATAAAGTGATGTTCCATGAATAATAAACAAAAAAAGAAAGAACTACATACATATAAAATATTTATTATGGCCTGAGATCCATGTCTAATAAGGAATTTCTCAATCTTCTCAAAGAGAATTTAAAAAGAACTATCCATGTTTGTTGGGTAATAGGATACTGCTCCGGAGCGATCCTAATTAACAAGATCGATATGTCGGCTTTTTTGATCGATTGTCTACGCCTTTCATTAAGGACCCGTTACCTTCCACCCTGGCCATTGTGACTAACCTCATTGAGGGCCTTTGTTCACTAACGACTAACTCTCCGCGTAATGACAAGGAGGTATCCATTGTACCACGAGAGGTAACTAAATAGTATAACACTCTTCTCGATTAATCGACTGCTGGACGAGAAGTCGATCCTACGCCGTTCTGAGAACGCCTCGTTCGCTAACGTTCATTCATCTCGATCTGGTTGCGCGAGTACACACGCCCTTCTTCCGGACATGTTGGGGATCAACGATCTCTTCGCGGAATGATTCGCTCTATTGAATAATAATGGCGGCGATCTGGACGCTCAATCAATTCATCAGCAGCTCCTTACAATCCTTTATGATTATTGATATGATGATTGGTAGTCGTTCAGTCCACCGTATCATCATAACATCTACAAGATAATACCTATTAAGAACTTATCCTGTTCCTAATATTGTGAACGAGCGTAAGAGGCTAAGCGATTTCTAATGCGATACAAAACGTTTTAAAGATTTACAGAGTTCACGAAAATGATTTTTTTTTTAAATATGGTGCACGCAACACACGACTTTCGCTTACCTCTATTAAATACAGATAAAGTTAAATAATTACATTGAGTTTTTTATATAAACATTTATTTTAGATTAAATAATTTTACAATAGACAATATCAACAAGAACAATTACTTAGTTTTTCATTACACTCCATTACCTTTTAAAACTTATCTTATATATATATAAGCTAATATTTTTTTCTGAGATGCTTAGCTTTCCATCGGTTTTATGTCCGTAAAAAAACAAAACTACAACATATGCTCTCCAAATCAAATTCTTTCATATTGTATATTTCTATCTGTTTCTGTTTCTGATCTATGCTAAAAAGATTATATGATTTATTTTTTCGAATCTTTAAAATTAAAGCTACGTTGCGTATGTAGAAGGAAATTTAAAATATCAGCATTTAAGCCCTGTCAGGCTATTTCGATCAGAAAGAAAACTACGTGATAATGAGTCCAATTAAATTTTACATCAATATAATAGTAGGTTTAATCAGCTGTTTTTGAGGAAATCGTAAAGAAGTGCAAAAGGCCATAGTTCATCGATACACATGTGCAAAACTAACCACATTGATTAAAAACGATTTTTGCTACTTTGCTATCGTTAAAAAGTTTGACAAATAATTATGTTTTTTTTTTAAAAAACCTTAACCACCGCAATCTATGAAGGATCTTGTGTTCAGTACGTGTAAAAATTCAGACAAGATAATTTAACCAATATCAGATTCAATATGTTAGGTGAATTCCCATGTAATTTAGCACTCATTTTATTCTGTGACTAATTTTAAGTTCAAAGTGTGGCTATTCTCTAAAGTTTTTGTTAGACTGATGTGTTTACCACCAGTAGAGAAAATTATATATTTATAACTTTTTAATTTTTAGGTTAGAAAACATATTTTTTTTTTTCTGTTTATGAGCTATTCGTCAAAAAATGTAATATTAATAATATATTTTTTTCAAAACCTGTGATACTACTACGGGGAGCAGCGTGGTCTAGTGGATTAGGCTACTTTTCTTCGGGTCCTAGGTTCGAATCTTGGTTTGAGGCAGAATTATTATTTCAGCCGTGGATCGACTATTTGGTAAGGTGACCCTTATGGGGCATAATGCCTTAACTTCAACCTCTATAAAGTGGGTACCCCTAGGCCTAATCACTTCCTTGTGCAGCTGTTGGCCTTTTTTTTTCTTTTCTTTTTGATACTCCTATAAACCAAGGTTTTACAGTTTATAATAATATGAAAAAAAAAAAAAGAAAAGAACTTATTGGCTGCCGAATGAAAAAATTAAGTATCCAAAAGATTTCAAATAAAAGTTGTTTTTTCATTTTTTTCACGACTGTTTTCAATCGATGAAGACAACTCGGCAAGTTTATTACCAGACACCATACAAGGCACTAATGAATGCTGGATTTCATCGCCGCTGTAGCAACTGTGAACTCACAACTCACCATCGAGGCTCAATAACTCAGTGCGTGTTAGGTCGTAACTCCTGATGGCTATTGCCGAGTTGCTCAACACCCCAACGATCTGGATAGCTTTCGGTACCACACCTTTCGGGCTTGTGCAACTCAATCATTAGCGAATTCTAGAATAGCGAGCTGATAGCCGATCCTCAATCATCATCTCAGGTGTAAAATGGTGCATCAGGGATGTTTGAAGTTGTCGGATTGCAAAACAAGATATCAAACGAAGTGTTTATCTTTAAAATGTTCACATTTACTTACCTATATATAAAATAAATTAAAAGGAAAAATAATTCGTTCGTGAAAATTTTCGAATTCTTGTTTTCACTGGAAATATACATTAGTAATTTATGAAGGATGAACTAAGTCATATAAGTCACCTCCTAAGTCTAAATGAACAAGTCCCAAATAGATCTTTACGTTTGTCTGTTTATTTAACGTCATTTTATGCTACTGTGGCTAATTGGATGATGCCACACTGGTAATCCTAAATTTTTCCTATCCAGGTTTAATTAAGATGGGGATCATTAACGAGTACCTGACATCGTGCGCATAACAGATTTCTATAACACCTTATCATTGTTCAAATGTCCCTAGACAAATAGTAGGAATAATCTGTGATTGAAACAGCACAAAAAAAAAAATGAAAAGAAAATCATAAACAACAAATCACATACACAAAAAAAGGGATAGAAGATATAGGAATGGCAAAGAGATGAAGGGTTGTTTTATTGAGGTTCCTTTGTATATTTTCTCTTTGAGGTTTCGTAATGAAGTTCTTTGAGTGTTGCTATATTGAATGTCGGGTTGCCTTGAGGCAAGTGGTACTGGTGTAACTGGTGAAGGCAGAAATAAACATTTTGTATCGGAATAGATTGTTTCTTTTCAGGAATAAATTCTCGCTAACTTATGTATAAAATATATAATTATAGAAAGTATTGCGATCGCGAAAATTTTCGAATTATTGCTTCCAACGTTTAAGTGTCCCCGTAGTCCATAAAGGTCTGTTTGTGTCCGTATTTGTAAATCTTGCCCAAAAAGTCGTACGAAAGTAAAATTTCATATTTTAGAAACGTATATTTTCAAATTAAAAAGAAAATTCGTTATTTATTGTTCATATTTCTATATGGATCAATTATGAATCAATTTCAATGTTTAGTTTTGTTTAACACACAACAAGTTATAATTTATTTATTTTACTCTTTTGTTTCATTATATCCTTTCTTTTCTCTATGTATCATTGTGAATAAGAATTAATTATATTCCTTTGGTCTTGTAGCCAGACACATTATATATATCTTAATTGTACATATGAATTGTTCTTAAGGGATCTTGTCCCTGAATAATTATCTTTTTCTATTATATTCTATATAACATCTTCTTTATCAAAATCGGCGAACCAGAAGAGCCATTTTATACTATGCATTTTTCTTCATTTTACGATTTTCTCGAAAATATCTCTAAAGATTTTAATTAAACTAGTCATATTGATCTAAAGTTTTATTGGTTCTAATAATTGATTTTTCATGTAGTCTTCATTATGTTTATAATACTCTGCCAGGGCTTAAATGCCGATTTTTTTTATTGCTCTATTTTAAGTACCTTTAATTTAGTAGATTCCATATAATAAAAGTCTAGCAGGGTATCGAAAAGTCGCACAAAAGCCAAATTTCTTTTTTTAAAAGCATATGATGTTACAGTAAATATTTTATCATAATTGACAAACCAAAATGACACCGTATACTATGCATTTTGCTCTATTTTACAATTTTGTTTTTAAGATAATATTTTTTTATAAAATCTTTATACTACTACTCTTTTCTCCTTTAGTTGGTTATTCATTTCATTCAACTTATATAGTTACCCTTTTTATCTCGATGCTAACAAGATGATGTGGTTATTTTTTTTGATTATGCAAATATCCTTGTCAATCTATTTATGCCAGAATGAAACCTTCATCATATTAAAACACATTACATTTTACCCCGACATAGCGGGTTTAAGGAAAATCGTAAAAATGTGCCAAATGCATGGTATAAAGTGACTCTTCTGTTTCGCCGTTTTTGTTTTAAGAACATTTCTGTAACATCTCCTAAAATGTAAAGTTTGTTTTATACGACTTATCTTTTTGGAGTTAGACTAACCACATAGAATAGAAAGTAAATTTTATTCTGGGACTGTATCCTTTGAGAATAATAAATTTGCACAGTTTATAATATACAACATGTCCTGGCTAACAGACAAAATGAACATAATTAACTGATATTTACAATTAGGGATAAATATATACATAATACAAAATAAAATAAAGAAATAAAATAATTTAAAAAAAAAAACAATCCTCAGAAAATAATTTTGCTGAACAAAATGAAAAATAAATGAGTTGAAATATAAAACAAAAAGAATAAAAGAAATAAGTGAATATTTACATTATTCTGATACTCAGTCTTCTAAGAATAACATAAGAGTTACAATGATAAATGATCTTTAATTGGCTAAGAATTAATGAAAAATAAAATAAATAAAACAAAAATGGTAATACTACAAACAGAAGAAACAAATTGTTCTAATGACAATATAAAAAATACTGTAACGATTGAAACAAAAGAAGTTATCAAGATAAAAAAGTTGAAAAATCATAAATAAATACTTGTAGAAATAAAAAATAATAACAATATTGAATACAATTTAATTAAAAATGATTACATTGTCAGGTAGCGTCATTTTGGGAACCTAAAAGGTACTGAAAAAGAAAGTATATTTGAAAGTGGAGAGGGAGGGAGCATGACGGATGTTTGATGGGCGGGGAATTCCAGAAACTAGTCGAACGGGCCAGAAAGGAGCATTCATATACACATACACACAGACCATTTTGTGGGACTTGTTCTTTTGAATTCAGGTGATCCAAAAACGTTAATTTCCGTTCAAAACTCGAATTCAAAAAGTTTCATGATCGCAATACTTTCTCTCACTATATATTTCAATCAAATATAGGTAAGTGAATGTAAGCAGTGGCGTACCTAGATGAAATAAGTCACAATCAGTACCGTACAAGATATAAATTTTAATCATGGTAAATTCTGGTATAACTACCGTTTAGAATGGCTTATTTATTACTTTATACAGGTTGGGATAAATGGATGGGAGGTGGATTATGCCATCGATATTAAGATGAATGGAAGAGGTTAGACCATTGACGTTAATACAGTTTGCTTATGCCTGAGATGGCTCTGCAAACAGTGGGGTGGAGGGGAGCGATAATAAATTATCGTCGCTCTTGTTTTTCGCTGTTTACGCTCGGTACCTTATCTTAGGTCTCTTTAGCGCGTAATTCCATTTCTGGATCTGCCGTCTGGATTGTATTGTATTCCGTCATTTTATTGTATTAATTGTTATTGATTAAATTATTTAATGAACGATTCAGCTTTTGTTTTTATCGCAAGTCAAATGCATTAAAATTTTAAAGGGAGACGTAAATCAGGTGGCGATAAAATAATAAAAATAAAATACTAGTGAAAAATTATTTACTATCTTCTTCTATTGCTTCTTCCTATAGTGCCGTAGCTAGGGTTCCTGGCCTGGCTAACATCTTCCCCTCTTCCTCTACCAAGCTTGCCAACGTACTCCAGGTAGGACATTCTTGGTCGCCGTAGATTCAAACCTGCAGGTGGCCCTAGAATTTTTCAATGGGAGTAAAAATTTACAGGTGCTCAAATGCGATGTCCCAGGTATTCGTTAAAGATCCCTATCCTAATTAAACCTGGATAGGCAAAATTTAGGACTCCCCCTGTAGCATCGTACGATTAGCCACAGCAGCATAAAAGGACGTTAAATAAATTAACAAACAAACTACTCAATATTATATAAAAGATTGTATTTATTGTTCTATCAAGTATAAATGTTACTATACATTCATATTGCTTTTGTATCATTTTAAACCTGATGATGACCCATTATGGGGTTCGAAACGTTCGGAGACAATGAATAGCTGAAACTATTTAATTGTTTCATTTACTGACCGCCGCCCGGACTAGTTCCTTCCTGTATTAGTTTTCATTGCTTTCTTTTACTGCTCTTATGTTTTTAATTTTGCTCATTTTTTATGTTCTTTTCTGTTATTATCAAACGCCTACACCGTACCTTGCTATTTAGCCCTTATGAAGACACGCAAGTTGGTCGAAACGTTGGATAGTTTATCATTATTTGTTTTGTTAATTTTGCTTAATGTTACTCCTAACAAATTTTTTTTTTATAATATTCAAACATTGATATGATTAATACATAGCAATATCCATGCTATCGTGAATTTCTTATATTAAGTATTTTTAGTGTGAACGTACCCATTTACTTAATGGTCTCTGTTAGCTTCCTCTTTACACATATCCCTAAAAGGCATTGTGCATTATGATTGAGGACTAGAAGTTAGTTACCTAAGTAGAACAGTTTGTAGTGGCCTCAGCTTACTACAGACTCGGAGCTGCGGTTATAAAGGCCTGCGGTGCTACTTACTAAGTTCACAGCACCTGCAGTCCCTTCCTGGTCGGCAATGTAATCTAAAATAGGTATCGTCTTTCCCAAAACTGAAACTCCCAGGAAGCAAGGTTTACAGGAAAGTTTATAAATTACTTCCTTGTTCCTTACCTAAATTGTATTTTGAACTTATAAGAGGCGCAGAATTCTAATCAAATCTTATTAAAATATATAAGTACGAATACTATGTTTAAGAATGTATAGAGGAGTATATCTATACTGCCATCATCCTTGATATATCTATACTCTCCTTCAATTTAAATCCTCATTCCATTATCTTGAAACATCACGCATTCTGACCTTTACGTTCCTACTCACAAAACTTTTTTTTTTTTTTTTTTTTTTTTTTTTTTTTTTTTTTTTTTTTTTTTATTGAGATATATTACAATTTGTTTCTATATGAACATTAGTAATAGTGATATATGATCCCATTCACACAATATATACAATGATAAAGTCAAATAAATAAAATATAATATATATACAAAATAAGAAAACAAACAACAACCTATAACTGAGATAAATACAAATAAATGATATATATAGAATTAAATAATAATAAATATAAAAACAAAACAAAACAAAACATTAACCTATAATTGAGATAAATAAAAGTTTGCAAATAAACAAACATCATTCAAACAAACATAACTATATACAAAATATACAAGTGCTATAGAGGGACCCCAGACTGGGCTTTTCCCCCCACTTGTGGAGGAAAAAGCGGAATCCAAAAGATCCTAGACCCTCGCTCTCAGCCGCGTCACTGGTGTGAATCAGTGGAGGCCGAACTAGGGCGTAATAGCCACAAACATACATTACATGAGTGGAGGATCTGACCAGTGTCAGAACTCCAATTTAAACGTTTACAATACGTCTCGCGGCCACTGCCGTTTCAATCTTCGAGGAGGATTGTAGGGATGGGTGGTACTGGATAGGGATTGTGCTAGAGGGTTAGGATGATGACTAAGGTTCTGATGAAATTTGGAAAATTTGGATGGTACCAGGTCTAAAATAAATGGAATTTTAAGATCGTGGTGTAGGGTAGAGTTGGTAACGTAATAAGGAGCATTAACTATTGTTCGGAGAACTTTGGATTGGAAGGATTGGATGCGTTTTATGTTAGAATGTTTAGCTGTCCCCCACAGTTCAAGTCCGTAGGTCCATATTGGTTTCAGTACTGTCTTGTATATTAGTAATTTGTTGTCAACTGTAAGATGAGATTTTCTGTTTAGTAGTCTGTATAACTGGCCGAATCTGCGGTTAAGTTCTTTTCTTTTAAGTCTTGTGTGTGGGTTCCACGTCAGTCTTTTGTCTAGTAAAAAGCCAAGATACCGGACTGTGTCAGAGGAAGGAAGCGGTAGGGAATTGAAATAAACCGTTGGACAGGATTTGCGTCGAAGAGTGAATGTGACGTGTGAGCACTTGTTTTCGTTCACCTTAATACGCCAAGCGTTACACCAGTCCTCGACAAGGGAAAGGTGATTTTGTAAATTAATCGATGCTACTTCAGGATCGGAATTGGATGACAAAATAGCGGTATCATCAGCAAATGTTGCCAGAAAGGTATCGGGATCGGTAGGGATATCGGCGGTGTAGAGGATGTAGAGGACGGGTCCCAAGACGCTGCCTTGAGGAACACCAGCCTCAACAATATAATGTTTGGAAAATTCTGAGCCACAGCGAACTCGGAAGGAGCGGTTTGATAGATAGGAACGGAGGACTAGGTATAAGGATTGGGGTAAATGGGTTTTGAGCTTAAAGAGCAATCCCGGGTGCCACACCCGGTCGAAAGCTTGAGATATGTCCAGAAAGGCACCCGAACAATACTCCTTGCACTCAAGGGCAGAGGAAATGTGGTCCACAACTCGGAGTCCTTGCTGAACCGTGGAATGTTGAGGACGAAATCCGAACTGATGTGAAGGAAAATTTTGAAATTTGGCTAGGATTCGTTTTAGTAGGAGCTTTTCGAAAATTTTTGAGAGGATCGGAAGTAGGCTGATAGGTCTGTAAGATGACGTGTTGTTAGAAGGTTTACCTGGTTTTAGGAAAAGGATGATAGTTGAATGTTTCCATAAGAGAGGAAAATAGGTAGTGCGTAGGATACAGTTATAGAGATATGTAAGGAATGTAATGGCTTTAGGTGGAAGTTGTCTTAAGATTTGAGGAGTAAGGAGATCGTATCCAGGGGATTTACGGAGAGGAAGCTTTTTAAGAAGATATCTGACCTCAGAGGGATTAACTGCTTTAGGTGGTAAGGAAAGCGGTATTGGTGATATAAGGAACTCTTCAACTGCCGCCGTATGGGTAGGATTAAGCTCTGGATGAGGAGTAAAAACTTTGGAAAGGTGCTGTGCGAATTCCTCGGCCTTATCCTTGTCAGAAGCAGCCCAGGAACTATCACAGCGCCGGAGAGGATGGGAAATGGTGTGGGATTTTAGGATTCTCTTCGTGACATTCCAAAGGGAATTGTCACGAGTCGAGAGAGAGGAGAGGTAGGTATTGTAGGATTGGGAACGGAAGATCGCCAACTCCCGCTTTAATTTTCTACAAAAAAAGTTATAGGAGCGGCGATCCTCTGGGTGGCGGGTGCGTTGCCATAATGTTCTGGCTCGGCGTTTGCTGTTGATGAGGTCTGTCAGGTGTTGTGGTAAATGGCTTTTATAAGGAATTATTTGGGAGTACTTGGGAGAGGAGGCAGTCCAGGCAGCTTGTTGAATAGCGGTTGTAAAGGAATATACGGCGTCGTCAAGGTCATTTGGGGTTTTGAGAATCACTCTGAGGTCAATATCATTAGTGAGGATTTCGCGGAAGAGGTTCCAGTTGACAGGGCCTCTAATGAATGACGGTGGGATAGGTTTAGGAATAGGTGTTATGGATACATTTAGAATCAATGGACTATGATCAGAGGATAGTTCATCAAGGCGAGCTATGGAAAAATTAAGAGAGCCTAATCCGCTGTGGATGAAGAAGTCGAGGATGTCAGGATTACGGTTAGGATCTGTTGGCCAGTAGGTAGGAGAATCGGGAGGTAGGAGATGAAAGCGTCGGGAGTTGAGTGCAGACTGCAATGTCCGTCCACGAGAATTGGTGGTTCTAGAACCCCACTGTTGATTCTTGGCATTTAAGTCTGCACCCAAAATGAAGTGATTACCCAAGTAGTTGAGAAACGATTCAAATTGGGCAGAGGAAATGGGATGTTTAGGAGGGCAGTATGCTGATGCGATGATAAGCGGAAAGGAAAATGTTTTGATAACAATGGAAGTTGCTTGTAGGTAATCGTGGGCGGGAAGTGGGTGTAAGTGATGGGAGAGGGATCGGCGGACTATGACAGCAGTACCGGCATGGGCTTTGCCGTCTGGATGGTCTGTCCGGTATGTCGTGTATCCTGGTATTTTAAAGTACTGTTTAGTGGTTAGTCTAGTTTCAGTAATGAGTGCAACATCAATGTTTTTGTCTTGCAGTACGGCTGTAAGTTCGTCAGTGTGAGTTCTAACACCATTCGCATTCCAAAGGAGAATGGATAAGGAATTAGGTGTAGTCATTTATGGTTTTTTTAAGGCAGGAATGAGATTTGATACGAGATTCGTAAGGAGTGATATTAGGGGCATAACAAGGGATTTAATTTCGGAGATAAAGGATGTCATCAAACTGGTAAGGTCTGTGGCATTTGAAGGAGGAGGGATATGAGAGATTTGTGGTTGATTAGGATTTTTAGGATTGGTTACATTTTGAGGAAGAGGTATATGTGGAATGGATTGAGGTACATTCTGTAGTTCCGGCAGGGCCACGGCTTCAGTACTTTGATTTCCACCTCCAAGTAGGTGGGCAAATGATACATTGGCATCAATAAGTTTTGAGGGTTCTCTTCTGTTTCTTACTTGTCTTGCTGTTTCATCCAGTACTTGAGGTTTTTGAAACCTGGTCCTCAGTTCCTTATAGATTTGGCATCCTTTATAGTTGGCTGGGTGGTCCTTGAGGCAATGAGCACATACAGCTGGTGTTGATTTTGGTTTTGTACACTCCACAGACTTGTGCTGTTCACCGCATTTCACGCATCGAGGTATGTGATGACAATAACTTTTAGTATGACCATATGCTTGACAGTTATGGCACTGAACTATCTCCTTCTTTATGTAAGGTTTTTCAACTCTTACGCTGGTATAGTATAATCTATTGAGGTCATAGATTTTTTCAACTCCTTCTGCTGGTTCCAAATCCACAAAAAAGAGAGGTAGAGGAATTTTATCCTTTAGGACATTAGTGACTTGCCGCACTTTATAGCCCATCTCCGTTAGTTCTTCTTTAATTGCTTCAACTGGTGTCGAGGGGTGTAAGTTTCTGATTACAACCCTTAAAGCTCTCTCTTGGCGTAGCTGATAGGTATGGAAATCTGCTTTGGTTTCAGTTAAATATTTCACTATTTTTCTATATGTCTCGGCAGTAGTAGGAGATATTTTGGTATCATTGATTCTACTCATACAGTAGTAGCTGGTAGATTCGGTAATTTTGTTCAATTGCGCACACAACAACTGGAAATTTCTAATATTTTTGACAAATATGGGAGGAGGCCGTGGTTCACTGGGTATAGGAGTAGATTCCATGTTTTCTTTTTCATTATGCAAAATCTGAAAAGGATTCGGGGTGAAAAACGGCGATTCGTCAGTCATCCCTTGTGACGATGTGCCAGGTTGTGGTTCAGATTCTGAAGTAGTACCCGAAGGGGTTGCTTGTAGATTTAATCTTTTATTAGTATCACGGCGAGGTCTTTGTTTTGTAGGAGACGGGATTGATCCACTAGATCTAGATCTTTTAGTTGAAGCTTTGGAGGACATTACTTGATGATAATATCGCATTTCATGTAAGGAAAATAATTAAATAATAACCAGATGTGGGGGGAAAAAAAAAAAATAACTTAAGAAAACTTAAGCAAGACCAGCCTTGCCTAGCTATTGGCAATCAGCTGATATGAAGAGGTGACTCAGCATTCACTTTACAGTGTAAATTGTAACCCAACTTACCGTTGTTTGCTCCAATATTTACTGTTGTTGTTATCCTGAAGCCTGGTGATGTTTTCAAGACTGTTCTGAAGTGATATCCAACTGAAAAAGCAAGAAATCCAAGAGCCGACTTGAAAGATGACCGCTATACACATGCGCAACTCACAAAACTAAAGTTTTATTTCGTTCCTTTATTATCCATTCTACTACCCTCTGGAATTCTCTAACAACGCATATCCGCCATGCTGCTTCTCTATCCTCATTCAAATCCCAACTTTTCCTGTACCTCCTGTCATCCCAAACTGACGCAAAACAATTATGATATTTTGTTTATTCTTAGTTTGTTTGTTTTGTTTTTTTATCTTCATATTTGTTATTCGCACCTGTCAAAAGCAATAAGTGACAATAAGCAAATGTGCTATAGAAACATAAGCATTGGTCATGATGGGCACGAAGAAGGTAAGTGCTCAGCAGCACCCGTTCCTAGGCTTTATGTTAGGAGAGAAGGTCTCTCATCCAGCTTCATTTAAGCCTTTTTCTGACAGACATTTCAGCTAATGACATGTCCTTTATTAGTCTGTTGTGTCTGTATAATTTGCTATGAAAACGCGAATATAGAGTTCGTAAACTGTTGGCTGTTGTTTTTCATTCATTTTAACTACAGTTGGTGAAATTTGTGTGTTTCATGATTCACGAGATTTTTAAAATATATTTTTGAACATATTCTTAATAAGCATATCTAATAATACTTCAAAATTGTTTTTTTATTCTTAGAAACTCTACTAATCTTGCATTTTTCGTTTTGAAATAGTACGCTTAGAAGAATCATAATTTAAATTAAGATTGATCAAATTTTTAAATCTATTTATTAAAGTATATTTTGTCATAATTGATTTCGACTGTATTAAAAACTGTTTAGGCTTTCGTACTGTGAAAAATTCCAAAAAACTCTAAAGTGCAGTTACTATTTGCATGGGGAAAAAAAATTGTTCTGTCTTGAACTAAGATCCTGTTAGTGTGGCTAACTGAATATTTTCAGTTCCAGGTGATTTGTGGATTATTGACGCTGGTTTTGCGAAGCGGTGCATGCCACGGTGTTCTTCGCGGCCCCCATCAACTGTTTATTCTAGTTATCGTATATTCACTTTAAACCTCGTTTACACGGTTAGAATTTTCTATCACCACCGTTACAGTTATGCATTCGTGGAAGCAAATGAATATAGGAAACTGTATAACAGTCTTACTGTGTCAGGTTTGGTAGATGATGATAATGTACGGAAAGAAAATCTAGTTCATGACTGTCATCTTTAATAATTAATATTTTAATACTCTTTTGTGGGAAATCTTTTGCCCACTTTGAGGCGTCCTCAACAACACTTTTGAAATAAAATACAACGTGATGTAAACAAACAATAATAAAAATATATAATCTTTTACTGTGAAAAAAAAAAACCTTTACAAATCATTGTTTAGTTTTCAAAATCTTTAAAAATCATTGTTAATGATTTATGTTTAATGAGAGTAAAAATTCTTGGTTATGGAACAAAAAAAAAAATGAAGTAATAACCACAACGTAATATTTGAGCCAGAATTAGAGTTATGGGCTGCCATCAGGATTAATATTAACGTAAAGACTTTAAAAGTATACAGTACTATCGCGATATAAACCTTAAACCGTTTACTGAAGTCGAATACATTTTTTTTTTCAATTTGGAACATAGTAAGATAATTTAATTTCTCATCTCGAATGGAGTAGTATGGTAAGGGGCTCGCAGATGCATTCCCGCAATACAGTTCTGCGTTCTCGGTTCTAGAGCTAGTTTGTCAGGATCCTGTTATACAATATTTAATACATTAAATATGGCTTGTAGTGGCTAGTATGGCAGATGTTTATGTCTAAGATCACAGGTTCGAACCTGCAAGTCGCCCTAAGAGTGAAAAATCCTTAAGTAATTCCATCCTTCGGAAGGGACGTTAAAAGGTGGTCCCGAGCCTGTGCGATGTCATCTACTTGTTTAAGATCCCTATCCTAATTCAACTTGGATAGGCAAAAGTTTGTTGTTCGTTCTTACTGTTGTTTTGTTGTCTTCACTGTTCCTTTTAGTTTTTTAAGTAATAGTAAAAAAAAAGTAATAAACCAGAACTCTTAATTTCATGGTCCAAAATATTAGGACTCGTCATAAATGCACCTAAGTATGTTGCTAATAAAACCCTACATAGTGACTTACACTTAATAACAAAAGACGAACTATATAAGTACTTTTGGTTTCATTATCGAGGAGGAGATTGAAAAGGTGCTGAATTCGAAATCTCCTGCGTTAATTGATAGTCGATGAGGTGAGACAAGACCCGCTTAGTAAGTTACTGAGCCTTCTCGGTGCCTCGATTTTTTTTTTTTTTACCAAATTACGCTTTTCCGCCTCCCACAACAAAAAACAGGCTCAGATGTGAGGGAGGAAAATCCTCATCATCCTTCTTCAAGTGAAAATTCATCGCTAATAATAAGAGGGTTGAATAATCTTATTCAGCACTTTTTGAGTCTTCTCCAAGAGCTCGCTCAGTTTTTAACAAATGCTAAGAACCCGCCAAATGGGTCTATAATCAAATAACGATTGACTGATGAACACCACATAGAATACTTCAATTATGTAAAAAACGCTGGACAACCATACATAGAAAACCTGACGAGAAGACGTGCTACTGGGTACTGTCATCCTCATGCCTAATGTGTTATTATTTCGTTTATTTTTTCTATCATGTTTGCTGGTTATCACAATACTACTGACAGGTGCGAATCAATAAAATAAATTTTTTTTTTGTTATTCTGGATCAGCTCACCGCTGTACCATGGCAATCTTGGTTTCTAGCAAAGTTGGCCAAGATTTTGACAGTCAATAGATCCAAATTAATTTTAAGATTAAAAATGAATTACTTCAAGATCTTATAACAAGGGTAAGGTGAAGACCGTTTTCTCTCCAGCTAAATTTGATCAGCAAATGGAAAAAAAAAAAAAAAAAAGTCAAAGCTTAAGCAATTAAGAAGAAAACTGGAGCAATTGATGCGATTAATAAGCATCTCAGAAAATTTGTTCAACCTTATGATTTTTTTTTTTCTTTCTTTTCATTTGTTCATTATTTCTTCTGTTTATCCGACCGTTTCTTATGCTCATTAGTCATTTATTTCATTAATTGAGATCTAAATTTGTCGTAGTCCCAGATAAAATCATTGATTATATTCTGACTTTCCACTTAAAAAATAACTTTCCACCTTTTGATTGATTTTTTTTTTATTAAAGGGCTTTAATGTTGGTATTTTAAATAAACCTCTATGCTTTTAATTTGTTATATTCGAAAAAAATAATTATAAATAAATGTCTTTATTTGTTTTCGGGTTAGCCCATACAAATGGAGTTGAGTTTTACAAAATTATTTCAGTTAAACATAAATCAAATAGATTCGTTAGAACTGTACTGAACAAAATAACCTTCCTTAACTAAAATAAATACATAATAAGAGGCAAAATAAAATGTAACTGTAGAAATATAAAAAAAAAAATCATAAATACTAAAACAGATTCAATTATTGTTATTTTGGTAATGTGCTTAAATTGAAATTATTCTTGAATAGATAGATAAAAATTTCTTTGCTTTAAACATTCTATAATATAATAAAATAAATTATCATATTTCTTTTTATTTTCTATCTGCAACAAATGTACTATTATAAGGTCCTTGTCTGACATATTTTCAATATATGTACTCAAGTATTTATTTATAGATGCGAAGTAAAGAGGGCATTGCAACGAAAAATGATTAAGATCTTCGGTTTCGCCTGAATTATAAATAGGGCATTCACCGCTATCTAAATAACTATATTAGAATCCGTAACAGGTAACTTTTAGTTTATTAGGTTGACATAGTCTCAGTTGACTGATTAATTTATGTTTTTTTACAGCTCCCTTTATTTTCAAATATGTGCGTTGCTTTTTTAATTTTTATTATTTTTTAAATTTAGTTCATCTGTACCTCTATGAACCGTCTTGAATTAGGGTGATCCTCCTAGAATTAATTACCTACAGTAATTTTATGAGGCGATCTAATTAAGATTCAGGCATCCACTTTACACAGGCTGGGTGATTCCTATGAAGTTTAATTAATCTGTGGTTGGTTCTCACCTATTACATATTAGACGTAGATCACCTTAAATGAGGTATTTCGTTGCGTAGTAGGGACTGTAATAAACATCTTGTTGCTTCCGTGGACAGTTTAACTTAGATCTTGGACCGCAGTCGAGACATTCAAATGCTAGTTGTAAATCTTAAAAACGAAGCTTTAACTACCTACTGCATTCCATGAGCCCTCTAATTAAACTCCTGAGGACATTCTAGTCTAGTTAGTAGACTATTATTATTATTTTTGTTGCAATATATATTTTTAGTTTTAATTAGTCAGTGTCAATCATTATTGTTACCGTATATTTAATCATTTAATGATTATCCAGGCACACTAGAATTGTAAATAAGATTCTATTTTATTTATTTAAATATTTTTCTTGTCATTTACCTGTCTATTTTGTATCAATGAACTTGTTTACTCTAAGAGTCCAAAGCGCGTTACTGTTATTCTAAAGCTACTGTTCAAAAACCTAAAAATTTTATCAAAAAATATGTTTGCTCTTTTTTCCTTTAGTTGTACATCAAACTTTTATATATTTATCCATTTTTCATCAATGCAAAAAGAATTTTTATAAAATCTACAAAATTGTAGATAATTTAGAGGAAGCAAGTTTAAACTGTCGGCTTTTAAGTCCTGTCAGACTATTTCAATCAGAATAGATCCTACATCATATTAAAGCCTATTAAATTTTACATCTATATAGCGAGTTTAATCAACATCTTTAAAGCCGTTTTTGAGAAAATTGTAAAAAGGTGCAAAATGACATCGTATAAAATGGCTCTTCTGGTTAGTCAATTTTAATGAAAAAATTTCTGTAACATCTCGGGAGTATAGTTATCTTAAATATGAAAAATTCAGTTTCGTACGACTTTTCGTTCTTCAGCTATACTTACCACCACATACGGAGGCACACAAAGACCTTTTTTCGTGACTTGTTCATTTCGACTCAGGGGACCCTAAAAAGTGTATTTATGTTGAAAACTGGAATTCGAAATTTTCACGATCGCAATACTTTCTCTTATTTACTTTCTTACTTTCTCACCGTCTGAACTCAGTGAACCGCTCAGAAAGCAAGAAGATGACCGGTGGCAGAAAATGTGGAACGATAGCCAGGTAAGCAAACTGAAGCATATAAAACAAACAGTGAAACCCTGGTCCACATCTAGCCGTAGCAGCCGCAGGGAGGAGGTCGCGTTGACCCGGCTAAGGATAGGACACTCGCGGCTGACGCACTCTTATCTTTTTGCTAGGCAGCCGGTGCCCCGATGCCAGCACTGTGATGGAACCCTTACCATTCGGCATATTTTTCAAGAATGCCCTTATTATTCATCACACCTGAATAAAATTGGACTAAGCCCGAATATTTCAGCGGTGCTGGGTGATAGAGAGAAAACCATTGAATTAGTTTTTGATTTTCTTAAGGAGCAGTCATTATTATCGAAATTATAAAAACCATTCCTAGTCAGTTAGCATTACTAGTATTAGCTTTTTAAACTATAGTTTACATAAAAATATTTTTTTTTCTTTCTTTATTTTATTTTTTTATTATTATTTTTTTATTTATGTATTATTTATTTATTTTATTTCATTTTTTTTTCTTTCTTTCTATCAATCACCCATTACCTAATAGTTCTTTCTTATAAAGGTTGAATATGCATATAGTGTCTAGGCGTTGATGACCTTAGGGTTTTACGCCTTAAAACCTAAACAAACAAACTTTCTCTTATTATATATTTCATATATAGGTGAGTGAAAGTAAAGAAAACACATTATTCTACATAAAAATAGCTAAAAGAGTTACTGATTGACTGATAGCGAAGTAGTAGGTATTATAGTTACTTTTACTATAAATGCGAATAAGTACAATCAAATCAACGCACTTTCTGCCCTACAGTATCCTTTAATGCCACTCCACTAGCCCCTGTTGAACAGATTCGATACCTAGGACTCCACTTTGATAAACGTCTATCTTGGAATCCTCACACAAGATTGAAACGATAAGAAACTGACCGACGTTTTAGACTACTTCAACACTTACTGTACAAACGGTCCAACCTTCCACTTAATTACAAAAGACTTATTTAAATGATCATCATAAGACTGATATGGGCTTATGGATATGGGCTATGGGGCTCTACTAAACCATCGAATTCCTCTCCTTATAATCCAAAACTCTTCGGAATATTCTCAATACTCCTTATTTTGTCACAAATAAACTCATCCATAAAGACCTTAATATTCCATATGTTGCTGACTAAGCCCGTGATAGATACACCTCTTTTCATTCTAAACTCCCTGCCCCCAAAATCCACTTGTCCGTAATTATTCTTCCTTATATATTCCTGATAACCCTCAGGGGCGATTGAAAAGAAAGTGGCCTTGGGACCTACTGCCTTAAAATAGCTAGTGAAGTGCTACCACCAGGTGCCATTCCTTTCATGACAAACTCCATTCCCACTACAATCCATTAGCCTCATCGATCCCTGATAATCCTCCGAGGCGTTTAAAAAGAAAATGGCCACGAGACCTTCAAGTTTATATTATTTTTAGAGCACTACCACTGGGTAGTGTCTCAACATGTATTTTATGACAGTTTTCTATAAACCATTACGTTTACTTGATGTATTATTTTTTTTTAATACAGTTGTAGATATCAATAAATATGTTTTTAAAAAATCAATGCAAAATAAAATATTAGTGAGCGAATCCGCGAATGTATTGCAGATAATACATAATAAAGTAATAACTCAGGGGAACATTTTCTATTCCAAATAATTATACCGATTTAATTTAATTATATTAATTAATTAGATATCTATGGTGTAATGATAAAATTAAGTGACTGCCCTCTTTCCCCCAGAGGGAATTGACCGCCGCTGAGAGAGCTTCCTAAATTCACTGCCTCTCAATCAAAGGGCAGAGGGATCGTTAGCCGACCGGGTAACTCTTTTCATCTCGCTTGTCCGGAATTAATTCCTCTCTCATAATATTTAATCGAGCGGCTTATACTTCAATTAGTTTTATTTCAAATATTTACTTAAATCGTAGGGGAAAATTATTTTATCTTATAAATTGAATCTAATCAAATTGATCGAATTCATTTGATTCAGGTTAACATTTTATATAGAATGTTTTTTTACGCGACTCTATAATAATAAATTCGTATACAAAATCATTTATTGAATATTACCATCTTGCTGGGGGCAATAAAATAATTAAAGTGTAGCGACCTATTAAAGAATGGTGTCACAAATGGAGAATTAAAATAAATTCAAACAAATCACCTCTTCCTTGTTATTCCTTTTTCGATCGCTTTTGAACGTTGATTCAAAACCGATAAAAAAGACGATCGTGTAAGTGTCAAAACCGACAGGTTGAGCGACCTGGTCGAGACAAAAAAAAAAAAAATGATGGTTTCGATTAAAGGGTGCTCTGAATCGTAGAGTAATATAAAATTTAGTTTTTCTTATAGTCCTTAGTAATCCAGAATATCGCATTAATTTATGTAACTATAATAACTGTGAATAGATACTTAATTTATAATTAATAACTACACATTAGATAGTTAATGAATTAATGTATACATAATTTAAATGTCTAAGAGCGAATTGAGACGTTGATTTCCAAAAGGTACTAAAGAACATTTTTTACGAAATTGATTTTTTTTACATATTTGTATTCTCATCATTTAGTTCTATCTAAATATTCTATTTGATGTCCTTAAAAACACGATTTAGAAATGCATTTATTTTCGTTCCAAATCATTCTAAAAAAATTCATTTCATAACTTTAATATGATGTTATTATTATAGTAAAAAAATAATTCTAAATTTTTAGGCATTAAGACCCAAATTAGCTAGTTTAATAATACAGTAATGAGAGATTTTTGCGCTTCCTGTAAAATGTTCTAGAATGGATATAGTACCTTTTGGAAATCAACGTCTCAATTGAAGACAGGGAAGTACAATTTTAAAAGTTCATAGTTTCTGAACCAACATTTTATTGTTTAAATTTTATTTACTAATTATATGTAAAGTGGCGAATGAGATTTTAACTTATTACAGTCAATATTTTATATTGTTATATTATTTAATCAAAATAATATGTTTTATACTGTTTTTAAAGTGAATAAACTTTTTATTTAAATTAACGTTAACTTAATTAACTTTAAATTAACAAAAAAGACTCACATACGAAAACTGCAAACATTTCGATCCAAAATTTTAAGACTGATAACGACAGCTCCTTGGTACGTAAACAACAGAACCCTACGTACGGACTTACAACAACCAACAGTTGACCAACATATACGAACACTCTATACTCGTTTTCACAGTAAACTTAACGGACACGACATGATTAACGACATGTCAATAGCTGAAATGCTAGTCAGAAGAAGGCTAAAAAGAGGCTGGATGAGGGACCTCCTCGGATAAAATAAAGCCATGGAAGGGGTGCTGCTGGGCATTTTCCTTCTTCATGCCTACCATGCCTGGATCTCAATTTATACAGCACATTTGCTGATTGTCAGATACATTCTGACAGGCGTGAATATAGATTTAAAGAGAAAAAAAAAAATTAACGTTAAACTTTTGGTTTTTTTTAATAGTTCTTAATTTTATTTTAACAGCCCAAAAAATGTAATTGGAAGTAGTGTCCCCACATCAGATTTTTGTAATACTTACCATGGATAAATTATTAGGATATTATTCACACAAAAACACTAAAATCGTGATTAAAAAATGCGAGGGTGGAAGGAAGAGGGTGAAAATTTGGGGTTATAGATACTTTTTTATGTCAAATAAAATAAATTACCAAAAATATTTTCGTTAAACGAACAACGTAAACATTTTCTGTATAGGAACACTTGAATCACCTAGGAGAAGTACGACCACATACACTGTGACACTAAAATTTTATATATTAGATTAAAATCAACTATAGATTTCATAAGAAAAATGTCAATGACGGCATTTTTAAACAGGGGGAAGTAATTTAAATTATAATATAAAATAATAATAATAATAAACATATCAAAATGTGTTATATAAAGAAATTTGTAGAATAAAATTAAAGTGGTTTGTTTATCCGTTTAACATCACATTATGTTGCTATGGCTAATCGGGCAATGGTAAAGTGGAAGTTTTAAATTTGTCAATCTATAAGGAATTAGGGCGGGATCTTTTAGGAGTACTTTTTATGTCCTCTCCGAAGACAGGAATGACTAAGGATTTTTTACTTTCATTAAAAAATGATAAGGCTAACTGCCCTGTTTAAACTTGGGCATAGAAGAATTATATGCTAGCAGCACTACACCACTGCTCATGCTTAAAATTAAAGCAAACGCATTTTAACCATAGGCTGATGATTGACACACTTCATTACTTCTTCTAAGAGGTAATATATTACTTTCACTTACCTACATATTAAATATATAGTAAGGGAAGGTATTGCGATCATTTTTCAATTTTTAAAATCCACTTTTCACCGGAAATACACATATTTGGGTCTCCTGAGTCCAAATAATAAACTCTCGGAAAAAGGGCTGCGTTTTCATGAACTGAAACTGAAATTTCATTTTTAAGACAAATATACGTCCGAGATGTTACAGAATCTTTTTCATTATAATCAGTTAACCTGAAGAGCCTCTTCATACCATTCATTTTGCACCTCTTTACGATTTTCTCAAAAACGGCTCTTGATTTTGATTAATCGATGTGAAATTTGATGGGCTTAAATATCATGTACATTTTTAAGATACTAAACAAATAACTAAATAATCTTGTTTTCATCTATGAAAAACAGGTAAATATATAAGTTGAACGAATTGTATATCTAACTAAAGGAGAAAACGGGAAAAATATTTTGTTGATGCAATTTTTCGTTTTTTAACATAAGAACAAAAATATAGATGTATATTATACCGTTGGAAAGTTAAAGATTAAAAAATAAATATTATCTGATACACGAGCTTGTAAAAGTTAATAAAGCGTGATGAAAAGCCGATAAAACTAACTGATTATTTTAGATAATCATATAATATATTTTTTAATAAAGTATATATTTCTATAGAAATTCATTTAATTAATTCTTGAATTCAATTTAATTAATCTGTTTTGTATTGATACCGAGGGATCAACTAGATTTGTGGACATCTTGGCATTTAGTACCACAGAAAAGAAAGCACTGATAGTGGATCCCACTATCAGATACGAGACAAATGACAGGGAACAGGGCAAAGGAATTCAAGAGGAGAAGGGAAGCATTTACTCCAACTGTACGAAATGACTTAGGTTCAGAATTAGGGGGACAATCCCAGTTGATACTGGATCATTTTTGGTGAGGTATGGACTCGAAAGAAAACAGTTACAACAGCGGAGACCATAATCCTGAACTCACTGGGAATCCTGCATCACCACATATAGTGAGGCTAGGCTCGATTTATATATGTCCAAGTATTTCTATTTGGCAGTATCTCCCTCTATTTGTACCTTAAAAATTGTCTTCAGGATTGATGCCGAATGCTGTGTACTCATAGCAACTCAGCGAAATTGAGCAACAAATCCAAATCGAAATTTCTCTTTCTCTCTCTCTCTAGTTTCATTCATTTTTATCTCTTACTGTATTTAAATATTCTTTAATGGAATTTAACAAAGGCAGTAAGCGAAAGCCGTGTGTTGCCCGCACTAGATTTTTTTTTTTATATATAAATTACTTTGAAATAAAGAAAAAAGTTTTGTTAAAAACTTCTGTTTTGCTGAGAGGCATCATTTTTTTTCGTCATGATAATGCCGGTTGTCTATAATAAGCTTCATCGAACCGAATTTATTATTAACAGGGTTCATACTGTTTTAGAAAGAAAATTCAATGGTTCAAAATAAACTGGTTGGCGTGCTTCGGAGAAATGATTGAAAAAGAAAAATACTCCGTTCTTCAATTTTTTATACAATAGACATTTTAAGTAAGCTCCCTTCGTTCCCTGGGACATTATGAATGGAGATCGAACGGTATTAATGACCATTGCGCAGTTCAAAGGCACTTCAACCCCCGCAGATTTGTGCGTTTGACGTCATCACCGGGCAGAGGGTTTTATTAGCAATATATTTCGAATGCACTACGCCCCCGCTTAATTAAGTCAGTTCGTGGAATCCTTTAATTAGTCGAAGTTAAGGGCTTCTCGGGTAAACAACATTATATTTAAATATGAGTGTGTGTGAACATACACACACAGCCCCATATATCTATATATATATATATATATATATATATATATATATATATATATATATAAAAATCTCGTGTCACAATGTTGGTTCGCGATAAACTCTGAAATTACTGAGCCGACTTTGATCAATATTCGTAAGTATCTGTTACTTGGTCCAACTTAAATGATAGGATAGTTTTTATTACTATTCTAAATGGTTGAAAAATGTTTTTTTCTGAAACGTTAAACAAAATTTGTTTAGCTATGGCAACACTGGTACCCTCCCAGTAACCTTCCCATGTCATCACATATGTGATTATTAATTCAAATATAAGTGTGTGTTGATTGTTTCTGTGCGTTCTTACTTATAAAATATACATTCACATTATAGTTTCCAGTTATAATAAAATACATATTACTATACGTTTCCATAAACATTATAAGTACTTTTTTGAATGACTTGCTATGAGTTATGAGTTGCAAAAGAGTTATGATGATACACAGCGGTAAAGTTTAAAAGATAAAACGATGTTATTGAATAATTTGGATGTGGTTACTTAATACTGGTATGTAATTGTAACATTGAGTAAAAAAAAATTGATAACTGGCATGAAATAATAATCTTTTATTTTTCATAAATAGAGTAGCTTATTTATACTCACCTGTATTTCTTTTATATAACCTCATTCAACATAGTCACTATCAACATCTTTCGTAATTTTTAAAAATTTTAATTTAAATTATTATATTTATAAAATTGAATTCACCAAACCACAAGCAAAGATAAAGAAGTGTAGTTTGTGTTGTTTTTGAAACAAGATATTTATAGTTGTATTAGATTAATTATAGTAATAGGTTAAGTCATTTTGAAATCACTTTCCTCATCAACCATCATTCCAACTTTAGTCTAATAAGTTGCCATTTAATTCTGTTAAATATACAATAGCGATCCAGTAGAAGTAAGCACACCCAAAATTACTCAATATATTTTAGCTGAAACGTAATCGTGGTATATACGTTTATACGTTTGTAACATAAATGTGATTAATATACATTGATCCAACGAGTGGGGATATTTTCTTTTGAAAACAACTTTGATAAATATAATTGTAAAAAATATAATATTTAAAGTTCTTGAAAATGTATACGCCTTTTAGTGATGGAGCAGTTGTTGACCGTTTTGACTATATGGTAAAGAAGTTGGTTGAGGGTGCAGCCACCAAGAAAACATACCAGTAAGAAAATAATAAAATAAGTTTGTTTTATTGGTAGTTTCTTTGTGACCACATCCCCAAACAACTGCTCCATCATATTTGTTTTATAGTTACTACTCATAAACGCATTTATGCAAATTTAAATAAAGACAAAATAAAATATCCGCGAGCAAACCCGCGGGTTACAACTAGTGTATATATATATATATATATATATATATATATATATATATATATATATATATATATATATATACACACACACACACCCCACCCACACAAACCCACACACACACTCATCAAAAAAGTTTCCATACAGTATGTTTTTATTTTGCATAGATATTTATTTTCAACTTAACAATTTCCTAATGTACAAATCATTAATAATAATATTAGATACATAAATATATTCATTTGTTTTCATTTCATCATTAATATAAAACGAGGAGGAATATAATTTGTTAATGGTAGGTCAAAAAGTTTCCATACACTTTTAATATTAATCCTATTTGTAGCACTATCTTTTCCGTCACGACCGTCTTTCCAGTGTTATATGTAGAAATTTTATCACGATAATCAAATCTTTGTTCAGTATTAACTTTACTGCGGTCTGGGAAACAGATTTTTTTTCAATATGCGCGTTTCCTCGTGAATTGACAGAGCTCATGGTCCGCAGGTCTTACTATAAAAACTTTATATTTGTTGAATAAGTCACATGCTACAGTACACTTTGGACTACAAAGACGTGGAGAGTTAAAATCTTATAAAAAGGATAAACCACGTCCTTGAAGACAGGAGAATAGCCAGAAGTGAGCCATCCTTGCAGAAGTCTCACTCCTCACACTACCGACACCTCAATGGCCATCATAATACATAGGTACTACGGGATTAAAGTCAATCCAGAAACAAAAACATTCTAAGAATGGAAGGATACAGTGGTCGAGTCGCTAGCAGAAAGCCCTTCATTAGTAAGTTAAACAAGAAGAAGCGGCTGTAATTTGCTAGGGGGTTTGTAAATAAACCCAACAATTTCTGGAAACGGTTTATATTCCCTTGGGAATCCAAATTTAATATTTTTGGGCCAGAGGGAAGGACAAAAGTGTGGAGGAAAATCAACCTCAGCTTTCAAAACTAAGAATTTATTTATGGGTGTATGGAAAAGTTTTTGAGTATGTATGTGGGTCAATCCTTTTGAAATCATCCAATTTTCATTAATTTTGTCGCTCGACATTTTTGATTTTCGTGATTTTTTTATCACTTCTTCTCTATTCTTTCGTGAATATAAAATCATAACTAAAATTTCTGGTCAATACTTTTTTTCTGGCCAATACTTTTAGTGTTGGAGCCGCTTTAAGTCAGCTCCGCGGGTGAAAACATGTGTTGAGAAAATCTTTCTAATTCCTATAATTTTATGGATATCATATCAAAACAGAAACTAACAATACAATAAGGACATACTTTTTATTTTTTGTTCTCAGAACACATTACCTAAATATTGAAGAAAGTTACTCTAAAATGAATAAAATACAAACTCCAGCTAAATAATCCTTGAATATCAGATATTCCCATAGCATTACGTTGTACATGTATATCGGTCTTGTTAGAGTCGATTGTATAACTTGCTACACCAATATCATCCTTATAATAATACCGAACTTTCTTCAGTGTTAACGTAACGGTGAGCTATGAAAGAAATGGTGAGCGCAGAACCATTAATACAGTAGCCCGCGATTACCGAACGTTACGAAAGGAAAAGTTAGGAATCTTTACCATCATGATTACTTTCTACTTTTAAAACTAACTCTATGCGGAAATGGATAAAAAAAAATCAGAATTGGACTGTGGTAGAAGCTCGAAATTACTTGTTTGAAGATTGTGTTTGGCGAATAGGATGATTGCTTTTGGATTTCGCCAAATTATTCTATGTATAGTATTTTATTCTGTTATACTTTCTATCCAAGGGTGAACGCAGGATTTTATTAGGCTGGGCTGAGCAGTTGAAAATCATTATGGAAAGGCCAAGTGGGTTAAAAATAATAGATATTTTTTATTAACACTGTTTATATACATTTTTTTTATTAACTTTTTACTTCTTCTTCATCCTCCTTGTGTTGTGGTTCGTGGTTAGAGTAATTTACAGCTGTATTGAGCGAATGCAGTAAGTAAATTTGCAACAATATTACAATATTTGAAAATTTCCTATGAAAGAACTACCCGTTGGTAGCTCATTATTAACTATTTCAAGAGATTTTGTCCCAAGGCCAGCTTATTTTCAATCACCTCGGAGGAATTTCAGGAATATCAGAGGAAGGACTGCGTAAGTCAAAGGTCAATTAAAGGTGGGTTTGTGTAGGTAGGGAGCTGAATTAGGGATAACATATAAATTATAAAAGAAGGGATAATAAAATATATTATTATAAATTTACTTACTTATTTGAAACAGAATTAAGTAGATTTGTAATAATTAATTTTATATGTATTTATGTTTATTACATCACTATTACTACCGTTCATTATGTAACAAATTGTAATATTTCTCAATAAAAAAAAAAATAAAAAAAATATGTATTTATAACAGAAAAAATGTAAATTCTAATTGAGATTTCTATATATACTATTGTATATCTATTCATTGTGAATTCAGTGCATTCTTAAATTAATTCATATATATTTTCTTTCTCTCTTACAATAACATCATCTGTTATTGATTATATTCAAATTTATATATATATACATATATATATATATATATATATATATATATATATATATATATATGTATATATATAATAAATAAATAACTCTCTTTAATTGAGACGTTGATTTCCAAAAGGTACTAAAGGACATTTTTTACGAAATTGATTTTTTTACATATTTGTATTCTCATCATTTAGTTTTATCTAAATATTCTATTTGATGTTATCTAATGAACACTCAAGTCCTTAAAAAACGCGATTTAGAAATACGGTCATTTTCTTAATGTACTAATTACGCATTTATTTTCGTTCGAAATCATTCTAAAAAAATTCATTTTATAACTTTAATATGATGTTATTATTATAGTAAAAAAATAATTCTAAATTTTAATGCAAAAAGACCCAAATTAGCAGATTTAATAATATAGTAATGAGACATTTTCGCGCTTCCTGTAAAATTTCCTAAAATGGATATAGTACCTTTTGGAAATCAACGTCTCAATTGTTTTCGGGCTAGCCCATACAAATGGAGTTGAGTTTTACAAAACAGTTAAACATAAATCAAAGAAATCTATTACAACTGTACTAAACGAAATACGCTTCCTTAACTAAAACAAATTCATAATAAAAGGCAAAATAAATTGTAACTCTATAAATATTAAACAAATAAAATAATCATAAATAGTTTAACAAATTCAATTATTGTTATTTTGGTAATGTGCTTAAATTATTCTTGAATAGACAGATACAAATTTCTTAGCTTTAAACATTCTGTTACATTATAAAATAAATTTTCAAATTTCTGTTTATTTTCTATTTGCAACAAAAGTTCTACAATGAGGTCATTGTCTGTCATATTTTCAATACATGTCCTCAAGTACTTATTTCTGGACGGGGAGTAAACAGGGCATTGCAACAAAACATTATTTAGATCTTCGGGTTCGCCTGAATTACAAATAGTGCATTCAAAGTTGCTATCTGAATAACCATTTTATACATATATATTCACTTTTAGAGCATGAATATGAAAACAATAAATTCTCAAAACTTCACCTAAAAAAAATTGCTTGTTTATTGATTCAACCACAAGACCCGTAATCATAAGATGTAGTAATGATAAGACAGACAAAGCAGCCCAAGAGGCCTGTCCTCCGTAGAAATAAGCCAAATATTCTCAAAATGTGACAGCTTTCTGGAAAACCAAGCAACACCATGGTTACCTCCTTGTCGCTAAAGATACACCTCTGAACTATGGGAACTGCAACGCGACCCTGACCATCAAACACAATTTAGACTTTCCGCTTTACTATAATAATATACATGTAGAAGAAAATGTTGGAAAAAATCTCAAGATACTGCTTGGCGATAACAACAAAATGATAGGCTTTATACCAATATTGAAATTGAAATTTTTGCGCAATTGTTACAAGAAATAAAATTCAAAATCGACAGAAAATGACACTTAAAGACAACAGTCCTTGTGTTTTCATAAATAACCTAACCTAATATATATTCATACATAACCTTAATAAAGATTGATGAAATAAAAGTTTTTTTCTGGAACGTTACCTTAAGTCTAACTTATTGAAACATGATACAAAATTTTGTTCATTTTTTTTTAATGCCAGAGTTGTTGTTGGTTTGCGTTATGTAAAGATGTTTTTCCTCTACGTCACTTTTGTATCGTTTTAAAATTTATATTAAGAGGTCTAGAAATTCGAATCTTTATTGAATAATGAGAAACCCTAAACCGAGAACTGCGAATTGCCGAGGCGTGGGCTAAATGATCAAGTTGGTTTGGATTTCGATTTGGGACGTTATTTATAAACATGATATTGTATCATTTTGTCCTCTGAATAATATATATGTTTATTTATTAAAATTTAGATATAAAAATTCCAGGATCCTGAATAACTTATTTCTTTTTCTCCTCCTGAAGACAGGACATTCGATCGTTTGGATTGTAGTGACTTTGATCCCCTGGCGGGAGCGCGTAGGCGCTACTCCATTCTAATTGCGAGACAGGGGCCAAGCTTTTCCTCTCTCCGCTATTGATTACCACCTCTTTTTATATAACCCTTGACACTTAGAAATTAATATTAAAATAAATTGTTTATTTTATATTTCGCAATATTTTATTGTACAATATTATTTGTAATAATAAAACTATTTGATCTATTAATTTAAGGTGGAAATAGTCCAACTTTTTATTTATTTATTTTATTTTATTGATTGGATAGTACAACGCTGATGAAAGTCAAGAAACAATCAGTTATCAGAATTAATTCCAAAAACAGATGTTATTTTCATAATTTTTTTGTTTGCTTATTCATTCAACGACAGTTTATGCTCCTGTGGTTAATCGGACTACGCTACAGTAGATTCTTAATTTCGTCTGTTCAGGTTTAACTAGGATAGTGATCGTATGTGATAGTACCTGACGTAGCACAGACTCTGGACTATTTTACGTTCCCCCAGAAGGACGGCACAACGAAGGATGCACTCCCTTTCCCCAAAGTCTCAGGACCATCTACTAGGTTCAACATTAAATTGTTGTTGTTCAATGTTTCGCGGATTGAAGTAAACTCCCAGAGCCCGGTTGTTTTTCTTAACATTTCGCCTACTAGGCAGTTCTTATGTTGAAGAGTTTCGGTAGATGTATTTCTCATCAAATGTAAGTGATGCACTGTAGCACACTAAGAATCGAAATATATATCTATAATGTTTAGAATTTTGGGGGCTCCTTGCAATTAAAATGATTGTATGAAGGGGTCCGCGAATTATTTTTGTTGGGAACCTCTGCCTTAGACCCTGTTATTTGAGAATTGTCAGAAATCAAAGAGTTCGGTTTGTACGAAAATGGAATTTTCTAATAACATAAATAATTAGTAACAACTAACAACTTAAATAATCCCTATGATAGATCGCATTGTGACAAATAAGGTGAGTGTGTAAAGGAATCTGAATTATTGTCTTTACGAATAATTACAATTATAATCAGTAACCTAAGGGTCGGCATAAATGTAGATGAGTGTGAGTGAGATGATCTGACGTTAAGTATTTAGAATTCAGATGAATTCATTACAGGTATCTTTGTAGGCAATAACTGTTGATGTAGTCAGCACCAATACTCATGTTCGTCGGCAGTAGTTATTTATTTTAAATAGAGTTGTGATCACTGGGAAAATACATATCTTAAAATTTATTTTTTTGCCCCTAATTTATTTGATTTTTTACGAGCATTCTTTGTATTTGCTAGCAAATATTATTATTTTTTCCATAGACATAACTCTGAAATAGACACGGAGCAGGCAATACAGTACCGGCAATACTGAACGGCCCTGTGGGTTTAGTGGTTCTAGGGGACGGACACGGTCGGGGGCATCCAAAGCATATGGTTTACATTACCAAATCATTAAGGATTATTTTAGTATGTTTTCTTTATAAAATCTTCTTCTTTTATTTCAAATTCTAATAAAAGTTATTTTTGTTACAGGTGAGAATCTCTTGAGAATAACAAGCGTTTGAAGCATCGATCATCGAAGTAGGTTTTTGATAATATTTTTGGTTTGTTAATTTTTGTTTGGAGATTTTCTAATAACACCGCTCCAATATGTCCTAGAACCATAATCAAGCAATTAATTATGATAAAAATCAACGTCATATTCACTGATTCATCCAAGTGTCATTATACCTGAATCAATATTTTTTTCTTAGCTACAAATTTAATAATTTATCTCATTTCGCTTTAATGACTTTTAATCCTTTTATTTCTTTGTTTAAATATCTAATATTAACTTTTTTGTTGTATAGTTCATAATAAAATAAAACTTTGGAAATGGAATTCTTACACATACTTCCTGAAGCCAATTTGGACCCCTCATAGATATACGCGACAGCTAAAAAGACAAGCATATCGTAACCATTCATTGGAAAACATTTAGAACTATTACTTGAAACATGCCGACAGATTCTAACCCAATACAGACGTTTATACGATAACTTAACCGGATAAAACATAAACATATTTTATGCATAATTTATATATTAAGTTCAAAACATTAGTTGGTTTGTTTTGTTTTTTTTCATAAAGGATTTTTTGTTTATTCATTAAAACTAAATATGTATTTGTATGTTAGTATTTGTTAAATCAATAACCAAGCAAATAATGTCTGTAAAAAAAAAAAAAAAACGCGGCATTAATACTTCAGTAACTAATCAGACGATGCTACAATGGATGTTCTATATTTTGCCTATCCAGGTTTAATTAGGGATAGAAATCTTTAACAAGTACCTGGCATCGCAAAGGATCGGAGATGGACCGTATAACAAAAAACTTTTAGGGATTACCTGTAGCAGGTTTCCAAGAAAAGCAGACTTTTATACCAAAAGTCCCGGGTCCAAACCCGCAGGTGGCCTTAGGAATTTTTATTGAGATTAAAAAATCCTTAGTTATGCCGTCCTTCGGATGGGACGTTAAAAGGTGGTCCCGAGCCTGTGCAATGTCAGGTACTCGTTAAATGTTTTCCATCCTAATTAAACCTGGATCGGCAAAATTTAGGACTCATAATGTAGCATCGTCCGATTATCCGCAGCAGCATAAAGGGACGTTAAATAAATATACAAACAAAAAACATTTTAGCTTCCTTATAAAATCCTAGGGTTTTATAATAGGGTACCGGGTTTGAACCCGTAATAAAGTATTTCCTACCTAGAACGTTTTACAAAAGAAGTTTTTGATATATTTTTTTTATTATTTATTTACTTTTATAGTAATTTGTCATTTCTAAACATATAGATCATTCATCACCTTTACTAATTGTGTGACGCCTTCTCTCTGGTATCCATTCAAAATCCTCATAGGCCATCACCTTTATCCCATTTTCATTACATTTTTTACGGCATTAAATACATATATATATATATATACATAATAAACCTAAACTGAGAAGCTTGGTGGCAAAGATATTACCACGGTAGGAATTATCTTGATCGAGCGGGCGAAGAATACACACACAATGGCTGGATTCCTCGGACAGGTCAACGCCCGGCCGCCGTCGGGATCCGCAGACGCAAGGTCGCGAGCTACGGGTAATGGTCTCCCCTGGCCACGATCTGGGGGGTATCTTAGGTAAGTAATTCGGGTTTGGAAGGAGGTAGGTGGGGTCTGTGAGAACAAAAGGAGGTACGGAAAGGTAGCCGATTTGGTAGGTGATGAGGGAATGAAGGTCAGAAGAGATAATAACAGTCTTTAGAAAATAAATTAAAACAGAGCTGGAGAATATTATCTTAAAATTGAAAAATACTGAATCAGATCGAAATTACTGAAAATAATCTAGTTCGAGCATCTCCCTTCAGGATACCTCAATCTATCTTTAGTTCAATCAATTTAAATTTACAAGGAGAGATTCCCAAATGTGTCTCTCCGATTTTGATGAGTTTATTTAAGGTACAACTAGACTTTATACTCTGCAAAATGTTTGGGACCAATGCTCCCCTGGATATGGATAATCCTCCCCTGGAGTCGCCTAAGAAAATCGGAAATCTTGCGATAAATAAGAAAATAGCTATTAAAATATTTATCTTTTATTCTTAACCTTAAAAATATTAATAATCTCTTTAAAGGAGGTTTCTTAAAAACTGTGCTCAGATTAAGATTTTTTTTAGGATTGAGGAACACACCGTAGATACTAATTACTACAAATAAAACTTTACGTCACTATCATCAGACCTTCTGCATTAGATAAACATTGAAGAACTGCCGCTGGATAGTTTTTAAGTATTTTTTATTATATATTATATTTATTATATCATAAACAGTTGTAAATATCAACAATATATATATATATATATATATATATATATATATATATATATATATATATATATATATATATATTACTTTTTTTTTTCAAAACCCTATATCTCTATTGTTTCTCAACCAGTTTCAATGGTTCTATTTTTGTTCCGTATGGAATTTCATTCTTTATCGAATAGTAAAATTCTTACTGCGCACAGGTAGGTAAATATTTTAAAAAATAATTAAATTATTTATTGAATTGAATAATTTTTTATATGCCGCCATTTTACAACTAATTGTCTTATGTCAATCTTCAGATGTTAGGATTATCATTGTATGCTATGGTATTATAGCGTTAAAATTTCGAGAAAAAAATTATTCCTACAGTTTTGGTGAAATCGGTGGACCGAACGTCGGAGAGACATATTTATTTTTCATTTGTTATCCAGGTTCTACGTATCTTGAAATGTAAGGCCCCTTAAATTTTGAGGGTGGTACTAGTGTCCATCTAATTATACTTTTTAGGCCGTAATCAAAAATCGTTAGATACTTAAAAAAAATAAAATAATTTTTTTTAAATATCAACTGCTGTCTTTATATACAACTCTCGATAGGCAGCGGAGGCTAAAGGAAGTAGAGAAGGTAAACAGAGGCTGTAGCGGAGGCGGGGAGACGGTGGCCATGGAAACTGGCGCGAAAACATCGATCTCCCGCCCTCCTCCTGTCACGGCCCTTTAAATAGTGAATTGATCTCGTCGCCCTTTCTTGGATAGTTAGCCTCTGCCTTCATCATCTTGTCTCCCATTCATTATTACTCATTCATTAATCGATATGTCGGCTTAAGCTGTTTACACCTAGCGGTAATTTAGACGTTTCACGTGTAAGGTGTACAAACCTCAGTGCTATCGGGATGATTATAGCTTATATATAATAAACATATACCTCAACAACCCATGAAGGGTCTAGGACAAATAGAGATTTCTACTGTTTCTAGGCCAACTATTATGAGGTGATTAGGCCTAGAACACGCTCAGCCGCCAGGTTTCCTCTACAACTTTTTTATAGAGGCTACTCCAGGGGCGTCCTTCGACTGAAAAAACGAAACATGAGTATGCTGGCGCAGCTGGGATTCGAACCCGGGATTCAAAGCAATATAGCTCCTAAACTGTAGATCCTAGAGACAAGTTTATAAACGATTTTTTTTTCTCCATTAAATGTCTGATATGGACAACGTCAAACTGAGGGTGAAAAAAGCGTTATACGATGAAAGTTATAGACTCTCAGACTAAAGACGATATATCCATGCCTAAATGATGTATATAATTTCTGACTAAAGCACATGTCCGGATATTTAAGTAGTGGTATATACGTATTTTTTTTACAAATATTATGGAAAACATAAGGTCTCAGGAGGCTTCGACAATTGCGTGTTCAATATAGGAGAAAAGTATTATGGAGGTTGGTGCCCGCCGTAGTAGAAGGTATGAGGATACCGAATAACAGAGGGGACTGGTAAGGAAAGACGGAAAGCCTCGTGAGGTAGTAGCTCAACAGCAGCTAAACGGTGGGACTCCTCATAGGTGCACATGGGTACGACCCATGCACCCTATCCTGTGAGAGGGATAAGGAAGGAAGTAGGAGAGAAAATAAATAAGGGATGAGAAATAAAGATAGAACACATTTAAGATACAAAAGCAGAGATACTCTGACCTAGGGAGATACCATCTGGTAGAAACAGGTTGGTTTCTGAAGCTACTTCTTGCTGTTCTAATTAGAAAATGTATATTATTATTAGTTAGAATTTCTCTACCAGACTAGTGTCTTGGCCCTAGGTCAAATTACCTTGTACGGTTTATTTATTATATCAAAGCAATAGTATCCTAAAAATTACCCAAGACCTTCAATCCTCCATAGACAAAAAGAAAATATCAATCCTAGTTCTCTTTGACTTCTCCAAAGCCTTTGATATGGTAAATCATGAAATCCTTCTTTCCAAACTCCGAAACCTCTCAGTATCTGATAGTGTCTTAAACTGGTTCCTCTCCTTTCTATCTGCCCGAACTCAAACTGTGATAATCCCAAATAAACCTCCTTCCTCACCGATCCAGTTAACACATGGAGTTCCTCAGGGATCATCACTTTCACCTATCCTTTTCTCGATCTATGTTAATGACCTACCCAATTCCATACATCACTCTAAATACCACCTATATGCCGATGATCTCCAAATCTACCTTTCCTTCCATCCCACCGAAATGCCTGAGATGGTCCAAAAATTACAAGAAGACATCGACAGCATCAATTTATGGGCCATCAATAATGGTTTAAAGCTTAATATCGATAAAACCAAAGCCATCCTCATTGGTTCCAAACATCTCCTCAACTCCCTCACCTGTCACCCTTTACTCTACCTCAACCATAGACCCATTATCTTCCACACGTCCGTTAGAAACCTAGGTGTATTCCTCGACCAAAACCTTTCCTGGAATAATCACATTTCCCAAATTTCTAGAAAATCCATAGCCATCCTTAAACAGTTCCTCCGATTACGCAAACTTATACCCCTCAAAACCCGCCAACTCCTAGTATCCTCTCTTATCTTCCCCCACTTCGATTATGGCTGCCTAGTGTTTGGAGGACTGTCTGAGACGCTTGAGATGAGGCTGAAGAGACTGATGAACTGTTTCATTAGATTCATCTTCGGAATTCCCAGGCGCTCTCATGTCTCCACCTGGTATGCAGAGTTGAAGTGGCTTTACCCAAAATTCCGACGGCAATACTTCTTAGGAACTTACCTTTACCAATCCTTTAGAACCAAAAAACCCATTTATATCTACAATATGTTCACCCCCCTATCCTCTGTCCACTCTATCAACACAAGATCCCAGCCCTCGAACTTGCTCATTCCATCCCACAGAACTGCTTCCTTTAAGAGATCCTTTGTCATGCGTGCATCTTCATTTTGGAATTCCTTACCCATGTCGATTCGTACATGCCAATCCTTAGCCTCCTTCAAACATCACCTATTTATCCATCTCCTCGAACATCAATCTTCCGTGCCTTTATAAACTTAATCGTTTGGCCTCTTTATTTTTATCTTAATTTTCACTATATTTTGTTTTAATATCTGTATTTCTTTTAAGTAATATGACCTTGTATATGTATATATATATGTGTTTGTGTTTGTGAATGTATGTATAAATATGTAGGTATATAAATGAATGTTGTGTGTGTATATATGTGTGTATGTCTGTGTGTGTGCATGCATGTATATACCATATGCTATGTAATTTGATACCTTGTTGTTAAAATTTATATAGCCAGAATTTAAATATTTTATTGTACATTTATATTATTCTTAGGGGACTAGATGTCCCAGAATAAAATTTCTTTTCATTTCATTTCATTTCATTTTACATTAAGATACACAATGCCATAATATTACAATATAAAGATATTTTTGGATATTATCTCTTCTTTTGTCTGGCCGGTGACTAAGTGTAGTTGCCGCTACTTTGAGCGAGCGCGTGAAGTATCCGCTGGAGGGGCATAAAACATATAAACTGAACTTATTATAATTAACTTTTTTTACTGCTAGTGCTTCTAACTGAAAAGAATTTCTTTGAAAACTTCGTAAGAAATTTCAAATTTATATAATTTGTTTCAACTTCATAAATAATGAATAAAGTCTTTGTTGATAATCGTAACCAATTTTTTTTTTAATTATATCTTTATAACAATATATAACAATTTCTTGGCCAAATGTATTTTAACTGTTTAAATAGTTGGGTTAGAGCGAAAAAAGTAGGCTTTTACATGATATTAGGGTGGTGTTCAAAGTTGCCGTATCTCTTATGTACAAAGAGCTTTTCAGAGGATTAATCTATATAGGTCAAATTTATGGATCTTATCTTATTGCCTATATCGAGAAAAAAAAAAGCCCTCGAGATGAAATGTTTGTTTATCGGGTTCAATATCCTTAGGTACTTCATTCGGGACAAGGAGATAAGTTATCCTATAGGTTGACAATCTATTCTAGTGGTAAGATATCTCTTTGAATATCATGTTGCGTCCGAAATGGAGCAGCAAAAAGAGGTTGCCTATCCTTAACGTCTAATCTGTTACTGCTCCTGAACACGCGCAGACATCGCTTCATAACTTGTGATTTGGACTTGTATGTAACTATAATGTAAATGAATATATATGGAATTATGTGGAAGAAGAATCATTTTTTGGAATATTTTGATTCCAAGTATTACCGGAAGTATCTGTCTACGAATTTGATAAATAAAAAAAAAACATATACACAGTCATGTTCATAGTAATTGCATCACCCAATAAACTAAATGTTTCCAAAATTTAACATTACCACACATTTTAAGAAAATGCTGATTTCCCAGACAAACTAATAAAATAAAAGAAAAACACATAAAAATCAATGTAAAAAATTTAGCAGTTTAAGTTCTCATGTAAAATGAATTATAATATTAATTTTCAAAACTATGACCACTGTTGATTTATAACAGTGCTGTTTTCCTTGAAAATTGTTTCACTTAAGTAATTTCACAATGTTAATTGTTTCTGATATCAAAGGCTTAAAGTTTCACATAATTAAAAAAATTGTACTGGTAGTAGTTAAAAATACTAACCAAGAACTAAATTATTATTTATTTGTTTTTTTAAATGTCTTTATTTTATTAAAGCGTATGATTAAGTAGAGAAAAACAAAAATACTCGATTAGATCAAATTCACTACCATAAAGAAATTAAAGCATAGGTGATGGAATTTAAATTTTCCACCCACGTTTTTTATTTTAAATACGAAATTTATTTATTAATATCCCGCTTCATCAAAACTTACTGGCAAGAGTCAATAAGTATTTGTCTTAAAGAAAAATTGACATCCCTTCACGTCCTTGACAATTTTATTTTTACTTCCATCGATGCAGAAAGCTTTTTCACTATAAACCTATTGACATAGCACTCCTTACTATACAAAATAAGTGGCAGCTGATTCTTGGCTCTTGCCTGTAAGTCCTGATGAAGCGTAAGATCAATAAATATTTTTTTTAGTCCACCACCCGAACTATCTCATTATTCATATTTATGTCACGGTCAACTATTTAAGATGTACATTATAAATCACATCTTATTTTAGATAACAGAAGGACCCAATATAGACTAGGTGAAGACCGGTAACCCGGTGACCGGTGTCTGGGTCGCAACCGGTGACCTTTTAGCATTTCACCGGCGCCGGGTCGCAGGCTACCAGAGCACTCTGATTCCACTCCCCTTCCTTATTTATTAATATCTCGCTTTATAAATATTCAGAGGCTGTTTAATATTGTCTCAGTGCATCAGGCTGCTATATTAAGGAATACTTGAATGGCTATTTGAACTGAGTCTTTTTACTGGAAGGAATTAGTCCGGGTGGCGGTCAGTAAAAAAAACAACTAAATAGTTTCAACACCCATTGTGGGGTGGGTCATCATCAGGGCTAAAAAGATATAAAATAAATACAATTACATTAACATTAAATACAGTATTATATAAACTATTGAGCTAGAGAACGTCGGTATTAAAATTTAAAAAAGAAGATATATATATATATATATATATATATATATATATATATATATATATATATATATATATATATATATATATATGAATGTGTGTGTGTAAAGAATGCAATTAATTAAATTACAATGGCTATAGTATTAATTAATTACAATTAGAATAAGTATATTTGTGTTCGGAATTTTTTTTTCATGTATTTATACAACTCATCTTAAGTTTTCTTTTTTGCGAATTCTCTTTTTCTTTTTTTTTTTTATGGTTAGCAGTAAATTTTATTTAATTATATTGTCACAAAATAAATGTATTTCTTATTTTTATTTAATTTATGTTGAATCGTTTTTTTCTTTGTTTATCCTCGTTTACTTTGTGTCTTGGCCAGATTTAGCTATTATATTATGTCAAAGTTTAGGAAAATTAGTCTGAGCATAAAGTTTTTTTTTCTGTCTTATAGAGTTCACTACCAACGGTTTCTCAAAACAGTAATAAAAACATTTCTCGGTATTTGTTTTTGGTAGATCTCTCATGATAAGAAAATATAATTTGCTTTTTATCTTCTTACGCTCAGAAATATGAATAACTCCTGTTGAACTTGATCTGAAATACTTATTTCTATATTCTTCTAGAAGTCAATTATACTTCCCACAAGAATAACAAATCATACAAAATGGTTTAGAATGTGACCTTTGAAAAGAAATATTAAAATAAAACGCTTTAGAAATCGTGAATGGCGAGGAAGATTACAATTTCACCATTTTATTTTCAATTCGTTAGAGGAAGAAGAGTAATGAAACTTTTCTCCTGGAATGTTTCTTGCCGACTTTCACATTCTAACGGCACTATTTATTAATATATAAATCAGTTTCGTGTTCAACTTTATTATCATCATTATTTTTTAAACTAATATCTTTGATTTCCTTTCTACATTTCTGTCAGTACTATCACACTATCATATCTATACTATACTATCACGATTCGACTATAGAGATGACTCTCGGAACTGGCACCTCTACTCAAGGTGTCCCATGAATGTCTCATTATATTGTGAGAGCAGATACTATGCCTCAAGTGGAACAAAGAAGTTAATATTACCCATTGTCCGCGTATACGCTGAGCTAACTGTGAAAGAACAGTACTATCAAGTGATAACACAAATTTTAAGGGTGGTTCGATTAAAAAAAAAAAAAATAGTAGACTGTATGGGTTTAAAAAAATAAAAATAATGGAAGAAAACGACGAATCACGATACATTTATTAGACTAAAATACTTAAAACAAGATAAGAAACAAAATTAATCAAATAAATTGATATAAGAAAAGATAAGAAACATAATTAACCTGATTATATACTTAAACATCTGTGAGGAAATATAGGAAACAAAATAAACCTAATTAAAAAAAAAATGGTGCGGGCAACACACGACTTTCACTTACCTCCGTTTTTGAATCAATTAAAGAATTTTCAAATACAGTTAGAGATAAAAATGAGTGAAACCATTAAAGAATTAATTAAATGGAATTTCTATAGAAACATGTGTTTTATTAAAAAATCTATTATATTATTATATAAAATAATCATTTAGTTTTTTTCGGCTTTTCATCACTCTCTACTAACTTTTAAAAGCTTGTGTATGAGATAATATTTTTTCTAAAATCTCAAGCTTTCCAACAGTATATCATACATGTATATTACTGCTCTTATGTTCAAACACAAAAAATTGCATAAAAAATATATTTTTTCAGTTTTCTCCTTTAGTTGGGTATCGAATTTATTCAATTTATATATTTACCTGTTTTTCATCAGTGCTAATAAGATAATATAGTTATTTTTATAGAATCGACAAAATTAAAGGTACTTTAGAAGAAGATTGTTCAAAATATCAGCATTTAAGCCCTATCAGACCATTTTAATCAGAATGAAACCTACATGATATTAAAGCCCTTTAAATTTTACCTTGATATAGCGAGTTTAATCAACCAACAAAATGGTCCCTCCCCATTTTATTTAAATAATAAAGGCACAAAGCCACCTACCACCTCAAGCGCATACCGCGCATATTGTAATATTTATTTTGTAAAAAATAAAAGAACCTTAAAATGCCTTTGGGCAATACAAGGACTTAGCTGTAGTGTGTATATATTAGTCTAGTTTTAGCCTGTAAGTATATGCATGGTAGATGTAAGTTTATATTGTTGTTTTATGTAAATAAACGGATGGAGGGTGAGGAAAAAAAAAAAAAAAAAAAAAAAAAAAAAAAAAAAAAAAAAAAAAAAAAAAAAAAAAAAAAAACGAGTTTAATCAAAATCGTCAGAATCGTTTTTTAGAAAATCATAAAAAGGTGCAAAATGCATGGTATTAAGTGGCTCTTCTGGTAAGCCCATTTTGATGAAGAAGGTTTTTGTAACGTCTCGGGCCTCTATTGGTCTTAAATATGAAATTTCAGTTTCATACTTCTCTTCGCTTAATGGTTAGAATCGCATTTATATAAATCCCATAAGTAAGATTATATATATATATATATATATATATATATATATATATATATTCGGTTGAATTCCTACTAGACGAGCTAGCTAGCCCTTAAGGTCGAGAAGTAGACGCTAAGCCCTGAGTTAAGGCAACAACAAAAAGTTTATGTTGTCTTAAAACTTAATTTTTAATGTGTTTGTATACCGAATGAGATGCCATAAACAGAGACCAGACATTCTCCCGCTAACAAAAGACTGGTCAGCAGGGTGGTCCCTATCTTTTTGTGGCGTCATGGAAGAACATGTGGTGCGCCACAGAGCACAATGTCATCTGGCTTGCGGATGTGGAACGCTTATTGGGTAAACATGGTCCAGCGGCTTGGACTCCACGCTTTCTATATTTCTTCGTACTATAATTTTTTTTTTTAATTTGATTAAAATTATTTATTTATAATTATAACAATTTGCCTCGATGTAAAATTATAATAGTGCTCTAAGTCCACATTCATACAATATCTACAGTATAAAGAAAGGTTAAGTCAAATTACATTAAAAAAATTGTTAAAAATTAAATTAAAAAAAAGATAAATATAAATATATATATATATATATATATATATATATATATATATATATATGTATAATGTTATATATATATAACATAATGTATTTTATGTTACAATTTTCACAAGCATTGTAAATTTATTTTAATTAGCCCTGTATATATGAATATGTAAATATTTTATTTTTTGTCTAGTTTGTTTTATTTGTTTTTTAAAATTATTATTATTAGAAGCTACCAGTTAATTTATTACTATTATTCATTCTCTTTGTTATTTCTGTTGTTTTTTGTTTATTTTATTATTATTTTTTTTTTATTACTCTAAGATACTGAAGTTCCAATTTGATTTGTCTGTAACATTATTCTGAAGGGACTTGTCCCAGAATAAATAAAGAATTTATTATAATTATTAAAAAAAATGGCTTTAAAATATATTTTTTTCTCTTTTCTCCTTCAACTTATTATCTAATTCCGTAGATGCAACTTAATTGTATATTTATCTATTAAAAATAAATTCTAATAATCTGATATTGTTTGTATGTATAAGATAAAAAAATTTTTAATCATTCTCTTTTCAAAAAAACTAAAATGTCATACAAAAATATGTTTGCTGTATTATCCTTTAGTTGGTCATCAAATTCATTCAACTTGTATATTTAGCCGTTCTTTATCTTATTTTAAGCTAATAAGATGATATGGTTAATCTTTTAGAATCTACAAAATCTTGAAATTTTAAATAAAGACATTAAAGCCCTGTCAGACTGTTTCAATCAAAATGAAACCTGTATGATATGAAAGCCCATTAAATTTTACATCGATATAGCGAGTTTAATCAAAATCGTTAGGGTAATTTTTACAAAAATCGTAAATAGATGGAAAATGCATGGTATAAAGTAGTTCAGCTACTGAACTTTAAAAATCCTCAGAACCTAACTAATTTTTGTCACAAAACAATCTGTAGACACAACTATTGGCAATTTTTAAAGAAAATTTTTATAGACCTAGTTTTGCTGAAGGAGCGTCGTGGTCTAGTGGATAGTCTACTGTGCTCCGAGTCCTGGGTTCGAATCCCGGTTATGACGGAATATTATTTATTCTGTTATTTCAGCCGGGGGGCGATCCTGAGGTATGGAGACCCTCCTGGGCAGACCCAGCCTCTATAAATTGGGTACCCAAAAATGGGGGAAAAACCTGACGACCTAGCGTGATCTCGGCCGAATCACCTCATTGCACGGTCGGCCTTGAAACAGTACGAATCTCTATATTTACTGAGCCCAAGACTCTTCATGGGTTGTAGTGGCACAGGTTTTTTTTTTTTTTTTTGTTTTACTGAAGTACGTTTGAAACTACTAGCATGCATAAAGAAAACTTACATGCAGTTATGCATGGTATACAGTAGAACTTCTGGTTAGCTGATTTCGCTGAAATTGCTGTAACATATCGAGCGTATTGTTGTCTTAAATATGAAATTTTAGTTTCGTACGACTTATCTTTTTCCTGTCAGACTTCCACACACACACACACACACAGATCGTTTCGTGCGGCCTGGTCATTTAGGCTCAGAGGTGTATAAAAGTAAAATTCCAAAATTTTCACGATCACAATTCTTTCCCTTAATATATACTTCATATATATGTGATTGGAAGCCAAATTATTACTTTTTTCATTTCTCTAATGAGGATTCGTGATGTAGCAACCGGTATTATACCCGCTTTTAGTTTGGTGAGAACTGCCTAGTCCCGTTTCCCGACTTGGAGTTATTAGATCATTGTTTCGAAACGTTAGTTACATTTTGTAACTGCTTCACACCAATAATGATCCTAGGATTTTACGTTCCACGGTTCCATTTTCCAGCGTTGTATTATATAGAGTATTACGTTCCTAGGCTAGTTAATTTGAGTGAGATGAATTGGATCTGGTCCGACGCAACACGCGATCTAGACACGTGTTAGCTGTCGATAAGCCATTAGTATCCCTTGTAGTAAACGTGTCTCCTCCATCATACAATGTACTTCATGTTTCTACATATACATAATTAAATAGTTTGTGATTAGAAATATGTATAAAGATTAAGAGTTACCTACGGTGTAGTGGCTGGCGTAGCCTTCTATGCTTAAAGTAGTGTGTTCAAACCCGGCAGGTGGCCATAGGATTTTTTCAACGAAGTGAAAATCCTTAGTTTTGTAATCCTATGCATGGGACGTTAGTGCCGTATCTTGTTCTCGTTAAAGATCTCTATTCTAATTAAAAAGTGATAGGCAAAATGTAGTACGCTGACTGTAGCATCGTCCGATTAGACACAGTAGTAAAAAGCCACATTAAACTAATAAACGGACTATCTTATAATGGTGTAGTTCGTATTATACCTGTTAATTTTAACCCTATCCTATCTCTTTAATAGATTTTATTAGCGTACTTGTGTTTTATTATAAAGTTTTCGCGTTCTTCACGTTGCAGTATAAAATCATCAGTATGACCCAGATCCGGAATTTCGCCACTCGAATTTAATGCTTCAACTCGGTCGGTATATCCTTAACCCAAGAAGCTTTATGAGTTACGTGTAGGGGGAGAGATAAGTCGGGATTAGACATGTGTCAGAGTTTGGATTTTCTGTGATATCTTGTTGTTGATTTCGACTCTACGATCGGCCTCAATATGCGACGGTGTCAATTTCAAGAAAAGCCGTTGGAATTGGAGCCGAGAGATCAATGATGTTTGCAGTTGAGGAAGATACGGCTATTTCTAGACAGCCTTTCCATCTGTCCCCTACCGCAATATCTGCTTCTATAGGGAGTTACCTTCTTCAGCAGTTATGGTTATACCAAAAAAAAAAAATTATCTTATTAAATATTTAACTGTAAGTATATTATTACGGTATAGTATGTTGGCCATACCATTGTAAGGATTTATTTATATTTTATAAACTATTTGAATTTTATAAATTTGAATATATTGGACTCAGGTGTGTGTGTATTCCGTTGAAAACTGGATTTCGAAAATGTTCACGGTCCTAATACTTTTCTTTACTATTATTGTATTTCGTATATGGGTAAGTTAATGTTAAATTAGTGAAAACTATTTATTGTAAAACTAACTTTTGTCGATACACATTGGGAGTTATTCATTGGCGCCTGCTTAGCTACTTGTAGTCCCATGTAGTGGCCCATCCATTCGATTCTCCTAGCTCGTATGGAGCGGACGTCATAAGATCCATACAGCTTATATAGTTACCTGTACTCTCGGATTTTCCATTTACCCTCTTCCAACCAGGTCCATAAATTTTGCTGAGAATTTCCTTTCTAAGACTTACAAAGCATTTATTGAGGGAGTGCAAACGAATTTATTTCCCTATCATATCTCTAACCGAAAATATCCAAAACAAACGGTGTGTTAATAGTTTTACATGAAGTTAAAAAAAAAAAAAAAAATATATATATATATATATATATATATATATATATATATATATATATTTACTGCTGTTAAATCCTCTTTATTTTGTTGCGAACTGTATGTTTAATATATTGTGGTATTTACAAAAAGTATTTTTGTTGTATTTAATAATATTTTTACCTTGAGTTATTGTCTCTATAATAATAGTTCTCCCGATACTAGGCATACTTCTATTGTAGGTGGTAGGCTGAAGAACCTGGAGCAAGATGGTAAACATACCAGGAATAGCTGCCATGGAATGTCTAAGTCTGCTCTGGAGTTTGTCTGCAAGTTCCAGGAACATCTTTTTTTTTTTTTTTATTTTTTTTATTTTTTTTTTTATTTATTTTTTTTTTTATTCGTATATATTACAATTTGTCATAATAGACAATAATAATAGTGCTACAGGACCTCATTCGTACAATATTTACAATATAAACAAAAGGAAAGTCAAATTACATAAAATAAAATCAAAATAAATAAACGTATACAATAACAAAATTTATAGACAAAATAAATACAAATAAATGAAGTTAACAAATAAATAAACAAAACATGTCTCATTCATACCTATGTACAATATTTACAATCAGCTCGGGAAACCCCGGACGGGGCTTGTCCCCCCACTTGTGGAAGGACAAGCAGAGCCCAAAGGATTCCAGCGCCTCCCTCTCAGCCGCATCACTGGTGAGAGCCAGCGGAAGCTAAGTGAGGGCGCCACAGCCGCAATCACACCGCACATGAGAGGAGAATCTGACCAGTGTCAGAACTCCAGAATAGATGTTTACAATATGTCTCGGGGCCACTGCCGTTTCAACCTTCTAGGAGGGTTGTATGGATGAGTGGAGCTGGATAGGGATTGTGCTAGAGGATTAGGATGATGAATGAGATTCTGGTGGAATTTGGAAAATTTAGATGGAATCAGGTCTGAAATAAATGGAACATTAAGGTCGTGGTGCAAGGTATAGTTGGATACATAATAAGGAGCATTTACTATTATTCGCAGGACTTTGGATTGAAAGGATTGAATGCGTTTGATGTTAGAACGTTTAGCTGTCCCCCACAGTTCAAGTCCGTAGGTCCAGATTGGTTTCAGTATTGTCTTGTAAAGTAATAATTTGTTGTCAACTGTAAGCTTAGATTTTCTGTTTAGTAGTCTGTATAACTGTCCGAATCGTCTGTTGAGTTCTTTTCGTTTAAGTCTTGTATGTGGGTTCCACGTCAATCTTTTGTCTAGTAGTAAGCCAAGATACCGGACTGTGTCTGAGGAAGGAAGCGGTATGGAATTGAAATGAACCATTGGACAGGATTTGCGTCGAAGGGTGAAGGTGACGTGGGTGCATTTGCTTTCATTAACCTTAATACGCCAAGCATTACACCAGTCCTCGATAAGACAAAGGTGTCTTTGCAGGATTAAGGATGCTGTTTCAGGATCGGAATCGGATGATAGGATGGCGGTGTCATCTGCAAATGTTGCCAGAAAGGTGTCAGGATGATTAGGAATATCAGCAGTGTAAAGGATGTAGAGGACGGGTCCCAAGACGCTGCCTTGAGGAACACCGGCCTCAATGGGATAAAAGTTAGAAAATTCTACACCACAGCGAACTCGGAAGGAGCGGTTTGAGAGATAGGATCGTAGAATAGGAACATCTTTAAGATTTTTATATGAATCTTCATAATTTATTTATTCATATTTTTTATGATAATCTTTCTTATTTTTATAAAAAATGTAATATTTTTTCTTATTAAGTTGAGGAAATTAAAAAAGGATTTTTACATTTGACAATTTAAGTATTCAGGTCCTTGAAGTATAGATAACTTGAAAAAACGAAATTCCAAGAGGAAGAGTACTGGATTATTTGAGAGTACTGGGTGAAGAAAAATAAGACAATTTATTTATACATACAAAATATAAAATGTACACTAGATACAAATATGTTTTGTATCATAATTCTTTTTTCATGATAACAGAGTTTAATCATGTTTGGAATAAAATTTACAGATTACTTTATTTTGTTTAAGAGAGTAGGAAAAGTAATAGGAAAAAACCTACACAATACGAATTACAATATTAATTAGGTACATGTTTTGTTCTTTTAGAGAGCGGTGTGGTCTAGTGGATAGAGCGCTAGTCTACTGTGCTCCGGGTCCTGGGTTCGAATCCCGGCTGTAGCAGAATATTATTTATTCTGTTAAGTCAGTCGGCGGGCGACCCTAGGGTATGGAGACCCTCCTGGGGCAGCATCAGCCTCTATAAATTAGGTACCCAAATTAATTGGAGAAAAACCTGGCGGCTGAGCGCGATTAAGGCATAATCACCTAATTGCACTGCCGTTGGCCTTGAAACAGTAGGAATCTCTATATGTGCTGAGCCCGAGACCCTTCATGGGTTGTAGTGGTACAGGTTATTTTTGTGTTCTTTTGAGTGTGTATTGCTGAAGTGATGTTTTTTGTAATTACCTAGCTCGCATTTCAGTGGAATTTCGGAATTCGTGGTTTTTTCAAAACAGTTTTTGGTTTCTGTTTAGTTAAACTGCTGTAAGTACAGGATCATTCCTTTCCAAGTGGTCCAGAATAAAATTAAATTGATTACTTGACTATGTCAGGTTAAGAAACAGAAAAATCTGGTGCGGGCAACACACGACTTTCACTTACCTCAGTTTTTAAAATCGGTAAAAGAATTTTCAAATACAGTCAGAGATAAAATGAGTGAAACTAATAAAGAATTGATTAAATCAACTTTCGGGATCACTTGTAGCTGGGTGGCTAGCGTAACAGCCTCCCATGCTAAAGGTCACGGGTTCAAACCCGTAGGTGGTCCTAGGATTTTTTAATGGGAGTAAAAAATCCTTAGTTACGCCGTCCTTGGGAGGGGACGTTAAAAGGTGGTCCCGAGCCTGTGCGATGTCAGGTACTCGTTAAAGATCCCTATCCTAATAAAACCTGGATAGGCAAAATTTAGGACTCCCACTGTAGCATCGTCCGATTAGCCATAGTAGCATAAAGTGATGTTAAATAAATAAATAAACAAACAAATCAACTTTCTATAGAAACATGTGTTATATAAAAAAAATCTATTATATTATTATGTAGAATAATCAGTTAGTTTTATCGGCTTTTCATCATTCTTTATTAACTTTTACAAGCATGTGTATAAGATAATATTTTTTCTAAAATCTTTGGCTTTCCAATGGAATATAAAACGTGTATATGACTCTTCTTATGTTCAAAAACAAAAAATTGCATTAAAAAAATATTTTTTCAGTTTTCTCCTTTAGTTGGATATCGAATTCGTTTAACTTATATATTTTCCTTTTTTTTTATCAATGATAACTACACAATATGGTTATTTTTATAGAATCTACAAAATTAAAGGTAGTTTAAAGGAAGAAAGTTTAAAATATCGGCATTGGAGCCCTGTCAGACTATTTCAATTAGAATAAAACCTACATGATGTTAATGCCCATTAAATTTAACATCGTTAAAGAGAGTTTAATCAAAATCGGTAGAGCTGTTTTTGAAAAAAATCGTAAAAAGGTACAAAATTCATGGTATAAAGTGGCTCTTCTGGTTATCTGATTTTAATTAAAAGTTTTTGTAACATCTCGGGCGTATAGTTATTTAAATATGCAATTTCGGTTTTATAGCACTTTTCGTTTACACGCGGGAGTGATTACACCGACTCAGGGAACCCCTAAAACTTGCATTTCCGTTGAAAACTGGAATTCGAAAATTTTCACGATTGCATTACTTTCCCTTAATATATATTGTTTTGTATATATCGTGTGAATGCAGTATGAATGTTGTACTTTATCCCTATTAAAAATGTCCTAAATTGGACAGATTGTAATATTGCTCAATAAAGAAATATCCAATATATATTGTTAAGTGAAAGTAAAATTGTATATTTTTTTCATGTTTTAGATCTAATAAAAATCTGTCTTTAAAAGTCTTAAAGTGGTATTGATATATTAGGATATACGTTTAAACGTGTGAATAAATTTAGGTATTTAGGATCTATTATTTCTAGAAAAAAAAAAAAAGAATTTCAGAAGTTAGGAAATGCGTGTTGTTAATTTGCTGTGAGATTATCTTGTTCGCGGCTTCTGTCAAGAAGCTTGAAGCTTAGAATTTATAAGATTATTTTGATCCCAACGATTCCATACGAATATGAAACTTTTATTTTTTTGACTTTTCATAGCCTCAGAAGCCTAGAAGCCTCATCTTTATACATGTAGTGGTATTGCATTAGATACATTATAGCCTAAGTTAGTTTTGAAAAGGGAGAATAAAACTTAAAAGTTTAATAAAAAAAAATTAATTAACATAAAGGCTGGTAAATAACATAAAAAATAACAATCTTTTAGTTTTGTGGTAATGATGAATGAATGAAACCACTTTTTATTCGATGCCTGTAGAGGGCGGGACTTCTGAGTAGGTTGTCAAAGCGCCGTTTCCCAGCAACCAGAGATGACCAGAATATAGAATTAAACAATTACGAATACGCGTCTCAGTGCCGGGGGCTTTAAGTTCGGCTTTAATTTCATCGCCCTCTCCCCATGGACCGAGAAACCCCTTATAGCCTTCAAAAGCGAGGTAGGGGTGAACAAAAAAAATAAAAAAAATACAATACAGCCAGTCATGGAAGTTAAAACCTCTTTTTTTAATTCTCGATATTCGCTGGAATTCGTTGGAAAGAAAAGTACGTTCGTTAAAGTAGATTATGCTGAGAATGTATGTTTTTAATTATTATTTCATTTAAATGTAAAACATCATCACTTTATAGAGATATATCCTCTTGAAGTATGTCATCGTAATCTGAATGTAACTGTAGACTGTATGAGGTGGTGGTACAAATAGCACTTTTTTTTTTATGGACCTGCCATTTGTATCAAGGAAATTCATACATTAATGAATAAATAAGTTTTATGGTTGTTTCACAGAGATAACCTCAGTTTCTCTCCCAATTAAACTAAAAACATATGTTTTAATTAGTAACGAAATATACATTGTGCTTATTTGAAATCTATATTATTAAAATGAATTTAATTTTCAAATGCCATATTTCTATGCTTATATGATCAAGATATTCTTTTCGATTTCGCTTTACTACGATTCAAATATTGACAGTAAAATCAATCATCGTGGTTTTGCTTCGGTAGATGTTTTCTTGCTAAGTACTGTTTTGAAAATATTTACAAATATTGACATTTTAGAGTAAAGAGAATTAAGATATTCATTATATTAACTTTATATACAGTAAGAGATAAGTTATAAGACATCGTTTATCTACCATGTCTTTACTTATTTATTTGCAACTGATATGAACGAATTGATATCGTTTTCCCATCTCTAATAGACAGGTATAAAAAGAGCGCATGCGCCAGTCTAGAGCATGTTGTTGACGTTACCATGGTTAAGAAATCAAAGCTCTTACCCCTGCCAAAAATCGAATAAGGCGCCTAATGAAGTTTTCACCTAAAAAAAAAGAAAAAAAATCGAAGCCTATTATTATTATTTTACATCTGCCGTTGAACTAAAGAGTTGCTAAATCATAAATATTAATAATTTAATAATTCGCAATTTAGGTTGACAAGAACAATAATTGGAGATGAAGGTAGATCGACTTTGATCCGTGAGGTAGTAGAGTAAGCCTAGAACAATGGAGCACTTGGGAGACAAAGCAGCTCATTGGAAAAGCTTGTTTTCATTTGGAGGTTCACCTTCTCTCTTCAAAACCACTTTTCCTCCTATTTATCCATTTCCTTATCGAATAATATCTCCCTCCAGCTATATTTTCCTACACGCCATCACTCTGTTAAGATAGATTTTTAAAATATTTGTTGAAGAATCTTGCGTGTTTTTAATAATGAATATGAAAAAATAGTTCGGATTGATGAGGGGATGGCTTTTATTCTTTTTCTTTTTTTTCACTTTTTATTAGAAGGCTTTTTTTTTTTTTTTAATCATTTTATTGTTATTTACAACTGTATTAAAAAAAAATACATCAAGTAAATGTGATGTGTTATATAATACAATGACATGATATACATGTAGAGAAACTTCTATCTTCTATTCTAAATATTCTAAACTACAAGATCCCGGGGCCATTTCCTTCTCAGGCGCCTCGGAGGATTATCCGCAATTGAAGAGGAAGAAAGGATTGAAAGTAGTGGGATAGAGTGCGAATGGAGTTTGTCATGAAAGGATTGATACCTAATCCGGGCCAAATCAGTAACAAAGGGAACATTAAGGTCTTTATGGATAAGTTTATTCGTGACAAATTAAGGATCGTTGAGGATTTTACGAAGGATTTTGGATTGTAAGGATTGGATGCGGGAAGAATTTGATGGTTTAGTAGAGCCCCAAAGCTCTACTCCGTAAGTCCAGATTGGTCTTATAATAGTCATGTAGATGAGCCTTTTGTCTAGTAAATGTTGAAGCAGCCTAAAGCGGCGAGCAGTTTCGATTAAAAGACTAACTTGGAACCCGCATTCTAGACTTAAACGACAAGAACTTAATCGACGATTTGGCCAATTATACTGACTACTGAACAGAAATTCTAAACTATCTATTGAAAAGAAACTACAATAGAGAGTACTGTATACAATATACCAGATAGTACTGAAACCTATCTGGACAACGTAAAGTGGGAGACAGCCAGATTTTCCAACACCAAACTCTTTCAATCCAAAGTCCTCCAAACAATAGGTAATGCTCCTTATTATGTCACCAACCATACCTTCCAGTTATTTTTAACCTTATTCCATCAACATGCTCCAAATTCCATCAGAACCTTACCCATCACCCCAATCCTCTAGTTCAATCCCTATCCACCTTGACCACACACCCTTACCATCCCCCTAGGAGGTTAAAACGGCAGTGGCCCTGAGACTTGTTCTAAACATGTATATTGGAGTTCAGCATTGGCAAGAGGATTGTAGGTATGAGTGACATTGTACATATTCTTATTATCCTGATTATTTATATGGGCATTGTATTATTATTTTATAAATTTATTGTTTTGTATATATTGTGTGAATGTTGTATTTGATGATTATTAAAAATGTCCAAATTAGGACAGATTTTAATATTACTCAATAAAAATTGTTTCAGGAAAAAAAACAACTTCTTATTACTTTAGAAATATTAATTTACTAGCGATTGCCCTTGCTTTGTACAGGAGTATTTTAAATAAGGTGTCATTTATGGTTTAAAAAGTTCAGTTTGACCAAATGAAAGTTTATCTTTTCGGGATTATGATTTCATCGGAACGAAAAGTGCACTTGGTGAGAAAATATTATGTTTATTATACGCCTATTTATTATTATATTTAATCATCGGCAGATATTATAAACATAAATTGGTGAAAAAAAATGAAAATTGGTAATCATTTTTTCTTTTCGATTCATCACAATTACTTTTTACCATTTAAAATGAACTCATTCTTAATAGATTTTAAATGTTCAATTTAGTTTCCATAGGAGTCCCATTTAGTTTACATTAAATGATCTAAAAGAAGAAAAAATTATTAGCAATGTTAGTTTAAGGATTCATAAAAACTTTGTATTTATTTTAACAACTTACTTAAGTTTCTGTACGTAATATTGTTTCTAAAATCGTGAGTACTGTAAGGAAGAATATAACTTGTACGATACTGTACGGTGGCAACACTGAATACCGTAACTTCCCTCATTACAAATAACTTATGTTCATAGTTTGATGGGCTTGTAACGAAACTTTGTTAACTTGCAATGGTACATTATACGTCTATATTACTACTGATATTATAGGAAAGATTTGTTGATGAAAATTAAATTTTACCATTTAAGGAATAACTTGATTGAAATGTATTTTATTTCAGGAAAAAAATGCCCTGAATGATAGTGAAAACCGTATGTCTTAACGTGTGACGTGTGGTGCGCGCACCAGTTTTTTTTTAAATACAAGTTTTTTTAAAATATTATTTCACCAACTTGGTTTCTTTTATATGAAGAAATATATAGATATTTCTTTCGATCTAACGAATAGTATTTCGTTTTGGTGCCCCTTATACGCAACATGATAATACAAAACAAAGCTTTGATGATAAAATATATCTGTTATGATAGAGACATTCTTCCTGCACCCCTAACCCCAGTTGGCACACAGTCCCATACTCTCACCCCCTGTTTACCGTAACTTCCTGGAGCCGCTGTGCCCCGATGTTTACTGCCGGCTAGCAGAGGGGTCCACAGATGGCTATTATATTACCAGTATCTTCCCCTTAACTCAAATATGAGATTCCAAGCGTTCAACACATTCAGCTTTAATCTTTACTTTTGTTATTTTATTTTTGCACTTCTGGTACGCGTGTTTATATCTTCGGATGTGTTTAATAACTATAGAGAAAATGTAATTTACTCAATGTCTATGCCCTGGTCTTGTCAGTGCTCTGTTTCACCAATATTGTTGGGCGTTTACGGGTTTGCCTTGCGGAACAACCAACAATAGTATTTGATTTACATTGCTGTAATTCGTCGAGCACTAGAGACAATGGGCGAGTGCTGAATGTGTATGCGATCCATAATATAGAATCTATACTAATGTGATAAAGCTGAGGAGTATGTTCGTTTGTTTGAACGCGCTAATCTCAGAAACTACTGGTTTGAATTGAAAAATTCTTTTTGATTATCCATTTATATAGAAAGGCTTTAGGCTATTTAACATCACGCTGCAACCAATAGGAGTCAAGAATCAGTGGAAAATGTGGAAAAAACGGCCTTCTTGGTCTCTTATTGGTTTGGCCTCTTATGGCCAAAGAATATGTGAGGTGGGATGATTGTTGTTCCCTGTGCAATATAATTTTATTTTAAAGACTTTATGACAACATTTTTAAATTATCAAAATGGATTTTTAACTTGTCAGACAACTATGTGAGTCCTGATGATGGGGAAGGCCCCCGAAACGTTGGCTCGTTAAAGTTTTTCTGTAAAACCTTTTTTCGGAAGATATTAGAAACCTACTATTAAAAAAAAAAAATCAGATAATTTAGCCCAAAATTATTGAGCTTTAAAAAAAAAAAAAAAAAAAAAAAATATACATATATATATATATATATATATATATATATATAAGTAAATTATATAGTATTATAGTAAAAAATATAGTATTGTAGTAAGTTATACAAGACTATTTTATCAGAACTAAGTAACCATTTATCATTACTTAATACAACATTAGTTTTTTTTTGTTTTTTTTTTCATAAGCCTGCTGATTCAGTTTTAAGTAATTTTGTTTACAAAAATTTTAAATGGCGAAAAATGTGATGTCATGTTTTACTACCGATTACCTTTTTTTTTTTTTTCTTTTTTCCACCGTCTCGACTGGCTATGTATGTCCTTAGCCCTGCGATTTAGGACTGGGATTCGAATACATAAACTTTGGCTTGGTTATGTAGCAATATTAGCGCGCTATTTTTTGTATGTTTTATTTTGAGGACTTATTTTCTTAAAATACTATATTTATTTTATTGTGCATGTATATTTCAGATGTTGATTTGACATTTAATGACTTTTTATTACCTACTAGAAAAATAATTATACTTTGGTGTTTTGTTCTTTTATCGGGCAGTTCTACTGACTTATATTTTCCCCTTAGGTAATAGGAGCGTGATGAGCCTAGCCTACTGACACCTTATCCTGAGCCTCGCCGCAGGTACCGTTCGGTCCACCGTAACAATATAATAAACTCGATTGCTCCAAGAGATCTATTTATACGGAAGGCATCGATTGGACCCGATGTAGGATATAGGTCAGCCTCCAGCAATCAGGGAGTGCAGTTTATCACACTTCTCTGTTCCACTGCAATACAAGCCACCGTAAAATGTAATCTAATAATAATAATTTCTTAGGAGGAAAAGTCTGTACCAGCTGATGATACGAGTTTTACATTACATGATTTTCTTTATTCTCACCGATATTTTGGGAAATTTTTGGGTTTATAAAATTTTTAATTAAAAAATTCAAAGTTTTGTTTTGGGATAGCTGTGATTTGTGTGTGTAAGTTCTCTCGGAACTCTTTAACCTTTGTATAGTTTTTCTTTTTCTTTGTTACAATTATACTTTCACTTATTAATTTATGAAATTTGTAGTAAGGGAAAGTATTGCGCTCTTGAAAACTTTCGAATTACAATTTTTATAGGAAATACACTTTTTTTGATGCTCTGATCTCAAATAACCAAGTCGCTCGGAAAGGTCTGTGTTTTTGTGTTTTAAATTAGCACGAAAATGTCAAGTTGTACGAAACAAATTTTATATTTAACAAAACTCGAGATGTTACACGAACTTTTTACGATTTTTTTAAAAACGCCCATTACGAGTTGGACTAAGCTCGCTAAATTCACGTAAAATTTAATAGCATTTTATATGATGTAGGTTTCATTCTAATTAAAATAGTCTTACTCGGCATAGCTGCCGAAATTTTTTTAATTTTTATTCTTTTAAAGTACCTTCAACTTCGTAAATTCCTAAACATTATCTATATCATCTTAGTAGCATTGATAAAGACAGCTAAATATAAAATTTGATAACCTACTTAAAAAGAAAAGAGCAAATATATTTTTAGGTGATTTTTTTTTTTCTGACCAAAGGTCTTTATATATAAAGACCCATAATATACCGTTAGAATGAACCTGAATTGTGTGAATGTGATCTCATATCACTATTACTAATGTTCATATAGAAACAAATTGTAATATATTTCAATAAATAAATATAAATACTAGCTTTATATAATTATTGGGTTGTTTCACATGAAATGTCCGTTTTTATAGTTTCTGAAATACATAAAGGATTTTGCAGGTCTCTGTTGTTTTCTTCCGAATGTTTACATATTTAAAGTAAACAGTTACTAATCGTCTACCTTTGTATTATAAACATTAGCTTCCCAATTAATTACCCACTTTTTAGTATACCTCCAAATATGAACATGGAAACACGCGATTTTCGAGTAATATTTTTGTACGAGTTTAAACTCAGCCATTCAGCAGCTGAGGCCGCTAGAAATATTTCTTAGGCGTTTGGAGAAGGGAGTGTTAATGAACGGACCATTCGCCGTTGGTTTGCTAAGTTTTCAGCTGGGGATACCTACTTGGAAAAATTGCCCCGAGGAAGACCTCCGTCCGTAATAGACAACGATGTCCTCAAACATACAGTAGAAGGAAACCCCTACGAACCAGTTAAAGGACTCTCAGCACAACTAAATGCTAGTGCATCTACCTTTTCCAGTCATTTAAAGTGTATTGGGAAAGTAAAAAAGCTCGATACGTGGGTACCTCATGATCTCACTGAGCGGCAGCAAGACCCCATATTTCAAAACATACCGTGCAAAAATTGAAAGAACTGGGCTACGAAGTTCTTCCGCACCCACTACATTTTCCCGACTTGTCTCCAACAGATTACCACCTGTTCAGGAATTTAGGCAACTTCGTCACAGGAAAACTTGAACAGGAAAATGATGATCAAGTGAAAAGTGCGTTTTCAGATTTTGTTTCACTTCAAAGCTCAGAGTTTTTCAGTTCGGGGATAAAAAACTTGGTGTCACGTTGGGAAAAATGTGTTGAAAAAGAAGGTAAATACTTCGAATAAAATTATCTTGTTTTCATATCGTATTTTTAATAAAAATCCTTTACCTTGAAAACGGACATTTCATGTGACACAACCCAATATATTTTCTAATCTGACACATATGTTCCCAACAAAATAGAATATAATTCTTTAAGCTTTTATCAGCTCTTAATTTATTTAATAGTTCTTAAATGTATTTTAACAACCGAGATTAGTGAATGTTTGTGTTGTGTGCACCGGAATTTTTTTTCTTTTACGTTTATTCAAAATTTTATTATAACAACATACTTCCAACTAGTCACATAGTATGGCTATAAGTCATTGAGTATGACTGTAAGTGTAGTAATCTGTCTCTATATAGTGTTAAGATTTATTATTTATATGTATTAGATATTCAATGAGATCTATAAATATGAGCTGTTCATTCATCACAAGAGAGAATGGTACGCATAACGTATAAGCTCAGTCATCCATAACTGTTATGCAGAACATGCAAATGAAGGTAGCCAGTGCTAATTCGAGTGGACATTTTTGGCCTCAGAGTATGTATCCACCATATAGCAACCACAACACCCTATTCATATCTGCCTCATTACTCAGGCTCGGTAATCATTTCGGATACTGTACCTGTGTCGTTTGATCTGTGCCTTTCATTTAGCTCTGTGTCACAGTTCTGGGTTTGGGTTTGTCCATTTAGGTTCTTAATCTTTTACATCTAGGTTTAGTCGGTTACATGGACCATAATCATTTAAAATATATTCCTGTATTATGAGAAGTAATATAGACGTAAACCACACTGTTGGAAAGCGCAAGATTTTAGAAAAGTTAATATGCAATAAAAGACGTCGAACAAGTTAGTATACAGTTGTAGGCAAAAAATTGGTAAAGAGGGAGGTTATGACAGCTTAATCTTACCACCGTCGTACAGTATCGTGTAAGTATTTCAGTCAGTACTCAAGATTTTAGAAACTATATTATATATTATAAACTAAGTTGTTATAATAAATGGCAAGTTGTTATGAATCTATAAATCTTTATTTACTATATCTAAATTTATAGTAATAATATACATTTACACTATTTTCTGTACTCAATTATAGACTGCTACCCAATTTATTTTATACTTCAAACACATACGGTCAAGTATTTAATAATAATATATTTTTGCGCTTATTATAAATTAAAAAAAAAAAAGTCTAGGTAAGTAATGCCCTGAATTGGACAGATTGTAATATTGCTCAATAAAACAGTTAAACCTAAAAAAAAAAAAAAAAAAAAAAAAAAAAAAAAAAAAAAAAAGGTAAGTAAATTCATCTCGAGCCGTAACATTACATTGCTGTTTTTTGAAGTTACAGTTCTGAATTAAGAATTAAAAATAGGACAATAATTACTGTAAACTCGGGGGGAGAGGGCGGGATTGATAAGTAATTTTTGGATCGATAAAGTGGTTGCTATGAACACGCATAACCCAGCAACCAAGAGTTCATAAGCTCATAGAAAAATAATTACGAGTTCGCTTATCGGTGCCGCGGGGCTTTTATATAGGCATTTATCCCACGCACTCACCTCCTTGCCCAAGAAACCCTCATATAGCCTCCAAGGCAAGGTAGAGATGAAAAAATCAATACTGAAAACTTAAGTAAAACACTTAAGAATTCCAAAGCCATAGTTATTAAGTGTTATGCCTTAGCTACTGGCCTTTCACCCTGAGTATTAGTATTAGCGTTGTAGCACAGCTTATCACTGGAAATCATTATCCGTTTAAGAATTACAATGGGCTGTTGGTTAGGACTTTGACTTAATGACGGAAAGTAAGAGAAAGTATTTTGTAACGATCGAATTTAAAAACTAAGTCCCAAAATAATTCTTTGTTCTCGGTAATACGATATTGGAGAAGGATGTGATCAATTTAACAGTCCACTATTATTAATATTTGGTTCCGGGTTCGAAGCCAGCTGTGGCCGGATATATATTTATTCTGTCATTTTAACCATCGGGGTACTTTGGGTTTCCCTATCGGAGCTCAACCAGCCTTTAAAAGAGGGTACCTATATATTGGTTAGAATGAAAAAAAAAATCACGTTTTCCACATTTATTAAATGTCGGGGGTTTATTGAAACGCTCTATGTTAAAAAAGCTGTTTTGGTGTTCCATGTATTGGATATCTGAAGTTATTTTCGTATGTAACATCTACCGCTATGACCTACTATTAAGGAACTTTATTAAATTCAATAGAGATTTTAAATGAAAAATTCAAGTGATGCCTACATTTTTTTAGTAATGGCGTTTTTTATCACGCTCTTTCTCTGTTGATATTATTTTAATCATAATATAGAGGAGATTATTTTTTTATATAAAATTATTATTGTGTTAAGTTTTTTTTGCTTTTGGTTTAACACCATCTAACTGTATTGGTGTTGCTCGGATTAAAATTTGACAATGGTTTTCGATTCAGAAATTTAGTGGGAAATATTTTTCGTTATGTGAAATATTTCGTTAGGACCAACAGTTTAGCAGCTATATTGTTGGAATAAAAAAAAAAAAATCATGTTTTCTACATTTATTAAGTGTTGGGTGTTTATTGACACGCACTCTAAAAAAGCTGTGTTGTTGTTCGTATTAAAAATCTCAAGTTATTTCGTATATAGCAAGCATCTGCCACTATGAATGAATGAATGAATAAAGCCTTTATTGCAAGGATAACATTTAAAATTATAATATTTACTTTTAGTTCTAAAATAATTTCTAATATAATCTAATATAATTTCTAATATAATCTAATAAAAAGTTCTCATATAATTGAAAAAAAAAATATAATGCTAAGTGAAAAATAATAATAATGCATATACTTGTTAAATGAAAAAAACAAAAACAAAACTATATAATTAATGTTCCTTAGTTGCTTAAGATATTTACAATATGTTATCCTACAGGCCTCTCCTTACGGAGGTGATGGTCTAACTTCCCCGGTGACCAAACCTATTGGGAAGTGGAGTTGGCCATTTCGTTCCAAAGGTTCTTCCATTTATAAATTTTGACGCTTGGGCCTACAGTTTAGCAGCTTTATTAGCTTGGAATGAAAAAAAAAATACGTTTTGCTACTTTTATATTTTAAGTGTTAGAGATTTATTGACATTCGTATTGAAATTTTGAAGTTGTTATTCGTATATAACATTTGTCTCATGACTGTTAAGTAGCTGTTTAGTAAATGCAAACATTAAAGTTTCACCTAATTTCTCTTAGTCTTTGAACTTTTTTGACCTATTCAATATCTTTGTTTGGATGGTATCGGAAATTTATAGACATTTTTCGTGTCAGAAATTTAGTATATATTTTTGCTATATAAAACTTGACTAGGACCTACAGTATATCAGCTTTATTGGCTTGGACGGAAAAGTTAAGTTTGAAATCCTTATTTTCTGTCAAATTTGTTTTTTTGCATTAACCATCAATCCACCGTTTCGTCCGCCTACTCTATGTCTTCCTGTCTGAACTAATCAGTAGATTATAGATCGACTTATCATTGTTTTCGCGGTCATGAAGATTTTTTTTTTTTTTTTCATTTGTGTATGAATGTGTTGTAATGTAAATTATAGTAGTTATGATGGTGATAAATATTTCAAGGTCTAGAATGGTGACTATGAAGGAGCTATATGATCATAGCTCATTTCCTATATCCATCGATGATGTCAATGAGGTGAAGCAAACAATGACTGAGGTATCTACTTGGAATAAAGTTGCACACTTTGTCCAGTTTAAGGGACCGACGCCATACTAACAGAGTTAAGCTGTTAAAAAAAAATAAATGTTTGAATTTGTCGTACGAAACTTATATAATGTATTCATATGAAGATAATAAATAATGTATGATTAAAATAGTTGTGTTTGATAAAAGCATATTCGACCGTAAAACGAATAATAAAAGTTTTTTGCATTGTTAATGATAAGTAAAGTTTGAAGTTTCGAAGTTTAATTTAAACTTTTCAGTTTGAAAAAAAAAAAATAATAATAAAAAGTCATAAATTATTCTGACAGTGATAAAATAAAATAATTTCAAATATGAAAATATAGGTATTAATTTACACTATATCAAGATGTTATAATCAAACAAAGGATTCAATTAATAAAAAAGTTGTTTTATTAAACAACTCTTTAAAAATACATATATATATATATATATATATATATATATATATATATATATAATTAAAAAAAAAATAAACAACTATATATATATCATTATTATTATTCCGACGGTTCTGTAAGAATGTGAAACGTGTACATAGAAGCATGAGCAGCGCCTTAGGGTTTTCTAGAATAAAGTACTGCGTAAAATATTTGATCCGAAGAGAGGTGGAAGCCACTGGGGAAATTGAGACACACAGCGCGCAACTACGAAGCTTGTACACTATCAGTATAATTGAGTTGATAGCATCACGGTGACTCAAATTGGCTTGTAAAATTGTTAGGCTCAGTGTAGAACGAATTCCGAAAACGTTAGTATGCACTGAACCGACTTGTAGGATGTGGTGTTAGTGGGAAGATTGTTGTTAGTGAAATCTGTTTAGGCGGCATTTGATGGCATCGGTTTGGAACCTTCGGGTTTGCTTAGCCTATAATAATGTTATAGAATTATATTATTGAATATTTATCCTGTCACAGCCAGGTTTGAACCCGAGACCCGGAATACTGTAATCCATTGTTCTACATCATAGCTCAATACTTACAATTAGTATCGCTGTATCTTTTAATATATAGTATTTTATTCACATTAAAAAATAATATTAATGAAAATGTTTACAATTGTTAGATAACAATATATTTCGTTATCTCCTTGATAAGAATCCAGTACTATGACAACGCAAATTTGAAATATTAAACATAATCGAACCACATTTGAAATTTGAAAAAAAAAAAAAAGTTCTAAAATATAAAAATGAATATGAGAATGTTTATGTCAATATCGTCCCTGAGAAAGGATGGTTTATCATGACCTGTTTGTTCCTTTAATATCCGAGTATTATTCACTATTTACACAACTGATAAAAAAAACCTTGTTTACACCTTCCTGTTATCATGTGTTTATTCGCTTATCGCGCGAAAAACTTATGAAGGAACAATTTAATATCTAGTCAGCTATTAGCCAGTCTCCTATTAGTTACTAACGACACTCAAGATATTTCCAGATATATATAGTCTAGCCAATGACCGTGAAGGTACCCGGGTTTCCCTGACCCCTACCCTAATACCCAGGGTACGCCTAGCTGTCAGTCGGGTTTTGGGTTCAAGATGGTGTGGGTCGTGCCTCCGTGTACTTCCGTCGCCGGCGAGTTGGAGGACTTGAGGAACAGGACGCGTAGGGCTATAAGGGACTTCTTGTGTTGTGATGAGTTGAGTGAAGATGTGGTAGTTATTGATGGATTTAGGATATATGCCTATATGAGGTGAGTGATTAAGTAAATTCTATTTTATCTTAATAAATATTTTCTATAATTTTGATTTATTATTTTCAGTTATGAACCTTTGCAATTGACAAAAAAAAAAAAAAAAAAAAAAATACCCACCTTTTAAATTTGAGGACATAGTTTCCTAAGGTGGAAATATTTTCGAAATTTGGCACCTAAATAATAGGGCATCCAATGACGTTGACATCGGCCGATTCAAAGTGATTTAATTCAATAACTCAGTTATTTTTGAAGGTAGAGAAAAAATTTATTTGGGTCTTTAACCAAGAAACCACGATTAATAATAAAAACTGAAGAAAAAAAAATTGAAATTTCATCCAAAAAGACGCCATTAACTCAATTTTTTTTTTTTTTTTTGTTTTTTGAAGATAGGAAAAACCATGTATATACTTTTATAAAAACTGATAAAAACAAAAAAAAATAATAAAATAAAATTGAAATATTTCCTTTATATTCGCTCGTAGCTCCGTCATTTTCGAAAATGTAGGAAAAATGGATTACTTAGAGGAAAATCCATTCAATTAATTTTTAAAGTAATTCTAAGGAAAATCTTTTATATATATATTTTTTTTTTAATTCAACAGCTCAGAGTTGAATCCTATTTATAAACGAAAAATCACATAAAATTTATTATATTAAATTACACCACCAAAATTCCTTAAAAAGTTCCAAAGTTCTTTAAAAAAAAAAATAAGATAAAAAACAAGAAAAAAAATTATTCTCATCCAATCAGTAGGAAGGAATAAAATGAATATAGTGCACTTATCTTCGTTTATTTTACTAATATTTCTATCATTTTTTTATTTACAAATGATGCAAAAGGTGAAGTATTTTTTTAAAAATCCATCTATAGTAATAAGTAGTTGATATAAAATATATAAAAAATGAGAAATAGCATATTATAGACCTTTATCATACAGAATAAATATTAAAATAAAAAATATGGTGCTGGCAACACGCGACTTTCTCTTACCTCGACTGTTAAATACAATTTAAAACTATTAAATATACCTCAATTTGAAAAATATTCTATAATGATTTTAATAAAATGTCTATTTATGTTCGTTGGAAACATATGATTTAGTTTTTATCAGTTATGTTATCTGTTTTTATTTGTAGGTTTTTGTATAATTTTTCCTACAACCATATATAATCACAATTTAATTTTACCACTAATTATAGATTAGTTAATTAGATTATAACTACCAAATGAACCAAACATTTGCTGATTGTAAGGATGTCTGATCCGAAATCATTTATAAATATTTTTGTCAATATGTAAAATGTAAATAAAGTTTATTTTCTTTCTTTCTTTCTATGATTTAGATTAAATAATGTAACTACATCTAATTGTTAATAAATAATAAGTTTATTCTCTATTCGTCACTTCATATTACCTTTTACAACTTGGTGTATCAGTTAAATTGTTTCTGAAATCTTTCTCTTTCTAACGGTAAATTATACGTTTATATTACTGTTCTTAATATAAAAACAAAACAAAAATTACATAAAAAAATAGTTTTGCTTTTTTATCGCTAAGTTTGGCATCAAATTTGTGCAAATTGTATATTTAGCCGTCTTTCATCAATGTCATTAAGATGATGTGGTTAAACTTTTGCAATTTGCAAAATTAAAGGTGGTTTAAAGGTAGAAAATTAAAAATATCGGCTTTTCAGCCCTGTCAGATTATTTCAATCAGAATGAAACCTACATCATATTAAAGCCCATTAAATTTTACATCGATATAACGAGTTTAATCAAAATAGTTAGAGCCGTTTTTGAGAAAATCGTAAAAAGGTGCTAAATTGCAGTAGATCTTTCGGTCGGCTGATTTTCATGAAAACGTTTCTGTAACATCTCGGGTGTATAGTTTTCTTAAATATGAAATTTCAGTTTCATAGGACTTTTCGTTTTTGCCCGGAAGTTACCACACACACACACACCTTTTTGTTGGACTTAATTATTTGGACTCAGGGGACCCTAAAACGTGTATTTCCGGTGAAAACTGGATTTCGAAAATTTTCACGATCGCAATACTTTCCCTCGCTATATATTTCATATTTAGGTAAGTGAAAGTAAAAAATGTAGTAAATTAACATTTTCTTGCATATATAGTTTAATGTTTGTTTAGTGTGAATTTGACTACAATCAATGTGCCCTGTTAGATGTAGATACGGTGGTGGGAGGTACATTTCTACAATAGAAGGGTTAAAATGTACAGCGCATGCCCCGACAGATTTCTTGTGGTCAGGGACTGGTGTGAGAACAAATTTTAAATAAATACTACTTATTTAAAAAGTTATTGAATAGAACTGACATGCAGGTTAGCTGCTATGATTTACAATTACCTATTTGATGGGCCAGGTACCTTATTCAGGGAGCTGTTTGTCAAGGGAGGGTCTTCGATCCGCTTCTCTTGGAATAAAAAATAAATCCGGATTCCTACCTGAGGTTGTTGGGAATCCATCTACTTACTCACCCACAATATTGTATAATTATGCTATAAAAAAAATCTGGAGCGCGTAACACACGACTATCATTTACCTCGGTTGTTAAAATCAGTTTAAGAACTTCTAAATAACGTTAGAGTTGAAATAAGTCTTATGAATTACATTGAGTTTCGATGGAAACATGTTTTAGGTTAAACAATATAACAATATAATGGTTCCGTACCACAAAAAATCGAGTTTACGCCCTATTCCTCAGTTTCCATTACTTCGTTTAAAAGATCCTATGTTTTCTCAAATCTTCAGCTTCTCAACGGTATATTATTCATCTATATTACTACTTTTGTGAATAAAAATTTCTTTGCTCTTTTCTCCTTTAGTTGGCTGTATGTTTAACCGTTTTTTATAAACGCTGACAAGATGATATTGTAATTTTTGTTTTTAATCTACAAAATTATAGGAACTTTAAAGGGAAAATTAAATTAAATATCGACATGTAGCCCTGTTGACTATTTCAGTAAGAAGGAGACCAGTATGATATTTAAGCCCATTAAACTGTACATCGATTTAGGAAACTAAATCATAATCGGTGTGGACGTTTTTTTAGAAATTGTAAAAAGATGCAAACAGCATGGTTCAAAGAGACTTCTGTTTTACTATTTGTTGAGAAAGTTGCTGTAACATCGTAATCATAATATATAAACTTCTGAAATATGTAATTTCAATTTTAGACAACTTATCGTTTCCGAGCAGGACTTGTCACGTACACATTCCATCTTTTGGGAGACTTGGTCATTTGGACACAAGGGACCCTAAATAAAGATTCATTATTGAAAACAATGAACCAAATCGCACGTATTTTATTATATCTATTATTATTATACTTTTAAATAGTAATAGACATTATTAGAATTATTCAATAGAGGTATTATTGTTGTTTTTTTATATGGTATATGTATGTTGAATAAACGAAAAAAAAAAATTATTCATTATTGGTAATTGCTTATCGATAATTGTTTAGACTGTGTAGCTTGTGTGAAGCATGAACTGTTTTTGGAGCCAGTGACTCAAGCAATGAATCCCCTGATAAAAAATAAATATTTGTTTGATTAGTCATCATCAGTTTTCTGAGAGAAACAATGAGCTTTTGTAGTAATGATTAATTTTTATGAAATAGTTTGTTATTTTTATGTTTTACTACTTCTTGTGATGTGATTTATATTTCTATAGTTTTTTTTTTTGTGTGTAGAGGGGTAACGTTCTGGAAATATTATACCTTCAAAAGAATTTATTATAATCTCCCATAACATTAATCTTTAGTTAATTCTTATCTCTTTCTACTAGTTAAGCGATTAATCTACATGCCGAGATTCGATATATTGTCAAATCAAACTGATAACCTATTTTTATTTTGTATTTGGAAATCCATGGCCAATTTGGTTTTTACTTGTGATAAAAATTCATAATTTTTCAGTACCATGATTTATACCATATTAAAGTGGTACATGTATAAACGTGTACTAATATGATACACGATATAACGTGTAACTAAACAATATAACGTGTAAACATATATGTACATTACACATGAAAATACATTTAAGAATGCATTGTGCAATGCAGTAATTAAATAGATATCTCAATTAGAATTTACTTATTTCTTTTTTTTTTTAACGTTTATATAATATATATAAAAGAAAACATTACAAATTTACTCACGATTAGAGTCAAAATAGTGTCTTACGTAGACCTGTGCGTATACCACAAAACACTTTAAAAGCAGAACACTGATAACCTAAGTGTTTTAGTGATTATTCAGATTGTGGTATTTTTAAAGTTTGGGTCCTAAATATCATGATTGGTTTTCTGATTTTTTTTTGGCCGATTTTTGTAATTGCTTTTATTATTTTATTCATTATTTTTTAAAGCTGTTTATAGTTTGCTAATAAATTAGAATTTAATGTCTGATTTTTGGATAATGGAGCATTTTAATTTGTTTATGTTAGATTTTTCTAAATTCTGTTAAGTGTTTATATTTGTAGTAGAATATATATTTATATATTTTATATAATATGTATATTAATATGTTAATAATATATTTATATTTTTATTTATATATATTTATGATCATGTCAATGTGTTTCAGTGATATTTCCAGCGTATGTTGGGCTTGACTTATCCAATTAACTTTTTTATTATAATTTAATGTACATTAGAATTTATAAATCTATACCTCTAATACTCTTATAGGGTGCTGGGATTTAGTAAATAAATTTTCATACTGTTTCTTGGTCAACGGCGTGCAAGATGATCAGGCCGAAATCACTCTCAAACACGTTTCCTCCTCCAATTTGTGGGTACCCACTTTATGAAAGCTGTGACTCAGGAAGATATCCCTAATTCAAGTTGAATACATTTTTATTTCTTAAGGGTCCTGGTTTTGAAGCTAGGACCGGTGAACTGTAGACTAATACTGCATCCAATATACCACGCCGCTCCCATTTAAAAGTCCTTTGATCTCCTAAAATATTTGTATTTCACATAGTACAAGGGAAAAAGAAAGCTCTCAGATAACAAATCGTTTGCTTTATCACTCACAGTAAAAGAACCCTTATCTGGAATTTTGGAACAGTAACTATATTCCGACAAAAGAGCCTCTTTCTTTCATAAACTATTTTGACACGAGTATCAATATTGAAATGAAAACTATCTCAATTATACACATTCCCTTTGACAGCCCCATTCCGCCTACTTTCATACCTCCTACAATCCGTTGATAGCGGCATGGCGCCTCAAACGGGGTGTAATCTTGCTAGGCCTAATGAAGAACGTAAGGCAGGATTGTTTTAAATTGTATCTTGGGGTTCGGGATTAAACGGTGTCATCGGATGTATTATGAATTCGCTGTTTCGGTAGTGTTATTTCAAATATTCGGTTTGCTAAACCTATTATTAAATTGATTATTTGAAAGAAGTATAACTTAAATGGGTTACATGTGGCATAGTATCTACCACAACAGCGTTCTATGCCCAAGATCGTGGATTCAAATCGGCAGATACAAGGGTTTTTTATACCTTCTTTCGGAAGGGACCTAAATTAGTGGCTCCGAGCTTAATTAATTAAGGACTCCCACTGAAGTATCGTCTGATTATCCACAGTAGCATAGAGTGACGTTAAATAAATTAAACAAGGAAACAGTATTTTTTAAATCAGTTAAAAAAAAAATTAAGATATATATGTATGCAAAGTTTTATGTACATCACTTATGTGACGTTTTTTGAAATAGTTGGATCGGACTGAAATATCGTCTAGCCTATCCAAATTACTCCTCCCAACGCTTAATTATTTAATTAAATAATCCCTCATGATTATTTAGTTTTGTGTTAATTTATGAATGTTTGGGTAGTTAATTATTTCGTGCTAGATCTACTAAGATTGTTTAAGGATAGTTAGAAACCTGGTCATTCCGTTCTTCGGATGGGGACGTTAAGTGGTGTTCCATCCTTTGCGATGTAAGGCAATCGTTGAAAGACTCCTTCTTAATTTAAAACTTGACATTCAAAATTAAGGACTCCCTCAGCATCTTCCGATAGCCTCAGTACCATAAAATAACATTAAATTAATAAACAAACCAATACTTATTTATGTAACATTTCTTTAACATATGTATGTATTATTTAGACCTGTTTCAAAATATAAATTGAAATCGAAAATTTAAAAAAATCTGGTGCTGGCAACCCACGACTTTCACTTACCACGGTTGAAAATTCAATTTAAGAATTATTAAATAAATAGAGTTAAAACAAAATTAAAGATGTTGAAGACCATTAAATTTTACATCTTTATAGCTAATTCAATAAAAATCGTTAGAGCCGTTTTTGAGAAAATCGTAAAAAGATGCAAAATGCATGGTATAAAGTGGCAGTTTTGGTTGGCGGAATTTGATGAAAAATTTGTAACACCTCAGGCATCTAGGCTCTTAAAATATGAAATTTCAGTTTTACACTATCTCTAACTATACTTACCACACCTTTTTGCAGCACTGGTATTCGAAAATTTTCACTATTACAGTACTTTCCCTTACTACTTATTCCATATATATATATATATATTATATATATATATATATATATATATATGTAAGTAAAAGTAAAATTCAAACTAACATTATTACTTAAATTTCTTTAAAAAAATAAAATAATATATATAATTCTTCTAATTTAAATGAATTAGGAGTTAAACGATGTTAGAATAAAGATTTATTAATTACAATTTGTTGGACATAAAATAATCAATTGAATAACAAACATAATTTACAATGAACCTTCCTAAAATAAAGAATTGTTTAACAGTCCTTTGATTAATACATTTAACTAACATAACAGAGATATAACCTCCTTTTGTGGTATTATTTACATATGATAATGAAATCAAGAATAATAAAATTGAAGCCTTGTATATGAATAAAGCCTGGTACTATTGTGACAAATTATTCTTTTATTGTTCTGAAGGCAGAGAAACGGGTTAATAAAACGAGGAATAACAAAATACACACAATATAGACAATATGAGGAGCGCACAATAATCAAGATAGATAAACAACAGCTGGTGAGAGGTTGCAATGGATTTGCCACTGTAAAATAAAATAATCTTTCTACTATCATAAAACACATAAAATAAAATAAGAAATAAAAATGACCTTCAATTAAATATAAAGAGAACTAAAATATAAACATGTTTGAGGCAGTGACAAATCCATTTCACATAACCTCTTTGCTCCCATCAGCTGTGTTATAACCTCACTTCCTCACACACATCAGGCCCGTCACATCACTCCTGTAAAATCAAGAATTTTATTATTCTTGATTTCATTATCATATGTAAATATTACCACCAAGGGAGGTTGGTTGGTTGGTTTTTAAAATTTTAATGGCACAAAACATCGCGGTCATCAGTGCCAGATATATTTATTTTATAGAAGATTAAGTTAAGATAAATAGTATTAAAAGTTAAAATATTAAAAGAGATATTCATTAAAAGATATTATAATATATGTATAATTCTACTTAAGATAAATGAATTTTAGATAATATTCAAGAGAAAAGAATAAATAAATAAATAAAACAAAGAATAAAAATAAATAAATAAAATAAAAAATAATAATAATAAATAAAGATAAAAAACAAGTAGATAAAATAAATAATAATAAAAATAAATAAGTAATAGTAATACATTAATATTTAATTGAAAAATAAAGTAATAAATATAATAATTAGAAAAGTAATTACAAAAATAAGTAAAATAAAATATAATAGAAAAAAATAAATAAATAAAATTAAAAAATATATATATATATACATATATATATATATATATATATATATATATATATATATATATATATATATAAAATAATTTAAGTCCAAAGAAAACAAGAGTAGTTCAAATAAGCTTGTAAAAATCCATTTGAGAGAGGAGACACATTAATTCATCAATCCTTTTTCCATTGTTTCCTAAAGCATTTGCGACGTTGCTTGGTATTCTATTTTTGTTCAGCTGCCTGATGTAGAAGGAACATTCTTCAAAGATATGAGCTATGGTCAAGGTTTCCCTACAATGCTTGCATCTTGGGAGCAAGGGAGGTTATATCTCTGTTATGTTAGTTAAATGTATTAATCAAAGGACTGTTAAACAATTCTTTATTCTAGGTAGGTTCATTGTAAATTATGTTTGTTACTCAATTGATTATTTTATGTCCAACAAATTGTAATTAATAAATCTTTATTCTAGCATCGTTTACCTCCTAATTCATTTAAATTAGAAGAAGAATTACAAATTGTTTAACAGTCCTTTGATTAATACATTTTACTAACATAACAGAGATATAACCTCCCTTGGTGGTAATATTTACATATGATAATGAAATCAAGAATAATAAAAAATAAATATACATACATATATATATATATATATATATATATATATATATATATATATATATATATGTGTATATTCATACACAAAGAATTAGGTACAACACTGGAGCTTATATGACGCTTACGGCCAACTAATGGATTAGGCTAAAAAATCTGTAAGCTTATCTGAATACTTCCTCCTCCGTTTAATAATTGCTTTGGTTTTTGGTCTTAATTAATTAACGCTCAAATATGATGAAAACGTTGAATAAAAAACAACTCTTATACGAAGTCAATGGCAGACTTGGACGGACAAGCCAGCCGGGAGTTGACTGTTGATCTGCCGGCATGAGTGCTACCAAAACGGGCCTATGTCGCAACCCTTGCCAGTCTCCGTGTTGCCTAACTTACGATCTGGTTATTTCTTAACTGTCTGCTGTAATGTGATGCCTCTGCATTCAGGAGCGATCGCCGCTAATTCTTCTTTGAGAGCAGTCGGTCATTCCATACCAAGTGGTCCGGGGAAAAAAAAAAAATAGTTGTTTGACTGTCTCTTGGTAAATTCCCTACTGTTTATTATGATCAAAAATATGTTTTTGTGTTTAAAATAAAAATAAAAAATGTATTAAGATAGAAAAATGGGATTTTTTTAATGTTTTGGGTTCGGGAAAACTCTCGGTAATATTGATATAACAAGATATATGTTTGATTCAGTTTAGGTTCTTAGGACATCTGATAACTTTAAATAAATTATTTATTCTTAGGACATCTGATAATTTTAAATAAATTATTTATTTTATATAGGTATGAATGTGATCAAAATTATTATGATTTTATTTATTTTATTTTTTCTTTCCATTTCGTTATTTTTGTTGTTATTTTTTTTGTTTTACTCTGTAGATATTTAATGAATGATTTCTTATAGCTCTAATACTCATTGCCCAAAATAGTATTATTTCTTAATCAATTAATTAAAAAAAATGATACTGAGGTGTAAATAAAATCGTGTTTTAAGGTGAAAAACGCATCTTATTATTTAGTAGCCAAACTACTTAGTTAAGGTTCTCACCGGAAACTTGAAGGTTAGACTCTACAATAGTATAATCCTTCCAATGGTTCTAAATGGATATTAAGCATGGTAACTTACTTTGAACGATGAATAAGGTTTTACGTGTTCAGCTTTATTTTTACTATTTTAAACAATTTTTTAAGTCATGGTTAATGGCTAGAAATCCGTGTAATTATTCAGTTGCGAAATTAATTAGCTCACGGCTTTTATCTAAAAACGTAAATGTTAAAATTTATATAAATATCCTTCTTCCGACTGTTCTTTACGAATATGAAACGTGGCCGCTTACTTTCAGGGATGAAGAACGCCTCAAGGTTTTCGAAAATAAGATGGTCCGAAGAGAGATGAGGCCATTTCGTGAATTCAGAAGGTCGCACTACGCGGAATTACGGAGCTTCTTGTACCCTGTTAGTATCACTTAGTTGATAGCATCGCGGTGACTCAAATAAACGTGAAAAGTTATTTCCACAATAAAGAAAGAGTTCCAAAAAGGTTGGTATACGCTGAACCGGCACCACCACCACATGTGACCTCTAGAACTTTGTATGTACTTCTATTATTAATTTTTTTTTTATGTTCTTTTTCCGAAAAGATTTGGTGTTCTTAAGGTTTAGGAGATTATAAATGTTAAAGAGGTTAGATTAGTCAAGAGCCTTCCATATCGGACGATGCGCAGGAGCTGTAGAATGTGGATAAGAAACGGTAGAATGCAGGAGCGGTTTGTGAAGAAACCTCATCTCTCTCGGATCCAGTTTCGACAGAGTCCATTTGTCTGGATCAGCCTCTGATGGATTAGAACTAAGCTAAAAGTATTTCATGAACTAGGGTCATTATGAGAATTATTAATGAAATAATAGAGGGAAAAAAATGACGTATAAGTGTCATACAATTTTTATGATAAAGGATTACGATCATATAAATCGTAGACCAATGAAGAAGTAGGAAATTTAATTATTTTTTCTCAATACAATTTTTTTTATTACGCAGTTGGTGTTAAAATTCATTGTGAATATTTATAAAACCATTACAAAGTTTCGGGTTTTGACTGAGGATCATCAGGATGTTAAATCCTTCTTTTCTTTCTATGTATATCTATTCTTTTTAGTTAAATTATTTGATCTAAAATCCTCTGTAGTTTAAAACACATTTCATATATATAAAGCATTCCAACATTTTCTTCCTTCAATTTTTCTATTTTGTTTTTTTCTATGTTTTTCTATGTTTTTTTTCTATGTTGTTTTCTATTTTTCTATTTTCTATTTTGTCTCCCAATATAATCTCTCCAAAATATTTGTTCCTATAAAAATTGAAGGCAGAACATTCACCTAAAACATGAATCATGCTTTCGATTTCCTTACTATTACAAATCGAACAAGTAACTCTATTACCCATGGAGGGTCTTGGGTTCAGAACAAAGACAGATTCTTTTTGCCATTTTTAGAACTGATTTAAACTGAACAAAATGAATATTATTATTTTTAATGCATTTCGTAGCTTGTATAAATTATTATACAATGGTTTATTATTCCCAAATAATTTCATTTGGTATAGCAATATATTATATATAAATTAACAAGCAATTAACTAAAATTAATGAAAGGAAAATTTTCAATCATCTTTGCTTCAAGTTCAAAACACTATATTAATTCCTTTATTAAATAAAACGTTTAATTAATTCCTTTGTTAGTTTTATCTTAGGGATTCCCTAGATACACCTCTGTATCCCAATTTTATGGCGAGTTGAATTGGCTTAACCCTTCCAATCGTTGCAAGTATTTCCTTGCGTCATTCCTTTACAAGTCATCCAATCCCATCGTCCATCATACATTTTTGACCTCCTACAGTTCAAATCCTCTGTCCATCCTCGTTGTACACGCTCCAGGCCTTGAGATTTATACATTACGGCCTCCCGAACTTCACATTTCTTCAGATCCTTTCTTATCCGATCCTCAATCCTTGGAATTCTATCCCTTCTTCCATCCGTCACTCCAATTTCTTCCTACCTTCAAATCCCGCATATTTGATCACTTATGATATTCCAGGCTCAATAGAATTGTAAATAAGCTTTTATTAATTTTTATTTTTGTTTTCTTCTCATTTAAATATGTCTATTTTATACCAGTAATTATTAACTTTTTGTATTAATTTAATTTACTCTAAGACTCTAAAGCTCTTTTTGTACATTCTGTATATTTTATTCTAAAAGGACATGTCCCAGAATAATAAAGAATTTATTTATTATTATTATATTTGCTATTTCTTAACCAATTTCAATTTTTTTTTTTTATCATAAATTCGTACTGCGTAGTAAGACGATTTTTTTTATTCGTTTTCGGCTTCTACTTATCTTGAAACGTAAGGTCTCAAATTTGGAAGGGGTTGGGAGAGTCTAGAGAAACCGAAAATTCATATTCAAGATATTAAAACAAAACGCCCGAGATTACTGCAACTTTTTCATCAAAATTGGCAACCAGATTCTGCACTTTTTGAAAACGACATCAACGATTTTGATTAAACTCGCTGTTTCGATGTAAAATTTTATGGGTTTTAATGTCAGGTTTCATTCTGATTTAAATAGTCTGAAAGTGCTTAAATGCCGAAATTTTACATTTTCTTCCTTCAAAGTATCTTTAATTAAGTAGATTAAAAAAAAAATAAACATATCAACTTATAAGGATTAGTAAAAAGTGGCTAAATATATAAGTTGGACGAGTCTAACAAGCAACTTACAGAGAAAAGAGCAAAGTATTTTTTAAATGTAATTTTTGGAACTTTAAACGTAAGAACAGTAACATTTACCATATAATATATATTATAAAACATATATAATATACCGTTGAAAAGCCAAATATTTTAGTAATGCTAGTATCTTATATACAAAGCTTTAAAAATTAGTGCAGAAAAAGAAAAGGACATAAATTTAAGTGATTATTGTAGATAATAATTTATAGTGTTAGATTATTTAATCTGAATCACGTGTTTCCGTCGAAATCAATTTAATTCTTCTAAAGTTTTTTTTTATGTCTGACTTAATTTACATATTCTTAAATGAATTTTATTAACGGAGGTAAGTGAAAGTCGTGTGTTGCGCGCACCAGATTTTCTTTCAAAATGTCATTGAGTTGTAGAGTTAATATTTTTATTTTACGATTTTTACACGATTTACAGGGTGCTCAGACCTCCTCTCTATTTTACTTTAATACCAATCATTATTATTAATTTACCATCCTTATTATTAGACACCTGGAATTAAATTATGAGTAACCCTATAATTAGGAATCTGCTTACGAAATTCTCAGGTTTGTTATTTTATTCTGGACCTATTATCGAGTATTTTTCTGTTGTTAGTATTTTTAGAATTAACTGAAAAAACACAAATAACACGCTTTAGCATGCTAAATGGAAGATTTTGAGAACCCTATAGTAAATGTATATTGGACGGAGTGGTAAGCCGCCTGGGAGTTGGAAGGGTCAGGGGATTACCTACCTGCGGAGGCGGGCACAATACAGGATTTCAGGATTATTTCTAAAATATGATTTGCAATCGGGATTATCCTATAAGTATAAACATTTGTATTTGTATATCTCTTGATGAAATTCTCTTCCATTCTGGAAGACTATTAGGTTGGGAAGGAAAATATATTAATCTAATAGGTTATTCAGAATGTTATTTCATATTTTATATGGCCACAAATACAGAATTATGAGTACTATAGTATGTCGCTAAATTGTTTACTTAATTCTGTCTGTTTTTTTAAGAATCGTATTTTCAAAATATATTTGTTATCAAATAACTATTTTATGTATTAATAGTTATTTTAGAATATATTAAATTAATATTAAAGTTATATTTTATTAGCATATCATTCAATAAGATGGTTTATTTAAAGCAAAGCTTTATAATAAACCACACAATCATGTCTCTTGTTTTAAGCCTCCTATCATGGGCGTGTTATTTTAGAAACTCGAATAACACTTAAATTTGTTTTTTACTTTCCCTATAGGTATATATGAAATATATATATATTAAGGGAAAGTATTGCGATCTTGAAAATTTTCTAATTCCAGTTTTCAACAGAAATACATGTTTTAGGGTCCCTGAGTCCAAATGACCAAGTCCCGCAAAAAGGTCTGTGTGTGGTAACTCCAGCGTGTAAACAAAAGTCAGAAACTGAAATTCATATTGAGGACAACTATACTCCCGAGATTTTACAAAAACTTTTTCATCAAAATCAGTAACCAAAAGAACCACTTTATACCTTGCATTTTGCACCTTTTTACGATTTTATTTCTATGGCAATATTAATGTTTATATATATAAAAATGAATCGCCTTTTCCTTGGTCATCGCATCACGCGTGAACGGCTTTCCGATTTCTCTATTTTTTTTTTTGTATGTTTATATCACTCAGCAGAAGGATCTTATGAAAAGTCACTTTGGTAGATAGGTTTTTTTTTTAAATATTCTAAGGTAATAATAATCGTTTTATTTTTATATATAAAAAATCTGATGCAGGCACAGACGACTTTCACTTACTGCCGTTTAAAATCGATTAAAGAATTTTCAAATACAGTAAGCGATAAAAATGAGTGAAACATTAATAATTTATTAAATTGAATTTCATAGAAATTTTTTTTTTTTGTTTTGTATTTACATCAATTATATTATCATCAAAAATCAGTTAGTTTTATTGGCTTTCCATCACTCTTTATTAACTTTTAAAAGCTTGTGTATAAGATAATATTTGTATAATCTTTATCTTCCAACGGTATATTAACATGTTATTATGCTTTATGTTCAAAAGAAAAAATTGCATTAAAAAAAGTTTCAATTTTCTTTAGTGGTTATCGATCATTCAATTTATATATTTACCTTTTTTTCATCAGTGGTAACAAGATAATATAGTTATTTTTATATAATCAACAAAATTAAAGGTATTTAGAGAAGAAAAAGTAAAATATCGCATTTAAGCCCTGTCAGACTATTTCAATCAGAATGGAGTAAATCATATAAGCTCAATTTACATCGATAACGAGTTTAATCAAAATCGTTTGGAGCCGTTTTTGAGAAAATCGTAAAAAGGTGCCAAATGCATGTGTAAAGTGGCTCTTCTGGTTAGCTGATTTTGATGAAAAAGCTGCTGTAACATCTCGGAGTATAGTTGTCTTAATATGAAATTTCAGTTTCGTAGGACTTATCGTTTTCGACCGGAGTTCCTAACACATCACAGACAACACACACGACTTTTTTGCGGGACTTGGTTTTTTGACTAAGGGGACCTAAAACGTGTATTTCCGGTGAAAACTGGAATTCAAAAATTTTCACGATCGCAATACTTTCCCTTACTATATATTTCATATGTAGGTAAGTGAAAGTAATGAATCGCCTTTTCTTGGTCATTGCATCACGTGTAAACGGCTTGACAGATTTCTCTAGTTCCTTTTTGTTATGTTTATATCAGTTAGGAGAAGGATCTCATGAAAGAAGGAAACGAAAAGAATCTACTATTACGTTAGTCGATAGGTGTTTTTTTTTTTAAATATTGTAAGTTATATTATCACAAATGAATCCCTTTTCCTTAGTCTCGCATCTCGCGTGATTCAAAATCGTTTTTTTTAAAATTTATATAAACATTATTAATGTATATTTAATATTGATATCATTAACATATTTAATTGTAATAAGAATACTAATAATATGTTAATTGTTGCAGTGATATGGAGGTGGCAGAGAGCCCCGAGCCGGGGTACCTGCTGCTCCGAGTCCACGTCCCTGAGCTCAACATCCAGAAGTGCCTCCAGTTCCCGAGCCACCAGCTGGTCTGGGACGTCAAGCAGCAATGTCTGGCCGCCCTACCGAAGGTCAGTCAACTAGTATTCTATATCATAGTCGTAGGATGGTAGCCTAGAATAGGCTAGAGGTAAACCATAAGAAGTGTCCATAAGGTGTTCTAATATAAGTTTCCTCAGGTTAGGAGAGGTGTATCCCACACTGATGGTATGTCGAATGATATTCGGCGATATATGTCTTCTATCATATTTTTATGGATTGGAAAGAATTTTTCCTTTCACTTACCTTATAAATACGCGTTTTGGGATCTCTTGAGTCCAAATCACCAAGTTCCGTAAAAATATCTGTGTGTGCTAAGTCTAGCGCTGAAAATGGTACAAAACTGAAATTCATATTTAAGACAACTATACACCTGACGAGATATGGTTATTATAATGGAGAAGATGGGGTCACAGAAGGGCACGACAATGCGTGTTCAATTTAAGGAAGAGATTATGATGAAGGTTGGTGCCCGCAGTAGTAGAAGCACGTACCGCATCACAAGGTATAAGGTTTCCATGCAGGAGGGGGCTAGCCCACACCTACCAATTAGCAGTGGGGACTGGTTAGGGAGGAACCCGTGAGGTAGAAGCTCAACAGCTGCGGTTGGGACTCCTCATAGGTGCCGGTAGAAGCCACGCACCCCATCCTATGAGGAGGATAGAAAGGAAGAAGAGAGAAGGTAAGTTGATGAGAAATAAAGTCAGGACCATATTAAAGAATTTTAATACTATACAGTAGTAGAGGTACTCTAACCTAGGTAGAAGCAGGTTGGTAATCTGAAAAGCTGAGCTAATCTTGCTGTTCAAATAAAGCAATGTATATTGCTGTGAGTGATAACTTCCTACCAGACTAGTGTCTTGGCTCTATGTCAAATTTCCTTGAATAGTTTATTTATCTCATAAATCAGTAACATGAATAGCCTTAGGATTTATTAATAGGAGTAAAATATCCTTAGTTAGCCGTCCTTCGGAGGGGACGTTAAAAGGTTTCCCGAGCCTGTGCGATGTCAGGTACTCGTTAAAGATCCCTATTCTAATAAAACCTGAATAGGCAAAATTTATGACTCCCACCGTAGCACCGTCCGATTAGCCATAGTAGCATAAAAGTGGCGTTAAACGAATAAATAAACAACAGTAACATGAATTAACGACATTTACTATGGTATTATCAAGTTGAAATATTATTAAGTAAAACTTCTTTATGCATTCGCCCGGTGACGTATGCTTGGCGCCAATATCGCTATCTGTGAGCGAGCGCGTGAACCATCCACTACACGTAACATCGACTGACCGAAAGCGATAGTTTAATAGAATTATACATATTGCACCATTTTTACGATGCTCTTAAAAGAGGTTCTAACGATTTCATTAAACTCACTATATCGATGTAAATTAAATGGGCCGTTTCAAGAAAATCATAAACTGGTGAAAATTCATGTTTTAAATTAGCACTTCCGGTTTGTCGATTTTGTTGAAAAAGGTGGTGAAACATCTCACGTATATAATAAGCTTTTAAAATATAAATTTCCAGTTTTTGAGCTAGACTGCACACACGGCCCACACAGATACCTTTTTTTTTTTTTTTTTTTTTTTTTTCTTCTTATCCTCCAACTTTATTTACAAAATAAATACAAAAAAAAAACATTCTATGTATATACAGCAGCAATGGTATATACAGTCTATGGCTCAGACCTCGTATTGCCCGTTGGCAGACAGATACCTTTTTACTTTCACTTACTATATATAGTAAGGGGAAGTATTGTGATCGTGAAAATTTTCGAATTCCAGTTTTCAACGGAAATACACGTTTTAGGGTCCCCTGAGTCCAAATAACCAAGTCCCGCAAAAAGGTCTGTGTGTGTGGTAACTCCCGGGTGGAAACGGTAAGTCCTATGAAACTGAAATTTCATATTTAAGACAACTATACGCCCGAGACGTGACAAAACTTTTTTTTATCAAAATGAGCTTACCAGAAGAGGCACTTTATACCATGCATTTTGCACCTTTTTTCGATTTTCTCAAAAACGGTTCCGACGATTTTGAGTAAACTCGCTATATCGATGTAAAATTTAATGGGCTTTAATATCATGTAGGTTTTATTTAGATGAAAATGGTCTGACAGGGCTTAAATGCCGATATTTTAAATTTTCTTCCCCTAAAGTACCTTTAATTTTGTAGATTCAATAATAATAATTAGATTATCTTGTTAACGCTGATGAAAAACTGGTAAATATATAAATTGAATAAATTCGATACCCAACTAAAGGAGAAAACAGAAAAAATATTTTTTAATGCAATTTTTCGTTTTTGAACCTAAGAGCAGTAATATACATGTATGATATACCGTTGGAAAGCTAAAGATTTTAGAAAAATTATCATCTCATACACAAGCTTTTAAAAGTTAATAGAGAGTGATGAACTGAACATAAAAATAACTGATTATTTTAGATAATAATATAATTGATTTTTGAATCAAACACATGTTTCTATAGAAATTTAATTTAATTAATTCCTTAATAATTTCACGTATTTTTATCTCTAACTGTATTTGAAAATTCTTTCATTGATTTTAAAAATGGAGGTAAGTGAAAGTCGTGTGTTGCCCGCACCAGATTTTTGTAGGATAGAGAGGCTTTATTTTTTTAATAAATGAAAAACTTAATACACCCCCTCCTCAAAATTTGTGGTATTTCGTGAAACGTAGAAGAAACGTAGAACCCGAATAATGAATAAAAATAAATCTGTCTGTCCGCAATTTTTTTTTTATGCTACAGGACCAATTTTTTTCGAAATTTGGCACAAAATTACCAAGGCATCCCACGATGATCATAAAGCATCGCCTTTGACATCAGCCGATTATTTTTAATATGATTTGAATGTTTAAAATTTTTATAAAGTTTTTTAATCAGAACACCGCTTATAATTATAATAAAGAAAGGAAAAACAAATTGAAATTTTACCCATATATTCAATATCTATAACTCGGATATTTTTGAATGTAGAGAAAGATATGTTTAAAGGTTTAGCATCAGGTTACTGCCACGAAAAAAAAAAAAAAATCGACCTAGCCTGTAATTATTTTATTATAAATATAGAAAATACTAAGAATTCTCTTATCACATCTACTGATACCTAATTTTCTTGAGTCAGATTGATTGTAATTTTTTTGACAACATAAACCTTTTTTTATCTCTGACCTCACCTGGTCCAATGTCATTTAACTAAGTAATAGTTACATCACATTGCAAAACCAAGATAAGAGATATCTTGTAACAAAATTAAACCTTGTCCCCTATATCATGATTTTAGTTTTAAAAATTATTTTTCATAAAGGTCAATTTAATTTATTTATTTATTTTTGGAAAAGTTGAATATATATTCATAATACTAACTTTATAAAAAATCTGGTACTGTGCGTTTATCACAGTATTCTTTTTCCACCAAACTTTGATTATAATTAATTTGTGCATAACTTGTAATTTTTTTTTTTTTTTTTTTTGGAGGGGTTTATTATTTAGTTTAATAATCTTTTATTTATATTAAAATTGTTTGTTTTGATCGAAGTTTAGGTTTTTATTTTCAATAATGAACGTTTGCAGTCGGCAGTTAAAAAACCAAAATAAGCACCACTCAAAATTGGAAGTCTAGCGTTTCAAGATACGTAGAACCCGAATAACGGATAGGGGTCACCTGTGGAGTAGTGCCTTGCTTAACAATGGCTTCAATGGCAAAATGATGGTGCAAGGTCGCGAGTTTAAACCTGCATGTAGCCCTAGGATTTTTTAATGGGAGTAAAAAGGTGGTCCCGACGTCAGGCACTCGTTAAAGATCCCTATCTTAAATAAACTTGGAATTCTCACACCAGACTGAAACGACAAGAAACTGCTCGAAGATATCGATTACTACAACACTTACTAGACAAACTGCTGAAGGAATTAGTCCGGGTGGCGGTCATTAAATGAAACAACTGAATAGTTTTAACTATTTTATTGTTTGCCAATGTTTCGACCCCCATTGTGGGTCATCATCAGGGCGTCTGGTAGGCGAGTGGAAACTCAACTACTTCCGTAGTTTGTTTCCACTCGCCTACCAGACGCCCTGATGATGACCCACAATGGGGGTCGAAACGTTGGCAAACAATAAAATAGTTAAAACTATTCAGTTGTTTCATTTAATGACCGCCACCCGGACTAATTCCTTCAGTAATTCTCAACGGTCAACTAATTATATCCACAATGATTACTAGACAAACGTTCAAAACTTCCAGTATATTACAAAAGACTCATTTACACCACTATTATCAGACCTATTTGGACGTATGGAATCGAGCTTTGGGGCTCTACGAAACCATCTAATTCCTCCCGCATCCAGTCCTTACAATCCAAAATCCTTCGAAAAATCCTGAATGCTCCTTATTTTGTTACAAATCAACTCATTCATAATGACCTTAACATCCCATTTGTTGCAGACATAGCCCGTGATAGATACTCCTCTTTTCATTCTAAACTCCCTGCCCATACAAATCCACTTGTCCGTAATTTATCTTCCTTAGATATCCCAGATAATCCTCCAAGGCGACTGAAAAGAAAGTGGCCTCGGGACCTACTGAGTTAAAATAGTTAGTGAAGTGCTACCACTGGGTTGTTCTTTCTCAAGACATTTTCATGACATTTTTTTTTCATTCCTCATATTTACTTATTGTGTTGTTTAATACAGTTGTAAATTACAATAAATAAATATAAAAAAAAATAATAAAAAAATAAACTTGGATAGTCAAAATTCAGGACTCCCACTGTAGCATCGCCCAATTTGCCACTGTAGCAAGAAGTGACGTTTAATAAATAAATAAACAAATAACAAATAAAAATTATAAAGATTTTTATATTGTATCAGTACTCTGCCTTCTCTGTTTCAAGCTTCTGGTTTATCATTTTCAGTGAACCTTTGTAATTTACTATAAAAAAATCACCTCTCCCCCCTCAAATTTGACATCTTACGTTATTTCTACTGTCTTATTATTTTCTGTTGTGAGTGCTATTCGATGGAGAATTAAATTTTCTACAAAACGAAAAAAAATCATTGAAATGGGTATAGATATATAAGGAGAGATATAGGTTTTGAAATTTGCAGTGGTTATAGGCCATTCTCCTTTAATTAATTTATTGTTTTTTATATTATTTAATTGCCTTTAAAAAGTTGTATAAACGCTTATTTGGATATAATAATCTATTGTGTAAAAATTTGCAGCGTTTTCATTTAGTTTTATTTTAAATAATATTTAAGGATATAGGATTTTTTAAAAAGGAATATTTAATTTTATTATTCGACTTAATTAAAAAAAAAACTATTCCTTCCCGACTTTTAACGAAATTACATAAGCACTTTCTTTCGCGAATTTTCATTAAACTGTTCTCTCAACGTGTAGCGCTGCCTTAATTTTTCATATACCATATACCAAAAAAAAATCACCACTAAAGTGGTAGTATCGCTCTATGTTTTACCCTTAGCATACTATGGCATGATTTATTGGCTGTATTAATACTACGCACACTGTCAGGCAGAGTCTGTACGCACGAATTCCCGTTAGAATAATTCCAAACAGTCGGACCAATGAGTTCCGCGCATTCTGGAAATATTTATCCCCGACCAGTATTGGTATTGCAGGGACATTCCAAACATTTCATGAGCAGAAGGTAGTCCAAATATTGCCCTGGACCGGAACTCCTCAAATCCCTTCAGTACCTACCCGGGACCTCATTCGATGATTTATTATATTGCTTGCTGTCCAGTTTACTACCAGTCCCTTGGTTTACATATGGTCACCAACTTAACAGTAAAACCTTACTGATGGGGTTGTAAAAATAAAGGATTATAACACCAAATGTTTGGGTGAGCTTTTGTAGTTGCCGTTTGTTTAAAGGTATTTGAATGCATTTTTTGGTACAAATTTATTTTAAGAAAATCAACAAAGGACTATTTCGGACTTTCACGATGATATCTATTATTGAGAATCTTAATTTTAGAATAAAAAACGCTGCAATTTATTACACAATGGTTTATTATTTCCTAATATCTATATTAGGGTATAACTGTTTATATAACTGTTAGCAGGGAATTAACTAACATGAAAAGCAATAAATAATTCAAAGGATAATGTCCTACCATCTTTGTTAAGAACATCGTCGAATGCCTTGGTATTTATGTTATCTCTGCTAGTTCTGAACCAATTTCAATGATTCGTTTTTTCATTTTGTTGGAATATATAAATCGATTTTTTTTTATCGTGCTTTAGTGATTTAAAAACTCTATTTAACTTTCTCTATCTTAACACATAACTGAGGCGTATTTATGGGTAAAATATAAAGTTTTTATTTTTTCTAATATTTTTTTTATTAGTCTTTATTTGGTTAAAAAACTCATATATTTTTCTATATCTTCGAAAATAACAGAGTTACTAGCGTAAATATAGACAATTTTTTTGATATTTCTTTGTTTGTTGCATTGTACTGATTCTAAAACTCTCTCCATATTTTTCTCTGTATTCAAAAATAACTGTTATGAGAGTATTTAAGGATAAAATTTCAATTTTTTCTTTTCTTGTTTTTCTTTTACATAATTAATTATTCGCGGTGTTTTGGTTAAAAACCACTTTTTTTTTTTTTAAATAACTGAGTTATTGAATTATATCACTTTTAATCGGCCGCCATATTTAAAATAACCAGATATCAACGTCGATGTGCTAGGATCATCTTTGTGTGCCCTATTATTTTCTGAGAAATGCCGAAGATGGCGTACGGAGGAAGGAGGACAAACGAATTTTTTTTCGTTATTCGGGTTTACGTATTTTGAAACGTAAGCCCACAAATTTGGGGGGAGGAAATTTTTTTTAATAACTTATACTATATTTATTGAAAATAATAAACCATAGTTAAAATATCTGTTGATTTCCCCTTTAGTTATTTATTTAATTCATAAATAATGCTTATTTGCCCACTGTTTAAGAATGAAAACAATAAGAAATGGTTGTTTTATTTTAATCAACAAAATTTAAGGCAGTTTATTCTAATTTAAGAATAATAATAATAATTGGCTCACCGAACCCGAAGGTTCGATGCCGATATCTCCAAATTCCGCCTACACAGGTTCGTCCAATGATCACCGTTCATGCCCATGCCCCCAAGATCAGCATTAACGCAATCCTCCCATCGACGCTTCGGTCTACCTTTCGGACGCCTACCAGTCGGTTCAGCGTAAATTAATTTTCTCGGAATCCGTTCCTTAACCGAGCGCCAAAACTTTTCTCGCCCATTTGAGTTTCCGCGATGCTATCAACTCAATTATATTCACAGGGTATAAGCTCCGCAATTCCGCGTTGTGCAACCTTCTAAATTCCCCAGTGGCCTCATCTCTCTTCGGGCCAAATATTTTACGCAGTACCTTGTTTTCGAAAACCTTAAACCGCTGTTCATCCTTCAAAATAAGCGGCCACGTTTCACACCCGTAAAGGATCGTCGGAAGAATAATAGTTTTATAAATTCTAACCTTTAAGTTTTTAGACAAAAGCCGCGAACCATAATTTAGCAACTAAATAATAACACGCATTTTCCGCCTTCAACCGGGACTTTAAAATTAAGAATATATTATTATAATTTGGTTTAAGTCATGTCTAACTACTTCAATCAGGAACTACAAAATACGAAAGTCTAATAATGTTTACATCGAGTTTAACCAAAATCCTTTAAGTCGTTTTCAAGAAAATTCTATAAAGGTGTAAACTACATGATATATAAAGTGTCAAAGTTTGATTAAAAATTCGCTGTGACATCCCAGGTGTATACTTGTCTTAAATATGAAATTTCAGTTTCGTTCAACTTTTAGTTTTTGAGTTGCAACTTGTATTTTCGTTGACGATTCGAATCATAAACAAATATTCACATGTGCTTCTTCAATCCATTCTTTATCCATGATCGCTGGTTCAAACCCGGCAGGTGGCCCTAGGATTTTTCAATAGTAGTAAAAAGTCTGGTGTTATGCCATCTGTCTGAGGGAACGTATGAGGTGGTCCCGAGCCTGTGCGTTTTCAGGTACTAGTTAAAGATCCCTACCCTAACTAAACATGGATTGCCTAGAATTTAGAATCTCATTGTAGCATCGTCCGATTAGCCATAACAGTATAAATGTACGTTAAAAAATGAAATATCAAACACTAAAATTTTGAAAAAAAAAAAAAAAAATCTTTCCTATGAAACATTTAATTCATAGAGATAATTATTGAATTATATATTCTTTGGGTTATTTATCATATAAATTTAAAAAAAGTAGGCATCTAATATTTCTTGAAAGTCTAAAAAAAAAAAAAAAAAAAAGATCCAAAACTAGTTATATAGATAAAAATAAGCTATTTTCTAAAAGTAATCAATTTCGAATAAATTAATCGTGATGGTATATATAAATCAGGAGGCATATTAAGTGTATAATAAATCTAATAATTAAATTCGATTATAAATCGATAAGTCATGTTCCAATCGATTTCCGTAGTTGAGCAATGCGCCATCGATATCGAGATTCCTCATCCCCGAATTCCTGAAGAAACGTGACCAGATCATTTGTCTTCCAATTAGATCGAAAGAATCTTCAAGGAAAGAATGCTGGGTTAGAATCTTCTTCCTAGAACAAGGAACTTGGGAAAAAAAGATTGATTTTTATTGGACTTGCATATCATTTATGACCATAAATTTGTCTTGAAGTGTGAAAATAGTCGACAAATCTTTGATTCTGCTTATCGGAATTCAGCTTTTAATGAATTCTGATACAAAAAGGGTAAAAAATACCTTGCGTTTCCGAATAGAATATCATTTTATTTTTTTATGATATTTAAATTCACCTATTGAATTCGGAATAGCTTATTTGCTGTTCATGTAACATCCTACGCATTCTAGTCAAAATCTGAAAAGCTAAAAAGATATTTTTCTTTTATTAAACGTTTATTTTATTATAATTTTTTTTTTTAACATCTACCTCTTAACTTTTTTTTTAATACAAATATCTTATATGATTGTTGTTGTATACCGACCGAAGGCCACGCATAGAGTAGGCAGAGGAAGTCTTGCGAAACTTGGAACACAAAGGTAGATCAAGAATCCCACTCGGCCCTGAAAAAAATTGATTGGAGTCCAAGCGAGGCATTATAATACGATTCTATTCACAATACAATAATAATGATTAATCCAGTTATATTTAAAAAATTAATTGCAGTTATAATAAATCTGGTGCGGGCAACACACGAATTTCACTTACTTTTGTTTAGGAAAAATAATTTACCTACGAAAATATTTTTGCTCTTTTCTCCTTTAGTTTATCAAATTCGTTCAAATAGTGTATTTACCCGTTTTTACTTTCACTTACCTATATATGAAATATATAGTAAGGGAAAGTATTGTGATCGTGAAAATTTTCGAATTTCAGTTTTCAACGGAAATACACGTTTTAGAGTACCTGAGTCCAAATAACGAAGTTCCGCAAAAAGGTATGTGTGTCCGTGTGTTTGTGGTTACTTCCGGTCCAAAACTAAACGTCCTATGAAACTGAAATTTCATATTTAAGACAGCTATACGCCCGAGATGTTACAGCAGATTTTTCATCAAAATCAGCTAACCAGAAGGGCCACTTTACACCATGCATTTTGCACCTTTTTACGATTTTCTCAAAAACTGCTGCAACGATTTTGATTAAACTCGCTCTATCGATGTAAAATTTTATGGGCTTTAATATGATGTAAGTTCCATTATGACTGAAATAGTTCGACAGGGCTTAAATGCCGATATTTTAAATTTTCGTACCTTTAATTTTGTAGATACTAAAGAAATAACAATATAATAATTTAATTTCACTTACCTATATATGAAATATATAGTAAGGGAAAGTATTTCGATCGTGAATTTCAGTTTTCAACGGAAATACACGTTTTAGGGTCCCCTGAGTCCAAATGACCAAGTCCCGCAAAAAGGTATGTGTGTCTTAAGTATTTAAGGTAAGTAATTAAGGTATGTGTGTTTGTGGTAAGTCCAGCATGAAAACGAAAAGGTGTACGGAAATAAAATTTCACATTGGAGACAACTAGACGTCTGAATGCCACAGGAGGTCTTTCTCTGAAGTTAGCTGAACGGAAGTTTTACTTTATACCATGCATCACCATGCAGCACCTTTTTGCTATTTACTAAAAAACGGCTCTAACGGTTTTGATTAAACTCACTATATCAATGTAATTTTAATGGCCTTTAATATTAAGAACTTTTATACTAATTGAAATAGCTTGGCAGGGCTTATATGCCGATAATTAAAATTTTCTTCTTCTATAGTATAAAGTATATTTTAAATTGATTTTAACAGTCAAGTCGTGTGTTGCCCCAACAGATTTTTACTTTAGCTATTGTATGTAATCTATTACAATTTATTTCAACTAAGGAAATAAATGAAAGTTAGGTGATTTGTTTTAATCTACTGTTAATTAAATTAATATAAATGAGAGTCGGTTTTAAATATTTGTCAGGACCTTTATTAGCTTGCCCTAGAGCCATTAATAGCAACCTAGCTAATGAAGAAACTCAACGGCCTTCTGGATATTTAGCGACGAAGGATGTTTACGGTGGCGGAGGTTGGTAGCAATGATTACATCTTTATTAAGGGAGGGTCGCTATGGCAACCTCTTCAAACACCCCCTCCACCCCCTGCTCTAGCCAATCCCCATCACCATCTCTCTTCTAATATCTTCCCTTATAATTTTTGTTTTTAGTATACTTTTATGATTAGTTCTTATTTATTTTTCTACTATAAACCTAATTTCTATCTTTTATTTAACCTAGATTTGTTATGTTTATTTTTATGTTGGTGTTCTAATTTAATTTAATTTTTATTTTTAATCTAATCATTTTTCTCTTGAAATTGGTTGGTTCATTTTATATATTATAGAAATGTAATTTTCATATTGAGCTATTAATCTGTGTTGTTAAAATTAACGTATATCCATATATTAATATAATGTACAGGGTCTCATAAATGTTTCGTTATTATGTGAGAGACGATACTAGACCTTATGTGGAACAAAAAAGTTCATATGCCCCATAGTCCAATTTTCAGCGGTTAGCGAGGAAAATATTATTTTGAGTGTTTTATGTTATACTTGGTTTTCATCAGAAAAACTGAAGTATCTCTAATTAATGGGCACGCATAGAAAGACAAGTAGTAACAAATAAAAAAAGAGAAAATTTCCCAAAATAAGGAAGTAAGTGTCGCACAACGTCATGCAGAAAATTAAATTTTAATATTTATAAGAATATTCGGAAAAATTCAAGGAGCTATTAGTCTTCTACCGTTAGGTTTTAAATTTTTCAGATTTAAAAAAAACTTCTTTATTTATTTAGGTTTAAAAGGTGCTAAACAAACATATCTTTATAGGCCAATCAAGGATGCGATTGTCCCAGAATAAAGTCTAATATTTTTTTTTTTAAATAACGATTTTTTAAATAAACCAACCAATTTCATCTCATTTCCTCAAGCTATTTTTATTTATGTTGAACCTTTTTGGTTATATTTTATTTTTTGTTTATTTTTTTTAATATTTTAATTTTTTTCATAGGTCGTCTCTTGGTTTACGGTATGTATTTAATAAAAAAAATACATGCAAGAATTGTGTTTGTCCGGAATGTTTTTGTCCAATGTCGGAATTTGTTTTACAGCATTTAACAAAGCACACACTTTGCATTTGATTGATCACTTGTGGTTCACAAATGTTTTTGTATAATGTACAAATCAGTCTTCCATGCCATTATAAAAATAGTTTCTGTTGCAATATTATTGAAGCAAGGAGGAGTATTCTACCTCACTATTTTTAAGTAAAGGATTTAAATTTGAATATTTAGACGTAGGGAAAATAAAACATTGCAATATCTCCCCGACTATTTTCTCTAATGATTAATTCATTATTTTCGAGTGACTGTTTAAGAAGGAAGATTCTCTCTTGTGATTTACAGCTATATTACTCCCTTTCTTGGCATAGGTCACTCATTGTTTGCAAATGCGAGGTTATTGCGTTTTCTCCACCTTATTTTAATTTTATTTCCTACTTATTTATAGGAACAGGGTAGCATAGTGGATACGGTAGTAGTATATCTCTGAGATCCGGGTTAGGGAGGGCGGACCTGGCGGTTAAACGTTCTAGTAGGTTTTCATTTCCTGGTGGGTTCACCTGTGGTGTATTAGACCTTATATGCCCAAGGTCGCTGGTTCGAACCCGGGAGATGGCCCTAGGATTTCATAATGGGAGTAAAAATCCTTAGTTATAGCATTCTTAGGTGGGGACGTAAACAGCTGGTCCTGAGCCTGTGCGATTTATGTTATTCTACAGCATTAAGTGACGTTAAATAAATATACAACTTTCGCTAGCATCAGAGGTGGATCCAAAGATATTTTTTATCGTAGGCTCTCTATCTTTCAATATCTCCCACCTTCAATATATCGTTGCTGCTATATTTATTAATAAATGACGTAATATTTTAACATTGGCTGTATTAAGGTACATTGGTACTGGAGTTGAGATTTGGTGCTCCTCTAAACCCTTTGAAAAATCCATCCTTTCCATTTTTATATATTATTTTCAAGAATAAAATCATTCATAATTGTTTTTTTTGTTTCAGGGTTTAAAGCGCAAATTGTAAAAAAACAAAAACAATTATGAATGATTTTATTCATATCTAAGAATGGGTGGACTTTTTAATGAATGGTTTAGTGAGCCCCAAATCTCAACTCTGGTACCAATGTACCTTAATCATTCATGACGACTTTAGTGATCTGTATTTTGTTTTCTCCCCTACCTCGAATTTTAGGCTGTACGGGATTTTTCTAGGACTAAGTGGTGAGGGCGGGGGATTAGATATAATAGTCATTTGTAACCGAGACGCGAACTCTAGATAATCAGGTTGCTGGGCAACGCGCGTAATGTTCATGCTAATCCTCTACGCCAGCAGTTTTGTTTGTTGCTGATTTGGTCCAAATCAGGTAACTTTTCTTTCATGACAAATTTCATTCACTATAACCTAGTAGTTTCAATTCTCGCTTCCTCTTAGATTTCGGACATTCCTCCGTATGGACTGAAAAGTAGGTGACCGCGAGATCTTCCGATTTAGAACATTTTATGCAATACTAACAATGGGTAGTCTGTCTACGAGTGTATCTTGCTTTTTTTTAAAACTTAACTCACATTTACTTGATGTATTTCATAATACTGTCGTGAATTTCGATAAATATAATAAAAAAAACAAAGGTAGAAGTAATTAAGGAGTTAAAATCAATTTAAATCCTAAATCTGTTTGGCGTATTTCAGTTAATTGTGTAAAAACTGTACAAAAGCAATGGAAATACTATAAGTTTAAGAGATACTAATAAAAAAAAAAAAAAATTAAAAATTCTGGTAATTCGGACTAAAACTGTCCTAGCAAGCATTAAACGAAGTGAATAATTTTACAGTTACTACAGAAAAGTAAATCGCCGCGAAATATTCTGATCTAGAATATTTTTTAGAGTTGGGTTAATGGGTGGTATCTCTAAACGTTTAAAATCAAATAATCATTGTTCATATTTGTTCGATTGGTTACTACATATATATCTATCAATTTCAAAAAAAAAAAAAAATAAAAAAAAAATAAAATAAAATAAAATAAAAAAAATATGAATATATTATTTGAAACAATCTCTTCTTTTTATTTATATATTTTATTTACCATAAGATATATAAACTATGATTATAACACTGTAACGTCTCGAGGTACTTTTTATGCCTCATCTTCAGATCATTAAAAATTATGTGATGGTGAAGTAATAGATTATTTTAACAGATTGACAGGATATTTCGTATATAGGGACTATATATGAATAATAATACATTATTATATGACCTCTATTATGATATAAAATGGAAATATATGTAAGTGGAATTTTAATAAAGTTTTTTATAAACAGATTGTAAATATTGTAGGTGATAAATGAATGAAATTATTGATAATGTTTGTTATTGTTTGTATGGTTGCTTAACATATTTTTTGAATTGTATTTTAGACGATTTTTAATGATCTGAAGATGAGGCATAAAAAGTACCTCGAAACGTTACAGTGTTATAATCATAGTTTATATGTTATGGTAAATAAAATATATAAATAAAAAGAAGAGATTGTTCCAAATAATATATTCATAATTAAAATTACTCTTCTATAATAATAATTGATATAAAAAAAATTTTTTTTTTTGCTTTCCTAACGTGATTTCCTCCTCCTCATTACTTAATATCCTGTTAATTAAAGGAACTCCCCCATTATACCCTTGCATATTGTTCCCTCCCGCACACTGAGAGACCTGACCCTCCCCTGATCTGGTGAATAGCTAATGGCTGGGGACGGGGCCACCTGGGCTGCTTCCAAGGTAGGGGAGGATCCGGAGGCAGGGTAATGGATTGCCTCCTCTTCTATAGTCATAGCACTTCCGGTATCCTCAGCCTCTTACTGAAGGGGAGTTTTGGGTTCTCGCGATGTGAGTGAAGTCATAATATTTTTACGGAGGCTTTTTATCCAGCTTCTAGCAGGTTCGGGCATGCTTGTATAATTCGATAGTGGCAAACAATGCAATAGGTTTTGTTTATAAAATAATGTTAATAAATTGGTTTATGTGCGTTGGTTATATAGCTTTTTTCAGTCAAATTCATAATTTTGTCAGTCAAATTCATAATTTTTTCAGTCAAATTCATAATTTTTTCAATCAAATTCATAATTTTGTCAGTCAAATTCATAATTTTTTCAGTCAATTTCATAATTTCTTGTACCCATTTTATACAGTCAATTTAATGAAGTTTTGCTACCAAGAACTTAACATTTTTATTAAATCTTGTTGTTGTTTATCCATTTAACGTCACTTTATGTTACTGTGCTTAATCCGACGGTGCAGCGGGAGTCTTAAGTTTTACCTATCCAGGTTTACTTAAGATAGGGATCTTTTACGAGTTCCACTTTTTAAATCTTTAAAGAGTCACCTGCGGTGCACAAATATAGAGCGATCTGCTGGTTTTGGACTTGCGACCTTTGAGCGTAGAAGGCTGTTATGCTAGCCACTACTCCACAGGTGACCCTAGATGCATTCAGCCAGGTGTTAAAGATTAATATCCCCAAGGTCACGGGTTCAAACCAGGCAGATTCAAACACCTTGCTGAATGCATTGAGGGTCACCTGTGGAGTAGTGGCTAGCATAACAGCCTTCACGCTCAAGGTCGCAAGTCCAAAACCACCAGATCGCCCTATATTTGTGCACCGCAGGTGACTCTTAAAAGATTTAAAAAGTGGAACTCGTAAAAGATCTCTATCTTAAGTAAACCTGGATAGGTAAAACTTAAGACTCCCGCTGCACCGTCAGATTAAGCACAGTAACATAAAGTGACGTTAAATGGATAAACAACAACAAGATTTGATAAAAATGTTAAGTTCTTGGTAGCAAGACTTCATTAAATTGACTGTATAAAATGGGTACAAGAAATAATGAAATTGACTGAAAAAATTATGTATTTGATTGAAAAAATTATGAATTTGACTGAAAAAAGCTATATATTGGTAAAATAAAGACGCCAGATTATGTATAAAAAAAGAAATGTTTAATTTAAAAGAATAATACAAATCAAATTATGAAATGAGTACCCACAATTCTAATATAGTAAAGTAATAGCTCTGATTAAAATAAAATAGTATAATTGTTAAATTATTAGTCCTTTAATATTATATTGATATTTAATGGTAATCTTATCTGTTGTCCTCCTGTGGGACTTGTTTTCTTCCCGACAATCAGTCTCTCTGCTGTCCCTCTGTGGGACTTGATGAGAGGAGTTGTGTAGTTAGCGTACGCCCTCACTCGGCTTCGATATTTAATTCCCGACACTGTATAATTCTCGGTAATGCGCATGCTCGCGCTTCTCTTAACCGCGAAAGTTTATCAGAACTATTACTGCATATTTTTAAAACTAATAAACCTTAAATAAATTTACATAACCCACCCATAATTTTTCATTGAATCACCAACAGGTGTGAAGGTATATAGTTTGGATGTGATCCTGGTCCAATCACGTACTTTGAAACATTATAGATACTTAGTACTAGATTATTTTATGAATAATGAATGAATGGATAATACTTTTTATTCTTAGACATTAAATACCTTAAGTATAATAAACAATGGCCATCTTAATTCTCTTTAGATTTCTTCAATTAAGTGTATAATCTTATAGACAGCAGATAATAAATTCTATGATACATCTAAAGATATATAGAACTTATAAAATTGAATATTATTATATATTAAATACAACAGATGTTAAATAAAAACAGCTGTTCTAATTGTGAGAATAATAAAGAGTGATAATGTATGGCTCCTAATTATTTAATTATTAAATGGCATTAAGAATATATTATAAATACATATTTATATTTATTCAAATATGCTGCGTTACAATCATTTAAGTCTGATAATTGAGGAGACGGGAAAATGATTATAAAGTACGTTAAGAATAAAAAAGGTAGCACTGATCACAAAGGAGTTTTTGAAGGAAGTTATTTTGTAAGGAGGAATATATGGAGTGTTTCATAAATGAGACGTTGATTTCCAAAAGGTACTATATCCACTTTAGTAAATTTTACAGGAAACGAAAAAGTCTGTCATTTATTTATTACTGGACCAATTTACGTGATTCTTTTTTTATTAAAATCAAAAGTTGATTTTTAAGTGTGTTGCCAACTCATTTTTCCAAATTATTGCACTTTTCCGATGATTTTAAACAATATAATATGGATATAGTACTTTTGGGAAAGAATTAAAAGGGATATAGTACTTGTTCGATAATTATCAGGCCGATTTACAAAAGAAATTCTTGGATATTTTTTTAAAACAATTTATTTAATCCAGTCATCGCGACGTTTCAGCCTCTAGGGCCATTATCAAGCTTCATGCATATCCATCTTAATTATCTTTTCATTTCACCGCTTTTCAGCAGCGTCGTCATAATTTTTTTTAAATGTCATTTTTCATATCGAACAAATATTCAAACAAAAGAACAATAACGACAATGATGAGAAAAAGGGATGTAGTACTTTTGGAAAGAATTTAACGTGCGATAAGTTGGTAACAGTCACTATAACCTTCCTAATACAACATTGCCGATAACTAACGTCTTTATATCGTTAATTACTAAGTTATGTATATTTCCTTATTCTCCTTCTGAGAAATATCTTTCTTTGTTGTTTAATTACATTGATTATCTATTCTTTATAAACAAAGTAAATATTCAAAGGTAAATTTATCTATTTATGTCACTTTAATAAGAAAGTATGTGGTTATGAAGTTTGTTTTGAACTTGTATTTACTATTTGTTTGAATTTAGCAAATTTAACTATATTATTAACGACGTGTAAACAATATTTACCCATAGATACTGATAAATAATAACTTATGAGCTTTTATTTTACAAAAAAAAAATTGACTACTAAGTTAGATCAAGCACGAATTTTCTTCACATATTTAGCATGTTCGTGGAATACTAATTCCAACTATTTGCTGCATCATATACAATTATTCTATTAAAACGTGAGTTTCTGAAAAATTTTCAACCAAATTTATGTTGCTGCAAGAAGAAATACTATGAAAAAACTTTATTTAATTTACAACCTAAAAGAACCAAAGCGACGCAATAAAGTTGTTTCAAATAACCTAAAAACTGATTATTAGGTTAAAACCAGTGACCAAAATAATAGCGGTGATTCAAGACATGCTAAATGAACCAATAAAAATACATAAAATGATGAAAACAATAAATTAATGGTGATATATTACGGGATTAGGTGCTTCTGCCGTATAGTAGGAAATATAGTACCTTTTGGAAGGAAATGAAAGGAAAGGTTATATCTGTTTACATAGGATTTAGAACGAAACATGGATATAGTACCTTTTGAAATGAAATAAAATGTTTATTTAATACTTTTTGGAATGAAATGCAATTTTTAAATACTTTTTAAAAGGATTTTTATGTTTTTTGGATAAAATTTGATGACAGATTTAGATTAAACTAAGCCATTAGAATACAAATATGTGAAAATATCAACTTGAAAAAAATGTCCTTTAGCACCTTCAATCAATGTCTCAAATGTCAAGTCATACTGAGGGAGCAAATACTAGATTTTAAGCGAAAGAAGTTCATATTATCTTTAGTCTGAGTCTCAAAGTTAGGGAGTAAAATCAAATGTTGAGTATTTTGTTGTTATCCATGCTTTCTTCATAAAAACTCAAATGTATCTACTTAGGTTGAGTGCACGCACAGAAAAATGCTTCAACTCTGAAAGTTTTTTCCTCTCTTACGGTTTGCTTGAGGAATTACCATCCACTATCCTAAAATCCCACATCTATGATTACGGATCTGACTGACAACTTTCCTGTAAAATTACAAAAAGTCCTGTCTCAAGGTCTTTTTATGCGTACTCTATCATATTTTAAAAGTTACTAGAACGCCTTGTACAAACTTAACTTACAAAATTTCTAGAAGGAAATTCACTCATTAACGCTCTACAATCCGGCTTCCGAACAGGGTACTCAACTCGATCCGCTCTCTTGAAAATTACTCGATCTATAAACAAACAGTCACGAAACCTAGATTAATCCAAAGCTTTTGATACCATTGACCATAACATTTATCTTCATTTCCCACCTACTTGCCCAAGCATCAATTCCATCTATGTAGTTCTTAAGTGTTGGTGATGCTTGGAAAGGATTTTGATAAGAACACAGGATAAAGTTAGGTAAAATAGTGATAAATGTTTTCCAATATATTTTAAACTTTGCTGCTAGACCTAGTGCTTGATTCCGGCATGAGATATCCTTTAAGACGGACTACTTAATGGAGCTTAAGTAAGTCCTTTAGCTCAAGTTACAAACTTATCGGCTCAGTGCTTCCCCACTTCCTCATAGCCTCCTCAAGTTTTAATTCCCCCTTTGGTTTATAGCCTCCTCCTTCCAGAGAGTTCTGATTGTGTCCGCAGTTTTATCTTTTCAAATCCTTCCTCTTGGAGGTCTGTTTCATGTTTTATGGTGCCCTTTTCTCGATTAATAAAAAGTTACCTCGTAGCGTAATGGGTTTAAGGGTTCTTACGGTTTAAATGCGTCCGTTGAACTTTCTTGATATCTTTATTTCTTGTGATTTCAATTTTTATTGTCTTGCTCTCCAGTTTTTTAAAGGAGATGACACCAACCGTATTCTATAGCTCAGATGAAGGCCGAAACGTGAGCACGCAATAAATAAGTTTCCTTAGTGTAGTGTGATTTTATATGATGGTAGGCTACGGCTACCGACTTCTTTCATTCATTTTATGGTTATTTGGTGTACAATAAAATTAAGTGGTCTTTGAAATCCCTGATATTTTGCATATTTTAACGATTTTTTTGAAAAATGGCTTGAATTATTTTGATTAGACTCGCTGTATCGATATAAAATTTAATAGGGTTTAATATGTGTAGGGTCATTCTGATTAAAATTTTGTCCTTCGAAGTACCTTTAATTTTTTACTTTTACTTACCAATATATGGAATATATAATATATATGGGGAAGTATTGAAATCGTGTAAATTTTCGAATCCGGGTTTTCAACGGAAATACACGTTTTAGGGTCCCCTGAGTGTAAGTAACAGAGTTTCGCAAAAAGTTCTGTGTGTGTGTGTGTTTGTGTGTTACTGCAAATTTTTCATCAAAATCAGTTAACCAGAAGAGCCACTTTATACTATGTATTTTACTAAACTAAATACACTAAAATAAACTCGCTATATGGATGTAAAATTTAATGGGCTTAAAATTGTCGTCCTTTTTTTAATTATGTTATGGATGAATATGTTTTATTATATGGATCGGAATATAATGATCAATTAGTACTTTTTCAAAATAATAGCATTTTTAAAGGATTTGAATGACATTAGATAAAAACGGATAGTGATCAGAATCAAAATGTTTCAAAATATCAATTTCATAAAAATGTCCTTCAGTATCTCTTGGAGGAAATCAACGTCTCGATTGATTCGTTGAGTTCCAAATGGTTCTATATCCGTTTTAGGAAATTTTATAGCAATCGCAAAAATCTCTCATTGTTATATTATCAATCAACTTATTTGATTATTTTCAAATTAGAATCTAGAATTTTTTTTTTTTTTTACTATATTAATAAAACCCATTTAACTTATGGAATGAAATTTGTTAGCATGAATTGAAGCGAAACTAAATGTGTAATTAGTACCTTTATAACATTTAAAAATAATAACATTTCTAATTCCCGGTTTTAAAGGACTTGAGCGTTCATTAGATAAAATCAAATTGAAGATTTTAATAAAATCTAATCGATTATAATACAAATATGTCAAAATTTCAACTTCGTAAAAAATGTCTTTGGAAATCAACGTCTCATTTGTTGAATTTTTTTAAACTAAAATAAACATTAATAACACAGAATTCATAGCTTCAAAGACAGGTATTTTCAAGGTTGTAATTTTCTAAGAAATTCAACCATAAATCTAAATATTAATCTTTTTTACAATCTCACTTTTAGGTTCCGTATTATTACTGTTAGATGAACCATGCTCTTCTTGGCGTTTGAAGAATTTTAATTTTATAAAAATAATTATTTTTCTTATAAAAACATTTGTTGCTCGTTATGACTGCTTACTATTGAATCTGTTATAGTAATAATTATATATTTTCTTCTTAAATTCCTAAATATTATTAAGTATAAGAGAGGATAATAGATTGTTTACAGAGAGGTAGTGCGTGGAGTCTATCTGAGTGGGTTTTAGTTTAGTCGATATTAGCTTCTCAGTCTTGCTACCTTCAGTTTGTGTTTCTTGTCATGTTCTTGCGTTATGTCTTCTCTTTGGCTTGAACAGGTAAGAATCTATCTTTATTTTTTAATTATTATTATTATTGTGAATGAAAAATATACAGAAATATTAAATTTTTACTTTCACTTACTATTTATAGTAAGGGGAAGAATTGTGAAAATTTTCGAATTCCAGTTTTCAACGGAAATACACATTTAAGGGTCCCCTGAGTCCAAATAACCAAGTCCCGTAAAAAGGTGTGTGTGTGAGTGATAACTCCCGGGCGAAAACGGTAAGTCCTATGAAACTGAAATTCCATATTTAAGACAAATATACGCCCGAGACTTTACAAAACCTTTTTCATCAAAATGGCTTACCAGAGAAAAGCCACTCCATACCATGCATTTTGCACTTTTTTTCGATTTTCTCGAAAATGGTTCCGACGATTTTGATTAAACCCGCTATATCGATGTAAAATTTAATGAACTTTATCATATATATAACTATATCATGTAGTTTTCATTATAATTAAAATGGTCTGACATGGATTAAATTCCGATATTTTAAATTTTCCTCCTCTAAAGTACCTTAATGAGAGAGGTTGGTTCAGGGTGCAGTCAGTTTACGTTATGTATTGCGTAAAGAAGGAAAACCAACTTCTCTCATATATACACACAGTCAACCATTGTCACTTCATAAAGTACCTTTAATTTTGTATATTCTATAAAAATAACCCTATTATCTTGTTAGCATTGATATATAACAGATAAATATGTAAGTTGTGCGAATTTGAAAATTGCTAAAGGAGAAAACTGAAAAAAAAAATATTTTTAATGATATTTTTTATATATTTTTTTTGTTTTTGAACATAAGAACAGTAATATACATGTATGATATACCGTTGGAAAGCTAAAGATTTTGAGCTCACACACGAACTTTTAAAAGTTAATAGAAAGTGATGAAAAGCCGATAAAACTAACTGATTGTTGTTGATAAAAATATAATAGATTTTTTAATAAAACACATGTTTCTATAGAAATTCCATTAAACTAATTATTTAATGGTTCCACTCATATTTGAAAATTCTCTAATCGATTTTAAAAACGAAGGTATGTGAAAGTCATGTGTTGCCCGCACCAGATTTTGGATTTTTATAGTGAGATATCTGTTTATTTGTTAATTCAGATCTGTTCGTGTTGCTCAGTTTGAAAATTTGTCGAATGTTTTATAATCAAGTATTCAATTAATGAAGAATTATTTTTATTTTATATTTGTCGCTAAGCGCAACCGTTAAGGAACTGTATTGTTTTTTATAGAAAAAAGTTGCGAGGTCTAAATGTTTATAGGTGGTGATTTATTTCTTAACCTTCTATACTTCATTAATCGGCATATCTGTCCGTAAACTCAATTTTATAGATTCATGATCTATTGCATTTACTGTTTTTCAGAGGGTTTTTTTTTTAAATTTTTTTTTAGAGCGGATCACTCAAAAACTTTGATAATTTAATTCCAATTCTACTTTCGTAAAATCAAGTGACTAAATTAATTTTAAGAGAGGTATGTGATTAGCATTAACGCGAACAGTTTTTTTTTTTTATTCCCTTAAAAGAAGTATTTGAGAATAAAATGATCAAATTCATTATCTTATATTCAAGAAATAACCATTTAATATAGAACAAAGAGCTTCTTTGTGTAATAATATAAAACAATTCTCATTTAAATATAACATACTCATGTTCTTAAAATATATATATATATTTTCACATATTATAATACACGATTTTCACTTACATCGATTAGTAAAATCAATGAAAGAATTTTCAAATAGAGTTGAAGGTAAAAATACGTGAAACTATTAAAGAATTAATTGAATTTAATTTCTATAGAAACATGTGTTTTATTAAAAAATCTATTATTTTATTATCTAAAATAATCAGTTAGTTTTATCTTCTTCTCATCACTCTCTATTAACGTCTAAAAGCTTGTGTATGAGATGATATTTTTTCTAAAATCTTTAGCTTTCCAACGGTATATCATATTACTGCTCTTATGTTCAAAAACGAAAAATTGCATTAAAAAAATATTTTTTCTGTTTTCTCCTTTAGTTCGGTATCGAATTTATTCAATTTATATATTTACATGTTTTTCATCAGCGTTAACAAGATAATCTAGTTATTATTATTGAATCTACAAAATTAAAGGTACTTTAGGGGAAGAAAATTTAAAATATCGGCATTTAAGCCCTGTCAGACCATTTTTATCCAAATAAAACCTACATGATATTAAAGCCCATTAAATTTTACATCGATATAGCAAGTTTAATCAAAATCGTCGGAACCGTTTTCGAGAAAATCGAAAAAAGGTGCAAAATGCATGGTATAAAGTGCCTCTTCTGGTAAGCTCATTTTGATAAAAAAAGTTTTGTCTCGTCTCGGGCGTATAGTTGTCTTAAATATGAAATTTCAGTTTCATAGGACTTACCGTTTCCGCCCGGGAGTTACCACACACACACACACACACACCTTTTTGCGGGACTTGGTTATTTGGACTCAGGGGACTCTAAAACGTGTATTTCCGTTGAAAACTGGAATTCGATAATTTTCACGATCGCAATACTTCCCCTTACTATATATGGTAAGTGAAAGTAAAACAATTTTATTGTATGAATGTAGTATGTATGTTATCTTTCACCACTACTATTGATATCCAAATTGGGACAGATTGTAATTTACTCAATAAAAATTGTTAGTGTTAAATTTTTTTTTTTCAATATTGTTATTCATTAATTAAATGTTTAGTGATTTATTTTCTTGGTCGTTACTTCTTACCTTTATTTAAAAACTACACAAATGTGTTTATTCTGGATGAAACTATGTTTAATACTTTAAAATATCAGTTTAAGTATCGACCAAAGGTATCTGTTGTTGTTGAAAACGAGTAAGGCGTTGAAATTGCAGTATTCCAATTTAATTTAAATTTATAACTGTCGTCTTGAAAATATAATATATCTATTATATTTATTTATAGAAGTATTGACTGTACAATGAGATTTACTATCTGCTTATACAATAAGAAAATATGCTAAAAAATGATATAAAAGTGCGAAACTCCATATGATGCTATAAGATAGATTATAAAAGCAAATTACTATCAGTATGTCAGGTCTCTTGGCCAGCGTCTCGATAGTCTTCTGGGCGGATTATATGGGTTTGTGGCAGAGATTAAATGGAGATCATAGTGTTGACATCAACTGTTGCATTATTATCTTTTTGCAATTGTTACATTCGTTTCCTTTTCGCTGTACAATAAAGGAGATAAAAAAAAATATCTTGGAATAAAATTTGCGTCTTACACACTTAATGACCATTCTTTCTGATATGTTCTATATATTCCAGCATCATTAGATAAAGAGTATCCTATAAAACTTAATGGGGTTTGCTTTTCGCTCTGCTTTGAAATGCAGATCCTCTCCGACCAAGGCCTTATAAGGATCGGACCACAGAGGATTAGGACACGGGACCAAAAAAACAACAATTCCAAATTGGCGTGAGGCGAGATCAAACGGGATGTATTTCGGTTTCGACAATCAGCGAAATGTGGTCCTGTTTTCGGAAGACAGATCGCGACACCTTCGAAATTTACAGCAGTTCTCGGCTCCTAACGTTATTGTTGTGTAACAGTTTCGTAAGTTTTCTTAATTATCCTGACACTCAGGACATTGTTGTACCACTTTTTTTAGAGGTTAGTGGTTGATAAATCTCTGTATTATATATATATATATATATATATATATATATATATATATATATATATATATATATATATATGATTCCTTTAGAAGGTTTACCACGCGACGGATTTTTATGCAGTTTTCGCTATCATTCAGATCATTATTTCCTGAAGGTTAATTAGTAAAATAAGTTGAAGTTAAGGTTTTCATTGGAAGAAAAAATTGAATTTTATGTTATAATGTCAACGAAAAATTATTTTTGATTTATGAGAAGTAATATAGACGTACGTGGGAGCGGCGTGGTCTAGTGGATAGAGCGATAGTCTGCTGTGCTCCGGGTCCTGGGTTCGAATCCCGGCTGAGGCAGAATATTACTTATTCGGTTAATTCAGTCGGGGGGCGACCTTAGGGTATGGAGACCCTCCTGGGGCAGACCCAGCCTCTATAACATAGGTACCCAAAATAATTGGGGAAAAACCTGGCGGCTGAGCGTGATTAAGGCCTAATCACCTCATTGCACTGCCGTTGGCCTAGGAACAGTACGAATCTCTATATCTACTGAGCCCAAGACCCTTCGTGGGTTGTAGTGGTACAGTTTTTAATATAGACGTACAATATCCCGTTGGAAAGCGCAATAGTTTAGAACGAATTAAAATGCACTGAAATAAGTCGTACAAGTTAATATAAAGTTTTGAATATATTTTATTGGTAAAGAGGAAGGTTATAGTTAAATGTACAGGATAGTACAAGTTATAACGTCACTAACGATTTTGATTACCCTCGCTATGTCGATGTAAAATTTAACGTGCTTTAACATCATGTAGGTTTCATTCTGATTGAAATAGTCTGGCAAGGCTTAATAGCTGATATTTTAAATTGTCTACCTCTAAAGTACCTTTAATTTTGTAGATCCAAAAAAAATAGGCACATCATCTCGTCAGCATTGATAAATAACAGCTAAATATGCAAGTTGCTCGAATTTGATAAACAACTAAAGGAGAAAGGTGTAAAATTATTTTAAAAATGCAATTTTTGTGTTTTTGAACACAGGAATAGTAGTATAGATTTATAATATACCGTTGGATAGCTAAAGATTTTAGAAAATATATTATTTAATACACGGAATTGTGAAAGTTAATGGAGAGTGATAAACAGCCGATGAAACTAATTGATTGTTGTTGATACAAATATAATAGATTATTTAATAAAACACATGTTACTATTGTAATTCAATATGATCTATTTAAAAAAAAAAAATGATTTTAACAACGAAGGTAAGTGAAAGTCGTGTGTTGCGCGCACCAGATTTTGTTAAATATTATACTTTTTATGTTTACATTCCATACGCCTACTCTCCGACTGCAAGCAGAATATTCTCAACAAATATTTTCCCTGAGTGAAGATTTAAAATGATTTATGTCGGACTTAGTGTTGTTTTGCTACCGTTTTTCTTGCTAACTTTGCCACTTCATCACTCGACGTATCTTAAGCTCCATCAAAACCTCCTTCTACCTCCTGTAAGGTGATCCTCTGTTACACTTTTTAAAGCAAAGTCTAAATTAAAAAGTAAAACAAATGTCGACTAATCTACAATCTACACTGAGGATTCAAGTATATAAATAAAATCAATCTGTAATTAGAATCATTTATATTTTTACTCCATCTCACTTACGTGTAAAGTAGTTATTAGTTAGGTAAAGAGGATATTGCAATAATCAAACCAGCCGTATTGGACATTGGAGAGTATTATACTAGCCACTACACCGCAGGTGACCTCTCAAGTTTATTTGAAACTGTAAAGATTGATTAGAAGAAGGGAGGTACCGAATGTTTGCATTTTTATTACCTGTACAGGATTTTTTACTATGACTTACCTATATATGAAATATATTATAGTAAGGGAAAGTATTGCGATCGTGAAAATATTCGAATAACAGTTTTTAACGGAAATATACGTTTTAGGGTCCCCAGAGTCCAACTGACCTAGTTCCGCAAAGAGTTCTGTGTGTGTGATGAGTCTAGCGCGAAAACGAAAATTAGTATGAAACAGAAATTTCATATTTAAGACAACCATACGTCCGTTATTTACAGCAACTTGGTTATCAAAATCAGCTAACAAGAAGAGCCTCTTTATACCATGCATTTTGCACCTTTTTACGATTTTCTCATAAACGGCTCTTAACGATTTTGATTAAATTCGCCATAACGATGTAAACTTGGACGAACTTAACATCATGTAGGTTTCATTCTGATTGATATAGTCTGACAGAGCCTAAATGCTGATATTTTAAAATTTCTTCCTCTATAGTACGTAATTTTGTAGTTTTTATGAAATTGACTATATCATCTAATTATCATTGCTAAAAAGCAGGTAACTAAAGGAGATAACTGTAAAAATATTTGTTTACGCAATTTTTTGTTTTTGAACTTAAGAACAGTGATATACATGTATAATACACCGGTGGGATGCTAAAAATTGTAGAAAACATGTTAACATATTATTGTTAAAGTTAACGGAGATTGATGAAAAGCCTATAAAACAAACTGATTATCGTAGATAATAATATAATAGATTATTTAATAAAATACATGTTTCTATTAAAATCCAATGTGAATAATTCTTTACATTGCAACAATTAATTATAACACAACCCTACATACGGACTTACAACAACCAAAAGTTGACCAACATATACGAATACTCTATTCGCGTTTTTCATAGTGAACTTAACGGACACGACAATAGACTGATTAACGACATGTCAATAGCTGAAATGCCAGTCAGAAGAAGGCTAAAGAGAAACTGGATTAGGGACCTCCTCCGCTAAATTGATGCCTAGGAAGGGGTCCATGTCTGATCTTATATTTGTCCTACACATTTGCTGATTGTCAGAAAGCTTCTGACAGGTGTAAATGCAAATTTAAAGAGAAAAAAATAATTCTGTAAGAATTTATTTTCTTTTGTAAATTTGTTAAAAAATTCTTAAATTTATATAAATAATGGAGGTTAGTGAAAGTCGTTTGTTGCGTGCACCAGATTTTTTTTTAAATTAACAATTTGAACTCATAGCACATTTATTGCTTATTAGAAAGATTGCTATGATGATTCGCTGACCACATCAGCTCTATAAATACGGCTCCAGCTAGCACTAAAACCATTTCCCTCACCCTCAGCAATTTTATCATTATCAGAAGTAGACCGCCTTCTTGACAAATGAAATTATTTAGTAATCTTATAAACAGAACAATTTATTACAATTAAAGAAATTACGAAATTTAATTATAATTACATGAGGGGCCTAATAATTATTACGTAGGATCTAATTATTATTAAGTGTCAAAATATTTTACTTTCACATGCCTATGTGAGCTTCAGATGCTCTCCTAGACCATCGAATTCCTCTTATATCCAATTCTTCAAATCCAAAATTGTCTGTAAAATCCTTAAACCTCCTTAATTTGTTACGAATAAACAGGCCCACAATGACCTTGATGTTCCACATGTATTTGGCACAACATCTTTTCTTTCATGACAAACTCAATTCACTCTACTAACCTAGTTGTTTGATCCTACTAGTTAAACGTTCCTTCATCTTTAATTCATGATAATCCTCCGTTTCGACTATAAAGTATATCACCGACAGATCTTCCGATTTTTTATATTTCTTTGAGAAACCACCTGTTGTTAGCATTCTCTACACGTTTCTAGTCAATTAATCGTTGTTTATATTTACTAGATTTGTTAATATATACACTTTTATGAATTTAAGTTTCTTTACTTTCACATACCTATATATGAAATATATAGTAAGGGAAAGTATTGCGATCGTGAAAATATTCGAATTACAGTTTTAAACGGAAATACACGTTTTAGGATCCCCAGAGTCCAAATGACCTAGTACAGCAAAGAGTTCTGTGTGTGTGTGTGTGTGAGATGAGTTTAGCGCGAAAACGAAAAAAGAAATTTCATGTTTAAGACAACTAATGTATAAGCCGTGATTTACAGCATTTTTTCTATTAAAATCAGCTTACCTGAAGAGTTACTTTATATCATGCATCTTGCACCATTTTTACGGTTTTCTCAAAAATAGCTCTAACGATATTGATTAAACTCTCTTTAGTTTTAATCTGATTTAAATAGACAGACAAGGCTTAAATGGCGATATTTTTAATTTGTCTTCTTTTAAAATTCAGTTAATTTTGTAGATTTAAAAAAAAAATAGGCATATCATCTTGTTAGCATTGATAATTTATTTAGAAAGTTTGCGAATTTGATCAACTAAAGGAGAAAAGTTTTTTGAAAAAATTAAGGAAGAAATGAAAGAACGACAAAGAGTCAGAATAACAATATCTGTTCAGATAGTCTCAAATAAAAAATAAAAAATTATTAATAAAACAACAACAATATGGTAACTTATCAATGCGTCCTCAGCAAGGAAAATTGTTTTTTAACTCCCAGTAAATGCATACAATTCAAAAATGCTAACTAAACTATAGACAAAGTTACATAATTTAGAGTGATTAGGAAGCAAATTTATGTAATTTTCTGATGGTTTACAATTGAAGATTGAAAAACACCTGTATAAAATGTTTTTGATGGCGCAATCCAGAGGGGAAAAAAAAAACGGGCATAACTTTGTAATGACTCTTTGCTCTTATCTCGCTGGGATCATCCTGTAATAGCCGAGGCAGGAATAGAAATGACGCGAAAATAATTCAAGCGATGATGTCGAAATAATTGTGGATTTGCACGACTCCTCGCTTCATAATTTATGTATCTTCGGCTTTGTCTCTATTATTTTGTTCTTGTTTCCTCTTCAACAACAGTTTCTGTTATTGTTCTAGTATTTATTCATATGAGCGCTTAAAGGTAGTTTTAAGTTAAAATTATTCAAGAACGGTCTGTAACACTTTCTAAAAATTTTAGGTTTTAAATTTTGACTAATAAATCCCATATAATAACATTTACCCTTCAACGTAATTTTTAACAAACTTTACCAATGTCTCTGTTGAATTGATCAGATATCTTGGACTTCATCTTGACAAACGTTTAACTGGAATCCTAATGGAAGAATAAAACGACAAAAACCTTCTTCGTCTTTGTCGGCTCAGCAGGCGCATGAGGCCTTGGCCTGCTCAACAGTCGCCAACCATTTTCTCGATCCGTAGATTCTTTCGAAGAGATCCCGAGTTGCTTAACATCCTTCCATCGGCCCATCGTTCTACCACGCTGGCGCTGGCCGTCCGGACACTTTATAGAGGCTGTGTGTGTCCCAGGAGTGTCTCCATACACCAGGGTCGCTCCACGGCTGAAATTACAGAAGAAATAATTCTTCCTCAGCCGGGATTCGAACCTGGGCCCAGAGATCAGGAGCCTAATACTCTATGCTCTATCACATCGCTTATAAGATGGGGGCAGGGTGGCTGAGCGGATTAGCGTGCGTTGCTTTGAAAGCGTGTTGCCTAGCAACCGCAGAGGACTCAAATTTGAAAAAAAATAATTGCGAGTTCGAGTATAGGTGCTGGGTGCTTTAATCTCAGTATTTATCTCCCGCCATCACCCCTGGCCTGAGAAACCCGTTTAGCCTTCAAAGGCGAGGTAGGGGTGAACAAAAAAATATAAATAAAGACGCGCCGTCCTACATCGAATATAAATTTTGTAATTATACTTAGTTATCTCTAATTTTCAACTAGTGCCATTAAACTATCACATTTGGAGAGAGGAAAGTTAAAAAATATTTTTAATATTAAAGTTTTGTTGCTCGCCGTTTTAGGCTATTTCAACACTTACTAGACAAACGGTTAAACCTTCCTCTTAACTACAAAAGGCTCATCTACATGACTATTATAAAACCAATCTGGACTAGCTATGGGGCTCTTCTAAACCATCAAATTCTTCCCGCATCCAATCCTTACAATCCAAAATCCTTCGTAAAATACTCAACGCTCCTTACTTAAAGAACTTAATGTTAATGATTGGCCCAACCAGGTAACTCAATCCTTTCATGACAAACTCCATTCTTACTCTAACGCACTAGTTTCAATCCTTTCTTCCTCTTCAATTCCTGATAATCCTCCGAGGCGTCTGAAAAGGAATATGGCCTCGAGACCTTCTAGTTTAGATAACCAAGTGGTTTGCTGTCCAATGGGCATTTTCCTCTTCATGTATTTTATCTGACAGCTAATTTACTTGATGATATTAACTAATACAGTTGTAAATCTCAATGAATTTTTTTAAATTTTGTTTTTATTTCCGCATTCCTAAGAGTCAACGCGCAAGGGTAAATATTAATTATTTGTTTATTTTACCTCTCTTTTTATCTACATATTCCCAAATTTTCCGTGGTATTAAGATTAAAAAAAAAAATGGAATAAGTTTTTTCCGTTCCTAGGCGCTTTAAGGATCTGCATTCAAATGCAATGAAAATAATGATGATAGACAAAAAAAAATTTCCGCTAGCATTTTACTCTCCATTAATGGATAAATAGCTCATCATTAAGACCACTAAAGAAAAATCCAATTCTTCTCCGATAATGGCATTGAAAACTAGGAAAAAACTGGGGATTATTACTGGAGTGATTTAAAACGTTTACTACCGTTCGTGAATAGGGCGGGACTTTAGCATAGCCTTAAATAAGAGCGAGATCATTTTTTAAGCCAAGCGTGGATTAATCTTTTCGACCACTGTGGATTGTTGGGGTAATCCTTTCCAACCCGGGGTTTATTTGCTTCTCAACGGACTTCGTATAAATTATTACCTTTTTTAATTAATTGTTCTCAAAATTCTTAGTACTAACCCCTAAAATGGGAAGGTATAATTTATATATTTTCATCAAAATTAAAAACTTTATTTTCAATGACCCCTCTATATCAATATCAATTTATATTTATTTTAAAAATATTAAGGTCCTTCAACACTGGGTTCATTCTAAGTCCCGCTACACGGTGAGAGTAGAGGAAGGTGAAAATTCGTAGAGCGATGGCTGTAAGAGTTCACGAAAATAGCAGGAGAGGAAGAAGGCTTAATTTTAAAAATAAATTCAGATAATAACATCAAATATTACTTTAAAAAAATCGTATAACATTAAATATTTTTTAAAAAGGAATCACTTGGAGCTGGGTGGCTATCATAACAGCCTCCTATGCCAAAGGTCACGGGTTCAAACCCGTAGGTGGTCCTAGGATTTTTTTAATGGCAGTAAAAATCCTTAGTTATGCCGTCCTTCGGAGGGGACGTTAAAAGGTGGTCAGTGCGATGTCAGGTACTCGTTAAAGATCCCTATCCTAATAATATCTGGATAGGCAAAATTTAGGATCCCACTGTATCACCATCCGATTAGCCTTAGTAGCATGAAGTGACGTTAAATAAATAAACAATTATTTAAAAAAAAAAGAAGAGATATTCTACCTTGCTGACTTGTACCTGTATTTGGAATGATTAGAAAGGGAAATTATCGTGAAAAGTTTTAAGTCAAGTTTTCACCACAAATACACGTATTAGGGTCTATAAAATCCTAATGACCATATCCCACAAAAATGTTTGTGTGGCGCATGTGGTCTGTCTAGCTTAAAAAAGGTAAGCTGTATAAATATGTAATTTTAGATTTTAGGATCATATATACCTGAGAAGTCAGTACGTAATATTCATTTTGCACCTTGCTTTCTTCCTCCGGAGCTCCCTATCGCGATTTTTTGAACCGCCATTGAACAGTGTAATTATTCATGCTGTCCTCGCCCCCAGGCTTGATTGATGTTTCTGGTAGTCTGGACAACGTTGTTCCGGCCTAGTTTAAACTCGTAAAATAAAAGTATACTTATATTACGCGTTTGACATCTTAGTAAAGACTAAATTGCTTCTGAGGATTTCTGCATAGTGGGGCAGCGAGTTCAGAATTTGATTTCTTCGCGCTTCATGATGCAAGTTGGGGATAAATGTAGCAGTTTTTAAAGACATCACGTGAAATATGAGCTATTTACCAGTGTTTTTGTTATTATATTATTATAAATGTTATTACAGAATCATCTATCCTATGATTAGTGAGAGGACATCATTAGCAATTATAAATAAATTAATATTATGTATATTACCGTATTTCAGTTAAAGAGACAAATATATAGCTTTTGCTCCTCCTATAAATTGGAAATTCATTGTATAAGGGAGAAAAAAAGCTCGTAAGGGCAAGTGATGGACTAAAACTAAGAGGTAACAACCTGATTACGACCTAATTACCCTACCTGTTCTAATATACACTACTACACTATTCTCTGCTTGAGGAACTTCTTTGCTGGGTGTGTGCATCGCTGCTCCACTATATTAAGCGGTCATATTCTCCAGATAACCGAATGAATACTTCAAACTACTATCCGGTAGACTGTACAACCCCGATGCAGTTTCAACTGATTACATCCCGAACACGTCCAGACAAGAGAAGGTCTGTGGAGTTTCGGAATTACAAATGAATTGTCAAGTTGTATAGGCAGCTGTTTCCTGTCTTCTTTCTGATTTGTGTTTCCTTTTTTAATAATTCAACATAGCTCCTTTTTTCTTTTTTTTTCTATTGAAAAAAAAAATTGTCAAATAATTTTCTTCAATGTTAAGGGGTCTTTTAATGTAAACAAACCTTCGTTACTATATACGACTCGTCAATGTTTACCGAAATGGAATCACCTTGAAGAATGGTTTGGTTTAAACTATAATTCAGTGTAATAATAGATTGTTTAATTTTGGACACATATAGCAATGATGTGATGTTGGCGATAGTGAATTACCATACACTTTCAACATATTATAATAAATATACGATACCTGTATTACATATAAAACTTTATTTCATATTTAAAATAAGCAATCACTAACTTGCTTTTATTATTTATTTTTCTTTAATTTTCTATCACATTGTTTTTTTAAAGTTTAAGGGTTTTGTCCACATTCTCAAGACTGTTATTCTCACTTTTTACATTTTCCATTACACATTTTTCTCATTACACAGCTTACTGATATTTGGGCTATCTATTGGCTCACTGTTTCAATCAGTTACGGATAAACAAAAGAAACAGTAAGCCGATTTATAACACAAATATTAGTAAGCTATGTAAATAGAAAAATGTGTAATGGAAAATGTTGACAACAATGTGATAGAAATTGAAGAAAAATAAATTTTAAAAAAAAAGTTATTGATTGCTTATTTTAAATATGAAATATTGAATGAAGCTTCCTTCAAAATTATAAAAAAAAAAAAAAAAAACTTTATCATTTAGTTGTTTTTAAAAATAATTTTTAATATAAATAATGCTAAATTTATTAAAATGGCGTTTTCATATTAAAAAAATCATACTTCCATAATGTGTATAATATAATTTTTTATTTTTGATAAAAAAAAAAAAAAAAAAAAAAAAAAAAAACCTAGAAGAGTCTTGGGCTCAGTACATATAGAGATTAGTACTGTTTCTAGGCCAACGGCCGTGCAATGAGATGATTTAGCCGAGATCACGCTCAGCCGCCAGGTTTTTCGCCAATGTTATTGGGTACCCACTTTATTGAGGCTGGGTCTGCCCCAGGAGGGTCTCCATACCCGGGATTGTTTTGATAAAACTTTATTAAAATAATATTTAATTATATTATCGAATTTTCTAAAGAGTAATATTCGATGTTAATATCCGAATTTATTTTAAAAAAAACATATGCCTTTTCCCTCTCCCGTTACTTCCGTGAACTCTCACAAGCACTCGCTATCACGAATCTTCATCTAACACTTCTTTCACCGTATATTTTAACTTTTACAATTTTTGTTTTTATTAGAATATTACAAACTATGCGAACAATAGGAAGAAATTCTGTCGATTCTAGATTGTTCTCAAGTTCATCATTATTACGTGCGATAGTTAGGATAAAAAGAACAACGAAATAGTCTTTACTATTTATGGCTAACGTTTCAATGAACATTTTAGGCCTTCATAGGGGTTAAAAATATTCTAAAAGGAATGCAATAGGGGTAAACATACAAGAATAAAGACTGGAATAAAGATATGTATATATTTTGTTTGCCCTAATTGTTTCTACCCCCAAACGTTGATAATAAATAGTTAAGTTTATTTCTTTGTTTTTCTCAAACGCCACCCGAACTGTCTTCCTTCTGAATTTCCGAACAGACAGCTAGTGATCTATATCAATTATTATCAATCTTCTGGCCTCATTATAAAAAGCGTTAAACGGAATCATTGATAAAAAACCTTATCGAACTTGTAAATATGAATTGTCCATACGATGGATGGATTTATATTTATACAGGATGATATACTAATCGATATATGATGGTGCGTAGCTGGCAAAGTGCCGATATGCAAAAGCAAAGGAAGCTATCCTGACGGGCCATTATATCCAGGACCTCTTGGGCTTTATGCTCCGAGCTATTAGCTTTTTTTCGTCCTTGAAGGATTCCTCCCGACCAATGGGAACAAGGGCCGTCCCAAAGCGGATATTCATATTATGCTGGAAAAAATCGTATGAGCAATTATGTTCAGTAACGACTAGTTCGTCGTTTATTTTTGGATGACTCGTGTAAAATTGCCAATAGATTTTTTATATAGAATATTAAAGCGGTAACTGAGGTGTCCCAAGGAAAAGAAAGATTTTATTTTGCATTTTTTTTTTTTTTTTTTTTTTTTTTTTTTAGTTTAAAAATGAGTATACAATTTTAATCTTAGTTCTCTAACCATGGCGTATTAAAAAAAAATTGATCGAATAACCTTCTTCGTTCTGGGGACGCAATGTTCTTGCATATTCCTCAAAAATTATTGTTGGATGTTACAATAATATTGAAACTTGTGGATGTTGTAGTAGGATGCCTATCTACATGCGAAATAAATTATTTTACTTGTACGTTTATTTTTTAATCGATTAGTTATTTTTTTGTTTATTCATTTAACGCTAGTTAATTCTCCTATGGGTTATCGGATGATATAATAGTGGGAAAATTTGCCTATTCAGGTTTAATTATGAAAGGGATCTTAAACGAGTTCCTGAAATCGCCCAGGCTCGGAAACAGCATTTTAAGTCCCCTCCGAAGGACGACTAACCTAAGGTTTTTTAATTCCTTCCAAGGACCATCTGCCGGGTGTGAACCTGCTATTTAGGCTGATATGCCCGCCACTACAACAGGGGTGACCCCATTTACTTGTTTCATGTTTAACATATAGATGGTAGCAGCTTTCTAGATATTAGTTGTATTGTTTTATTATCTACTTTCAATGTTGAAACTAATGAACACCCATCTCTACATCTTAACCAATCTCTTCTACGTTTTTAGGGGAGGGAGGAAAATGCACTACAGCACGAAAATGGCATATAGATTATTTGAGGATTAACAGAGTACATAGCCTGAAGAAATTTTATTTGTAACAGTTATGTTACCTTCATCGATTATGTTAGAAAGATAAAATTCGATTTACTTCAGTTTTCCCTGAAAGTGTTGATCACCTGTTGTTTATTCAAATTAGTTAAGCTATGCATTTATCATCATACTTGTTTTCAAGAAATACTGACCCCTCCAAAGACGATTATACATTCCCACGCATTGCAATACATTAAATACCACACGAGAATCGAACCCAGGACTAGCATACCTAATGCCCCTACATTCCGTCATATAGCGCGATGCCCCATCAATACTAAACGATCCAGACGTATACTATCACGATCTTGATACAGTCTTCTCTACAGGACTTTATAGTTTGTCTAGGACGTGATTGGAATCTTATAGTTGTAGTAACCAGGTGGCACCACTGTAGTTTTATCGTTTAAAGGCACTCTAACCTTAACATCGGTTTTCATTCCGGAAATTAGTTGTTTTTGTGTGTAAAGTTTTTTTAGCTCTCAAGAAAAAAACTTTTTGGCCAGCTCTATCTCCGTGTTTATCAGATGAAAAATTATCGTCGATAGTTTTTTAGTTATTAATCAGAAATTTAAATGGATAATATTGTTGTATTGCGATCGTAAAATTTTTTGAATACCAGTTTTCAACGGAAATACACGTTTTAGGGTCTCCTGAGTCCAAATGACCAATTCCGCAAAAAGGTCTGTGTATGTGTGGTAACTCCGGGGCGAAAACTAAAGTCCTATGAAACTGAAATTTCATATTTAAGACTACTATACCGAGATGTCACAGAATGTTTTTCATCAAACTCAGCTAACCAGAAAAGCCACTTAATACCATGGATTCAGCACCTTTTTACAATTTTCTCAAAAACGGCTCTAACGATTTTGATTAAACTTCCTATATCGATGTAAATTTAATGAGCTTTAATATCAGGAGGTTTTATTTCTGATAAAATGGTCTGAACAGGCTTAAATGCGATATTTTAAATTTTTTTCTCTAAAGTACCTTTAATTTTGTAGATTCTAAGAAAATAACCATTTATCTTGTTATCATTGATAAAAAACGAGTAAATATATAAGTTGAACGAATTCGATATCCCAACTAAAGGAGAATACTGAAAAAATACTTTTTTAATGCATTTTTTTGTCTTTGAACATAAGAACAGTATTATACATACATGTATGATATACCGTTGGAAAGCTAAGATTTTAGAAAAAATATTATCTTATACACAAGCTTGTACGAGTTAATAAAAAGCCGATTAAACTAACTGATTATTTTAGATAATAATATAATAGAGTTTTTAATAAAACACATGTTTCTATATAAATTTAATTCAATATATAAGTCGTGTGTCGCCTGCACCAGATTTTTTAATTATTGTGTCATTTAATTGTAAAACATCATACAACAACCCTATAGATATATATAATCTTGAAATATGTCATCGTAATCTGAATATAACTGTAAACTGTATGAGTTGGTGGTAAACATAGCACTTTTTTTTTTTTTTTTATGGACCTGCCATTTGTATAAGGGAAATCCAGATATTTAGGAATAAGCTTCATAGTTGTTTCACAGAGATAACCTCAGTTTCTCTCCCAAGTAAACAAAAAACATATGTTTTAATTATTAATGAAATATACATTGTGCTTCATGTAAATCTATATTATTAAAATGTCATATTTCTATGCTTATGATGATCAGGATATTCTTTTCGCTTTACTAAGATTTAAATTTTGACAGTTAGATCATTATGAGTTTGCTTCATATGTTTGAATCAATGTTGTGCAAAGTAATGTTTTAATAATATTTAAAAATATCGATATTTAAGAGTCAAGAGAATTAAGATATTTATTATATTAACTTTATGTACAGACAGTTTTAAGACATAGTTAGTTATCTACTAAGTCTTTACTCGTCCATTTGCTACCGACTTTAATTCAATTAAATACTGAAATAAAGTATTATAAATATCGATATTTGTGTTTCGATATTACACCCGTATCGATAACGTTGACGGAAACTGATACGTTATCTTATCTCTCATATGCAGGTATACACAGAGCGCATGCGCCAGTCTAGAGTACGTTGGTAACGTTACCATGATTACAAAATCAAAGCTTTTACCCCTGCGTGACGCGCCTAAAGAAGTTTTCACTTAGAAAACCTGATCTCGGCCTAATCAAATCATTGCACGACCGTTAACCTAGAAACAATACGAATCTCTTCATGTACTACACTTTCAGGGATTGTAAATTACATTTTTTTCTTTCTATGATTTAGTTGTTTTTATGTTGTCATAGTTATACTTCTGATGATTTTCTGATTTTCTTTGTCGTCACCAATTGAGACGTTGATTTCCAAAAGGTACTATATCCATTCTGGGGAATTTTACAGGAAGCGCGAAAATCTCTCATTACTATATTATTAAACCAGCTAATTTGATTCTTTTCTCATTAAAATCTAGAATTATTTCTTTACTATATTAATAAAACCATATTAAAGTTATGAAATTAAATGTTCTGTTATGATTTAGAATGAAACTAAATGTGTAATAAGTATCTTAAGAAATTAATAGCATTTCTACATCACGTTATTAAAGGACATGAGTGTTCATTAGATACAATCAAATTTAAGATTTAGATAAAACTAAATGAGGAGAATATGAATATGTAAAAAAATCAATTTCGTAAAAAATGTCCTTTAGTACCTTTTGGAAATCAACGTCTCAATTACTGTATTAACTTATAACCAAGAAATAAACAGATATGCTTTAGTAGCAAAGAAAAGGGAAAATCTAATTAACATTTTACGATAATTTTACTACTATCTCATTAAAAGATAGATAGATCATCGGCCATCACAAAAAATTCTAATTCGCTGAGAAAGGCGATAAAAGTAAGAATTTAAATAGATACTACGTGTTAAAACTGGCGAGTTATTGTGATGAGTAATTCGAAAATTTTTACTGGCGTCTTCGTCATAAAATAGGGGAGAAATTTTATTATAGCCCTAAAAGTTTTCTACAAGGGCATGCTTAAGTGGCAAGCACGCTAGTCAACCACGCCAAAGGTTATGAGTTCGAATCACCGTCCCGGGGAGGGACTTTTTCAATCATTTAATTAATGGGGATTCACTCACACCTCTTCGTTGACTATTATGAATGAAAAATAATTTGTATTTTGGGACAGTAATTCCCTAAAGAATAATATATTACTCTTTTGGATCTACAAAGTTTATAATATTATATATATATATATAATTAAAAGCAGACAATCATGAATTTATATATATAATATTGCTACCTTAAAGAATTTTAAATAACAAAAATAAAAAATATACTTATTATAAAAGAATAAGATAAACATTTAAAATAAAAAAAGAATAAAGAGGGGATCACCTGTAGCAGGGTGGCTACCATAACAGCCTTCTATGGCAAAGGTCACAGGTTCAAACCCGCAGGTGGTCCTAGGATTTTTTAATGGGAGTAAAAAATCCTTAGTTATACCGTCCTTCGGAGGGGACGTAAAAAAGTGGGCCTGTGCCTCTGCGATGTCAGGTACTCGTTAAAGATCCCTATCCTAATTAGGCATATAGGATAGGCAAAATTTAGGACTCCCACCGTAGCATCTTCCGATTAGCTACAGTAACATTAAGTGGCGTTAAATAAATAAACAACGAACCAGAATAAAGAGGCTGAATCGTTCAACTTTACAAAGGCGCGGTAGATTTATTGATATTCTAGTAGAAGGACGAATAGTTGATTTTTGAAAGCAGTTAAGGATTGAGATGTACGAATGGACTTTGGTAAGGAATTCCAAAATAAAGGATGTCTTAAAGGAAGTAGTTCTATGAGAGGGCATAATTAGGCTTAAGGGCTGGGATCTTGTGTTGATATAGAATAGACAGAGGGGGATGATGTGAACATGTAAATATACAGGGATTTTCCGGTCCTAAAGTATTGCTAAATGTAGGTCCCTAGGAAGTATTGTCTTCAGAATATCAGGTAGAGCCATTTCAATTCAGCGTACCAGGAGGAGACTTGAGAGCGTCTATGAATTCAAAAGTATGAGATCCATAATACAATTATAGTGTAGTGATGACGCAACAATATAACTTATCGTGCAGAATCGAGGTGTGCAATCCTAGATATGTAGAAACATATCGTGGTCTAGGCCCTGCGCAGACTGTCGCGCCATCCAAGGAAGAAAAAAAACGTAAAAAAAAGTATGTTCGACGGACTGACGTAAAACCGGAAGCATCCTTAATTGATAATCTTTAAGTATGAAAAGGATTCACACCTGTTGCTGTAATTACATTTTAATAGTCTTATAAGAGATACAAGCTTTGGGAACTAGGTGATTTAGGATTGGTATTGAAGTGAAGGAACTCACTTACTGTTTGAGTTGTTAGATCAGTTTAGTTAACTCCTTAGGACTAGAGTTTGTCTGTTTATTTTTGTTTGCAACTTCCGTAGTTTCTGTTTTAGTGTCAAAGTCCTGGAAAGGATAGATTTTCCACCTTCATTGACGAGAAATGAAAGACGGAAACTATCATTAAAGGAGTAATACAAATTAATACAGTAATAATTTCTATATTCTTTATTTATCTAACGTCTTTTTATGCTACTGTGGCTAATCGGACGTTGCTGCATTGGAAATCCTAAATTTTGCCTGTCCTGGTTGAATTAGGATAGGGATCTTTAACGAGTATCTGACATCGCACCCTATTTACGTCCCCTCCAAAGGACGGCCAAGTAAAGTTTATTACAAATATTATTTACTTGTTAATCCTTTGCGTTCGAGGTATTTTTCGCTCGAGTGAACCAGGAATTCGAGGGGTATTAACCGTTCTCATTTATTTCACAATTTTTTTTTTTACATTTAGTATAAAATGATTTCAGACCAACTATAACATTTTAAGCTTTATATTTTTACATTTTTTTTTTTTATCTTATATATATATATATATATATATATATATATATATCATATATTAAAAAAAAAAGAAAAAGATTTTCATATATATATATATATATGTTATGTGTGTGTGCGTGATTTCGTTTATGTCAGAAGACAAGTTGAACTTATCTTCACTAGAACTAATTAGTTTCTCTTATTTCATGCTTTAAGGGCTCAGTAACTTTGGAATGATTATTCTGATGTACAGCGCATGTGGAGGGATTAAGTACGCAGTAGTGATGTATTTATATATATATATATATATATATATATATATATATATATATATATATATATATATATATATATATATATATATAAAGTTTTCTTCTGTCCTTAGGCTTCATTTAATAAATAAACAATTTTATTTTTGCAACGTTTCGAGAATTTATTGTTCTCATAATCATGCAATTTTAGATAAAATAGTGTCTTAAATAGACATATGTGTAGACTATAAGCTTTAAAACTTTGAAAGAACCGTGTGTAAATATATATATATATATATATATATATATATATTCTTCTTAAAAAGAATGTCAACATTGATAATGTCAACTATTACCCTTAGTACCTAAATGGTATCGTGTCTACAGTACATTATTACTCTAGTATGCCTATAATTTACTGGTCGATATAGCTCAACCTTATACAGTAAAAATACTTCAGGGCATCATGATATTTATATTTATATTTAATTCAGAGGAATTAACTGTTCTACAGTTAGAGATATAAACCAAACTAATATCCGCCTTTTTTTTCGCACGTTACAATTTAAATGTGGTCTCGTTTATGTTGAAAAAAGTCTGTTTGAACCGATTTAGAGTAGACGACTTTGGGATTTTGAGTTCATCTTAACGAAAAGTGCACCAAGCAAGAAAATATCATGCTTATTATTTAACATCCGTTCATTTAATCATTCCCAGAAATTAAAAACATAAGTTGGTCAGCATATCAATCTTTATTCAGTTTATTTGTTCATTATATTAAATAATTTCGATTTTATTCGATTTATTATTGTTTTACATTGTAAATGAACTTATTTATAAGACATCTTAAAAAAAAAAACCTGTACCACTACAACCCATGAAGGGTCTTGGGCTCAGTACATATAGAGATTCGTACTGTTTCTAGGCCAACGGCAGTGCAATGAGGTGATTAGGCCTTAATCGCGCTCAGCCACCAGGTTTTTCCCCAATTAATTTGGGTACCCACTTTATAGAGGCTGGGTCTGCCCCAGGAGGGTCTCCATACCCTAGGGTCACCCCCCGACTGAATTAGCAGAATAAATAATATTCTGCCATAGCCGGGATTCGAACCCAGGACCCGGAGCACAGCAGACTAGCGCTCTATCCACTAGACCACGCCGCTCCCTAATACATCTTAAAAGTTCATTTTAATTTCCATTTAGTTTACAGTTAGAAGTCTGTTTTTATGAAGTAACCTAAAAGTATAATTAATTAAATAAAAATGTTAGTGTACGTATGTTTTTATAACAACTTATGTAAGATTTGTTACACGATATTTTTCTTAAGTTCTTAGTACTTTACTGGTATGGTGGCAACACTGGAACACCATAACCTCTCTCATTACAATATAAAAAAGAACATATGTTCATAAGTGTATGGGCATATAACAACTTTCGATTAACTTACATGACTTATTTTATTGCAGATTAACTTTTCTAAAATCTTGCGCTTTCGGCATATTATACGTCCATGTTACTACTCTTATTTCAGGAAAAATATTTTGATGACTGGGTTACAGAATATTTCATTTTCCCATCTAAAGAAAAACTTAATTACAAATGTATTTTACTTAAAAACCTTCAGGAAAGAATCTCCTAAATGATAGTGAAGACCGTATCAAAATCCGTCTTGTGATGTAGGAGTTGGCGGTAATCAAGGACTCGCGACATCATATATATATATATATATATATATATATATATATATATGTATGTATGTATAACACATACATAGCATGGTTCAAAAACATACTTAATTTGAAAGAATCGCATGGATTGAGTTGTAACTTAAGTCTATCTAACTGTGATGATATTAAGTTATGGAAAAATAATCTAGCAACATTAAGGGTTCAAATACAAATATTATCATTCTTTATTCTATTTTATTTACTTTTTTTTTATTATTAATTATTTGTGTTATATTCATATTTTATTTTATCTTTTATTTATTATTATTATTAGTTATTAATCATTATTATTAATTTCGTTTATTTTATTTATATTTTTTCAATTGTATTGTATTAATTATTTGTTTTAGTATTTTGTTCGTTGTTCTCTTTTCTAAATTTTTTTCCGCTATCTTCATTTTGTTAAATCATTTTTATTTTTGTTTTGTTTTTTGTTAAGATGTGAGGGCGATAATAACCATCAGCAGTTTTTTGCAATAAAAATTAAAACAACAACGTCAAACAATAATGTGAAAGTCGTGTGTTGCGCGCACCAGATTTTTCTAGTTATCATAGAACCTCTCGGAGTAATTATGACCGATAGCAACTGAACTTTATCGTATGTTTTCGACAAGCTCATCGCTACAAGCGTTTCTGATAGTTTGCAATAATAGTTATAGTAAAAGATGATACTCGGGCTAATAATTAAATTTCGGCCATTTTAAATGTTAGGAGGACATCATAAACTTCAAAACTCTGGTCTAACTGATCATAACAGAAACACAATAAACATCCGAATTACGATTGAGCTAAAAAGTTTTAATTAATTTTCAACTTTAATTAATGCCGACATTATTCAGTTAAAAACCTGAGGGGGCGACATGGCTGTAAAGTGGGTCCTCTGAGAATTAACGACATTTCTCGGCAATCAAGTAATACCGAATACGTAACAGTCTGAAATGGAAATACACAGCATTATTTATCAAAAACAACGAAATTTGTTTGTATGTTTTTTCATTTTGGTTTGTTATTTTCAAAATGAACCTTTTTAATCCACTGAAAAAAAAAAAACAACACCTAGAACCTGGATAACAATAGAACCGTTTGACGGTCGTACGAATTAATTAATTAATAAATAAATACCATAAAATGTCTTGTTAGTCCTATTTGAGAGAGAGAGAGAGAGAGAGGACTAACTAGCCTACGAAACGAAAAAATCTGGTGCCGGCAACACACGACTTTCATTTACCTCCGTTGTTAAAATCGATTAAATAATTTTCAAATACCGTTAGGGATAAAAATGAGTGAAACTAATAAAGAATTAATTCAAGTGAATTTTCATAGAAACAAGTGTTTTATTAAAAAAATCTATTATAGTATTACCTTAAACAATCAGTTATTTTTATCGGTTTTTCATCTTAGAGTTAGGCGTTTCAACAGAATTGTTAAAAATAGCTCAGAGGAAATAAGCAAGGTGCCTTCTGGGACAGTTCAAATTATTTTTAATCTCGGAGACCCCCGGAAAACGTAGCTCTATATCTATATGTTTCTAGCTTTTCGTTGAGTTACTACTTATATTTTAATAACCTTTACATATTCTTTTAAAAGGATTATTTAAAGTGCTTTTATGCATAAGTTTCAACCGAGGTTCCTTATCTTAAATCTTTACCATCCATATTTAAACATTTGATAGTACGCGTCACCTTTTCTATGACATATTCTAATGTTGAAATAAATTTCTAGCCCTATCTATTTACCTAATGGGAGCGGCGTGGTCTAGTGGGTAGAGCGCTAATCTACTCCGGGTCCTGGGTTCGAATCCCGATTGTGACAGAATATTATTTATTCTGTTATTTCAGCCGTGGGGCGATCCTGGGGTATGGAGAACCTCCTGGGGCAGACCCAGCCTCTATAAAGTAGGTACCCAAAATAATTAAGGAAAAACCTGTCGGCTGAGCGTGATCTCGGCCGAATCACCTCATTGCACAGCCGTTGGCCTTGAAACAGTACGAATCTCTATATGTACTTAGCCCAATACCCTTTATGGGTTGTAGAGGTACAGGTTGTTTTTTTATCTATTCACCGTGGTTGAAAAACACTAATTTTTTAAAATGCAAACCGTCATATAATGATTTTCTCAAGGATCATCTATATTTTTGAGAGGGCCGAGACGTTTACAATCGCCAAAGAGGATCGAAAGCCTAACGGACGTTATCAGGGAAGATAGAAGTCACCGCCTTAGGCGAGGATTTGTACTCGGTTGGAGCGGAAGAAGCGATCACCAAGAGGAAATAGGATTCCGAGAGCAGATGGATTGGATTTAGTTCACGATTAATCCTCAGTCATTCTCAGGCTCCATGGGGCTTCTAGATTCCCTGTCGATATTAAAGTCCTTTGTAGCTTGCGATTAAATCCTCTAATAATCCCCATGTCATCGGTGGATTACCTGTTTGTTTAGATAGATCAGAGGGTCCCAACGATAAATGTTCGCGGACCCCTTCATCCAATCATTTCAATAATAAGGAACCCCAAATTCTAAAAATCAAAATCATAAGCATTAGATATATATAATAATAATAATAATAATAATAATAGGCTTAGCGAACCCGAAGGTTCGATGCCGATACCACCAAATTCCGCCTACACAGACTCGTCCAATGCTCACCATTCAAGCCCAAGCTCCCGAGATCAGCCTTAACGCAATCCTCCCATCTCCGCTTCGGCCTACCTTTCGGACGCCTACCAGTCGGATCAGCAAATACCAACTTTCTCGGAATCCGTTCGTCATCGAGCCCAACAACTTTACTCGCCCATTTGAGTCTCCGCGATGCAATCAGCTCAATTATATTCACAGGATGCAAGTTCCGCAATTCCGCGTTATGCAACCTTCTAAACTCCCCAGTGGCCTCATCTCCCTTTGGACCAAATATTTTACGCAATACTTTATTTTCGAAAACCTTAAGCCGCTGTTCATCCTTTAAAGTAAGCGGCCACGTTTCACATCCGTAAAGAACCGTTGGAAGAATAATAGTTTTATAAATTCTAATCTTTAAGTTTTTAGATAGAAGCCGCGAACTAAGTAACTTAGCAACTGAATAATAACACGCATTTCCCACCTTTAACCGGGACTTTATTTCTTCCTGGATTTCATTTTTTCTAGTTATAATTGAACCTAAATACTTGAATTTCTCTACGTGTTCAAAAGTATGACCTGATACATCAATATCTCCAAGATCTACACCGTTTCTGCTACTAATCATATACTTCGTTTTATCGGTATTTAATTCGAGTCCTATTTCTTTACCGGTTTTTATTAACACACTTGTATTTAGTTGTATGGTTTCCGTGTCTTCACCTAGCAGTACCAGATCATCGGCATACCCCAAAACCGGAATCTTGTCACCCATATTTAAGCCTTTCTCGGTACACATCACCTTTTCTATGACATATTCTAAAGCTATATTAAATAACACAGGTGAAAGGGAGTCACCCTGTTTTAAACCCGATCGCACCTCAAATTTCTCGGAGTAATTATGACCGATTCTAACTTTATGGAATGTTTCCGACAAACACATCTCTACTAGGTTTACTAACTTTCTAGGTATTCCCTGTTCAATCATGATGTTATATAGCTTCTGACGGTCTATGGAATCATAAGCCTTTTTAAAATCGATATAAAGTTGATGGACTACACCGTTGTATTCCAATTTTTTCTCTAATATTTGACGTAGGGAAAATATTTGGTCAATAGTCGAGCGATTCCGCCTAAAACCACATTGGTAATCTCCGATAATTTCCTCAGCGTATTCCGTGATTCGACTAGTTAGAATTGACGAGAATATTTTATAGCATACTGGGAGAAGAGAGATCCCACGATAGTTGTTTACAATCCGACCTCGGTCCTTTTTTGTGAATCGGAATAAGTATTGATTCTTTCCATTCCTCGGGCATTTTTTCAGTTTCCCAGATCTTTTTAACTAAAAAATGTATTTTGGAAACGCCCGCTTCTCCACACGCCTTGATTAATTCACTCGTGATATTATCATTTCCTGCGGCCTTATAACGTTTTAATTTTCCTATCGCCATTTCGACTTCCTCTTTACTCGGTGCGTCTATCCATGGTTCAGCGCTCTGATATTCAGAGAGAGGAGATTGATTATTATTTTCCGTATTTAAGATGCCGTCAAAGTGTTGTTTAAATTTATTTAATATCTCAGAAGGATCCGCAATTATATTGTTATTTGCATCTTTAATCGCATTCAATAGAGGTTCAAACATTTTACGCGATTTGTTTATACCTTTGTACATCTCTCTTACGTCATTTTCGTTTTTGTGTTTTTCTATTTCTATTATTTTGCCTTTAAGATACTCTCTTTTCTTATTTTTTAAGAGTTTTGAAGTTTCATTCTTTACTAACCGAAAATAAGCCACATTATTATCGCTTGGATTATTTAAGGAATTCAGTTTAGCGGTTTTTCTTTTTTCGCACATATTTTGACAATCCCTGTCGAACCAAGGTTTGTTCTTTTTATTTTCAATTTTTCCAAGACATAAATTACCGACCTCTTTAATATTATCCCTGATCCCTTCCCATAGTTTGTTTACATCTTTGTGTTCCTCGTCTGAAGATTCCAAAGCTTCGAACCGATTTTTTACTTCTATCGCGAATTGTTTTCTAATTTCGAGGTTGTTCAATTTAACTAAATCAAAATTCTCGGGACGAATATAGTTCGGTGTTCTCTTTTTTGTATTTAGTTTTTGTCGAAGTTTCGCGATTACTAATTCATGATCAGAACCGCATTCTGCACCCCGATACGATCTCACGTTAATTATGCTACTTTGCCATTTGTTTTGTATTAAAACATGATCGATTTGATTCCGTGTTTGTCCATCCGGCGATGTCCACGTATACTTATGTATATCCTTATGTTTAAATGTAGTACTTTTGATTACTAGGTTTTTCGAAATGGCAAAGTTTATTAGTCGGGTCCCATTATCATTACTATATTCGTGCAAACTTTCTTTACCGATTGTAGGACGATATACTTCTTCCCTTCCAACCTTTGCGTTCGCGTCGCCTAGTATTATCTTAATGTAATTTCGTGGTAACTTATCGTAATCCGACTCTAGTTTATCATAAAATTCGCATTTTACTTCATCATCACTGTCTTCGGTGGGAGAATGAATGTTTATAAACGCGATTTTAAACCAACGCCCTTGAAATATAGCAACCGATATTCTTTCACTAAAGAACTGTACGTCCCGTAAAGCGGAAAGAAATCTATTCCTAATCAGAAACCCGGTACCTAGACAATAATTAACGCTCCCCCCGTACCAAATTGTATACTTTCCTTCTGTTAACGAATCCTCCCCTGGCCAGCGAACCTCTTGTAATGCAACGATATCTAAATGGTACCCCTTAACTTCATTCGCGACCGACTTTAACCCACCTGCCGTATTTAAACTTCTAACGTTCCACGTCCCTATTGTTAGATCTCTAATTTTCATCTTGCGCCATGATTCCCCTGAAGCAGTCCCCACCCGGAGACCCGAACGGGGGACTAGTTTACCTCCGGATAATGAGCGTTTTACCTCAGAGGAATCCATGACTTTTGGTGATATTTTGTGAACTAAAATATGTGAGTAGGGCGTTCGAACCTACGTCACACCCTCCAGCAAGCCTGGGGGGCCGCTCTCATTGTTGGTCAGCGAGTCCATCGGACTTAGCCGGGAGGAGCTTCCGAGGAAATTCCACCGACCATCCCCACATCCGCCACCCGTGGGACGCTCCCCATACGCGGTAATGAGATCCGCGCGAGGCATTAGATATATATAGTGGATATAATTAGTTCACCGTTAAGAATTACTGGAAAGAATTAGTCTGGTTGGCGGTCAGTGAATAAAACAATAAGTAGTTTCAACCATTTATTTTCTGCCAACGTTTCGACCCCTCATTGTCGGTCATCATCAGGGCTAAAAAGATACAAAAGATATTCATTTACAATAAGATTAAATACACTATTTTATTAACTATTGAGCTAGAGGATGTCAGTATTAAAACATTAAAAAGAACCAGATGTGTAAAGAAATCTCCACTCTACTCCATATTTCTTATTTCATTTTGCTTGATATCTTTGTACATTATTTGCTCTGTATAGCCCTCTCATTATGATACCTTAGTCATTGTAATTTAATTAGTCGTTTTCTTTACACATATCTTACTAGTTCTTTTTTATGTTTTAATATTGACATCATCTTGCTCAATACATTATAAAATAGTGTATTTAATCTTATTGTAAATGTATTTATTTTGTATATTTTTAGCCCTGATGATGACCCACAATGGAGGGTCGAAACGTTGGCAGAAAATAAATGGTTGAAACTACTTAATTGTTTCATTCACTGACTGCCACCCGGACTAATCCCTTCCAGTAATTAGATAGGTATATTTAGATTTATAGTGGGATACACCATCATATACATTTAATGCCAAATCCCACTGCTACCAAAACTATGTATACTACAAATGGTCTAATAGCAAAAATGTAAAAGAAAAAAAGTGAAACAGGCCCTCAGGGTTTACTTATATCCATGAAACAATAAATAACTAAAATTTAAAACTCACACAGAGGATGTATAGTCGACTGTTGAAATTATCGTAGGTACAAACAATAGGGAGTCAGTCGTTTTATAAAATTTTAATTTTGCCGACGTTTCGGCTCAAACTTGTGAGCCATTATCAGGGCATTAATGAGCCATGTCAAGAATAAACTGCTTTTGTAAAATTATATATATATATATATATATATATATATATATATATATATATATATATGACATACACATTTCTTGTGACTTGTATGTGATGTTTGTGTTTTTGAATAGAGCTGGAAATTGTCTGGGATTGGCAGTTTTCAATTAACTGATGCATGACATTTTTTTTATATGATTTAATGTTTAAATATATGGTTTTCTTAATTATTGCTGTCCACATCTTTTTTAGATTTAAAAAGAGTAAAAAAGAAAAAAAATATTGTATTTATAGTTAGATAAAATGTTAAGAATATTCCTGTAGGAAAGAATCGGTATGCTGTGTTATAGCAACCCAATTAAGTCGGGCAGCATCATTTTGTTTGTTTATTTATGAATAAAGTGTATCTCTCTGCTTGTCCATTGCAAGCATTCAAAATACCTATACTTCCAAGCCAGGGAATTTTATAATTTGTAGAGTGTCAGTTGGAGATAGTTGTTTGTCTAGATAGGTTTTATTTTTAATACCAGTACTTTTTTGTATTTTTTAAATAGTGAACTATTATTCCTTGAATTTGAAACTACATATCAGCTTTTTCATACAACCAATTATGCATACAATAGCTGACCTGACAGACGATGTCCTGCCTTAACTATGAATATCACAATCCGGAATTGTCAGTAAGGAATCTGTTAGATGATACATTTTGCTCTAAATCTACAAAGATAAAGAGATAATAAATAGGTGTAATAGATATCGATGTAGCAAATCATTTTTACCTTCATGTAAATTTCAAAATTCTGTTTCAACACTACCATTCTCCCCATCAACTTTTTTTAATACACTCACTTCTGGCTACTTTAGGTAATTAACTGGACTAAATAGCTGATTTAATTGATTTCAATCTTAATCTTAGAATCTAATATTCTTAGAAAATTAACAACCCTATTGACTTTTCTAATTTTTTCTTCCATAAAAACCTTCTGACAGTTACATACACAATAAAAAAATAATCAACTAAATTAGTTCACCTGTTCCGGTGCAATTGCCTGACCAAGGGAAATAGGGATTTATATATATATATATATTGGAAGCTTTGTTCCAACACCATATCAGAAATATATTCATGATTACTTTTCTGTGCATGTTTGAATTTTGGTTTAATTAACATTTTTTCTCCATTCTTCGATATCAGGATATATTATCTTTATCTGTAGGTTGTTAGAACATTATCATTATTTTTATTAGATATAATTATTTAAATTGTTTTATTTAATTATCGTTTTATTCCATTTTCAGGAGCTAAAGGAGAGCTTCAATTATGGCCTATTCTGTCCCCCGTGAACGGGAAAGCTGGCAAGTTCCTGGACGAAGAGAGGAGGCTAGGAGATTATCCTTTCAATGGTCCTGTTGGATATCTGGAAGTGAGTTTTTTTTTTTATCACTTAAAGTATAAATTATTTATATTTACTTTAGGTAATAGTCAGAGGTATTAGTATTTGATAATGATAGTCTTTATTTACATATATATAAATTTTTTTCTTTCTTTATATATTGTTCTATTCATATGTACATAGAACTTCACTTAAAGTTAAACGGTGACAACCAGCACTTAGGTTGTAGAATTTGCTCATCTTTACCTTCCAATATTTCCTTAGATTATTACCTGAGCACTGTACTCCACCTACCTTCTGGATCTCACCTACCAATCTTCTTCTTTGCCTGCCTTTGTTCCTTTTCCTATCCAATGGTATCCACTCAGTCAATTTCTTAGCTCAGTTTTTATCACTTTTCCTCATTAGATGCCTAGCCCATTGCCATTTTATCTTCATCAAGTATCTGATTGCATTAGTGACCCTGTTATTTTTTCTTATTGTTTGACTATTGAGCTTTTGACTGTTCCTTACCCTTAACATGTTCCTCTCCATGGTTTTTTTGACATGTTATAATTTACTTCTCATGAAGCTTGTTGAGGGACCATGTTTGGCATCCATAAGGCAGTATAGGCAATAATCAGCTATTGAAAGCTTATGTTTTTAGAGGCTGGCTAATATTGTTATTCTTAATTATCATACTTATGCTAAAATATTTCTGCCAAGCCATAGCTGTCCTTGTTTCAATTTAAGTTGACTGTCTATCTTTAAAACAGATCACTTGCTCTAGATATAATATCTCATCTTATTACAGGAAGGACTGTTGTCACTTTCACAAAGTCATCCTAGCTTTACTAGTTGAATAATGTTGCCCTCCCCATAAAGTACATGCACTTCTACCTTTTTCTTCTCTGCCAGTTTTCACCATCCCTGAGAGTTCTAAATATTGTTCAGAGGATCTTTCTTGATGAGGATTATATCATGTCCTCTCTGGCCTTTGTAAACGTTATTGTTTCAGAAGCATACCTGAGCACAAGGCCGATTAGCGTTTTATAAAGCAATGTCTTCGTTCTTCGTCTGATAAATTTGCTTCTGTCAGGAGTTTCCGGAGTCCAAAATAGTTTCTGTTGGCTATTATTTTATTGATCTCTGCTGTGATATTGATATAATGATTGATCCTAGATACATAAACTGGTCTACCTTCTCAAATTTAATGGGACCAAACTTTAAAAATCCTTCAACCTGGTATGCATCTTTGGTGCCATGAGTACGCATACATTTTATATCATTCACTATTATAGTCACTAATTGATATGATCATAGCATACATTTTGTTTTCTCCTCATTAATCGTGAGACCCATCTCTTGAGCAGCATGTGTAAGATCGAGGAAAGCTGTCTGAAGTGCTCTTAGAGACCTAGCAACAATATATATGCTGCCCACTGTATGCTAACAACTGCACTAGTTTGGTAAATATTGTTGAACTTGTTTGGATACCAGAAGCTGTAACAACCTTTTCTAGGGCTAAGTTAAATAAAAGGCTAGTCAATGCATCTGCTTGGCTCAACCCTTTGTTACAGGAGAATTCACTCGAAAGCTCTGTTTGAATTTTGATGGAGCATCTTATGTTCTTGGTTAGGAGCATAATAAAGATTTTTTTGACTATCTATTTTTTATTAGTATAAAAAAAATGGAACATCTATTTTTATGACTGTATCTCTTCAAGTTATTTTTTTCTATGACACAACAGGCCCTATAGAACCTTGGCATAGCTTCTTAGAATTCTGCACATTAGAATTAAATTTTAAGATTTGTTTTAATTTTTTATATTAACCTTTATATCATTATCTATTTATTGCAGTTGAAATACAAGCGGAGGGTTTACAAGCAGCTTAGCCTTGACGAGAAGCAACTTAAGGCCCTCCATACTAGGACCAATCTGCGAAGGTTCTTGGACTATGTCACCAATTCGCAGGTCGAGAAGATTACAAAGATGTGTTCGAAAGGCTTGGATCCCAACTTCCATTGCCCGGACACAGGAGGTACTCAATAATTTTTAATTATTACATATTCAATTGACTATTCTTTTTTTTTACTTAACTTAGTTTTCAAGTCATAAGCGAAAATATAAACAAGTCAATGTTATCCATGTCTCAGGACATAAATAAAATAAAAAAAATAAATAAAAAAGGTATGCATGTAACCCTTACACGTGATTGAAGTAAAACTTCTTTAATAATGTGACAGATGATGATTAAGTTAAAAATATTTTTCAGAATGTTACTGATACATCAACCATATATTATATTATATTAATTATAACATTATATTAAGCTTATAACTATTTTTTTCTGAATACAGAAATAGACAGGTAAAACAATTGAGACATTGATTTCCAAAATGTACTATATTATATCCATTCTTGGAAATTTGTTTAGGAAGGACAATAACCTCTCATTAATATATTACTAAAACAACTAATTTCATTCTTTTCACATTAAAATCTAGAATTCATATTTTTTTTTTTTTTTTACTGTCTTAATAACACTATTAAAGTTATGAATGAAATGTTTTAATATGATTTGGATCGAAACTAAATGCGTCATTAGTACATTTAGAAACTAACTGCATTTCTAAATTGTGTTTTAAAGAACTTGAAAGTCCATTAGATTAAATCAAATAGAAGATTTAGATAAAACTAAATGATGAGAAAACAATTGTGTCAAAATATCAATTTGGTAAACAATTTCCATTAATAATTTTTCTCTCAATGTCTCAATTAATAAGACATATATGTTTATTAATCCATATTTGGAAAATGGTTAATTTACACTCAATTATTTCTTTTTCAAAATTTAAAAACATCCTTTGTTATATTTAATGTTTCATTCGTGCAAAATGAAAATATTTGTAATAGTTCATACTGACATTCTTATATTATCATTAAGAATGATTTATTCTATATCAGCTTTTTCTATATTGTTAGTAAAGGGGAAGGTCTATAAATACAGACCTATGTATATTAACACCTAGTATATCACACAACATAACCTTTACAGTGCCAATTATGAGTAGAAACTCGTAGTGAACTACTCCTTTAAAATTAAATAAAAACATGGAAAGCATGGAATTTTTTTCAAATTGACTTCTCTTAACAACCGGTAAAGCTGGCTTGCTTTGGTCTATTCATTGTCCTGATGTGTTAGGATTGTGCCAGTAAATCCACTTTTCCTCACAGGTGACAATTCTTTTGAAGAAACGTTCGTCACTTGGATTTTAGAGGAGCAAACAACATTTTTCCACACTATGTTCTACTGGCTGAGCTCATGGGAAATTTCCCTGCATGATCTTTTCACTCTCCTCAGTTGGTGAAGATTCACACTTGACTGAGACACTCAAGTTCAGAGGAAAGCATCTCAGTGCTTTTTGTCTGTTTATCTTCTTGTAAAGCCACTCTGTCCATAACCGATGGTCCCCCTGAGCCTGCCTGACTTCTTTTGTAAGCTTTTATCGCCACTTTGAAATTTAGCAAACCACCTCCTCACAGTCCGTTCATTTAGGTGAGGTTCCTCTTCAATTTCCTGTATTAAACGTCTAGTTTTGGTGGCTGTAAATTTTTGTTTCCAATAGTGCCACAATGAGACCTGAATTTCATAACTTATTGTCATTTTGGTTGAAGGAATGCCTAACAAACACTGAGTCTCACAGGGAGGTATTATGTTTACAAAATGATTTAAAATAGTATTAGGAATAAAATAATACCAATAACAATAACATTGGAAACTGAGTGTATTAAAATAATGGCATTTTTTTTTATTCACCCCAATATTAATATCTTTCAACACTCAAATTCCTGTATTTCAGAAACCCCGCTTAGCATTGCCGCCGCAATAAAGAAGCCTGGTAAGGTGCTGATGGCCTTGGTGAACGGAGGCGCGTTGCTGGACTACAGAACTAAGGAGGGCTGCACGGCTCTACACAGGGCTGTACAGGCCAACTCTCTGGAGGCAGTCACCACGCTCCTGGAACTGGGATCATCCCCGAACTACAAGGACGCCAAAGGGCTGACTCCGCTCTATTGGGCTGTCACTCAGCCCACCGATCCTCTTCTCTGCGAGGGTTTGCTGCATGATCGTGCTACCATTGGGGCACAGGACTTGCAAGGGTGGCAGGAAGTGCATCAGGTAGGATTTTAAAAAAGCTTATTACTTTGCATAAATGAATACATTTTTTTTTGTTTTATTTTCAATAGCATACATTTAATCTACTTTAATGCATAAATTATACTACCCTACCTCTATAGCACTACTGCCTGAGTCAGCTCTTTACCTCCTCAACGAGCTGCAGCCATTTTGTTTCAATCCCTTTCCTTTTCCTGATTCCTGATTATTCTATGAGCCAAGAGAATTTCTATTCAATGCACATATGTATACTACAGATATCCTTAATCAAATCCTCAGTCCACTGCAGCAACATTCGCTCACGGCCTTCAGACTTGTAGTTAACACCACATAGAACTGCAGCTTTCGCCAGATCTTTCCTAATTTGATCCTCATCCGTTTGGAACTCTATTCTTTTTTTATCCGTGACTCCAAAACTCTTCCGATAGTAAAATCTCTCCTCTTCAATTTCCGAAGAATCCTAATTAGTTTGCTAATTCAAATCAAAATTAGTAGTAAAACAGATAGAAACGTTTATTTATTATGTTGTATTTTTCACACATTATTAGTATATTATTTAAGCAGAAAAGAAAAATCACTAAATTTATTTTTTATTAAAATTGTATATATCTATTATTTTGTTTATTATCTAGTTAAATTGTCAATATTATTACTAATTTTTATTATATTGTAATTTCTATTTTTTTTTTTTTTTTTTTTTAATACTCTAAGACACTAAAGTTTTTATATTAATTCATATTGTATTATTAATCTAATAGGACTAGTCCCAGAATAAATAAAGAATTTATTATTATTATTGGAGAGCGGTGTGCTCTAAGGGTAGAGAGAGCACTAGTCTGCTGTTCTCCGGGTCTTGGGTTCGAATCCCGGCTATCGGGGGGGGGGACCCTAGGGTATGGAAACTCTCCTGGGGCAGACACAGCCTCTATAAAGTGGGTAACCAAAAATATTGGGGGAAAAACCTGGTGGCTGAGCGTGATCAAGGTCTAATCACCTCATTGCATGACCGTTGGGCTAGAAACAGTAGAATCTTTATATGTACTGAGTCAAAGACACTTCATAGGTTGTAGTGATACAGGATTTTTTTTTTTTTTTTTTTTTTATTATTATTATGAGGAGGTCCAATAAAGGGTCCTCTAGTTATGCTGTCCAGACTGGGTGTATTTCCTGTGAAATTTGGCCTCCTAGTAGTAAAAAAAAAATGCTACCTAAAAGCACTTTTTTCCAGTTTTTCTCTTTTTGCTCAGAATCCATCTATTGTTTGGAAGGAAATAACCAAGAGGGACAAAAGTATTCCTCATTTAATTCTACCTACATCTACAAGAATGAAAGTCTTGACAGCAGTCTCAGAGGGAGGCACCCTTGCTCTGGAATTCTCTTCTCTTTTCTAATTTCTTATAAGCTCAGGGCAATAATACTAGGTAGTAATATTATACTAATAGGGTAGTAATACCTCTAAAGGGCAAGGTAGCTAAGTAGCTTAATTTTTAAGAACTCGTGTTGCCCAGCAACCAGATGACAATACATAAAGAATAAAATAATTAGAATAAGTTCGCGCCTGAGAAACCCCTCTATAGCATACAAAGGCAAAGTCAGTTTTTATTTAAATAATTATTATTTCATTATATTATATCATTTGTTCATTTCTAGGCATGTAGGCTCGGTTTAGTTCAACATCTGGAGCAACTGTTGTTCTACGGAGCCGACATGAATGCTCGGAATGCCTCAGGGAACACGCCGCTCCACGTCTGTGCCGTCAACTCCCAGGACTCCTGCGCCAGGTTGCTCCTCTTCAGGGGCTGCCAGAGGGACGCTCTCAACTATGCCAACCAGACCCCCTACCAAGTCGCGGTCATCGCCGGAAATCTAGATCTTGCTGATGTTATCCAAAACCATAGGCCTGAAAATGTCGGTAAGTCAGCATGCGGAATGGTTTCTATACCGCATCTTTGTAATTCGTGCTTTGGATATTTTTTATTAGTTGTATTAGGTATTTGATATTCATATTATAGAAGTAGAACAGTACTGTTTTGCGATGGTTTATTCTCACTATCATAATACTTTAATTCAAGTATTTTAAAGATTGATTTATCTGATAATATCAATTAAGACTAAATTTTTATTCATTTTGTAGAAAATTCTTATTAATACTTGAATTGAGCCAATTATACTTTCCAAATAGATATTTTATTTATCTTAAAACATTAAACAAAATGTATTTACTCATCTAGTCGATATCTTGAGGTTTTGTACCCACCATCAGGACTTACTCTTTATATTGGGGTCGCCTGTAGTGTAGTGTCTTGTATGCCCAATGTCACAGGTTCAAACAATTTTTAAAGGGAGTAAAAAATTCTTGGTTGTGCTGCCCTTCGGAGGGAATTAAAAATGGTGGTCCCGAACCTGTACGATGTCAGGTACTCGTTTAAGATCACTATCCTAACTAAACTGGGATAGATAAAATGTAGGATGCCACTGTAGCATCCTCCGATTAGCCACAGTAGCATAAAAGTGACATAAATGAATACAAACAACTCTTTATATTGCAAAACATGAACATGGATTTGTTTAACATGACCGATTTTAGTCATGTTATAGCTAATGACATGGCATGACTAATGTTAAAATCTGGCTTGTAAAATCGATATTTATATTAATAATAAAAAAAATCTCGAAAGGTCAACTAGATGTGTAAATATATTAAAAATGTTGATATTTTCAAGAAAATAGAATATCTATTTAGATGATGAACGGTGCTTTAATTTGAATTAGTTTTTATTGTAGTAGACCAATAATAAAAAGTTAACTTTTTTCCCCTAAAAATTGGAGGTTTCCCTTTATAGATAAGTGAAATCAAAATGTTGAATTTGAAAAAAAACTATCCGTCCACATTTAACAATCAGTCTTTAATGTGCTTGACTGATTTTTTTTACTGAAGGAATTAGTCCGGGTGGCGGTCATTAAATGAAACAACTGAATAGTTTCAACTATTTATTGTTTGCCAACGTTTCGACCCCCATTGTGGGTCATCATCAGGGCGTCTGGTAGGTGAGTGAAACTATTCAGTTGTTTCATTTAATGACCGCACCCGGACTAATTCCTTCAGTAATTCTCAACGGTCAACTAATTATATCCACAATGATTTTTTTTTATGTTGAGGACCATCACAGATTACTCCACAATGTTTCTTGGAACATAAAATTATCATCAAGCACTGTTAAAGAATGTTAGGTGCTCATAACTTGGTTATTTGTCAAACTAAAGACAAAATGTGAAGAGTTTTTTATTAGTATATCTTGAATAACAAAAACAAATGAAATTTATTATTGAAATACTTATTATTATGATAACTGTCTGCCCTCTACACATTCCACATATTCTCACTCAAAAAACAGCTTAATTGAATAAACAGCTAACATGATCCGAAATACAAAATTTGATTAAGATTAATATTAGGAATGATGTAATTAATTTACGATAACGGTAATAACGATTTAGAAGTAATAAACCATTATGTAATAATTTGCAGCATTTTTAATAATTACTATTTCAGCTCTTGCATGTTTTTCCCCTCATTTTTACTCTTGCCTCTGAATCGCATGTGGATGATTAACTGTGGTTGATCTTGGTATTTACTGATTTGACTTAAATTTCACTTGTGTCGATATTGTTATTTCCAATATTTTAAAGCATGGTTTTCTCATTCCATTATTTCTGGATGGTCATTGTGTGGTGGAGGTTTTGATGGCGGTTGGTGTGGTTTTGGTGGTATCATTTTAGGAGATTTCGATTATACTTTTTGATTTTAAAAATATATTTTATTCGAAAGACTTTGAAATTTAGCATGGTTTCTTTTATTTAACTTAAATTTAAGATGGTAGTTTGAAAAAAGACTAATATATTCTTCTGTACACAATATTTTTTTTCACATTAGAAAAACAAGCACTTACATAACACTGTTTGGTAATTACTAATATTTTATTTACTGGTGGTGGTTTTTTGTTTTTTTTTTTACATATTTTTTGTATTTCAGAAATGGATTTTTTTTTTAAATTATTCAATTAACTTAGTTTGATTTAGTTTAAATCATGAAATTGTTTTATTTATGATTAGAACATTATGTGGTGATTTTAATATTTTCATGGTAATATTTACAAGTGCTGAATCTACTATAAGACGATGATAATTCATTTCATATTCAATGTATTGAGTTTTAAAACATGAAATGCCCAAATTAAAATTTTTTTTTTATTGCTCAGTGGTTTCCAAAAAAAAAGTTTTGCGGACCCCTTCATCCAATCATTTTAATGGCAAGGACCCCTAAATCCTGAAAATCTGATTCCAAATTTTTAGCTGGCTTCACCGTACTAAGTACATCTTATGCGAAATACTGCTACCAAAACTCTATATTTAAGAGATAATTATATTAGATAACAGAAATGAAGAAAAAAGAACTAGGCTGTATAAATATACTTCAACCCACGAAACATTGAATTACTAAAATTTCAAACTGATACATTATCTGTCTTTAAAGCACATTATTTTAGAAATGTTGGAAAGTGTGGAAAGTGATTACTCGGAATTATATAACTTTAAAATGTTGAATTTGTCTGTGTAGGGCATGTCTGATTCTTATTAAAAGCCAATACTTCAAAAGTATTTAAATAATATTCCGATGACACCTAGCAGACCACTACTTGGTAACCACTGTTATAGAGGATTAATGCATTGTCCATTGACTTCTAGCAAAATATAAATATATTTGATAATTGAATATAAAGCCTTAAGCTAGGCTTACAGTAGAACAGTCTAACAATTTACAACTAATTGCTTTGCAAATAACAAATAGCAGAAAATAATTATGTCATTGCTTTAAATGTTAAAAACAGCATGTTAATAATGTTAAAGGCTGTGTTACATGGTGAGATAAAATGTAGGTAAAATATTGTGAGATTTGGTGAGAGTGAATATGTCCTTAAAGACACATGGGGCCTAGTGTTGTCTTGGTGGAATAGCACTCCTTTCCGATTTGACAACTCTGGCTGTTTCCTTAAATTGCTGCCTTTAATCGATCTAGCTGGGCGCAGTAAAAGTCCGTATTTATAGTTTGGTTTTGTGGAAGGAGCTCAAAATGTATGGGTCCCTTCCAATCCCACCAGATACCGAGCATCACCTTTCTTGGATGCAAGCCGGCCTTTGGTGTTGAGAGCGGTGTCGTTCCAGGCAACCCCCAAGATTTTTTTCGGCTGGTGTTGATGTAGAGAATCCATTTTTCGTCATCATCAAAACTCATTTCAAAAATGGATCCTCCACATTTTTTTTTTTCAGCAGCAAATCACAACATGAAATCCTTTCAATAAGGTTCCTTTTACTGAGCTCATGGGGAACCTAAACGACAGATGTACCCGCCCTTCTTTTAGATGATCGAAAACGGTCAATTTTCAGGCTCTTAACCCCGCAGCTATCTCACAGACAATAATCTGTGGATTATTTGTGACGACCGTCATAATATCCTTGATGTCAAGAGTTTAACTATGGCCATATTTAACTATCTTCCAAATCGAAATCTCCTGATCTAAACCGCGAAAACCACTTCTGAACCATGCTATCAGCAATTGAATTGCTGAATCGCACAAATCTTTCTTGCAGTTTGGGCTCCATTTTTCCCTTTTTTTAAAAATAACAGCATAATATGCCAAAAATAAACTGAATCGCCACTCATGTTGATTTGCAATAAACTACACTACTGAGCCTTAATAAAGACGAATTCAGTGTGTAATTATAGTTAATTCCATGAGGATTAAAGGCATATAAATAATAAAACATTACTTTTGTGATTAAATTTTTAATAGAAAAAATAAAAGGTAAATTTTATTCTAAAAATCTCCAATAACTTTTCGGACAACCCGATACTTACAGCGTATTATAACTTTTTCTTTTTTTATAATTTTCTATGAAACTTCATTATTTTTTTTTTTTTTTTAATTTCCTAAAATGCAGTTTCTACATTCAAAAAGCATGTTTTCATGATGTGTATATACACTTGTTTGTTTTGATATAACTTAATCATTTAGTTTTTCATCTTTTTTTAAAAATAATATTTAATGATATGATAGGATTTCCAAAAAGTAATACTTGATGTCATTATCCGACTTAATTAAAAAAGATTATGCTTTTCCCCTCTCCCACCACTTTCGTGAACTCTTACGAGACCTAGCTCTGCGCGATTTCTCACATTGTAGCAGGGCCTTAAGTTTACTAACTTCTTTAATATCAATGAGACTAACAGCAAATGTTTTTCTTTACTAAAAATGATAATTGTAAATTATTAACTACATAGATATACATAAATACTTTCAAACGAACGAAGAAAAAGATTTATTTAATATATTTACTATACGATCATTTTATATCAACATTCTGGAAGTATGTAAAAATAAAATTATTTCATGCTATATTTTAATAATATAACTGGATTTATAATAGGCAAAATTTCTAATAATTTAATAAAAAATTGATAAACACTAAAGTAACATCTTGATTTTAATTCTGAATATTTTTGTTCTTAATTTGGTGAATTTTGTTCATTATTTTTTCCTGATTCAAAAAAAAAAAAAGGTGTGTACTATTGGGGTGACAAATAAGTCCTTTCGGTTTTTCTGTTACTGTAATACGCTTCTTATCTGATGAATTAATCCCTAAGGTGTTTATTCTGTTTGTAATACGTCAACAATTATATCCGTTAACCCTTGTTAAAACTAGATTAGTATTTTGTTTGCTATTGCACTGTGAATATAAAAAAAAAAATCATTCATTGTCGGCATATTTTGTTTGTATTATTTAAAAAAAAAAAAAAAGGTAAGCGTACTGAATTAGCTAAATTTGTAGTGTTTATTGGGATGATGCCTTGAGTCAACTCACCTATCGAAATTGGTTAGCCAAATTTCATTCAGCAAGTCTTGACATCAATGATGCTCTGATTACTCATATGTAATTAAATCGAGCAATGTTGAGGCCTTTAAAACCTGTCTTTCTACAACCCATGAAGGGTCTTGGGATCAGTACATCTAGAGATTTGTACCGTTTCTAGGCCAATGGCTGTGTAATAAGTGATTAGGCTGAGATCACACTCGGCCGCCTGGTTTTCCCCCAATTTTTGGGTACCCACTTTATAGAGGCCTGGGTCTTTCCTAGAATGGTCTCCATTCTGGCTGAATTAACAAAAGAAATAATGTTCTACCAAAGCCGGGATTTAAACAACCCAGGACCTAAAGAACAGTAGACTAGTGCTCTATCCATTAGACCACATAGCTCCCTCAAAAGAACAGATAGTTGTGAACTCAAGACCTCACAACTTGTAGACATGCACTATCCCGTGAGCTATGGAGAACTACTATCTCATTGGTCACTCGCTATAAATTATTTTTTTCAAAATTCTATAAATACAAAATCAAATACATTTTTTATTATGTGTTAAGAAAGTTCTATATTCATAAAATCACTTTGTAGGTTTATTATTTGTTGTAAAGGGAAGAACCTCAGTCAGCTAAAGCCTTATCCTCAATGATTTGGTTATGTTGGACTTAAGTTTTTTGATAATTCCATCCAATCATTTTTAATTGTCCTTTTCCAAGTAAGAATGTGTCATCTGGATACTACCTGCTATCTATATACATGTATATCTATATTTGATTTATTTTTGTGGTAGACCTGATCAAACTTATTACATGGTAATCAAAACAATATCTTTGGATCTTATTGTAATATTTGTCAATTGTCCAGTATTCAATTAAGAATAGTAATGCATGTTAGGTATAGAACATAGGTCCCAGGAAAATATGAGCATTTGACATATTTTTAGGCTGTACATATAATTTCTCTAAAAAATATATATATATATAAAAATAAATACCTGAATAGACGTTGACCTAGTTCTAAATAGCCATTCTTTGTTTCTAAATCATTAACAACTCACTCGAAAAAAAGTGCTAGACACTTTTAATCAGTTCATGAGGAGATTGGAAAGTTCAAAAATACAAAAGTAACCACTCCAACAAGATTTGAAAACTGAAGTTACGCATTACTTAAAGAAATTTTTGATCTGATGGTGGATTAGCAATAATTTTTTATATGTCATCACAATAATAGTCAATATTTGAGCATATCATCCACTATTTAAATAAACTTAAAGTTTTATTTTTTTAATCATTATTCATTGTTTATTATTATTTACATATTTCTTAAATCTAGATAAATAAACTGGAAATTAAAAAAAAAACAATAACTAAGAATAATGAAAATTATTGTATAATCAATGGTTGACAGTGAGATGATATGAAGGAAGATATGGTTCGGGTGGCGGTCAAAAAAAGAAAATATTGAAGAAACTATTTAATATCCGACGTTTCGTCCCACATTGCAAACCTTCCTCAGGGCTTCTACCCACAAAGTAAGGAAGCTGAATGATGCTTCATCATTCATCATAATCAGTAGATAATTTTCACTGAAAGAAAATTAGTTATTGGAAGGAATTAGTCCGGGTGGCGGTCATTAAATGAAACAACTAAATAGTTTCAACTATTTTATTGTTTGCCAACGTTTCGACCCCCTTTGTGGGTCATCATCAGGGCGCATGGTGGGAGAATGGAAACTGATGGTTTCCATTCTCCCACCATGCGCCCTGATGATGACCCACAAAGGGGGTCGAAACGTTGGCAAACAATAAAATAGTTGAAACTATTTAGTTGTTTCATTTAATGACCGCCACCCGGACTAATTCCTTCCAGTAATTCTCAACGGTCAGAAAATTAGTTATGTTTAGTTCGAGCCACAAAAAAAATAATAATCTCTTTCCCACTCATGCATAATTTTTACTCTTATAATCCACACATTTTACACTGCCTATGTGTAATAAGTTCAGTTTTGCAACTGCTTGAAACCTCCAAAGAATGCATTATTTGTACATGGGAAAAAAATAGATAAAATTTTTAAAAAATATATATTTTTTTCTTTGATAAACATAGATAACTTTAACATTTTCCTCTTATAAATTAAAAAAAAGTGTACTTCATTCCACTTTAATGCTGTGATATACCATTAAAACTTCATTCTCATTCTAAAATCAGTCACAGATTATGAAGAAAACAATTACGTTAAAAAGAACTTTTGTTCGTGATAGGGGTAGATTATTGCACAGAATTTAAGAAATGTATGTTTTGGGAGATAGGTTATGTTATAGGTAGGAAACAGTTTTTCCGAAAACAAGACATCCGAACTGCATAGAAATATTCATCTCACATAAGCTAATAAAAAAAACATAGACTGTTATAGAACTTAGTAGGTTTAAAGTAAACCCATAATATTAATAATTGGCTGCAAATAAAAAATAAATCAGGTTAATATGAAAATTGAATCATTTTCATTTGAGACTGTTTTATTAAATAAGTGGATTTTCTTTTATAATATAAATAACTGTTAGAACATCTCTTCTTTCAACCTATTCTTTATGAGAAACTCTACATTTTTTAAAAATTATCCCAAATTTTCAAAGTTTTACTTCATCCGAAAGTTAGAGAAAACTAAAAACAATAATAAATATAAAAAATATTAATAAATATAAATAGACTTTTGAATAGTTTCATGAGATTCACAAATGGAATCTCCAGACGCTTCCATGTTTCTAGTAGGTATGCTGAGTTTAATTAGCTCTATCCCTTTTTCTGTCGGCAGTACGTCCTTGGTGTCTGTCTTTTCCGATTTTTCAAAACAAAAAAAACTTCTTATATCTTGATATGCTTACCACTTGTTCCTCGGTCCATTCAGTAAACACTAGACCCCAACCCATAAACTTGTATATACCTTCTCACAGATCTGTCTCCTTCAAAAAATCCTTTGTCATCCGTGCTGCCCTATTTTGGAATTCCTTGCCTATATCCATTTGTAAAGCCTTATCATTATTCACTTTCAAACTCCAACTATTTCTCCATCTCCTAAAGTATCAATCTTTCCAACATATGTAATATTTAAAAGCTATAGATGATAACCATTCATTGTCACCAAATCTGCCTTTTATTGTTAACTGAAGTCTTAAACGACCAGTCATTTATCATTTATATTGTACTTTTCTTGTTATTCTTAAGGGACTACTCGTCCCAGAATAAAATTATTATTCATTTCAAATATTACAAATAGATAACAATTATTTACAAATCCATAACATTATTTAAACATATTTATATATTCATTTTATAATATGTTGAAATAATATTATGGATTTGTAAATTATTGTAATATAATCATAATATTTAAAATTGTTCTTATTTTTTTCAATCTTGAGGATGAAATAAAACTTTGAAACGTTGTAGTAATTTAAAAAATTGTTAGAAATTATAGAATTTATAATTAAGAATTTGTTGAAAGAAGAGAGGTTCTTACAGTTATTTGTATTATAAAATATTTTACTCTTCATTATAGTGTTTTATAATAAATATTATTTTATTTTTGTTTTGTCTTATTCATCAGTTATAGATTAGGTTAGGTGCTTTTGTACATCTCATTAAAAAAAAACATATGTTTTCTAACATTCACACTTTCACTGTATCATAACTGAAATCTTCACTAATACCTAACTTCTTTTATTTACTTGTGTTCCTAATGTTTTACTAATTTTGAATACCTCACCTTTTCTATAACTGTTTATTTGTTTTTGTTTTTTTATGTTTGCTTTCATTTTATTTGTAATATACAGGGTGTTTCTTGGTTAAGTGGCCAGATTTCGGGAAATAATTATGGACCTTAAAACAAGAAAAAAAAAAAGTTCTATGGAAAAGTATCTGGAAATGCACTGTTAAAGAGTAGTGTCAAAACCAAAGTTTTCAGGCATTATCAGCTTCTAGCTTCTCGGGAATTGATTTTTTGGTAAAATATCTGGAATTAAAGTCATTGGTCTTTAAATTCTGCAAGAATTGGTTCCAAGCAATTGAAACTATCATCCTTGCTGACCAAGCATATTAGGAACCTGTCTGGCTGGGGAAGTGTACTGTTATCTTCCTCAGATTTGGCACACCCTTTGAAAAAATATTTAAAAAAATCTAGTGCGGGCAACTCACAACTTTCACTTACGTTGGTTGTTAAAATCAATTCAACGACTAATAAATAGATTTTAAAAAGCTTTAAAGAATGATATTTCATTTTGTTGTACATGTTTTAGATTGAATAATTTAACTATATAAAATTGTTATCTATTACAGTCAGTCAATTTTATCCACTTTTCATCACTCTCCATTACATTTTACAATTTTTTGTATAAGATAATATTTTTTCTAAAATATTTAACTTTCCAATGATATATTATACATACGATATATATTACGGTTCTTATCTTTAAAAAAAAAATTACTTTAAAAAATACTTTCCCTCTTTTCTCTTTCAGTTGAGTATCAAATTCACCCAACTTATATAATTATCTGTTTTTTTATCAATGATAACAAGATGATATGGTAATTTTTAAAGAATCTCCAAAATTAAAGGTACTTTAGAAGAATTTAAGCCCTGTCAACTGTTTCTATCAGAATGAAACCTACATCATATTTAAGCCCATTAAATTTTGCATCAATGTAGTGAGTTTAATCAAAATTGTTAGAGCCGTTTTTGAGAAAATCGTTTAAAAGGTGCGAAATGGATGATATAAAGTGGCTCTTCTGGTTGGCGATTTTGATGGAAAAGTTGCTGTAACATCTCAAGCATAGACGTTCTTAAAATATTAAATTTCTGTTTTATACAACTTTTTTTTTGTTTTTGCGCTAGACTTACCACATACACACGGACTCACAGACACACAGACCTTTTTGTGGGACTTGGTCATTTAGACTCAGGGACCCTAAAACGTATATAAAATGGCTCCAGGCAACAAGGAGAAGGCTACCAGTGGTCTTTTGAAATGTCTTAAGAAGTTAAATCTTCTATCAAAACTATAAAATATCAACGTTATAAAGAAGTTTTGATGGTATGAAGGAATAAACATTTACATTCTTACAGGCATTGATAGCCATCCTCTGGTTAAACGCCTATAAACCAAACGAAATAAATAAGCATCCTTGGGTCCAGAGATATCTCTGTGAAAGTCCTAAATATTATGTTTTTTTCTTATGGTCCAACAGTACAATTTAAAAGTAATAATGGGGAATGGATTTATGAGAGTTGAGAACCACTAATTAAGGATCTCAAACTAAATAAAAAATATTCGGAGATTAGTGCTGTGTGTTTTCAGAAAATTTACATACATGATCATTAATGCATAAACGGATGCAGTCATTAATAAATAATTTAGAAACATATTCTTAATCAATCATAGCCTAAATAACTCATACTAATGAATATCCTTGTGAATGCGTTAGTATTCGTTATGTATTAGGAAGTTTGTTCCTTGTTGTAAGATGTTAATCATGGCACATGATAGCATCACTTAACGTCTTAACAGTCAAGCAACTCTCATAAATTCATTCAACATGTTTTCTTTTACATTATACCGTTAGATCATATGGAAGACCTGGTATTTAGGACTTCAAGTCAGTTATTTCTGGGTCTGATAATGCTGATTAAATTGCTTGGAACCAATTCTTGTAGAATTTAATCATCTAGAAGCTCTAAGCTGCTAATGCGTGAAAAGCATTTTCTACTTTAGCTCCTTAACTGCGTATTTTCGGATAGCATCTCCAGAAGACTTTTTTTTCTTGTTTTGAGGTTTTTTATTCAATCCTGAAGTCTGGCCACTTAATCATGAAATGACCTGTATGTATAGATTGATTTATTTTATTTTTTTGTAATTCCTTTTGCTACCGCTGGTTGCAAATGGTTTTGGCTGAGTGCGTTGTTGTTTTTGCAGTCCCGTTTCGGGAGGCCCCTCGCTACAACCCCCGCAGAAGATCCACCTCTTCACTACCCTCCCATCTCCCGCTCCCCTCCTAGCCCCTCTCCACCCGATAGGTCCCTAGCTCCCTTCTCTTCAGCTTCATCCTCCCTCAGCGACGGAAGCTCTGCCAGCAACAAGATCATAGAAGACACAGCCAGCTATGTTACAGGTAAATCCGCTCAATCCCTCCACTCGCTCTTGACCATCACTAAAATTTTTATTTTTTTTATACTTAATATTTTTATATGCCTGTTGCTAATTTTAAATGTCTATTTTTTATATGTTTTTTCAGCATTGCTTGCATCACATCATCTTTCTTTTCATTTTCTTATTAACTACTAAATGCATTTATCTTAGATAGACTAGTTATTTTAGTAGTCACATTTTTAGCTGTTAAATCAAGTTTTTAGGTAACATTCTTAGTCCACTGGTTATGGTAATTTATCTGAAAAATTAACTAACTTTTTTTAAACAACAGAAAAAAGTCACTTGGATTTTTAGATGTCCCAGTATTAATTTAGAAGTAAGTGCCTACTAAATATGGGTAGGACCTCTTAAAAACCACCACTGCTATCTATATGGAATGCAGTGAACTCAACTATCGCATGTTTAAGCTTGGACTTTCAAGCACTCCATTATGTAGACTACATATACAAGAAGATGAAACATCTTTTCATATTATCTGTTGGTACGATAGGCTCTCAAGGCTACGGCATGGTCTTTTTGGTGTTGACCGATTGGAGTATCCATTAAGAAACGAGTTAATTGATCCCAACAGCCCCTCAAAGTTTGCAGTTGCAACGAAACTCATGTACTAATTGTACAAATTTTTATACTATGGCGCACAATAGGCCTGTTTGGTCTCAGTACATCAAAATGCCATAAAAAAAAAAACCTAAGTTTTTTGTCATTATCTATTTAATAAATAATATAATATTATATTATTTTATTATTATATATTTTATATATATTATATATTATATATAATGTTGGCCTTACCTGTTAAGATTATTATTATGCTATTTTTTATACTTTGACATTATTTATATGTATCGTTAATTTTTTAAATAACAATGTTATGATGGTTGGTGCAAGGTTTTATAATTTTTATTTTTTTAAAGGATGTCCATTTTTTTAAATGAATGAATCGCATCTTGTTTCCGTTTCTTGCTATGCCATACATCTTTTTCATTCATTAAGGGTACTATTGGAAAAGCATGATCAATTTATTTATGATTTTCGCTTTATAATTTCATTTAGGCATTATTAAATATTAAATTAATTTATATTTTGTATATTTCTTTACTAAATATCCATTAAATAAAATATAATATTAAATACAAATATTTTTATATAGCAATTAAATTTATTTTATTAATAACATGTTTTGAAATAGTTGGGATTAAAATAGAATTTAATTTGAGAATTATAATTAACAAAAATGACCTTGTATCTAGAAAATAAATAAATAATTAAAATAAATTCCCACAGAAGAGCAATTTAATTTCTTTGTTTGCAAATCTTATTTAATTTTTATTCAACTATAAAAAATACTTTTTGTTACTAATTTATTTTATCAGTATGTAAAAACCACCATATAATTTAGTCTGTATTTTTCTGAGCGAAATGTTTGTAATTTTTCATTTGTGATAATGTTTTTTTGAATTAAATAATACAATTTTAGAAGCAATAAAATTATCGCATAGCTAAAAAATTGGATGAACTTGTTACTTTTAAGTTCAAAATATTCATTTTGAAAAAAGTTTTACGAAAGGGGAGTGGATATAACTATTCGAATCAGAAGAAATATGGGATCTCTGAATGGTAAATTTAGAGGCAAACATATATATTTTCTTAATCCTGAGATTATTTTTATGTTTATATATATAAAATCTATTCCAAATATTATTAAATCAATACCACATTGAATAATGTTTATGAAATATACCTCTTATTCCTCCACAGAATTCAAAATAAAATATAATTTTTTTTTTTTATATATAAGTAATAGTAGAACCAGTATCAATTTCAGTGATATGAATATATGGTTAAAGGTGGTGAATTTTTCTTTATCAAAACTATCATTCTACCCATATTGCTATATGGCTGTGAAACATGGATGCTAATTTTGATGGAAAAACAATAACTCAAGGTGTTATATAAAATGTTTGGTCTAAAGAAGAAGAATTAAGGAAAGTTTCTCTATATGGAATTGTGGAGCTTGTATCCCTTTTGTTAAATTAGTTAGGCTCAGTGGCAAAGGGATTTTGAATAAATTAATATACGCTGAACGGACTGGTAGATTCATTCATTAGAGCTGTGCTACCGTTTACTGTCCAATTCTATTGATTTGGATTTCAATATGGTTCATAATAGGTCTTACTTGTATTTGGTGGCATAGAAACTTATTACATAGAGACTTTATCTGGCATAATTATGATTATAATTAATTAATAATGTTTTTGAATTTTTTTAAAAAATAATAATTATGAGAAGTTGGTTAGGGGTTGTGGTCATTGTTACACTTCAAATAAATGGGGTCACTTGTGTAGTGGCTAGGCATAACAGTTTTCTATGTCCAAGATAGCGGGTTCAAACCTAAAGGTGGCTCTAGAATTTTTTAATTGGAGTAAAATATCTTTAGTTTTGCTGTCCTTCAAATGGGACATAAAAAGTGGTTCCGAGCCTGTGATATGTCAGGTGATCGTTAAACATCTCTATCTTAATTGGATATAATAACATGGATTGGAAAAATTTAGAACTCCTATTGCACCATTATCCGATTAGTCATAGCTGCAGAAAGTGATGATAAATAAATAAAAAAACGTCCTATAAGTAAACTTATCAACTGTGCGGACGTTTTTTACTCCCATTAAAAAATCCTAGGACCACCTGCAGGTTTGAACCTGCTACCTTTGGCATAGAAAGCTGTTAGGCTAGCCACTATGCTATTGCTGACCTCCCCAACTCTAGTTATATTATCATAATTACTTTGATTATTTAGTTGTAAAACAATAATACAAGATATATGCCCAGATTAGTTTTCATTGGCACAAAATAATAATATTAGGAGTTGTTAGTTTGTAACAAAAATTATACCTTTTAGATCGCAGTGCATTTATGCTGTTGGGGAAAAATAAATAAAAAAGTTCTTGTTTTAGTAATCAAAAACTTCACATGATATGCAGTTTCATATTGTGGAGATGCCTCTTAAGCTGACAGTGTCCTGTATACAGTCCTGTCACCCTCCTCAGAGTTATCCTGTCCATTGAGAGTAGTGTACAACTTCTCTCTTTGCAGGGTCCTTCTAAGTACATCTTAGAATGATGCTGTGTAGCAATTGACTTCATTCCACGGTCTGTGTGAGTGGGTCCTAGTAGTCCCTACACAGGTGATCCTTAATTCATATTTAGTTTTATATTAGCCCTGAAGATAACCCTAAAATTTAGACCGAAATCAGTTTTATTATTTGAAGTGTTTCAATCCTCACAGCCCCAACCAACTTCTCTAGCTATTCACACTTTTCCTATCAAAAGTTCTTCCATAATTTAATAATATTGATGTTTTAAATATTTATATATACATTTGTTTACCGTAGATAAGAGCCTTGGTGATACTAGTGATATAATCAGCGATAGTTCCGGGTGGGAACGGCCAATAGTGATACCAATGCCTCGGTGCTCCTCCCGGGAACTAACGTCGTCTGTATAGAGAACTACAGTTCCACCCAGCCTGGCTACCTTCGCATTTCTCAAGGCGACATAATCGAAGGTATGTAAACTGCAAGTTTGTTTATTTTCATTTTATATAATGTTTTAAGATTGAGAATCAAAGGAATTAGCAATAGTAGTATCCTACTGAAAGTTCCTTTCCTACAATTATATTGGGTTGTCCAGTAAGTAATGCAGGATTACAGTTTAAAATAAAAATTAAAAATTAAAAATTGTCTCCATTCTTCTTATTCCAGTGGCGATGGCAGGCCCTTGGCCTGTGATGTAACCTCCTGGGAGATTACATTCACGTTTCTCAGTGTATTTTATAGAGTAGGTTATTACTCCCTACACCTAATTTTGTGAGAGACCACCATTTGGCTGACGGATCACATACCCAGGGGAGAGGCTGTGAGTGAATCCCCATTTATTAAATGCTTGAAAAAGCCCCTCTGGGACTGGAGTTCGAACTCACAACGTTAAGCATGAGAGACTAGCTCGCTAGCCACTCAGCCACAGGCTCCTCTAAAATTGTCTCCATTACTTTCATTAAATTTATACCTGTCCCAAGGGAGATACATTCTCTTCTCTATGATCGCCCCAAAGCTGAAATATAGAACAAGTAATTATCCTGCTTGGTTGAAGCCAATTTATTAATTATTTATTCTTTTATATCAGCCTTGGGGAGACCCTCGTATGGCTCACTCAGCTATATTTAGTGGGTTCCCAAAATTGTTTGAAAAAAACTGGTGGTTAAATGTGATGTTTGCCTAATTACTTATACTAAATTTAAGAAATAGGTTTTAATTTTTTTTATTTTTTTATTAATTTTACTATAAATTAAAACATAGATATTAATATTTAGCTTTGCAGCTAGATTGCAAATTTTATAAAGCTATAATAATTCTTATTCTAATTTACTCTAATATAAACCCAAAAATGTTTACCTTTTTTTTTTTAACTAGATGTTAAAATTCTTAGAAATACTTGGTAAGTTATAAATTTAAAAAAAAATTAATTCACACTAAACATTATGAAATATAACTCATGGAAGGATTTCCTGTACTTGACATGTTATGTCGGTTTCATTTACTATCTCTGAGTCTGATATGAGAATACAGCTCACCCTTTCTCTTGATAAAGTACTCTTTGTTTGTTATGAAATGTTCCAGTATATTAGTAAGCTCTATATTCATGCTAAGTTTTTATTTATTTTTATGGTATATTTTAAATGCTACATTATGATATTAATATATATATATATATATATATATATTTTTTTTTTTTTTTTTTTAACTTATTCTTATTTTGTTTATTTGTAATGTTCGCATGGCTTAATTGAAATCATTTTCATAATGAAGAAATTTTAATTTATTATTTATTTCTTTGGGAGTTATTTTTATATTTGACACTTTTTTTTAATTTACAGAAGACCTAAAAATCGCTCATTAATTTGTTAATTGATATTTCTTAATTATAATTGAACTTTTCTTTATTTGGTCCTTTTTGTGTTACAATCTAGAATTTTTTTTTTACTATATTAATAAATTAATTTTTATCAAATGAAAGGAAATGTTTTAGAATAATTTAAAATAAAATTAAATGTGTATTCATTATCTTTAGGAAAACTACAATTTGAGAAACATAGTCTTAAGTTCAGATTTTGATTAAACTAAATCATTAGAATACAAATATGTTAAAGTAATAACTTTATGGAAAATCTCCTTTTGGAAATAAGTTTCTCAATTATTGTGTTTATTATATAAATATTTAAAACTCTTTAAATCTTAAATTTTCTACTGAGGTTTTTAAGCTGTAAAGTATTAATGTATTATTTTTATACTTATTTCAACTTATGTTATGTAAAAATATTATAACACAGGAATTTTATTGTTTTAGTGACCGGGGCTACTGACTCCGGATTCCTCGAAGGCAACTTGCACGGGGAGTCCGGTCTCTTCCCAAGCCACTGCGTACAAGAAGCACCACCCACGATCACCACGGCGAGGAGGAGGCCTAGCACCAGGGTCGTGGGGAGGAGGGAGGCACTCCCCGCGCCAGCTCTGAAACATTTTGCCACCGCACCAAGGAACAAGAAACAGTAAGTTATAATTCATAAAGATTTTGTTTTCATTGAAGTTTAGAACTATAGTTCATCAAGTAAATATCAACAAAGATGAAATGACTCCCTCAGAATAGAATTTCCCATCTTTAGAAATGATAAACTCCAAAAACTCCTTTTCTGATTCTCTTTGTCAATTAAACTTTTTGTCATGTTAGTATTGGTTCATGTTCTAAAAAAATAATGATCTGTAGGTGAGACGGTCCAGAGGGTAGAGCGGATGTGGCAGATTTTCATTTCATTTTAAAACTCCAACAGTCATTATGATGTCCTATGTGAAACATGTGGCTAGGTGTTGTCATTCTACAAAGCTCCGATGCATTTCTTTAATTTGGTTACAATACCATTCGGCATTGATAGTTTCTACTGTATTCAAAAAGTTGTTTATTTTTGGCAGTCGTTTAATGTGTGTGGAACCCAGCTTTCAAAGTATTTCAAACTTTCCCATTGCCTTAAGGTGGTCATTGACGGTCAATTTGCTAAGGTTCCCTGCAAGTTCTTGAACAGTTGTTCTACGGTTTTCTTCTACCAAGACCCACAGAACATCCTCATCAAGAGAATGAAGTCCTTCCATGATCTTATTTGCCTTTAAGGCTGAAGTCTCCCTCCTGATATTTTTTAAACATTATGTGAGTATGAACTTGTTAATCTTCTTCATCATTCTTCCCTCAAATGGTTAAATCTGTTATTAAAATTCTGAACTAGACGGTTTTGCTGAACCCCTCAGATCACCATTGATCTTAGTCGCCAAGTTAGTGGGGTTTGCCCAAATCTCTTTCTTCCTGATTCTCTCCAGTGTGGACCCATCTGAAGGATGTGCTCTGTAGTCTGGTACCCTCTTATGAATTGGCAGAGAGAGAGTCTTCTGTTTATAGAGATTTGTCCTCATCCTGTTATGATCCATCCTGAGTCTGAATTGCACAACTTGCTCCTCACTCACTCACTTTTTTAGTAGACATCTTGATCACAATTTGGGTGAAAATCATTCCATTTTTCTGGTATTGCTGTCTTCTTTCTCAGAAGCTCTGTGTTAAGTTAACTGTAGAGGATGCTGCTCCTTAATTTACGAGTTGGCCGGCTGCATCATTTCTTTACAGTCCAGAATTCACTGGTATCCTTTGCTGTTCTGAAGTTGAAGCTTTGTAAAAACTATGCCACATCTGACAATAACATTATTTTGGAGTACTGATTTCAGTTGATTCATATCATTATTCTCCTGCTTCCAAGTAAAAATTTGAGTTCAGTAAGCCTTTTATTTCTTTAAACATAATCATGAATTTTGTTTTGTTATTCAGGTTACCAGCAGAACCGCGAACTGTCGTACTGCACAGAGGCAGGAGAGGGTTCGGGTTCGTCCTCCGCGGTGCGAAGGCTACTTCACCCCTGATGGAACTCACACCTTCCCATCGATGCCCAGCACTTCAGTACTTGGATGATGTAGATGAAGGAGGAGTTGCGGATATGGCTGGTCTGAAGAAGGGAGACTATCTTGTAGCTGTAAGTGTTGAAAACTTCTATATAATATTTGAATAAATATAATTGTATTAGTTTGGGCAAACACCACATTATCAGTAGATTGGTTGATACACTTGTGATCTCTTGTACCATTGATGCTAACTACAGTGCTATTATTATCAACCAGGTTATATCCCTTGTCCCTTGCTTATTATTTAAATAATTCACAGCTTCCCAGTTTGTTAATTTAAATTTATAATTTCAAAATAGAAGAAATATAAAAATATCAATTAATTTCCTAGTGAGATTGAAAATTGTTCTAATTCAAATAGTATTGATTTAAACTATATTCCTAAACTAGGCTCCTACCTTAGTATTAAAAAATAAAAAAACTGGTGGTATGAGCATGGAATACCCATTGACCTTCTGCTACAAGGAGACTAAGAGATGAAGAGGTCTGGAGGACCTGCTGCATAACCTTAACGTGAGAATCACTGAAGACTGCAGTCGATACAAGAAAATTCTCTAATAGAACCTATTAGAAGAATGGAACCATCGGTGAGCGATAACCTCCAAAGTTGCTACCTTAAGAAATACTTCCCCACAATAAAATTAAGACTGAAAGCTACATGGATCCTTCCGGACTTCAATTGATAATAATACATTGAGGGTTCGTTATTGTTTTGAACGGGCATAAATAAACAACTGCGATTTGATTAACATTAATGATTTATTTAAAGGAATACTAATTTTAAAATTGAATACAAACCACTTTAGTTTCCAGGAATGGTGCTAGAGTTCATTAGTGTATTTACAACAAGAGTAGTCCACAGATAATACTATGTTCGGTTGAAGTGATACCATACAGTGTTATTTCTAATTATTAATAATTTATCCGTTTCATTGCAGATAAATGGTGAGAATGTTACTGCTGCTTCTCATGAGCATGTAGTAGATTTGATCCGCCGCTCCGGAGACCTGGTCTCTATGACGGTTGTTTCCGCACCGCAAGCCGGAATGGCAGAACCTAACCCAAGGCACTATGCAACTCTACCTCGAAAATTAAGTTCCTCTGCTACTCTAGGTATGTTTCTTTTAAAATAAACATATTTAATTACCATATAAATGATATTTTTTAATGCTCTGATTCTGCCTTTATGTTATCATATTATAGAGAATTTTAACTCAAAAATAATTTTAAATAAAAATAAGTAAATTAAATGACTTTACACTTTTAGGGCGCTCTCCTGCACCACTTCCTCCAAGAAGAGATCCGAAAACTACCCTCAGCGTTGGAAGAGCTAGGGCGAGGTCTATGGTCGTTGGAGTAGGAGGTAAGTAGTGGGCTATATAAGTGATGGACTATACATGAGGATACATTTCCTGTCTAAAAAATCATGTATTTGGATGTATTATGTATTCATGAATAGGTAAAATATTTTAATTTTCATGAAAAATTGAATTGGAGGCTTATATCCTCCTAACTTTATAGAGTAAAGATACCCAGTAACAGACATAGAGATTAAATGAGTTATTGAAGTTATTTAAAAATTAGCTAAACTTATTTAATTTGTTACTTTTTTTAAATTAACTTAATTATTCATAGGTTTGTTGAAGGTTCTATGACTTGTGACTAAAGTTTTAATATAATAAAAAGTGTGTTATAATTTTTAGCATCTGGATCATGTACAAAAAATGTCCAAAATGTCACATGTGGAAAACATCCGGTGCACGCAACACACAATTTTCAGTTACCTCTGTTGTTAAAATCAAATTTATGAAATTTTAAATGCACTTAGAGATGAAAAAATATCAAAGAATTAATCACATAAAGCTTCTATAGAAACACGTGTTTCATTAAATAATCTATTATATTCTTATTTATTACAATCTGTTAATTTTATCAGTTTTTCATCACTCTTCGTTAACTTTTCCAATTTTCCATAGAAGATAATATTCTAAAATCTGTAGCTTTCCAACGGTATATTATACATCTATATTACTTTTCTTAGTGTTTAAAAATTTCATTAAATTTTTTTTTTGTCTTTTCTTCTTTATTGGTTATAAAATTCACTCAACTTGTAGCAAAAAAGAGGAAGACAATTTAAAATATGGCATTTCATTATTTTATTTTTACCAAGAATTTATATTTAACTATGACATACATTGCTAATATTATGATATAGATCATAGAAAATATATATATATATATATATATATATATATATATATTATATATATATATATATATATATTAAATTTTTTATATTTTTTTACATAATACTCTTATTTCTCTACATCATAAAAAGAACATGAATTACTTGTATGGATATATAGGCTGCTTGTATGGCCAAAGAAACAAAAATAATAAAATAAAATAAAAACTAGTTTAGATGGTTCATAAATCATATAAGCAACATAAATATTAAACTAAGATTTATTAACCACATAATTTGATGAAAGTAAAAGAAAATATAAATGTGACTATGTCTTATCTGATTATATATTCTAATTATATTTAGTATATGGATCGGTTATATTATTTAAATTTTAGTCGACATGACGATGAGTGTGGGAAGAGTTCAAGCGCGGAAAGCATTCCGCGGGTGCTCCAATGCAGCCCAGGACCGCTTCCATCAGGGCTAGGCCTACCTCTAGCAGGATCACTGCGGCAGAACTTGAGGAGCTCTTCCAGCGCCAAGCTGGTCCCGGGCTTGCTGTTAGCAACTTCCAGGTATCTTATAAAAATTATAATTTTATTTAATATTTATTTATTTAAAGGAATTAAAATTTTAAATATTACTTATTTTTAAAATGAAAATTTCAGGGCAACATGTCACAACCATCCTCTCCAGCCAGGACTCCTCGGGTTTATGCTAGTGTTGCTGAAATGAAACGTAGCAAAGGAAAAGTGAGTCAAATTATTTCTTATTATTTTTTTCTATGTTTTATTTCTTTGAATTAATAATAACTGAAGTATATTTATGTATATGGAAGATTTTTCCTAATCAGCTGTTGTTTTATTATGAAACATTTTATAGTGAATCAGCTGTTAAATTGTTTTAAAATTTTTAAATATTGGTTAATATTACAAGTAAATTTAAGTTAAACCAAGAAGGAAGATGAAACTGCTTATCATGTGATTGTAGTTGTTCAGAAATTGCTAGTATAAGAATTCTACCATTTTGGCAGTGACCATATTTTAGATAATAAACTGTGTGAAATGATTAAACCCTACAGTTTGGTCAGATTCACCAAGGCAATTTGTCTGTATTAACAGGATGATGGACGGCGCACAATAAGCCGAAAAAAAAAAAGTAGGTTATCTCGTGAGAGTTGACTTACCTCCGATAATGGTTAATGATCATATTGTATCTATTTTGAATTATTGACTTTAATTTTGTATAATTTTTTTTATTAATTTAAATGAATTTTCTCATTAGGCCGGTAGCAAGGTGAGGTTCTGCACTATGGGCGGAGGAGAACTGCATCGCGACTTCCATTCAACCCCCGACCTGGCGGCCATGTCCCAGGGCACCCTGGCGAGGACCCCCAGGTCGCACCGCAGCCAGGAGGAGCTGAGGCCGCCCCTCCCGCCTCCCAGCCACCCTCCACCGCCGCCTCCCTCTCACATCGTCAAGGTCGAGCTCAACACCGAGTCGGAATATGGTTCCGTCACCAAGACCGAGAGCAAGCCTGGTAAGGGAATCAGTAAGTAATCAGTACTTATTGCATCGCTTAATGTTAAAAGGGCAGTTCTCAACAGGAGCCAACTTTAGGGAAATCACATTAAACAGTTTATCTTTTTGCCTATAATTAAATATACATTTTCAGCTATATTAAATACCATTGTAAATTTTCTATTTGTGGTATGGTCGATTGTTTTTTTAATCCAAATGTACATGAGCTATTAATAATAAATCTTCAAAACGACACTTATCTTTGAGTTTCCCTTACTGTTCCTGTTTGGGCGCCATACTTTGTGACATGGTTGATTGGTTTTGGTCCTGAGATCCTTAAAAGGTTCTAAATAAAAATCTATAGGCACAAAAGTTGAACAAATTTGTTTTCTTTGTAACATGACGTACAGAGACTTTATATGATTTAACTAAAACTAAAAATTAATCATGAAATAATTAGTTTTAAAACAAAAGAAAAATATTATCGCAAAATTTAGGACTTCCACTGTAGGTTTATTTGATTATACTCGTATAGTTGCATAATGGGACTTAAATTGAATAAACAAACTACATCCCTTTTAACATACAACAATTGAATTTCAATATCAGAAGTTGATATGTATAAAATAATTGTATTTTTTTCAAATAGTTGTTACAGGAATACCCGACGGAGTGATGTCCAGCTTCAAACCTGCAAGTAGTGCTAAGCTGTACGCTTCCCCAGAGGACGTGAAAACTGTCGGGTTCAGGTCGCGGTCTCTTCCGGGTCACGGAACTAGGTCACAGGTAGTTACCATAGTTACGCAGCAACATGTTGAATTAGAATAAATAATGTTTAAAAATATATCGCATTTGTTTTATACCTTGAACCACCCCCTCTCTTTCTTTATAGGTCAAGTAAGTATTTAATTTATTTATAATTTCAACAAATATCAATTTAAACCATTTTAAAATCATCTTGTTTCTTATATGACTGCTGACAATTAGATCCTTGTTTGCCCATTTTCAATCCTTACTGCCATCTTATTTTGATGGTCATGCCATCATATTATATATTGCAGAACTCGGTATTTAAAATTAACAGAACAGGGTAACTGAGTGATAATGTACTGAACTTCTGATTAGAAATGAGGTAGTTGATTCTGGTCAAACCACCTCATACAATCATTAGCTTAAAAAAAAGTACATTCCTTACTCTAAGTACTTTATTTACTCTTCATGTTTTTTTGTGATTCAGGTTTTTTTATTATTTAAATTTTTTAATGCCCCACCTTTGAATTTGATTTATAGACAAATGCAAATTATCTCTTATACAATATTAATAAATATCCCTTAATAATAAAAAGTTTAAATAATGATTTTTGTATATGGACATGACTCTCTTAAAATGAACAAATCAGGCCAAATGTTGTTGGTTATCCTATAGTTAATTAAAGAATTTTAAAAGGGTTTAATTTATTTTATTGGAGATTGTAATTATTTTCCATCTATACATTTTTTTTAAATTAACAATATTAAAAAAATATGTAATTTAATTTTTTTTTTATTTAGCTTTCTCTCTTCCTATGGAGTGAATTTTGACTATCTTTAAAATATGAAGAATAACTTAATTTTTCTATGATATTTTAAAATTACCATCATTAAATCAAATCTTACAAAATTTCTCATTTCCTAGTGATCCAATAGAAGATTATACTTACCATTGAATTATTTAGTTAATTCTAAGTTATAAAAAATTAATTAGATAAGTGTTCTCGTGCCATTAAAGGTTGTTAAAGCAACTTAGCATCCATGAGTCAAACTGCTCTGGTTCGAATTCAGCCTTGCCTATTCAAAATGTATTTTATGGCAGTACCATTCAATGACTTTTGACATTCCCTCTATTGCTACTATGAGTTTCATTACCTATACAATTACCTTCCCTGTTTGTCATAATTGGAGCAGGAAAAAATGTTAAGGTCACACTACATGGCGAGAGTAGAGAAAAGTAAAATATAAAAATGTGTGAAAGTTTGATGTGATGTCGGTAATAGTGAATTATCATACACCCCCACATACTTTCAATGTATTATAATAAATATACAATAACTGTTTTTTCTAACAACTTTATCATTTTTTTTCAATTTCAATTTCAATTCAGTTTCTAAATTTAAAAAAAAAAAAACGTGTTTTCATGATGTGTATATTACACTTGTTTATTTTGATATGACTTTATCATTTAGCTTTTTTCATATTTAAAAAAAATATGTTTAATAATATAACAAATTTTATAAAGTAATATTTGATGTTATTATCTGAATTTATTTTTTAAAAATTATGCCTTCCTCCTCTCCTGCTGCTTTCATGGACCCTCATAAGCACTTGCTTTCACAAATCTTCACTTACCTTTTCTCTCACTGTGTAGTGCAGTCTTTAAACATAAAAAAAAAGGTTACAAAACCCAATAATGAAAAACTATTTCTTAACATACACTTTATTAAACATAGACTATATGCTAATTTTTTTTTAAGGCCACCCGAATCATCTTATCTTTCATAATTATAACACAGTCAACTGTTTAATCTTTAATATAACTTCTAAAATTCATATTTTATTAATAGAATCAGTCAGAACTTTATTTCTTATAAGTATAATGATAATAGTTTTGATATAGGTTGTAATTGGGATATGTGATGGCAGGATTAAGGTAAAACATTGAAATTTTTTTTTTTTTCTGTTACTCTGTTTTAGCACTGAAGCCTCTATTATGAAAAATCTAGCATTATTATTGAGCATTGTAGCCTTTTGAATTATAATACATAAATACATAAATCAGACATCTGGACAAATTTTATATTTGTTGTTTGATTTACAAATAGGTGCTGATTGCAGACGTATAATCCGTAGATTAGATTATTAAATTAAATTCATAGAGGATTTTCCAAATCTAAGGAAAACCTAAATTTTAGGTGAATTTAGTCTTTTAGCATTTCAGGTATACAATAGAAATAAAAATAAACAATATTTTACGATGCTAGATAATTTTATTAGTTACTTATTCATTTAAATAGAAAATATATATAAAAATACTTACCCAGTAATTAAATATTAACTGATTGAACTTACTTGAAAAATATTATCTCATTTTTCTGTTTTTCAAATTTATCTAATATATTGTTTATAATGAGAAAAAAAGCTTTTTTTAGTTCAAAATTTGTTGTTCATTAATTGTTCTAAGGGTTGTAGTACCATTTTAAATAAAATTAATAACTTTGAAAAATATTATTATATGTTCAAAGTTGGCTTTTTATATTTAATTTCTTTAATTACTGGAAATAATGAACTATTTTATTTAATATATCAGAATTATTAATTGTTTTTTATTATTCTTCTTTTTTTTTTCAATTGATTTTCTCAATATATGAATGTTCACATAACTCTACTGTACTTTACAAAAAATATTTTTTTTTTTACTTTTATATTTTATTATTTTTAATAAAACACTGTGTCAACACTTACCAAGTGTAGTGATATTTTATACAATAACCTTATTAACTGTAGAACCTTAATTTTCATAATGGCATCTATATAATTTTTTTAAATTTATTTAACCATTATTTTTTTTAGATTGGTACCTTTATTTAAATTATTAACTTTATTTTTTCTTTATGAATGATTTATATATTATAGTATTTATTTAATATAAAGTGGTAAACTCAAAATATTTTTTTCCGAGCAAAGTAATTAAACTCTTTTTATAGGAAATAAGGAAATGAGAAAATAAAGCTACAATTAATATTTATTTAAATATACATGTTTGTTTTGAAACAATCCTATTTTTCTGACAATTTCAAATTCACATGTTAGTTTGAATTAAAAAAACCATTGTTATCTCCATGTACAGAGAGAGAGAGGGGTTTCAAGGTTCCATTGTGTTTGCTTTATCCTAGTTGTATGTTGTGTTGTAAAATATTTGTAACACTAATTTTTAATTATTAAGTGTGATATTCAAAAGGCAGTGTGATCAAGTCAACATTTTTAAATATATATCAAAAATTATTATTATCCCTTCTTTTTTTTTTAATGCTTTGATTTAAAATTCAATTTTTTTTTTCATTATTAACTTTTATATCATGTTATTGAATATATAAACAAACAATTATAATATTATTTTGTGTTTGTGTTGAAGGAACTCTTTTAAGGTTAAGGAGAAAAAAAATGTTCAAACAAATATGTATGTATATATATTTTTTCAATTTTACATATCTATTTAATATTAGATTTTTACAAATACATATCTGTTCTTATAGGATTTAACCTCTTATTCCTAAACAGGAATCATTCTATACTTTTTTGTGACAACTAGAAAACCCTTGGTCCATATCTTGGATTTAGGGATCCCTTTTTTTTTTTTTTCATTTTCTTTTTTTTTTTTTTAAGTGTACATTCAAGACTGAATCCTGTACTCATTAAAAATTAATTTGTAGTTTGGATGCTTTAATTTACTTACGGTACATATTCAAAAATAACATGCATATATACTTCATTATAAATTCATATGGTTCTTTCTTATTTTTGAAAACAATAGTTTTCAATGACTTTTTATAAATATAGTTTTGATTTGATTTTTAAAAAATGATTTGGATATTCTAATTAATTTTAACTTGCCTTGTTAGGTGTAGAGACATTTATGTTCCAATTATTTTGCATCTTTTTTACTTTTCGGAGTTTCCCTCAAGAAATGTTCTTATTGGCTTCATCTCATGTTTTTCGTCACTTTATAAATGCTTTCTTTTCTTTCTTTTTTGATTTATATAACTCTTGAAATAAAATTGTTCATCTTCAATGCAAGTGTAGTAATTTGAAAATGAATAATCTAGTGAGGATATTATTTACAACTTATTTTATCCTACTACGTCTTAAATTCCATCCATCCATATTATGTGTCTCATAATTTAATGTATTTATTAGTTTTATTAAAATATCATTCTTACCTCTCTTGAAACTTGAATTGTTCAAAGTAATGACCAATTATTGAAAAAGTGATGCTTCATTTGTTTTAATAAGGTATATGAATAAATAATTTATATGGGTAGAATGTTTAATAAGTTACATACATTATAACCACCAACTTTTTAGTATATCTGTTGACTTAATCACTTTGGCTTTTGAAGGACACAAAAAACAAAATCTCTATTACATTATTTTTATGTTTCTTTCTGTAGTTTCAGAATTATTTGATTTGAGCGCTTTGAACTTCTAACATTGCTCTTTATTTTGCTTAAACATTTTTTATTTTAGTCTACATTTCGGGGTTTTGTCCCTATGATCAAGTCTTAACTTGAAATAAATTAAATTGGCATAAAATAAAGAAATCACATAACACAGATATTTATAAAGTGTCACATATACATATATGTGTATTAAATTTAATTTTAAACTCTGAATTATTTATTTAATCTATAAATGCAACCTTAAGATTTGAAACCTTATCTTGTTTGGTCAATACATTTTCATTATATTTTTTGTTAGATGAGATTACATAATTTTTTTTTTCCCTGTGGTGCGACAGGCTGTGTAGGCCCTTGGCAATGGTGTGTGATCTGCTGTATGAATACACTCGCAATTCTTATTTAGTAAAACAAAAAAAAATACAATGAATTCTTTGAAGCTTCTTTTAAAATATAAGCTGAATTATTATTATTAAAACTAAAATACAATAAAATGTTTAAAAGCAAATAAAGGGCTTATTTAAAATAAATTATTGTTGAAGAAATCTTCTTTAATATAATATTTTGTTAAATTTAAATAAGCATTCTCCATTTCCATCAACCTTATTTATTCATTTTAAACTTTTTTACTTCTCCTTTTTTCCTCGACATTTCGTGTCTTGTCCCCATTTTCAAGAATAAAATTAATTTAACAAAATTTAAATTAATAGGTCAAAATACATTTTTTTGTACATATTAATTTAAAATGTCATAAATTAGAATTGTCAAAATATTTTACAATTATTTATAACTTTACCTGTTATGCTTATTTCTATTCTTATTCAATGTTTAGTAGCTTGATGCTACATGTCAACTTTATGGTGACTATTGGCTTACAGTGAGTTGATATGTAGCGTTAATCTACTAAAAATGGTATAAGAATAGAAATAAATATAAGTCTTAAAAATGGGGACAAGACCCCAAAACGTTGAGGAAAAAAAAAAAGATGTAAAAAAGTTTAAAATGAATAAATAAGGTTGATGTAAGTAGAGAATGCTTATTTAAATATATAAAAATACTTAAAGCTTCTTCGAGTCAAATAAATGAAAATAAAATAATATTTTAACTGTTATGGAATAAATTTATATTTTAATCATTGTTTTGTTATATCCTTAGTCTTTTTTTGGTTGTGTTTTCATTTCCTGAATTAATATTACACTTATTCAGAGTTCTAAGAAAGAATGCAGTAGCATGTCTTGTGGAAAAATTTAAAACCTGGGCGAAAAAAGACTTAAAAGATAACAATGATACTTTCTACAGAATTAATATATATATTTTTTTTTTTTTTTTTTTTTTTTTTTATATGATAAGGAAGTCACAGAGCTTGAGGTCGCCTTCTACGACGTTCAAGCCTAACCCGGCAACTGTAGTCGTTGGATCCAACCCTTACGCCCAGCCATTCCGAGGGAACAACAGGCCTAAGTCGGCCTCCATCCCTCCGATCCCGGACCCTGATTACAGCCTCAGCGAGGGAGAGAGTGATAATGATCAGGAGCGAGAGAAAACGGTGATAAGGGTTGGAGCGAGCAGTGTGACTGAGGGCAGCGGAGGATCCAGCACCAGCTCGGGATCCCTGCCGCACTCCTTCAGCGTCGATGAGATCCAGAAGGTGAGGACCCAGCTCAAGTCATCCAAGTCCTACCCTAACGACTTCCTCCCAACAGAGGATGGTGACAACTCCTCTAGTGGCGTCAGTTCGGACCAGGAGGTGCCTCCGCAAGATCAGAGGGTGAGTTCATCATTATTATAAATATATTATAATAGTGGGGTGAGTAAAAAAATATGACCGTTTTAAGTATTAAAATTAATTGATTTTTTATTTACCTCACATAATTTTAGGCATCAAAGTACAGTCCATAATGCTCAATGGTCTGTTGTCATCTAGAATCCATCTTTACAATCCCTTGCCCATACCAAGATATGGGTTTTGAATTGAAAAATTTTTCTACCCCAATTATGACTTCCTCCATGGTACAAAAAGTTTTCCTCTTAAGGAAGTGAGCCATAGCTCTGAAGCGATAGTAGTCTGATGTTGCCAGATCAGGGATGTATGTTAGGTGTGGTAGAAGTTTGATGGTATCCATCTCAGCAAGTTTCTGCTTGAGGTATGTGGCCTGGCATTGTCTTGCGGGAACAAAACTTTCTTCCGATTCACCAAAGCTGGGTAACACTTCTCCAAGACTTCATACATTCGTTGCAGCTGTTCTGAATAGAGTACTGAATCAAAAGAACATCCATCTGGCACATACTCTTAGTCAACTACTCCTTCAAAATTCCAAAAACCCGAAAACATGTTTCCATGCGACATTCGGCTTGCTGCAAGGTGAGCTCATGGGGAACTTCGCTTCATGACCTTTTCACTTTCCCCAGTTAGTGTAAGTGACAATGAGACATTCCAAGTTCGGAGTTTTTTATCTTAACCAACAAATAGAAAGAGTTGAGACATATACTTATCTCGGAACCAAAATATGTTCACATTTTTTTTCAACTTGGGATCACTCTGAGGAGATTAAATGCAGAATAGAGAGGGCCAGAGATGCTTTTCGCCAAATGTCACTAAGATCAGACTATTGAAGTGTTATGTCTTCCCAGTGCTGCTCTACGGGGTCGAATCCTGGACTCTTAACTGAAGCTACCTGTGCAAAACTTGAGTCGCTTGAGATGTGTTTATACTGACGTATTTTAAGAATCCCATAGACCGAAGATATCACCTATCTTAGGGTCTTAGAAAGAATGGGTAACGAAAAGGAGCTGCTGTTTTTAATAAAATCACGTAAGCTGGAATATTTGGGACATATAATGAGAAACAGCCAGCGGTATAACTTGTTGCAGTTGATTTTGCAGGGCAAGGTGGAGGAAAGGAAGAGGCTTGGACGAAGGATATCGTGGTTGAAGAACTTGCGTAGATGTTTCAACACAACAATGGTAGGCCTTTTTCATGCAGCAATGGATAAAGTATGCATTGCCTTGATGATCGCCAACATCCGTTTTGGCATCAAACATCAAGAAGAATTTATTGTCTGCCAACATTTGTAGGTTCGCATTGTGGGTCATCATAACTATATCCATTAAAATATATGGTACATCTGGCCAACAATCTGCCAAAAGAAACATAATTAATTATTATTCACAAAGGTAAGGAAGGTGAAATATTATACGACCAAAATTTTAAAAAAATGTCATCTATTTTTGTTTTGTGTTTTCTGAAAAAAAAAACTTATGTTCAACAAAATGAAAAATAAATATATTGAAAATAAAATTAACGTTTGGGCTGTTCACTTTTTTTTTTTTCATTCATTCTTAGTTAGATATCTAGAATTGAAATATCACAATTGCTGATAATCTATTTGGGATGACCGAAGGTGGTGGAAAAATTTGGATTTGAATGAGGATGGAGATGCAGTATGGCAGATATGGGTTGGTAGAGAGTTCCAGAGGGTTGTAGAGGTGGAGAATAATGAACAATTAAAATTTTTAGTTCTGTGGGTAGGAACGTAAGGTCAGAATGGCGCGATCTGGTTTCAAGAGAGTAGACTGAGGATTCAAATTGAAGGAGACTGTGGATTGAGGGAGTTAATAGTTAGATGAAGATATGTTCCTATGAAATATTGTCTGTCGGTGGAGGGAAGGAGCCACTTTAAATTGCCTGTTAGTGGGTGGCATTAGACCTTTTTGAAGTGCCTAAGATAAATAATAAAAATATATTCATAATTCCATGTTATTTTCGAAGATAGAGAAAAAAATCTGTAGTTTTAGAATCAGTACACCGCTATTAATTATAAAACAGAAAAAAAAAAATTTAATTTCACCAATATATATACGCCTTTAGCTCAGTTATTTTTTAAGATAAATAAATGCCAATAAATAAATACTAAAAATGTTTTAGTTGTTAGTGCTATTTGATAAAGAATTAAATTTTCTCCCAAAACGAAAAAATAATAATTGAAATTGGTTTAAAAATAGCAGAGATATAGAGTATTGAAATTAGCAGTGGTGATGGATCATTTTCCTTTGAATTATTGATTGCTTTTCATATTAGTTAATTATCTTAAACAGCTGTATAAACAGTTATACCCTGATATAGTTATTCGGAAATAATAAACCATTGTGTAATAATTTGCAGTGCTTTTTATTAGTATTATTTTTATAGCATATTTAATGTTTTTTTAAGAAATATATTGAACAATATCTATGAGAATAACACTTCTTCAAGATCAATGACAAGCTAATGCAACATGCATATATTGCTTTATACAATAAAATGATTTATCTATTGTTTTTGTTTTTTTTACAGGAGATCGCATCGGTGCCATCAAACCGATGTCAGCAGAGGGCAGCACTGACTAGGAATGCAGTTAGCCTGGCGCAGCTGCCCCCTCCCTTAGAGTCGGACACGGAAGAGGTCGTGCCCCCGCCCCCAGGGTTCACGGAAGCGGACGTCCTAGCACCGCCCCCGCAGTTCTCCGACCAGCGGATGGTCACCACCGTCAGGATTGTCGGAGCTTTACCCAAGAACAACGGGAGGCTACACTCTCAGTAACTCCTCTCGCTTCTTCAAGGCGAGAAGCACGAGGCAGTTTGTTCCATCATGTCCCCCTGGATGCACGTATTTTGCACTGCACCTTATTTGGATACCTGTCGATATCAATTTTAAGCTCATGTTTATTCTACTGTCAATTGTGGATTTTCTAAAAAATCTATTACATTTTATTTAGAAATGTATTATTGGAAAGGAGAGGATCCTAAATGTCTCACCGCTTTTGATGAATTTTTTTTCAGGTAAAGCTAGACATTCAACCTATAGACTCTGAGAAATATTAGGGGCCAACACTCCCCAGGAGTCATGTAAATAAATTGGAAAGTTTGTGCACAAAAAACACATTTTGATTGATATCTCTGGTTCTTGTGGAGGTAGAAAAATAAGTTTGATGTCAAAATTACCTTCACTAAAACCAGAGATATTAAAGAAATTGTGTTTTGGTGCACAAACTTTCCAATTTTTTTACATGACTCTTGGGGAGCGTTGACACTAATGTCTAGTTTTACCTACTAAAAAATCATCAAAACAGGTGGGACACATTTGGGATTTTCTTCTTGTGAGTATGTATAGTGCTAAATATATATATTTAAAAAAAACTTCAAACAGTTATTTTAACTGAAAATTTTAAAGTAGAGCACTTAAAAAAATAAAAAAAGAGACATGCTAATTTCTTAAACATCATATTCCTATATATATAGTAGCAACTATAAATATGTATATTTATTTTAGTGCAATTCATTGTTATTTATCTTTATTTTATTGAATACTTGTATATTATGTTTTATATATGTTAATTGTCGAATTTTTGTGTATTATTAACATTCCTGAAGTTAAAAAAAAAATAAAAGAAGCATCTTAGCATATTGTTTTTATTTTTAGAGATTATTAGTTTTATATTTAACTTTACTAATGGAAATAAAAAATTGTTTGATGTTCCTTATTTAATTAAAAAGATTTTTTATTCCGATGGCATATAGTTTTATACTATTGTAGTTAGGTATGGCCGTAGTGTTAAGGTATAAAGATGAGTAATGTGTGCCAATATATTTCTTAAGTTGCATTCGAATAGTTATTATATTCCTCTCATGTTGTTTCACTGTGTATATATATTTAAAAAAACAAAAATTAAAAAAAAAAAAACAGTATTATCTATGAATACCATTAATTTATAAAAATAAAAAAATATTTGTTTATCGGCTATTTATATGAAAATAGGCTTACGAGTCTTATGTGTAAAAGTTTATAGAGGTACTTTCTGTGTCAAGACTATTATCAATAATTATAAAAGCCTAATATAGAGTTGTTTTTTTTTCAATTTTTTTTTTTTTTTTACATTTGCATTATATTCATAGTGAAAGAGCACTATAAATGTATTACATATAATCCTGTTTAGCTCTGTGATTGTCTTCCGAAAAAAAAAAAAAAAGGCGGACAATTATTCGGACACTTTGCTCATAGAATAACGCCTGGTTTTTTCAAAGAAGTTTTCGTGTAGGTTAAATTCTATGAATCCTGCCATTTGTAAATACACACAGCTGTGTTTTTTACTTCTTTATGTAGTCATCTTCTTAGAAGAACTTGAGGAAATGAAAGTCGTATGTGAATGTATTTTGAAGAATGATTGCGGTGATATTGTTACTCGTTTGATTGTTTTCTGAAATAAAAAAAAAAAATTAAAAAACGTTCTGGATGGAATTAGTCATGGTATTTTTAAGAATAAAGGAACATTTGTGAGATTTACATTTGACGATTTTTTTAATCGTATTCATTTTCATGATTAGGTACCTTGCAAGAAACAGATGATTTTAATTTGATTAAATTTTAATGTTTTTATTTATTTTTCTCTCTGAATACTCTGAATGGAAGTACTAATGATATTTCATATTATTATTATATTTGTTCAAATGGAAAAATATTAATTTATATTTTAATCGATATGTATATTTTTTCTTTTAAATTATTCCTCTAAAAAAGAAAAAAAAAACAATAATCATGTATATAATGGGTAATATTAGGCAAATCGTGTTTTGTTTTTTGTCGAATTTATTTCTAAATTAGCAGACTAGATGTTTATAAAATGTACACACATTTGCTTAATGATTCCACAACATTGTTTGTTTATCCGTTGTTATATATAATTAGGGTTATACATTAATGAACAATGTACTAATAATAAAAATATTCATCTGTGCATTGTCTATTATTCAATTCTTTCCTCAATATTATTTAGTTTTAAGTTATGTTAAGTGTAAAATACTTTGATGATAGTTATACAGATGTTAGTAGGGAATTGGATAGAGCACTAGTCTACTGTTCTGGTTGAATCCTGGCTTTGGCAGAAAATTATTTATTTAGTAATTTCAACTATCAGGGTATGGAGACCCTCCTGGGACACATTCCAGCCTCTTTAAAGTGGATACATACAAAAACCTGGGGCTGAGCGCAATCTCGGCCTTATCATCTCCTTGCACACCACTCTTGACAGTACAAATCTCTATGTGTACTCAGCCCAAGACCCTTCTGGGTTGTAGAAGTAGTTTTTTTTTTTTTTTTTTTTTTTTTATCTGTAGCCAGCAATAGTCAATTTAAAAAGTTATATGCAAAACGACCCGAAAAAGGCAATTTATTACATCTAGATTAAATGGGCTTGATTGGGTGAAACTAGCCTAATCGCCTAACCATACCTAAATAAATCCAAAAATACAGAAATGTTTTGGTCCAACGTTTTAATTATTAAACTAATAATACAATCAATAACAATAGAACATAAGGTGCGATGTCAGGTACTCGTTAAAGATCCCTATCCTAATAAAACCTGGATAGGCAAAATTTAGGACTCCACTGTAGCATCGTCCGAATTAGCCATAGCAGCATAAAAGTGACGGTAAACGAATAAACAAATGAGCATAAGGCTACTACAATTCACATTTAATCATAATAATTATCATCGAAGTTGTATAAAAGGGCAACTCTACTCACAGCTTACGCCATTGTCCAAGATCGTGGGTTCAAACCTGGCAGTGGCCATAGGATTTTTTAATGGGAGTAAAAATCTTTAGTTTTGCCGTCCTTTGGAAGTGACATAAAAATGAGGTACTTTGACTGTGTATGTCAGATACTCATTAAAGATCCCTTAGCTAATTAATAGGTAAAATTTAGGGAACTCCCACTGTAGCATTGCCTGATTAGCCACAGCAGCATGAAATGATGCTAAATGAGTAAACAATAAGCAATTAAGGAAAGTAGACTGTCAGTTATTAGAGTGAAGAAAGTCTCAGTTAAGAGGAAGTTTTAAAAAAATAAACTATAAGAAGCTATTTACCACAAAGTTGATGAGGAAATGTGCAAGTATTAGCAAAATATTTCCCAAAATGTTAAAATTTTTGAGACACAAAGAAAAGGAATGGGATAATTTGGTTAGGGGGAAAGAGATTGATTATTGTACTCTGCAAATTAGAAGACTTATTTATTTTGCTGGCATTTCGGCAATCTGAAGCATCTTCAAGGCTGAGAAAAATACAAGATAACTATTATTTTTTTTGTTTATTTTTTAATTGTATATATATATATATATATATATATCGTGAGAAGAAAAAGTAGTAAGTAATAAGACAGTATCTATTATCATATTAATTAATATAAATTTAACTAATTGCTTGAAACAATAGAATTATAAAAATACTATGATAAATCAGATAATTTGGTAAATACAAACAAAACTAATATTTATAATTATAAATCTGATGCACACAACACATGACTTTTACCAACCTCTGTTGTCAAAATCAATTTAAGAACTTTTAAGTAAAGTCAGAGATGTAAAAAAGTTAAAGAATTTCATTGAGTTTCGATAGAAACACGTGTTTCATTAAATAATCATTATAGTATTATTTGTATAATATATTATTATCTAATTATACATTATATTATTATTGTTATATGAAACATCAGTTTTAGCAGCTTTTCATCTCTCACTCTCCATTACATTTTACAACTTTGTGTATAATATAATATTTTTTCTAAAATCTTTAGCTTTTCTACGTATATTATAGAGACCTATAAATTAAAGGTACTTTAGAGAAGCTAAATTTTAAATACCGGCATTTAAGCCCTGTCAGACTATTTCAATCAGAATGAAACCTACATTATATTAAAGCCCATTTAATATTACACGATAAAGTGAGTTTAATCAAAATCGTTTGAAATGTTTTTAAGAAACTTGTAAAAATCTGCAAAACATATGGTATGAAGTGGCTCTTCTGGTTTCCTGATTTTTATGAAAAAGTGTCTGTAACATCTTAGACATATGCACTTCCAAAATATGGAATTCCAGTTCTATACTACTTATCGTTTTTGAGCTAGACCCCTTCCACACACGGACTATTTTGCAATACTTGGTTATTTGGTCTCAGGGGACCCTAAGATGTATATTTTTAGTGAGACTCAAATTAAAAAATGTTCATGATTGCAATACTTCCGTTATTTATATATATATATAGCTAAAGTAGCAAATAGTAGAAGAAAAGTGCATAAGGTTATAAGGCATAATAAACTATATGATTACATTAAGTAATAAAAATTAAACTAATTACATGAAACAATTGGAAAAGTATTATGAAAAAACAGATTATTTGGAAAATAACAATGAATAGTTAGTTATATTAAAAAAAAAAAAAAATTCAGAATTATGAAAAATAATTTGGTTGATGATTAGAGAAGTATAAAACACAAACCTATACTTAGCAATATGGGAAATTAGAATATGAAATATATTATTAAATACTGTGAATATTATAAAATGAATAAGGTGTGATACAAGAAGAGCCCCATTATTTTTTGTATAAAAAATTTCTATTAAAATACATTTTATAACTATGATATTATTGTTAGCAATAAAACCATCACATTATTTAGTAAAACTTTAATGTATTTATATAATTCAACAATTAAGTTTTAGTCTTTCAAATTTCTGTAATGTAACATTTTTGTCTTTTAAGCAATATTTAAAATAATAAATTTTTAACACTGATTTTCATTTATCAAACAGCTGTTTTAATTATTAGTCATCACAAACAGAAGCCATATTAATTATTAGATAATTATTTTAAATAATGCAAACTTTCATACCTATTTAAAAAATAACGTTAAATACATCTTATAATATAAGAAGATATGCCTGTTAATACTCTCCTGGAATACTGTGATGATATTTGAACCCAACTGTACATTCTAAAGCACCAGTAGTTCAAGGTTTTGAACCTGCTGAATCTACAACTCCAGGTCTCTATTGTCATGTACATCGGCAAATGACCTTATCCTTATCAAAGATTAAATATGAAATAATATCTTCATTTCATGAACACTTAAAAAAAAAAAAATCAAAGAGACCATTAATTTAATTTTATTACTATAAAATACCATTTTATTATTTATTTGTTTCCTTAATTGATTTGCATTGAATTATTTGCATATAATTAAAAATAGTAGTTTGACAATGTGTCTGTTGTACACACACACCACATGTGTATGTTAGAATCATATATGCATCAGATATTATAATCAAAAGTATTCATACATACACCTGCACCTGGACAGATAAGATTTTAACAAATTAACTATTATTAAAGTCCCTGAAAGTAATTTTAAAAATCTAGTGGCTCAACATTAGTCACACACAACTTTCACTTAACTCGGTTATTAAAATCAATTTAAGAGCTATTAAATAAAGTTGGATGTGAAAAAAAGTTGAAAGTATTATATTCAGTTTTCCTTGGAAACATATGTTTTAGATTAAATAATATTACATTATAAAATTGTAATAAAAACTTAAGTTTATGCCCTATTCGTAACTTTACATTACCTTCCACAACTTTGTACACAAGATAACCCTTTTTTATAAAATCTTTAGCTTTTCAACAGTATATTGTACCTCTATACTATTCCTTTTATTCAGTAAAAACAGAAATTACCTAAAAAAATTTTTTGCTCTTTTCCCTCAAGTTGACTATCAAATTGTTCAATTGTATATTTAGCTTCTTTTTTTTTATCAATGCAAATAAGATATTGGTTATTTTTTTAGAATCTACAAAATTAAAGGTACTTTGAGAAAGAAATTTTTTAAAATTGGCATGTTTGGAAAATTTTAATTACTAATCTAAGCATATACAGATTAATGTGATATTATCTATGCAATCTGAATATTGTTTAATTAAAATACATTTATATAAATATATATATATATATATATATAAAACACACATATTATTCAACATATTTGACAATAGTTATATTATAATTTCCCACATTACATAAGCATAGATAGGTTTGTGTATCATCAACCAACTTTATTTTCATATATTGAATTATTTGTGTTTTTTAAATTATAAATGTTAGTTTTGTTTTTTTGATGATATGACTTTAAATTTAATTTTCAACTAATTCAATGAAATTCTTTACCAGATATTTATTCCACCATTACAATGTTTTGAGGTTCTGCTTTATCATCTGTAAAATTAGATAATGGATGATAACCATATATAATTGTTTATAGACTGTTTACCTGATGTTGGTCTGATGTCCGAAACATTGATAAATGTAATTTAAATGTTAAAGAATAAGTTTGAAAGTTTTTTATTTTTCCATATTTTTAACTCTGCAAGAACTGCTAGTTTAATATATACTTATTAAATTTTAATGAATAAGGATTTAATGTGTAAAGTAGCCATAAAAATATACATCTATTTTTATCATTACAACAATGATGCTAATAATTATTTAAAGTAAAGAAATACCTATTTTGTACATTGTTGATTTTTAGAATAGTACCAGATCCAGTAGGTAGGTGATAGCACGATCTCAGCTGAGTGAAAGTTTTTCAACTAAATTATTTATTTAAGTTTAATAAATTTATACCTCTTGTTTTTCTTATCTTTCATTTTTTCATGATAAGGTATCAATTATTTTCTAGAGTTTTTGTACATTATATTAATAAATATTATATTTTTTTTCAATTTTAATCAATAGAACCATATCTTTAATAAGATTTATTCAATTATTGTTTAATAATTATTAGTAACAACGTTTCTCACGTTTCGAGAACATGCCTCATAGTCAATTTTAAAATTATATGTCATCTTCATTATTTATTTAATTTCATCAATTTTTAAAAAAATTTTCTCTGTTTACACACATCCCATTTCTTTTTTCATCATATTCATCAAATTATCTTTCACCATCACAATATAACTCTAAATTCACTAATGATGTGTCAAAAAAATTTATAATTATTTAAAACAAACAAAAAAATATTTTGCATATTGTTAATTTTGAGAATAATACCGAATTCAGTAGGTTGTCAACAAAATGAAAGTTTTTTAACCATATCCAGATTATTTAAGTATTTGTGGTTAATAAGTATTTATATTGTTTTTCTTATCTTTTATTTGTTCATAATTTTTTCAATTATCTTCTAGAGTTTTAGTTAGGGAGCGATATTTATAATAATTATTTGACTAGTTTAAGTGTATTTTTTAAAACTTTTTAATGCATAAATCTGAGTTATTTCAATATGACCATTATTGTAAATTTATATATATATATATATATATATATATATATATAAATTAGTGGTTTTAGTTAATTTAAAACTCTAGATTTGCTACAGATGTGTCAATAAAATTAATAATTATTGAAAGCAAAGATACTGTTGATTTTGAGAATAGTACCGGATTCAGAAAACAGGTGATTTCAGTCTGTCAACAGAATGAAAATTTTCTAACCATATCATTTACATTATTCTTTGTTCGTTATTTATGCTTAAAGGCTGAAGTCATCAACGAATATAATCTCACTTAAATTAAATTAATTTGGGGAAGAGGAGTTATATTTTAACATAAATAATAAGAAAAATACTAATTATAATAATAACTGATATAGGTGAAAATTAACTAATGTTATAAAAATATCTACTTTAAATGACAAAGGGTTTGTCTATACCCTTTTTCATTTGACATCAGAAATAAAAGCAATAGTTGAGTAGGAACTGGTGTGCCTTTAAATAATTGATAACCATTGCTATTGATGCTTCCTTGTCTGATACTTTTCAAGTTTGGAGTTAGACCTAATCTATTGATATTATATGTATAATGATTTAAATTATTTATTTGTGGTTAATAAGTATTTATATCTTGTTTTTCGTATCTTTTAATTGTTATTTTCTTGAGTTTTGGCTAGTTATATTTATAATTTTTTTTTCTATTTGAAGAATTCAAAGTATATAAATTAACCAATAGAACCGTCTCTTCAATAATCTTTATTAAATTATTGATTAATATTACTAATTAAAAACTTTTCCTAGATTACCTCATCATCAATACTAAAATTATAATTTGTATTCATTATTTATGTAATTTCGTCATTTTTTATAATTTCTTTCCTCAATTTTCACATATCCCATTTCTTTCGTCATTATATACATCAAATTTTCTTTCACCATTACATTATAACTCTAACTTCACAACTAAAGTGTCATAATCACGTGTCATGATCATAACTAAAGTCAATAAAATTAATAAGTGTTTAAAACAAAAAAAGATACTTTGTATATTGTTGATTTTGAGAATAGTATCGGATTTAGTAGGTAGGTTGTAGCACTATCTGTCAACTGAATGAAATTTTTCCTACCAAATAATTTACATTATTTATTTGTTGTTTGTTTGTTTATTTATTTAACGTCACTTTATGCTACTATGGCTAATCGGACGATGCTACAGTGGGAGTCCTAAATGTTGCCTACTCAGGTTTTATTAGGGGAGGGATCTTTAACGAGTACCTGACATCGCACAGGCTTGGGACCACCTCTTAACGTCCCCTCCGAAGGACGGCATAACTAAGGATTTCTTACTCCCAATAAAAAACCCTAGGATCACTTGCGGGTTTGAACCCGTGACCTTTGGCATAGGAGGCCATTATGCTAACCACCTGGCTACAAGTGATCCCTATTTATTTGTTGTTAATATATATTTATATCTTGTTTGTTTCTTATTTTTCATTTCTTCATGATTAGGTATATATTATCTTATAGAGTTTTGGCTAGAGAGTGATATTAATAATTATTATTTGATTATACAAATTGTATACTGTGTTTCATAATTTATTTTCAGTTTTGGGATCAAACTATTGTACCTCTTGTTTATCATTTCGCAAACAAAATTTTGAATTAAATTCGAATGCATTTCATAATGCATTTGTGAGTAGATCAAAACCAAAGCTGATTTTTTGCATATTAAATTCTTAATTATTGTATACCACACGGAATTTAAATGATTCACCTTAAATTTTTTATCTTGTATTCCATGAAAAGTATTAATTTAGTTATTTATTCGATTGGGATCCATCTTTGGAAAACAAATTCTTTTCTTTTAAATTCCATGTATTATCTCTGTAACTGAAAACATTCTAAGAAAAACTGGATGAAGATAGGTCAAGAAGGTTTTAGAATGTATTAATTACTACTTGTTAAATATTAAAGTGCAAAAGCTTCAAAATATACTTTGCTGATTCCTAGGCATAAAATATCTATATTCAATAAATTCTTCATTTTAAGTGATTGTTTTGTTTTGATGATAAATACAAAAAAAAAAAAAATTTGGTAACTGTTCCGAAGTGTCACTTCTCTTATCAGTAGCCCTTGTTATGGTTATCCAGTGTGATATTGTTGAGCTTAGTTGTCTTCCACCCGGCTTTGGACGCTAAATTCTATCACCCCCACCATACTACCCACGTCTTTAGAAATAAAGGTTAGTATATTTATCCTAGGTGTCTTCCACCCGACTTATGGCGCCAAATTCAAAATACTTATTAAAACCCAAGGAGTTTGTTATAGTATGGAGGGAGCATGAGGGCAATTTAAGTAACTTATACTTGCACAGCCGCCATTGTTTGCGTATTGCTATTGCTGTCAGTTGTCTCTTGGTTGTCACTTACTTTATTCGTCTTCTATCTATATACATAATTTCCAACTATGTAATAATTCTGGCAAGGATAATCTTATAAAGAAACTGAGCTTTTTTAGGTAAGTGTTTCATCTTTAATTAGATATACGTATGTTTATACAATTTTTTGAGCATAACTTTTTGATTGATCCTGAAACCTATAATTTTTGCTGGCAAATCCTGAAATACAAGTTTATATGTACTGACAAAGTGAAATAAATTAATAATTGGTTTCGAATGTAAAGAATAATATGTAAACAGGTCTAATACTGTTGAAAGGTATCAAATTATCTAATTTTTTTCCCAGGTGTCTGTTAACTGTTTTGCATTTACCTTGAATACTTTTGATGTTTTTTATTCTAGATTAGGTAGAGTATGTAATTTTATATAACATGATAGGTTAAATATAAACTATCTAAAATAAAGAATGTTGATTTGTTCTGGTACTTGACTTATACATTTAAGTAATGTTGTTGTATTTTAATGATATATTTTGTAGGTTTCCTGGTCTAAAGGAACCAGAAAGAAGATAAGCCTGGATAAATGCTGTAAAAAGAGTCAATTGGGTTCCTGCAAAATATGATAGTAATAGTGAACATTTCACTGCTGATCAAGTTGAGACAACTTACATTAGTAGACCACGGCTTAAACCCGGATCAATACCAAATGTGTTTGAGGCCTATCCTGACCATTTGAAACCAATGATTGTAGTGGTGAGTTGGCAATTATGAAATAAATATTCATATGAAAGATTGAAAACTCAAATTTTTAGTAACTCAAGTGTTAAAAATTAATTTTAGAAAAGAAAGTCTCCTGCAAAACGGACAACTAGGAAGAAGCTTGATTGTAATAATAATGAAAAGGACGCAATACCTGCTGATACAGCTGTGCATGAGGTAGCTCCATCTTCTTTACTCCAGCAGGTGTATATAATAAAATTTTAACTTAATAAAAGCAACAACAAACATCTCCATGCCATTGATGAAAAAAGGAGAATTGGTTTTACAGGCTTTATAGTTGTCATTGAAAATGCTCAATATTTATGTGACAAATTAGTCATTAAATAGAAACTTGTAAAGTACATTCCATTTTATAAGTCAAGCCAAGACCACCTCGAGATTTTTTTCGGACATATAAGTTCAAAGTTTGGATATAACAATAACCCAGCAGCCTTTCAATTTACTAAATTAATGAACAAAAAAACTAGTGCAAAAGGAGATGCATCCACCAGTAGGTGGCAGTTGTCAGCCCATTGAGAACATGACTATCTTGACATGTTCCAGTTCAAGTATGTTGAGGGTAGAAAACCTCGAGAACCAATTACCTTCTGATCATGATTACATATCATTTGACCTCAGCCACTATAGTTAGCAAGTTATAAAATATATATATGGCTTTGTAGTTAAAAAAATTGAGAAAAGCATTCATTGTACGGTGTGTTTATCCACCTTTATGGAGCAATGTGCCCCTTTCATCTGGTTTGATACATATTAAAGATAAGGGTGGTTTACTTTATACAAACCAGGAAGTGTTCATAGTTTGTAGAAACACAGAGTAAGCTCTGTGTGGATTTACAAAAGTAAGAGGCTTGCATCATTGGAGCACCTCTGAAGAAGGCTTTAACGATATCAATTTTCCAAAAAAGCCTTGACCAGCAAGCTTTCAGCTGTCGTTCACAGCACATATTAAATCAGAGCGTTGATGATAGTCGTATGTACCACCTTATTAAAGTAATTATTAAATATTATATGAATGTACTACTCTTACAAAAGTATATCTGAAGTGGCCCAAGGGGTGAGTGTAAGGCAGTTCAACAACAAAATTACCTTGTTTAGAGGCAATTAAGAAGTTTCCATTTCTTTAATAATAGTTAATATATTTTTCATGAAACATGCTTTTTATTATAACTAATTAGCCGTTTCATTATTTTATATTATGTATATATCCATTTTATTGTTTTATTTTTTTTGTATTTTATATCCCATATATTTTTGCATGAACTATAAACCTATTATTATGATTATGTGTATAGTTTATATTATGTATATTAATTTATTTTATTTCTCAGAACAACCCACTGGAATGATTGCTGGATGTGGAGGCTGCCAGGAGGCTCCAAGAAGAAGACTTGAATGTATTATTTGTGAAATAAAAGATTGTCTATTCCAAACATTTTTATTGATTAGCATTTTTAATTCTATCCATAAATAACATTTCTTCCTAACATGACATGTAAATTGAGGAGCTACCTATGCAAGGAATAATGCCTCATCGTCCATGAGATATTACTTGTAGGCAGGGTTTGATTTTTTGTTTAAATGGACTGATTTATCAAAATTTTAAAATAAAAGTTTTATAAAGACTTTTCTAATTATTTTCATGAGAAAAGATTCTAGTTATGAAAAAATTGATTAGCATTTTTCAATGGTATCCTTGATCCTTAAAGTAACACAAGTATTGAGAATCTTACCAATGGTTTATTAATTTAGATTCTTCCCTTAAAATAAAAATTTAGGAGCATCCTATTAAATATATAGAATATTTTATTGAATAAACAATAGAAATAAGTAGTTAAAGGGGGGTTGAATTTTCATTGGAGTCGGTACACAACGGTAAGAGAAAGAGAACTCATTATACCCCAAGCATTCTTCGTTGATAGTGAAAGACTGGGACACCTGCGGTCATCCCTATTTAAATATCATTGAACATTTGTGGGCAAAATTGGAGACAAATTTGAAAACATAATATTACAAACAAAGAAAATCTAAAAAAGGCACTCTTGGAAGAATGGGAGAAAATTACCCCGGATTTTACCCAAAAACTTGTGGAATCCATGCCAAACCGCTTAAGAGAAGTAATCAACAACAAAGGACTTCCAACAAGATATTAAAGTTATATAAAATTACTTTGAAATTGAATTTTATTAAAGTGTATCATTTTCACTGTGAGGTCTGGAATTTCATTTTTTATTTTTATACTCAGGCATTATTGATTATTGTTCAAGAGAGATATTTATTTTTTTCTTGATAAAATGTGTAATATTTTAGGGAGAACCTTCTTTTAAAAAAATTATTATTGTACATAATAAATGAACATTTTGTGAAATTTGTATGGTGTATCATTTTCACTGTGAGCTACTGTATTTAAATTATTATTATTAGTTCAAATTTTATATTTGTTTATCATCAATAAACTAAATTTGTATGTATTTCATTAAGTTTTCTCTTAATTAGATTTATATAATTTTATATTAAACGTTTATAGTTGACTATTAGGACTATATATATATATATATATATATATATATATATATCACGTCATTTGTAATATGCTACTCTATAATAACTATAAGTAGTTTTGTTCAATATGCTTTGATTTGTATTGTTATTCTTTATAACAAATTCATGTACAATGGGTTAATTTATTGTATATATATCACATTGAATTTGCTTTGTAATTTATTCTGTAATGTTCCTGTATTTAAACATATTTTTATTATTTACAGTCTGTATATGACATAAACTGTTTCTATTCAGTGATTTTCCTTAAAGTAAATTCTTCCTGGTATTATCTGATTCCTTATACTATCCCTTCTTGTTTTGCAAGTTATTCTCTGAATGTTTCTGCACCTTTTGTTATATTTCAGTGCCTGCCTGCCTCTGGCTTCCAGTATATTAGGTTGATTTATAGGTTTTAAACTTATTTTTTCATTTCCCCATTTCAGTGTTATATGGCTGATGGTATGATGATACTTTTGTATCCTGCCTTTGTTGAAACCATATGAAAGATAAATGAAAGATTTATCAGGCTTCTTGAACTTCATTTTTATGTTACCAATTGAATTAATGGTAGGGGGTGAAAGATAAGAGGCAAGGTAAGTATAATGGCAGGCCTTTTTAATTAGGTCACAGAAGGAAAGTGATTTTTCTTGATACTTCAATGGTGGACACCCATCACCCAAGGGCATGTTTAGTATCCTCTGGTTAACCACATCTCAAATGCACTGATATGATATAAAAATGACAAATAATATGAGTTTTCCTCATCATCCAGGCTACCATGTCAACAAATTAGAAAATAAGTTAAAATCAACATTCTGGCTCGAAGTTTCAATGATAGATTTATATTACTTTATCATATTATATAAGATTACTTATTGTTTCATTTCTGCTGCTGTTATATGGCTACATCTTTTGTCCGACAGTACCCAGCTATCTGCTCCATACAGTAGAGCAGGCATTTATCCGGATTTAAATATATGGAGCTTGACGTCTCTCTCTTTCCTGCTATTGCTTAGCTGGTGGAATAGTATATATTATTCGCTTTTCCTATCCTGTGGGGTATTTCAGGTTGTACTTTTCCATTTCCGCTGATCACAGTTCCAAGGTAGGAGAACTCATTTACCACTTCAAGCTCCTCCTATTTGCACATAATGTGGATTTGTTTGGGCTGTCGCCCCACATGTAGAATTTCGCTTTTTCTGGCATTAATATAACGTTCCAATACTGCTTCCCATTCTATCAGGGCTTATTGGAGGTTAACGCTAGAGTCAATGAGAAGAAGATTTTGTGATAATATAAAGGTTGTGATTGTATGATAGCAGGCACATGTCAATAAAAACAAGCAATTATATCTCTTAGAATGTTAAATTTGTCAGCGCAGAGCGTGATATCCATATTAAAAGCCGGGGCTTCACAAATATTTTATGTTGAAGTAATTTAAAATTATTAACGAATGACCCCTTAGAGCCCGCTGACCACTAGCTGGAAACCACTGGTCTAGTACATTGCAGCGTCTACAAAGAACCATGAGAAAGGTCTACCAAGGATGCAAGTTATATGATTTGAAGAAAAAAAGACCAAATTCATGATTGATCATTGATAAATCTGACCATTTTTAAAACAAAAACTGCCAATCAATAATACTACTGTAGAACGAGTCCATAAGTATAAATACCTAGGAATGTAGATTAATAGGAATGGAGTATACTTTAAAAGAAATCCAATTTAGAATCGCAAGGTCGGACTATTTCAAAATGAAGATACATTTCTGCAACAGAAATCTATCATTGAAACTTCAAACCAGAATGTTAATTTTAACGTATTTTCTAATTTGTTGTATAACATGGAAGCCTGGATGATGAGGGAAGCTCATATCATCAACATCAGTGCATTTGAGATGTGGTTAACCGCAGGGCACTAAACATATCCTTTGATGGTAAAGTGTCCAAGATTGAAGTATTAAGAAGAATGGGAAAAGATTATTTGATCATCAAAACCACCAAATCAAGGAAGTTGCAGTATTTTGAACAACTTTTAAGAGGAGAGAAACATGGAATGGTATAGCGCATCTTACAAGGAAGGAAAGACAGAGGAAGGTCATGGCTGAACCGGATTCGAAATCAATAAATGATTGGTTGGACTACAGTAGCAAGGAGCTATTGAGAGCAGCTAGGAACATACATCCTATTGACATGCTCATTTCCAACCCTCCATAGAAGAGGAACACCAAGGAGAAGAGCAGTAGTATAATGTATAATATACTGTTGCAAAGTTAAACATTTTAAGAATTAAATAAAATTTAATTTACAAAGATGTACATAATATAACAGAGAGTGATGAAAAGCGAATAAAACTTCGAGACTATTGAATATGATTATAGCTGAGTTAGCTGGTTAGATACAATTAAAATAAAATTTAATTTACAAAGATGTACATAATATAACAGAGAGTGATGAAAAGCGAATAAAACTTCGAGACTATTGAATATGATTATAGCTGGTTAGAGACAATTAACTCATTTTCGTTATTGATTAATTTGGATAACTTAATTATAATTTTTTTGTTATTTGGTTTCTACGTATCTTGAAACGTAAGCCCTCAATTTTTCGTCTATTGCAGAGATTCATTTTTGAAAATAATTGAACAAAACATTGTTTATTGTTTATTTATTTAACGTCACTTTATGCTGATATGGCTAATCGGACGATGCTACAGTGGGAGTCCTAAATTTTGCCTATCCAGGTTTTATTAGGATAGGGATCTTTAACGAGTACCTGACATTGCAGAGGCTCGGGACCACCTTTTAACGTTAAACAAAACATTTCTTATTGTTTATTGCAATAAACAGCTAAATTATTCGTCAGTTCTAATTAATTACGCCCCAAACTGGTTGATGGATGTTTTTGTTTTCACCTGTTTCACGTTGTTCTGTTTATCCTTCTTTCAGATTCACTTTGATTGCCTCTCATCTTGCACCCCTACTTGGGTTGGGCCCAAGTTAATCCAGTCTTCTTTCCCTTAGGATGGCCACTATATTTGGCTCACCAAACAGATATTTCAACTTGCAGTTATATGGCATTTTCCATATTCCATTTCATAGGTTTTATACATTTTTTCATAGGCTTAGGAAATTACTCTTACCGAAATTTAACATTTATTACCTTTATATTATGTCAACACACACATTCTTTAATCCCTGGCGAGTACCTTTTAAAATGTAATAGTCTAATTGTCATTCCGACCCTCTATGGACTTTCACATATTTTATTGCGCATGGAAATTTTCTGGTTACAGCTTAGCCAATTATAAATAATGCTTTTTGGTGAAAATATTAGGTAATAAATATTAAGTTTATATGGAGTAATTACATGTATGAAGTATAAGATGGTTGAAATGGCGGTCGTAGAACATAAGAAAATATTTTGTTTAAAACTATTCACATCTATCCAGAATAATAAATTTTTTTTTTCTCTATTTCTAGTATTTTATGACTGCCACCCGACCATCTGATTCTTCATATTTATTTACCAACCATTTAATGAATAATTAAATCTTTATATGGTCAATTAATTAATTGATTGTTAAATATGCATTGATTTATTACTTATATAGATCAATTTATGTAAAAAGCCACTAACGTCAGTAATGTAGCACCAGTATTTTTAATTAAAATTATAGCAATATTTTATTTTATTAATATTTATAGCAAGGGATATTAAGAGTTTACAGAAGTTAAATTAGGGAAGGAAGATGAAAGGAAGTATTAGTTGAATAGTGGGTAGACGCGGGTTATTTAAAAAATTGTGCAGTGGGAGATGATCTATTAGCGGGAAATTCAAAAAATAGGATGTTCGGTGTGAACGTATAATCGCGGGAAATTCAAAAAGTAAATTGCACAAGTAAGTGGAGTAAGTTGAGAGGTGGGGAGACGCGGGTAATTCAAACAATAGGAGGCTGGGGGTGAACGTATAATTGCGGGAAATTCAAAAAGTAGGGGAAATGGGTAGTGTGGTGGGGGTAGCGATACCCCTCCGTAAAAAGGCGGGCAGGGTAACCTAACCATAGCTGTGCACAAGGGATAAGTAGGGCCACGCCCACTTGTCAACAGAAGTGACACTTCGGAATAATTACCAAAAATTTAGATCAATTAATTTACTTCAAAAAATCAAGAAAAAAATTCAAGAACCAATAAATAAGATATATTTTTATGTTTAGAAAACATTGTGTTTATCCCATAGAAGAATTTATTATAAATACTGTCTAGTATAAAATCTTTAATGTGCATAGTGTAAACATTCCTCATAACCCTCCAAGGTGACTTAAAAGAAGGTGGTCTCAGGACCTTCTCACCTAAAATAGTTATTAAAGTGCTAACAATGGGTGGTTCTTTCATAGTCATTTTTCATGACTTGTATTCTTACCACACATTTACTTGTTGTATTTGTTTAATACAGTTGTAAATTACTATAAATAAATATAAAGTAGTCTTTTTTAAGTAGCCATTATTTTTGGAAGGTTTCTAAATGATAGACATATCTAGTAACTAAAATAAGCTTCTTAATGGAAGAGATTCTTTTAAATCTTTCCCTCAAAAATAAATATTACATCAATGGATACAATTTAAGTTCTTACTCTTAATTACCTTTAATAACATTCAATTTCTGTTTGAAATATTGACTTCTCATCTTGAAAAGTATATTTTACATTTAGATTTGAATATAACTTTTGGCATCCGCTCCTTCACCAACAAGCTAAGGAATACAAGACTTTGGGACAAGATGATATCTCATATATTCTGCTGAAGATGCTCCCTAGGGGGGATAAAGCTTTCCTGCTGAACATTTTTAACAGCTGTATGCGGATCTCATACTTTCCCGATAACTGGAGGCAAGCAATCGTCATGCCACTACTCAAGTGTGAAGAAAGGAGATCCACCAGAGCACTATTGGCTTATCAGTCTCCTCTTGCATAAGGTGTTTGAGCGGCTGGTCAATCAACAAATGGTAAAGCACTGCAGTGAGGAGTCCACCATACCTCCAGAGCAGGCTGGGTTGCAACGAGCTGTCTCCTGCGATCATTACTTGGCCAAGCTACATGTGCTCACCATAGAGCTATGGTGGAGAACAACAAAGCTACTCCATAATGGACTCTCTACTTTTGATCGTGACTGTGTATTCCATGATGCAAAGCTCATGCTCTTTGCATGAGTGGGTGATAATCTATCGATATCTGTGAGGTACTACTACTTTTCGCCATCTTCCTGGCTCATGTGGCCTCAATGAAGGGTCCAGAGGCAGCGGTAGCAGACTATGCCGATGATATTGGCATCTAACACGAATAAGACGGATGACACTGTCATGTTATTGTATTTAAGCAAAGTAAGATCGCCTAGCCCACTCCCTTCGAAGTGGACGGTGAAGACCTGCCAGACTGGAACTCAATCCTTTACCTGACGTGACTCTAGATAGGCAATTTATCTTCTCTAGTCACGTTCGTGAACGACTCAAGATGGTCAGACGGAAGAGCTACAGAATCTGCCATCTGCTAACCCGAAGGTGCAGCTATCATTGAGACTTAAGCTGCAAATTTACATAGTTTATATACGACCGACTTGGCTTTAAGGCACCTCTCCTGCAACAACTTTATGGGAAGACACTCAAGCAGCTACAGACTACCAGAACTCCATACTTCGGTGGATTGTCGGAATAATCAACCATCATCCATCAAGAACTTCAGCTCCCAACAGGCATGACTTTCCTTATAATATTTAGCTTAGTCAGGGAATGCTGATTTCTTAATTAAAATATGAATTCCTGAAAATATTCAAATCAAATTTATATGGCTGCAAACGAGAACCAAAGCAACGGAACTAAGTTGTTTTAAACAACATATAAAATCGATTATTAGGTTTAATCTATGATCAAATCTATAGCAGTGATTGAACCCATGCATAATAAACAAAAGTCAATATGATGAAAACAATAAATTAATGGTTACATATTATGGAAGTTAGGTGTTTATAGAGTATTAGAGAAAACGTAGTTTGGAAGAAACTGATAGGAAAGACTATATTTTTACAAACGATATTGAATATTTTGGAAGGAAATGTTTTCAGTACAATGTTTTTAAATGGAAATGTTTATGGAATGGAATGAAATGCGGATTTAGTACCTTTTGGAATGAACTGCAATTTCCAAATGCGTTTTTAAAGGATTTTTTTTTTTTTTTTTTAAAATCTGATGGCGGATTTCGATAAAAATAAAGGAAGCATTTGAACACAAAAGTAGCAAGGTCAGGTTATGCTAATTTCGACCATTTTCTGGATTAGATACCATTATTCTATTAAAATATGAGTGGTCACAAGAAGAAATAATCTAAAAAACATAATTTGACTGATTATAAAATGATTTTTAGGTTAAAACTCTGATCAAAATTACAGCAGTGTTTCAAGCCGTGCTTAACGAACAAATGAAAAGTCTAAAATGAAGAAAACAAGAAATTAACAGTTAGATATTATGGAAGCTAGGAGTTTATACTATATTATAGGAAATATACTATCTTTTCGAAGAAATAGAAAAACAAAACAAAAATAAAAACAATACCTCTACAACCCTTGATCGGTTTTGGATCCAATACACATACAGAGATACGTATACTGTTTCTTGGCCAACGGTCGTGCAAGGAGGTGATTAGGCCTAGATCACGCTCAGCCGCCAGTTTTCCCCCTTTTTTGGTGTACCTATTTTAAAGAGGCTGTGTCTGCCCCAAGGGTCTCCATACCTTAGGGTCGCTTCATGGCTGAAACAACAGAATAAATAATAATCTGCCACAGCCGGGATTTGAACCCAGAGAACAGTAGATTAGTACTCTTTCCACTAGACCACACCGTTTCCAGGAAAGTAACTGAAATAACAGACTATATGGGTCGCCTGCAACATAGTGGCTAGCATAACAGCCTGGTCACGGATTTTCTAATGGAGTAAAAATCCTTAGTTATGCCGTCACTCGGAGGGGCATACAAATGTGGTTCCGAGCCTGTTGGATGTCAAGTACTCGTTAAAGGTCCCTATTATAATTAAACCTTGATAGGAAAAATTCAGATCTCCCACTGTAGTATCGTCCGATTAGCTTCAGTAGCATAAAGTGACGTTAAATAAACAAACAAACAAGGAAAGGTTGTATTTTTACAAAGGATGCAGTACATTTTGGACTGAAAAAAAATATGGTATCATTAGGTAAGAACTGCAATTTTTAAATACGTTATTAAAGGATTTGTGCGTTTTTTTGGATGATGGTAAAATGGATTTTGTGAAAAATGTCTTTCAATACTTTTTTGGTAATCAACGTCTCAACTATTAATCACCTCATAATGACGAGTATTGAGAAATCAAACGGCTCGAGACAACTATGAGGGATAGAGCTATATAGATATATATAGGGAGAGTGAACCGCAGGTGACGCAGAGTTCCAATATCCCGACCTTTACGAGTGGAGCAGATGTCTAAGAATTAACTTGCTCCGGTATGTTTACTGTTATAGGCGAGATAAAACAGCGGTAGTCCTATCCACAATATCCATCTACCTTTGATTTTACAGAAATAAAAAAAGGGAAAGCCACTCCTATATTGCCTCCGGTTCCTATATAGTAAATAGTATGATATTAAACCTCCTGTCCTCTTTTGTCAATTATGATTCCTTCCTTCTTTACCTTATGAGGAATATATTCATGGAACCGATGTCTTTCTTCTTATTTTTATTTCTTTATTCGGCTCTGATGGAAAATATTTGAGTGAATAATGCATTAAAAAAAAAAAAAATTACCTCTACAACCACTGGAGGGTCTTGGATTCAGTACTTGATAGCACTAACAAGGAGAGCAGTCCAAATGTGCCTCACCTATTTTGATGATTTTTTTTTTTCCAGACAAAACTAGAAATTGATTCATTAGTCTCAGCAAAATAATAGGAAAAACGGAAAGTAGAAAAATAAATTTGGTGTCAAAACTATTCTATTTCAAAGCGGAGTAATTTAAAAAAAAATCTGGTGCGCGCAATACACGACTTTCACTTACCTCGCCTGTTAAAATCAATTTAAGAACTACTAAATAAATTAAAATTGTTTAATACTAATTTAAATAAAAAGTTAATTCAGGTTGTTTGGAAACATATGATTTACATTAAACAATATAGTGATATTAAATAGTTACGTAAAATTATCATTAATAATTGTATGCCCTATTTGTCACTTTGCATCACCTTTTACAACTTTGCATACAAGGTAATATTTTTTCTATAACCTTTAACTTTCCAACGGTATATTATACATGTATATTACTGCTCTTATCTTCAAAAACCAAAAATTGCATTAAAGCAATATTTGTTTGTTATCGGAAGCCCTTGGGCGTTCCAGGAGACTCCTCATGTTTTCTAAATGATGCGGACTGTATAAATGAATAGGTATGTATTTTCTACTATTTTTACAGATTATAATAAGGGTTAGTTGTTGCTTAATCTATTGTACATATCTGGGGCAGTTGTTTCTTCCTTTTCTCCTTCGTCCTCTTCTCTCCTCGGGCTCCCAAATACTCTACTTCCCCATGACACGAAGGAACTATTTCTAGTTAAAAACAATGCCTATTTACTGTGGGGCGCATATGTTCACTCAACTTGTATCTCAGACCCTATTGCACTCCTGCCTAGGATCTTGCCATTGCCTGCAAATTTTCGTGCCCTGTTTTCTTAACATATTTTTGAACTTTTCTGCTTTAGTTGTCATTAAAATTCGCTCAACTTGCATATTTAGCCGTTATTTATTAATTGTAACAAGATGATATGGTTATTTTTATATAATCTACAAAATTAAAGGTTGTTTAGAGGTAGGAAATTTAAAATATCCGCATTTAAATCCCATCAGACTATTTCAATCAGAATGAAACCTACACGAAATTAAAGCCCATTAAATTTTACATCGATGTAGCGAGTTTAATCAAAATCGTTAGAGCCGTTTTTGATAAAATCGTAAAAAGATGTAAAATACATGGTATAAAGTGGCTCTTGTGGTTTGATGAAGAAGTTTTGTAACATCTCAGGCGTATAATTGTCTTTTTATTTTTTTAAAACATTTTATTGGTATTTAGAACTGTATAAACAAAAAAATACATCAAGTAAATTTGATATAGTTATGTAATACAATGACATGACATGCATGTAGAGAAGCTTCCCATTGGAAGCACTCTAAAAGTACTGTAAACTAGAAGGTCCCGAGGCCATTTCCTTTTCAGGCGCCTCGGTGGATTATCCGGAATTGAAGAGGAAGAAAGGATTGAAACTAGTGGGTTAGAGTGAGAATGGAGTTTGTCATGAAAGGATTAATACCTGGTCCGGGCCAATCAGTGACATAGGGAACATTAAAGGTCTTTATATATAAGTTTATTCGTGACAAAATAAGGAGAGTTGAGGATTTTACGAAGGATTTTGGATTGTAAAGATTGGATGCGGGAAGAATTTGATGGTTTAGTGGAGCCCCAAAGCTCTATTCCGTAAGTCCATATTGGTCTTATAATAGTCATGTAGATGAGCCGTTTGTAGTTCAGAGAAAGGTTTGACCTTTTGTCTAGTAAGTGTTGAAGTAGCCTAAAACGGCGAGCAATCAAGCTGAGCGTGATCTCGGCCTAATCACCTCCTTGCACGGTCGTTGGCCGTGAAACAGTACGAATCTCGATAAGTACCTAACTCAAGACCCTTTCACGGGTTGCAGAGGTACAGGTTTTAGGTTATGGTCAAGCCAGAACTTAAAAGAGATGTGATTCCCTAATAATAACTCAGTTATTATTGATGATAAAGAAAAAAAAATGTAAGGTGTGAATTTTGTTTGAATTATTTGAATGAAAACAAAAGGAAATAGTAAAGAAGTCTAGTATAAATGCTTTTGGCTTATTGTTTTCAATAATGAACCTTTACAATCGACCAAAAAAGAAAAACAAACTATCCCTCAAAATTTGAGGGCTTCCGTTTTACGATAAGTAAAACCCGAATAATGAATAAAAAATGTTTGTCCAAAATTAACAAATAAATAAATAACAAAAACTGTCTGTACTATTTGATAAAGAATTAAATTTCCTACTAAAAACTCATTGAAATCGGTTTAGATCCAGCAGAGATATAGCGTTTTGAAATCATCAGTTGTGGTAGGCCATTTTCCTTTGAATTATTTATTGCTTTTAATGTTAATTAACTGCCTATAAACAGATGTATACAATATAATAATAAAAACACTATATAAACAGTTATACGCGAATTTCGTTATTTGAAAATAATAAACCCTTGTATTATTATTTGTAGGTGTTTTCAACATAAGAACAGTAATATAGATGCATAATATACAATTGAAAAGCTAAAGATTTTAGGAAAAATACTATCTTATACACATAATTTTAAAATTTAATGGGAAGTGATGAAAAGCAAAATAAACTAATCAATTGTTGTATATAATGATATAATAGATTATTTAATAGAACGCATGTTTCTATCGAAACTGAAATTAATTGATTATTTTTTCATCTCTAACTGTATTTAAAAAAAAAAAATTAATTGATTTTAACAACGGTGATACGTGAAAATCGTATATTTTTCTTTATAGGTTGATTTTTTTTATCTTGTATTTTTATTTGTGTAAATATAATTTTTAGAGGTGGACCTTGCATTCCGGCAATTGTTACAAAACGGTCTCTAATTTCTTCCTATACCTCTGATTTTCTCTTAGGATTTTTAAAAGAATTAAAATGCCTTTTCATTTTTTATAAAGGACTTTTTAATTTATCATTTAATAGAGTTTAATATATGGATGAACTGTCTTTGGGATTGTTTTAATCATTCAATAAATTCGCAACGTCCTGAGGGGTGGGACTCTGGTTTTAATATCCAGACTTTTTTTTTCTACTCTTTTTTTCCTCTATTTTTTTTCTTTTTTGCTTTCCCCCCTTATTTTCATTACTCCCATTGACTTTAAAACACTTAAGATTTCTCCTCCCTCTCTCTCCGAGCTGGTAACAGCTGGTCACTCCGCCCCGATATTATTGACAGATCCGCAATTAGAGCCTTGTAAATCCGAACTGTTCCAATTAGGAAAGTGGAGTGGTGGTGGGGGAAGGAGAACCGATCTGATTGGATAATGCAAAAGGACGAAGAGCCAATGGGATTTTTCCAGATGATCTTGAGAGAGAAGAGAGAGTCTTTTTAATTTGGGCAAATACACTCCTCCCCCCTCCATTTTTCCCCCACCCTTGAGTTTTCATCCCTCCTCCCCATTCAATAATTCATTTTTCATTCAAGTTTAATTTCCGCGGCTATAATTCATGATCGACTGTGGAAGTAATCTGTAGCACATGGAGTTGTTGGCGCTGCTATTCGTTATCCTTCGCGAGACCCTTTTCTTTTCCTTTTCTTTTTACTTACACACCTGCCACCTATAATACCTCCCTCCTTCTCTTTCGATATTCGATAGCTTTTTTTTTTTTTTTTTTTTTTGTCGAATCGTTTAAACCTGGTTAATGAAGACTTTTCCCAAGAACATTTTACCTTACTTTTAAATTCGATGTAATTCTGAGAAAACTTTTAACAATCGAAAAAAAAAAAAAAAATCTAGTCCTTTCATAAATATTGTTACAAGAGAAAATATATACAGTTTCAACAGAAAAATAAACATTAAATTAATGCCATTACATAGGACTTACACGCGATCGACTTAGGCTCACAACCAGCGACTGAAAGTACTATACTCTCTTCTATCTAAATCATCAAAACTAAAATTAGACAGAAACTGAATACATACACGTAACTACTTAAAACATTGTAGTATAAATCGCTTCACAATTTATGGCTCAGCAAAACAGACTCACATACAAAAACTGCAATCATTCAATCAAAAACTTAAAAATTCATAACGACAGCTCCTTGGTACGTTAACTACAATATCCTACGTACGGACTTACAACAATCAACAGTTGACCAACATATACGAAGTCTCTATCCTCATTTTCACTGTAATCTGCACAGACACGATAATATACTTTATAAACGACATGTCAACAGCTAAAATGCCAGTCAGAAGAAGGCTAAAGAGAAGCTGGATGAGGGACCTCGTCTGCTAAATTCAAGCCTGGGTGCTGCTGGGCACTGTACTTCCCTATCCCTACCATGTCTGCTGCTCATTTATATAGCACATTTGCTTATTGTCCGATAGCTTCTGATAGGTGCGAATGTAGAAATATGAAAGGGAGGGGGGGAAGTTAATGACATACATCCCAATTTTAACAGCTAACATAAAAAGTACATTTAAAAAAGAAAGATTTAAAAATTTTAAAAAGTTACCCAAATATCTCATTTAGTTTATTCAAAAATAATAAATTAGAAAGGTATTTAAGTAAAATAAAATATAAAAAATGGAAAAACAAAATGTTATAAACAAAATCGATTGTGAAAACTGTGATGGTATGTATGTGTGTATATATATGTGTGTGTGTGAAACCTCTAAACTATTAAAAACAAGAATTTTTCAACATATGTCGAATTTACAACAGTTTTATCATCCCATAGTATAAAAAGGCAACACAAATTTAACTTTTAAAATATAGAAATATTGAATACATCACAAAACAATAGAAGCAGAAAGATGCTTGAAGTTATATACATTACCAAAAATAACAATAGAACCATAAACTATAAAACAGACATTAAAAAACTTAGGAATACACTACACAGATATCATAAATAATCAAAATTTATAAAAATATATAAGAACAGTATGTAAGTAAAAAAAAAAATCAAGAAAACAATAACATGACAATATAAATACATACAAACTATAGAAATTAGATTAGAAAAATAATAGAACAAACCAGGTACAAAGATTGAAAACTTAAAAACAAAAAAGAAATAGTGAGCCAATAGTCATCATGTAGCATTAAGCTACTAAAATTTATGTAGTAATGGAAGAAAAATATAATAGGTAAATCATAAATAATTTGGTAATTCTAATTTATGACAATTTATTTTAATTTATTGTTAAATTAATTGTACATTTATTTAATTTCTGTATAAATTATTTTTAGTCTTGAAAAGGGGGACAAGACCCGAAACAACTATGAAAAATAATAAGAGATGTAATACAATTTCAAATGAATAAATAATGTCATGGAAGTAGGGAATTTTTTTTTTAATATGAAAAAATACAATGAAGCTCCTCAAGGTGAATGAATGAAAAGAGAAAAATTAACTTTTCAAATACTTTATTAGAAAATAAAAATTTTATATACAGAGAGTAAAATAAAATAAGAATTACTCAAAATGTCTCTTTTGTTTTGACACAGGCATTTAATCTCCAGGAACAGTCTTCAATAACAGCACCTAGCAATTCTTGAGGTAAGCACTCAACTGCTCAGACCAGAGATTGTTTGAGGCTTTCCAAGTTAGGGTGTCCTCTGTGGCATGCCATCCTCTGTAGTTCGGACCATAGCCCGCAATCTAGGGGGTTGAGATAAGACATTCTCACATTGAACAATTAGTAATGGGATCAACTGAAATAGAGGAATTCCCAGAAAATAGCAGTAACATTTGATTATTATTCAATAGATAATATAACTAAAATCCTGTAATCTATATAAAATTAAAGGGATCACCTTTTTTTAATTTCCTGTAATTTCAAAAGGAAAATTTATGTATAATGAAACACATTTTTATTAAGTGATAAGGCACAACATTCTTCATCAAACTATATTCAACCTTTTATGTATAAAGATTATTGTAAAATATTTTAAAACAATGGTATCAGGAACAGAACAGCTAAATACACTAAATTGATAAATCTTTTATAAACTAAATAAATCAATAAAAGATTGTTTACAAACTCTTAAGCTAAATGTATGAATGTTTAAGTTAATGTATTTTAACCAGAAAATAAATGTTTAATTGCTTTGTCTGACAAGTTTTGGCATGTAATTGTTGATATATTAATAGCGGAGGTGAAACATATCTATTAGTTACAATGACATAATAATGCATATGGTTTCCTGAGGGCAGATCCGAGCCTGAGATGAACTTTTGAAGAATGTTCTTTTGCAGCCACCGCTGAGTTGACCTGGCCTGAATCCTGCTGGATAACCCAATAACTTTTAGCAAACAGAGTATAATAATCAAAATATCGTGATGATAGTTTTAGCGGATGTTTTAACTCCGATTTCACAAAAATTTAGCTTTCTTGCCATCAAAGCAAACAATCACTGAGGAAGCGTGATGACCTCTCTCCACTCTTAAAATTAAATTTTAAGATTAAGATTAAGATTAAATTTTCCTCCAATTGAGACGTTGATTTGCAAAAGGTACTAAAAGACATTTATTTCGAAATTGATATTTTCACATATTTGTATACTAATTGTTTAGTTTCATCGAAATCCGTCATCAGATTATATCTAAGAAAAATATAAATCCTTTAAAAACGTATTTGAAAATTGCATTTAATTCCAAAAGGTACTAAATTCACATTTCATTTCATTCCAAAGGGTATTAAAAACATTTACTTCCAAAACGTACTATATCCTCTGTAAGCAGATATAACCTTTCCTTTCATTTCATTTCCATATTTCCTACTATACGGCAGAAGCACCTAACTCTGTAATATATCACCATTAATTTATTGTTTTCTTCATTTTGTGCATTTTTATTGGTTCATTTAGTACTTCATGAATCACTGCTATTATTTTTATCAATAGTTTGAACCTAATAATCAGTTTTTAGGCTGTTTTAAACAACTTAATTGCCTCGCATCGGTTCTCGTAGGTTCCCAATTAGATTAAGTTTTTTCATAGTATTTCTTCTTGAAGCCACGTAAATGTCATATAAAAATCTTAAGAGACTCACATTTTTATAGAATACTGGTATTTTATCCAGCAAATGGTTGGAATCGGAATTCCCTGACCTTGGCAAATATGAAAACATGTACGGTTCCTAATCTAACCTACTAGATTTATTTTTTTATTTTTATTTTTTTTGAAAAAGGTAAAAGAACAAAATAAAAGTTATTTATTTATCAGTTTTTATAGTTAAATATTGTTTACACGTAGTTAAGAATAAAAATATATTTCTTAAATTCACAGAAAGAATAAGTAAAAGTTTAAAACAAATTTCAAATTACATACCTTCTTATTATAGTGCCAAAAATAAATAAAAGGTCCTTTGAATATTCGCTTTCTTTATGAAGAATAAACAGTAAAATCTAATTAACCAACAAGAAAAGATATTTCTCAGAGTGATAATACTGAAATATACATAACTTAGTAATTAACTTAATAAAGACGTTAGTTATCGGTAATGTTTTATGAGGGAGGTTATGGTGACTGTTAAGGTTATAACTTCCAAATAGTACTTTACCCTTTTTAATTCTTTCCAAAAAGTACTATATCCACGTATCATTAGAAAAAGTACTATATCCATAATGTATTGTTAATTAGTCATGGGAATAATGTAATCATTTGGAAAAATAAGTTGATAATACGGTAAAAAATAACTTAAGAATTTAATAAAATAAAGAATCAAGTAAATTGGTCGAGTAATAAATAAATGATAGAGTTTTGCGTTTCTTGTAAAATTGTCTAAAGTGGATATAGTACCTTTTGGAAATCAACGTCTCAATTGTAAAAATTGTCTCATCGCTTAAAAAAACATTCGATGAAGAACATCGGTGCAACGGCCAAGAAATACTTAACATCTATCCACTCTTTTTTACTTTCACTTACCTATATATGAAATATATAGTAAAGGAAAGTATAGCGATCGTGAACATTTTCGATTTCCAGTTTTCAATGGAAATACACGTTTTAGGGTCCCCTGATTCCAAAAGACCAAGTCCCACAAAAAGGTCTGTGTGCCTGGTAAGTCTAGCACGAAAACGTAAAGCTGTATGGTACTGAAATTTTATATTTAAGACACCTATACGCCCGAAATGTTACAATTTTTTTAATAAATTCGGCCGATCGGAAGTGCTACTTTATACCATGCATTTTGCTCCTTTTTACGATTTTCTCAAAAACGGCTCTAAATTTTGATTAAACTGGCTATATAGATGGGCTTTTATATGGTGTAGGTTTCATTCTGATTGAAATAGTATGACAGAGCTTAAATGCCGATATTTTAAATTTTCTACTTCCAAAGTACTTTTAATTCTGTATATTCTACAAAAATATCTATATTATCTTGTTTCCATATATAATTAACAGATAAATATTTTTTTTATTTACGGAAAATCCGCTGTACGGACAGTTAACAAAAATTGTATGGCTGCGGTACCTGAGGAGAAAAAAAACGTCCGAAAGTGGTTTGCTCAGTTCAGAATCAAAAATTTTGACTTGGAAGACGCAAAGCGCTCGGGTCGTCGTTCCACTAATGATGATCTAATTTTTAAAAAAATTACCTGAAAGATGGCAACATGTAATTGATCAAAATGGATCATGAATATTTGATCAAAGATATTTACAAAAATCTAAAGTTCTTATTAAAATCATGTGTTCATTTTGTAAAAAAATCAATCCTCTATTGATTATCAATAAAAAAAATATTTTAATTACATGAACAGTGGACAAAAGGATTTGAATTTTTTTTTTTTTTTCGAATACTACGTATCTTTGAACGTAAGCCCTCAAATTTAGATGGTTAGTTTTTTTTTTTTGATCGATTACAAAGTAAATTCTTAAGTAGACGAATAAAAGTATTATAACCAAAAGAATAACTACCTTTGTTCACGCCATATGTTACGGCCTGAAAAGGTTTTTATAGTTTTTCAATCGAAAAATTATAAGTTCATAATTTTATGATATTTATAATAAGATCATTTTTTTTTGTTTAAATCTTTATTTTTTAATTTCTTTTTAAAATAGTTATTTTAAATATAATTATAAGTTTTAAACGAGAGCAGTAGAAGAGAAAGACAGAAGACGATCGTACTTCAATTGTTTTTTGGACTGCCTCGTGGCAGTCGAGTCTTAAGCTAGCGTCTGAGCGGTGAAGATGTGCCGTATATAGACCCAAGATTCCTTTTTTGGGTCCTCCTTCAACGTTTGAACGTTTGGAAACGAATTTCTTCATCTTCTCATCGTTCCCCTTGGAACTTGGAAGAGCCACCTTGCGGTCATTTTCAACACCCAAGAGAACTTCGTCCAAGCCGCCCTGCGGTAATTTTCTTCAATACTCAAGACGACTTCGTTCAAGCCGCCCTGCGGTCGTTTTCTTCAACACTCAACTGGACATCTTTACGTGAATATAACCTATCTTTATCCATTAATGGAACATTTAATTTCTTAATTCTTATTCAAGAAACTATTTAATTTGATAACTATTTTTTTTACATCTTTGAGCATTAATTAAGTTAAGTTTGTTTCTTCTATTTTTACAATATTTTAATTAGGTTTATTTTGTTTCCTACATTTTCTTACAGCTGTTTAATTATAATTAGGTTAATTTTTCTTATATAAATTTATTAGGTTAATTTGTTTCTCTATCATCTTTATATGTATTTCAGTGTATTAAATGTATTGTGATTCGTCGTTTGCTTTCATTATTTTTATTTATTTTAAATCTATACAGTCCACTTATTTATTTCAATAGAACCACCCTCAATTTTGAGTTGTCACTTGGAAGTATTATTCTTTCACGGATAGCCCAGCGTATACAAATTTTTGGTCCTCCGGGCCGGATTTATTTTTTGTCTACAAATTTTCAGCCCTCTGGCGGAACGGATCACAATACATTCCATACAGCTATCTCTTATTGTTTCATTTAGCCTTCTAAATAATTATTTAATTTAGGTTTAAATTTATTGGAATTCAAACATTTCAGCAAGTGTTAGGTGCCAGTTGGGAAACATATCGTTATTTGAATTTCAGTTTATTTTTTTGTGATCAATCACATTTCTTTTTTCTCATCTTGTTTAACATATAGATTTTGTCAATTGTTTAAACCAAAAATGGGTCCAAAAATTGATAATGAGGTAGTATTGAGCTCCCTGTTGGACGAATTAGAGGACTTAAGGGACGATATACACGAAACAAATGGAATAGGTCAGGCTGCAACAAAAAATTCAGAATTATTTCCGGTTTTTAAAGCTAGGTTATCACGACTTGACGCTACTTTCCAAAAGTTCACTAAAACTGTCACAGAAGTGAAACAATATGCTAAATTACTAAACAAAGATTGCAGTAAGTATGACAACATTAGGAAGGAGACCCGCCATAAATTTTATGAAGCGTTGGCACTTGAGCGAGAACAAGTAGTTCAACATCATTCATTGAATGCATCTTCTAGTGAATCCCAAAATCAGTTATTTAAACTTCCCTCTATAAATCTTCCTACATTCAACGGTGACTTGACTAAGTGGACTTCATTCAAAGACACTTATGTTTCATTAATTCATGAAAATACTTCCTTATCTCCAGTTCAAAAGTTCCATTATCTCAAGTCCTCATTAAAGGGACCTGCCTTGCAATGTGTTGCTTCCATACCAATTACTGCCCAAGATTATCCACAAGCTTGGCTCAGTTTGACCAAACGGTATGATAACAAACGGATTCAAGCTAGCAATTTGCTTGCAAAAATATTTAATTTTAAGCCATTACAGGAATGTAATTTAGCTTCCTTAGAACAATTTTCGGAGATTGTATTAGAGAGTGTAACTGCGTTCAAAAATTTAGACATAAAAGATGAATCTGGGTTTGTTCTTCTTACATTTGCATTAAGACTGTTAGATCCCAAAACCCGTGAGCGGTTTGAGACTTTACAATCAGTGAAAGAAGAACTTCCTTCATTTCAAGATTTAGTTGACCTAATTTCTCAGCAATGTGTTGCATTTCAATCTCAAGCCTTATCTACTCCAAGCATGTCAAAACACTCGAACGACAATAAAACTTATCCTAAAAGGATGAAACAAATTTTTTACTCCACAGGGCAGCAAACTACTCGTTCTTGCCCCTTATGTAAGGAAAAGCATGCTTTGTATCGTTGCTCTAAATTTTTGGAACTTAGTCCACAAAAACGTTTTAATACTTTAAAGCCATTAAATCTTTGTTCCAATTGCCTTAGCGAAAATCATAAAAATGCTGATTGTCGGTCAAATAAATTATGTCGTTACTGCAATAAAAAACACCATTCCTTATTACACTGGGGTGATTCGGTGACATCTCCAACCTCTGTGGAGGGAGAACCTAAAATTAATACTTCGACAGTTATGGAAAACTCTCAGTTAGAAACTAATACATCATAAATGCGCTGTTTTTTCCACATCTCTAGATGGCAAAGTAAATGTTTTACTTGGTACTGCTTTGGCCAGAATAAAAGACCATGTAGGTAACTATCACCAAATAAGAATTGTCATCGACAGTGGAGCACAACGTTCGTTTATTACGGCTTCGTGTGCTAGAAAATTGAAATTGATACCCTCTCGAAACCCCCACAAACTCTGTGGATTTGCGAATAGCCCAATTGCTGGTGGGACTCAGCAGGTAGACTGCACATTGGTTCCATTAAATTCTGAAAATCCCAAGTTGCGAACAAATGCTGTAATTATTCAGCAAATAAGTAATAATATGCCCTCTCAACCTATCTCTGAGCATATTAGGAGACAATTAAGTAGTGAGGATCTTTCAGACCCTTCCTTTTGGAAGCCAGGCCCTATAGATTTTCTTTTAGGAGCGGATTTGTTTCTAAATATTTTCAGAAATATCAAAACAACTTCTAGTTGTCCCAATCTCTTAAATACAGTATTTGGAGGGATAATTCTAGGACCCTTACCTGATAATAACTCACACTCACCGCAAAATGTTCTGTTAACGGCCAACCTGTCTCTAAATTCTGTTTTGGAAAAATTTTGGAAAATCGAAGAACTGGAACCCGTAAATCAGAAGAATCCTGACGATGCTATTTGTGAATCTCATTTTTCTAGAACCCACTCTCGCGACAGAACTGGGCGCTATATCGTACGCTTGCCATTTAAGAACGAACGTTCTATATTTTTTCACAGTTCTAGAAACGTGGCTCTTAAAAGATTTCAGCGTTTGGAATATGACTTTAATAATCATCCACTAAAACGAAAAGAATATTCCGCCGTTTTAAAAGAATATCTGGATAATGGTATCATTTCTCCTGTAGTTAAGGGTGGAAGATATTTTCTTCCCCATCGTGGAATCGCAAAGGACAGCTCTTCAACAAAATTACGAATAGTATTCGACGCATCGGCTGCATCTGATGGTGGGTCGTTGAATGAAAATCTTCATAAAGGTCCCAAACTTCAACTTGAAATTCGAGATGTTATGCTCAACTTCAGGTTACACACCTATGTAATGACAACTGATATAAAGCAAATGTTTTTGCAAATTATCGTTCACCCAGATGACCGTTGCTATCAACAGTTTCTATACCGTTTCGACCCGACAGAGGCTATCCAAACTTACCAATTAAATCGGTTACCCTTTGGCCTGTCCTGTTCTCCATATTTGGCCTTGCGCGTTATCAAACAGTTGGTAGCTGATGAAGGACAGGAATATCCATTAGCGTCTATGTCCTTATCAAACGACATTTATATTGATGATGTCCTGACAGGATCAGATAGCATTGATACGGCTTTACAATTGCAACAAGAACTCATTTATCTTTTAGGAAAAGGAGGCTTCACCTTAAGAAAATGGGCCAGTAACAATCCATTGTTACTTACCAACGTGCCACATGAGTCTTGTGAATCCACAATATCCTTATCCGACTTCGATGATTCATCTGTTAAACTATTGGGAATGCAATGGAACCCTGTACAAGATAGTATTTCTTATAACGTGCAAGAGCTCGCTCGCGTAAATACAAAACGTGGGGTAATGTCTACTATAGCAAGGACGTATGACCCTCTTGGTTATTTAGCACCCGTGATTTTCAAAGCTAAATGTGTACTACAACAGCTTTGGAAACGACGTCTGGATTGGGATTCTCAGCTTCCGCCCGATTTATTGCTTGAGTGGGATCATTTTGTTAATGAATTGCCTTTATTAAAATCCCTTAACATATCTCGGGGCTTGTTTTCAGCTGCTAAAAAACAAGTAACGGCTGTAGGATTTGCAGATGCTTCTACCCTAGGATATGCAGCGGTCCAATATTTACGAACCGAATATGAAAATGGGAGAGTGGAGGTCCGTTTGATTCTTGCCAAAACTAGGCTTGCTCCTCTAAAGCTTTTAACAGTTCCGCGTCTAGAACTTTGTGCGGCCTTGTTATTAGTGAAATTACATAAGTCTTTAGAAACGTTTTTGTCCAAATTAGAGATAAAGCCAACATATTATTTCTCAGATTCATCCACCACTCTTTCTTGGCTCAATATCCCTACTTACAAACTCAAAACTTTTGTTGCCAATCGCGTAACTGCAATTTTGGATCAATCCCCTCATAGTGAATGGTATCATGTACAATCACATCATAATGCAGCGGATATAGCGTCTAAAGGATTAACTCCTGGCTCTTTTCTAAAAGACGGTACTTGGTGGGAAGGTCCAGAATGGCTGAAACACCCGATTGAAGCATGGCCAATCAGTAATCATTTTAATAACCATTGTACCGGAGACTTGCCGGAAGTAAAGACAAAGGAGGTTGTTTTAAGTGCTCCAACTAATGATTGCTATCTGACTAGTGTTATTAAAAACTTTTCGTCTTATACTAAACTTTTGAGAGTATTCGCTTATGTGCTAAGACTCTTGCATAATGCACGGTTGAATATATCAAAAAGGCAAATAGGGCGCCCATCAGCCATTGAACTGAACCTTGCACTAGAGAAAATTATACAAGTTACCCAACGTTTTTACTTTGATAAAGAATTTCCTAACTCTGACTCCAAATCCTCCTGTTTGGGGGCTCTATCACCCTTTATTGATAGCCGAGGGATTCTCAGGGTGGGCGGTCGTCTTACAAATGCTCCGCTAAATTACGAAAATAAACACCCAATTTTGCTTCCTCACAAATCACATTTAAGTTCCCTGATCATAGATCACTTGCACATTGCATACCTACACGCAGGTCCACAATTACTCCAGTCAATTCTGCTTACACCAGGCCATTTCCTAATAGGTGCACCCTTGTTGTCACTGCCTACCCATGACTTGACAGACGTACATAGACTATCCAGGTGGCAAATTGTACAATGTCGCATTCAAAACGTCTGGAAAAGATGGCGTTATGACTATTTAAATAGTTTGCAGCAACGGACAAAATGGACTTTGACCAACTTGAATATTGGAACCCTAGTTTTACTAAAAGAACCAAACGCATCGGTGCAAATTATCCTACCGGTAGAATAATGGAAGTATACCCCGGAAAAGATGGAACAGTTAGAGTTGTAAAAGTTAAAACTCCAAAAGGAGAGTACATCCGGCCTGTTTCCAAATTGGCACCACTGCTACCACAAACATAAGCTAACTAACGTAGTTAGTGTCACCACCAATATGTTCATGTAAACCTTGGAAATTTTCAACGAAAATTTGGTGGGCGGTATGTTCACGCCATATGTTACGGCCTGAAAAGGTTTTTATAGTTTTTCAATCGAAAAATTATAAGTTCATAATTTTATGATATTTATAATAAGATCATTTTTTTTGTTTAAATCTTTATTTTTTAATTTCTTTTTAAAATAGTTATTTTAAATATAATTATAAGTTTTAAACGAGAGCAGTAGAAGAGAAAGACAGAAGACGATCGTACTTCAATTGTTTTTTGGACTGCCTCGTGGCAGTCGAGTCTTAAGCTAGCGTCTGAGCGGTGAAGATGTGCCGTATATAGACCCAAGATTCCTTTTTTGGGTCCTCCTTCAACGTTTGAACGTTTGGAAACGAATTTCTTCATCTTCTCATCGTTCCCCTTGGAACTTGGAAGAGCCACCTTGCGGTCATTTTCAACACCCAAGAGAACTTCGTCCAAGCCGCCCTGCGGTAATTTTCTTCAATACTCGAGACGACTTCGTTCAAGCCGCCCTGCGGTCGTTTTCTTCAACACTCAACTGGACATCTTTACGTGAATATAACCTATCTTTATCCATTAATGGAACATTTAATTTCTTAATTCTTATTCAAGAAACTATTTAATTTGATAACTATTTTTTTTACATCTTTGAGCATTAATTAAGTTAAGTTTGTTTCTTCTATTTTTACAATATTTTAATTAGGTTTATTTTGTTTCCTACATTTTCTTACAGCTGTTTAATTATAATTAGGTTAATTTTTCTTATATAAATTTATTAGGTTAATTTGTTTCTTTATCATCTTTATATGTATTTCAGTGTATTAAATGTATTGTGATTCGTCGTTTGCTTTCATTATTTTTATTTATTTTAAATCTATACAGTCCACTTATTTATTTCAATAGAACCACCCTCAATTTTGAGTTGTCACTTGGAAGTATTATTCTTTCACGGATAGCCCAGCGTATACAACCTTATTTGAATTCTTAGAGGAAAAAGGAAATAGAAACAATCGAGGGTTGCTATATATATAAATAGGGAACGTTTTTTGTTTTTTTTTTCGGGATGAAGGAGGCGTTGCCAGGAATGGGCCCCCGCGGGAATAGATTCGGGAGAAGAAAACAATAGCGAAAGAGACGGAAGAAAGATGATAGGGAGCAGACTCCTATATTCAGGGATTACCGTCGGGGAGCAGATGTGGTCAGCCTTGATGCATTTTCCATATGCGAAAACAGGGCCGGGATCTCATAACCCCGCTCCGGATCCCACGGCGAATAAAATTGCAAAAGAGGTTTGGGGGCCGACTGGACGTGATTCGAAAGATATCATTCTCCAAGCGATAATGTCCTGCATCCTACCACCTGCTCTTCCGCCTCTCAAATATCCTTGTCTTGTCTTCCGATCCTTAATCCTATATTTCTCCATATCGATTAATATATTGATTTATTCATATTAAGTATATTTTTATTTCATTATAATTGAAGGTTTGCTAGCGAAAACACCACTTGTGAAAAAAAAAAATTGTTTTTGGTTGAAGCGTTCCTGACTAGTGGAGTTTTACCGGAATCAACGTGTTTCAAATTATAATCCCAATAATTATAAAAAGTGTTTTTTATGACGAATTCGAGTATATGTGAGTAGTATTGATACACTACGTGATAAAAAATCTGGTGGGGGCAACACACGACTTTCACTTACCTCCATTTTTAAAATCAATGAAAGAATTTTCAAAGACAGTTAGAGATAAAAAGACGTGAAACTATTAAGGAATTAATTAAATTGAATTTATATAGAAACACTTGTTTTATTAAAAAATCTATTATATTATTATCTAAAATAATCAGTTAGTTTTATTGGCTTCTCATAACTCTTTATTAACTTTTACAAGCCTATGTATTAGATAATATATTTTTTTTTAAATATTTAGCGTTCCAACGGTATATTATAAGTGCATATTACTGTTGCTATGTTCAAAATAAAAAAATTGCATTAAACAAATATGTTTTCAGTTTTCTCCTATAGTTGTTTTTTAAATTCCCACAACTTACATTTTTAGCTGTTATTTATCAATGCTAACATGATAATATGTATATTTTTATAGAATCTACAAAATTAAAGGTACTTTAGAGGAAGAAAATTTAAAATATCGGCATTTAAGCCCTGTCAGACCATTTAAATCAGAATGAAACCTAAATGACGTTTAGGCCTATCAAATTTTACATCGATATAGCGAGTTTAATCAAGATCGTCGGAAACGTTTTCGAGAAAATCGAAAAAGGTGCTAAATTCATGGTATAAAGTGGCTCTTATGGTAAGCTTATTTTGATGAAAAAGTTTTTGTAACGTCTCGGGCGTATATTTGTCTGAAATATGAAATTTCAGTTTCATAGGACTTACCGTTTCTGCCCGGGAGTTACCACACACACACACACACACACACCTTTTTTTCGCAAGGGCTAGCTGATGTACACAACTAGTGGGGATTAACGCTCCCCCGGTTTCCTGAGTTTAATACACTGCACACACACATACACAAACACACACACAAACACACAAACAATAAATATATATTGATATCAATCATGGAGAGTCAGAAGAAAATTGTTAATCTTACGGTGCAGGGGGTCGGATCCCCAGTACCGGCGTCCAGGAAGGCGGGTTCCGGGACGTCGTCATCAAACGACCGCAATGTTGCAGTAGTGGATCACTTGGCTGCTGTAGCATCTCATGCCTCAAGTGAAGAAAAAAAAAGAGAAGTGTGGGCACTGCTTGGAGATGAAGTTAGTAAACTTCACGATTTCGTCATGAAACAGCGTAATGTCCACAATATAATTAAAGCTCATGTGTGTACGATCCGGATGTTTTATGAAAAAGTGTCTAGAATGGAGGGAGAAACATCTCTTCAAGCGGTAACAGAAAACAGTTGTGGAACGCAGACATCGCCTAGCCAACCTGTTTTCTATGAAGAACCTGAACGAAGGACACCACCTCCTCATCCAAAAAAGAAGAAAATGAGGAAAAAAAAGACAAGAGTATGGAATGGACTGGAAGAACATGTTCCTCTTCCAGCTGAAATTAATCCCTCCAGTGACCGACCGGCTAATCAATGGCAGACGGTGAAAGCCAAAAGGGAAAAGAAGAAGGTGGTCATAATGGCAAAAAAAAGTACGAGACCTGCTCGTCCTGATGCCTTAATGGTTACCGCAAAGGAGGGATCATCATATGCAGATGTATTGCGAACGTTGAGAAGCAACCCGGAGCTTCAAGCGATAGGGGAAAACGTCCAAAAAATTCGAAAGAGCCAAAAAGGAAGTCTCGTTTTGGTTTTAGATAAAAAGGTGCAGCACAGGACAGAAGAATTCCGTTCTACCATAGCCGAAAAAATGGCTGACAAAGCAGAGGTCACCAGCAAGATTGACTCTGTCGCCATTGAATTAAAGGATCTAGACGAATTGACGGTAGCTGAAGAAGTGCACAAAGCACTTCAAAATCAAATAAACGGGGCAGAGAATATTGAAATCTCTGTTGTTAAATCTCTTAGGAAGGCTTACGGGGGCACACAGACAGCTGTGGTAGTACTGCCCGCTGAATTGGCCAGAAAAGTCCTTGAAAAGCGCACCATTCGTGTAGGTTGGATTAACAGCCGAGTGAGGGAAAAGATTTCTCTTCAGAGATGTTTCCGATGCCTTGCATATGGACACATTGCTCGGAAATGTAACGGTCCTGACCGCGTGGGACTTTGCTTGCGATGCGGCGAAGACGGACATCCAGCCAAGGAATGTACTGCAGAGCGGCGCTGTCTTCTATGCCCTGAGGATAGAAACCGTAGACACGCGACAGGTGGCTTTGGCTGTCCCGTTTATCAACAGGCAATCAAAGAGGTCGGTCATCACGCAAGATGAGATTTTTGTAACTAAATCTAAACCACTGCGAAGCGGCCCAGGATCTTTGCTGGCAAACTATAAATGAAAAGGGTATCGACGTTGCTGTACTGTGTGAACAGTACAAGAACATGGAAAATTCCTGTTTTTGGAAGACGGACAAAACCGGAAGAGCAGCTGTCTGGGTAAGGAAGGGTTATTTTATTCAGAAAACCCAGGAAAATTTAACAAATGACTTCGTTTGGGTTAAGGTGGGTGGTATCTACATCTGTAGTGTCTACGCACCTCCAAGCGCTTCTCAAGTTGAATTCGAAAAACTGCTTGATGAAATTGTACAGGAACTGCGAGGTTGTCAACCTCTAGTCATAGCAGGAGATTTTAACGCTTGGGCTACGGCATGGGGAAGCAAAGAGACGAATAAGAGAGGTGAGTGTGTACTCGAAGTATTCGCTGCGCTAGACGTTGTGCTCTTAAACACAGGGTCCACCCCTACTTTCACTAGAAATGATCGCGTTTCGATTGTTGATCTGACTTGTGTTAGTCCATGCCTTGTTTCTGACAATAAATGGCACGTAAGTCAACTCTATACCCACAGCGATCACCGAGCAATTTGTTTCGAAGTCGAAGTCCCAGGTACATTAAGGAAAACATTCCATACGAAACGATCAGTGTGGAACCATCGATCATTTGACCGAGATTCCTTTGTCACAATGATAGAGGATGAAGTCACATTACTCGGACCGGCAGAGGAAAAAGCCAAACAACTAATGAAGCTTATCACTGACGCCTGTGATGCTTCAATGACTAAAACACGGAAAACAACCCGTCACATACCAGTGTATTGGTGGAATGAAGAGATCGCCGCCCTCCGAAAAACTTGTCTCCGTACAAGGAGGCTAACCCAAAGAGCGAGAGGTCGCCCGACATATGAAGTTCGGAAACAGGAACATCGAGACGCAAAAAAGCACTTGGTCAAGGCAATCAAAGATGCGAAGCGTAAATGTTGGCAGAAACTCTGCGAAGAAGTAGATGAGGATACGTGGGGAAGGCCATACAAAATAGTTATGGCAAGGCTAAAAAGCTCAAGTTTATCGCCACCCAGCTCTCCTGACCTATTGGAGAAAATAGTTTTAGAGCTGTTCCCAACAAGACCAGAAGTCGTCTTCGATATAATACCGCACCTAGAACAGGACCAGGTACCGGAAATCGCACAAGAAGAACTTGAGACAGCCTGTCGCAAAGCAGGGGATAAAAAAGCCTCAGGACCGGATAATGTTCCAAACTTTGCCCTAAAAACAGCAGTCAGAAGCAGACCAGAACTCTTCCTGGATGTTTACAACTCCTGTCTCCGTGAAGGGAAATTTCCAGTTGAGTGGAAAAAGCAGCAATTGGTACTCCTGCCAAAGGGTAAAGGGTCTCCAGATGACCCTACATCCTACCGTCCAATCTGTCTTCTAAACACTGCGGGTAAAATTCTGGAGAGGATTGTGTGCAATAGAATTACAAACCATATTGAGGAAAGCCGAGGATTGTCTGAAAATCAATATGGTTTTCGGAAAGGTAGGTCAACAGTCGATGCAATAGACTTTGTGATAAAGTAAGCGAGAGAAGCCACTGCAGGAAAAAGATGGAGAAGGGGTGGAAAAAAGTATTGCGCCGTGATAACGTTAGATGTCAAGAATGCGTTTAACTCAGCAAGATGGGATTGCATCATGGAACAGTTGAGTAAAAAAAAACTTCCACAGTACCTCCTTAAGATAATCAGAAGTTATTTTTCTGACAGAATCCTGAGGTATGCAACAGACGCAGGATCAAAAACCTACAAAATAACTGGTGGCGTTCCTCAAGGTTCCGTATTAGGACCGTTGTTATGGAATGTTATGTACGATGCCGTACTCAGACTTCCTATGCCGGAAGGAACTACCACGGTAGGATTCGCAGACGATCTTGCTATCATTGCTCGAGGAAAGCTTTTGGAGGAGATAACGTACAAGGCCAACAAAGCAATATTTCATATAAGCCAGTGGCTTTCGTCTGTGGGCATACAACTGGCTGACCATAAGACTGAGGCTGTACTTATTACCAGCAGGAAAGTGAGGGAAAAAATCAATTTGACCGTTGGAGAGATTAACATTCCCTCAAAGCCCTCTATTAAATACCTAGGTGTGCAGATTGATGCCAGGCTGCGGTTTGATGAACACTTGCAGGTAGTCTCCAAGAAAGCAACGAAAGTAACGAACGCACTTTCTAGAATCATGCCAAATATCGGTGGGCCTGCACAAAGCCGGAGGAGGCTCCTTGCTAATGTAACCAACTCAGTGCTTTTATATGCTGCACCAATCTGGTGTCATAGCTTCCAAGTGAGATCGTATTCTCGTAAGGCGATTAGTGTCCATCGTAGAAATGCCCTGCGCGTCGCAAGAGCATTTCGCACTGTATCATATGATGCCGTGTGCATCATTGCCGACATAATTCCAATAGATCTACTGGCCGAAGAGCGTGGCAGAATATACCGCAGAAAACGTGAAGCGCCAGAGGAGCATTGGCTAACGTTAGCGAAAGACGAGAGACTGGAAACTCTTCGCATATGGCAGAGACGCTGGGACTCATCAACATCTGGAAGGTGGACAAACCGTCTGATACCAGATATTACATCGTGGATGATACGCACACATGGAGATGTTGATTATTACCTTACTCAACTGCTCTCTGGACATGGCTGCTTCAGGTCATATCTCCACAGGTTCAAGCTGGATAAAGAATCATCATGTACCAACTGTCCTCGTTTGGATGAAACAGTGGAACATGCTTTCTTCGCATGCAAGAAATTTACCTTGGAGAAGGTTCAGCTAGATATGGTGTTGGGTGAAAGATCCACACCGGAAAATCTGGTACAGCTCATGTTGACCAGTCAAGAAAACTGGAATGCTGTTTCAGATTATGCTGGGAAAGCCGGAAGAATACTGAGAACCGAGGAGCGAGCGAGAAGAGGTCAAGTACCGTCAAGTATGCAGTAGAGAAGTAGGCGCTTAGCCATCCTGTCCACCGCGAAGTAATGCTTGCAAGCAGTTCCGCGGTGTGTCATCGCAGAGAATGTAGGTGGTTTTTAGTGAGTAAGAATCTCACACTGTTGTGGATTCAGTTGCCCACTTCGTCTTATGAAAGATTTTCCCCTACAATAAAAAAAAAAAAATAAATAAAAAAAAAAACACACCTTTTTGCGGGACTTGGTTATTTGGACTAAGGAGACCCTAAAATGTGTATTTCCGTTGAAAACTGGAATTCGAAAATATTCATGATCACAATACTATACGTAGTAAGTGAAAGTAAAAAAATTGGTGCGGGCAACACACGACTTTCACTTACCTCCATTTTTAAAATCAATGAAAGAATTTTCAAAAACAGTTAGAGATAAAAATGCGTGAAACTATTATGGAATTAATTAAATTGAATTTATATAGAAACATGTGTTTTATTAAAAAATCTATTATATTATTATCTAAAATAACCAGTTAGTTTTATGTTCATTTCATCACTCTCTATTAACTTTTAAAAGCTAGTGTATGAGATATTTTTTTCTAAAACCTTTAGCTCTTTAAAGGTATATTACAGATTTATATTACTGTCCTTATGTTCAAAAATGAAAAATTCCATTAGAAAAATATTTTTCTGTTTCCTCCTTTAGTTGGATATCGAATTAATTCAATTTATATATTTACCTTTTTTTTATCAGCGTTAACTAGATAATATAGTTATTTTTATTAAATCTACAAAATTAAAGGTACTTCAGAGGAAGAAAATTTAAAATATCGACATTTAAGCCCTGTCAGACCATTTTAAGCAGAATAAAACCTACATGATATTAAAGCCTATTAAATTTTACATCGATATAGCGTGTTTAATCAAAATCGCCTCAACCGTTTTCGAGAAAATCGAAAAAAGGTGCAAAATGCATGGTATAAAGTGCTTCTCCTGGTAAGCTCATTTTGATGACAAAAATTTTGTCACGTCACGGGCGTATAGTTGTCTTAAATATGAAATTTCAGTTTCATAGGACTTACCGTTTTTGCCCGGGAGTTACCACACACACACACACACACACACACACACACACACACAGACCTTTTTGCGGGACTAGGTTATTTGGACTCAGGGGACCCTAAAACGTGCATTTCCGTTGAAAACTGGAATTCGAAAATTTTCATGATCGCAATACTTCCCTTACTATATATAGTAAGTGAAAGTAAAAAACAATTTCGTTTTGTTAATTATATAGAGACATTTTCTTTCAGTCTCTCATTTAAACTAATAAATATTTAAACAGATGAGCGGCCGAAACAATTATAAAAAAAAAAAAAAAAGAAAAAAAAATTGAAATTTAACCCATAAATACTTCCATAACTCAGTTATTTTTGAAGATGAAGAAAAATATGTATAGAGCTTTAAAATCAATAAAGCACGATAAAAAAAAAAAAAAAAAAAAAAAAAAAAAAAAAAAAAAAAAAAAAAAAAAAAAAAAAAAATGGTACAATTGAAATCTCGCTTATATATATTTTTTTTTTTTTTTTTTTTTTTTATTTATTGAGATATATTACAATTTGTTACAAAATGAACAATAATAATATTGATAAGAGACCACATTCATACTATATATACAGAAAATAATAATAATGGTCAAATTTCATAAAATATAACATAAATTCAAATATATACAATAAAATAATAATAATAAATAAAAAACAAAACAAATCGAAACATAAACCTATTATTGAGATAAATAAAAAGTTGGCAAATAAATAAACATCTTACACACAATCATAACTATATACAATATATACAATTGCTAAAGGGACCCCAGCAAGCGCTATTCCCTCCACTTGTGGAGGAAAAAGCGGAATCCAAGAGATCCCAGCACCTCTATCTCAGCCGCATCACTGGTCTGAGCCAGTGGAGGCTGAGTTAGGGCGCTGTAGCCACAAACATACCGTACATGAGTGGAGGATCTGACCATTGTCAGAACTCCAGTTTAAATGTTTACAATAGGTCTCGTGGCCACTGCCGTTTCAATCTTCGAGGAGGATTGTAGGGATGGGTGGTGCTAGATAGGGATTGTGCTAGAGGGTTAGGATGATGACTAAGGTTCTGATGAAATTTGGAAAATTTGGATGGTACCAGGTCTAAAACAAACGGAATATTAAGGTCATGGTGTAGGGTACAGTTGGTAACGTAATAAGGAGCATTAACTATTGTTCGGAGGACTTTGGATTGGAAGGATTGGATGCGTTTAATGTTAGAATGTTTAGCTGTCCCCCACAGTTCAAGTCCGTAGGTCCATATAGGTTTCAGTACTGTCTTGTATATTAGTAATTTGTTGTCAACTGTAAGATGAGATTTTCTGTTTAGTAGTCTGTATAACTGGCCGAATCTGCGGTTGAGTTCTTTTCTTTTTAGTCTTGTATGTGGGTTCCACGTCAGTCTTTTGTCTAGTAAAAAGCCGAGATACCGGACTGTGTCTGAGGAAGGAAGCGGTATAGAATTGAAATTAACCGTTGGACAGGATTTGCGTCGAAGGGTGAATGTGACGTGAGTGCATTTGCTTTCGTTCACCTTAATGCGCCAAGCATTGCACCAGTCTTCGACAAGGGAAAGGTGCTTTTGGAGATTTAGCGATGCTGCTTGAGGATCGGAATTGGATGATAAAATGGCTGTGTCATCAGCAAATGTTGCCAGAAAGGTATTGGGGTCGGTAGGGATATCGGCGGTGAAGAGGATGTAGAGGACGGGTCCTAAGACGCTGCCTTGAGGAACACCGGCCTCAACAGTATATTGTTCGGAAAATTCGGAACCACAGCGAACTCGGAAGGAGCGGTTGGATAAATAGGATCGGAGGATTAGGTATAAGGATTGAGGTAAATGGGTTTTGAGCTTAAAGAGCAGTCCCGGGTGCCACACCCGGTCAAAAGCTTGAGCTATGTCCAGAAAGGCACCCGAACAATACTCCTTGCACTCAAGGGCGGAGGAAATGTGGTCTACAACTCGGAGTCCTTGCTGAACCGTGGAATGTTGAGGACGAAATCCGAACTGATGTGAAGGAAAATTTTGAAATTTGGCTAGGATTCGTTTTAGTAGGAGCTTTTCGAAAATTTTTGAGAGGATCGGAAGTAGGCTGATAGGTCTGTAAGATGACGTGTTGTTAGAAGGTTTACCTGGTTTTAGGAAAAGGATCATAGTTGAATGTTTCCATAAGAGAGGAAAATAGGTAGTGCGTAGGATACAGTTATAGAGATATGTAAGGAATGTAATGGCTTTAGGTGGAAGTTGTCTTAAGATTTGGGGAGTAAGGAGATCGTATCCAGGAGATTTGCGGAGAGGAAGCTTTTTAAGAAGATATCTGACCTAAGAGGGATTAACTGCTTTAGGTGGTAAGGATAGTGGTATTGGTGACGTGAGGAACTCTTCAACTGCTGCAGTATGGGTTGGATTAAGCTCTGGATGAGGAGTAAAAACTTTGGAAAGGTGCTGTGCGAATTCCTCGGCCTTATGCTTGTCAGAAGCAGCCCAGGAACCATCACAGCGCCGGAGAGGATGGGAAATGGTGTGGGATTTTAGGATTCTCTTCGTGACATTCCACAGGGAATTGTCACGAGTCGAGAGAGAGGAGAGGTAGGTATTGTAGGATTGGGAACGGAAGATCGCCAACTCCCGCTTTAATTTTCTACAAAAAAAATTATAGGAGCGGCGATCTTCTGGGTGGCGGGTGCGTTGCCATAATGTTCTAGCTCGACGTTTGCTGTTGATGAGGTCTGTCAGGTGTTGTGGTAAATGGCTTTTGTAAGGAATTATTTGGGATTGTTTGGGAGAGGAGGCAGTCCAGGCGGCTTGTTGAATAGCGGTTGTAAAGGAATATACGGCGTCGTCAAGGTCATTTGGGGTTTTGAGAATCACTCTGAGGTCAATATCATTAGTGAGAATTTCGCGGAAGAGGTTCCAGTTGACAGGGCCCCTAATGAATGACGGTGGGATAGGTTTAGGAATAGGTGTTATGGATACATTTAGAATCAATGGACTATGATCAGAGGATAGTTCATCAAGGCGAGCTATGGAAAAATTCAGAGAGCCTAATCCGCTGTGGATGAAGAAGTCGAGGATGTCAGGATTACGGTTAGGATCTGTTGGCCAGTAGGTAGGAGAATCGGGAGGTAGGAGATGAAAGCGTCGGGAGTTGAGTGCAGACTGCAATGTCCGTCCACGAGAATTGGTGGTTCTAGAACCCCACTGTTGGTTCTTAGCGTTTAAGTCTGCACCCAAAATGAAGTGATTACCCAAGGAGTTGAGGAAGGATCCAAATTGGGCAGAGGAAATGGGATGTTTAGGAGGGCAGTATGCTGATGCGATGATAAGCGGAAAGGAAAAGGTTTTGATAACGATGGAAGTTGCTTGTAGGTAATCGTGGGCGGAAATTGGGTGTAAGTGATGGGTGAGGGATCGGCGGACTATGACAGCAGTACCGGCATGGGCTTTGCCGTCTGGATGGTCTGTCCGGTATGTCGTGTATCCTGGTATTTTAAAGTACTGTTTAGTGGTTAGTCTAGTTTCAGTAATGAGTGCAACATCAATGTTTTTGTCCTGCAGTACGGCTGTAAGTTCGTCAGTGTGAGTTCTAACACCATTCGCATTCCAAAGGAGAATGGATAAGGAATTAGGTGAGGTCATTTATGGTTTTTTTAAGGCAGGAATGAGATTTGTTACGAGATTCGTAAGGAGTGATATTAGGGGCATAACAAGGGATTTAATTTCGGAAATAAAGGATGTCATCAAACTGGTAAGGTCTGTGGCGTTTGAAGGAGGAGGAATATGAGAGATTTGTGGTGGATTAGGATTCTTAGGATTGGTTACATTTTGAGAAAGAGGTATATGTGGAATGGATTGAGGTACATTTTGTAGTTCCGGCAGGGCCACGGCTTCATTACTTTGATTCCCACCTCCAAGTAAGTGGGCAAATGATAAATTGGCATCAATAAGTTTTGAGGGTTCTCTTCTGTTTCTTACTTGTCTTGCTGTTTCATCCAGTACTTGAGGTTTTTGAAACCTGGTCCTCAGCTCCTTATAGATTTGGCATCCTTTATAGTTGGCCGGGTGGTCCTTCAGGCAATGAGCACATACAGCTGGTGTTGATTTTGGTTTTGTACACTCCACAGACTTGTGCTGTTCACCGCATTTCACGCATCGAGGTATGTGATGACAATAACTTTTAGTATGACCATATGCTTGACAATTATGGCACTGAATTATTTCTCTCTTTGTGTAAGGTTTTTCAACTCTTACACTGGAATAGTACAATCTATTGAGGTCATAGATTTTTTCAACTCCTTCAGCTGGTTCCAAATCCACAAAAAAGAGAGGTAGAGGAATTTTGTCCTTTAGGACGTTAGTGACTTGCCGCACTTTATAGCCCATCTCCGTTAGTTCTTCTTTAATAGCTTCAACTGGTGTCGAGGGGTGTAAGTTTCTGATTACAACCCTTAAAGCTCTCTCTTGGCGTAGCTGATAGGTATGGAAATCTGCTTTGGTTTCAGTTAGGTATTTCACTATTTTTCTATATGTCTCGGCAGTAGTAGGAGATATTTTGGTATCATTGATTCTACTCATACAGTAGTAGCTGGTAGATTCGGTAATTTTGTTCAATTGCGCACACAACAACTGGAAATTTCTAATATTTTTGACAAATATTGGAGGAGGCCGTGGTTCACTAGGTATAGGAGTAGATTCCATGTTTTCTTTTTCATTATGTAAAATTTGAAAAGGATTTGGGGTGAAAAACGGCGATTCGTCAGTCATCCCTTGTGACGATGTGCCAGGTTGTGGTTCAGATTCTGAATTAGTACCGGAAGGGGTTGCTTGTAGATTTAATCTTTTATTAGTATCACGGCGGGGTCTTTGTTTTGTAGGTGACGGGATTGAACCACTAGATCTAGATCTTTTAGTTGAAGCTTTGGAGGACATTACTTGATGATAATATCGCATTTCATGTATAGGAAGTAATTAAATAATAACCAGATGTGGGAAAAAAACAAAAACTTAAAAAAAGTTAAGCAAGACCAGCCTTGCCGGGCTATTGGCAATCAGCTGATATGAAGAGGTGACTCAGCATTCACTTTACACTGTAAATTATATCACAACTTACCGCTGTTTGCTCCAATAATAACTGTTGTTGTTATCCTGAAGTCTGATGATGTTTTCAAGACTGTGCTGAAGTGAAATCCAACTGTAAAAGCAAGAAATCCGAGAGCCGACTTGAAATATGACTGCTATACTCACGCGCATGCGCAGAACTGTGCTTATATATTTTAACTACGTTATTTTCGAAGATAGAGAAAAAATTCATTATTGTTTTTCACCCATAAATACGCTCATAACTCAGTTATTTTTGAAGGTGGGTAAACGTATGCATAGAGTTTTAGAATCAGTAAAGCATGATAAATAAAAAAAATCCATATGTATATTCAAGTAACAAATTATAATAGATGTAATTCCACCAAAAACCGATTTTTATTGAAGATAGAGAAAAATCGAAGAATTATTTCCTTTTTAATATGAAATAATATGGCGATTTAGACGCAGAACACAGATCAGCGCCTTCATGATAAATTATCATGGTCAGGTTTCTTCATTATTTCTCCTTGTTATATCGCCTTAAAAAATATAGAGTATAACTAAGTCAAATTTCCTCTATAAGAATCTAATCTATACTTATAAAGCACAAGCCTTTCGATCTTTCTTGCAATTAGTAATTTACTTCGTTTTGCTAGTGTTGGAAAAAATGTTTGACGCTTTTGATTTCTGGTCTTTGACATGCTGGAACGAAAACCTTTACTGGGCATGCTCTGACAGGATTCTGATTATTAATAATTCTGGTTGGAACAGAAATTATATTTACACTTCACCAGAACGATTATTAAAAACATACATTATTTTTTCGATCTTCATTTACGACTATATGGTGAGAGGTAAAACAGTTGATATAAAATCAGAAAAATATTACTCTTTAATTATGGTTGTATTATAAGCATCGAAAACAGTTAGCCTTTCTTCTGCTCTTAAGGCTAAGTGGTTTGTTAATCGACTTAACGTGATTTTTTTTTTTGCTACTGCGGGTAATCGGACGTTGCTAGCGTGGAAATCTTAAATTGCGCCTATTCGGATTTTGTTAGGATAGGAATCTTTAACGAGTACCTCTTATCGCACAAGTTCGGAACTACCATTATACGTCCCTCTGAAGGAAGGCATAATCAAGTATTTTTTACTCTTATTAAAAAAACCTGGGATCACCTGTTATGTTTAAACCAGCGATCTTGGGCATAGAAGGTAGTTTCGCTAGCCACTAAACCACAGGAGACCCTTTAATATGAAGTAACATGACAATGAAGACGGAGAAGAGAGAACAGAGAACGATCTGCCAATGCCTACATGATGAATGCGTCTCATTTTGAATTGGCACATAAGTCTGAAGCTGTTGATTTCTAGTCTAGTTGAAGTTGTACTTATTGGAACAAACCTTTCGTTCTTCACCATATCATTGAAAATATACAATCGTCTTTAACTACTCCGAAATATGGAGAAATGATGATTGAGTTTATTGTTGAACGATCATTAGTGATAATCCTTCTGATAAACGTTTCTTTTAGAAGACTATCTTCAATATTTGACCACCTTAGTATGAATTAATATTAGCTCAAAGACAGGCAAGAGAGACCACCGCCTTCCGGGTTCGTCACTGCCTCCATGATAAATGACCTCTGCCAGGTGTCTTTATTCTTATCCCATTGAAGGTGTATCAATAAACAATAAAAAATCTAGGTTATAATTAAGTAAAATTGCCACTTTAAAAATATATTCACAACTATTAATGAATGGTCAAACCCTTTTTGGATTGTTGTGGCTGTAAGTAAAAAGTTCATATTTTGTATTCTATCGTCAGAGGTAAAACAATTTTCTAGTTGAAATGGTATTGAATTTGAAAATGATACAGCCACACATTGTCTGTCACATGTCGGAACAAAAAGAACGCAGATTTCTGATTATTAATAATACTTTCTGGACAGACCTTACATTCACACTTAACCAGATCTATATTGGAAACATACATTATTTTTTCGATCTTCATTTTCGGCTCGTCAGAGGTAAAACATTGGCTATGAAATTCACAAAAATATTACTCCATAATTATCGTTGCATTGAAAACAATTAACCTTTCTTCCGTTCATAATACTAAGTTGTTAGCTTATTGAGTTAACGTCACTTTTTTGTAGCTATTCGGACGATGCTACATTAAGCATCCTAAATTTTGCCTATCCGGATTTTTTTAGAATAGATATCTTTAAGGAGTACCTCATATCATACAAGCTCGGGATCACCATTATACGTCCCCTCCGAAGACGCCATATTCAAGTATGATTATTAATAATACTTTTTGGACGGACCTTACATTACCACTTAACCAGAACTGTATAGACAACTTACATTATTTTTTCGATCTTCATTAACGACTCGTCAGAGGTAAAACAGTGGCTATGAAATCCACAGAAATATTACTCCATAATTATCGTTGAATTAGCATCGAACAGTTGAACTTTGTTTCCATTCTTAATATGAAGTGGGATCACCTTAGCAGGGTGGCTAGCATAACAGCGTTCTAGGCCAAAGATTAGGGGTTCAAACCCGCAGGTGGTCCTAAGATTTTTTAATGGGAGTAAAAAAATGGTTTTTTATGCCGTTCTTCGGAGGGGACGTAAGATGGCCCCAAGCCTGTACGATGTCAGGTAATCGTAGGACAACCCTATCATAATAAAACCTGGATAGGCAAAATTTAGGAGTCCAACTGTAGCATCGTCCGATTAGCCACAGTATCATTAAGTGACGTTAAATAAATAAACAAGCTTAATATGAAGTAATATGGAGACAAACAGGCAGAACAGAGAACAGCGCCTTCTCGATCTGCCAATGCCTCCATGATGAATGCGCCTGATTTTGTTTTTGAACATATGTCTGAAGCTTTTGATTTACAGTTTCGTAATAGTTGTACCGCGTATGTTCTAATTACTGAGGAATGATGATCTTGAGTAACTATTGAACGATTATTTATGATTGTCGTGCTGATAAAAGTTACTTAATATGAAGTAATATTAGAGCTAAGATAGAGAAGAGAGACCAGGGCCTTGCCGATCTGCCACTGCCTCCATGATAAATGATAGCGGGCAGCTGTCCTTATTCTTATTCCTTCCGTGAATCTCCTTCCGTTGGCGGCCATTATTATTACCGAGGGTAGCCCGCAGTCGTTTGCTTATTTATTTCGACCCTATCTACCATAAATATCCCCTGAGTTATCTTTGCGATGATCCTGCATATTTCTGAGGCAGAATATGTTTTATAACAATGAGAAAACATCCCTTCAAAGTTATTACTCTGGGAGCTTACTCGTTATTCAAAGCATTAATGAAAAAAAAAAGTGGTTTGAAGTTCAGGGTCAACTTCACATTAGTATTTCATGGAAAAAAAAATCTGGTGCGCCCTACACACGACTTTCACTTACCTCTGTTGTTAAAATCAATTTAAGAACTTTTAAATTACGACAAAACACTTGCCCACCAATTTTTATCGACAACAACCAAACTTCTCAGACAAACTCTGTACATTACCTAGGACTGACACTCGATCGAAGGATGACTTGGGGCCCCCATGTCAAGATGAAAAGACAGACTCTCAACCACCGACTGAAAATACTATGCTCTCTTTTTTCAAAATCATCAAAATTAAAAATTAGACAGAAACTGAATACATACACATACCTTCTTAAGCCAATATGGACTTACGCTTCACAGATTTTTGGTTTAGCAAAAAAGACTCACATACAAAAACTGCAATCATTTCAATCCAAAATTTTAAGACTCATAACGGCAGCTCCTTGGTACGTAAACAACAGAACCAACAGTTGACCAACATATACGAACACTCTATTCTCGATTTCACATTAAACTTAACGGACACGACAATAGACTGATTAACGACATGTCAGTTGCTGAAATGCCGGTCAGAAGAAGGCTAAAACGAAGCTGGATGAGGGACCTCCTCAGCTAGATTAAAGCCTTGCACTTTACTTCCCCATGCCTATCATGTCTGATCTTACTTTTGTCCAACACATTGGTGATTGTCAGACATCTTCTGACAGGTGTAAATAAAGATATAAAGAAAAAAAAAAAAAAAGTATATACGTTAAGCTTCTGTCTAATCTGTAATTTAGAGTGTCTATGTAGTATCCAATATAATAGTCTGGGTCGAAAGTTTAGAGTTTTGCGTTTTGTTTTGACGAGTGGGCCCCATGTCAATCTTTTGTGAAAGATTAGTCCCAAGTACGTTACTGTATTTGTTTGTGGTATCTGGTGGTTGTCTATATAAACTGGATATGTATAAAATATAAACAAATATTTTTACTCTTAACTCCTTTAGCTGGCTATTAAATTCGTTCAACTTTATTTACCCATTTTTTTTATTTTTTTTTTTTTTTTTAACCACTTAGAGGAAGAAGTTTTAGAAAATACAGGCTTGCTTGAGATTTAGACAGTAAGGCGAGACTCAGGGAAAAATTCCAGCATGAGTACCATTGTCATTTTTGAGTTACTGCGATGGCCAGAAAATCGAGTGAAATGGTACTTTCTTTTATAAATATAATGAAAAACGTCCTTTAAATATTAAAATTGGGCATATCCTTCGGTATAGTAGAATTAGTCCTTTTTGTGCATAACCAACCATTCCTAAGACAGACTTATGCTCTTTCGGACCGATTCTTTGGTGTGGTGATCCTAGTTACTAGTAAAATCTTTCGATTCGCATACATCTAAAAGGAGAATCGCGTCAAAAAATGTTTTTTTTTTTTTAATTTTTTATTATTTCAATATCTTCTACTGCACAAGTTTGTTAAGGGAACACGGTCCTTAACCCATTTTAAGATATGGTATCTTTCATGCAGCAACACAATCAAGCGCACACAGGGCCATCTGGCGGCATAGGGAGGTACTCGCACTGAGACCACAATGATCTGCGAGCGAGAGAGATAGCCAGAAAGAAAAGCACATGCGTCTACCGAAGCAAACTTCTTCTAGTTTTCGCACAAGCATCATCCTCATCGTAATGGAGGAGTAGAAGAATAGGCGCCGGCCGGCCCAGGAACGGAGGAATGACTCAAGAGGAGAGACCGCCCCACCCATCAGGCAGATATGTAATAATATTCAAAACTAACCTAATTCAAAATTTGTTATAATTCATTTACTTGTAACTCTCAATACAGATGTAATCATGTTCCCATATATTATTCTATCTTATATTTCATTTAAAATACAGTCCACTACATTGTTTTATCATCCAGCCTCATAAAAAATATACCTTAAAATATTAAAATCGGGTATATCTTTCGAAATAGTAAAATAAGTCCTTTTACGTGGGTGATATAAGTATCAGTTAACGTTATATCTTTTTTTTTTTAAATATCGGTAATTCAGTATTTACTTAAAATCACTTACGAATGAAATGAGAAAAGACGTGGGAGAATAAACTACTTTTTAGAACTTATTCTAATTTATTAAAAGCTTTTAGCCATAATGGGAGGCTTAAATATCAGCAAATCTGAAGTTGTTTTCTCTATTGGGAAAGTAGAGATGTTTGGAGCCTATCATAAAGAAAGCGCTAATGTTGCCAGCATTTTTCCAAAATTGGAAATCAGCTCTGATAAACGAAGGGTTATAAAGTTGAGTGGCTGAAAAAAAAAAAAAAAAAAAAAAAAAACACTGCGAAAGGAAAAGTAAGGAAACTCAATTAGAAAGGGGGGCGTATTTCACTATCGGTTCGGATGAGGGGCGAGAGGGGGGAAAAACCCTCGTAAAAACGGATGTACAAGGGGCCATTTTCATCTGTTTCCGGTGGAGTGGATCCAATAAGCTTGAGGAGGCATTGGACAATTAGCGACAAGTTGCCAACACTTTTCTCAAAGTTTGTATTAGCATTCAAAGTCGTAAATCTACCAGTGCCTTTTCGATTTATTCCACTTGTTTATTAGTTAGTCGAAAAACTGGATGGAGAAGGCTAGGGAGAGAGGGGTTATTGGAGAAATCTCTTATAATGTTGCCGCACCTGCTTCCAAACTCATTTACACTTCCTCTCGTAACCTGAAAAGCGTCGGTTCTTGTTCCGCTTCCAACGACTTTAATCGGATTGAAACTCGGATCTATGGGAGCACTTTAGTCATAATATCAATCACAGATTCGGGGCGTTACGGAGTATAAATTTACTAACTGTAACCCGCAGTTTAACTCGAGAATATTTTATTGTGTGTTAATTCAATATTATTTATAGTAAGGATAACTATAACATATATAACTTGGTTATGAGGCAATTCTTTCAACTATTGTACAGGGTGTCTCATAAAACCCTAGTCAAATTAAGAGAGCAGATACTAGACCTCAATCGGAACAAAAAAGTTCTTATGGCACGCTTTACGGCGGCAAAACTGACACGCCATAACCTTCCGCATCACCACATTGCAAATATCATATGCTCATACGTCTTTGTGCTTCCTATTAATAACGAAAAATTGCTATTAGATTGTTTGGCTTATTTTATCGGATATTAACTTTTCTAAAATCTCTTGCTTATATATTATACGTATATCTGTAACCCGATTCTACGATGAGTTAAAGTGACTTTACCCTTCCTACCGTTCTGAGTACTTCCTGTCATCCTTTCTCTCCAAGTTCTCCGATCCCAACGTCCATCTTACATTTCAGATATATTTTCATTTATATCCTCCGTCCACTCCTGCAACACTCATTCATGTACTGTATGTAACGCCTCATCGAACCGCAGCTTTCGGCAGATATTTCCTTAGCCGATCCCCGTTCCTTATAGAATTCTATTCCCTCTCATATCCGTCACTCCAATACTCTTCTGACCTTCAAATCCCGTTTGTTCAGACACTTTCTGTCTATCCAATTCTCAAATAACCCTAATTAATTAGCAAATTTCAATAAAAACAGTAAATAGAGTAGAGAAAAACAATAATATATTACATTTTATTACGCATCATATTTAAAAATTTATATATTTTATTTTACACTTTTCATAAGCATTGTAAATTTATTTTAATTAGCCCTGTATATATTAATATATAATTTTTTTTTTTAGTCTAGTTTATTTTATTTGTTTTTCTAAATTACTATTATTAGCAGCTACCTGTTAATTTATTACTATTATTCATTTTATTTGTTATTTCTGTTGTTTTTTGTACTCTAAGATACTTAAGTTTCAATTTAATTTGTCTGTAATATTATTCTGAAGGGACTTGTCCCAGAATAAATAATGAATTTATTATTATTATATATTACTACTACTTATTGTTAGATGACTTTATTACAGAAAATTTAATATAATAGACCTTTGCAACGGACCAAAAAAAAAAAAAAAAATGACTCTCCCACAAAATTTGAGAGCATGTTTCAAGATACTTAGAACCCGAACAATGAATTTAAAAAAAATCCTCTTTCTGTCGTCCGAATATATAAATTAAAGAAATACAATAATTGTTATAATATTAGTTATTTTTTATAGAGAATTAAATTTCCTATAAAACAAAAAAAGAATCATTAAAATCGGTTAAGAAACAGCAGAGATATAGCATTTTAAAATTAGCAGTGGTGATTGACCATTTTCCTTTGAATTTTTATTGCTTTTCATATTAGGTAATTGGCTACTAACAGCTATATAAACAGTTATGCCCTTATTTAGAAATAATAAATGATTGTGTAATAATTTGCAACGTTTTTATATTTAATGTGGTTGAAACGTATTACAGAGATTAATTTATTTTGAAGAATTATATAAATTAATAGTTTTAAACTAAAATTATGTAAATTGAATTATTACAATGTAATCATCACTTTTATTTTATTTTAAATTAAAAAAAAAAAGTACCCCTGGTGGGACTCGAACCCACAATCCCCGGTTTAGGAGACCGATGCCTTATCCATTAGGCCACAGGGGCAGATGTTCAAGTGGCCCACATGTAAACAGTTTCGGTATTAATTAGTCAATTATAGTAATAAAATTATTGTATTGTCACTTTTGTTACTACTTCTATTGGACTGTGTCTGATTATTTGTGTCTGGAGTTGGGCCTTGCTGTCCCTACAACTACCTCTAGCGCCACTCCTGCTACCTTATTTGAACTGTTTTATATTTAAATGTCACGAATTATATAGAAAGTTTTTTAGTTAAAATTATACATTAAATATCAGTCCAGTACAAGAATTGAGAGACCACCGCTTTCCAAGTATAGAAAGGGCGCAAAACAATTATTTATCTCTGATAAAGATAGAAAAAAAATATATTGTTTCCAATATAACTAACTACATGTAAGTGAAAAAAAAAATCTGGTGCGGGCAACACACGACTTCAGCTATCTGAGCTGTTAAAACCAATTTAAGAACAATTAAATAAACTTAAATTTAAAAAATGTTAAGTTAATTTAAATAACAATTTTTTCAGGTTCATTGTATGCTCTATTTGTCACATTACAGTACCTGTTAAAACCATTTTTATCCAAGATAGTATTTTTTCCAAAATCTTTAGCTTTCCTACAATATTATACATCGATGTTGCTGTTCTTATGTTCAAGAAGCAAAAATTATATTAAAAAAAATATTTTTTGCTCTTTTCTCCTTTAGTTGAATATGGGTCTATTCTTTTGGAAATATAAAACTGTAAATAAAAAAAAATTGGGCCAATAATTTTAGTGTTGCAGCCGTTTTAAGTCAGCTACACACGCGAAAACATGTCATGGGAAAATCTTTCTTGACATGCTTGTGTTTTTTGTCCCCACAATTCATTACCTAAATAATGAAAAGAGTTGTTTAAAAAATACTCGAAAATGAATAAAAAACGAGATATTTATTGAGATAAATGTATTTAAAGAAAAAGAGACTCACTTTTAATTATTTTTTTCGTATATAGCTTAGTCTTAGTCATACTTGCTGTATAAATTTCGATCTTCAGAACATAGTCCTTTTTTGTATACGAATTTTTAAAATTGGCAAAAATCCATTTTTCGCGATGTTTACACAGAAACATCTCAAAAGGGACTGAGTATGGAACTTATACAGATTACCTATCTATACGATGTGTTTAAGTAATATAAATTTGGTTATTGAGGCAAAGCCGGTTCTGGAGTTTTTAAAATATCAACTCCGGTAATTTTTCATATTTAAGTACCAAACAAAAACTAGAATGATGATGAGAGTATTTTATATAATTTTGGTCATTACAAAACATTACCTAAGTACCTAAGAAAATAGTTTTAAAAAGTCAGGAATAATTAAATCAACTGAAACTTATGGCGCGCTATGACAAGGGAGGTCAGAAATGATTTTCATGCCTAATTAGTTTTCATTATATAGCCATATTAATGCTCTACTTGTTTTAGAAATTTTAATAGTGTAAGCTATATCCTTTTTTCAGTATAAATTTTCAAATAAGGATAATTTTCCAGCTCAGTAATATTTATAGTCAAATATTTCAAACAGAACTGAGCGAAAAATAATGAAACACATGCAGATTAGACCTCTATATGATAAGTACTATAGAATAAAATTTAGTGGCTGAGACTCAACTGGTTCTAGTTATTAATTTGGTTTATCTTATAGTCGGTTGATGAGATGAGGGCCACAAGGCAAGTAATATTTGATGTATTATATTTCAAAAACAAACTGCGTCTCAACCATTAAATTTTATTATATCGTACTTATTATATAGAGGTATAACTTGTATGAAAGCCCCTTTTGAGATATTTCCGTGTAAAAATGGCGAAAAATTTATTTTTGCCAATTTTGAAAATTCGTTTACAAAAAAGGACTGTGTTCTGAAGATCGAAAATTTTACAGCAAGTATGACTAAGACTAAGCTATATACGAAAAAAATAATTAAAAGTGAGTCTCTTTTCCTTTAAATACTTTTATCTCATTAAATATCTCGTTTTTTATTCATTTTAGAGAATTTTTTAAACAACTTTCTTCATTTATTTAGGTAATGAATTATAGGGACAAAAAACACAAAGCATGTCCTTATTTTATTGTTAGTTTTTGTTTTGATTTGATATCTAAAAAATTGCAGGAATTAGAAAGATTTTCCCATCACATGTTTTCGCCTGTGAAGCTGACTTAAAACGGCTACAACACTAAAATTATTGGCCCAATTTTTTTTTTATTTATAGTTTTATATTTCCAAAAAAATAGACCCATATTCAACTAAAGAAGAAAAGAGCAAAAATATTTTTTTAAATATAATTTTGCTTCTTAAACATAAGAGCAGAACATGGATGTATAATGTACTCTAAGAAAGCTAAAGCTTTTAGAACAAAATATTATTTTACATTCAAAGTTGTAAAAGTTAATGGAGTGATGAAAAACCGATAAAAATGACTTCTTAAATTGATTTTAACTACTCGTCGCTTTACATTATCTTTGTGTATCAGATAATATTTTTTCAGAAATCTTTCTCATTCCAACGGTATATTATACTTTATTATTACTGTTCTTAATATAAAAAATCTGGTGCGGGCAACACACGACTTTCACTCAAGCCCTGTCAGACCATTTTAATCAGAATGGAACCTACATGATATTAAAGCCCATTAATTTTACATCGATATAGCGAGTTTAATCAAAATCGTCTGTACCGTTTTTGAGAAAATTGAAAAAAGGTGCAAAATGCATGGTATAAAGTGCCTCTTCTGGTAAGCTCATTTTGATGAAAAAAGTTTTGTCACTTCTCGGGCGTATAGTTGTCTTAAATATGAAATTTCAGTTTCATAGGACTTACCGTTTCCGCCCGGGAGTTACCACACACACATACCTTTTTTCGGGACTTGGTTATTTGGACTCAGGGGACCCTAAAATGTGTATTTCCGTTGAAAACTGGAATTCGAAAATTTTCACGATCGCAATATTTTCCCTTACTATGTATAGTAAGTGAAAGTAAAAAGCCAAGATTACAATAAAAAAATAGTGTTGCTCTTTTCTCCTTTGATTTATCATCAAATTGGTTCCACTTGTATATTTATTGGTTTTTTATCCATGTTAATAAAATGAAATCTTTTATTTATTCGAATCTACAAAATTGAGGGTACTTCCGGTGAAAACAATTTAAACTTTCGGCATTTAAGCCATGTCAGACCATTTCAATCAGAATAAAACCTATATCATATTAAAGGCCATTAACTTTTGCATCGATATAGCGAGTTTAATCAAAATCGTTAGAGCCCTTTTGGAGAAAATCGTGGATCTTCTGGTACTCTGATTTTGTTCAAAAAGTTTCTGTAGCATCTTGGTCGTATAGTTGTCTTGAATATGAATTTATAGTTCCGTACATCTTTTTATTTCGTGCGGAACTTTCCACACACACACACCTTTTTGCGGGACCTTGTTATTTTGACTCAGGGGACCCTAAAACGTGTATTTCCGTGGAAAACTGGAATTGGAAAATTTTCACGGGCGTAATACCTATTTCATATATAGTTAAGTGAAAGTAAAAATGTTTTATTCTCCATTGATCAATACGACTATATTCTTTCGGAAGGACCTAAATTTAAGGAAAGCCTAAGAAGTTGCGAGTGACACGTAACTAAGGAGACAGGACTCGGAAGCGCTAACACGTGTAATTCCCTTACGTGAGGAGAGGGGAGACCCAACAGGACGTGAAATTGCCCCCTCCTCCCTCCCCCTTTCCCCTAACTGCTTCAGGACAAGTTTCACTCAATTTGTCTCCTCCCTATAGGCTAACTAACGCCCGGCCTCTTATAAACGACTTTGTGTCGGCACAATATATGTATTTTTTGCCTTCTCGCTTCATAACTTTTACACTACCAATTTTTTTTTCTATGAGGATAATGATGTAAGATGTAGTTCAATAACTATAATAATTAGAAATCAAAGATAATAGGAAAAAAATTAACATACCAATTAAATGCTCGAGGCTATCCAAGGGCTACAACAGGACATTGATAATGCCAATGCATGGGCTGCGAACAATGATTTGAACCTGAATGCTGATTTAGAACCTTCTAAATTCTCTTCGGTATTATCCTCTACTTTACCTAAACAGCCTACCCTCCTACACCTCAGTAAGATATCTTGGAGTCATTATTGATCAAAATCTATCCTGGAGTGACCAAGTCTCTCAAATCATCCGAAAACCGATCGCTATCCTTAAACAAATCCTAAGATTTCGTGATTCCATCCTACCTAAAACCCGTATGCTACTGGTATCTTCTCTTATTTTCCCCCAGTTTGACTACAATTGCCTCGTATATGGCGGGCTGTCTGAGTCTAATGAATTGTTCCATTAGGTTCACATGTGGAATTCCTAGACGCTACTCCCTTTTCCGTCGGCAATACTTCCTTGGTGTCTGTCTCTTTCAAAACAAACAAACTTCCTTATATTCTTAATATGCTTACCTCCTTTGTTCTCTCTCCATTCATCAAACCCTAGATCCCAACCCAAGTTGACAACAAATTATTAATCTACAAGACAATACTGAAGCCGGTCTGGACCTACGGGCTTGATGTTCTAACATCAAACGCATCCAATCCTTCCAATCTAAAGTCCTCCGAACAATACTGTACCTTGCACCACGACCTAATGTTCCATTTATTTTAGACCTGATTCCAGAGCCTCATTCACCATCCTAATCCCTATCCAGCTCAACTCATCCATACAACCCTCCTCGAAGGTTGAAACAGCATTGGTCCCGTGACATTTTGTAAATACCTATTCTGGAGTTCTGCCACTGGTCAGCTTCTCCTCTCATGTGCGTTGCGTTTGTGGCTAGGGCGCCCTCACTCAACTTCCGCTGGCTCTGACCAGCGTGGCGGCTGAGAGGGTGGCGCTGGGACCCTCGGATTCTGCTTGTCCTTCCAGAAGCGAGGGGAAGGCTCCGTCCGGGGTTCCCCAGCAAATTGTTAATATTGTATATAAGTATGAGTGTGTCCATTTATTTGTTAATCTAGTATTTATTTAATTTATAAATTTTGTTATTATTTCATTCTGTAAATATTGTTAAATCATGAGTTCTTATAGCAATATTACTATTGTCTAATAAGACAAGGGCGCAACACACGACTTTCACTTACCCCTGATGTTACAATCAATTAAAGAATTTTTTTTTTAATTTAGAGATGAAAATAAATTGTTAAAGAATTAATTGAAATTAGTTTCAACAGACTATGTTTTATTAAATAATTTATTATATTATTATCAACGACAATCGGTTAGTTTTATCGGCTTTTCATCAGTCTCCATTAAGTTTTACAATTTTGTGTATAAGATAACATTATTCCTAAAATGTTTAGCTCTCCGACGGTATATTATACACCTATATTATAGAGCCGTTTTTGAGAAAATTGAGAAAGGTGTAAAATGCATGGTATAAAGTAGATCATCCGGTCTGCCGATTATAAAGAAAAAGTTGCTGTAACATCTCGGGCATATAGTTGTCTCAAATATGAACTTTCAGTATGATACGACTTTTCGTTTTCGCGCACACACATAGACATTTTTGCGGGGCTTGGTCAATTGAACTCATGAATGAAAGAATGAAAAATAATTTTTATTCTGGGACAGCTATTCCCCTAAGAATAATATAAATGTACATTAAAATGTTTAATCATGGGGCCCTTAAACGTGTAATTTCAGTGAAAACTCGAATTCGAAAATTTTCACGATCGCAATACCTTCTCTTACTATATATTTCATATATAGGTAAGTGAAAGTAAAAAATATAAAGACGACAGTAAACTATAAATTAGATTTTTATATATATATATATATATATATATATATATATATATATATATATATATATATAATTAAATTCGAACAAATAAATTAGCCTCTAAAAATATTAACAATAACCATGCAGCTATTATAAATAAATTGAAATATATAAAAAGAAATTATATTTATTTTAGTTTTTTAATTTATTATGACATTAAAATAATGGAGTAGGGTAGAACGGGGCTAGTTGAGCATAGGGGCAAGTTGGGCAATTGAAATATCTCGCAAACTATTTACGGTATGCAGAGGCATCTTATGGCGGAAAGAAAGAGTCGTGGGAGGGATAATCACCAAGCAATCGCTAGTGGCGCCTGGATGTGCGAGTGAAGCCCTCGTGTGTGTTGTTTATTTTGTGACTAAAAAGTAAAAACGTCGTTCGTCACAAGTTTTCATCTGTGTTAGTCAATTTTTATCTGTTTTTAATCAGGTGTTAATCTTTCAGAGAATTATTGCACTTTTCATATGTGGAGTTGTTCTAGGCATAATTCTTATGATTTTTTTATTACCTCGCTATCTTTTTAAAATTACGGCTTGTGGTTGGTTGAGCTATAGTTGTTCAACTTACCTCATGACTCGAATAACTTAAGTAATAAATGTTTTATTTTTTGTTAGAATGCGGACTTACAAGAAGAAGACTAGAAGATGTTTCTAATTGCAACAGTGACGATAATCATAAAGTTCCAAAGATGTAATTAATATTTTCTTATGATAAAAGATATATGAGTAATAATATAAACATTTAAGTCTGATTTTAAATAGCAAGACTGAATCTAATGTTGAAGTTAACCTTAAGATACGTTAATGTTTAATTCATTTTAGTTTTGGTTAATTATTCAAATAAAATTACTTTAAATTTTGTCGTTCTGTCTCTAAAAGACGATAAATAAAGAGCTGACTGTTAAAACATATTTTACTTAATTTCTAGTCAAAATTGAACTCATGGTTTGGTTAGACCTTCTTAGTGCTGAACTTGTCCCATGCCATTGATCAACTTAACTTCATTTATGGGGTACATTGAGAAAACTTGACTTCCTAGAGTGAAATAGCGGTAGCTCTTAAATTCCACTTCTTACACAAAAGTTACTTTTGTTAAGGACACTTTTCCTACGGGATATATTACGAATCCATCAAGCCGCTTAAAAACTCATTGAGACTTATTGAGGAGCTATATCCGTTCAAGTGAAAAATTGCTCAACTAGCTCCGCCCTACCCTAGTTAAACTTCTAGAATCTGTTTTTTTTTTTTTTTTCTGTTTTTTTTTCATTTTCCCATCTTGGTCGTTTCTAGAATATTGAGTTTTGTAGCGGTATTACGCATGAAATGTGTGTGATAGAATATAGCCCACTAAAATTCTAAATATAAATCTAATATTTAGGTTTCAGGCGTCCTTGTCATTGAAATGATTGTATGTAGGCTTCGCGAAGATTATTTGTTGGGTACCAGTGGAATAGGCAATTGCTTTCAAGCCTTAAAAAACCATGGTTAAAGCTTGAATAACAATAATTGCCTTGGTACTTTCCGCTCGCGGAGGTAAAGGGGGGCTGGTAGAGGTACCCGACGTCACGAAGTCAAGAAGCATGGTCACAATACAACAGTAGGAGGCTACCTGATGGGGTCGGATCGGAAGTGTCGGTCCGTCGGTATGTATACCAGGGTTCAAGGAAAGTGACAAATAGGTCGAAGATAATAACCGTTCATGGCCAGCAGGCACACGATGGCCTGTGTTTCTTTCACCTTAACAGACCGTACCTGTACCGAAAGGTAGGTAGGATATTTGCCTTTTAAAAAATCACAATACGTGAATGAAGTGACGAGGACAGAGAAATCATTTAGACACTCGGTAAATGTTTATTGCCTCCAGTAGTTTCTAGAAAGTATTGCATTCGTGAACGTTTTAGAATTAGAGTTGTAAACGAAAATAAACGTTTTGGGGTCCAGATTGAGATTGACTCATCAACCATAGTAATAGTTAATAATAACTTCCTTTAACTTTTAAATATTTAAGCGTCTTTTGTCTCCTAAAATATTCATAATGGTGGATTTATTGAGGAAAAAAATTTGGCTGATTTTTTTCTACCTCAAAATTACTCAATTTCTTTTGGATATTAGGAATTTAACAATAAGATGGATTTATTGTTGACCAGTGTTCATAAAATAAAACAGACTATTAGATGAAGTTAGTTTATTGTGGACCTTCTCAAGGGCTAAAAAAATAAGATAACCAAAACAATTACAAGAAAAAATATTAATGAATTGGTTACTATAATAAGACGACAGTAATAAAATATAAAAACAAACATAAATGTAAAATGATAATATTGGAAAGAAAATATTTGAAGACTTTAATGAGAAACTAATAAGTAATAAAAATAAGAAACTAATACACCAATAAAAATATTTAAAAAAAAAAAGTTTTATGTATATATATATATATATATAAACTATTACTTCAAGAAAAATGTTCTTTTAAAGTTCTATTATTTCCGTGGTTTCTCATTGTTTATTGAATATTTTCTTTCCAATGTTATCATTTTACAATTATCTTTGTTTCCATATTGTATAACTGCTATCTTATTATTATACCCAATTTATTATTATTTTTTCTTTCCAGTGATCCAGAAGATATATATTTCTCATCATAAAAGTAATATCTAAATATCTCGACTGTGTTTGATTAATTAACATCTGAATACATGTGAAAATGGTCTGTGCTAAGGCTACCTCAAAAACGAATGGTCGTGTGAAATAGAAGTTTTATATTTAAGGAAAGTATGCGCCTGGGATGTAACAGTAACTTTTTCAATAAAATCAACAAACAAAAAGAGCCACTTTATACCAACCATTTTATACCTTTTTTACGATATTCTCAAAAACAGCTGTAATGATTCTGATTAAACTTGCTGTATCGATGTAAAATATAATGGGCTTTAATACGATGTAGGTTTCATTCTGATTAGAATAGTCTGAGAGGGCTTAAAGGCTGATATTTTAAATTTTCTTCCTCTAAAGTACCTTTAATTTTATAGATTAAATAGAAACAAACAACCAGTAATGTCTTGTTAGCATTGATAAAAACTGGTGAATATATACCTAAGTTAAACGAATTCGATTTCAAACTAAACACGAAAAGAACAAAAATGTTTATTTATGAATTTTTTTTATTTTTTGGACATAAAACCAGTAATATAGATGTATAATAAACCGTTAGAAAGCTGATAATTTCAGGAAACATATTATCTTATATTTAAAACTGCCAAAGTTATTGGAGAGTGATGAAAAGACGATAAATATAACTGATTGTCGTAGTTAATAATATAATAGATTAGGTATTTAATAAAATAAATATTTTTATTGAAACTTATTATTAATGTAATTCTTTAACAATTTCTTTTCATCACTAACTGTTTTTAAAATTCTTAAATAGATATTAACAACGGAAGTAAGTTAAGTTCGTGTGTTGGGCGCACCAGATATTTTAATGTTTAAATCATAGAGTTAAAATAGCATAATTGATGGAGGTGGTGGGTTATTAACTCATAACTATAAACTCATTATTAACAATTTTTGTAATGACGAAGTCGTAAAAAAGTTGCCCTGAACCGTGTGATGTCAGGTACTCGTTAAAGATCCCCCCTATTCTAGTTAAACCATGATAGGCAAAATTTAGGACTCCCACTGCAGCATCGTTCGATTAGACATAGTAGCATAATGTCATGTTCAATAAATAACCAAATTGAATAATTATATAATGATTACAATAAACGTATTATATAATTATATATTATATAGGTAATTATTATAATAAACGTATTGAGTAATTATGGGTTTGCCTATTTACCATCGAGAGAATGGTCTTGTGAGTAGAGGAGCACTAGGCTACTGTTCTCAAGGTCCTGTGCTCGAACCTCGGCTGAGGCAGATTTAAATAGGTACTTTATTTTTCTTTTCTTTGTTTATCGTCCTTTACTTATTCTAAAAATCCCTATATATTTTTCTCGATTATCAAAAATAACTTAGAGTAATATACAACAATTACTCTAAAAAAAATAATTAAAATTAAATTTTTTTTGTTTAATAATTAATTTCGGTGTGGTAATTATAAACCTCTAAAGAATTATTTTTCTATGTTTGAAAATTACTGACTTATAAGCGTATATGCCTACTGTTTTTTGTTTTTTTCATTTTTGTTCGTCGGGATGCCCTGATCCTAAAACTCTCTACTTTTTTCTTTATCTTCAAAAATAGCTGAGTTATTTAACTATATAGTTATTAATCGGTCGGCATTTTAAAACTAATTGTAGGATGCCCTGGTATTTTTTTTCCAAATTTCGTAAACAAATTAAAACTCGTCTTTTCGTTATTCGGGTTTTACGTATCTTGTAACATATTCTCAATAATTACGAGAGGATGGGGGGGGGGTATTTTTTATTACAAATAGGTAATCATTATTGAAAATAATAAACTAAAACCACGCGAATTAGTTAAATAAAACATTATTATAAGATAATTTTTTAGTTACATAAAATTATCTAAATGGTTAAGATTAAAATCATTGAATGATTTAATCAAAAAATTGACTATCAATCAGATATTTATCAGAATTTGTCTCTTCATTCATTTATTAGACGGTGAATTTACTAATATGTAATATATCAATAAAGAAGAACTCACTGTAAACAGTTTAAAGGAATAATCAGAAATGACACGCCGTGTGGGCCCTTTGCTGCACGGTGTAAATTGCTGTGAGTTTACACACGCGTTATTTTATGAAGTTTTTGTAGGGTAGGGTCATTACTACCTACACCTGTTTTTGTTAGTGGCCATTATTTGGCTGACGGGTCTCACTTACTCGGGGGAGAAGCTGTGAGTGAATTCCCTTTAATTAAATACTTGTGAAAGTGGGATTCGAACTCACAACCTTAGGCGTGGGAGACTAGCCACGGGCTCCTCGATGATAATATTTTCGTTAATTTATTCTATTCTTTACTAATAATTTTTAGGAAGCGGCGTGCTCTTGTGGATAAAGCACTAGTCTACTGTTCTCCGGGCCATGGGTTAGAATCCCCGCTGTGACAGAATATTATTTATTCTGATAATTCAGTTGGGGGGCGACCCTAGGGAAGGAGACACTCCTGGGGATGGGTAGCCAAAAAACTGTGGAATAACCTGGCGGGTGAGCGTGATGAAGGCCTCATTGAACGGGGGTTGGCCTAGAAGTAGTACGAACCTCTGTATATAGTGAGCCTAAACCCTTCATGGGTTGTAGTGGTACAGGTTTTTTTTTTTTTTTTTAATTTTACATTTAATCAGAGATTATAATCCGGTCTATAGTTATCATATAAATTGTTTAATGTGTAAATCATTAAGTCAGAATAGCTCAGTTGAAGGAGGTCATGGATAAGGCATTGAAAGGTTGAGATCCCGCGAACTATTAAGACCCTCAGGAAAACTCATTATTAACAATTTATGTAATGATGAAGCAGGGGGGTGTGGAGCTACTGAAGAGAGTTAGAGGTAGGATTTGAGAGGAGCTATGATGTAAGGAAGCCAGTCTTTGCTAATGTATAATTCATTAAAGTGTAGCAAGTAATAATGAGGGCGGGGCCGTCAGGGGTGGGGGCAGTGTATAATGTCAGGGGTGGGGGGTCATTAGCACCCGGTTGGGCGTGGCCGGGTGGGCGTGGCGAGGCGTGGCCAATGGGGGTGAGGAGGGCGTGGTCTGTATCGCATCTCACCGCTCAGTTCCTACCCGGACTCCAAGGCACCACCACGGCGTCCCCACAGCTGTCAGAGGACTCGCGAGGGTCCCCAATGATCTCACTAATGGAATGCGGCGCTCCATTGGCGGCCTTACACTCCATGACGGAGATGAAGCCGCAGGGCAATCCCCACGGGATAGACCACATTCTGGCGCGCCCGTCCACCGTTCAGAGTCCCAGGAGTCTGCCGTCCATGGCCGCAGCGTACTACAAGCACCATGCACACCCGTTGGCCGAGCTGACGTCTAGAGGGCCTCTATACTGGCCGGGACTTCAAGGGCTGGTGGGCAACCCCATCGCCTGGAGGGACAGGATCGCGAACAGTGAGTACCTTTATATATACAAGTATACAGTGAAACCAATCTTTTATATATCACTACACGATGACAGAGAAGGGAATAGGCATGACAACTGTTGCCAGAAATAAGATTGTTAAAATAGCGTCACTTCTAACTGCTTAATGTGTTTCAATCTTTATCTTAGAAAATTGATGAATGTCTAGCAGTTTATTTCGAGGATAAATTTATCCCAACTTCAGAAGAAGCATGGTCTGTTCTTAGACAAAAAACTAACATGGAGGGCCCAGATTAACAGACGATTTGGACTATTATCCAGGCTACTTAACAAACGATAAAAATTTATCCTTGAACACCAAAACTACTATTTACATAGTACTGATCAAACTCTGATATACATTCGGGATAGAGCTATGGGGATCTGTGATAACCGCCAAAATCCTAATAATTCAGTCCCTCCAATAGAAAACATGAAATATAAAACGTGGATGCACCGTTTTATGTAACCAACGAATTACTTCACAAGGACTTGGACATACTCACAGTTTCAGACACAGCCACAGACTATTATGAAAATATTTATGACAGGCCTACTAACAACATGAACCCATCGGCTCAAACACTTAAATCTACCACCAACCCGTGCAACCCACCCCGACGACTTTTGAAGCCTAGAGATACCTCAATAATAATAATCTTAGAAACTTAAAGGAAATTTAACGACCATATTAAAAACATTGCTATTTTTGTTTTCTTCCATCAGAATCTTCTCCTGACAATAACAAACTCAACAAAAAAATAACTTTGTTTAGTCCACGTGAAATAGTAATACGTTATTATGTATAAAGAAAGGTAGATTATTATTACATTAGAAAATTAAAGAAGTATTTATGTTATGACCATATTAACTTTTCTAATTGTTTTTTCTCATAATAACCTTCTCCTGAAAATAATAAACACAAACAAAATCTGTTGAGCACAACACACGACTTTCATTTACATCCGTTGTTAAAATTAATTTAATAACTTTTAAATACAGTTAGAGATGAAATATATAGGTAAGTGAAAGTAAAAACGTTAAATAATTAATTAAATTGAGTTTAAATAGAAACATGTGTTTTATTAAATAATATGTTAAATTAATATCTACAACAATCAGATAGTTTTATCGGCCTTTCATAACTCTCCGTTAACTTTTACCATTTTGTGTATAAGATAATATTTTATTAAAATCTTCCAACGGTATATCAAATAACTATATTACTTGAATTTTTATTTAATCTATTAAAATAAAAATGCAAATTTATATTTATAAATTTATAAAGTAAAAATAAAATTTATAATATCGGCAATTAAGCCCTGTCAGACTGATACAATCAGAATGAAACCTACATTATATTAAAGCCCATCCAATTTCACATCCATATTGCGAGTTTAATCAAAATCGTTAGAGCCGTTTTCAAGAACATCGTAAACATGTGCACAATACATGGTATAAAGTGGCTTAACCCGATTTTGATGATAAAGTTTTTTCAATGACCCATCTTCTTCTTATCTTATGTATATAAAATGATAACGCGAGTTTCGTTTCCGCTAACTCCTTCAAAATCACAAGACGGATTTTGATACGGTTTTCACCATCATTTAGGAAATTGTTTCCTGGAGGTTTATGAGTAAAATACATTTCAATTTAGCTTTTCTTTATACGGGAAAAATAAATTATCTGTAACCAAGTCATCAAAACATTATTCCTGAAATATAAGTAGTAATGTAGACGTATAATATATTGTTGGAAAGCGCAATATTTCAAAAAAGTGAATATGTAATAAAACAAATCCTCAAAAATAATATAAAACTGTTGTAAGCTCATAAACTTATGTTATTGGGAAAGAGGGAGGTTATAATAGTCAAAGGTGGCCGTCTCAGTTTAAATCAATTCAAGATTTTTCAAATACAGTGGTGAAATATATAAGTAAAAAGGTTTAGGTATTAATTAAGTTGTGTTCAGATAGAAACATGTGTTTTATTTGTTTTGGTTTTAAGACGCAAAATCCTAAGGTTATCAACGCCTAGCTATAATATGTAGGTATACTTAGCCTTCACAAGAAATAATTATTAGGTAATAAATAATTAACAAACAGATAATTATTGGATAAAAAATAATAATAATAAAAAAAGTTGCTATGATTACCAAATAACAACAATAACTAAATAGGTACCTATAAGAATAAAAATAAAAACAACATTAAAAGAAAAATATAACCTGTATTATTTTATAAATGTATATTTGATTATGATTAAAAAACTAATTTAACCGATTCCTCTCTATTACGCAATACTGTTGATATGTTTGGGTTCAGTCCCATTTTATTCAGTTGCAATCAATAATATGAGCATTCTTGAAAAATTGAGAAACATATGTTTTATTAAATAATCTATTATATTATTATCTACGATAATCAGTTTGTTTTGTCGGCTTTTCGTCACTCTCCGTTAACTTTTATTATATTATGAATAAGATCATTTTTTTTTAAATCTTTAGCTTTCCAACGGTTTACTATAAACTATATTAATTTTCGTATGTTCAAAAACACAAAAATTACATAATACATTTTTTTTTTTACTCTTTACTCCTTTAGTTGGATATTGAATTCATTCAATTAAATATGTATCGGTTTTTTTATCAATGCTAACAAGATGAAGTCGTTATTTTTTTTAGAATCTACAAAATTAATGTTACTTTAGAAGAAGAAAATTTAAAAAAATCGGCATTTAATCCTTGTCGGATTATTTCAATCAGAATAAAATCTGCAAGATATTAATACCCATGAAATTTTACACCAATCAAAATCGATGTAAATTGCATGGTATCAAGTGGCTATCCTGGGGGTGCCGATTTTCATGAAATATCTCAGGCATAGACACTTCTGATATATAAAATTTCAGCTTTTTGCAGGACTTTATCATTTGGACTCAGGAGACCCTAAAAATGTATTTCCGTTTAAAACTGGAATTCGAGAATTTTCACGATCGCATTACTTTCCCTCACTAAATATTTCATATATAGGTAAGTGAAATTAAAAATCTTGTAATGTCAGTTTTTATTAGTTTTTAATAAGGTTTGAAAGTCGTAAAATTAATAAAAACAAACAGTAGTTATATCTATCTTTTCTTACTTTCACTTGTATATGAAATATAGGTAGGTATAAATATTATGGGATCCTGTAAATTTTGGAATTACATTTTTTAAGGGAAATACACGTTTTAGGGTATCCTGAGTCCAAATAACCAAGTATCGAAAAAAAAAGTCTGAGTGTATGCGGTAAATCTTGCTCGAAAACCGTGAGTTGTTTGATGATGAAATTTTTATTAAACATTTAATGGGCTTTAACATTATGTAGGTTTTATCATGAACGAAATAGCCTGACGGCTAAAATGCCGATATTTTAAATTTCCTCTGAAGTACCTTTAATTTTGTAGATTTAAAAAAAATTAACCATTTCATGTTGTTAGCATTGATAAAAAACGAGTTAATAATTATCAGATGACTGAATTCAATAACCTACTTATGGAGAAAAGAGAAAACGTGTTTTTGATGGTAAATTTTGAACTTAAGAATAGTAATATATATATATATATATATATATATATATATATATATATATATATATATATATATATATATATACCTATATATAAAATAACAGTATACTGAGTTGTGGAAAGAATATCAAGTGATAAAAAGGACATGAACCTAAGTTGTATATAACAATTTTATATTGTTATATTATTTAATTTGAAACATTTGTTTCCGTCGAAACTTAATGTAATTCTTTAATTTTGTTTTAAATTTAACTTTATTTAAAAGTTCTTATATTTATTTTAACAAGGTTAATGAAAATCGTGTGTGGTACGCACGAGATAAGGTTTAAAAGTTGTAAATGTACTTATAAGCAAACAGTCATTATATTTATCTGTTTTTTTTTTTTTAAATAGAAACACAATTTTCATAAATTATATATTATTATTAATAATATATACATATATAGGCTGAAAGTACGTCATAGTTCACTATTGCCGTCTTATCACATACTTTCGGCTTTCCTGTCTCTAACATTCGTGTGGACCGGTTTAAACGGACTGCCACATTCCACAAAGTTCTTATCGAAAAATAAATATCTGTTAGTTACTATTCAAACATTGATTTTGCAAAATGCCATATATTTATTATAGAAAATTTTATAGAAAGCTTAAAAATCTCTTATTAAATTAATTTATTTCATAATTTTCGCAAAAAAAAATAGAATTTTGTATAGGTAATTTTATGATTTTATTTTATTTATATATATATTTTATAGTTTCGTTGATTTTCAATGGTTACTTTATCGATCTTATGATTATTTTTATAAAACGTAAACATCTTTCATTGGTTTGTTATTAAGCCTATTTACTTGATTATTGTTGTATTAAAATCTAGGATTGCTTTTTACTATATTAATATATTTTTACATTATGTAAGGAATATTTTTTTTTTTTTTTTTTTTTTTTTTTTAATGGTTTGAAATTAAATTAAATTTGTACTTTACAATTTTGGAAAAGGAACAATAATTAATATTTTGGGTCTCGGAAATTAATTCGTTTTTTTCTTCATTAAAATGACCATATTTTACTTTTTGTTAAAATATAATGGATATAAATTAAATTTCTGAAAGAATTTTAAATTTAATTATTTTTTTAATTTAGCAAAAATTTCATAAATGGCGTTCGAAAATTTGGATATTTTAAATAAATTAAAATGTATTTCGGTACTATTTAAAAATTAATATTAATATTATTTTAATTGGTATTAAAATAATACATATATTAAAATAATAATAATTTGAAGTAAAAAATCACATCGGTAGTGTAGTCTCTATAAAACCATTTAAATATTTTATGACTGATATTAATTATTTTCAAATGCTATTTATAATATGTAATGTCTATAAAAAAAATTATACTAATATAGATTAATTCTTTTTGGACTTAATACTACATATATCAATTCAACAGAAAAAATAATATTGATATAATTTGCAATACACAAAATGTGATACATTTAAAAAAAATTTCTTATCCTATAATTGATTATAAGAGACAATACTAAACTATATTACAAAATATATAGACATCCATGATGTCCTTCTATTACCCGAAGATAGAAAATATTAAAAAAAATTTAAATTGGTGTATTAGATTATAAACCAATAATATAATTAGGTGGATTTTAATAATTAATATTTAAATTTAAATAATTTAATTAGGAGGTAACATATGATAATTATCAATGTGTATATTAAGGTTTATTGTACCATTTTTATCTCATTATATTTCTTACTTACATTAATGTTGTAACATATTTTGTATTTTTGTAAATATCATTATTATTTTTTTCAGTAGTAGGCTGTATTTATTTATACACTTGAATTTTTGGTATATACAAAGTTAGAACAGTCTATTATCGAATAAGTTACTATTCATATTTCTAAAGAAAAAAATCTGGTGCGGTCGATTTTCAGTAGTGTCCGTTGTTAAAGTCAACTCATGACCTTCTAAATAAAGTGTGAAGAATTGACTTTCTATGGAAATATGTGTTTCTAATTAAATAATCTTACTTTAGAAATTATTATATACAACAAACAGCTTTATCCGATTTTCGTCAGTACTTCAACAACTTTTTATATAGGAAAACATTTTTTCATAATTTTTTTATTGTATGTTATTTTTCATATTTTCGGAGAAAAAACAACATATTTTTTATTTTATTTTTCATTTAGTTAATTATCAAATTATCCCATCCAATATTTACCCGTTTTTTATCAGCGCCAACAACATGAAATGGTTAAATTTTAAAATATCGGCATTTAATCCTTGTCATACTATATCAATCAGAATAAAACCTGCATCATATCATAGCCCAGTAAATTTTACATCGAGTTAAATCAAAATCATTTGAGCGGTTTATGAGTAAATCGTAAAAATCTGCAAAATGCATGGAATGAATAAAATTTCAGTTTTATACATCTTATCATTTTCAAGCTAGACTGAACCCTCGACCTTGGGTATAGAAGGCAGTTATGCTAGCCTCTGCACCACAGATGAACCCCACTTGTATGATTATTATTAATGTAAACTATTAATATGTTTTGCAAACTCCCAAAAGTCCTACCTCTCTGATAGATCATTCAAACTAAACCACAATAGTTCCTGTTCATCCCTTTTTACTATGCCTGATGATGTTCCTCAAGGTATCAGTATCCGAGGACCCATTCTTTATTCAGTTTATATAGCTCATATCCCATACTGACATTTTCCTATCTACCTATGCTGATAAAACTTGTTTTATATCAGTCAATAACGATCCAACTATTTCCTCTAAAATTCTTCAATCCCACTGCTGAGTCTTTGAAGTATGGTGTCTGAATTGGAGAAACAAGTTACTAATGTATATTATTTTACGAGGCTTATTCGACTTTTGATCTCGGAGCGTGCGGACATAGCCCGTACAAACACTGGACGCGAACAAACACAAACACACATGTTGGGGGACGGTGTTTTGATCCAATTAGAAGAGAGGCGATAGAACACAAGTCAAACAGGGGACTAATTATCGGAAGGGATTATGGCAGCTAATTCTGGCTCATTAAATGGCCTGACCCCCTCCCCCCTCTGGTCATGCCAAATGGTGCCCGGCAAATGGACTCGTCCACCGGTGGCTATTAATGCCCACCCCTATCCTCCTTAAATAGGACCGTCCACAGCCACGTCATAGCTTATTCCAGTCTTCTCTCGATTAATATTCAATCGATATATCGTTTGTGCGAAGCAGGTGCTTCTGTTAATTGCACTGCAGTTTATTTTATATTCTCTCTTTAATTTATTGAAATTTACAAATGTATTAACTTTTTTTAAGTAAAACTTCTTTAGGCGCGACAACGGGGTAACTGAATGCTTTAGATGACGTCAATGCAACGGAAACGCTAGTTCTCTCGTTTGCCACCAGTCGTGTCGTTTTCGCATTATCACGATAATAACAGTTTCCTCATACACAAGGCACTGTAAAGGTCATATCTTTTAGATGTTAATAAACATGTGACTGTATTTATACACCTTGCCCACAACTAACAACAAATATAGAAAAATTCAAATGACCAAGTCCCGCAAAAAGTATGTGTGGTAAGTCAAGCTGAAATACGAAAAATCGTTTGAAATTGCCGATATTTTAAATTGTTTTCTTCTAAATTATGTTTAATTGTATAGATTCATAACCAATAACCATTCACCTTGTTAGAATTAAAATAAAAAGGGTAAATATACAAGTTGAAATTTGATAAACAACCAAAAAGGAAAAAAACAAGTATATATTTCTGGTAATTAAAAAAAAAAAAAAAAAAAAAAAATGAATAATATACCTTTGGAAAGTTGAACATTTGGAAAAAATGTATAAGTTAGTGGAGAGCGATGAAAAGCGGATAAATTTAAATGTTTGTTGTTTAATTTAACAAACAATTTCAATTTTTTCAATCGAAACTGAGTATAATTTTAAACTTTTTAACGTTTTAGACTTAAAAAACTGAAATTGTTTTTAACAAAGGAGTCGTGTGTTGCGCGGAATAGAATATGGCGGAATGTAACACTTTATACTCTTTTTTATTCATCACTTTATGCAACTGTGACTAATTTGACAATGGCACAGGGTTAATCTGAAATTTTGTGTATCTAGATTTATTACAATAGAGATCTTTAATGAGTACTTTACATCGTTCAGTTTCGGAACCACCATTTTACGCCTCCTCCGATGGATGCCATAACTTTTTTAGTCCCAGTAAAAAATAGAGCCATCTTATATGTTTGAATCCGAGAACATGGAATAATTGGCATGTAACAGATTAGAATTGCGTATGGCACATTTTACCAATAAGTTTCTTCCATAAAACCACTCAATAATTAAGATATTTACATTCACATAGAACTCTAATATTATAAGAGGGAAGTTGAAGCTAAAGAGCGGACAATAGAAGGCTGAGTGGCTGCTACCGAGTGGCTAATGGGCCCTAGCAGTGGAATTAATTTAGCCTGGGGGGGGGGGGCTCCTAGTGTTGGGAGGGGACCGGATTAAATCTCAACGCCTCGTCCATTTGTCTCTCAGCTGGCTTAGTGTGGCTGAGTACTGTCACTCATGGAAGTCAGTCTGCTCTGTCGTATGTGGAACAACTAAGGCGCAGGATTTTCGTCTTATGAAAATCTGAAAATTTGCCGTGTAATTATTTAAATACGTTTCAATTAAAAGAAAAAAAAAAAAAAAAGAAGGATAACACACGAAGTGGATCTTGCGTTCAGTGTATTCTAGGCCCATGTACGAGTAAGGTAAAAAAATTAAAGGTGCGGGCAACACAAGACCTTCACTTACCTCGACTGTTAAAAGCAATTTAAAAACTTCAATTTGAAAAATATTTTATGTTGATTTAATAAAACGTGTATTCATTTTTGTTAAAAACATATGATTTAGATTAAATAATATAAGTATATTAAATTGTTAATCAGTAATAAGTTTATTCTCTATTCGTCACTTTATATTACCTTTTACAACTTTTTGTATCAGATAATATTTTTTCTAAAATCTTTCTCTTTCCAATGGTTATGATAATTATGCGTGTATATTACTGTACTTATTATCAAATAACCAAAAAATTCATATAAAAATAGTTTTGCTCTATAATCTTTTAGTTGGTCATCAAATTCTCTCAGCTTGCATATTTACCTGTATTTTAGCTATATTAACAAGATGATATATTGGGTTGTTTCACATGAAACGTCCGTTTTTTATAGTTTCTGAAATACATAAAGGATTTTGCAGGTCTCTGTTGTTTTCTTCCGAATGTTTTCATATTTTAAGTAAACAGTTACTAATCCTCTACCTTTGTATTATAAACATTAGCTTCGCAATCAATTTATTTTTAGTATACCTCCAGATATGAAGACACCGGATTTTCGAGTAATATTTTTGAAGGAGTTTAAACTCGGCCATTCAGCAGCTGAGGCCGCTAGAAATATTTGCAAGGTGTTTGGGGAAGGGAGTGTTAATGAACGGACCATTCGCCGTTGGTTTGCCAAGTTTTCAGCTGGGGATACCGACCTGGAAAACATGCCCCGAGGAAGACCTCCGTACGTAATAGACAACGATGTCCTCAAACATACAGTTGAAGGAAACCCCTACTAAACAGTTAGAGGACTCTCAGCACAACTAAATGCAAGTGCATCTACCGTTTCCAGACATTAAAAGTGTATTGGGAATGTAAAAAAGCTCGATACATGGGTACCTCATGATCTCACTGAGCGGCAGCAAGACCACATGTTTCAAAACATACCGTGCACAAATTGAAAGAACTGGGCTACGAAGTTCTTTCGCACCCACCATATTCTCCCGACTTGTCTCCAACAGATTACCACCTGTTCAGGAATTTAGACAACTTCGTCAAAGGAAAACTTTTTGAAAATGATGATCAAGTGAAAAGTGCGTTTTCAGATTTTGTTTCACTTCAAAGCTCAGAGTTTTTCAGTTCGGGAATAAGTTGGTGTCACGTTGTTAAAAATGTATAAAAAAATAAGGTAAATACTTTATCTTGTTTTCATATCATATTTTTAATAAAAATCCTTTACCTTGAAAACGGACATTTCATGTGACACAACCCAATATTTATTTTTATAGAATCTACAGAATTAAAGGTACTTTAAAGGAAGAAAGTTTAAAATATCAGCATTTATGCCCTGTCCGACTATTTCAATCAGAATGAAAACTAAATGATATTAAAGGCCATAAAATTTTATTGCGAGTTTACCACACTTGGACAGACTAGCAAAATAACAGCAAGTGATGATAGATAAGCCGAGTTCCATATTAAAGGTATTCCTGGCTACTTTATCACAGTCCTAGAGGCGATAAGGCCCGCGAATATTCGCCGCTCGGCGAGGCTAAATTCGAGAATGATGGTTCCGCTCGACAGAATATCATATTAGCACCACATTCTAATATCCGAATCGTTTCGCAATTCCAGGGCCATTACACACCTTAGTCTCCCCTCTCCGTCATGTCTAGCTTTCCAAGTCTCCCGAATCATATCCCATCATCGCATTATCCGGATTTATTCTGATGGAAGCATAGGTCGGTCTGATCTATCCGTTTCACATCAGTTAATATAGCGCGATATAAATACCTTTAAACACTTTTATTATTATTATTATTATTATCATCAGACCCGATCAAAAGCAGGACTTCTGAATCCTAGACTCACGGGCGCCATATTGCTGACGTCACATATGTCTGCATAACATAACCTGTACCAATGAACTCTATGTTTCTTTTCAAAGTATTGTATATTTTGAGGGTGTATTTACTGAATTTTTAAATCGTAATATATTGTATATATAGTTTGCTTACAAATGGTGATAGAAAAACCAGGCTGTCAGAGTCGAAAATTAATATAATCAATATTTAGTGATGATATATGATCTCATTAAAAACTAATAATCATCTTACACATCTCGAAAACTTACCCAAGCACGTAAAATTCGATTTATTAACTAATATTAATGAACATGTAATTAATATATCAACGTTCGGAAGGATTCCTTGATCCTGTAATCAGGGGGGCCATATTGTTGACGTCACATAAACTTGCTAAACATAACCTGTACCAGGCAAGTACTATTTTTGTTTTTTATATGAGGCCTCCATTTCGAGGACGTTTTTACTGAATTTATAAATATATAATTCGTAATGTACGGCATCCTTAATAGTGCAGATATAGAAGAGAAAAAAATGGAAAAACAAAACAAAAACGTTTTGGCATTAGGAACAAATCTTGACTGAATAACGAGGAATTATTTTTTTTATGATTTTATATTTTCATGTTGCGTAGGTGAACGAACTTTGTATCTACGAAAACCTGTACCTCTAAAACCCCTAAAAGGTCTTGGGCTCAGTACATACAGAGATTTGCACTGTTTCTGGCCAGTGAGTGTGCAAGGAGGTCTTTAGGAAGAGATCGTGCTTACACGCCATGTTTTTCTCCAATATTAGGGCACCCACTTTACAGAGGCTGGGTGTTTGTATCTCACAGCTGAAACAACAGTACAACAAATATTCTGTCATTAAAAAAAAGGGCTAAATATATGAGTTTGATTATCAACTAAAGGAGAAAAGTGCGAACATATTTTTTAGGTAACTTTTGTATTTTCTCGAACACAAGAATAGTGACATGGATGTATAATATACCGTTGGAAAGATAAATATTTTAGAAATATTGTTATCATATATACAAAGCTGTAAATGTAATGGTGAAAGACTAAAAGCGCATAAACTTAAGTGATTATTATAGTTATGATGATTATATAGTGATGAAAATTTCTATTGTAAGATTATTTAATCAGAAACATATGTCGCAATTGGAACTAAATATAATTCTTTTAAGTTTTTTCAAGTCTAACTTCATGAAATATTCTTAAGTTTATTTTAACAACGCCGGTAAGTGAAAGTTGTGTGTGCGCACACCAGATTTTTTATACTTATTTTCATATTATAGTATTTTTAGTTTTTACAACATTCCGGTTTAGAGTTACCCCACACACAGACCATTTTGAGACTTGGTTGTATTGGACTAACGTGTATTCTACACTAATAGGAAAAGAATTTTACGATTGCAATCCTTACGGTATATGTATGCATATGAAAGCATAAAGAAGGAAAAATAATATTACATTGTAATTTGAAACAATTATACATTTAATTAAAATATATATGGATTGATAAAGTGTGATTTCCATTTATCCCGTATAAATAAATGTAAATATACCTTTTATATTAAATAAATAATGAGAAACCAAAAGACCATACGGTCAGAATTCATATCGACAAGGTTCGTTAATTTCATTTCCATAATTTAACTGCTAATGTTTTGGCGGTTAACAGGAGAGGGGACGGGGGTGGGGGAAGGGCGATATGGGACAGGACCAAGGACACGCATTTATAAAAATTAATTAACCCTTCCCCTCCCACAGCTCATCAGGATTCAGGACCGGCAAGGATCAGTCTAAGCCAATTATTCTCTCTTTTTATTTTCGAATATTTAGGAATTATTTTATTTCATCGCCATTTATTTTATGTATATTTATACCTCCGCCCTAGGGGACGGGGGTTTTATCGTATGAGCCGTAATTGTTTCTCATAAAAATGCAAAAATATTTTAATACAAGGGATGAATAAAATATATAGGCGGATTGATAGTTAATTTATTATCCTCTCAGGTTTTAAATCCTATTTTAACTACTGGTTATATATTTGTATTTATATGTATTCAGCGAAATACATTTTTTTATGTATAGGATTTATTGACTATAAAAGCAGTTTTGTCTAATGGACTACCGGGTCCAAACATCCGACAACAACCGACTGTAGCTAGATAATTATTTATTATACTTTACCGACCAGAAATACTCCCCCTTTATTTTTTTATTTATTTTTTTTTTTTATTTTTTTTTTTTTTACATTTGCTAGGAATATCTATGAGCAAAAAAAAAAACATGTACATCAAATTATACTCATACAATAAGCGTAGACCGAATTTTCGTTATGGAGTGGGTATGTATATAAAAGTTTGTATAGTATTTAAAATGTCAAATGGATTGAAGATATGCTTTTGTTTTTTTCAAACACTGTCAACATACATATAAATTAAAAAACTTAAGTTCGTTCTTGGAGGAACTCTATAACCACACATGTTATAATAATACATTATTTTAATATTTATTATTTATATCTATCTCAACAATCTGCTCCTACTGCATACGCCCATGCTCTTAGAGAACATCAAAATAAAAATCGAACATTTGCTTTGAAAGAAAAAAAAAATTAATATTGATCTTAAAAACTATCGAAATAAAAAAATTATAATGTTTTTTGTTATTTTAAATATTTTAATGGAAGGAATTAGTCCGGTGGCGGTCAGTAAATGAAACAACTAAATAGTTTCAACTATTTATTGTTTGCCAACGTTTCGACCCCCAATGTGGGTACCTCATTCTTATAAAGATATGTTGAAACATCTGGGCAAGTCGGTAAGCTTCATATGGGTCCCAAGCCACATTGGTATTACTGGTAATGAACTTGCGGACAAAGCAGCAAAACAAGCACTCACTCTCCCAGGTCGAGGAACAGCCATCTTAACCCCGTCTGAGCTTAGTCGACCACTCAAGGTACAAGTAGCAGGACAACTGGCAGGCAATGTGGAACGAGAGTCCGGCGAGTAAGTTAAAGCTTATAAAAAAAAACTGTAAAGCCCTGGTCCACATCAAGCCGTGGCAGCCGCAGGGAGGAAGTTGCATTGACCCGACTGCGGATAGGACACACCCGACTGACACATTCTTACCTTTTCGCTCGCGAGCCTGTACCCCTGTGCCAACATTGCAATGAAGCCCTCTCGATTAATCATATCATTCAAGAATGCCCGTATTATATGTCGATGCTTTACAGAATGGAACTCATTCCAGATACATCGGAAGTTCTGGGAGATACTGAGGATTTAATTAAATTAATCTTTAAATTTCTTCGGAAAAACTCCTCACTACCTAAATTATAAACTTTACTATCTTCATAATTGAAACTTTATTTCAAAAACAGATTTTTTTTGTTGTTACAACTTTATTTATTTATTCTAATTAGCTTTTCGCAACTTTACACTTATCTTTATAAATTAATTTTGTCATTCATATTTAATTGATTTCTCTATTTATACAGTTTATTTATAATTAATATTATTTATTTCCTCCTTCTTCTAAAAGTCTAACAATTATATGTGCGTTCGTATAGGCGTTGATGCCATTTGATGTTTTACGCCTTAGAGCCCTAATTAACAATTAACAACCAGGGCGTGTCGTGGGCGAATGGGAACCCAATTCTAGAAATTCGTTTTTGTTATTTATACTCCCTGTATGGTATTATAGCGCAGAAGTAAATTTTATTCTAGCAAAGAGTTATAGGGCAGAGTAAAACGACTTCTTAAGAAAGTTTATTTAGGAGGACTAGACTGTAAAATAATGAATTTTTCTTTAAAATATATATTAGTTAATAATATTATAATATATTTAAGGAGTAATCGCCAATATAGTACAATAATTATAATTATTATAGATTTCCCAAGATTTAAATAAAATGTGGTGCAATTTACCTTAGCACAGTCGTTCCCAACTGGTGGTCCAGGAAATCCGCTAGATTATTGGGAATAATTTTAAATTATCTAAACGTAAAATATTTGTGAAGACTTGTCTTTTAAAAATATCACACGCTTTACGTGGACAAATTTAACATTCTAAGCGATATAATTGTTTGTACATATTGCTACTGTTCACAATTACAAAACCTAAATTGGTCATTTTCTAACATTTCCGTGGTTTCTATTCGCCCACGATACTCCGTGATGATGACCCACAATGAGGGCCGAAACGTTGGCAAGCAATAAATTGTAGAAACTAGTTATTTGTTTCATTCACTGACCGCCACCCGTACTAATTCCTTCCAGTAATTATCAACGGTCTACTAATTATATTCACTGATATGGTTAAATATTTTAAATGAAACTGTAACATAGAGCTCAAATAGACCCTCATGGTTTGCTTCTTTATTCATTTTGTGTTAGTGGGAATCCTAAATATAGCCTATCCCGGTTTAATGAGGACAGGAATCTTTAACGAGGACTTGACGTTGCACAGGATCGCTATTTTAAGTCCTCAGCGAAGGACGGCTCAATCAAGGACTCCTAGAGCCCACTGCTGGGTTTGAACCTGTTACCTAGGGCATAGGATGCTGTTATGCTAGCCATTACTCCACAGGCGACTACAATAAAATGTTAGCTATTTGTGTAATAGTTTGTACCTTATAGGTATTATGTTGGTAATTATACAACACTTATAAACAAGTAATAGGAACAGTATTGGATATATCCCCATTAAACAAGGATCCAGTGACTACTTAGAATTTCTAATTAGGTTTGGAAGTGAATGCTAAAGAGGGTAGAGGGAGCGAAGCATCACTACAACACGTGGTGCAGAGTGTAGCGATGGTACTACGTGACAGCAGTTGTTGAAGTGAGGTGTGCTGAGGGATGTCGGAGAGGCAGGCCCAAGGGTTTATCTTCAATTACCGCTAAGCCAGCCCACTCCTCGTCCAATATGGCCGCCTTTAGGCACCCTCTTTCAACCACCTTCTTTTCTTTACATTCCCTCTTTTGTCTCCCATAACGTTAGAAACAAGTTCTTATTTTCTTGTTTTACAATACCTGGGTTTATGAAGTTCACAGATATGATCTTTAAAAAAGTAATGATGTATTTTTTTTTCTTTTCACATACTTATGTGTACGTTAGATCAGTCAGCGTTTGATGCTATGTGATTATCTGTCAGCCCAGTATTTCTTCCTCCTCACAGACCTTATCATACTCTCTCTGAAATACTGTACAGCCGTTTGGTCTTGATCCTGTCCTGGAACCTCTTCATTTTGTACTAAGTAATGTTCTTCGCAGATCCGTTCCTTAACATCTCTTCTATAATTTTTAACTCTTGTAGATAATTCTCAGTCACTTTGCTTTTCGTTTTGCTTTTCATATTGCGAAAGAAGCCAAAGATTCTTTTAGTAGAGGAGACTAACCAAGTATGGGCTACCATTTTGTTTTTGCAACAAAAATAAAAAACTATTAAAAAATTCAACATTTATTGACGTCAAAATAATCACACAAACATGTTCTTATTATTATAATCTATCATTTAACAAAATAGACGCTAAATTTGGAACAGGTACTGAAAAATGGGCTACAAGTAGAAACATATAGTATCTTGTACGAAAATAACAATTATAAATATTTATCTAATAAGAGATCAAATTATTTTGGTAGGTGGAAGAAATCAGATAATTTACTCACAAAAATCACATATCCAGGTGTTAAACTCTGGCCCAGCCAAGTCATTATGTGCTCGGAGCTTAATGAATAAATAATTAATTATACATTATTAATTAATCTTAATGAATAATTAAATGCTATTTATTTATTAATTAAGCTTAATGAATACTTAATTCACCAAACAAATTTTGCAAATTGTTACATCCTGCCAACATATATGCCATTCTGCGAAGATCAGTCGATGTCAATCCATGAAATTTGCTTTCCAACGTTAAAATACATTCTACTAAAACGTTTTCTAATTGTGTCCCCAACACTCAGCCGCTTCTTCAGGACTAAGTTCCGTTTTAAGGCTTAATCGGTGCAATGCCGGCTAGCCCTTATTGAGGTCATAGTCATAGCTCATATTTAAAATTTTTACATAAATCAACTTGATCGTGTACTTAACAAATCATATATAGCAAACAATTGGGATCACTTGTAGCTGGAGGCATAACTGCCTCCTATAGTAAATGTTAGGGGTTCAAACCCGCAGGTGGTCCTAGGAGTTTTTAATAGGAGTAAAAAATCCTTAGTTATGCCGTCCTTCGGAGGGGACGTTAAAAGGTGGTCTCTCCAGAGATCTCTTGTAAATATGTTATTGGAGTGCTGGCAATGGCCAGCTTCTCCACTCATGCCCTGAGTGTATGTGGCTCTAGCGCCCTCGCTCAGCTTCCACTGGCTCTCAAGACCAGTGACGCGGTTGAGTGAGAGGCGCTGGGATCTCCTGGCATTGTGCCTCGAGGTCCACTAGTGGATCTCGGGGTTCGATTCGGTGATCCCAGGGGCAGTTTGTAAATATTGTAAATAGGTACAAATGAGATCAAAGTTGTTATTATTTTCTTTATATATATTATTTATTTTATTTTATATACATATATCTTTTCTTCTTTATTAATTATTCTTGTATTTATTTTTTTTTTATATATATATTTTTTATTTATTTATTTATTTATTTATTTTTTTATGATGTACATATGGGATGAATGGTTTCTTCTAGCTGTAATACTCATTGCCCCAGTAGGCGGCAGATTGTATTATCTCTTAATAAAAAAAAAAAAATTCATTAATTAAGTAACACATTGATACCGGGATCACTTGTAGCTGGGTGGCTAGCGTAACAGCCTTCCATGCCAAAGATCACGGGTTCAAACCCGCAGGTGGTCCTAGGATTTTTTAATGGGAGTAAAAAATCCTTAGTTACGCCGTCCTTCGGAGGGGACGTTAAAAGGTGGTCCCGAGCCTGTGCGATGTTAGGTACTCGTTAAAGATCCCTATCCTAATAAAACCTGGATAGGCAAAATTTAGGACTCCCACTGTAGCATCGTCCGATTAGCCATAGTTGCATAAAAGTGACGTTAAACGAATAAACAAACACATTGATACCGTAGAAATATTTTTGACAGCAGCAACTGGCTGCAGTATGGCCGACACTGGCGACAGCTAGCGTGCGAATATGTGTGTGCGATGTTAGAGCGAATGAATGCGGTAGACTATACTCATTTGTTGCCTCTTTCGATTGTAGGTTTTAGAGAATTGTTACAAGTCCCACATTCAGTTACTCTCCTCTATTAGAAGACTGAATGCAATATTCCTTAAAACCTCACCATCCTCCCTTTTACATAACTCATTCCTCCAGATTAGGATACGAGGATTGACCTTCGTGTTAAATATAAATTACGAAATAAGTAATTAGTCGTAGATTTGAGCCCCTGATAATAAATGTGGGACAGTAAATCAGCCGACACGCCTGGAGGCTTCAACCCCTCCGTGAAATATCTCCCATCGACTAATTCAAGGATAACATCTTTCCACTCATCTCGTTCAATATATAACTCCTGGATTAGGAGCGGTCTTGACCGAAGTTTAATTAATTATTTTAGTCCTCGTATGATGTATTTCGGTATATTTAATTCGGGTTTCTTATTATTATATTTATGAGTCCGTGTGGGATAATAAAGGGACTCACAATATTGTTTGACATGATAAATGATAACGATGCTAATATAAAATGTTACGAATTTCTAATATTCATTGTTTTTCAGCTACTTTAACACGTATAGACAAACAGAAGAAATCTGTATCACAACCTTTTGCGTGGTTTAGTAGTTGACGGAAATTAGATTCATGAAATAATAATTAATAAATTTACCATCGAATTCTTCACCATCACTTTAATTTATCAACTCTCATTATGAAATAATTTTTTTTTAGTTTTCAAGGAATACCATTAAGTTTAAAAAGATACATCAGTTCTCATGAAATAAACTAAAAGTATAAATAATTAATAACAATGATAGTTTACGGATTGATAACAATTTTGCATTTATTTTAACAACTTACGTACGATCGGGAGGGGTCACCTGTAGCGTGGTGGTTAGTATAACAGCCTGCTACGCCAAAGGTCTCGGGTTCAAGCCCGCAGGTGGCCCAAGGAATGGAAGTAAAAAATCCTTAGTTATGCCGTCCTATCGCGATTCTTAATTTTCTTAAACTTCTGAGCCACTGCCATTTTTACCTGAAAGTTTGAAAGTAAAATGCATTGCAATTTAATTTTTCTTTAAACGGGAAAAATAAATTTTCTCTTAACCAAATCATCAAAAAATCATTCTTATAATATAAGTAGTTAACATAGACGTATAATGTACCGTTGGAAAGCTCAAGACTTTAGAGACCTTACTATGCAATAAAAGAAATATTACAAGTTAATATAAAGTTGTTGTAAGCCCATAAAGTTATGAACATATGTTATTGAGAGAGGGAAGTTATAATAGTTAAAACATTGCCAACGTCGCACAGTATCATGCAAGTTATATTCTTCTAATACTTTAGAAACAATATTACATACCGAATTGTAACTAAGTTGTTAACATAAATAGTAAGTCGTTATAAATCTATAAACTAACATTCTTATTAATTATTTCAAATCTAATATTATTTCATGAAAACAGATGTTTCACTGTAAACTACCCTAAATGAGATTCCTTGGAAACTAAATTAAACCTTTGAAATGTATTTTAAATAGTTTAGTTGAAATATTAAATAGTTATAAACCTGTTAGGATAGGAACCTCTGTTATTTCTCTACTTTTTGAATACATACCTAGCAATCAAATTTTCTTTATATGGGATAATTAAATTTTCCGTTACCTGTGATTCACTTTAAAATAACAAACAAATGAAATGAACAAATTCTGATTTATGTTTTTCATTTCTGCCGATGATTAAATATGAATAGACGATAGATCATTATTATGAATAGACGTTATAAAATAAACATGTTTCATTGCTAATTGCACTTTTCGTTATGACGAACTGAAACTCCCAAAGCGATAAACTTTAAATCTATTAAAGATTCTTAAACTTAAATGAAAGCTCATTCATATTGGACCAGTGCGAAGCAGAGACAGGTCTAGTAAATTATTATAATACGTTGAAAGTATGTGAAAGTGTTTGATAACTCACTATCACCTACAACACGAATTTTCACTTACCTCTCCTCTCACCGTGTAGCGCTGGCTTAATATAAGGGAGGAAGATAACTTTGGCCGCAACGAAAACCGAAGCCGAGACTGGTCTTAGGCCCGCAAACTAACTCGATTACTGGGCCTTTAAAAGTTTGTTAATTGTTATTTATTGCCTTATAAGGCTCTCTCCAAGGCCCCTCTTATTTACACCTGAACTCCCGCTGTCCCAATTTATTACTCAGGATCTACTAAAGGCAAATTGCAATTATTGTCAATCGACTCAACTTCCTCAGAGTCGATAAAGCTTAGGGTCCGAGAGTTCGGGGACTTCGGCGAGGATAATTAATTAGCATAATATTATCTAGGGCTAAATCACCCTTGTTATTAATACTTATAAATAGCGACAGGCGGGAGATGGTTCAGTAGGTAAGGCGTTGGTCTACTGAACTCTGGGTTTCGGGTTCAAATCCGGCTATTGCACGATAGATACTTAATCTAGTGGTTCTCAAAAGTCGTCCGCTAACTGCAGGAGGTTCGCAAGACGTCATTGCAAAATATCACTTTCACTTACCTATATATGAAATATCGTGATATATTGAAATATTTTTCACAGGGAAATACACGTTATAGGGTCCCCTGAGAATAAATGACCAACTCCCGCAAAAAGGTCTGTGTGTCTGTGGGTGGTGAGCCTAGTGCAAAAACTAAAAGCCGTACGGAACTGAAATTTTGTATCTAAGACAACTATACGCCCGAGATGTTACAAAAACATTTTCATCAAAATCAGCTTACCAGAAGAACCACTTTATACCTTGCAGTTTGCACCTTTTTTCGATTTCCTCAAAAACGGCTCTAAAATTTTTATTTAAATTCGGTATATAGATGTATATCTAATGGGCTTTTATATTATGTAGGTTTTATTCTGATTGAAATAGCCTGCCAGGGCTTAAATGCATATTTTTCAATTTTCTTTCTTTAAAGTACTATTAACTTTGTAGATTTCGAAACATTTGGGACATCATCTTATTAGCATTGATAAATAACTGCCTAATATGCACGTTTAGCGAATTTGATACACAACTAAAAGAGAAAAGGGAAAAGAAAAGAAGCCAAAATATTTTTTTTTATGCATTTTTTGAACACAAGAATAGTTATATAGATGTATACTATACCATAGGAAGAGGTATAGATTTTAGAAAAAATATTATCTAATACACGGAATTGTAAAGGTTAATGGAGAGTGATGAAAAGCCGGTAAAAGTAACTGAGTGTTGTAGATAAAATTATAATAGATTATTTAATAAAACACATATTTCTTGAATTGAACTTAATTAGTTCTTTAACAATTCATTTTATCTCTAAATGTATTTAAAAATTCTCAAATTGATTTTAACAACGCAGGTATGTGAAAGTCGTGTGTTGGGGGCACCAGATTTTTTAAAGCTGTTTTTGTAATGCATTGGCTTCTGATCACACATGCTCAACCAGATTAATTCAACATTCTTAGTGATATAATTGCTAGTGATCTTGAAGAGTGGTTGCTCCTCTACAATCACAATCTTAACGTTTTTTAACTTTTCGAAACAGATAAACTTAAAGGACTGAAGTATCTTCGTATAAGATATTGAACAATATTTGATTTTATACCAATCTTATATTAGTTTTAAGTTTTAGTAATTCAATATTATGCGGACTGAAGTTAACTCCTAGAGCCTGGTCTATTTCTCAATATTGGCCTATTAACGTTAATATTAACCTTTAGAATTTTTATAGAATCATCGTATATACAATATGTTATCCTCCCCTTATGTATCGGAAGAAAGCACTTACATTAGTGAGCTATCTATCTACGGGATGCTCCCACACTCCGCAGCACGTGGCGATACATGTGTACGCAGTGGGAACTGCCTCGTTGCGGTGGACCACAATGCAGTTTGCCATCATCAATAACCTCTTTCGATGACGGCTCCATCCAGCCTCAGTAACCGGTGACAAAAGAATCGCCGCATCAATCACCGGTTACTCACTCAATGTGATGCATTATCTGTCACCGGGTATGGGGATAGACAATGTATCTGTATCAGTCAAGGGGATGAGAATTATTACTGTATTACATTAACAAACACTAACTTACATATGAAATATACATCGTTTCTCATAAATGTCTCGTCATATTATGAGGGCAGATATTAGACATAAGTGGAACAAAGGAATTCATATAACCCACAGTCCGAGATCTCAACGATTACGAAGGAAAATTTTGAGTGTTTTCCTGTTATCCATGGTTTTCATCAGAAAAAATCACATATATCCACTTGATGTGCATGCGCAGTGCTACCAAATGAAAGAAGAGATCTATTCTCAGAAGATTGAGAAGTGAAGTCCTCAAAATAATAAAGCACGTGTCGTACAATTTCTAAGAATATTCCGACATTTCAAGGAGCTATTACTCTTCAATCGTTAGGCTTTTGATTCGGATTTCAGAAAAACCTCTTCATTTAATTAGCTTTAAAAAAAAAAAAAACCTTCATAGGCCAGTCAAGAATGGGAGGCAAGAATTAAAAAAAAAAGACCAAACAAAAATTTGTGCTTAACCCTTATGTGTCAACGACGATACATCGTATTGCGTGTAATAGCGTCTTATTATTCGCATTTTGTGAAATCTTTATCTCTAAATAAATTTATGAATGATCTTATTTGATTGTAAATGATATAATTTCGTTGAAGAATTTGTAAACCGGGTTGGGCCTGTCATTTTACACATACTTATAACAGAGTGTGCTGAGACTCAGTTTACGGTGGAGCGATAAGATGGACACTCGGCACCAGAGTCCACCACTAGGTCCGAAGTCGAACTGTTTATGATAGTTATCTGAGAGTTGGTATGCCACGCATAATATATAATAATTATAGTAATGTTATTTTTTATAATTATTAAAATTGATATTGGAGAATCATTATCATTCTTTCTTCATTTCGTTTCCAATACGTGGCATTTTTAAGCATGTAAATATCATTTGTAGTTTGGTTTTTATAAGGGTTTTTACAAATCGTTGCATATTTGTCAAATTCCTACGAGTTATCCTCGCATAAGCACTTGTTTTTCGTCCGGCACTAAAAGGGTTACTATGTGTCTTATAAATGTCTATTCGAATCGTGGGAGCTGAAACCAGACATCAAGAGAAACAAAGAATCATATTATCCATATTCCGATTGATTACGGTTTGGGAGAAAAACAAAAAATAAAAAAAACCCAGCAAAATCACTCGTTTTAAAGCTATTTCATCATGAACTGATGTGATAATAAATCTTTCCCTATAACTAAATGTAAATTTTAGTATTTATTAGAAGGATTTAAGGGAATGTTTTGTGATGTTCGAACCAGATTTTTTGTATGGGCCAAATAATGGAAATATCAATGACGACAACTGCCGTGCAGAGATAACTAACCTTCATCAGTTGATATAGGAGCTGACTGAACAGAAAACAGATGGTGCTCATTGAGCCAGGCCACCGTATAATTCCATTGACAAGGGATTATCGCCCGTGTCGCCCCCTGTAGCCGTTGCCCGCTAATGGAGGAGAATTCATCTCCTCGCCATAAATGAAGACGTTATTCGTCCAATAAAGCTAAAGAGGAGGCCATTGGTTGCTTTCCGGCCAATGTACTCCGCTCAGTCACAGAGCCATCCCCTGATTGGCTGGCTTAATGTCCCGTGTGAAATCGTCCTCCCCTAACCGTCGAGATTTGTAGCGCCTCGTGGACATATTGCCACCGTCATGCCTAGTTATCACCATAATTTTAATAGAATTATAAAGTTTCTACATTTCAGAATCGGGATTGATGTTATCCTACCATTTACATCTCGCTATAGGAGCTAGTACTCTAATTGTTAATCTACAACACTTAATAATTTAGGACTTCAATATCGGTCACCTCACATATAGGAAGGAGATGTCCGAATTGGGTCCCAAGATAGAAAAAAGGTTCGTATTGAGTCACGGATATTTATATATAAGTCTTGTGTCTGGTATCGGTCGGATATATAATATCGAAAGGCATTGGTAGAAGTGATGTGATGTTAGTTTGTTTGACTCCACTTTTATGGTTCGCTACTCTGGCTAATCGAACAATGCTAAAGTGGGAGTCCTAAATTTTACCTATCCAGTTTTTTTTGGGATAGGGATCTTTAACGAGTACCTGACACGGTACAAGATCAGAACGACAATTTTACATCTCTTTTGAAGAAAGACATAACCAAGAATTAATTTTTACTCTCATTAAAAAATCCTAAGGTCACCTGTTAAGGTATGAAACCGCGACCTTGGGCATAGAAGTCCGTTATGCTTACAACTACACCACTGGTGACCCTCAATAGTCCTAGATACATTCGCACAATATTTATAGAAACATAAATACAGAAATTGTGGATATAATTAGTTGACCGTTGAGAATTACTGAAGGAATTAGTCCGGGTTGCGGTCATTAAATGAAACAACTGAATAGTTTCAGCTATTTTATTGTTTGCCAACGTTTCGACCCCCATTGTGGGTCATCATGATCCTAGTTTCCACTCGCCTACCAGACGCCCTGATGATGACCCACAATGGGGGTCGAAACGTTGGCAAACAATAAAATAGTTGAAACTATTCAGTTGTTTCATTTAATGACCGCCACCCGGACTAATTCCTTCAATAAATACAGAAAGCTCATGGCTACTCATGACTAAATATAAAAATGAATCCCTTCATCACCCATCACGCGGGAACGGCTGGACTGGTTTTGCTAATTCGTGTTTGTAACAGTCAGGAGAAAGTTCTTATAAAAGAAAAAAATATATGAAATTTAATATGGTCTTTGAGTTTTATATATATATATATATATATATATATATATATATATATATATATATATTATTATTATTATTATTATTATTATTATTATTATTTTCGATCATTCTCTCTGAGGAGAGCGTGTAAACTTGAGCCAATCACAGCCTCATTTATTTGCCTTCTCTTTGTTTCTTTTCTCGGCTCCTGCACCATTTTCTTGTCTGGGATTTTGTTTACCGCAGGTGGTCCTAGGATTTTTAATGGAAGTAAAAATGTATGATGCCAGGTACTCGTTTAAGATCCATATCCTAATTAAACCTAGATATGCAAAATTTAGGATTTCCATTGTAGCATCGTCTGATTAGCCAAAGTAGCGTAAAGTGACGTCAAATAATTCTTTATCTCTGCAGATTAGAGGATAAACATATATTTCATCCTAACAAGTTTCAGATTACCAATTACCAATCAGATTCAATCAGGGTCAGCTAATTAATATACATAATATATACATGTAATTTTGTCACATTATTATGTACATATCCTTTAATATCTACAATTTTTCATTCATAAAATTCATCATAATTTATGAATGAGCCTAAATATCATTGAGATATCAGATAAGACCCGATACAGGCTAGAGATGCCCTCCTCACTCCCTTACACTCCCTCCCTCGCTCTCTACATCTCTCCCAAGAGAGCCATCGAGATAATTAGCATAGACCGCTTTGGAGAGCAATATTGCCACCAATTTGCAAACTCCTTCCCTCCCAATTGTATCTTTGTCCCATTCTGATTCTATCTACTAATTTACTCGTCTTTGATTAAATTTATTCTCGTGATTCGAAATAATTTATTAATGTGTTAATATTAAGTAAGAATCAGAGCTTGCCTCTATTAATAATCTGTAAGAATCATTCATTTTTATATAACTATTAACTGACCCGACAGACGATGTCCTGTCTAAAAAATGTCCTGTCTACCAAAGTAACTTTTCTATTTTTCTCCTTTATAAGATCCTTCTCCTGACTGTTATAAACAAAACAAAAAAAGAATTAGCGAAATGGGTTAAGCCGTTCACCTGTGATGCGATCACCAAGGGAAAAGAAGATTTATTTTTATGTATATAAATTATTTTTTATTTCACATAAACCATAGTAGTAAGCATGAGAATGTATGGATAATTCTATTAGATACATGCTGAGAAGCAATTATAATTTTTTTCCGAAAGTTGAATTTGAAAGTTCATAAAGATGTTCTTTTGAAGTCTACCTATAATGTACTTGTAAATCTTGTGGAACAAAAAACTGAAAATATTAAAATTAATAAAAATAAGGCTAAAGGTGACGACACTTTAATGTGTTTCTGAGACGAGATGGCAGCACCCTTGATTGATTTTGTTTTTACCTCTTTTCTCAATTAAATAATAGTTCGATTTTTATTTAGAGACATTTTTTTTTTTTTTCCGTCGGAAAAAGGAGATAGGTGGAAAACAATTTTTTTGACCAATTCCTCCTTAAAAATTTGAAATCCATCCAACAGTTTCCGATATCAAAGGAATATATCCTCCGCATTTATTGATGATGGAGTATGAATGGGAAAGGTTCGGGGGACAGGTAGAGGCAAGGCTGAATCAACAGTCCAGCAGAGATTGCTTTTTGATTATCTACGGGAGGTTTGGTTTTGATTTTTAGGAATGGTTATATGAACTGATCCTTTAAAAAAAATCCAAGTTTTCGACCTTACACCCACGTTTTCGTTTTCCTATATTTTGAAACCACTAGGAAAAAAGACTTTTTAAAATAAATCTCATCGTTGAGAATTCACATATGACATATAGAATCATACAACACAGATGTATTAAAATTAGGAATATTAGTTAGACATTTCAGTTTTAAATTATTACTTCAACTTACTTATATATATAAAATATATAGTAAGGGAAAGTATTGCGATTGTGAAAATTGTCAACGGAAATACACGTTTTAGGGTCCCCTGAGTCCATATAACCAAATAAGTCCCGAAAAAAGTTTTTTTTTTTTTTTTTCGGGTAGGGGAAAAATCTTTCATCAGACGAAGTGCAACTGTCAGGCTACACAACAGTGTGAGATTCCTACTCACTAAAAAACCACCTCCGAATTCGTCTTTACCACCCCACGGAACCGCTGTCAAGCATTACTTCATGGGGGAGCAGAAGGGCTAAATGCCAGCTACTTTACTGGACATCTGATTTAAGCTAGGCCGATGCCCCGCCTCTCCTTTCTTGCTCCTGTACTCTGAGCTTTCTGCAGATTTGTGCTGCATAATCAGCTGCAGCGCTCCCGAAAAAAGGTCTGTGTGTGTGTTTGTGTGGTAAGTCTAACGCAAAAGCGAAAAGTCCTATGAAACTGAAATTTAATATTTGGAACAACCATACGCCCGAGATGTTACAAACACTTTTTCATCAAAATCAGCTGACTAGAACTGCTACTTTATACCATGCATTTTGGACCTTTTTACGATTTTCTCAAAAACGGCTTGAACGATTTTGATTAAATTCGCCATATCGATGTAAAATGTAAGGTGCTTTAGGGTTCATTCTGATTGAAATAGTCCGATAGGGCTTAAATGCCGATAGTGTAAATTTTCTTCCTCTAAAGTACCTTTAATTTTGTAGATTCTATAAAAATAACCACATTATCTTTTAAACACTGATGTAAAACAGGTAAATATATACGTTGAACGAATTTGATAACCAACTAAAAGTTGAAAAGAAAAAAAAATATTTTGTTATGCAATTTTTGTGTTTTTGCACATAAACATATATGTATAATATACCGCTGGAAAGTTGAAGATAGAAAAAATATTATCTTATAAAAAAAATTGTAAAAGCTAACGGAGAATGATGAAACGCCGATAAAACAAACTTGATTTTCGTATATAATAATGTAATAGATTATTTAATAAAACACGTGTTTCTATTAAAACTGTAGGTAATTAATTATTAAAAATTTATTTTCCTCTTAAAAATGTATTCCTTTTGAAAATGTATTTAAAAATTCTTAAAATTTATAAGAATGGAGGTAAGTGAAAGTCGTGTGTTGGGCGAACCAGATTTTTTTTCGACACTTGGTGGAAGCAATTACTATTTTTTTGTATGAAGCTATTTTTTTGTATGAAAATCTCGTAGTCGAAGAATGAATGTGTAGTACATATTTTTTTGAAGAAGTGGAATGTGATTAAAGAATATTAAAGAAAGATCTAAAGGGATTATTAAGTATTGATAAGTTATAAATAGGATTAAAATATTCACAGTCCTTTGCATTTTTACTTTCACTTACTATATATAGTAAGGAAAGTATTGCGATCGTGAAAATTTTCGAATTCCAGTTTTCAACGGAAATACACGTTTTAGGGTCCCCTGAGTCCAAATAACCAAGTCCCGCAAAAAGGTCTGTGTGTGTGTGTGTCTGTGTGTGTGTGTGTCTGTGGTAACTCCCGGGCGGAAACGGTAAGTCCTATGAAACTGAAATTTCATATTTAAGACAACTATACGCCCGAGACGTGACAAAACTTTTTTCATCAAAATGAGCTTACCAGAAGAGGCACTTTATACCATGCATTTTGCACCTTTTTTCGATTTTCTCAAAAACGGTTCCGACGATTTTGATTAAACTCGCTATATCGATGTAAAATTAAATAGGCTTTAATATCATGTAGGTTTTATTTGGATAAAAATGGTCTGACAGGGCTTAAATGCCGATATTTTAAATTTTCTTCCTCTAAAGTACCTTTAATTTTTTAGATTCAATAATAATAACTAGATTATCTTGTTAGCGCTGATGAAAAACAGGTAAATATATAAATTGAATAAATTCGATACCCAACTAAAGGAGAAAACAGAAAAAATATTATTTTAATGCAATTTTTCGTTTTTAAACATAAGAGCAGTAATATACATGAATGATATACCGTTGGAAAGCTAAAGATTTTAGAAAAAATATCATCTCATACACAAGCTTTTAGAAGTTAATGGAGAGTGATGAAAAGAAGATAAATCTAACTGATTGTTTAAGATAATAATATAATAGATTTTTTAATAAAACACATGTTTCTATATAAATTCAATTTGATTAATTCCTTAATAATCTCACGTATTTTTATCTCTAACTCTATTTGAAAATTCTTTCATTGATTTTAAAAATGGAGGTAAGTGAAAGTCGTGTGTTTCCCGCACCAGATTTTTTAATTTGATAAAACGTGCATTTTTTTAATACATCTTATTAAATAACGATTCTCTTTATATACCGATTGTCTTGGACAATGAGTTGTAGGGCTACTTTTTTTTATTTATTTTTTATTTTGCATTATGCTGGATAAGATAAGTACACCTAATTTTCCAAAATTTAGCTGTCTCCTGCAGGTAAGTAAATTATTTTATATTATATGTTTGAATTAGTCTGCCAACATAGGATGATTTTTTGTGCATAACAATCCTGGTTATATTGTATGTGTATATTAGGGGTTGTCAATGGAATGATACATCCCATACTCCTATTACTCCTCATTATCGTGTCTTCCCGTAGTCCCCCAAGTAGATCCTGGGCTTGGCGTGATGCGACCATCCCGTTATCCTTTATTGCCTCACCCTCGGAAGACCGCAACTCTTGCGTAATGCATTAGCATATCAATGATCCTGGCAGATGTCCTTCGTCCTTGCGCGGCATATGTTGCCTGGAATTTTTTTGCCCGACCGCATCCTCACGGTAGCAATTTCCTTAAGCGGTGTCTCCTATAATCGGGTGACAGTTCCTACCTGGTCGAGGTGCCTAACTATTCAGGTGGCCTATCAAGCGAAAAATTGGGGCAAAAAACTCTAAGTGACAGATGTTTGTTTTGATTTTTTCTTTCACAACTCGCAAAAACTAATATTTAACGTGTCCCAAGTTAATTGGCGTCGGTTACGAATATTTTTTAATGTAAAAATCTGGTGTGTGCAGCACAAGACTTTCACTTAGGTCCATTGTTAAAATCAATTTAAGACTTTTAATAAAGGTTGAGTTGAGAAAAAGTTATAAAGTTACATCAAATAATATATTATTATATGCAAAAATCACTTAATTACATTTATTCGCTTTCTCTAATTCTCCATTACCTTATAAATGTTTAGCTCCCCAGCGCATTATTAAACATATTATATTAAATATTGAATCGGAGACTGATAATTATAGTACATCACTCTTTTAATAATTTACACGACGTTTCGGTTATAATGCCATCTTCTGGTGCAAAAATAAGTTTTTTATCTGCAAGTAGTAAAGCATATATTACTTAATAACGTTCAATCTCAGAATATATAACATTTAGAATTACATAACAACTAAAAATTGTTTAATTATAATAACTTAATTTATAAAATATAAAAGATAATAATTTATGATTAATTCTTTAAAATAAATAAATAAATAAAATAAACATGAAATACAAAAGAATAAAAAAAATCAATAAAAACAGAAGCAACAGTAGAACAGAACAAGTTGATATAAATATGTTTATCATTGTTAAATGTATATTAAAAAGAACAAAAGTTAATTTTATTTATTTAATGGCAGTTTTAGGTGCAACGACAAAGGTTAGATGCACCATGATCACAAATTATTATAGGATTGAACACATTTTATTTTTCTTCAGGAAAATGAACAAATTTTCTCGAATCTTTTGGTCCATTATTTCCTTATAAGTTTGGAGAAGAGGCCATGTTCTGTCTAAATTATACAGAGGACTTTCCATCAGGATGTTCCTCTGAGTCGCAGTGCATAGCTTGATCATTTGAAATTTCAAAAATCATGAACCCATTTACTTATATTGAAAACTTAAAAGAGATAACACACGAAAAGTTTAGTTGAATGAAAAATGGGTTAAAAAAGTTTTCATTTTAATAGTGAATTTAACCGGGGTCACTTATTACTCGTTAACTTGTAGGAGACTACAATTGCAAGGTATGTTTATTCCTTTTTATTTTTTGTCTTCATTAAAAACATACAAGAAATAATTCAAGGAAAAATAAGTTTAATACCAATTTTTTTTCTATTAAAATTTTACCTAGGGGAAATATTTTTTGGACTGTATCGATCTTTTTTCAACAATAGATCTCTGAGTATGTTGCTATGAAACGTTATTGTTTGATCTTTTGAAATTCCAAAAATCATGAAACCGTTGTAATATTAAAAAAATTGAAAAGATAACACACGGAACATTTAGTTGAATGAAAAATGGGTTGAAAATGTATTTTGGAATATCATATATTGTTCGTTATCTTGTAGAAGACTGCAATTGCAAGCTATGTTTATTTATTTGTTAATGTATGCCTTGATTGGTGCCGTAAAAGGAATAACAAAAGGAAACATAAGTAAAAAGGCAATTTTTTTTTTCGTGATTAAATATTTATATATATATATATATATATATATATATATATATATATTAAATAAAGAAAAGTTTATTTTAAGAATATAAAAAATTAATAATTTAATATATAAAATAAATAAATATAATATAATAAATAAATATGAAAAATACCTTACGGTGGGTTATACTCGATAATTCAGTGTCGTGCATTGTAATATATTCACAATTACAATGTATTGTCTTAACATACCATTTTTCCCTTCTCTTTATGTTATTTAAATTTTTGTTCATAGTATGCTTGACGTATTACTGCTCGAAGGAGCCCCTGTAGTGTAGTGGATCTAAACTACTATTCAATGAGTCACAGGTTCAAAAACCGGCTGTGGTAAAATAATTATGTATGTTTTTATTTCGAGTGTAAGAGGACCCTATGATAAAAGAACTGGAACTTTTAGACTTAACTAGGATAAAGTACATAAATTAAATAATAATATTTGTTTGTTTCTTCATTTAACATCACTTGATGCTAGTATGGCTAATCAAAAGGTTGTTACAGTAAGAGCCCTTACTTTTTTTAGTTTGGATACGGATCTTTAACGTGTACCGGACTTTTTACATGCCCTTCGAAGGACGCCATAATCTAAGATTGTTTGGTCTGTATAAAAAATATTAGAGCCATCTTCCGGGTTTGAACCTGCGACCTTGTGCATATAAGTCTGTTGTGTTATCCTCTACACCTCAGCTGACCACCAACTGCAGGGGAAAAAAGTGGTATTTTATTATTAAACTATCTATTTTTAGCGCACCAGATTTTTTATTCACATAAAATTGCCTTATTTTTTCATTGTCGATATATTTTTAGCTGAAATATATAATATAGTTTATTTAAAATATCTGTTTTCGTAAATTAAGCTATTCAAGGTAATTCGTAATGAGTATGGATGAGCACGGTCCCATTGGAAGTGGCAAGTTTACGGTTATGGTGTAACTATTGGTGGATATGGTTATCCGATGATGGTGTTGCAGGAAGCATATCAATGCTGCATAGCAATCAGCTTTGTCTCTCATCGTTCTAACTCCACGTGGTCGGGGTATGCAATGACTATTAGTGCACTAGTATTCGGACAACCTTCTCGTCATTGTGGTTTCTGATGAATGATAAAATTTTAATATGATAAAAAAAATCTGGTGAGCGCCACACACAACATTTTATACCCACCTTTGTGTTTTATTAAATAAGTATTATCTTCAACAATCAGTTTTATTGGCTTTTCATCATTCTCCATTACCTTTCACGACTGAGCCTGTTTGATGTAAGGTAGTCGTTAAAGATCCTCTAAACATGGAAAGGCCAAATTTAAGACTCCCACTGTAGCATCGTCCAATCAACCAAATTGACAAAGTGACGTTAAATAAATAATGTCATTTCAAATGAGGTAACACGTATTTAATCTTTAAACCTCCGGGTCACGGTAGTATTTTAATAACCTATTTTCTTGCGGTATATATTTTGTTTTGTAGCGTTTTTCAATATTTCATTTTACCCCTCTTGTTGTTATAAAATCATGTTACTTGGTCAATAATGTTTAAATATTCTAAAAAACGATTAATATTGAGGATGTATAGTCGACTGTATAAACTCTTATGGGTGGAATAATCAGGAGTCAGTCTTTTTCTAAATATTTTTAATTTTGCCGACGTTTCGGATCAAGCTTGTGAGCCATCATCAGGGCTACAAACATCAGAACAAAAGAGATACATATTAACGTGATAATAAGAATTTTTTGAATACTCATTCCATTGAATTAAAAAAATTCTCATTATCACGTGGATCTAGCGAAGGAGGCAAAAACTATTTCAGTCGTTACGAATGGCTTTAGCGGTCCGTCCGACTTTTTTTTTATTACAAGTGTTGTTATAATGAACTTATCTTTCTCCGTCTCTCTCCATTAGCTTATCTCCCTTGTTATAATCAATATTAAAAGTTTTAAACAAAGTTAAAGTTAGATCTGTGCAAACACTCAATTATATTATGACGTGTGCGATTAATCCTACTTAACGGTAACACGGAATTCCAAAAGATTCTATAGGACATTTTTTACGGCATCGATATTATGACCTATTTGTATTGAAATAGCTTAGTTTTATCGAAATCTTACATCCACTTTTATCTAAAAAACTTTAAAAACACCATAGGTAGAAATAATAGGTAGTCAGTCCTTTAAAAATATTTTTAATTTTGCCGACGTTTCGGCTCAAGCTTCTGAGCCATCATCAGGGCCACAAACATCAGAACAATAGAGATACATATTAATGTGATAATGAGAATTTTTTAAATATTCATTTCATTTGTTCTGATGTTTGTAGCCCTGATGACGCTCACAAGCTTGAGCCGAAACGTCGGCAAAATTAAAATTATTTAGAAAAAGACTGACTCCTGATTATTCATCTACAAAAAACGAATAGTTAAGGTAATTTAATGCATCAGTCTCAACCGAGATTCCTTATCTTTAAGAGGTATTTGGCTTACTAAAAATGGAAGAGAAAAAAATTCATTTTCGTCATTTAATGTTTTTTTATCTTCGAAAGGAAAATCCGCTGCACATACGGTTAACAGTGTGTATTACAATGATGGCTTAGGAGAAAGCCCGTCCGTATGTGGTTTGCCCAGTTCAGAACCGGAAATTTTGACTTGGAAGATGCAAAGCGTTCGGGTTGTCCTTCAAATGTTGATGATGACCAAATTCAAAAATTACATGAACTATTGCAACATGTGATAGATTAGGCAAACATATTTACAAGAATCTGAAATTTTTATTGAAATCAACAGTAAAAAACGATGCGAACTTATTTTTCAAACCAATATATTATCTTCTACTATGGAAGGACATTGGTAATTATAAACAGTTTAAAAGACCAGAGTAATCCAGTGGTGACTATATCTCGGAGGACTAACACACATCTAAATCCGATCATTAAGGACTCAGATAACACTGCTAAGAGGTAGTTCAGTGTTTACAAGATGTACAAAGATGGCAGATAACAAACAAGAAATTAGCAGACGATGTAGCTAAAGGAGGGAGAGCCTTAATTAGTATAGGATTAGCGTTAGGGTGGCAACACTGTAACAGCCAGTCATCGCCTTGTAATTACGCCTGTAGGGGGCGCCTGTTTTTGGTGGCGTCAGCTTGCACCGCCATCTTGCTTTCCCTTGTCATCCCACAATAATTGCTCAATAATCTCGATTGAGGAAGTGGAGGGGGGAAAAATAGCTTCGATTTATCGATACCGCAATAATATCGATGGCTATTTGTCTCGCTAAGGATTTATCTTTCATTTCCTCGGCCACATATTCTCCCTCCTTCCACAGCTGTGGTAGCCCCCAACGATCCGTCTTCATGTTGGTCGAGGTTCAAGTGTCGTCGACGTTTTTTTTTCTCTCACTCGATTCGCAAAACCCTTCCTCTATTGCTCCATTAAATACTTTTTCAACAGATGATTCATCATCCACTTTGAGCTATGAAATTTTATATTTTCTTTATGAATAATTATATTGTTTCCAGCCTATAAGCAGTGATTCAAAATAATAAAATTCTGCAACTTATTACACAATGGTTTATTATTTCCAAATAACAATATTAGGGTATAACTGTTTATAAAGCTGTTTATAGGCAATTAACTTGTATGGAAAGTAATAATCACCACTGATAATTTCAAAACTGTATATCTCTGATAATTCTGAACCGATTTAAATGATTTTTTTTTCGTTTTGTAGGAATTTAATTCTTTGGTATAGATTAGTTTAAAAACTCATACAATTTTACCCTATCTTCGAAAATAACTGAGTTATTAAATTAAATCATTTTTAATCGGTCGCCATTTTAAAACTAATCGGCTGATATCGACGTCTAGGTGTTAGGGTCATCGTTGGACGTCCTGATAATTTCTTGGCAAATTAAAAAAAAAAAAAATGGTCAAGTAGTCTTAATTTTTGGTATTTATTTATTTATGAATTCGGGCAAACGGATTTTTCTCAACGGCAAAAGCATTCTCTTGAAACGTAACCCTTCAAATTTTGAGGGAGGATTTTTTTTTCTTCGGTCGATTACAAATTAGGCGTGATGTTCTTATGGTTTTAAATATTAACTTCCATTCTATTACTTTATGGCATCATGATTTTAACTCGGAGAAGAGGTTCGGAGATATTTTTAAAACATTCAAAACTTTAGTATACTCCTCAATGCTCTCCACTTTATCATGTATAAACTCATCCATAATGATCTTACCGTTAGCTTTCACCACTGATTACAACAAAAGCAACGAAATAGTCTTTTACCCTTCGTCGTAAATCTATGACTTCCTGCCATACGGTACTATTTAGGTTCATAGGTTCTGATCCTTACTCTCTACGGTACAGATCTGATACCTATAAATTCATCTTGATAAAGTCTAACTTGAAATCCTCATACCATATGAAAATACAAGAAATAGTTCGTCGTTTTCAGCCGATTCAACGATTGCAAGAAACTCTTAACTCACGAAAGCCTCATTGCATGATCATAAGGATAATTTGAACTTACAGAGTTGAGCTTTGAGACTCTACTAAACCATCCTTAAAACCCAAAATCCTCAATGCTCTCTACTTTCTAACGAATATATTCCATAATTATCCTTTTGATGTCCCATATTTTGCTGATAAGGCCCAAACCAGCTACCATTACTTCCATGACAAACTCCATTATCACTCTAACCCACTGAAAAGGAGATGGCTAGACCCACTAATTCCCTGAAAAGGAGATGGCTGCTAAACATTCTGATTTAAATTCTGCCAATGGGTAGTATTTCTGCATCCGAAGGATATTTTTTTTAGCATTTCCCTAAAATTTACTTGATGTATTATTTAATAAATAAAGGATCGGCACAGTCTTGTGGATAGAGCACTAGTTTACTTTTCTTCGTGTCCCGGGTTTAAATCTTGCTACGGTAGCATTATTATTCTGTTATTTCAGTCGTGGAGCGACCCTGGGGTATGGAGGCCCTCCTAGGGCAGACCCAGCCTTTATAAAGTGAGTATCCAAAACATTAAGATAAAATCTTTCGGCTGATCGTAATCTAGGTCTAATCACTCTCTTGCACACTCCGTTGGCCTATAAACAGCACGAACCTCTTTATGTGCTGTGCCCTAGATCCTTCAGGGGTTTTAGATCTACAGGCATTTCTTTTATTTATTTCAGTAAAGGTTTTTCTTTTATTTATTTCAATACAGGTACAAATTTCAATAAGCACATGGAAAAAAAAATGGATGAATGACGTATCTTGAACAAAATATACTATTAGCGTATGAAACGTGGCGCTGCCGTACACATAGCGGATTAATTTGTCATTGTTATTCGAGGGAAGGAGGGACAAATTTAATACAAATTAGTGTAAAAAGAGACGGACGGGAGAGCGGAGTGCGGTCGGAACAGATGGTTAACACTCCAATGATTGATCGCCTCGGAGGTCATCCATCAACCGACAATCTGCCTCAGGTTTATATATTACCCATACATGGTCTGCTCCATTATTGAATATAACCGTTGGTGGTTGGGAATGGTCAGCGTCCCAATGTATATCCGGGAGGTCTTAATAGCAAATAGGAAGGCGGATCCAGAGAATGCATATTTTTGTTTTAGGGTGGAAGGGCCGCACGCCGTTCAACACTTACTAGACAGACAGTCAAAACTTCCTCTTCACTACAAAAGGCTGATCCATACCACTATTATAAGACGTATCTGGACTTAAGGTATTGGGCTATGGGGCTCTACTAAACCATCAAATTCCTTTCGTATCCAAAATCGTTTGTAAAACCCTCAACACTCCTCCTTGTCACGAATAAACTCATTCAGAAAGACCTTGATGTTCCCTATTTTACTGTTTTGGCCTGAACCAGGAATGAATCCTTCCATGAAAACTTCCATTCCCACTCAAACCCTCTAGTTTCTATCCTAGCTTCTTCTTCGATCCCTGATAATCCTCCAAAGCGTCTGAAGGCCTCAAGCCCTTCTTGTTTAGTTTAACTACTGGAGTGCTGCGAATGGGCAGTTTTTCTTCACGTTTCTTTATGATTAAGTAGCATATTGCTTGTTTTTTTATAATATACAATTGTGAATTTTAATATAAGTATTAAAAAAACAAAAGAAAAAGGGTCGTTTAAATATTAAACGTGACTTAAGGCCGGAGTGTTGATTACTTTATCAATACCAGTAACTTTTCAGAATTACTTCTTATCGACATTCATATTGACAGGTTTTGCTAGGCTATATACATTTTATGCATGAACGTGGTTAACTAACTAATACCTCCTAGATTTTAGGAAACGTTTAACTTGTCTTTGTTAATAATGAATCTGGTATAACTTAGTCGAGTTCCTAAATCATAAGAAATAACATTTAAGGCATTTCAAAAGAGGTATGGAATATTGCATAAAACACGGAAAAGTAGATGAGTACGGTTTTCATAAAAAAAAATAAATAAATAAAAAATAAATAAATAATAATAAAAAAAAAATTAGATGCAGTTAAAGAAGTTGTAGAGAGAATATCGGTGGTTATAAAGAACTGAGTCATTGTGTGCCACCGCTAATTGAAGGTACTAATTTGAATGTGGAAGCAGAAGATCACTTGTCGACTCATACCTATGAGAGTTTGTTTACAGAACAATATATGAGAACGGGGGGTATGTTTGAGTGTATTTTAAAATCATTGTATTATTCCTTGTCAAACTCCATCTCCACTCTAACCCACTAGTTTCCATTCTTTCTTCCTCTTCAAGTCCTGACAACCCTCCGAGGCGTCTGAAAGATGAAGGCCTCGAGATCTTCTAGTTTACATTAGCTGGTAGAGTGCTGCCAATGGGAATTTTCTTTCCATGTATTTTATCTGAGGGATAATTTTCTTGATGTATTAACCAATACAGTTGTAAATTTCAATTAATAATATAAAAAAAAATCATTAAAAACATATTGGTCCCCTAAATGAATATTTCAACGATTGTACATTAAACTACCATTTTTGTTTACATTTGAAGCTTGTTGATTACATTATTTAAAACATCTGTTCTCCACATGTATTTACTTAATAATAAGATGGGATCACCTGTGGTATAGTGGCTAGCATAACAACCTTGTATGCCGCTATATAGCTTGAATCTGTAAGGTGCCCCTATAATTAAAAAATTTTTTAGTTATGCCGTCCTTCTGAAACGACGTATAAAGGTATTTCCAGGCCTGTGAGATAGCAGGTACTTGTTAAAAAATTTTTATCCTAATTAAACCTAAATATAATTTAAGACTCCCACTGTAGTATTGTCTGATTAGCTATTGCAGCAATATAGTGACGTTATATAAATTAATTTTTTTTTTTCATGAAGTCTATATTACATTGGTTTTTTTATATGAATTTATCATTTACTTATTAATATTTAAGTATATTATAGGATTTTCGAAAAAGTAATATTTGATGTTATCCTAATTTATTTTAAAAAATATGCATTTACCCTCTACTTTTGTGAACTTTCCGAATTTTCACCTTCTCTCACAGTGTGGTACGATCTTTAATGCTTCTTCGGCTAATCGGACGATGCTACAGTTGAAGTACTAAATTTAGCCGATCCAGGTTTAATAAGGATTAATTAATTAATTTATCCAAGGTTTATTCCACTTTAAGCCACCCCGCGACCATGGAAATAAAAGTCAGTTATTTTAGCCACTACACCACAGGTGACCAAATAATAGTATTTAAAAAAATTAAACTATTACCAATTAGAATACAAACTGTAATGGTTACAATGGAACTTTACGATGAAACTTTTTTTTAAAGTTTGTAAGATATGAATTACATACTGCGGGATGATGGGTCATTATTTCTAAATAATTTCAGTTATGTGTTAACTAACGATACTTTGATTATGTTTGATGTAAATCTTCTTAAATCCTCAATCGAAATCGTCAGAGCCATTTTTGATTTTCTCGTTTTTGATTAACCTGGCTATATCGATGTAAAATTTAATGGGCTTTAATATAATGTAGGCTTCATTCGGATTGAAATAGTCTTATAGAGCTTAAATACCGATATTGTAATATAAATTTTCTACCTCTAAAGCACCTTTAATTTTATCGATAAAAAACAAACAAACAGTATTTTATGCAATTTTCGTGTTTTTGAACATAAGAACAGTAATATAGATGTATAATATACCGTTGGAACGCTTCCACAAAATCGTAAAAGTTAATGGAGAGTGATGAAAATCGGATAAAACTAATTCATTGTTGTAGACAACAATTTTATATGGTTATATTATTTAATCTAGAACAGATGTGCGGGATTACTTGTGGCTGGGTGGCTTGCATAACAGCCTCCTATGCCAAAGGTCACGGGTTCAAACCGCAGGTGGTTCTAGGATTTTTTAATAGCAGTTAAATATCCTTAGTTATGCCGTCCTTTGGAAGGGACGTTAAAAGGTAGTCTCGAGCCTGTGCGATGTCAGGTACTCGTTAAAGATCCCTATCCCAATAAAACCTGGATAGGTAAAATTAAGGACTCCCACTGTAGCATCGTCCGATTAGCCATAGTAGCATAATGCTAAAAAAATAAATAAACAATAGAAACGATGTTTCCAAAGAAATTAAATATATTTCTTTGAACTCTATTTATTTGTTCTTCAATTGATTTTAACAATCGAGGTAAGGCGAATGTCGAGCGCACCAAATTTTGCACCATTGAACCATAGGAACCTGTTTATTTTGATGAATAGTTATTTGGTAGTCTTAGCCTGCTTCACTTCGTTAAACCTACCTTTCTTCTTAACATCCTGAAACTACCAACCCTCACATCCTACCTTTTCTAAATCATCCCTTTGATGATCCCTCATGAACTCCCGGACTATAAGATCGCCGAGAACACGGCCAGACTCCTAAGAGAGGATTACAGTAGCCAGGTGTTAGGACTCATTACCTGTTGAATACCTCCCTCATCTACTTAACACAACCCAACTCTACCTGAACTCCAATAATGGATGTAGTCGTATTGTATCGGCTCCATTTTGAAACATACCTGACTAGCTCCCATATTATTGAGTTACCCTTTCACATCTATGTAAATTAATTGTGTGTCGGTCATTGTGATGTTGATGAGGAGGGGAGTTCTGTATGTAAGGAGGGATGGGCTGACCTATTTAAGAAATAGATCTTTTTTTTTCTTCATGTGCTTAGGCACAAAGGTGAGAATAGAATTAAATTAAAGTTCATAGTTGTCGACTTACCTAATTATAATATCTATAAAATAATGTATTCGAATAGTAAAGAAAATAAATTAGGTTGTCAGTATTATTGTTTCTTTAAAATAATTCATATTACTATTCAAGAGGCCGTGTGAGAGAAATACTAGGATCTTCTGGAATTCCATTCAGACCTCTGTTAGAGGAGGAATAGGTTTCAATTGTTTTCTACATACTTTAAAATACATATATTTCTTCTTCTTCTTTTTTTTAAAGTATTCATTGTCTACATTTCTTTTTACTCCATATTTTAAAAAGCTAATCTATCTTAAGGATTTTTCACATGAGATTTTCGTTTTGAATTTCGAGTGGTATGAGCCATTCCTATGGTTGGAAAAGTTAAATCCTACATTTACATAATACATATGAAATGGAAGATTATGTTTTTTTTTTTTTGCCGTAATTCATGACTCAGCAATTTAGTTTATTGTCGAAATTATTAATACAGGCTAAGCCTGTGAATTTATGTTAAAAAAAAGTACACTTTTACCAATTTCGAGTTAATAACTTTAGGATTATGGTTCATAGAAAGAAAATTTATGTTTATTTCACAACGTCTATTCATTATTTTATTTAATCACCGGCAGTTATTAGAAATATAAATTGGTCAATAGATCATAATTGGTTCAGTATATTTGTTTGTTATGTTAAAAGGTTCCTATTTTATTCGGCTTATTATATTTTATATTAAAATAAAATATTCAAAATACATGTTAAAAGTTTAATTTAAGTTCCATGAGAGTCCCACTTATTTACAGGACATTTTTTTAATGAAATTATTCGAAAGTTGAAATAATTTACAAAATAACAGTTTATGGATTTGTTTATTCATTTGACGTACTTATGCTGATGTAGCTAATCCGGCGATGCTACGTGGGAGATCCTAATTTTGATTGGTTTAATAAATAAGATTTTTAACGTACTCTCTGATGGACGGCATAACCAAAGATATTTTACTCCCATTAAAAAATCCTTGGACGATCTGCCTGATTTGAGCCAAGTATTTGGGCATAGAAGCCAGATTATGGATTTATTACACATAATTATTAACTTTTTTTTCTAACCTTGAGCACTATACGAGTATAGATGAATATAACCAGTACGATACTGTACGGTGTCAACACTGAATGTTTATAAGTTTGTGGGTCTATAACAACTTTCTGTTAAGTTTTACGACTTATTTTATTGTATATTAACAGCTTAAGCTTTCCAACGGTTGTAATACGGATATATTATTATTCATATTTCAAGAATAATTTATTAATGACTTGATTAAAGAAAATTTCATTTTCTATTCTAAAGAAAAAGTTAATTGCAATGTATTTTACTTACAAAACTTCAGGAAAGAATGCTCCCTAATGATAGTAAAAAACTGTATAAAGATTCCTATAGTGATTTAGAAGGAGCTCGCGAAAACTAAGAGTCGCGATATTATTTTATGTACATTTGAGAGAAGATACAACTTAGTATTTATTTTAACACCTTATTTACGATTAGAACGTAATATTTTTTAAAAATCTTTAGCATTATATAGATGAGTATAACCTGTACGATACTGTACGGTGTCAACATTGGCTGTTCATACGTTTGTTTGTCTATAACAACTTTATATTAACTTGTGCGATTGTTTTTATTGCATATTAAGTTTTCTATATTCTATATTACTGCTCATATTTCAAGAATAATTTTTTGATGGCTTGATTACCGTAAATTTAGTTTTCCCTTACTAATAAACACTTAATTTCAATGCAATTTACTTATAAACCTCCAGGAAACAATGCCTTAAATGGTAGTAAAAACCGTATCGAAATCCTTTTAATGGTTTAGAAGATGTTCGCGTAAATCAAAGATTCTTGTCATATTTGATATATAGAGAGACAAGATAACATAAGGAAATAATAAAAAATTGTAATATTTTTCTATGTTTTTATTGCTTCTTACAAAGAGGTTACTAAGTTACGGGCCAAACACGCTGACTCGATCGAAGAGGTTACCTACCTTAAACACACGTCCTTTCTTCCTTTCCCCCACTAAAACTACCTCCGGATCCTCCTCCTCTATAAAGACCAGATATACAGATATATAGATATATATACACAAGGAGAGGCGACGACAGCTACGCGAGAGGGAGGCTATCAGGCCGTTATCACTAATTGATGACCCTCCGCATTAACACGTCTCCGCTCTGGCATTAGCCTATCCTCATCTCTCTCTGTATGAGCTTTATGTATTTCCTCTCATAATTAATTATTATATATTAATAATATATAATAATTAATATTACATATATTATATTTATATAAATAATTAATGGAAAATAAAAATATATAATAAAATAATATCAAATAATATTTAAAAAAAAGAAGAATAGAAAATAACTTCTCAGAGGTAATGAACAGAAGTCAAGAAATAACTGAAAAATATTTGACATTCTGAAATAAAAGTCGACTAGAAGTGTAGCGTAGACTTAAAAGGGGGCAAGCTTGGAGCACCAAGTTATCAAAAAAGGCACTTGATATCACAGACAATTTTTCCAGCTAACGGTAGTGGAAATTAATTATTCAGGTTCTATGATGATTAGAACAAACGAAACTAAAAAAGAAATTAGTCGCAGTTATAAGCGGGAAATGCTTGTTATTCACTTGCTAAATTACTTAGCTTCACGACTTCTACCAGATTTAAAGATGGGAAATCATGAAACCACTATAATCACAACGGTTCTATACCGATGTGAAACCTGATAATTTACTTTGAAGTATTTAAGTTTTCAACCAAAAAAAGGCTCTAATTTTTTAGATTTTAGTTTTTAATTAACTGATTAGTTTTTTATTAAACTGGCTATTGGATGTATAATGAATGAATGGAAAAATAATTTTTATTTTGGGAGAACAAGTCCCAATAAGAATTATATAAAAGTACATTTTTGAAATTACTCTCCTGGCTATACAAAGTTTATAATAACGTTATATACATCATGAATAGCAAATAATGATAAATTTATATATATATATATATATATATATATATATATATAGATGTACAATGGTAAAATTGCTACCTTAAAGAATTTTAAATAAACAAAAACAAATACTTAAGCAATAAAAAAATAAGATAAAAATTGAATAAAAAACATACAGGCTAAACAGTTCAACTTACAAAGGCACGGCAGATTGATATTCTAGGAGATGGATGAATAGTTGATGTTTAAAAGCAGTTAAGGATTCAGATGTAGGAATGGACTTAGGTAAGGAATTTCAGAATAATGCACCAATGACAAAGGATGTCTTAAAGGAAGTGGTTTTATGAGAGGGAATGACATGGTTCAAATTTAATTTAATGGGATTTAACATGATGTGTTTCATTCTAATTTAAATAGTCTCACAGGGCTTAAATGGCGTTTTTTTTTTATTATATTGTTAGCATTGCCAAAAACAACGGTCATACGAACACATTGAACGATTTTATTACCAACTAAAGGAGAAGAGAGCATAAATATTTTTTTCATGAATATAAGAGTAGTAATATAGATGTATAATGCACCGTGGAAAAACTAAAGATTTGATAAAAAATATTATCTTATGTACAAAGTTGTGAAACGTTATGTAAAGTGACGAATAGGTCATTAACTTATGTGATTATTGTACATAAAAAATTGATATTGTTAAATTATTTAATCTAAAACATTTGTTTATAACGAAACTGAATAATATTCTATCAACTTTTTTCAACTCCAGGTTCATTTAATTGTTCTTCCATTGAATGTGTATTGAAACTAGGACCCTCAATGCGTTGTCGAGGTACAGATTAGGTTATACGTTATGGTATGGAATAATTCTCAAAGGTGCTTTATAAAAATATAGATTATAGTTTTCCACACTTTTGCAATAATGAAATGTAATGAAAAAAAAACTTTATTCTGAGGTCAAGTCCCCTTAGAATAATGAACAATGAACAGAAAGAAATCATTATGGTCTGGTACCTTAAAGAAAATATATATTAAAAAAAATATGTATGCATGCAAAGGATCAAATATTCATCATATCTGTAAATCTTTGCAAATTTATACTATATATATATATATTGTTATGTTTTTGACCGGCTGCTTATCCAAGGCAGCGGTAGCTTCAAAAACTAACTTACTTACTATATTTAGTCAATATATAAACTATATTTAATGATCTCAATCTCCTTTCCAAAGGTATCGTGTTTACCAATCCAATAGGTGGCATGCAGGGTAAGATTAAAGTAAACAAGATTCAATTAATACATTACTATAATTATTAATTTACACATATCATTATATTCACATATTGCCTAAAACTCTGATTGAGAATACTGAGGGACATTTTCTCTATTACCTTTGCCATACAATATTACAAATAACAATATACCTTTGAAACCCTTAACCGGCTGGCGAAGGTGAAATCAGTCTTAGGTCCCCTTTCTCGGCATCATCCTCCAGCTGCTCTCAGAACCCCGACGGCCACCTCCTCTTCTTGTAGATGGAACCCGACTAACTCCTCTTGAGGATAAAACTTGACTGACTCTTCGGTTCTTCTCTCTCATCCTCGTCACCTCGGGTGGGCTGACATGGGAAGTACCCCGGTTGGCGGTACAGCTCTTGTGATCTTATTTTTATCTTTTGACCACCCTTAATATTCTTGTAGACTGCCGCTGTAGGAAACTACCAGGGGTCTCTGGTATCCCACCCCCATGGGGAAACCGGGGGCCTATTAGAGAATCCAAGGGGGCAAGTACACGCCCTTTGTACTTTTGCCGACTTAGGCTAATCAATATTTATTTAATTAATACCATAATTATATAATCCTAACTCCCCTCAGTATCCTCAATACATTACAATATATAACTATGTTTTACATTGCAACGGAAGATTGAGATGTGAGAAGGTAGTGGAAGAGTTGATGTTTGAAGGAAGAGAGAGAGGTGGCTTTACGAATGGAGATGGGCAGCGAATTCCAGAAGGATGAGGAACGAACGAGAAATGAATTGTGAAAGGATGGAGTTTTATGTGAATGGGTATACAAATTGATTGATTGGGTTCTAGTATTTAACGTATGGATATCAGATCTAAGGGTGAGGAGCTCTATTATGTAGGAGGAAGGTTTTCTATTTTTTAAAGTTTGGAATAAGTAGGAACCAAGGAAATATTGTCGTCAAACAGAAGGATAGAGCCATTTTAAGATGGTATAATAACCAGAAATATGATCACGTCTACGGGCTCCGAAAATGAATCTGATAAAACAATTCATAAGTCGTTTTAATTTTATTTCTAGTTCATCAGTTAGTGCGGACTAACACTGCATTTATATACTTAATTAATTAGTGTCAACAATACAATTATTATTTAATTCAATTATTTAATTACTATTATTTTACCCTACAATAAAAGCAATTGTTTATTAAGTTCATCCATTATTTTCTTGACTAAGCTTAGAGTAGGTTAACCGAGAGTTAAGTGACAATTCCGCAGAAGCAGAGAACAAGAAGCAATTAACCTTATCAGTTAATGTTCAATTTTCATTGGACGCGTTAAAGCGGAGATAGGATTTCTACTGAGAGAGAGTAGTGTAATACCTCTCTCTAACATATAATGGCGAATACAGCCCTTAAAGCTTTTAACTGTTCCGGATATGAGGGAAATTAGCTTTTAGTTGTTATAATGCCTACCAGAGGGCAGCACGTCGTCTGAAATTTATTAGCTGGTTTGCATAAGTCTAGTGGTTAGCTCAGTAGATAGGGCATTGAGCTATTGATCTACAGGCAACTCACTGGCTGACCCATCCTCTATAAAGTGGATACCCTAAAATCGGTTAATAATTATAACTATCAAGGTACTCCTTGCACGACCATTGGCCTAGAAACAGAATAGTTCTCACACCGAACCCAAAACCTCTTATGGAACCCTCTAAAGTTAGTCTTTCCTTAATTCATGGAAGTATCGATAACTTATCCTTTTGTACAGGTTATAATATGATTTAATGATTCTTTAGCAGTGTTTCTATCTATTAAGGAAAATATATTAGTCATTTTTTTTTTTTTTTTTTTTTTTTTTTTGTAAGATTATCTTCAAGGTCTATTTTCTTAGATCATGAAATCAGATTAAAATATTGTTTTCAAACCTATAATTATTTTTAAAAAAATAAAAAAAATCTGGTGCGTGTAGCACACGACTTGTACTCATCTCCGTTGTTAAAATAAACTGCACTTATATAAATAAAGATAAATAAATAAATTGTTAAAGAATTAATTACATTGAATCTCAATAGAAACATGTGTTTTATAAAATAATCTATTATATTATTATGTATGGCAATCAATTTTATCGGCTTTTCATCACTCTCCGCTAGCTTTTACAATTTCGTGTATAAGATAATATTTTTTCTAAAATCTTTAGATTTGCTCAACTTGCATATTTAGGCGTTATTTATCAATTCTAATAAGATGGTGTGCCTAATTTTTTTAAATATACAATATTAAAGATACTTTAGAGGAAGAAAATTTAAAATATCTGCATTTAAGCCCTGTCAGACTATTTCAATCAGAATGAAACCTACATGATATTAAAGCCCGTTCAATCGTACATCGATATAGGGAGTTTAATCAAAATCGTTAGAGCCGTTTTTGAGAAAATGGTAAAAAGGTGCAAAATGCATGGTAGAAAGTAGCACTTCCGGTAAGCCAATTTTAGTGAAAAAGTTTTTCTAACATTTCTGGCGTATAGTTTTCTTAAATATGAAATTTAATTTTTGTACATATCGTATGAATGTAATCCTGTAGCAATATTAGTATTGTCCATTGTGACAAATTTTAATATATCCGAACAAATAAATATATATTCTAAAAAATATAAGTGTAAGTCTTTTCATTCTAGCGCTAGGCTTACAACATACGAACACACACACACACACAGGCACACACACACAAACATACAAACAGAGACCTTTTTTCGGGACTTGGTTATTTGGACTCAGGTTATCCTAAAACGGATATTTCCGGTGAAAACTAGAATTCGAAAATTTTCACAATCGCAATACTTTCCCTGACTATATATTTCATACGTAGGTAAGTGGAAGTGATATCCATATATAAACACGTCGATAATTGTATTCTTAGTAATGCTCTGGAAAATACTCACTTTCCCAGATGTTGGCTCAAATGCTAGACCCGAAACGTTGGCAAACGTAATAAAAATCATTTACTACTTCCTATAAATATTCCTATACTTAAAGGCGATATTTTTTACAAAATGGAATAAAAGTTGTTCCTAACGCTACACCAACGTCACATAAATTACAAGAATTACTTCCCAAACTGTTCCAACAGACGATTTGATAATGCCGATTGAAGCTAATAAGACAAATAACTTGGGTAATAAAAGCCATCTTGCGCATGAAGATACGGCCGAGGATGGGCTATGGGGAAGATGAAACAGGATAGTCGACGAACCAGAGGACGTTAGCTGAAGACGGACAGAGATTGTTCACTTTATGGACCGTTAGGTTTGGTTATTGTTGTTACCCTGAGTAACTGTCATTCTGTCTTCTGCCGATATAGGCTACATGGAGCTGTTATTTGTAACTGGTATCGAGTAACTGAACGAGTAGCAGTCACATATTTCTATAACTCTATATTACTTTCACTTGCCTATATATGAAAATATATTAAGGGAAAGTATTGCGATCGTAAAAATTTTCGAATTCCAATTTTCAACGGAAATACACTCTTTAAGGATCCCTGAGTCCAAATAACCAAAAAGGTCTGTGTGGTAAGTCTAAAATAAAACTAGTAGCCGTACGATGTTGAAATTTCATTAATTTCTCCAGATATTTTTATACTAGCGACTCTCCCTTGCTTCGCACTGTTTAAAAAATTCCACGGCATTATCGACAACATTCGCCAAAACGCCACAAAAATACTAGGGATGTAAACGATGAAGTGATACTCATAAAATACGCCATTAACTCATTATTTTTGAACATAGAGAAAATTATTTAAAGAGTTTTAGAACTACTGATGCGCGATAAAAAAAAGAAGACAAAAGTTGATCTATATATTCCTACAAAATGAAAAAGATCATTAAAATTGGTTCAGAACTAGCAGAGAACATTCGATATATTTTCCTTTGAATTATTTATTGCTTTTGATATTAGTTTAATTGCCTATAAACAGCTATATAAACTATATACTAATATATTTATTTGGAAATAATAAACCATTATGTAAAAATTTGCAGCTTGGATTGAAACGAAATGTGGGTTTAGAACCTTTTCTAATGAACTGCAATTTTCAAATACGTTTATTAAGGATTTGTATGTTTCTTAGATAATATCAGGCGAAGGATTTTGATGAAACTAAACCATTAGAATGCAAATATGTCAAAATATCAATCTCGTAAAAAATTGTCTTTTAGTACTTTTTAAAAATCAACGTCTTAATTGCTAGAGTCTCTGCCTAACAAGTACGTATAATAAAATTCGAATAATACATTACAAAATGAATACTTTATGACTAATGATACTTATAATCCGTTGCTCAACAAACGCCTGGTAGAGAGGAGGCATTCCGAATTTAGTACCTCCTTCTGAGAAGCACTAAAATGCTTGTGAAGAGCCCGAAGATTGATTTAAGCCCTCGTGGAAAAGAATCAAATTAATTTTACAAGTGGTTATTCAATTTTATTGCTGCCCCTGGATCTCGTAAAGGCAATGCCTCCTCGAGCGACGATAAAATCAGCTGTTATTACCCTGCCTCCTTGATCATCAGGTGATGAATCTAGAATTACACGGAGATCCTTCCGAGATAACTGAGTAATTCTTATCTTATTTATGCCCCTCTCTTGTTTATATCTTCCTCACTGTGTCCTTCTTATAGTCGATTAAGAGCTTATAAATCGATATTGCTATTTTATCGATTCGTTTATCTTAATGCTTTATTTAAACGTTATTAAAAAATACTTTAACAATCTGTTGTAATCACACATCTATCAATTATTTCCCTACTTGAAATGAAATTTAATTGTTTAATTTTGAGATGTTAATTTCCAAAAGGTACTACATCCACTTAGGCACTACACATAGGGAATTTTACTGTTAATACAAAAAAATGTCATTTGTATATAATTGCACCTATTTACTTGTTTCTTTTTTAATTAAAATATATAGGTGATTTTACTTTCACTTACTTTTATATGAAATATATAGAAGGGGAAAGAATTGCGATCGTGCAAATTTTCGAATTTGGGTTTTCACCGGAAATACATCTTTTAGGGTATTTTCGGTCGAAATGACCAAGTACCCCTAAAAGGTCTAGATAAGTCTAGCACGAAAATTATGAGTTGTATATAAATGAAATTTCATCAAAATCGGCCAGCCAGAAGAGCCACATTATTATATGCACTTTTCTCCTTTTTAAGATTTTCTCAAAATCGGCTCTTCTGGATTTTGAATAATTTCGCTATATCGATTCAATATATTAAATGGGCTTTAATATCATATAGGTTTCATTTAGATTTAAATAGTCTGACAGGGCTTAAATGTCGATATTTTAAATTTTCTTCCTCTAAAGTACCTTTAATTTTGAAGATTTAAATAAATAAACTATATCAGCTTGTTATCATTGATAAACATCGGGTAAATACATAAGTTGAACGAATTCGATATCCAACGAAATGAGAAAAGATATTTTTTTCGATAATTATTTTTTTTTCACGAAAATCTGAATGGTGATATAGATTTAAAATATACCGTTAGAAAGCTTTTAGAAAAAAATATAGCTTGTAAAAGTCAATAAAGAGTGATGGAAAACCAATAAAATAACTGATTGTTTTATTTTAGATAATAATATAATCGATTTTGTTTTTAATTTATCTTATACACATAGTTGAGGAAGGCATTGTAAAGTAAAAAATAAGGCAAAAACCTAAATGATTATTTTACGTAAACTTTTTTTATTATTCAACCTAAAACATATGTTTTCTGTTATGTTTTTTAATATTTTTTTTATCTATCTATCTATCTATTTATATATATATATATATATATATATATATATATATATATCTTTATTGACACCTTTTAGAAGCTATCTGACAATCAACCAATGTTTTTTACAAATGTGGGATCAGACATAGTAGGCATAGGGAAGGAAAGTGCCCAGCAGCACCCCTTCCTTGGCTTTAATTTAGAAGAGGAGGTCTCTCATCCAGCTTCTTTTAAGTCTTCTTCTGACTAGAATATCAGCTATTGACATGTCGTTAATCAGTCTATGCCGTGTCCTTTAAGTTTACTGTAAAAAGGAGAATAGAGTGTTCGTATATATTGGTCAACTGTTGGTTGCTGTAAGCCCTTATGTAGGGTTCTGTCGTTTACGTACCAAGGAGCTGTCGTTATGAGTCTTCAAGTTTTTGATTGAATGAATGCAGTTTTTGTATCTGAGTCTTTTTTGCTGAGCCATAAAGCTGTGAAGCGTAAGTCCATATTGGTGTAAGTAGGTATGTATGTATTCAGTTTCTGTCTAATTTATAATTTTGATGATTTAGATAAAAGAGAGTATAGTAGTTTCAGTCGGTGGTTTAAAGTCTGTCTTTTCATTTTGACATGTGGGCCCCAAGTCATCCTTCGATCGATTGTTATGTTAAACTGATTATAATTATTTTTTACCGTAACAATTCAATATTTATCAAACTGATTTTAACTACCGAGGTAAGAGAAAGTCGTGTGTTTCCCGCACCATATTTTCAGATTTCATAATAAATATAATTCATAATATTTAATCATTATCGAATGGTGTATGATAAATTAATATATGATAATTGTATGACAATCCACCTTGTTACTTGTTATGAGATAATATGATAATTCATCGAAGGGAGTTAGACTAAGAAAGCCTTATCCTCCGTAATAAGGCCTGGAACAAACCGAGAGAACATCCCTCCCTCCTTCACTTTAATTAAATTCATAAACTCGTCTTTAAGTTGCGGAGGGGCGCCTAACTTTATGTCCTCGGCTCTTAAAATTCAAACTTCTCCCAAGCCTACAACTTCATCTCCTCGTTTTCCTCTCTTTAAGGCATCAATTCGATTATTTCACTGTGGCAAGAATCGATGTCCGTCTTATCACATTGTATTAAATATTTTCCCGGTAGGTCACGGGTTCAAACCCGCAGGTAGGTGGTCCTAGGATTTTTTAATGGGAGTAAAAATCCTTAGTTATGCCGTCCTTCGGAAGGGACGTTAAAAGGTGATCCCGAGCCTGTGCGATGTCAGGTACTCGTTAAAGATCCCTGTCCTAATTAAGCCTGGTTAGGCAAAATTTAAGACTCCCTCTGCAGCATCGTCCGATTAGCCATAGCAGAATGAAGTGACGTTAAATAAACAAACAAAAAAATATTTTCCCGATTTGTATGAATGCTGAAAACATCACATGGTTGATTGTTTTAAATTAACATAAAAACTAGATTTTTTTTTCATAGCCTCTTTTTTTAGCTCTTCTTAGAAGCTTAGTTTTTTTAATCTTTTCCTTTTTCTGCATGTATGCATTTTAAGGATGTCAGATATCTCTATAATCTCTATAATATATAATTATCTATAATGAGGTGATGGGACTCACCTTTTAGTTTAAGTAGAACCTTAATCTAATACTAAAACCTAAATCTTAATATTTTTCCACCGTTGAGGTAACCGAGAAGGTGTCAGCTTACCATACATCGGATTGATTAGAAGTTTGACAGTTCCAAAGAACTTTTTATTCCTCGCAGTTACGAATTTGGAAAGTTTGTCCATTTTTAATTCGTCGTGAATTCTAGAGGTTTTAGTTCTATAGAATGACGTTCCTTTAATAATTTTCCGTAGTAAGCCATTTGGAAACGATTGTAAACGCTTTTCGGTTGACTTAGCAACATGCGGAAAGAGTGGTGCACCATATAATAGGGCTTATAATGGTCTTATATATTCATATCTTCAGTCGAAGGGACAGACTTGAAGAATTAATTAAGTGATTAAGTTGGCGTAATTTTTGCCTCACTCTCTTAATTTTTTTTACTAAAGACGCCTGAAAACTTTAAATTTCTGTCAAAGGTAACTCCGAGATAGCTAATATGTTTGGATAGTATAATGACGCAGTTGTTGATTTTAAATTTATACGGTATTTTTTTCTTTCCTTTTTGAAATGAGTACACTATTCCATTCGTTTTATCTGCATCTACATAAATTTTCAACATTTTCAGCTCGCTGCTTAGAAAAAGAAATTTTTTAAAGCCCTTCATTTTAGCATATCCGTATAATACCTACATGATAAAAAAATTTAACGTTGGTTGAGACATCGAGTTTTATTAGCGTGGTTTTAGTTTTGACCTTGGATTGCCCATACACACACCAAGAAACACATACTTATATTTGTGGGATTTGGATACTTGGATTTAGGGGACTCGTTTATTTTTTGGTGAAAACACAAATTCGAAAATTTTTATAATCTCAACACTTTCTCTTAAAATATATTTCATACATATATTTTAGTAAACAAACTGTAATTCTACAACTAATGAAGGTTTAGTCCTTGATCATGCTCAATCCCCAGACTTCTCACCCATTTTATAGAGGATGGGTGTGCCCAAGAAGGGTCTCCACACCAGGGTTGTCCCACGGCTGAAAGGAAAGAATAAATAAATATCTGCTAAAGTCGAGATTCGAGCCCAGGACCCGGAGAAATTGTTGAAAACTGCTCTATCCACGAGACCACGCCACTTCTCGTATTTTAGTGAAAGTAAAAAGTAATTCAATTTCTAGTCTTGTCCATAAAGATGAATCAAGGGTCATCTGAAGCGTAGTGGCTAGCATAACAGCTTCTTATGCCCAAAGTCGCGGGTTCATACCTGGAGGTGGCCCTAGGGTTTTTTAATAGGAGTGAAAATCCTTAGTTATGTCATCCTTTGGAGGGGAAGTAAAAAGGTGGTACCTGGGAGATGTCAGGTACTCCTTAAAGATCCCTATCCTAATTAAACCCTGGCAAAGTTTAGGTCTCTCACCGTAGCATCGTCCGATTAGCTTTATAGCATAAAGTGATGCTAAATAAATAAACAAAGATGAATCATTTAATATTATATTTATTCATTATTGCATTTTGTTACAGTGAGCCCAATGATAAAAGTGATCTAAAATTTATTTATATTGAATGAATCTTAATAAATTAAAAATAATTTATTAGGCAAAATAAAATAATATAATTAAAAGTTATTATAGAATATTTACATGCCTATAGGCTTATCACATTGTCAGAGGCAGTTTTGGGTTATACTGTATTTGAAAGAATGTTAACAAAATCATTTGGAAATTTTCGATAAACTATAATTGCATTATCACTGTTTAAGATACTAGAAAAAATATAATGATAAACTGCACCTTCGATAAAGAAGTTAAATTATCCTCAATGATTATTTAATTAATTTTTTCCTAAAAGTTTAGCATGGCTACCTCGATAATTACATAGCAGATGCTGAGTATGAAGAGAGGGAGGGCTCCTTAAATACCTCCCCCCAGGCCTAACTTCCCGCCGGCGGGTAATGGTCAGCTGATATTAAAACAATGCGCGGGCAGCGAGGTTTAAACTTCAATTAGCAAACATATGGCGCGCCATTCTGTCCGCCACGCCCTTTTGGCGGGAAAGAAATCGATTCTTTTAGGCCTTTTTATTCCGTATTCATTTAAAGTTCGTTTCTACTTTTTTTTTTATTCCATTTTTATGCCCATTAGCTTTTAGCAATGGTGGAGAGTTTTAAAAGAAGCATTTTTCGTTTGAAATGCAAAATTAATCCACTGAAAGAATTAGGGCTTGTTTTTTATTCGCTTAATTGTTCGATAATTGGAATTTTTTGTAATTAGCTTAATTATATTTTGATTTTTTATAATGAAAGCTCTCGATTTTAAAATTATCCTAGAAGAAGGTTTTTCGGTGGTATCAATTATCTTCATAGACAAAGTTTTTTTTACTTCTATTATATGTTTTTATAATCTTTATTATTTTATAATATATAATTGCAATAATAAGTAATTGCCCTACCAACACGGGCAAAGCGGATAGATTTTTTTTATCGTCACAATTATCGTAAAGTAACTTCCCCGTCCTTCATACGACGTACAGGATTCGTGTGCCCACTGTTCTCATTGAGAACATTGGATCCAATCCTCTACAGGTGGGTTTATGTATTTCTCAGTGCATACTAAACATGAATAATCTCCCATTCTAATTTTTTTTTCCTTTCAGTTCTGGGTTACCTTCCTTTTTACGTTTCCTTTAGTTGATTTTAGTGTTTTAGCTCTTGCCAACTTGGATATCTTAGTTTTATCAACAAACAAACTCAAATGACAGCTACAGTATGGGCAATAGGATAGCCTATCCGCTTTGCCCGAAGAACCCTTTTGACATAAATTAAGCTCACACAATTTTAAAGTGCCGGCTCCGTGTAATAATAAAATTTCAATTAATACTTAAAAAAATACTTGCCCCGTTAAACAATTTTTCTCCTAAAAGTTTATAATAAAGTTAAAAGAATACAATACAAACATGGTCGAAAATCGAAAAACAAAACAAAAAAAAAACCTAAATTCTTTTATCTTGCACTAAAACAAAGAAACCCGCTGTTTGTTCTGTTTGCACTGTCATGGCGCCGGGAGAGAGTTCACGCATCGACTTGACCAAGACTTGCAGCACCATCTGTTGTAGAATCTCGAGAAATGAGCCTATCCGCATTACATGGGCTACCCGCATTGCCCGGGCCTCCCCTATTTGAAATAAATAGTAAGGAAAATATGGAATTCGACAATTTTCATGATCCCATACTTTCTCTTACAATATATTTCATATATACATAAGTAAATGTAATTATATACATCTAAATACGTTAAAAAATTTAATAACATAAAATAGGAAAAATCAGGATATTAAGAAAACTTTTTTCTTTAATTTCTCCAAATCCTCCATATTACCTAAGACAACCTATTACAATTATGAATATTTTAAACAATACGACACCAAATTTTCGAGGGTAATATATTTACTTTAATTACCTATATATGAATTATTGCGAGTGTAAAAATTTTCGAACTTTTTTTATGGTCTCCTGAGTCCAAATGGCAAGTCTCGCTAAGAGGTGTGTGTGTGTGGTTATTTTAGCTACTGATTTATAATGACGAATAGGTTGTTGAGTTGTGATATTGACGAAGATCAAAATTAGCTGTCAGTTTTTTTTCCAATTACATGTAATAATATGGTTACACGCATCCGTGGCGCTACATACTGATGTGGTCCTTGGTCTCCTTAATAATAATATGATTACAAAACAAAAATAAGATTTTGTGTAATTAATTAATTTTAATCTTTTTAAAGGAAGTCAGTACAATACATTCAAATTTTTGCCTTCATTATTTTTAAAAGTGTCATAACTATTCATACATAATTTATTTTCATTTCTTTTGTTGAATAGTTAAACCTATTATGTCAGAAAGACGTAGGAATTTTTTGTGAACAGAATTTCAAGTCATACGTGGCACTTAACTCACACGTCTTAATTTACTAACCGGTTAAAATTATGTCAAATGCGAAACCAGTAAATAGCTGTGCTATTTTTCTGTTTATGATGTAAATTTATTTAAATAGCTTCAGAATATTTAAAAAGTTATTTTGAAGTCGTTATTACCACAGGGTTTAAAACAATTTGTTTGCTATTGCTAGCTTCTTTGTTTTTTTAATAACAAAGCATGTAAATTACAATTAGTTAAATTTAATTTTCAGAAAATATTAATAGAATTACAAAAGGCTTATTTCAGGCTTCAATTCCGATTTTTTTTTTAAATTTATATTTTGTAGATCTCAGGAAAACTAATATGTAGCAAATAAAGTTGATTTAAAAAAAAATAAATTAATAAAAATAATGGTCAAATATTACGGATGTTAGGTGCGTCTACTGTATTATAGTAGGTTATGTAGTTAAAAGGAAATGTTTTTAGTAGGTTTTGAAATGAAATGAAACGTAGATTTAGTACTTTTTGGAAAGAACTGGAATTTTCAAATGTGTTTTTAAGTATATTTAGGATGTATGATAGACTTTTAAAACGATCATAGTTAAAAATAATCGGAAGTTAGTCGCTAAAAGTTATTTTAATTTTGCCAACATTCGGTTCAAGCATGTGAGCCATCATCAGAACAACAAAATAGATACATATCAATACAATATGACAAAGAAAAATTATGAATGTAAGTGACAATGAAAATAATAAAATTATAAATAGTAAGATGATGATTAGTATGAAATTAAAATTTAGAAATAAATAGAGAGGTAATATATATGTCAAGCCATGTCAATATATATGTCAAAGCATTATCTGAGGAAAAACATTAATAGGTGGTATGGAGCGTGTTTATGTAAAAACCCCTAACGGTTTGCTCTTTAAATATAAATACTACAGTTTGTCTTTTAACAGTTTTTTTTTTAATATACTAAGAGAAAAAATAATCAAAATATGTACAATATTGGTTCTACATTGCTTAAAGAAAAACTAATATGTACATTTCATTGTCACTTCATTCCTGATTTTTCATTGTTATATTATATTTATATGTATCTCTTTTGTTGTTCTGATGTTTGCAGCCCTGATGATGGCTCACGTGCTTGAGCCGAAATGTCGGCAAAATTCAAATATTTTCAAAGGACTGACTACCTATAATTTCTACCTATGGTGTTTTTTAGATAAAGGTGGATGTAAGATTTTGAGAAAACTAAGCCATTTCAATAAAAATAGGTCATAATATCGATGCCGTAAAAAATGTCCTATAGAATCTTTTGGAGTTCCGTGTTACCGTTAAGTAGGATTAATCGCACACGTCATAATATAATTGAGTGTTTGCACGGAACTAACATTAACTTTGTTTACAACTTTCAGTATTGATTTTAACAAGGGAGATAAGCTAAGGGAGAGAGACGGAGAAAGATAAGTTCATTATAACAACACTTGTAATAAAAAAAAACCGGACGGACCGCTAAAGCCATTCGTAACGACTAAAATAGTTTTTGCCTCCTTTGCTAGGTCCGGTTTTTTGCCGCAACAATAAGAAAGAGGAGAGATAAAGATGGGGAGATGGAAATGAAACAAGTCTTAATTCGGTGCGCGGCCATTGCCTCGCCATGAAGCGGATAATTAATTCATATTTGAGGCTCGGCTGCTACATGTTAATTAAACTCCCCCCGGGAATACTAAGCAGCTACGTGGCTTCCACCGCCACCTCAATATGCCTCTTTTAAAACCCAACGACGGGGGAGGGGAGGGGTTTATACCCCCTACCGGCCATTATATTAGCTTAATAATTAGCAGTTTGTACATACCTAGGAGTTTGTATAAACCGCAACGACAGCTACCGGCAAGATAAAACTGAAAAGGATGAGAGAGATCCTTGATCATTTTTTCTTTAGAATACCTGATAATTAAAAACACTAACTGTTCCCATGGCAACGTGCCGTGACGTGTCGCAATGCATGCTGGGAACAGTTTCTCAAACATCTGATACAAAATAAGTATTGGTAAATCAAATCATAATTCAAAATCTATTTTACTTGATTTAATCCAGTATTCACACAAAATACAACTGATAATAATACAATCATTCGATAATCAAATAATTGTAATACAAAATCCGTCGTTAATTTTCCTCTTTTATCATATTATCATATTTACCATTGTTTATCAATGTTAACATAGTGAAATGGTTAACTGTTACAAACATAAAGCAGATTAAAAATACATTAAAAAATTTAGAGAAAGGAATTTTAAAAATTTTGCATTTCAGCCATGCCACAGTACTTCAATTAGAATAAAAAGTTTTTACTCCAATCTAATTCAGTACTTTATCTCACTGCACAATTCATGTGATAGGAGAAAGTAAAAGCAAACCGTTCCTATGTTATTATGATATGGTTTGTTGCAATGCATGCTGGGAACGGAGTTATTTAACAGCTGATACAAAATAAATATTGTTAAATTAAATCATATTTAATAATGTTTGCTACTAAATTATATGCAATATTCACACAATAATTATCAAAATACTATATGATATAATAATACAACACTCAATAAACAGAAAAGAAAGTTGCGAAAAATTTGTCGTTAAAATTATCATGTATGTATTTTTCTATTTTAAGGTTATATTAAATAATTTTTATTCCTTTTAATTTCAACTTCAAGTTTTTAGTTCTTACTTTGGAAAAATCTAGTTCGTGCAAAACAGGACTTTCACATACCACCATTGTAAAGCAGTTTTAGAAATTTTAAATTGAATTAAATTTGTATTTTACTATAATAGAGATAATATAGTGAGTGATTCGTGAATAAAGAAATACACAGGATTTGAAATAATTTGTCAAAAATTTGGAAAATCGTCCTGTAAACTTTACTTCCCAAAACTTAACCCGTTTTGGCCCGAAATGAGTGATATAATTTAGGCTTATACAATAATAACATTTAATAATACTTAAATTTTTGTTTTCAATTCTTGTACTTTTTTAATGAAAACTTAAACAAACAAACGTTATGATTAAATCAAAACAAAAGAGTATTATATAACCACTATAATTAGTAATGTTAAAAGCAAAAGTGGCAAGAATTGAGACCTTGAGTTCCAAAAGGTACCGCACGTTTATCCACTTTAGACAATTTTACAGAAAACGCAAAAATCTGTCATTTCTTTATTACAGAACCAATTTACTTGATTTTTCTTTTATTGGAATCAAAAGTTGATTTTTTACTGTATTAACAACTTATTTTTCCAAATTATTGCACTTTTTCCAAGACTTGTTAGCAATATAATATGGGTATAGTACTATTTGGAAGAATATAGATAACAGAGATAATAGACATCATAACCTTCCTCATACTAATTTATGTATGTATTGTTAATTACTAAGTAATTTATATTTCCCTATTCTCACTCTGAGAAATATCTTTCCTTGTAAGTAAACTATTTTCAAATACGTTTTTAAAGGATTTCTATGTTTTTTAGAAAAAAATCTGATGACGGATTTAGATAAAACTAAACCATTAGTAAAAAAATATTTCAGAAAATCAATTATAAAAAATGTCCTTTAGTACCTCGTCTCAATTAATTTATGGTTTGATAGCACATTTTTATAGTTCAAATATTTTTTTAGTTTGGTTGAGTTCTATCTTCTAAACTATATACATATATATTTTTCTAATTTTAATTCTAGTCAGGCGTGGGAAACTATAAACGTTCATTCATCATAAAAAAAAAAAGTCAGTAATTGATAAAAATGTCCTTATTATGACTCGTCTTCTTATATTGCCTTTAAATTATTTTATACACGTATTAATAAAACAAGTAAATAGTTTTGTCGGAATTTCTATTTCGTGGCAACAAGTTTGTATTTTTAATTTTATTATTCTCAGAGAATAACATCCTAGATGTAAAGAATATTTTTTCTGTTGTTCTAATAAACAATATAGGTAAGGGAAACGTGATAACAGGAGAGGTAAACATCGATAATAATTCCTCAAACTATATCGATAAAATGATACGAGCGGGAGTAATCGAAGGAGGAGGTAACTATGAGGAGGGGGTTTTGATGAGCCGTGTATGTGGAAGCAATAAGGCCGGCGGCGCCATATTGGATTAGATGAAGTCGTGTAGCTCACGTCTTGCCGAGTCAGCCCCCCTCCACTCAATTCCTTCCCCCCACCACTCAATTCCCTTCCCCCACCACTCAATTCCCTACCCCACCACCTCTTCCTCACCCCCCACCCCTCGCCTCTGATGAAACCCTCCTCCAATAGCGGGCCTTATAGCTCGTGTTAACACCGCTTTTATTAGCTCGTCGCCTTATATCAAATCTTTTCCTTTCCTCCGATGGAACAAAACAACATTTACTTACAACATCCGATCTTCCCCCTTCTCCTTTTCATACTGAAAGAAGCCTGGATATGAAAGGCAAATATTACCGCTACCCCATCACATCCTACACAGTAAGCACACGCAATCTCATACGAATTGCTTCATCTCCAATCTAACACATGATAAGAAGGGATTTCACTCTCCATTTCTACCACAACACAAATTTTATTTTATGCTTTAAACTAAATATTATATATATAATATATATAATATATATATATATATATATATATATAATATATATATATATATATATAATATAATATATATAATATATATATATATATATATATATATATATATATATATATATATATATATATATATATATATATATATATATATATATATATATATATATATATATATATATATATATATATAATATATATAAATAATCACTATTATTATAATATTATTGTACAAATTTATTTTATTAATTAAAAAAATATTGTTTTAAATATAAAATTAGTAAGGGGAAGTATATTTATGAAAATATGTATATATCAAAGCAAAATTAAATAGTTTTTATTTTAGCAACTAGTAACACGATAATAGTAAATAGTGTAAAAGCTCCATAGAAGTACCTTTTATATTGTTTCTTTATGAAAAATATTTCTTTCATTTTATTTTCATTGCCAATTATCAATTATAATTAACTACAGGAGAATTCATTTCATATAAATATACATAAACAGACATATAGAAAGCTGTGCTGCCCAAAATAATCGAGTTACCTTAACACACTATGCTTCCAATATTTCATTTTAAGACATAAATTACAAACACATTAATACTTCCTTTTTGTTGTAATTAATTTTCTTATTTTATCCCTTTAATAAAATAACATGATATTATAATACTAACTACAATATTAAAACCTAGCTTCAAAAAACATTTCATATACAAAATTACAATTAAATAAACCAAAAACATTGAAATACTAATCAAAAGAAATAAAATATATACATGAATGCCCTTAATATACAACTATATATATGTGTGTGTGTGTGTGTGTGTGTGTGTGTGTGTGTGTGTGTGTGTGTGTGTGTGTGTGTGTGTGTGTGTGTGTGTGTGTGTGTGTAAATTCCACCTTATGGAAGAGGCTTTTGTCATTATATTGATGCCAATAAAGTTATTATTATGCACTGATGTGTAGCCAAAAGGGCTTAAGCGTTGGAATGTGAAATTTACAGAACGATTGTCCAAAATTTTTAAAAATCATTTTTAATACTGCAAATGCGAGTATTTCTTTAGTAATGAATCACTAATATTATATTATCTCATAAGAAGAATCTTCCTTATTTTGTATATTTTATAAAATTAATCATATTAATCTGATTACCATTGATGAAAAACAGCCAAATACTGAAGTTGAACGAATTTGATAAATAACTAAAGGGCATAAGAGCAAAAATATTTTTGTATGCCTATTTCGTATTTTTGAACATAAAACCAGTAATATAGTTTTATAATATATCGTTGTAAAGCTAAAGATCTTAGAAAAAATATTATCTTATACGCAAAATTCTAAAAGATTATGGAGAGTGATAAAATGCCGATGAAATAAACTGATTGTTGTCGATAAAAATATTATAGATTATTTAATAAAACACTTGTTTCACACATTGAAAATCAATTTAATTAATTCTTTAACAATTAATTTTTATATCTAGCTGTATTCTTTTATCTTTTTTATAACGGAGGTTACTGAAAGTAGTGTGGTGCGTGTACCAGATTTTTTGTAAATAAATCTACCCAAAAATGTTCGTAATTTCAAAGATTTTCTTATTCCAATATATGATTACTGCGAAGTTATGAGGGGAAAAACGCAGTAAATTATTATTATACCATTATTACACATTGGTTTATTTTATTATTACAATTGATGAGAGGTGTACCCCAGTATTCATTATAATTTTTTTTCGACGACCGTTCTAATCTTTCGGGATCCAAACGCAATCCAAAGCGATTTTTAAATCGACGAGCAATAAGGGAACAATCAGTCACAATAAAAAGCGGTCATTAATATAAAATCAGCGTTATCAATTAAAGAGATAGAGATTGGATATAGACTGTTAATAAAGGAGACCCTGATGCGCGGGATTCGAACCCCATGTGCGCCTAATAAAGAACCCCCCGTGGCTACCCCATGCTCAGAATTACAATAACATATCGTGCCCATGGGGGTGTCACCTCCTACTTCTCTTATAAATTATTGATATCGCTGGGGATTATTGGACCGAGGGGTTGGCCTCCTGTTTGTACGATATTAATGTTACGGGCTACGGGGTGTGAGAAATGAACTACTCCAGTTTACAAATTACAAATATTTATTAAATACAGAAAACACAAATACAAAGGGATTACTAACCACTATATTAACAATAATAATGGAATCACTAGCTTAACTACTAAACAGTATACATATAAAATGAGGTATTCCTAACAAATAAACTACTTACGTAAATTCATACAATCTGTTAGACTTATTCTAGAATTTACAACTATAAAACATATATATAAACTACAGTCTTCTAATTTCCCACCGACCGGTTATCACAATATTGACACACAGTTTCACTATACTGTCACACTGTCACGAACTGTTCACTGTCACTGTTCACTGACACATCACTGATACTTGTTGAGCCGGATTAAGACTGACTCACCTAGACTCAGGGGACAGCTATTTGTACCACCGCCGAATCTTCTAGACCCGGGCGCAGGTAGGGTGGTGGGCCTTTCCAGGCACTTCGAGGACTGTCCAGGTCCAGAAGTCTCTAGCCTCATCTAGGCCCCTCCAGGCGTGGTCCACCCGTCATTGTCTTGACCGTAGCACTACCCCCCTCCTTAGACGTGCTCTGCCCCAGAGCACAGATTGCAGAAGCTGAGCGATGCTGATCTTCCTCCGATGTAGGTGTTTTGTCTTTCCAGGGGTTGAACGTGCATACCATTATGATGACTCCAGAGTTGGCGAACGTCTCTTCTACAATGTTCCTGACAATCCTCCACTCCAGGCCATCGTATCCACAACCCAACTTCGGGATGGCGAGCTTGGTGACACGCAGTTCCAGAAGCTTTCTCCGCAGGTCGTCAAGACTCCGGCGCAGTGTGTCGTATGTCGGCTTCTGCTCTGATGAACTCTTGGTAACCAAGTAAAACAGGTGCCGGCCTTCATGCTCTTGATGGAGAGTCTTCCCAACTCTTGGTCCCTGGCGTTCCAGCTCTTCAATTCCAGCGAACTTCTTCCTGAAGACCGTCGCAATCCCCCGGGAATTCCTCAGATGTTCGGCGACACAATGTGCTAGAGCATAGTCTACCGGTAACGAGAATATGTCTCTGTAAACTGTCTGCGTTACCCTAAGGGAGTCTGGCGCCTTAGGATGGGGAGTTAGGTCCTTGTCGGTGAGGTTCCTCACTTGCTGTTCCTCTGTAGGGCCATGGTTTCCCTTGTATGGAGCCAATCGGTTGAAATGGACTACCTTGGGTTTTCCTTTGGGCTGCTTCCTGATCCTATAGATGACATCATTGATCCTCTTGATGACCTCATACGGTCCGTCCCAGGAGTTTTGAAGTTTCGGTGAGTAGCCTTGCCTTCTTCGAGGATCGTGTAGCCAGACCAAGTCTCCAGGTTGGAAGCCACCTTTCTCTGCCTTGATGTCATAACGCTCCTTCATTCTGTCACTTGCTCCCTGGATGTTTGTGCGAACCTTCTCGTGAATAGTGTTCATTCGCTTCCGTAGGTTCGTGACGTAGTCTTCTCCGGCGACCTCCTCATCAGGCTTGAAACCGAATTTCAGATCGCAAGGCAAGCGTAGTTCCCTGCCGAACACGACATTGGCGGGGGTCTGCCCTGTCGTTTCATTAACTGAACTACGATAGGCTAGCAGGAACAGATGAAGATATTGGTCCCAGTCTCGCTGATGGTCAGAAACTACCTTGGCCAAGTATCGACCCATCGTCCTGTTCATGCGCTCTACCATGCCGTCGGACTGAGGGTGAAGAGGCGTCGTTCTGGTCTTCCGTATTCCTAGAGCCTCGCACATCCTGGTGAAGACTGCCGACTCAAAGTTTCTTCCTTGGTCAGCATGAAGTTCCATGGGCACCCCAAACCGACTGACGAGCTGCTTCACGAGAACATCGGCAACCGTGGCGGCCTCCTGATTCGGAAGGGCATAAGCTTCCACCCACTTTGAAAAATAATCCATGGCCACGAGAATATATCGGTTGCCATTATCTGTCACAGGAAAAGGGCCAGCGATGTCTACCGCTATTCTCTCGAATGGTGCTCCTACGTTGTATTTCTTCATAGGTGCCTTCTTTTTCCTTATCGGTCCATTAGAGGCGGCACAAGTTGCACACCGCCGGCACCAATCTAACACATCGTCCTTGAGGTTTGCCCAGTAAAAGCGTTCACGAACCTTTTCTAATGTCCGGTGAACTCCAAGGTGGCCACCAGATGCTCCATCATGTAATTCCCTCAGTACTTCGGGCACTTTAATCTTTGGTACGATGAGCTGTAGTCTCCGCTGATCTCCCTCTGTGTTCTCCAATGCTCGTTTCAGCAGACCTTTGTCCAGTAGAATGGAGTTCCATTGAGCCCAATAGGTTTTTATATTTTTCGACATTGGAGCAACATCCTGCCAGCTTGGTCTCCTTTGGCCTGATAGCTTCCATTCCCTTATTTGTTTCAAGTCCGGGTCCTCGTCCTGTTCCTTTGCCAGTTGTGTGTCCTGCCAACCGTCGGTAACGACCGTAGTCCGCAACACTGTTGCTTGCTTTTCTTCTTGTCGAGAACAATGCTTGCATTCTCCGTCACAGGGTCTCCTTGAGAGCGCATCCGCATTCCGGTGACTCGTTCCAGAACGATGAGCAGATTCGAAGTCATATTCCTGAAGGCGCTCGATCCACCGTGCAACTTGTCCCTCCGGTGACTTGAATCGCAGCAGCCACATTAGAGCTGCGTGGTCCGTTCTCAGTAGAAATCTTCTTCCATACAGGTATTTATGAAAGTGCTCTATGGACTTAACCACTGCCAGAAGCTCTTTCCTTGTGACACAGTAGTTGCGTTCTGGAGCTGACAGTGCTTTGCTGAAGTACCCAATAACCTTTTCTTCCCCGTCTTGGAGTTGAGAAAGGACGCTTCCAATAGCAGTGTTGCTGGCATCTGTGTCAAGAATGAACTTGCCCTCGGGACGTGGATAGCTTAGAATAGGCGCACTACTCAATTTCTTCTTTAACTCCTCAAATGAAGCCTGACACTCGCGATCCCAAAGGAAAGTCCGTTTTTCCTCAGTGAGCCTGGTAAGAGGTTTTGCGATGTTGGCGAATCCTTTCACGTACCTCCTGTAGTAGGTGCAGAGCCCGAGGAAACTTCTCACTTGGTGCTTATCTCGAGGTGCTGGCCAATTGGTGATCGCTGTAATCTTCTCTGGGTCAACAGCAACTCCGTTGTCTGATACAACATGCCCCAGGTAGTTGACTTGCCTTCGGAAGAGATTGCACTTCTTCGGGTTCAGTTTTAGATTAGCTGCACGCAGCCGTTCGAAGACCCGCTCCAGATTCTCCAGATGGTGAGTGAAGGATTTTCCCAGTACAATGATGTCGTCCAAGTAAACCAGGCATATCTCCCAAGAAAGGCCTCTTAAGACGCTTTCCATCAGCCTCTCGAACGTTGCAGGTGCATTGCAAAGCCCGAATGGCATTACCGTAAATTGCCAGAGGCCAGTGCCGATTGAAAATGCCGTCTTCTCCTTATCTTCCGGTGCCAATCCAACCTGCCAATATCCACTGCGGAGATCCAAGGTAGAAAATAGTTTGCAACCCTCTAGTGTGTCCAGCGTGTCGTCAATCCTTGGGAGTGGGTAGCTGTCCTTCTTCGTGGCGTTGTTCAAAAGACGGTAATCTACGCAGAATCTTGTCGTCCCATCCTTCTTTTTTACCAGTACGACAGGAGACATCCATGGGCTACTCGAGGGCTCGATGACACCATCATTCGCCATATCCTTAATAATCTCCTCGGCATCCTTTCGTTTAGCTAGCGGCAGCCTCCTCGGGATCTGTCGGATGGGCTTTGTATCCCCGGTGTCAATTTTGTGCTGGACGATGTTCGTTCTACCCCGTGGTCCTGAGCTGATCTCGAAAATGTCCTGCCATCGGGTAATCAATCTCTTCACGAGTTCGCTCTGTTCAGGCGAAAGTTCTCTGCATGATTCCTCCACGAATCCTTTTAATTCTTCGGGTAGTCCTCGTTGCTCGGTGGGGTTGCGTTGTAGCTGTCGGACTACTGAGGTAGCGGCCGTACATTCTCCGACTGGTGTTCCTCTCTTTAGTGTCACCGGGAAGCTGTTCAGATTCATCAGTCGGATTGGGGTGGTATGTCCGACCTTGATGAGAGACCTTGCAACCAGAACACCGCGTCCGACTTCCTGCTCCTCGTGCTTCCCAGGTTCAAGTAGAAGACATTGACCCTCCGGTAGTCGTCCATTGATCGTCCCATGCGTCAGAATTTGACTCCGTGCAGGTAAGGTGGTGTCTTCTAGTAGGAGTACTCGTGCATAGAGGTCCTTTCCCTGCCGAAGGATGACCTCTTCGTCTCCCAGCGTCATCACACCTCTCGACATGTCCAGCTTGATCCCGTATTTGATCATCAAGTCCATGCCGAAGATGACTTCCTCGTCTATTTTCGCCACGAGAACGCGGTGCTCTAGACGTTGGCCCCCGATGAAGAAAGTGGCAACTGTCTCCCCGTAGACCTCGGCTGGCTGTCCTGTGGCTGTCCGTAACGCCCAAGTGGTAGGTAATATCTTCTTAGCGTTAACTGCCTTCGGGTTCAGTATTGTCATGGTTGCGCCGGTATCCAGCAGAAAACTCCGCAGCTGCCCGTTCACCATTCCATCCACATAAAAACTATTTGTCTTGCTCCCTATTGTCGCGATTCTCACGGCGACCCTGGGGCCTTTGATGCTACGGGTTGACAGTTGCTCCTTCCCATCAACCCTCCTTAGTTTTCCTGTGGCTTTTCCGGCTTCCTGGTAGGACACTTGCTTCTGGGGTGTCCGAGTTGACCGCAGCTCCAACAGCGTATCTCCTTTTTGCGGGTCCTGAGGGCTTCTAAAACCTTTGCTACTATGTCCTCGATGGTGGGGGCCGCGTTAGGCTCCGCTTCTGCCGCTCGAACTCGTGCATGTCCACGGACTGACTGCCTGACAGCCTCGAATTCCATGGCCTGCGACAATGCATCGCCCAAAGTTTTAGGGCGTGCGAGTTTCACTGCCTGTTGGGTTTCCGGGTCTCGAAGTCCATCCAGGAATTTGTCGATAGCCAAGCTCTCGTAGACGTCGTCGGTGACCGTTGGGTAGGCATTCCTCACTAGCCGGGCGATATCTGCTTCAAATTCCTGCAGCGTCTCGTTGGTCTTCTGGACCCTGTTCTTTAACTGGGAACGGTATAGTTGGTCCATGTGGCGATGGCCGAAACGCATCTCCAGTCTTTTCATCAGCTCACTGTAGTTGCACCGCTCCGACATGGGCATCCCCTGTAGCACTCCTAAGGCGTCTCCACGCAAGGCTAGGCACAACGCTGATGCTTGCGTCTCCTTTGACCACCCGTGGATCGAAGCCGCTGTCTCGAAGAGAGTCATGTAGTCCTCCCATGGCGTCTTCCCGTCGAACAATGGGATGGTGTTGTGTGTTGGTGGCATCCCAGCATTGGCGGAGGGAATGGTGTGAGGGCTTCTCTCAGAGGGTTGGTCGGTGTCGATTGTCGTTGGGTTGTTCATACGTTCTTCTAGAGCTTCTATTCTTACCCTAAGTTCATTTTCTACAGAATCGACTTTTTCTCCTAATCTAGATTCTACATCAGCTAACTTATTATCTACACTTTCCATTAACTTAGTTTCTAAATTGCCTAACTTAGCCTCCAATGTATTTTTAACAGTACTTAATTCATTACCTAACTTCTTTTCTACATTACCTAACTCATTTTTAACAGTACCTAACTCATTTTTAACAGTGCCTAATTCAGTTTTAAAAGTTGCAGACAACTTACTGAAATCATTTTCAAACGTAATCTCGTCTGGATTTTCCCCTGAATCAACAAAAAATTGGCGCAAGCGTTGTTGCAGTACTAATTTCGTTCCGGAAGTATCCAGATCTCGTTCTTCTAACTCCCGTCTTAAGTCTGCAACTTTTAAATCATTCAGTCTAACACTCTGAGAAGTCATTTTCCACACAGTAGCCCAATAATTACAAAAACAAGAAAACCAAAATTATAACCATTTACAATGATCCCACTTCTGACACCAAATTGTTACGGGCTACGGGGTGTGAGAAATGAACTACTCCAGTTTACAAATTACAAATATTTATTAAATACAGAAAACACAAATACAAAGGGATTACTAACCACTATATTAACAATAATAATGGAATCACTAGCTTAACTACTAAACAGTATACATATAAAATGAGGTATTCCTAACAAATAAACTACTTACGTAAATTCATACAATCTGTTAGACTTATTCTAGAATTTACAACTATAAAACATATATATAAACTACAGTCTTCTAATTTCCCACCGACCGGTTATCACAATATTGACACACAGTTTCACTATACTGTCACACTGTCACGAACTGTTCACTGTCACTGTTCACTGACACATCACTGATACTTGTTGAGCCGGATTAAGACTGACTCACCTAGACTCAGGGGACAGCTATTTGTACCACCGCCGAATCTTCTAGACCCGGGCGCAGGTAGGGTGGTGGGCCTTTCCAGGCACTTCGAGGACTGTCCAGGTCCAGAAGTCTCTAGCCTCATCTAGGCCCCTCCAGGCGTGGTCCACCCGTCATTGTCTTGACCGTAGCATTAATATGACTCCGAGTCAAGATTGAATGGCCTCAGTCCTCCTGGCTACTGCCTGCTAATGTCTCCGGGGGAGGGTCCGAGAATATGTAAACTGAATTTGTGGCGGAGGGGGCGCAGCAGGCAATTGTTTATAACCTGGGCTCTTAAAGAGGGGTCTAAAAAATGAAACTTTGTGGATATGTCTTCTGGCCTGGGGTCAGTAGTTTTTATTCACCCTCAAAAATGTAAAACGTTTGACACGCTTAAGCTCTGTTGATATTGCTCAGATCAGAAATTTAGTGAAGAATATTTTTTGTTATTTATCATTTGTCCTTAAGACATACTATTTAGGAGATAGTTCGAATAATAATGAAAAAAGTCACGTTTTGCCTACTCAAAAATGTAACACGTCTATGTTCGTATTGTTCGAATAAAAAATTCGTAGATACTTTTCGCGTCAGAAATTTAGTGAAGAGTATTTTTTTTTATATGCCATCTGTCGCTAGAATTTATCATTTAGGAGCTATAAGGGTTTCAATGGAAAAAAAATCATGTTTTTAATTTTTTTTTTGTTTAGGTGATAAAATGTAAGACGTCTAGTTCTGTTGGTATAGCTCGAATAAAAAAAATTGAAGATACTTTTCACGTCAGGAATTTATCGAAGAATATTTTGTGTTATATGTCATCTATCGCTAGGATAAATCATTTAGAAGCTATTTTGGTTTCAATGGAAAAATTAGTATTACTATTTTTGTTTTATTGTGTAATAAAATGTAACACTTATATCTCTCTTGTTATTGCTCAGATCGAAATTATGACGAAAGTTCTCTGATATAAAATTTAGTGAAGAATATTTTTTGTTATATAACATTTATCGTCAGGAACTGCCGCGTTTAGGAGCTACAATGGTTTCAATGAAAAAAACCCTACTCAAAAATGTAACAAGTGTATAACAAAGTATTACCTAAAATCTTGCCTGCAGTATCAAAGGATATAACCTGTAAGATACTGTACGGTGACAACAATGAATCACGATAACCTCCCATATTAAATTACAAATAACCTTTTGTTTATAACTTTTTTCGCGTTTAACTTTTACGACTTACTTTATTAAATATTAACTAAAAGCTTCCACTTTCCAACGGTCTATATTACTATACATAATTCAAGAATATTTTTTAATGTATTGATTTTTTTCTTTCCAAAAGAAAACAATTGCAACGTATTTTACTTATAAACCTTTAGAAAAGATAATCCTAAACGATAGTAAAAACCGTATCAAAATTCGTCGCGTGGTTTAGAAGGAGTTTGTGAAAACTAAGACTCGCGATATCATTTTATATAGGAAGATGGAAATTTTCTTTATACACGTGATTTTTTTTTGTTATTCTTTTTCTCATTGTATCCTTTCTTAATCATCAATAAAATAACATAATATTAAAATACTACTACATTCACTACTCAATACCGCTTTAAAGTAGTTTACAATGTACCTTGTTCTACACTAGAATACTATACTAACTGCTTAATATATTTTCACTCAACTAAACGGTTATGGAGATATTTCAGGGACTGAATTTGTAGGAATGGTAACTTTATAATAACTTTTAAGACTTACTTAATTGCATATTTCCTTTTTAAAACCATTATCAGAATATAACATCTGATATAAAGAGAGATGAAAACAATATTTATATATATTTTTTTTGTTATTCCTTTTCTCATCGTTTCCTTGTTTTTATTTATTTTTTCTGCTTATCAAAAAACTAAAAATAAAATAACATAATACTAAAATACAACTACAATCAACAGTCACTCTTCAATACCGTTCCAATGTAGTTTACAATATACCCTGTTCTATATAGAGAGATGAAAATGTTATTTATATACGTGATGTAATTACGTTATGAGTATAATGATTATATATATATATATATATATATATATAATATAATAATATATACTCATATTTATTTTCTATATGGAGCGTGCGATGCCAGAGATAATAGAGAGAGAAAAAAACAAGGAAAAGAAAGTGGCTGTGAGGCAGACAGAGGGATACAAAAGATAATAGCTATATTTACGAGAGAGAGGAGGAGAGACAATAATTGTAGCTTAGCCGAGGATTCCCTATTTTCCAATATTTGAAACCTTTTTATTTTACTACTCCTCCGAGAGGAAGGTTTCTATAAGGACGATAAAGGAAGGCTTTATACAGCCCCGGAGATCTCTTATCTTCTTCAATCCTTCATTCTTTTTATAGGGGGTGTCTCTCCCTCTCTCTCTCTTTCCTTCGAAACTTTACTGCCCTTTTATAACCTCGTAGCAATATGTAAACCTTGTATGTAAGCTATCCTATCCTCCCTCCGGTTTATTGAATGGCCTTCTATATACCTCTATGGATGCTCTGTCGATAAAGAGCTATTGCAAAGATGTAATAGATCTTGGTTGTTCTCTTTCCTTAAAATATCAACATACATTGTATGTATACCACCTGAAAATATTTTATTGTAAACCTGGTAGGTGGCTCTGGTATTTCTTTATGCTGGCCTTCGGAGGAGGCATAAAAAGTTTGTTCCGAGTCTGTGCAATGTCAGGCACTTGTTAATCCTAATTAAACCTGGATAGGCCAAATTTAGGTTTCCCACCATCGTCTGATTACAACAGCACCAAAATTTTGATATTCATTAATTCACTTGACGGACGGATGGATTTTTTTTTTATTATTTTTTAATTTTTTTTTTTTTTTTTGATTTTTGGATTCTATGAATCCTAAAAATGTATTTTATTTTTGATTCTTGGAAGATTACAATACTTAATTTTCGAAAATAATAAACTTTTATCAATTACATCGGATTTTTTCATGTTTCCTACCTTATTGTCTTTAAATTAGTATAAAATTATCTTCTAGTTACTTCTAAAAAAATTTTACAATCTGTTTCTATCTAATAAACAATCGAATTAAAGCATCTCTTATCCTCTGACCAACAGGTGTTTAAAAACAAATTCTTAGCCCAATTCTAAAATACTTGTCTCTATATAAAAAAATATTTGCGTTATTGACTGTAATAGGATCTAATTATAAATCAAACAGCTGATAACAACGCCGCGTTCCTAGGATCATGCCCTGAGATATTTTTTATAGAAAATTTGATATCGATTGGAGATAACAAGGAGATTAAAATTGGTATTCCTTAATTCGTGAGGTGGACGAACGAACTTTTTTTTCCGTATTTTGAAACGTGAAATATCCACTTTTGAGTTCTTATTATTTCGTTTGTCAGTGGTTGTTTTTTGGACTTAGGCAGGAAAGGTCAGAAATAAAACGGGGTGCGACGCTAAAAATAAAATGTCAAAAATTGAAAACATTTGTTTCTAATAAGAAACTGTTTTTACTTTACGCCATTAATCTTAAAATGAATATTCAATTAGATAGTGTTTAGAAAAAAATAACTTACATTTTAAACAACCTGTCTCCCTGACAATTTTATCATACCGAGTATTGCTAAAAATAGGTGTTTGTTTGTTTATTTATTTAACGTCCCTTTGTGCTGCTGTGAATAATCGGACGATGCTACAGTGGGAGTCCTAAATTTTGCCTATCCAGGTTTAAGTAGGATAGGGATCTTTAACGAGGACCTGACATCGCAAAGGCTCGGGACCACCTTTCACGTTCCCTCCAAAGGATGGCATAACTAAGGATTTTTTACTCCAATTAAAAGGTGTAAGGGTTTGAACCCACGACTTTTGGCTTAGGAGGCCGTTATGCTAACCACCATGCTACAGGTAGTCCCTACAAATAGGTGTATAGTGTATGTTTTAGTACTTTAAATTAGGTCACCTGCGGTATAGTTGCTAGTAAAAGTCTTATATACCCAAGGTCGTGGGTTCAAACCTGGCAGATAATCATATAAATTTTAAAGGCAGTAATATTCTAACTTATGCCATTCCTTAGAGGGTGCGTAAAATGGAGGTCTCGAGTATGTGCGATGTCAGGAACTCGTTAAAGATCCCTATCATGATTAAACCTGGCAAAATTTCGAACACCCAATTAGCCGCAGTAGCATAAAAGTGATCTCAAATTAATATACAAATAAATATGTTATTTATTATTTTAAAAATAACTTTGAAAATAAAATATTATTCACCCATCTCCTAAGCAGTATTAGAAGGCTAAGAGAAGAGAGAGAAGCTAGGACGGTGAACAACAGGTCCTGTGTATGGTGAATATATAAAAAAAGGGGGAGTTTAGTTTAGAGTTGAGAGGAGAGGATATCGCGCATGCGCCAAGATGGCGGCTCGATAGCCTGGGATTAACAGGCTCCTAGTCGGAACCTATGTCTCTCTTTTATTTACCTTATTCCTCACTTACAATCTCCTGTCTCCCTTCTTTTTTTTTTCGTTTTTTTTTCTTTTTTGTTTCGGCTTTTCTTTTCCACTTTTCAACTCAGGCTTAACTTGTCAACCTTTCTTTAATGGCGGCTACGTATTATCCTGGATAAAGCCCGGGGGGTAAAAAAAATCGCGTGGAGTGAGGTTGAAATGTATTTCAGCACATTGTGTCATAAATTATTTTATTCATTTACATGTATATATATATATATATATTATATATATATATATATATATATATATATATATATATAAATAACACGAAAACAGAATTACTATGATTGATATGTACGAATAGTAAAGAAAAAAAAAATAGAACATTTAGTTATGTTAAAAGACAAACTTTTTTTTTATTTTCTATGAAATTAAAATCGTATCGCCATTAATTCTATACATATGCATATTATATATATATATATATATATATATATATATATATATATATATATATATATATATAATAATAATAGAATAATAGTCCACCATTCAATTCAGGCTTACCTTGGCAACCACTCTTTAATGGTGGGTACGTATTAGATATACAGTGAGGTTTTTCTCGTCTTTAAAACAAATTATAACTTTTTTATCCTTAATTTAATAAGATATAAACTAATCATTTTATATCACAGCATATTATTAAATAGAAGGCTCATATATATTACTAATAAAGCAAAAAAAAAACTACAACCAAAAAAACGCTGCAAATTATTACACAATGGTTTATTATTTCTAAATAACTATATTAGCGTATAACTGTTTATAACTGCTAATATTTTTGATTTTTCTCTATCAACCATAATAACCGAGTTTTGCTGGAATTACATCTATTATAATTTGTGACTTATATACGAGTAGATCAACTTTTTTTCCCTTATTCAGTTTATCGTACTTTACTGATTCTAAAACTCTATACATATTTTTACCCATCTTCAAAAATAACTGAGTTATTAATGGGTAAAATTTCCAGTTTTACTTAGTTCTTTTTTTATGTAAAAAAATAAAATATATTGTGTTATGATCATTGTTTTGTGTAGGTATTTTCGTGGCGAATTTAAAAAAAAATTGGTCCAGTAGTTTCGGAGAAATACCGATTTTATTGTATTCGTTATTTTGGGTTCTACGTATCTTGAAATGTAACCTCTCAAATTTTGAGAGGGGAGATTTTTTTTTTTTTCTTTTGTTGATTACAAAGGCTCATTGTTGAAAATAATAAACCAAATACATCGTTATATAAAAACATTGATATTTCTTTATTTCTATAAAATTATTTGAAGTACTTTTTATTATTAAGCTCACGCATGAGCGGCATGGTCTAGTGGATGGATCACTAGTCTACTGTTCTCCGGGTTTCGGGTTAGTATACTGACAAATTTATGTATTCTGTTATTCAGAACCATAGGTAAAAAGACCCTTCTGGGGCACACTCAGCCTCCTTAAAGTGGGGGGAAAAACCTGGCGGCTCTGCGTGTTCAATTCCTAATCTCCCCAATGCACAGCTGTTGGCCCAGAAACAGTCCGAATCTCTATGTGTACTAAGCCCAAGACACTACACAAGAAGGGTAGCGATACAGTTTTTTTTTAAATCAATAATCAGTAGTAACAATAAGCATAATAATTAATTAAATATTGTTTATTTTTTTGTTTACAGTGAGCAACGCGACGGACAAAGACGGCAAGAAGAAGCACACGCGACCTACATTCTCGGGTCAGCAGATCTTCGCCTTGGAGAAAACCTTCGAGCAGACCAAATACCTCGCCGGACCTGAAAGGGCAAAGCTCGCCTACGCTTTGGGCATGACTGAATCCCAAGTCAAGGTAAATTTTTTTAAAAAATACTTCTAAGATCAGATTAGCTCATAAGTGAATAAAGTTCTGCTCCGAATATCCAGATATGTCATAGTAGTGTGATAATATAACGAGAGTAACATAGAGTAGGTAATGAGAAACGTAAAATATATTAAAATACTGTATGTAAAATGACGGACGTGTGACCAATCAGAGTCGAAGGCCCTTTCAAAATCAAACAATCCAGCAACTGCCTGTAGGATCATTATTAATTAATTCACCCTCACTCTTTATTAAAAAAAACAAAACAACGACATGACTTTGACTTTACAGCATACATTAATTGCTTTTCAATAATCGTTCATAAAAAAAAACAAAAAAAAACACCGCATTGATATTCAAATGCAATTCATCATTTCACTCCCGAACGCCGTCACGGACGACCCCTCATTTGCGTGTCAGATCCGGACAGAAGCCGATGTTTGAACAGAGAGAGGACGAGAATCAGGGCAAGATGGCCCCCAGCTGGACCGACATCTGCTTCACTGCCATGCTAATCGCGGATCACAAAGGCACTGGCTGTCACTGACGTTTCTATGGCTTACATAACTCCCTACTTTTTGTTTAATTTCTAGAGAGACGGGGTAGAGGGGACATTATTAATAACGGATTTGTATAGAGGATTATCTGATAGATGGCTAATGCCTTCTTTATTGCACGGGCCAAATTGGATCAATTATACATAAGGCAGTGAATGGAAGCTTATATATTGGCTTGTAAAATAAGTTGGTAGAGTTTTTTCAATATTTCAATTTAATCCTCTCTGTGTTTATAAAATAATTTTTACTTGTTCTATACAATAATTAGTTATAGTGCTTTTATGCATCAGTTTCAACCGAGATTCCTTATCTACAAGTGGTAATTTTTTGCTCAAAATAGAAGAGAAAAATTCATTTTCGTCCTTTAATGATTTTTTTTTTTTTAAATTGAGTCCTAAATGTTGCCTATCCTGGTTTAATTAGTATAGGGATTTTTAACGAGTACTTGGCATCGCACAGGCTCGGGACCACCTTTTTACATCCCATTCCTAAGGACTGCATGAATAAGAATTTTTTTACTCTCATTAAAAAATCTTAATGAGAGCTATCTGTCATGTTTAAACCCACAGCCTTGGGATACTAGCCATTACACAACACGTGAACCCCAGTTTCTCACTGAGAAAATTCATTATATGACAGAAAGCTTTTTTCCTAAACATTGCACTCTAAATCTTTAAAAATTGGACATGCGATTAGAAAATTGTAACGATCTTAACGACTAAATTTAGTTTACATAAAGTACATATTAATCGTTTTCTGTTTTGTCATTTGCGTAATTCAAGCTAAGCAAGCTTCTTTTTGCCTTCATAATTGTTCCCATATAATGGATTTTTTTTTTTTTTTCAATCTGAGATATAAGGGCAATCTGTGATGCCATGGTTTAAGTAACGGTTTAAGAAAATATATATAGATTAGGTATTTATTGTTGATTTATAAATCCCATCTATCTTTTTGAGCAAATTATAGAGAATATCGACAATTGACCATTGGGCGATATAATTACAAGGAATATAGTCCGGGTAAATGTTTTAACGTGCTTAGAGAAGTTAATCCATAATATATACTTTTGTATAATATGATTTAAAATAAAAATAAAACTTGACTGTAATCTTCAAAAGGTTAGGGACTAAAGCTCCTCAAGAGTCGCGAAAAAAAAACCCATATTTTATTTAATATCTCTGGTTTTAGTGAAGGTAAAAAAACAATTTTGGCGTCAACATAACCTTATTTAAAAGCGGAATAATTAATAAATAACCCGTTAAAATATTTAAGTTTTTTGGTTGGAAATATCCCTGAAATTATAAATAATCTTATCAAAACAGTACCTTTAATAAAGTTTCTCAAAAACTATATTCCTCACATCTAAAAAGGATCTTAATCTGAGCACAGGTTCTAAGAAACCTTATTAAAAGTACTGATCATTTATTTTTTAGGTTTATTTCAAAGCACAAAACTTAAATATTTTAATGACGTTTTTTAAAAATTATTCCGCTTTTAAATAGAGTAATTTTGCCACCAGACTTATTTTTTTACCTTCACTAGAACCAGAGGTATTAAATAAAATAGGTTTTTTTCGCGACTCTTGAGACACGTTAGTCCCTAACATTTTGGAGACCCTAATGGTTTAATGTGAAGTTTTATTAATTAATTAATTAAGTTAATCTATAATATATACTTTGCGCAAGGAGAGGATCTAAAAAAAACAACGTCCGATTTTGATGATTTAAAAAAATAATTAAACTTGACATTAAATCATTACAGTCTTCAAAACATTAGGGACTACCATTCCTCAAGAGTCGGGAAAGAAAACATATTTTATTTAATATCTCTGGTTCTTGCGAAGCTAAAAAAAAGAAGTTTGGTATAAAAATTATCCTATTTAAAAGTGGAATAATTAAAAAAAAAAAGTAATTAAAATATTTAAGTTATGATTTGAAATAAGCCTAAAAATATAAATGATCAGTACTTTTAATAAGGTTTCTTAGAAACTGTCTGAGTACAAGATTTCTTTTTAGGATTGCGGAGCACAGTTATTAAGCAACTTTATTAAAGGTACTGTTTTGATAAAATTATTTATAATTTCAGGGATATTCCCAAACATGCTACAAAAAAGAAATTTTTTACTACAACTGAGACAACTAATCAGCATATGTAACGAAAAAGAGACCATTACAAATTGTAAGGATGCAAAAGATAGGAAAAATATAATTAAAACTTTAATTCAAAAGCATAAAAATCTCTTTAAAATGTTTGATTTAACCAAAAAGGAAATGTCCTAATTATATAAAAAAGTTTAATGGAGCCCAAATAACTCAAACCTACCTCACAACCGACCTGCCCTTTACTCATAAAAACTTATGGCTCAAATCCGGACTGCTAACAATAAATTCCAGCAAATCACTTCGAAAACTATAACGCACAGATTCAATCCAATAGAAAACTGTACCATCTGCAATAAGAAAGAAGCTGACAATATTCACCATTTCTTCACATCATGCCCAGCCTACTCCTCCTAACGCTCCACCATTATACCAGCCATAGCGCAGTTAACACCTTCAAACTTAAGACTATTTCTCAAAAATAAAACCTCTGAAAAACTGACTTAAAAATGTATCTTCTATTTTGATTTTGTTATTTTTTGAAGCCATAAGAAATGGATATATTTTTTTTTTTTTGCTAATCATTATTATTTATTTTATTTTGTTTTTAATTGTGGCTAAGTTTATTTTTTATTGTACTCATATATGACTATGTACATATATTTTTTATTATTTTTTTTTCGTATGTTACACCAAAAAGTATAAAATTGTTTATAAAAATATGATTTATGTACACACTGCTATTGTTCCCCGATTGCAATAAAAGTATTCTATTCTATTTCCAACCATAAAACTTAAATATTTTAATGGATTATTTTTCCATTGAGACGTTGATTTCCAAAAGGTACATAAGGACATTTTTTTCAAAGTTGATATTCTCACATATTTGTATTCTAATTGTTTAGTTTATCTAAATCCGTCATCAAATTTTATCTAAGAAACATAAAAATCCTTTAAAAAAGTATTTAAAAATTGCATTTCATTCCAAAAGGTACTAAATCCACACTTTATTTCATTCTCAAAGGTACTATATCCATGTTTCGTTCCAAATCCTATGTAAAGAGATAACCTTTCCTTTCATTTCCTTCCAAAATATTTTCCTACTATACGGCAGAAGCACTTATTCCCGTAATATATCACCATTAATTTATTGTTTTCATCATTTTATGCATTTTTATTTGTTCATTTAGCACGTCTTGAATCACGGTTATTATTTTAATCACTGGTTTTAACCTAATAATCCCTTTGGCTATTTGAAACAACTTAGTTGCGTCGCTTTGGTTCTTTTAGGTTGTCAATTAAATTAAGTTTTTTTCATAGTATTTCTTGTTGCAGCAACATAAATTTGGTTTAAAATTTTTCAGAAACTCACATTTTAATAGAATAATGGTATTTGATGCAGAAAATATTTGGAATTAGCATTCCACGAACTTGCTAAATATGTGAAGAATCCGTGCCTGATCTAACTTAGTAGTAGATTTTTTATGTAAAATAAAAGCTCAAAAGTTATCATTGATCAGTGTCTATGGTTAAATATTGTAGACACGTCGTTAATAATATAGTTAAATTTGCTAAGTTTACACAAATAGTAAATACAATTCAAAACAAACTTCATAATTACAAACTTTCTTATTATAGTGACATAAATAGAAAAATTGTCCTTTGAATATTCACTTTCTTTATGAATAATAGATAATCACTGTAATTAACCAACAACGAAAGATATTTCTCAGAGGGACAATAAGGAAATATACATAACTTAGTAATTAACGATATAAAGACGTTAGTTATCGGCAATGTTGTATCAGGAAGGTTATAGTGACTGTTACCAACTTATCGCACGTTATATTCTTTCAAAAAGATCTATATCCCTTTTAATTCTTTCCAAAAAGTACTATATCCATGTTTCGTTCCAAAAAGTACTATGTCCATATTATATTGTTTAAAATCATCGGAAAAGTGCAATAAGTTGGAAAAATGAGTTGATAACACACTTAAAAATCAACTTTTGATTTTAATAAAAAAAAGAATCACGTAAATTGGTCCAATAATAAATAAATGACAGATTTTTGCTTTTCCTGTAAAATTTTCTAAAGTGGATATAGTACCTTTTGGAAATCAACGTCTCAATTATTCTGTTTGGAAATAGGTTAATTTTGACACCAAACTTATTTTTCTACCTTCCCTATAACCAGAGATATTAAATAAAACTTTTTTTTTACACGATTTCTTGGTAGCGTTAGCCCATAATGTGTTGCATAGTCTAAATGTCTAGTTTTACCTATAAACATCTCATCAAAATCGGTGAGACACATTTGGTATCCTCTCCTTATCAGTACCATAAAATTTTTAGAATGTGTTACATTATTCAATGTAATAGTTTTGTTTACTAAGTTCTATCAGGATATGAATGTGATTGAAAAAAAAAAGAAAAAAAAAGAAGGGATATTTCTATTCAGCCATTCAACCGTTTCTTTTATATCTTCTCGATCGTATGAAATTAATTTCAAAAGTCGCCATTGACTTATCATGGCATATATCTATGTTAATCCGCTTGTAAAAAACGATCATTCTAATCTGGACACGAATCACTACGGGAGAAATATTTGCATCAGAAAACTGAAGCAATAAATCGAAAATTATCTGCGGCAATAAAGCAAATTGAAATAATCGACGATACAGATTATCTAAAAAAATGGAGGGAGGAAAGGGATGGGAGAAAGAAAAAAAAACTGGAATCGGGAGCGGTTTCAACATATCTGGCCCGCGTAAATTATGCAAATAAAATTAGGGGTGGGGCGCCCGGAGACGGGTTTGATAAAAATCAGTTTTAAAGTATATATCAGCTGTGTAATTGCTACGCGCTCTGTTGGAGTTTTGTGTTTTTTTTTTTTTTTGTGCACGACAAAGCGCCCTATCGGATAATTCCACCCCTAACCACCGCGCGTGATGCATGATCTGTATTTTTGCAATCCCCGCCCGCTTTTATGATGTTATTTTGCATCCTCTGATTGGTCCGTCTGATTTAGGGGTGTAGCACGGATTTAAAAAAAAAAAGGCGATGAGAAAACATTGTTACTCGCGTTGGGATTTTTCGATTAGCGTTCGCTCTGTGTATTCTTAATGCGGTGATATATCTTCGTGTATCTGCTCCATACTCTGTTTTGCTTTCATAGTCTTACATTTGCGAGTACATTTATACTTTCAGTTACTTACCTATCTATGGAATATATTGGATTTTAAAATAGGTTTGTATCGTTCTTCAATATTTCTATTTAATCCTCTCTGTGTTTATAAAATCAGGTTCACTGGGCCAATATTGTTTACATATTCTAAAAAATGTCAGTTAAGGTGCTTTTAAGCTTCAGTTTTAATCGAGCTTACTTATCTTTAGGTGGTATATTTTTTTTCTTAAAATGGAAGAGAAAAAAAACAAAACATTTTCGTCATTTAATGATTTTTTATTATAAAAATTCTCTTTTTAAATTAATTAATTGTTTTGAGAATTTAATTCGTAGAGAGACTTACCACAAGCACACACACACAGACGTTTTTGTGAGACTTAGTCATTTGGACTCAGGGCTCGGGACCACCTTTTAACGTCCCCTCCGTAGGACGGTATAACTAAGGATTTTTTACACCCATTAGAAAATCCTAGAGCCACCTGCCGGTTTGAACCCTTGACCTTGGGCATAGGAGGCTGTTATGCTACAAGTAACCCCAACTAACTGATTGTTGTAGATAAAAATATAATAGATTATTTAATAAAACAAATGTTTTTATCGAAACTTTCTGTAATTTTTTGATCGCTTTTCATTTCGGTAAACTAATATTGTTCTAAAATTGATTTTAAACAGGAAGTAAGTGCAATTCGTGTGTTGCTGGCTTAGGTTCTTTTCCCGTCCTGATAGTTGGTCTGAATTAAATGGATACTATTTTACGGGTATTAGGAATCCTTAAGGATTCGATGTGAATCCCCCTTCGAATAATCCGCTTACAATTTCAATATACAGATCGCTCGCCATATGCACCATGACCACCACCACCGAGAGAGAGAGAGCTAAAGTCATGTAATAAATTATTAGGCCCCCTGTAATCCCGGCGCTCTTCAAACAGATACATGGCACCCTAATCACTCAGACTTCGGGGGACACTGACGTATAAGGGTATGACAGTTGGCGGTAAGAGGATTAGGGGGGCAGAACCCCATATGGCCCCCCTGGCCTCTCCTAATCAGGGCCCCGCCCCGCCGATACAATATATATATATAAGTAGTCGGACGGCTACAATCCATTGGAGGCTACACAATGGTCACGGTTACAAAGGACCTCTCTAGCCTATTGTGTCTGCTCAGTTCATCATATCAACAGCGGCTATATATTATAAATAATTATTAGACCATTAAAGTCAATATAAGTCGATAATTTATTTTAAGTAGGTCTTCTCCCATTAAAGTATTTATTTATTGAGAATTATTTAAACAAAATAACACCCAGCTTTCATAAAAAAAAAATAAAGAACATTAAAGTAAATATAAGTCGATAATTTATTTTAAGTAGGTATTTTTCCCATTAATGCATTTATTTATTGAGGATTATTTAAACAAAATACACCCCCCACCCAAAAATAATAATAATAATAATAAAAAAAAAAGATTCTGAAGGAGACTATCTCTGTCACTAAAGTTGTATATATTGGGCTGCAAAATAAATAAACAGCGCTTTTCAATAATTCAATTTAATTCTCTCTATATTTATAAAATCATGTTTACATGTTCTAAAAAAGGATTAGTGCTTTTATGTCATTTTAAACGAGATTCCATATCTTTAAGTGGTATATTGCTTGCCCAAAATGGAAGAGAAAAAAATTACTTTTCGTCATTTAATGATTTTTTTAATTTTTGAAAGAGAAAATCCGCAGCACAGACGGTTAACTAAATTTGCTGATTGTATGGGGACGATGTCTCAGAAGAAAGCACCGTTTTGCTTGGCACAGAACCCGACATTTTGACTCGGAAGACGCAAAGGGCTCGGGTCGTCCTTCAACTGTTGATAAAAAAAATTGAAGCATAATAGATCATAAAAATGTTGAATATTTGTAAGAATTTGAAGTTTTTATTGAAAGCATCAGTAAAAAACTCTTAGAACTTATTTTACAACAGTATTTACTTATTGTAAAATAAAAAAAAAATAGGATGTGCTTACATGCAACGAAAAAAAAATATAAATAGAAGATTAAACCTCTTTTTGATTGGACTATCCAAGAATAGGACAGGATGGCGGTTGAAAAATAAAAATAAAATATTTATACCTTGTTTTATTATTAATGGGGAGCGGCGTGGTCTAGTGGATAGAGCGCTAGTCTGCTGTGCTCCGGGTCCTGGGTTCGAATCCCGGCTATGGCGGAATATTATTTATTCTGTTAATTCAGTCGGGGGGCGACCCTAGGATATGGAGACCCTCCTGGGGCAGACCCAGCCTCTTTAAATTGGGTACCCAAATAATTGGGGAAAAACCTAGCGGCTGAGCGCGATTAAGGCCTAATCACCTCATTGCACTGCCGTTGGCCTAGAAACAGTACGAATCTCTATATGTACTGAGCCCAAGATCCTTCATGGGTTGTAGTGGTACAGGTTTTTTTTTTTTTTTTTTTTTTTTTTTTTGTTTTATTAATGAAAATAGCCTCTAATACTTTCGATCCATTTCTGCCCGCTTGTTGGCAGTTTTGGTAAACCCTCTGAACATAGTTTGGAATACTCAGAATTTATAAATAAAGAATGCCCATTTTCTAAGGCTTTTTGAGTAATATTTTTTCATTTTATATAAAGTGGTCTAGGGCTGGGGAGTAGGGTGGATGTGGATAAAAACTGTTAGTGTTTTTTTCGGCGAATTTATAGCACGAATTCCGTAACGCCGATTTTTTTTCGGCAGTCGTTTAAGGGGTGAGAAAACCAACTACCGGGTTTTTTAAACGTTTCTCATCGCCTTGAAATGGTCATCGACGATCGATTTGGTTATATTGGGCTTTCCTGCAAGTTCTGAAACAGTTGTGGGATTTTCCCAGGATCACAACCTTCTTTGTCTTCTCAAAAGTCTCCTTATCGAAATATTGTTGGCCACCTAACACTTCACTGATGTTTCTGGTCGTTTGGCGCCCGTTCCGGCCGAGTTTAAACACATAAATTAAAAATATACGGAAAAACATCTGAGTGTATACAGAATCATATTCAATCAATGAAATACCACAGAGGTAAACGAATATTTTCATTTGGATAATGATAAAATAAGTGCCGATATTTATAAAAACCCAATATATATACACATATATAAATTATTTTTTGCTGAATAACAGAAATTGTGCATAATACGAATTTTTAGGGGAGATAAAATAAAAATAATATTAAAAACGCAGAAAATCATTACACAATGGTTTATTATTTCCAAATAATTATATTAAGGTATAATAGTTTATATAACATGAAAAGCAATAAATAATGCAACGGAAAATGGTCTATCACCATTTCTAGTTTCTAAGCTATATTATACATACATAACGTATTATATATATATATATATATATATATATATATATATATATATAATTTTTATAATTATACAAACGGATTTTTTTTTATTTGTTATTTGGATTCTACGTATTACGTAAGCCCTCAACTTTTGAAGGGTGGTAATTTTTTTTTAGTCTATTACAATTTTTACAATTTAGTCTATTATTGAAAATAATAAACCAAAAGTATAAGACAGAAGACAACTTTATATAATTATTTTATATATAATTCACTTCACATTTTTTACAACATTCATCTTGTGGAAAAAAAAAATGTTTGTGTATCTTTGGTGCTTCAGAATGTTTCTAAACCGACATTGTCACGGATTAGAGTTTCTTCTATTCTAAATATATTTATCGTTTCAGTCTAGTGTGCGGAAAATTTGGAGAATTTTTTAGTTATTTTAGGGTTATCTCGTCGTTTCCAAGGGATGGAAATACAATAGTTGAAAAAGGAAAGTCAAACTCCCCTGGGATAGACTTCCCAGGAGGCGGGCAACAAAGAAAGAACTCAATAAGGCCTAGGGATCTCTAGAGAGGAATGAGTTAGCGACAAGAAACAAGAAAAAAAAAACTTCTTGTCTTCGCCGCATTTAGTATTCAATAACAAACAAATCCTTCTCTTTCCCCTGAGGACGCGGCGCATAAACTTTTCAAATCTGAGAACTGCGCCCGACCGAGGTCCTAATCCCGCAACGACACCCGTAATTGTGGGATTACTCAGATAATTGAATAAATCCTCGGACGGAAGGAACCTTCCAATAAAAATGCAAATACACTTGTCAACATGGCCCCGCTTTGGGCTTGATCCCTTATTTCCATACACTTAGGGGCGCGCCATTTTTATAAGGGTCGGCTAAATCCAGTACTTGCTGTCCCTAATTATCCGGAACCGCTAATGTTAATAAAAAAAAAATGTAAAGATTACGTTCTTATCTAGAGCATAATGTAGCCACTAGAGAGTTTTATTCTTTTTTTTTCTTCTTTTTTCTGTTCTCTTTTTATATTATCTCTCCCCTCTTCTACTCCTACCCCACTCTTAATTACCTTAATTGCGATTCAAAGGCTGTTTCATATACACATGCTTTTTGTTCATTATCCTTTAATATAAATTCTCAGATAAGCTTAAACGGATTACGGTCATTATTTACTTTTAGCATTCAACTTAATAAATAAAATCATGCGTGTAAATTAACGGAAATGGCTGAACTGATTTGTAATATTTTTTTTAAATTTATTTATTTTTTAAATAGAGCTATAAACAGTGGATAGCATAAAATCCTTCTGTGCCCGAGGTCGCGGGTTCAAACCCGATAGATGGTCCTTGGATTTTTCAAGAGAGTAAAAATCCGTAGTTATGCCATGTTACAAGGCTGCTTATTAAGCCCTTTTCTATATTCCCCTTACACTTCCCATACTTCTGAGCATCTTTGCACCAACAATTATGCCTCTGCAGACGAAACAGTGCTTCTTTTTCTCATGGTTTCTACTTTAGCTTCCATTCATTTAGAAAATCTCCTATTTTACTTGGAAAAGTGGTTTTACTAATGGGAAAAAAAACCTGGGTTTCAACTGTGGTGTAGTGGCTAGCACAACACTAAGCATAAATTCTGTGTCGATGGTCGCGAATTCAAACTCGAAAGATGGCACTAAGATTTTTCAAGGGGGTAAAATCAATAGTTTTGCCGTCCTTCGGATGGGACGTAAGGACTGTACGTTGCCAGTCGTTAAAGATCCATATTCTAATACTCGTAAAAATGATGAGGCAGAATTTAGAATTGACGGGCGGACAGATGAAGTATATAAGACCCTCCGATTTTATGAGTATACCTATACGTGATGTTATTGGCACAAACCTCCATCATTTAAACAACACAAAAGTTATTACAGACGATTCACACAAACATGAACAACTCACAACACAGACAAGTCCTTTTCAGGAGGTAACACCAGATAACGGAGATAAGGAGGTAGGTTTCATGGCGTGCTGATGAAGCATTATGTACCCAATAATGAAACCAAAATAATTTTACAACTAACAATTAACCATTTCCTGCTTATTAAGTTTTATGTTTTTACGACAATTTTATACCTCAATACAGGACTATTCTCCACAAAATAAAATAAATATAAAAAGGAAGATAAATCCTTTAATATCAGGAGACAATAAATCCCGATGACACGAAGGACCTAAAGGAAACAAGAGAGAGAGGGGGACGGGTTAGTTAATGGGATCGGCAATTTGTCCGCCAATCTGCGGCCTCTTCGCCAAACTAATAATTATTGGTCGGGAAAGGAGGGGGTGGGGGAAATGTGTTTGTGAGGGCTGAGCGGATTGGTCGCCGGACCCTGAGACGAGCGACGGGATTGGATAACGCTTCCCCCCACCACGGCCACTAATGCACTAAGCTAATAGTTGCCTGAGAAACTTTCTTAATAACGGCACTCTCTTCCGACCGCTGATAAATCTCTTCTATATCTTCTCGGCTAAAGATAGTTCTTTTCCTCTCTCAAAGTACCTTCAGGCTCTATGCGGTGGATAACCAATATCCTTCATTTTTTTTTTTTTTTTCAAATTTTCTTTATTATCCCTTGTCGAAATCCATATTTATAAAAACAAGTTATAATTCATTCACTTATGAGGTCATCCCAGTATTTAACTCAGAATTTTTAAATACAGTCGAGATAAAATATACAGTGAACGTAAAAAGCTTAAAGAATTAATATAATTGAGTTTCGATATAAACATATGTTTTATTGTTTTTTTTTTTTCATTTAACGTCACCTTATGCTAATATGTCTACAGTGGGAGCATTTAACGAGTATCTGGCATCGTACAGGCACGGGATCACCTTTTGTCGTCCCAACCGAAGGACGGCATAACTAAGGATTTTTTACTCTTATCAAAAATCCTAGAACCAGCTGCAGGTTTGAACCTGCGACCTTGGGCATAGCCTTATGTTAGCTACTACGCTACAGGTGACCCCCACAAATGTGTTTTATCAAATAATCTGCTATACTATTATATAAAATCAGTTTCATCGGCTTTTCCCCTCTCTCCAGTTACGTTTACAATTTCGTGTGTGAGATAATATTTTTTTTTATAAAATATTTATCTTTCCAACGGTTTATTATACATCTATCTATATTAATACCGTTATGTCCAATAACACAGGTATTGCATACAAAATATTTTTTTTCTTTTGCTCCTTTCTCCTTATGTTGAATTTCGAATTCGTTCAACTTGTGTATTTAGTGTCAATGCTAGTAATATGATATGCTTAATGTTTTCAAACCTACAAAATTAAAGGTATTTTATATAAAGAAAACTCATAAATTCGGCGTTTAAGCTCTGTCTGACTATTTCAATCAGACAGAAACCTATGTGATATTAAAGTCAATTAAATTTCAGATCGATATGGAGAATTCAATCGGAGTCGTAGAATTTTTTCGAATACTTTAATTGTTTCTCTAATGAGATATCATCCCATTTATAAAATACTTTCATCTTCTTTAACTAAGTATATTGTCTAAGGCGAACTTTTTATGATTGGTACAGTTTCTAGTCCGGCCAATAAGCTGATTAGGAAGAGATCACACTGAGGTTTTCCTATTTCGGGGTACCCACTTTATAGAGGCTAGGTTTGACCCATTAGGGTTTTCATACCCCAGGATCGCCACGCGGTGGAAATAACAGAATAAATAATATTCTGCCACAGCCGGGTTTCGAACCTTGGACCTGGATAACAGTAGATACACTAGACCACGCAACAGTTAAAGAGAGTAAAAAATCCATAGTTGTGACGTAAGGCACTCGTTAAAGATCCCTATCCTAATTAAGCCTGGATAGCCAAAATTCAGGACTCCCACTGTAGCATCGTCCGATTAGCCATAGTATCATAAAAGTGACGTTATATTAATAAACAAAATATTCAGACCATACTGTTTTTTCTATTCAATATATTCCTTATTTTTAAATAATATTATCTATCTATTTTTTGTTTGTTTATATTATCAAGTAACTCAATAAATAAATTACGACTAATAATTATAAATCCGAATAGAATAGCGAAAGCGGGAATCGGAGATAACAGTGAGGCACGGAAGACTCCCTGGAGAACGCCCTCCTTTTGGGACCTGGCTGGAGGCTAGTACTAATTAATAGTGGGCCTGATAATAGGACCCTGAGGAACACCCGACATCCGCCGAGATTAGTTCGCTCTCTCTCTTAGTCCTTATTGCTCTGTCTTATTGTATTGCTTTATTGTATTATATTTATAAGTAATAAAGCAATAAGTAACATAATATTTTATAAATAATACAAATAAACAAAAAAAAAGAAATTCAAGATAGTTAGTCATTTGTCAATCAATATTAATAGAAAGTAATCCTCTAAAAAAGTTCTAAAAAGTGGCGAAAAATCAACTTTGGCATAATTTTTTTCAACAATCGAAAATTGCCGAAAGGTACAAAATGCAAGTTATGAAGAGGGTTTTCTAGTTTACCGATTATGTTAAAAACGTTGCTGTAACATCTAATTTTTTCACTTTCTTACTATTTAACACCTCGTTTCTCAATGAGAGTTAGAGAACAAGTTCATCACCCCCTACACCTATTTTTGTAAGTAGACACCAGTTGCTGACAGGTCTCATATCCCTAGGTTGTGAGTGAATCCTCATTCAATTGTACTTTGAATAAGACCTCCAAGGACTAGCATTCGAACTCACACCACCGGCTCCCATCTATGCTTCCGAAATATTACATTTCAGTTTTGTACAATTTGTCGTTTTTGAACTAGACTGACCAAACACACACAGAAATTAGACATTCGGAGTTATGGGACCCTAAAACTTGTTTTTTTCGGGGGTAAATTGAATTCGAAAATTTTCACGATCACAATACTTTTCCTTATGTATATATTTGATATATAGGTAAGTGGAAGTATAAATTAATATATGTAAAATATGTTCAGTATGGATTGTGGATTCACCTGTATTGTAGTGGCTGGCATAACAGCCTTATTTGCGCAACGTCGTGGGTTCAAACCTGGCAAGTAATCCTAGGATTTTTGATGGAAGTAATAAATCCTTAGCTATTCTCTTCTTAGGAGTGGTCCTAAAAGGGTGGTCCCGAGCCTATGCAATGTCAGGTACTCGTTAAAGATACCTATCCTAATTAAGCCTGAATAAGAAAAGTGTATGGATCTCAATGTAGCATCGTCCGAATAGCCATAACTGAATTCATAACCATTGAAATACAGTTGTGGCGGGAATTGATAGAGCCCGGTAGTAATATTAAGGGAGGATGAGAAAGTGGCAATAGGAAGAAGTTTAATACGCCCGCAATCTCTTCGTCCCAGAATTATCTCACATTTTTATCTGGGCCCCCCCCGTCATTAACTTTTGCATTTATGAATTTAAAGAACCCCCCGCACCTCCGCGCGGAGCCAGGTTAAATGAAAAAAGTTGAAGAGGGCAAGATTACGGAAGACGCTATTTATGTAAGGGCCATGAATATAGATACACCTCATTTTTTCCTTCCTCTCCCGCCAGGGGCCGCTGTTAAACAGGAAGTGGTCGCTTTAATATGTCCGCCTTCTTTTCTTCATTTCCGGCTTATTTCACTTCATCTTTCCTCTGATTCAGAGGCACTGCTTCACTCTCAGCAATCTTCTTCCTCGAAATACTTTTTTTTTTTTTAATTTTTTTCTTCAAAGATCTCATTTAAAGAGTTTTAGATTTTATAATTAATTATTTATTAGCATCATTATTATTATGTTATTTTATAAAAGCTTATAATACGGTATAGCCATAGAGTCTGGCACAATTAATTTCAGTTAAAGATTGCTTTATACATAATTAAAAAATATCTCTATGTACAGTATATAAAAAACCAATCAATAAATAAAATTTATAAAATCTGGTGTTTGCAACACACAACATTCACTTAACTCTGTTGTTAAAATAAATTAAAAAAAAAAAAAAAAAAAAAAAAACTGTACCACTACAACTCATGAAGGGGCTCAGTACATATAGAGATTCGCACTGTTTCTAGGTCATACAACGGCCATGCAATGATGTGATTCGGCCGAAATCACGCTCAGCCGCCAGGAGGCTGGGTCTGCCCCAGGAGGGTCTCCATACCCCAGGATCGTCCCTCGGCTGAAATAACAGAATAAATAATATTCCATCATAATCGGGATTCGAACCCAGGACCCGGAGCACAGTAGACTAGCGCTCTACCCACTAGACCACGCCGCTTTCTAAATAAAAAATCAATTTAAGAACTATTAAATAAAGTAAAGAGTTCAAAAAATATGTTTTGGATTAAATATTAAAACACTATAAAATTGTTATGTTCAATAATCAATTAAGTTGATACCCTATCGGTCACTTTACACTACCTTCCACAGCTTTGTACGAGAACATTTTATCTAAAATATTTAGCCATCTAACGGCATACATCTATAATACTTTTCCAATATCCGGAAAAAAAAAATTACTTACAAAAATATGTTTGCTATTTTCTCGTTTAGTAAGTAATAAAATTAATTTAAATTGTATATTTGTCCGTTTTTGTTTGTTTGTTTTTTTCTAAGCTATCAGAGCTATATGGTTATTTTTTTAGAATATGCAAAATTAAATGTACTTTCGGGGAATAAAATTTGAAAAAAATTGGGCATTTAAGCTCTTTCAGACTATTCTAATCAGAATGAAGTCTAGTTTGTTTGTTTTATTCATATAACGTCACGTTATGTTACTGTGGCTAATCGGACGTTGCTACAGTGAGAGTCCTAAATTTTCCATTTTCTATGTTTAGGGATCTTTAACGAGTACATGACATCGCAGAGGCCCGGGACCACCTTTTCACGTCCCCTCCGAAGGACGGCATAAGTAAATTATCCTAAGATCACCTCCAGTTTTGAACCTAAGCCTATGGCCACAGATGACCCCAATGAAGCCTAGTGATATTAAAGCCCATTATATTTTCAGTCGATTTAGTGAGTTCAATAAAAATTTTGATGAAAAAGTGCATATACGCTTCTAAAATATAATTTGTTTTTTTACAACTTATAGTTTTGGAGCTAGACATAAATTAAACAAAAATATATTATACTTATAAGTATGAAGTAAAAGTAAGTTATAGAAATGAATTGACGATCAAGAGAAATATAAAAGAGCTTCTACCTCTTAAACGAGGGTTTAGTATAACTGCACTAAGGAAGAAGCCTTAGCGAAGATAAACCGACGATTTGCTAGACGGGGATTAATACCTGCAAGAATTAGCAGTTGGCTCGTCCTATGAGGCTTAATGCCCTGAGTAAGCATAAATAATGGGAGACACCTTATTATCCTGGACGGCTAGATAGCCGGAGGCATAACCTCCTCTTTAATGACCTCAATAAAACCCTTTTATTACCCCTCTCCTGATTAATTAATAAAATAGCTATAAAGAGTTAACAACCTAATAGGAGCTCTCTCTTCGAAAGCGCTTAACTCCTCTCCCTTCAGCGCTCCTGGTAGTTATTTAATTTAAACTTATCATCTACTGATATGCTTTGTTTTAACGGATGAATGCCTCTCAATAACGGACAATGTTAAATTGTAGCGTTGAGAATATCTTTTGAACCGAACCAAAGCCACCAAAAAAGTACTATATCCACTTTAGAACATTCTACAGGAAGCGCGGAAATCTGCCATTTATTTATTATTTGATTAATTTACTTGATTTTATTAAAATCTAAAGTTGGTTTTTACAATATAATATGGGTATTGTACTTTTTGGAATGAGACTTGGATATAATACTTTTTGGAAAGAATTAAAAGAGATATAGTCCTTTTTGGAAGAATATAACGCGTAAAGATGGTAACAGTCACAATAACCTTCCTCATACAAAATTACTGATAACTATCGTCTTTAATTAATAAATAAGGTATATTTACTATGTTCAAATCTTATTTTTCCACATGATTGCATTTTTACCATGACTTTTTAACAATATAATTTGGATGCAGTACGTTTAGGGATGAAACCGGGACATGGGCCATTCTCAACGAAACGTACAAACGCTGTCCAATGATTTTCCTCGTACTGAAACTGGTTATATTCCAACTTTGTTTTCTTTTCTGGTAGACATTTTTCTGCTCTACTTGGTGCACATTCATAAGTTCAAATCAATGAATTATTCCTGTATTAAAAGTTTGAATAAATGTCCGAAAAATCATTGGCTCACCATGTCCAAACCAGACTTTGCCAACTTCAACGTGGTACCCAGTCAAGGTGCTGGAATGATTTTACTGGTTTGGTCCGTTGCGTTCATACATACACTCTATAGTTTCAGAATATAGAATTACAGGTTTAGAAAACGGTTATATTCGTTTCAAATAAAAAAAACTGAAATGTCCAAGGGATTTTGCGTCATTGGCGCATCCCAAACGGTTTTTGGCGCCGTGATCTCCCTTCAAGCCATAAAAAGGCTCGCAAAAGTCGGTATACCTTCTGCAAGACGACCAAGAGGTTTATAACCGCTATCTGTGTCTTTCACGGTGGCAGGAAGGTAAGACGTACCTCTACCTCTGCTAGTTATTTTTAATTGATTAATTTTCTATTTTTCCGTGATAGGGTTCAGCTTACTGAGTGGATTGATGCACTTCTTTATTTTGATACTTTGTGTTTGAGAGAAAAATTTTTGGAAAACCTTCGATTCGTCATTGACGCACCCGTCAATAGCGCATCCCACAGAAGGTGCGCCAATGATGAAACGGTTGTTGTTGTTTTTTTCCCTTTGAACCTACTGCTCTGGTATGAAGAAATATTCTGGTTCACACTTTATCGTACTCAATGGGGTGCTGATCGTATATAGAAGCGAATTTTTAAAAATATTTAACAGATAAAAGAGGCGAAGACTGTCTTAACCCTTTTAGACGTTCAAAAACTTTCGGGAGATCATTCCAAAAATCATTGGCTCACCGACTCATCACTATTATCACTATTAGCTCACATTCTGATTTCTGGGATAATTATTATTTTTAATTAATTATTAATTTAATTCATTATTTTGATAATTACATCTAATCAAGCTCTGCTGAGTGCTACATCAGATCAGAATTCATATATAGGGACACACAAAAAAAAGGATGGACCGAAAATTCAACTTTTGAAATTTTCAAGAAAGACGCACCCAATTGTACGTTTTGCTGAGGATGGCCCACTTGTGGGAAGAACATAACACGCGATAATAGTTGATAACAGTCACCGTAACCTCTCTCATATTATTACTGATAACCAACGTCTTTTTTATGTTAATTACTAAGCTATGTATATTTCCTTACTGTGCATGAGAGAAGAAGATAGGAAACATAGTACCTTTAAGGAAATAAAAAGAAATGTTATCTGTTTACAGATTATATAGTATGTTTTGGAAGGAAATGTATTTAGTACGTTTTGGAATGGAAATAAATGTGGGTTTAGTATCGTTTGGTGTGGACTACAATTTTCTAATACATTTTTAAACTATTTTTTTGTTTTTCGGATAAAATCTGCTGAGGAATTCAGATAAAACTAAACCATTTGGATACAAATGTGACAAAATATCATTTTCGTAAAAAAAATGTCCTTCGGTATTTAAGTACCTTTTGGAAATCAACGTATCAAAGGTAGGGGTATACCTTTTTTTCCTTTTAAATGTAATGCTAATGTCCTGAATTCCACCCATGCTATTTATTTTTTTTGTTAGTTGATTTCATTTGCCTGTATATATATATATATATATATATATATATATATATATATATATATATATATATATATATATATATATATGTGTGTGTGTGTGTATAGTTAGGGGATGTATTGGTGAAAATGATCGAATTCAGGTTTACAACGGAAATACACTTTTTAGGATTCCTTGAGTTAAAATGATCAAGTCCAAAGTGTCTGTTTTTGTGATTGTGGTAAGTTTAACATAAGGTCTATTTCAAAAACGTGTCACACCTATTTGGAAATAATAAACCATTGCGTAATAATTTTGTAGCGTTTTTCGATTCGCACCTGCCACAATAGGAAACCAGTGAAATTGTTGGCTGAACACAGACACAGGTTTTTTTCCGAGATAGAATAAACACCTGGTAGATTAAGTGATAGCATTGAATGAACCAAGATTAAGCTAGGTTTAAGAAGTTATCTGGAGTTTAATATCTATGAGGCAGAGCGAGCGGTTGCGCAGTACGTTATCGCGCATGGCGACGGGTGCGCAACACGCGGTGCGATCCCGAAGGAGGGGCTCATTTAGCCGACCATCTTTAGTAAATTAACCTAAATAGGTTATCGCCTTTTGATGCGCACAAATTGCCGGGAGCGACCACTCCTAAATTATACCATCATTGTGCCATTAATAAAGGAATAGGTCGTATGATGTGAGTTAACCCCCGGGTTTAGGGTGGAAATTTACTTTTGATATGGAGCCAAGCCTTCTCTTAGGACGCTCGTTCGTTTCCAGAGTTGCCTAGCCCGCTAATTATCCCTGCTGTGCTTGGAATAATTTCGTCTCGGGTATAATTCATGTTGAAGTCGGGTGCAAATTTGTCGCAGCGCACTCCAAAGGCATGGGAAACAATCTCGTCCCTTGATATTATTTAATATAATAGACTTTTAAATAGTAGAAAAATAAAATAGAAACAGATAACAATAATTAAATAAAGGTTATATTTTAAAAAAATATACCGATTCTATTGGGTTGTAAAATAAGTTCATTGCGTTTCTCAATATTTCAGTTAAATCCTCTTACATAACCTAAAAAAGAATTAGTTGAGATGCTTTTAGGCATCAGTTTCAACTGAGATTCCTCACTTTCTAGTCTTCAATGAAAATAGGCTAAATGCAGTTTTTTTTTATTTCAAAAGTTATAAAATGTGTTTTAGAATAACCTGCAGTTTTATCAGTGTGGGTTAATAATCCGTTTTACTTGATCAATAGTAATAAAGAAAAAAAAAAAGATTAGTATACACTATACAAAAAAAAAAAAAAAAAAAAAAAAAAAACAGTTAACTAAATGGGAAATATTTTAGATAAAAATGAAAAAAAAATTTTTTTTCTGATCATGAACGAGTAAATAATAATTTTCTTTGAATAAAACAACTCTATACTCACTCTTAAAATTTTTTTATGGAACATAAAAAAAATTTAATAAAACGAACAAATAATTTAAATTATATCCTTTTCATGGGTAATTTTTGTTTATTATTATTTAGCTAGACCTAAACAGACGCACACACAGCCAGATGTTTTTGTGAGGTTTGTCATATGCTCTAAGGAGTATTTAATTCGATTTAAAAAATATTTGACGACAGCAATATAATATATTTAACACTAAATCCCATAACCTTCGTTATTACAAACAAAAGAAAACCCTCAGGGAAGAATGCTCTGAATGACAGTAAAAGCCGACGCAAAATCAGTTCTGTGGTTTAAGAGTCCACGGAAACCAAGAATTGCGTCATCATTTTATATATATATATATGTGTGTGTGTGTAAGAAAGAAAGAAAGAAGGTAAATTTTATTCTGGGACCTTCAGTCCCCTAAGATTAACAGAAAAGTACAAAACTTTGACTTGTGTCTGGCACAGAAACAAAAACATAAAAGAAATACAAACTTAAATAATATTATTAAAAATAAAAATAAATAAAGTTAAATAAATAACTACGATTACTTAGTATGCATATATGTTTATAATTATATAATCATAAATGTGTATCTGAAGATATATTACTATTGTGCTTCTTATAGTATAATAAGGTCACCGAGAAAAACAGAAGAAAGAAAGAGAAAGAGGAATATATATCTAAAACATTGTTTACATATTTGTTGTGGTCCTTTGTATATATATATATTGCGTCATAATTTTATATATATATATATATATATATATATATATATATATATATATATATAAGAGAGAGAGAGAGAGAGAGAGAGGAAGATGTATATGTAATCGTGAGCAAAGTCGCGGGTTAAGGCTAGTTCATAATGACCCGTTGGTTGATTTTATTTTAAAGTTGCCTAACTCCATTTATATTCAATTAATATAATAATTATTAATAATGTCCCAATGCAGTGATGAAGATAATTTTAATTGATTAGTATTTAACAAGTTACCCTAAGTTTATGGAAAATCATAGTGGTTAAATAATAAGTACGTTTAATTAATGCAGATTTACAAAATTTAATTTAAATAAAAAATATCTTAATTCAAGTGTAAATGGACTTCAGCCACCTTCAAAATTAACGGCTCATATAAGTGAGTTAAAAAAAAAGAAACTTAAATTATCAACAGTCGAGAACTGATAATAAAAAAAAAAATATATATATATATTATATATATATATAAAATTTGTATATATAGATATGTATTATATGTGTATTATAAGTATATATATATATATATATATATATATATATATATATATATAATTTTTTTTTTTTTTTTTTTTTTTTATCAGTTCTCGACTGTTGATAATTTAAGTTTCTGTTGCTCTAAGGTTTCAGTCAATGAATAAACAATTTTATTCTATGCGAGAATTTATTTATTGTTCTCATAATCATGCCTTAACAATGGAAAAACAAAAAAATAGAACATTAATATTATTATACAATAATTAATATATGATGTTATTGTCAGAGATATAGAAAGGAATACATTGAACAATGAATACTCATACAGTAGGTACATAGATATTTTAATTAGGATTTACATTAAAGATATTATTATAAAATTACTTACAATTTTGGACAAAATAGTGTCTTAATTAGATATGTGTTTAATATAGTCTTATGTGATATAGTTTTAATTAGACTATATCTCTAACAATAACATCATATATTAATTATTGTATAAATATATGTTCTGTTTTTCCATTGTTAAGGCATGATTATGAGAACAATAAATTCTCGAAACGTCGCATAGATAAAACTGTTTATTCATTGACTGAAAACTGAGAACAACAGAAACTTTTATATATATATATAATATATATATATATATATATATATATATATATATATATATATATCCATATTCATTTTAATTATTTTTTATTGACCCCATCCTCCCTATAATACAGACTCGATTGCAGATATTTACACAACAACCACCACAACACTAGATGACACGCCAGATAAGGACCACAGATGGTACACACATAGGACAAATCCCTCCTTTGTGCCTGAGTGTGCCACAATGTACACTATCTGCCATCTCTAAAACCCCGCACACACCCGCCTTTCCGACTTATCCGTTTTAAAATTGTGTGAAACCGAGATGCTATCTGCCGGGCATAGTCTCTCCCTCAGGAGTGTGTTTTATCTTCCGCTCCGACATGGCGTTACATGATCCCAACACTCCGCTTATCGTCGCTTTCGTTACGACCCACTTCCTATCTCTTGAATTTTAAAACCCTAAACTGCGAAGGGGGAAGAGTGACTTTCAATCGATTTTAAGCTCTATCGGAATATATTACTGGTTTGATTCTCTAACACTCTTGTTAAAGTATGTTTCTTTGAAGTTTAGCATGTTAACCTCTATAGTAAGGTTTACTGTTTTACTTTCACTTACTGTATTGTGTTGTATTGTGATCGTGAAAATTTTCGAATTCCAGTTTTCAACGGAAATACACGTTTTAGGGTCCTCTGTGTCCAAATAACCAAGTCCCACAACAAGGTCTGTGTGTGTGTGTGTGTGTGGTAACTCCCGGGCGGAAACTGTAAGTCCTATGAAACTGAAATTTCATATTTAAGGCAACTATACGCCCGAGACGTGACAAAACTTTTTTCATCAAAATGAGCTTACCAGAAGAGGCACTTTATACCATGCATTTTGCACCTTTTTTCGATTTTCTTGAAAACGGTTTTTCTTCCCTGAAGTACCTTTAATTTTGTAGATTCAATAAAAATAACTATATTATCTTTTTAACGCTAATGAAAAACAGGTAAATATATAAATTGAATAAATTTGATACCCAACTATAGGAGAAAACAGAAAAAATATCTTTTTTAATGCAATTTTTCGTTTTTGAACATAAGAGCAGTAATATACATGTATGACATACCGTTGGAAAGCTAAAGATTTTAGAAAAAATATTATCTTATACTCAAGCTTTTAAAAGTTAATAGAGGGTGATGAAACGAACATAAAACAATCTGATTATTTTAGATAATAATATAATAGATTTTTTAATAAAACACATGTTTCTATAGCAAATTCAATTTAATTAATTCCTTAATAGTTTCACGCATTTTTATCTCTAACTGTTTTTGAAAATTCTATCATTGTTTTTAAAAATGGAGGTAAGTGAAAGTCGCGTGTTGTCCACACCAGTTTTTTTGGTTTGTTGTAATTAATAATGAACTTTCGTAATACCCCCAAAAAATTACCCCTCCCCCCTCAAAATATGATGGCTTACATTTCGAGATATAAAAAAAAAAAAAAAAAATCTGTTTTCCCTCCGCTTTTCTCCGATCCAACGATGATCCTAGCACCTGGACGTTGATATCTACCAATTACTTTTAAAATAGCTGACGATTAAAAATGATTTAATTCAATAATTCAGTTACTTTTGACGGCCGTAATAATCTAGAATCTTATCGCCCTTAAACACCTTACCTACCTACTCAGTTACTTGTGAAGATATAGAAACAAATTATTAGAGTTTTTAAAACCAAGAAACCGCGAATGATTATAAAAAGAATAGAACAAAAAATTGAAAGTTTGCCCATAAATATGCCTGTAGCTCAGTAATTGAGATTTAGGATCAGAAGACTGCTATGAATAAAAAAAAAAAAAAAAAAAAAAAAAAAAAAATATATATATATATAATATATATATATATATATATATATATATATATATATATTATATATATACATATATTGCCTATATATACGCTTATAACTCCGTTATTTTGAAATCAACATTTATTGTACTATTCAAATAGATAAATTAATACCTAAAATTAATATATTCATAATTGAATGTGCTATTCGATAGAGCATTTTATTTTCTACAAAAAGAATCATTGAAATCGGTTCAGGAAGAGCAGAAATAGGGCGTTTTGAAATGAGGAGTGGTGATAGATCATTTTCCTTTAAGCAGCTAAAAGGAACGTTATACTCTAATTTAGTTTATTTAGCAATAATAATAAACCATTGTGTAATGATTTATACCCTTTTATTATTCAAAACAATCGAATCATTGAGTCTATATGTAAATAGGTTCGTTGATTAATTGTAAGTGTATAGTTGGATGATATCTCTTGAGTCATGTTTTTGTTTTTATTTTTTCAAATGTCCGCAACAAATTATTAAATGTATAATCTTGTTACCATGAAGTAAAAACATGTGTTTTACCATCTTAATGTGTTACCATTAAGACAAACAAAAAACATACGACTTTCACTTACCTCCGTTGAAATCAATTTATGAATGTTGAAATACGTTTTGAGATTAAAAGAAATCTTTCAAAAATTAATTACATTAATTTCAATATAAACGTGTGTTTTATTAATTATTATCTACGACAAACAGTTTGTTTTATTGGCTTTCTTACCCTCTATTAACAAGCTTGTTTTTATAAGCCTGTGTATATGATAATATTTTTTCTAAAATGTGTTTAGCTTACTAACGGTATATTATACATATATGTTACTTTTATTATGTTAAAAAAAACAAAAATGACATTCAAATATTATGTTTGCTCTTTTCTCCTATAGTTAGTTATCAAATTCGTTCAACTTTTACATAAATCCACTTTTTATCGATCCAAAAAGATAATATGGTTAATTATTTTAATTTAAAATTACCTTGTGAGACTGCTCAAATCAGCATGAGAGCTACATCAGAATAATACTGATTACATTTTACATCGATATCGATAGTTTTTTTTTGTGAAAACAGGAAAAAGGTGTAATTTGGCATAAAGTGGCCCTTAAATAAAGTCAATATAAAATATCAGTAACTTACGACATTTCCTCTTCTTGCTACGAAATTTTTCGACATCTGTTATTATATCTTAAATCTTTTTTCTTATGGATCCATTAACAAATGTAAATCTCTCTAAAAAGACCCTTATTCCGAAACGATTTAGTATAATATCGATATAAATTAATTATAATATCGATAGTAATTAATTACCTCGGACCTGACTGGCAGCTAATTGGAAGAAGAGAGACGGTTGGAAATTAATTGGAATAAGGTTTACTATTAATACCCACTTAGAGACGGTTCCCATCATAGTCATATAATCGGACAGCCCGCGAATAAATCACTTTCCGGTTAATCCAACCTCTCCGAATTTAATGTCTCCCTCCCCTACCTCGACTAATTGTTCTGATAAGGTTGATTGATAGTTAGGATCTCGTTACCAGCTCCTTTCCGATCATCTGGGGAGGTGTGGTACAGATATAGAACAGTACTAGTCGGTTCGGTGTAACTTGAGTTATGAGGTGTGGTATAACTAACGCCGTAAAGTTTAACTAAATAACTATTGATCAATGTTATGCGGTGTGGTATAACAAACGCCGTACATTTTATCAATACATTCTTTAGTTTTATTTACGTAGTCTAAAGACGGTAGAAATTAAACGGAAAAATATGGGACGATATTTTCAGGAAATTTCAATGCCCTTGCATAGTAGAGCCTAAAACATACCTAATTCGGGACTCCAAGTTTAAAAAAAAAATAAAATCACGCTAAACAAAATTGCTCTTAAAAAAAAAAAAAAAAATAGAAATAATAAAATGTTACGTAGTCCTAAATTTTGCCTATACAGGTTTAATTAGAATAGGGATCTTTAAGGAGCACCTGACATCGCATAGGTTTGGTACCACCTTTTTACCTGCCCTCCGTAAGGACGGCACAACTAAGGAATTTTACTCACATTAATAAAATCCTAGGGACACCACTAGGTTTGAAACCGTTACCTTGGGTATAGAAGGCTGTTATGCTAGCCACTATCCTAGAGATGAACCGAAAAAAATTTGTTTTAATGTGATTTTTGAACATAAAAAAAAAAAAAAAAAAAAAAATCCTTCAGCCAACTAAAAGAGAAAACATTTTTTGGTATATGCAAAAGTTTCTGAAGGTAACGTAAAGTGACGTATGGAGCACATACTTTAGTGATTGTTGTATGTAGAAATTTCATATTGTTTGTTGTTCATTTATTTAACGCCACTTTATGCTACTGTGGCAAATCGAACAGCGATAGTCCTAAATTTTGTCTATCCAGGTTTAATCAGGACAGGGTTTTTTAACGAGTACCCGACATCACAAAGGCTCGGGACTACGTTTTTACGCCTTATTGTTGTATATAACAGTACAACAGTTTTGTTGAAAACCAAATTTAAAGTCACTAAAAAAACAGTATAATAAAAAATAAATACTTAAAAACAACTAAAGACGGGCATGAATATGTGTAATAAATAGAATAAATTCCCTTCAATGAGATATCCTTTATATACGCTCTGGAACTCCTCTACCAAGCAATTTTCACAGAAATGCTCGCAGGTATATTTCAATTCCCCCGGATAGAAACAAAGCCACATAACTCGCAAACTAAATAGCAGGCTAAGAGGAATAAACGACTATAAGGCATAACATCGGTAATTATTAGAAATAAAGCTGTATGGCCTAGAATAATCCCTAATATGGTGGTATTAGCTTTAAGGAGTTTGTGCTTATAATTAATGATAGCCACTCGTGGATTAGGGCCTCTGTTAATAACTTAGGGCAGGATACGTGTCCCAAGTCCCTTAATCCTTTCTACTATTACGAGACTCACGTAGGATAATCCTGTCTGCTTTACTCTCTACCTCTCTAGCCTTGTCTTGTCTTCCTCATGTCCTTATTAAACATCTTAAACAATACAAATAAATGTGTGCGTGTAACCTTTAGGCGAGCTTGAAATAAAACTTCTTTGATATTGTAATAATGACGATTAAGTTAAAATAAATCTAGGGCGGGCAACACACGACTTACACTTACCTCGGTTACTATAATCCATTTAATAACTAATAAATAGAGTTTAAAACAGGTTTAAAGAAATATATTTAGTTTCGTTGGAAACATAGGTTTTAGATTAAACAATATAACAATATACAAACAATAATCGGTTAGTTTAATCCGCATGTCGAGATATGGTTATTATAATGGACAAGAAAGGGTACCAGAAGGCCTCGAGAATTGCGTGTTCATGGAAGGAAGAGAGAATCTCTATCAAACAGACGGAGATGGTGCTCACCGTGGTGGAAGCACGTACCGTAGCACCAGGTGTGAGGTTACTCTGCCAGGTAGGGGGCGAACCCGCACCTACCGCTTAGCAGGGGGACTGGTTGAGGTAGATGCTCAACAGCAGCGAATAGGACTAATCATAGCCATGCACCCCATCCTATGAGGAGTATAGGATGGAAGAAGGAGAGAGTTACATGGCGGATGTTTAATAAAGATAGACCACATTAAGGCCACAAAAGATTGCCCCACAAATGCAGAGATTCCCTGACCTATGGAGATCCCACCAAGTAGAAATAGGTAGGTGACCTGAAGAGCTGAGCTCTTGGGTATCTTACTCATCCATGTCAATAATTGACGATGAGAGCTTTTCCATCAGACTAGTGTCTTGGCCTTAGGCCAAATTACCTTGAATGGTTTATTTATACTCATAAAACAGTTACATAGATAAAAATATTTACAATGGTAAATATTAGTAACAATATACAATATTATTGAATATAGCGTCTTCTTATATTGAGCCGGTAATCCAAGTAGCCGCCGCTAGCGCTATCTGTGAGCGAGCGTGTGAAGCATCCGCCACACGTATTTCATCACTCTCCATTGAATTTAAGAACTTTTTGTTTAAGATAATATTTTTTTCTAAAATCTTTAGCTTTCTAACTGTATATTTTACATCTATATTAAGGTTATTATCTTCCAAAACAAAAAAGAATACATTAGAAAATATGTTTGATCTTTTCTCCTTTAGTTAGTCATCAAATTCTGTCAACTACTATATTTAGCCGTTTTTTATCAATCCTAATAAGATGATATATTTTATTTTTTCGAATCTACAAAATTAAGCTACTTGAAAGGAAGAAAATTTAAACTATCGACATTTAAGCCCCGTCAGACTATTTCAATCAGAATTAATATTTACATGATATTAACGCCCGAGTTTAGACAAAACCATGAAGCATAATTTCGAGCCGTTTTGGAGGAAATCGTAAAAAGGTGTAAAATGCTTGGTATAAAGTGGCTCTTCTGCCAAGCCAATTTCGATGAGAAAGTTGTTGTATCTTCACTAGCGTATATTTGTCTCAATTATGAAAGTTTTTGTGCTAAACTTACCATATTATATCGGAATTACCATAAAAACTGGAATTAGAAACATATGGAATTAGATTCCTATACTTTCCATTACAATATATTTCATAATATATCATTAAAAAGTTTATCAGAAAGGAAGTATATATATATATATATATATATATATATATATATATATATATATATATATATATATATATATATATATATACACGTTGTCAGCAATAAGATTAAGGTGGATGACTGCGATAGAAGGGCCTCGAGATGACAAGGTGGTGGGGTGGTTGCTAAGGATACTATGGCCTCTACTCAATATCACCCTCTACTTCCATTGCCCTGTCTCCTCTTACATTATATACCTAGTTTATGTATTTAGTTAGTTTACAGTAGTTAGTTCATGTATTATAGTTATATAGTTTCTCAAATCTTTGCCTCTCCTGACGGTATATTATACAATACATTTGGTAGAGAAAGTAATTAACCTGATAATATATTTATGCAATATAAGGAAAAGTATTGCGAATAAGAAAAGTTTCGAATTCCAGTTTTAAACGGAAATACACGTTTTAGAGTCCCCTCAGTCTAAATGATGAAGTCCCGCAAAAAGGTGTGTGTTTGTTTATTTATTTAACGTCACTTTATGCTACTATGGCTAATCGGACGATGCTACAGTGGGAGTCCTAAATTTTCCTTATCCAGGTTTTATTAGGATAGGGATCTTTAACGAGTACCTGACATCGCACAGGCTCGGGACCACCTTTTAACGTCCCCTCCGAAGGACGGCGTAACTAAGGATCTTTTACTCCCACTAAAAAATCCTAGGACCACATGCGGGTTTGAACCCGTGACCTTTAGCATGGGAGGCTGTTACGCTAGCCACCCAGCTACAAGTGATCCCAAAAGGTGTGTGTGCGTGCGCGCGTATGTGTGTGTGTGTGTGGGTCAAGTGTAGCACGTAAACGAAAAGTCGCACGAGACTGAAATTTCATATTTAGTACACCTATAAGCCCAAGATGTTACAACTTTTTCATCTAAATCCGTGAAACAGGAGAGCCACTTTACACCATACATCTATTTAATTTTAATTTAATGGAATTTTGATTAAACTCGCTATATCGACGTAAAATTTAATAGAATTTGATATTATGTATGTTTCATTCTGGTTGAAATAGCCTGACGCGTTTTCCCCTCTAAAGTAAGTACCTTTAATTTTGTGTATTCGAAAGAAAAAAATTAATAACCATATCATCTGGTTTTTCAGTATTTACAACTGTTTTGTAACAATGCTTATAGAAAATTTAATCCTATACAAGATTGCTTATTATGTATTTCACTGTAACTGTGCTCAATAAAAGTTATTAATGCTAAATTTCTGACATTACTCACTTTTTGCGGTTTTTTATCATTGTGTCAGATATTGGCCGCGCCGTATCTCAGAAGCTGTTTCAATTACTTCAATATGTAAAATAAGTACTAGCAGTACATTTAATGTTCTTTAATATTACTAGCGACAATGTCTTCCATAAAATGCACTGGAAAAGAGTTATATAGGAAAAACTGAAAAAAGTGTTTTTTTTCTTCAAAAATTAGGGAGAACCCACAAGGTCTGAAAAAAATCTGGTGCAGGCAACACACGACTTTCACTTACATCAATTTGAAAAATCAATGAAAGAATTTTCAAATAGAGTTAGAGTTAAAAATACGTGAAACTATTAAAGAATTAAATTAATTTAATTTATATAGAAACATGTGTTTTATTAAAAAATCTTTTATTTTATTATCTAAAATAATCAGTTAGTTTTATCTTCTTCTCATCACTCTCTATTAACTTCTAAAAGCTTGTGTATGAGATGATATTTTTTCTAAAATCTTTAGCTTTCCAATGGTATATCATATATGTATATTACTGCTCTTATGTTCAAAAACGAAAATTTGCATTAAAAAAATTATTTTTCTGTTTTCTCCTTTAGTTGGGTATCGGATTTATTCAATTTATATATTTACCTGTTTTTCATCAGCGTTAACAAGATAATCTAGTTATTTATTATTGAATCTACAAAATTAAAGGTACTTTAGGGGAAGAAAATTTAAAATATCGGTATTTAAGCCCTGTCAAACCATTTTTATCCAAATAAAACCTACATGATATTAAAGCCCATTAAATTTTACATCGATATAGCAAGTTTAATCAAAATCGTCGGAACCGTTTTCGAGAAAATCGAAAAAAGGTGCAAAATGCATGATATAAAGTTCCTCTTCTGGTAAGCTCATTTTGATGAAAAAAGTTTTGTCACGTCTCGGGCGTATAGTTGTCTTAAATATGAAATTTCAGTTTCATAGGACTTACCGTCTCCGCCTGGGAGTTACCACACACACACACAGACCTTTTTTCGGGACTTGGTTATTTGGACTCAGGGGACCCAAAACGTGCATTTCCGTTGAAAACTGTAATTCGAAAATTTTCACGATCGCAATACTTCCCCTTACTATATATAGTAAGTGAAAGTAAAAAAGTGTGGGTTTTTAAAGAGGGGATCAGTACATACTATAATACCTAAAAATCAAAATTACCCCACCTTTTTCAACCAAAATCCTACGGGGCTAAAGTGAAAGTCCTGTGTTGCGCACCCGATGTTTTTCCTCTTGGTTACAATGCTAATATAGAATTTTTTTTCCGAATCTGACCTATTACGAAATGAATAAACTGAGCGAGATAATGAATACTACATTAGTAAATTCCTCTCTGGAAATAAACGGCTGAATGCAGCCCTAACTCACCCCCTCTCAGTCTTTTAGGAATATTATTCAAATGAAGAGACGAAAGGCTGCCTTTGTATGTAAATTGTAACGTTATTAATAGTAATACTAAGTGGGTGAGGCGGCCGTGACGTACAAGGGGAGATAACAACATTGTAATCCTACACCCCTTCTCCTTTTTTTTCTGTCCGCCTCTCTTTCTCTCTTTGTTAGCCGGACTAATTAAAATCTATCATAGTATAGCCTCCCTTCCTTTCAATTAATTAAAACAAGGGTTCGTCATAATTAAAAACGATTCGAGGGAAGCTATTAGAAGGAAGAGAGCCGCCATTTTACAGTGCCCAGGGGACGGAAGTACAAGCCCCCGGCTTATTTTTTTGCCGCCCGTTCTCTAACCTCTTTGGCTTCCAAAATGTTCTTGTCCGCTCTTGATAGAATTGTTCGACAGGGCCATCTTTCATCATCCCCGTATATTTATTTCTTCCAGTTTTTTTGTTGTTTTTTCGAACTCAACTCAATTCACAGTTCGATATTTTAAATTCGGTTGTCAGCGTAAAATCTTTGCGTTTACCACCTAGTAGAACTTCTTTTATTTATTTACTAGTTGACCTAGCAAACTTTGTTCTGCCAAATAAATTATTTTGCATCTTTTTACAATTGTATCAAAAAACGGCTCTGACGATTTTGATTAAACTCGCCATATCGTTGTAAATTCAATGGGCTTTAATAACATGTAGATTTCATTCTGATTGAAATAGTCTGTCAGGGCTTAAATGCCAAAATTTTCTTCCTCTAAATTACCTTTAATTTTGTCTATTCATAAAAATTAAACATATTATCTTATTAGAAATGATAAAAAACGGCTAAATATAAAAGAATTTGATAACTAATTAAGGAAGAAAGTAGCAAACATTTTGTTTTAAATGTAATTTTTGTTTTTTTAACGTAAGGGAAGTAATATAGATGTATAATATACCGTTGGAAAGCTAAAGATTTAGAATGAAATGAAAAGTAATTTTTATTCTGGGACAGCTAGTGCCCTAACAATAATATAAATGTACATTAAATATTCATCTTCTGGCTATTAAGTCTTCAAAATACACATCATTTAAAAAAAAACTTTACTGGATATTATGAATACACTTAAACAAACCTAGATATAAGCACAAGGTAGTATTGCAACCTTATAATTAATACAATAAATAAAATTAACTAAAACATTGAGTAATTAAAATAAAAATTAAATAAACAGTGTAAATAGTCAAAACTTATAAAGGCTTGGTAGACTGATATTCAAGGAGATGCATAAATAGTGAATGCTTGAAGGAAGTTAAGGATTGGGATGTACGAATGCACATGGGTAAGACATTCCAGAATGAAGTAGCTCGAATAACGAAAGATCTCTTGAGGGAAGTAGTTCTGTGGGAGGGAATGAACAGGTCCAGGGACTGTGATCTTGGGTTGATAGGGTGGACAGAGTGAGGTGAAGATGTGATAGATATAGAGGAGTTTTTTGGTTCTGAAGGATTGTTAAAGATAGGTTCCTAGAAAGTACTGCAGTCGGAATTTTGGGTAAAGCCACTTCAACTAAATATTATTTTATTTACACATTTTTAAAAGATAAGGTATTTTTTATGCCAAATAAAAAAACAAAAAAATTTTTCGTAAAAAAAAAATTACTGTTCGATGTTTTAAATTGAGCAAAAAACTTCTTAAAGTATAATATCGAATTATAAGTCGGACCATTTTTTCTAGTCATACCGAATCACTATTGTGAAAGTTCTATCAAGACAGAATATTTTGACTTATAAGCAGACCTTATACAGAATAAGGTCTGATAAATAGTGTAGTAAACAGATCAGTTATGCTTGTTAAGTGCATCGTTGGCAAATTAAAATAATGTAAATTCTCTCACATTATTTTGTAAATGGTGAATTTCTCTTGAATGTTGACGAAATATGAATCTATTTATAATTTCAATATATTTTATTGTTATTTTTATTATTTGATGATGTAAATTGCAAGTTATCATAATTCTTTGATTGATCCTTTATAAAATATTTATATCATTTGATTTCTATTATTACTAATTTTCTTTTTTTTTCTGCGCAGGTATGGTTCCAAAACAGACGAACGAAGTGGCGAAAGAAGCACGCGGCGGAAATGGCGACGGCGAAGCGGAAACAGGAAGAAGCGGAAGAGAGCGACGAAGAGGAAGCGCGGAACAACGCCGCCAAGCGGCTGAGGCAGGAACTAGCCGCCCACTGTGGCCAACCCATCTAGCCGGCGCTACCAACCTCATCACTTCTTATAAATATATAAATATACCCTTGTATCATATTGAAAAAAGAGAAAAAACAAAAAAATAATACATTAAACTGTACATTTATGTATTATGGAGTTTTATGTTGCATTATTTCCATGAAATAGGACATCCTCCAACAAGCTCCAATAGTATTATACCGGAAATATATTGTATATAATATAATGATATAATTGTACCTCTGACAAATAATAATAGATCTAAATGACTATGTTAATTTCCGAAATGGGGTTATTAACGATAATTATTTTGTTATTTCTAGATTTTTAAATAGAGGCGATTGTACATGATGTGTTTAAAGTACCAAAGATGATTTGTTTTTTATGTAAATAATTTTAAATTATTATTATATATAATCATGTATACATAAATTATATATGAGTTATAATTAGTTGTTAAGGAGATAGCAATATAAGTGTTGTCACGGCTTCTTCTGTTATTGTGTGGATTGTAAGCTTAGTGAACATATTTGTAATATATTATTGCCAATAACTAGAGTTTTATGCATATCCTTTATCCTTCGTCCTTAATCCTAATGAAATTTATTTAATTTATCAATAGTGCACTTCATTGGCAGATCTACAGAGATGAAATGTCTCTCTTCGGGAAAATGAAATACTGATTAAAAAATGATAATAATTAATAAGATAAAACACTAAAAATATATACTAAATAATTATTAGTAATAATGCCTACTAGTAATAATTTCTCTATATTAAAATTTTAACACACATAGATTTATCATCGTATTTGCAGTTTATTTAATCTATTTGTTTCTGGGAAAATCCTGTATATAAAGGATTTGGCTTTAACTCGAATTTGCTGCATACATAGTATATTATATACAATAAAATAATAGAATAGTAAAAAAATAAATAAATATCAAACAAACAAAATAAATTGACTGAGTTATAACAGTCTACAATAATGGTATTGTAGATATATAAATACAATACTGATAATCATTAAATTTTTTTTTTAGTTTAAACTAATCAATTATTGTTTTAGTTTTTGTGGTCTAAAAACTATTTTTTTTCATGAAAAAAGAAAACGAGGAAACAATTATACAAAAAGAATATATAATTATGCTACTGTTTTAAGAATCTAAAATAGCCTTAAGCACAATCCTTAAGCCAAAGCCAAAAAGAAGTAATGGAAACAGTCGCGCCCAACAAAGAACACCTACAGGACGGCCGATAAATGTTAATTTGAAACTGCTAATAATTAGGACAAAACTGCTGATGAAGCAGTGAAAGAATATATACATGAAAGAATATATGATGCTTGAAAATGGCCCTAGAGACTGAAACGTTGCGATGTGTAATAGTAAATATATAAAAAGAATATATCAAAAACAACTTTTGTGAAACGGCCAAGTATATATCTTACAAATATTGACAAACAAAAAAAAAAAAACTCAGGACAAAGATGAGTAATAAAAAACTAATGAACCAATGAATCAATACATCAATATGAGTTAATAGTGAAATTAAAATTGAATATAGTTTAATAAAATTTTAAAATCGATTGTCAGATTCAATAAACATCATTCATTTCTAAACTGTCTAGAGGAAAAAATGGTTTAAAAAAGTTTACATACTATTCTATATTTTAAAGTGCAGCTATTAAGTATTCGGAAATAAATTAAAATTAAATTTTTCATTTTATTTGTTTATTGAAATTTGTTATTTATTTAATTCGTATTTGGTAATGGATCAAGTATTTTTTTAAAGATAAAATGACTGAAACATAAGTGCAGAGAAACCATTAAATGGTTACCCGACGTTAAAATTCTAATTCTTACCAGGAATCATTATATGAATAATCGAAGGGGAAGCAAAGATTGAAACTAGTGCTAGAGTGGGAATGAAGTTTGTCATGTAAGCAACAGTACTTTATGGTTTATTCATTTAACATCACTTTATGGTGCTGTGACTAATCGGACGATGCAACAGTGGGAGTCCTAAATTTTGCCTATCTGAAATGTTCAAATTAGGATAATTTAATGCCTAATTAAAAAGGTTTAATAAGGATAACAATCTTAAACAAGTACCAGACATCGCACGGGACCACCATCATTTTATGTCCTCTTCGAAGACGGCATCTCCAAGGATATTCTACTCTCATTAAAAAATCCTAGAGTCACCTGCCAGAATTGAACCCTCGAGCTTCGGTATAGGAGGCTGCTATGCTAACCACTACACCACAGGTTACACCAAATCAGTAACATATAGAACATTAAGGTGAAGTTATAGATTATCAGTATAGAAAATTACGTGATAAAGTAATTACTCTTAATGATTTTACGACAGATTTTAGATCGTAAAGATTAGACAAGAAAAGTATAAGATGGTTTATTGAAGTCCCTAAGCCCAACTCCGTAAGTCCAGATCGGCCTTATTATGGTCATGTAGATGAGCCTTTTGTAGTAAAGTGGAAGGTTAGAGCATCAGTCCAGTAATTTTTGAAGTGAGCGAAGTTTTAATCTTGTATGAGGATTCAAAGCTAGACGTTTGTTAAGATGAAGTTCTAGATAGCGGATCTGTTCAAACGGGACAAGCGAAGTGTTATTAAAAGATAGTATAGGGCATGAAGCAGTGGAAAGCTTTAAATATTTGGGGAACTATTGACAATGTAATGGCGAATGAATTAAAAGCAAGTATGACCGTCGGAAATAATGCTGCTTCGCAATGAGAAAATATTTTAAATTATAGAGCGTTGCCCTCGCAGAATAGGACTATCCTCTTCGAAAAATTTAGTGAGTACCTGTTGATAGTTCAGAAACCAGGGTTATTCCTAAGACTTCGAAACGTAAACTATGCGTGGGAAAGAAGAGTTACTTCGCGGGGTTTATGGCCCATTTGCGAAGATAGCCAGTGGAGGATCCGTAACAACGAAGAGCCGCGTCGAATGTATGGAGAACTAAATTTAGTTTCCCTAGTGAGAGGGAATGTATATCCGATGGCTAAGGCATCTATTCCCTAACGCCTTCTCCAGGACCAAACTGATGGTATGCGTGGTAGGGGAAGTGGAGGACGACCTTAAGAAGATGGAAATTAGAAGACGATGTATGGAGCCCGGGACAGGAGGGAGTGGAGAAAAGTAATAAGGCCTAGGTTCTTGCAGGACCAGTAGCGATAAGAATAAATAAATAGAGCATGAGTACATATTCATACATTTAAAAAAAAACAAATTGACCCTGTGGTAGTCATGTGATAGGCATAGTCAAAGAATGGTAAAGCATATAAAAATATATATAAATTATATTTATTAATTTTTTTACTTTTCTTACCTATATATAAAAATATAGGTATACAGCTTTCAACGGAATATATGTTTTAAGGCTCCTGTGTCCAAATAACCAAGTCCCGCAAAAGGTCTGTGTGTGTGTGGTGTATGTGGTGAGTCTAGCAGTAAAACAAAAAGTCGTACGAAACTAAAATTTTATATTTGAAACAACTATAGGCCCGTATTAGGGATCCCGTGGCTGAGTGGCTAGTGCACTAGTCTCTCATGCTAAAGGTTGTGAGTTCAAATCCCAGTCCGGGGGAATTTATAAGAATGTAATTAAATGGAGATTTGCTTACAGCCTCTTCCCCGGTATGTGAGATCCTTCAGCTAAATGGTGGCTACTCACAAAATTAGGTTTAGGGAGTGAACATCCTACGCTACAAAATACATCGAGAAACGTGAGTGTAATCTCCCAGAAGCCAACACGGCCTGTCGCGCCACTGGAAGAAGGAAGAATAGGCCTGTAATCAGTTCTGTACGTATTTTCGTTTTCGCGCTAGGCTTACTACATACTTACTCACACACACAAACATACAGACCTTTTTTCGGGACTTGGTTATTTGGACTCAGGGGACGCTAAACCGCATATTTCCGTCGAAAATGGCAATTCAAAAAATTTTCACGATCATAATACTTTCCTTACCATATATTTCATATAAAGGTAAGGTGAGAGTAAAACGCTGCAAATTATTACACAATATTTATTATTTCGAAATAATATTAGGGGTATAGCTGTTTACAGAGAGTTAACTAATATGAAACATAAATAATCAAGGAAACTGACCTATGACCATGCGATTCTGAATTGTTAATGATTTTTTTTTTTGGTTTGTAGGAATTTATCTCCATCTCTAGGAAATCTCTATGGAATAGCACTAACAACGGATTGTATTATTTATTAATTCTTAAGATGAACGGACAGTTACACATTATTCGGGATCTACGTTCGAAGGAGGATTTTTTTGTTTTTTTTTTTTTTGTCGCTTACAAAGTTTCATTATTGAAAATAATAAACCGAAAATCGGACATTTCAATTGCTTATATCCCATTAGTTTTTTGAAAAGTAATTGATTGACCTATCACGAGTTATTAATATTGTATTTACACTTGACATAAACTGCTTATATCTGTTAAATTTCAATCAAGACAAAATGAAAAATTCGCCAGCATAGCCTTAGGTTTTAGTTAGAAAGGTAGACGTAAAAGAGACAACCTATACAAACAACCTATAAAAGTAGGAGTTTAGATATTAATATACTACACCACTTTTATTTTTTTTTTTTTTTTCTCTTTATATATCAGCCTTTCTTCTCACACTTAAGTAATAAAATAATTATTTTTTTTTTTGAGTGTCTGGCCCCAGCCATATTTCTTAAAGAGTTCTCTGTCAACTCCATAGAGATAGAAAATAAAGAAAAATATAGTACCTACCCCTTAATTCCTTTTGGTTATACGTATCCATAACCTGTCCCTTCTAGCTCACGTGAGAGGACTGCGTTTCATCTTTACAATACACAGAAATAATTGTCATCAGGAACATCTATTTACATATATATATATATATATATATATATATATATATATATATATATACAGATCAATTACAAGAATATAGGAATATAACATAATAAAGAAAATCTATAAAAAAAGAGATAAAGATAATATGTGCAATAGAGGTATGATAAAAGATAAGAAATAAGATAAAGGTACGAAAGTATATGAGCAACTAGTCAAGACGTTGAAGCACACACTCACTGAAGCAGGTCCTCCTCCCTCTACCGATTCTTTACATTTTTGTACTTTGGCCAGTCTTGGTTACAAACTAAAGGAAAAAAAAAAAATTGCTATCCGAAAAAGGACCTGCTCAAAGAGGTTAACGCTGATGGATAAAATGAAAGGATAAGATCTACAATATAATAGAAGAAGAGAGCCGGTTTTGCATATTCTTCGCCTTCCAACTAGCATTTAATTAAAAACAACTGCGAGGGTGGTTAGCCTGTAAAGGGGTATAAAGATTGCAATTAAGTAATACGATGATGGGGGCAGGTATTTAGATGCAAAACAACCCTCTTTTCATAATAACTTCCTCCCACCGAATTTTCTTACATTTTTTTCTTCCCTCTCTTTATTTTCCCTGAGTCTCCTTCCCCTCCCACTTATTCTAAACCACAGCCTCCGAGATATTTACCTTGGCACAGTTAGGATATCTTGTGTGCTTTAAAGACTTTGTGCACCGGATATTCAGATTTTTAATTAATAACATTTCAAATAAAAATTATTATTTTGCAAAAGTTATTACGTTTATTTATTTATTTTTCCACTTTTTATTTTATTGGGTTGTTTCACTGAAATGTCCGTTTTTATAGTTTCTGAAATACATAAAGGATTTTGCAGGTCTCTGTTGTTTTCTTCCGAATGTTTAGATATTTAAAGTAAACAGTTACTAATCCTCTACCTTTGTATTATAAACGTTAGCTTCCCAATCAATTACCCACTTTTTAGTATACCTTAAAATATGAACATGGAAACACTCGATTTTCGAGTGATATTTTTGTACGAGTTTAAACTCGGCTATTCAGCAGCTGAGGCCGCTAGAAATATTTGCAAGGAGTTTGGGGAAGGGAGTGTTAATGAACTCGACCCGGGGAAGACCTCCGTCCGTAATAGACAACGTTGTCCTCAAACATGCAGTAGAAGGAAACCCCTACCTAACAGTTAAAGGACTCTCAGCACAACTAAATGCAAATGCATTTACCTTTTCCAGACATTTAAAGTGTTTTGGGAAAATAAAAAAGCTCGATACATGGGTACCTCATGATCTCACTGAGCGGCTTGTTTCAAAACATACCGTGCAAAAATTGAAAGAACTGGACTACGAAGTTCTTCCGCACCCACCATATTCCCCCGACTTGTCTCCAACAGATTACCACCTGTTCAGGAATTTAGACAACTTGTCAAAGGAAAACTTTTTGAAAATGACGATCAAGTGAAAAGTGTGTTTTCAGATTTTGTTTCACTTCAAAGCTCAGAGTTTTTCAGTTCGGGGATAAAAAAGGTTGGTGTCACGTTGGGAAAAATGTGGAGAAAAAGAAGGTAAATACTTCGAATAAAATTATCTGGTTTTCATATCATATTTTTAATAAAAATCCTTTACCTTGAAAACGGCATTTCATGTGACAACCCAATATAATTAGTAGACCCGCCCCTGCTCCGCAAAGCTACAATTTGAATGAGGTGTCATCTATATTCAAAAAAGCTCTGTCTAACCGATTTAGAGTTTATTGCTTTGGAAGTTTTAGCTCATTGTAACGCAAATTCAATTAACAAGAAAATATGTTTATTTTATAACGTCTATTCATTATCATATTTAATCATCGTCTATTTGTTTGTTATTTTAAAGTGAAGAATAGATAACAGAAAATTTAATTTTCTCATATAAAGAAAACTTGATTGCAATGTATAAAAAATAACAAAGGTTCCTATTCTATTAGATTGAATACTATTTTATATTTCAAACAAAATATTTAAAATACATTTTAAATGTTTAATTTAGTTTCTATTGGAATCCCATTTATATTACAGTGAAAAATCTGTTTTCATGAAATAATTTAAAGTTTATAACAATTGACCATTTATGCTAACACCTTAGTTACAATTGGGTACGTAGTATTGTTTTTAAAATTTTGCGTACTGAATGAAAGAATATAACTTTAAACTATTAATACCTCTCTCTTTACCAATAAGAAAGATATGCTCATAAGTTTATGGGCTTTAGACAACTTTATATTTACTTGTACGATTTATATTATTGACTATTGACTTTTCTAAAATATTGCGCTATCCAACGGTATACTATACGTCTATATTACTACTCATATATCATATAGACCAATTAGTTTATTATTGTTATATTCCAAAATGTTTGAAAAAATATTATTAAAGCGACTATATCCTTTCTTAGAGTCCAAATCCATAATTCCTAACCACCAATTTGGCTTGCCATAGAGTTGTTGATTCGATTGCTGTTTAGATTAGAAAAAAAAAGAATTCTGTACAGCAGCCTTTATAGACCTCGCACAGCCATTTGATAAGGTGTGGCATGATGGCCTCCTCAGTAAAATCAAATCAATTTTTCCGCATACTTATTATTTAATAATTAGGTCGTATCTTGAGGATAGGTTTTTCGTGGTCAACCAAGATGACAAACATTCCGACTACTGTCGAGTTGGTGCGGGAGTTCTGCAAGGCAGCATTTTGGGTTCAGTTCTGTATACTATATACACTTCTGACATACCACAAACACCCGACACATTACTTGCAACATACGCAGACGACAACGTGATACTCTCGACAAGTACTGATCCGACCATAGCCTCACACAATGCTCAAACTCATTTAAATTTACTTCAAGATTGGCTTGATAAATGACGTATTAAAATAAACATACAGAAATCAAGTCATGTAAAATTCACGCTTAGGCATTCTGATTGCCCTCCACTAACACTTTACAATGTTCATTTACCCAAACAAACAGAAACAAAATACTTAGGACTCACAATGGATGGAGACACCTGACATGAAAATCACACATAAATAGCTTAAAAAAAAGACCGAATCATCGGCTATCAATACTTAGACGACTTCTTCACCATAAAAACAAACTATCACTAAGCAACAAAATCATCATATACATGTTACTTAAACCTATATGGACGTACGGTACTCAGGTGTGGGGCTAATGCAAAAAATCACACTTGCAGACAATTCAAATCTTTTAATCTAAATTCCTCCGCTTCATCACTCACTGTCCCTTTTACGTAACCAATAAATCATTATACAAAGACCTCAACATACCAATCGTAACGGATATCATTAAAAAATATTACAAACATTTTCACGACTCACTCGCTGGACATCCAGACCTACTGGTACAAACATTACTGACTGATACACTACCACAAAACCCACCAAGGAGACTCAAACGCCTCTGGAGCAGAGACCTACTTCTTTAGCAGATCTTCCACGCCAAGGAGTGCCTTCACTGGGAGGTTTCTTCGCTCACGAATTCAGAAAAATCCTGAAGGAGGTTTTTCGTAATGGTCATCAATGTTACAATATATGCCTAAAGGCATTTGTATATTACTTGTTGTCAAATAAAAATAAAAAAAAAATATTATTACTCATATTTCAGGAATAATTTTTTGATAACTTGGTTACAGAAAATTTATATTTCCCTCCTTAAAAAAAAGAAGCTTTATTAAAATATATTTTACTTATAAATTTCAGGAAAGAAGGCCCTAAATGATAGTAAAAACCATATTAAAATCTGTACTGTGGCTTAGAAGGAATTTGTGAAAACCAAGAATCGTGGTATCATTATATATATATATATATATATATATATATATATATATATATATATATATATATATATATATATATGCAATAAAAAATAATAAAAATGATAAAACATGCTAAAATAAATATTTAAAAAGAAAAGTCTAATAAATAATACGCCATCTTGAAATGTCCATTTGAAGAACTATATAAAATATATGCGTGTCGAGAGAATAGTAACACTCCTAATATCGAAAACTGTCAGGTTTCCTCTAATTCTCAGCTGTTCATGTTTAGTCACTATTGCAGGCCTAGGCTACAAAGTAAAGGTATAATACTTGCAATCAACGGCTATCTAATTATGGTTCTTCGTGAGGTTAATTCAAGAGGAGAAATTTTACACTTTTCTCCCTGTGAATCCGTCACTGTTCTTATATATTTTATTATTGTTGCACTGCTATATATAGTCTATACTTTGTAATTTGAACCCTTTATTTATAGAACATCAACACTACATTCGACAACAAAACTGCACTCGAATAAGAACTAAAAAAATCATTCCGTATAAACTTTTTAAATATAAACAAATGTGAAACTGTTACCTTCCTGTTGGTTATAGATTTCAACGAATCATATGTTGAAATGTTAAATCGATTGGGATTAAACCTAACCTTAACGGAACCTTAACCATGTGCTTCGTTATTATGTTTGAATACATCTTGTGCTATGATACTAATGTGTTGTGCTTCATTTATTAGCATACAAATACGCTAAAAAAACATCCCTTTTATTATTATTATTATTATAGAACCTCTTGTGGCCAACATATGCAAATCGTCATTACATACATACATATATATATATATATATATATATATATATATATATATATATATATATATATATATATATATATATATATATATATATATATATATAGATGAATCCCCTTTTCTCTTGGTGATCCCATCACGCGTGAACGGCTTGACCGATTTCACTAATTCTTTTTTTGTTATGTTTATAACAGTCAGGAGAGGGATCTTATGAAAGAAAAAAAAATTACTTTGATAGTTAGGATTTTTTATTTATTTATTTTTTCTAAAGTAATAACAACCTCTCTATCTATCTATCTATCTATATATATATATATATATATATATATATATATATATATATATATATATATAAAACATTTAAAAATGAATCCCTTCTTACCTTGGTGATCGCAGCATACCTGAACGGCTTGACTGATTTTGCTAAGATATAGTTAAGACAGCACATCGTCTGTCGTTTCAGCTAGTATATATATATATATATATAATATATATATATATATATATATACATACATATACTCTAAAGTGCTTGTTGTTATTTCGTATATTATTAGATTAAAATAGGGAAGATTCCTGATTGAATGTAGTCATTAATTCCTCAAGATGTAACATTTAATCTTGGATATGATGAGGGAGCCAGTAATGGTTATTGCTGTTGCTCAGTAGTTCTAAACGGCAGTGACATTTTAATCATCTAATAGTCCCATAGTGCACTACTACATGGGGAGGAGGAGGGGTAGGATTTATTGTGGGGGGCGGCATCTTGTTGCCCTGGCGACGGGCTCGATCTTATCTTATCAATTAGGATGGGGGGTACTATGGTCAGTACCATCTCTCTCTTCTTATCACTCCTCGTGGTCAGGAGGGGTGCGAGCTATATCGATTGAAATATATTCCCTTCTTCTCATGGTAAGTGAGTGTCCACATCTGAGGTTCAACCCTGAGGTAGGATTGTGGAATAGACATGTGAGTAACAAGGAGAGGAAATAGTAATGGGGCAAGTCGAAATTTGGAAGATTAGAAAATAAAATAATGTAAAAATAAAATTGGTACGCGCACCATATGACTTTCACTTATCTCAGTTGTTAAAATCAATTTAAGAATTTTTAAATACATTTAGAGATGAAAATAAATTGTTAAAGAATTAATCAAATTGAATTTCAATAGAAACGTATTTTATTTAATATTATATAATATTTTTATCTATGAAAATTAGTTAGTTTTAGCAGCTACTGCATCAACTTTTACAATTCTGTGTAATATTAATATATATTATAATATTTTATTTTAAATCTTTAGCTTTCCAACGGTATTCTTCTACATCTATCTATTCCTCTTTCAAAGAAAAAAAAAAATATTACAAAATATGTTTGCACTTTTCTCCTCTAGCTGTTTATTAAATTCGCTCAACTTGCATATTTAGCCGTTATTTATTAATGTTAAGAAGATAGCATGCCTTATATTTTGAAGTCTACAAAATTAAGGTACTTGAAAGGAAGAAAATTTAAACTATCGACATTTAAGCCCCGTCAGACTATTTCAATCAGAATTAATATTTACATGATATTAACGCCCGAGTTTAGACAAAACCTAAAGCATAATTTCGAGCCGTTTTGGAGGAAATCGTAAAAAGGTGTAAAATGCTTGGTATAAAGTGGCTCTTCTGCAAAGCCAATTCCGATGAGAAAGTTTTTGTAACTTCACTAGCGTATATTTGTCTCAAATATGAAATTTACGTGTTATTTAATTAATGAAAATGAGGTCTAAATACTGTAACTATGTGTTTTATTGCAGAAAATAAGTTTAATTCTATGATTTTGGTTCGATTTATTGCTTGCTTTGTAAAATACACGATTAAGTTGATTTTAGTTAAGAATTTTGAAAATGGGCTATGGCATTAGTCCTGAATATGGGCAAGCCCTGAAAACGGAACTTGGTCCTGAAGAAGCGGCTGCCACGACATTAGTTGGAAAAACAATGTTGGGGACACAGTTAGAAAACGTTTTAGTAGAATATATTTGAACGTTGGAAAGCAAATTTCGTGGATTGACCCTTGGAGTAAGGACTGATCTTCGCAGGATGTCATACATGTTGGTAGTACGTAACAATTTGTAAAACCCGTTTTTTCAATTATTCATTGAGCTTAATTAATAATTAATAAATTAATTATTCATTAAGATCTGGGCACATAGCGACTGTGCTGGGCCAGAGTTAGACACCTGGATATGTAATTTTTGTGAGTAAATTATGTGATTTCTTCCATCTACCAAAGTTATTCGATCTCTTATTAGATAAATATTTATAATTGTTATTTTCGTACAAGATACTACAATATATTATAATATTAAGAACATAGGATTGTTACTTAGCTCTTTACAAAGTTTTGTGTGATTATTAGGACGTCAATAAATGGATCATTTTTTATGTTTTTTGATTTTTTAGGCAAAAATAAAATGTTAGCCCGTAGTTAGTTACTCTCCTCTAATACAATATCGATAAAAAAAGTAGGAAAATATCTTAATTATTTAAAAGTCATCTACTTTTAATATTAATCATACTCAGGCATCAATCAATAAGCCAGCAGTATAATAACAGAGCGGCATAAAAATATTATTTTTATCTACTCTCTTTAAAGGCGAATGTAAAATAAAATTTCCTATTTATTATAAAGAAAGAGTAATTGGATATTTGATGGGCGATAAAACCTTCATTCCCCGAGATCTTGATTATTAGAAGAAACCATTTTCATTGGCGGTAAAAGGAAAAAAAGGGTTAAATTACTTTTCACTCTGGTATTAAATAAAGGAATAAAATGGAGCCATAATTTTCTATGACTGTCTAAGCTATATATTTTTATTAAAATACCCCCAGGGACTCGGTTTTATTTATTTTTAAATTTTTTATTCTAAAATTCTAATTGATTACAGGTGAATAAATATTTTTGTTCCGCAATAAAACATTTGTCATCAAAATAAGATTGTTTTAGTGTTACCAGTGGATCTAAGATATTAACAGGAAAATGTAAAAATAACCATTGAGAAAAAATTATAGTATACTTAAAGGACTCGATCTTAAACCACCAGTCGCAGGACACTCGAAAATTGAGACGTTGATTTCCAAAAGGTACTAAAGGACATTTTTATCGAAATTGATATTTTGACAAATTTTTATTCTAATGGTTTATCTAAATCCGTCATAAGATTTTATCTAAAAAACGAAAACGTATTTGAAAATTGCATTTCATTCCAAAATGTACTAAATCCACATTTCGTTTCATTCCAAAAGGTACTAAAAATATTTCCTTCCAAAACGTATTTTCCTTTCATTTTAGGTAATATATTTCCTATAAAACGGCAGAAGCACCTAACCCCGTAATATATCACCATTAATTTATTTTGTTCTTTATTTTATACATTTTTATTGATTCATTTAGCACGTCTTGAATTACCGTGTAAAAAAAGTGCCCTAGCAAAGACTCTTGAAGTAAACCGCATGTGGTGACGATGGGAGTCGATAGGTCCCCGCCAACCCATACGAAGAATGATCTTCCACTGAGATAGAAATTCCGATTCGTATCAATCGGCGAAGGGAGGCAGGGAACCTGAACTCCTCCAGGCGGTGATGTAGGAGTGTGCGAGACACACTGCCAAAAGCCTGTGAGCAGTCCAGAGAGATGAACGAAGTAGCTCTGTTGTTACGCATCTGCTATATGTTGTGTATCTGAACTTTCGCCAAATTATGCTAAAAGGTCACTAATCGCTGAAAGCCTGTTCTGATGATATTCTTCTCATCGCAGTGCCTCATCAGTTCGTTGTGTACCAGCCTCCTAAAGGTTTTGCTTATGTGCGAAAGAAGGCTGATCGGACGATAGTGCTCCGTTGTATCTCCTTTCTTACCTGGCTTACATATTGAGACATTCCTGGGACAGACCTAGCCACTTTAAAGTGGGTTCCCAAAATTGGGGAAATACTGGGTGAGATCTCTACCAAGGCACCTCTTTGCACACCAACAGTACGAATCTCTATATGTACTGATCCCAAGACACTTGGGGTTGTAGAGGTACTGGTTTTTTTAATATTTCACTAGCTTGACAGGGAATGTTCTGTCAGAACTATGTCTTAGAGAAATCGGTCCAACCGTTCACGCGTGGAGGATCACCAAGGGAAAAGGTGATTTATATATATATATACACATATATAAATAGATAGAGAGATTATTATTACCTTATAAAATTAAAAAAAAAAAAAAAAAAAAAAAAAAAAAACTTAACAGTCAAAGTAGTTTTTCTCTTTTTTTTTCTCTCATAAGATCCTTCTCCTGACTGTCATAAATTCATGAAAAAAAAAAAAAAATAAGCAGCGAAATCGGTCTAGCTAAACACGCGCTTGCTTCACCTAGGAAGAAGGTGATTCATTTATATACATATATAATATATAATAATTTGAATATCAATTAAGTAAATTTTAATAAGCCTTTGTCGGTAAAAGTTCAAAAGGCGTTTATCTACCACTTCTGAATTTCCCATGGATACCTCGCGATAGCCCTGGAACTTCCTAGACCCCAGCCACTAGCCTGCAAGAGTAAGAACAAAGGCTGGACCTTCCGGTTTGGGGCACTTCCCATATCAGCACCATTTCCTTTGTCATGATCTCCAAGAGGAGATTCCAAAATATAGTATTTTTGAAAAGAAGAGGGGATAGAGGTGATGAGGGCGAGAATGGAGAATCAGAGTCCAGCGAGAGAAGAGTCGAGTTCCATCTACCAGATGAGCAGAGTCGTATAGGATATTCGAGAGAGGTCCATCGGGGGAGTCTGAGCGTCAAGAAGCGACGCCTAAGAAAATTTCTACCTGCGCCAGCAGATTAAGTAATTTTAAGGTATTTCTTTATTTTAATATTGTTTGGCAAAGTAAACTGCAATGTCCCTCAGTATTCTCATTTATAGATCTAGGCAATGTGTAAATATATTTTACATGTATTGGCTAATTTTAAATAATAATGTCATTTATTGAATCCTGGTTAATTTAATCTTTCCCTGCATGTCACCTACTGGAATCGGTAAACACGATACCTTTGGAAAAGAACTCCAATTGTTCCAATAAGTATAATATATAAATACATTAAATATATTAATTAATACTGTTTTGAAGGCACCGCTGCCTTAGAAAAGCAGCCGGTCAAAAAGCAAGATATATAAGTGATTGAAAGTCAAAGGATATGAAGCGAAATATTTAAAGGAATGTTGCATTAATTTTTCCATTAAGTGTATTTAAATATCGAAATTTCTAACTATCGTTCTATATTTACAAAGAAACAATTGTGATTCAGGCAATTGTAGGGAGATGGATAACAGGGATAAGGAGGCGAGTCAGAGATAATTTAATTGCAAATTTCCTAAACAAGAGAAGATCCCGGTTAGGGAGGACATAATGTATGCGGGGGAAGGAGCGAACAGTATTGTCATTTTAATGGAGGGATCCGAGTGGCAAAGCCTCAACTTACGTGGGCCGTGGTTGGGAAGGTTCATTATAAATGTAGATGGCTACCATAATTAGGAAGAGTCCGCTTCTAATCCTCAGGTTAGTCGGCCTCTGCTCTTCATCTCGTTAGTCGTCTTCCTCTTCGGATTATCCCAGCTCTTCGGGGAGGAGGGGAGGGGAGAGCTTTTTCCGGTCAGGATTAGGTCTAGGAGTGCGCCGGTAAATGAAAACGTATGGCGTGGCACTATCGTGGTCGGTTTGTTTGTTTATTAAAGCAACGTCACTTTATGCTACTGTGGCTAATCGGACGATTCTTCAGTGAGGGTCCTAAATTTTCCCTATCTCGGTTAAATTAGGATAGGGATTTCTAAAGAGTACCTGACATCGCACAGCTTCGGGACCGCCTTTTTACGTCTTATCCTAAAATACGACATAACTACGGTTTGAACTCTCAGCATTGGGCATATAAGGCTGATATGCTACCACAACGCCACAGGTGACCCAACTGCAGTCGATTAGTTGAGGTGTGTTATATGATATACCATCCCACAGAACTGCTTCCTTTAAGAGATCCTTTGTCATACGTGCATCTTCATTTTGGAATTCCTTACCCATGTCGATTCGTACATGCCAATCCTTAGCCTCCTTCAAACATCAGCTATTTATCCATCTCCTCAATCTTCCGTGCCTTTATAAACTTAATTGTTTGGCCTCTTTATTTGTATCTTAATTTTCACTATTTTTTGTTTTAATATCTGTATTTCTTTGAGGTAATATGACCTTGTATATGTATATATATGTGTTTGTGTTTGTGAATGTGTGTATAAATATGTAGGTATATAAATGAATGTGTGTGTGTATATATATGTGTGTATGTCTTTGTGTGTGTGCATGCATGTATACACCATATGCTATATAATTTGATACCATGTTGTTAAAATTTATATAGCCAGAATTTAAATATTTTATTGTACATTTATATTATTCTTAGGGGACTAGCTGTCCCAGAATAAAACTTCTTTTCATTTCATTTCAAAGATAGGGTCACAGAAGGCCTCAACAATGCGTTTTCGTCAAAGGAACGAGGTAAGATGGAGGTCGGTGCCCGCTGTGGTAAAAGCACAGCCAGGATTGAGGTTACTCTGCCAGGTAGAGGCTAACCCGCACCTACGAACTAGCAGAGGGGATTGGCTACTAATGAAATGCCCCGCGAGGTAGAAGCTCAGGATTCCTCATAGGTGTACATGGGTAGAAGCCATGCACCACACCCTATGAGGGGAGTAGGAAGGAAGAAGGAAGTTGAAGCATGTGAAATAAAGATAGACGACAATTAGGATACAAGAGCAGATATATTCTGACCTAGGGAGAAACCACCTGGTAGAAGCAAGTTGGTGATCTCAAGAACTAAGCTCACCCTTGCTTTACTGATGTCACAATACATATTGTAAATAGCGAAAGTTCCTCTACCGGACTTGTGTCTCGACCCTAGATCAAGATAACTCGTTAGATTTATTTATTCTCTCGAAACAGTTATATGAAAAATAATAATTAGCATGGTATTACCATGTTAAGATATACAATATTATTAAATACTACGTCTTCACATATTTGGCCGGTGACCCAAGTAATTGTCGCTACCTGTGAGCGAGCGCTTGAAGTATCCGCTACAGGTTGACTTGCTCGCTTGATGTTAAGAAATTAAATACTGTAATCTAATAGTACTTACGAAAATTCTGTCCACAAAATGGTTGCAGCTGGAAATGCATCGGAAATGAGGAATAACATTAAAAAATAAAAATAAACCTTTTTATTAGATGTTATAAGATAACGGACAAAGTAATTTTTGAAAAGGATCTGTACTAGGGATTCCAATCCGGAAAATCGGATCCAGTTATCCGGTATCATTAGAAGTTAACTAGATCCGGTAACCGGATTCGATTAAAGCAGTTTTTGGCAACAAAGGATGCAGTTTAATGAGTAGGTACTTAAAATGCGTTGTCGTTGGACGCCATCTGTTCAGTTCACTATCATTTCTTCATCTAGTGCCAGGCAAGAAATGTGCTATTGTTTTGCTTCGCCTAAATAAGAGATATAGCATTCTATAAGTTGGCTGTAGAGGCCTTATGTAGAAGAGATCGACCCTGTTAACTTTTAAAACGACCCTAAATTTTTACTTTCACTTACTATATATATATAGAAAGGGGAAGTATTGCGATCGTGAAAATTTTCTAATTCCAGTTTTCAACGGAAATACACGTTTTAGGGTTCCCTGAGTCCAAATAACCAAGTCCCGCAAAAAGGTCTGTGTGTGTATGTGTGTGGTAACTCCCGGGCGGAAACGGTAAGTCCTATGAAACTGAAATTTCATATTTAAGACGTATTTCATATTTAACTATACGCCCGAGACGTGACAAAAGTTTTTTCATCAAAATGTGCTAACCAGAAGAGCCATTTTATACCATGCATTTTGCACCTGTTTATGATTTTCTCGAAAACAGTTCGGACGATTTTGATTAAACTCGCTATATCGATGTAAAATTTATGGGCTTTAATATCATGTAGGTTTTATTCTGAATAAAATAGTCCGACAGGGCTTAAATGCCGATATTTTAAATTTTCTTTCCCTGAAATACCTTTAATTTTGTAGATTCAATAAAAATAACTATAATATCTTGTTAACGCTGATGAAAAACAGGTAAATATATAAATTTAATAAATTCGATACCCAACTAAAAGAGAAAACAAAAAAAATATTTTTTTTAATGCAATTTTTCGTTTTTGAACATAAGCGCAGTAATATACATGTATGAAATACCGTTGGAAAGCTAAAGATTTTAGAAACAATATTATTTCATACACAAGCTTTTAAAGGTTAATATAGAGTGATGAAATGAACATAAAACTAACTGATTATTTTAGATAATAATATAAACGATTTTTTAATAAAACACATGTTTCTATATAAATTGAATTTAATTAATTCCTTAATAGTTTCACGTATTTTTATCTCTAACTGTTTTTGAAAATTCTTCCATTGATTTTAAAAATGGAGGTAAGTGAAAGTCGTGTGTTACCCGCACCAGATTTTTTTTTAGAGAAATTGCTCACTCATTATCGTACAAATCTATCAAAACCTAGGAAAACTAAGATACTGTCTTCCTAGATTTCAGTTTCTCAGATTGTTCAATTATTTTAGAAAGTAAATTTATAAAAGCTAATATAATTAAACTTGCGTAATCAACTGAGATGGGAATTATGATTGCAAATTTTCCAATTGGATCGGCTGCTCAACTTTGCTGAATTTCTATTAATACACAGGATAATAATCAGTCTTGACGACTCATTAACAAACAAGATATATATTTCCAAATAAACATATTTAGCTATATTAATTACGTTAAAATCGGTCTGGGAAAATTTACAAATCCAGGCTAGCCTTAATATATATGGTGGTGCAAGATGCCCAGTGAGTCCAGGATTATATTCTCTGCCATGTTTTGGAACTGATTCTTTACCAGTCCATATTTTTACAAAAATAATCTTGTAGTTAATGGGACGGTCCCCCGACTTCCTTACCAGAGCCCTTTGACAGTAAATTTTCTAATGTTCGCCGAACTAATTAATTATTATTAATAATTTGAGAGTGCTAACAAACAAGTCTTATGTTTATGACAGACAGCACCTTCATTTGATGAATCTGTTTAGTCAATGGCAAGATTATCACAATAATGAGCTTGTATTATAATTATAACTCCTTAAATTATTCTACTTTGAATTTTTCTCAAATAGTATTTTAATTACTAATTACTTTAGTATTATCAAAAAATCAACTTTTATTTTGGAAAAAGGATCGTAGAAAACAAATAGTGTTAATGGGCTACTTGTCATAACATATATAAACAATTATTTTTTGTAATATTAGGCAGCAACTATTAAACATTAAAAAAAAAAAAAAATCATTTCCAAAACCTCCTGGATTAAGCCGTACCATAGAGTAAACAATTGCTTCCCACAGCCACCCCGATATTGGATAGGAAAGGCTGTAAAATTTTATACCGGGAGGGGGGCGAAGGGAAATCCCGGCAACCAATCAAAGGTGGCGAGCACTAAAAGGAAATGTAGTGTAATGGCGCCTGGGACGTGGGGTTATAAAGACCTAAGCATAACCGCAACCTGTGTTCCGGGCTGTAGTATACATCTACCACTTCTTGGAGGATCTTAGGGTGTGCGGCGGTGGATCTGAAGGAGGGAGGAACTGTTTGACCCTATAATGGGATAATTGAGGTAACCAATTAAATGACTGATCTACGAACGATTGAATCCCTAGAAAAGATTGACTATCTCATTATCCGAGGTTTCTAAAGACGAACCTTTATAAAATAACATCCATAGATAGACAAAGCGAAACATATTAAAAAATTAACATTTAAATAAAAAAATAAAATAAAATAACACACACACACACACACACATATATATATTTATAGAATTAATAGCAGAAACGGTGACGATGTTGGTAAAATTAATATATCAGGACGCGTTTAAACACGTAAAGAAATTTAAATATTTATGTTCAACAAGAAAATATTTGGTAAGCGCAACACACGACTTTCACTTATTAAGAATTTTTAAATACATTTAGAGATAAAAATAAATTGTTAAAGAATTAATTAAATTGAATTTCAATTAAAAGATGTGTTTAATTAAATAATCTATTATATTTTTATCGACAACAATCATTTAGTTTTATGTGCTGTTCATCACCATACATTAACCTTTACAATTCCGTGTATCAGATAATATTTTTTCTAAATTCTTTAGCTATTCAACGGTATATACAAAAGTATGTTTCCACTTTATTCCTTTAGTTCTTTATCAAATTCGCTGACGTTACATATTTAGCCGTTATTATAACAATGCTAAGAAGATAATATGGTTATTTTTTAGAATCTACAAAATTAAAGATACTTTAGAGGAAGAAAATTTAAAAAATCGGCATTTAAGCCTTGTCAAAATATTTGAATAAGAATAAAACGTGCATGATACTAAAGCCCATAAAATTTTACATCGATATAGTGTGTTTAATCGAAATCGTTTGAGCCGTTTTGGAGAAAATCGTAAAAAGGTGCAAAATGCATGGTATAAATTAGCTCTTCTGGTTAGCTTATTTTAATGAAAAAGTTACAGTAACATCTCGGGCGTATAGTTGTCCTTAATATAAAATTACAGTTTCATAGGACTTTTCGTTTACGCGCTGGACTTACCACACACACCCACATACAGACCTTTTTTCGGTAATTGGTTATTTGGACTCATAATAATAATAATAGGCTTAGCGAACCCGAAGGTTCGATGCCGATACCACCAAATTCCGCCTATACATACTCGTCCAATGTTCACCGTTCAAGCCCAGGCCCCCGAGATCAGCCTTAACGCAATCCTCCCAACGACACTTCACCCTACCTTTCCGACGCCTACCAGTCGGATCAGCGAATACCAACTCTCTCGGAATCCGCTTCTCATCGAGCCCAACAACTTTACTCGCCCATTTGATTCTCCGCGATGCTATCAACTCAATTATATTCACAGAATACAATTTCCGCAATTCCGCGTTGTGCAACCTTCTAATAACCTTCTATTTCTATTTGGACTCAGAGGCCCCTAAAACGTGTATTTCCTTCGAAAACTGGAATTAAAAATTTTCACGATCGTAATACTTTCCCTTACTATATATTTTCTATATATAGGTAAGTGAAAGTAAACAAAATTTTAAAAAACAAAAGAACCCTGTACCTCTACATCCTATCTTATTTAAACTCTGAAACCGATCCCCGTTTCCACGACATCAACATTAACCGCATAAAGACAATTCTCTTGGCCAATAACTTACCTACCGTGATCATAAACAAACTTATAAATAACTACAGGAATCAGTCTCAACCTCAATTAACCTCTCTTTCTACTCCATCATCATCACCAACTCCCTTATATAGATCCGTACCTTACATTCCCTCTCTTTCAGAAAAAAATTAAAAAATCATTAAAATCCTTCTATCCAAACCTCAGACTCGCTTTCAAATCCCACTACAAACCATCAATATTTACAGCCGACTTAAAGACAGTATACCAACAGACCACCGTTCAAAAATTGTTTATAGAGTCCCTTGCGGAACTCCTAATTGCAACTCTGTCTATATTGGTGAAACCAAAAACCTTCTCAAAGATCGCATCACCCGACACAAATATACAATTTCCTCCAAAAATTCTACCGCTTCAAAACTTTCAGAACATTCCTTAACCCTTAACCATTCCTTTGATTTTGATAAAACATCCATTCTTGCCACTGTTCCCAACCATGACAAGCGACTCATTACAGAATGCATTTACATACAACTAGAACCCCTTCCTGTTAATCAAAAGACTGACAAACATAACTTGTCACTAGCTTATTCTCAAATATTAAATTTAATAAAGCATCCCTAGCTCATTTTTTAAACAACCATCTGATCATCTCTTCATAATTTTATTTTTATTTATTTATTATCAATTTTTTTTATTTATATATTTATTTAATTTGTGTACTCCCCTTTTTATTTATTTATTTGTTTACCTACTAGATTACTGTTTATTTATCATTTCCTTCGACAGCTCCTTATCGTCATTCGTTATTATCTTATCATCATTCATCATTTATCATCGTCATCCGTTATTACTTAAAATCTTTTAATCTTTACCTCGTCACTATTTCTTACAATTTTATCAAATACTCATAAGTAATAACTCAAGTACTCTCAAGTAATAACTTTTGGCTATTTTTTAACAATCGAATCAGTAAACATAACTTAGCTTCTTGGAATTTTCCTAACGGACATTCTAGTTCTCATACTTTCCGTTCCACGCAATGAGCGTTTTTTAAACTGGGAAACATCACTCCTGTAGGCAACGCCTTCACGTCGAGTTACGTATGTATTTTTTTTCTTATTGATAAGGGTCTTTTTTCATCGCCCATTTCTTTCTCCCTCTTTCCATACTCATATCTCTCTCCGTTACATATCCTGACATATAATTATTAGTTTAATATTACATTATTTTAAAATTTAAATTATTTTTTATTCATACTGTTTCTCTTTTGTAATGACTATATTCTTTTTTTTTTTTTTTTTTTTTATATATTACCTATACTCTTAACTATGTTTTTAATATATTACCGTCATATATCAACTCAAAATTGTTAATATTTAAAATTTTAATTGTTCACATATTTTTCCTTTATCATTTTTTCATTTACTTAGTCTCCCTTTATATATTCTCATCACAATATTATCATCTCAATTATGTTTACTTCCATACTTTATAACTATCATCTTAATTTTGTTTATTTCCATACTTTATAACTGTCACCTTATTTCCATACTTTATAATTGTCATCTTATTATCATTTTACATTTAATATTATTTATGTTCCCATAATTTATTACTGTCATATTATTATTATATACCTAACGCATTATTAAGTCTATAATTACATTGGTTGTTATCTTGTTTCTTTTAGCCCTGATGAAGGCCCACATTGTAGGCCGAAACGTCGGCACATAATTAAAATAACACTTATTTTAAATGTGTGTTTTTAATTTATGACCGAAAAAAAAAAAAAAAAAAAAAAAAATCAGCTGATGCGCTCGATGATAACAGTCATACGTTACTTCGTCTCTCAGATTTTTGCTTTTTTCAGTAGGAATTCGCTTGAGTTCAGTCTGGAAAACATCACTAGACCTCAGGAATACTACAGCAGTGAATATTGGAGAAATTTCGGTAAGCAAAGTTATAATTTACTTTCTAAAATCACGAAAAAGTGAAAGGAGGGTCAATGATCAGCTGATTGCCGCTAGCTCGTCAAGCTCGGGCTTGCTTTTATTTTCCTTATCTTTCTTTTATTTATTTTTTTTTCCTTCTTATTCTTATTCCATTATATATTTATTCCTATTTATTTTTTTTAATCAATGCGATATTTTCATCAAGTGATGTCCTCGAAAGTTACAAGTAAAAGATCTAGATCTGCAGGTTCAAACTCGTCTCCCACAAAACAGAGACCTCGCCGTGATAATAATAAAAAAATGATTCCACCAGCGACTGCTTCAGCTACCTCTTTAGGATCTGAACCACAGTCTAGCACATCATCACAAGGATTATCTGAAGAATCGCCGTTTTTTACACCGAACCCATTTCAGATCCTTCAAATTGAAAAAGAAACAATGGAATCTTCTCCTATACCAAAAGAACCACAACCTCCACCAATATTTGTTAAAAATATTAAAAACTTTCAACTACTGTGTGCGCATCTAAATAAATTAACCGATCCTAACAGTTATTATTGTATAAGTAGAACCAGTGATACTAAAATATCCCCGACTACCGCCGAAACCTACAGAAAAATAGTAAAATATCTGACGGAGACCAAAGCTGATTTTCATACATATCAGTTACGCCAGGAGAGAGCTTTAAGGGTTGTAATTAGAAACCTACACCCTTCGACACCAGCAGCAGCTATCCAAGAAGAACTGACGTAGATAGGCTATAAAGTGCGGCAAGTCACCAACGTCCTAAAAGATAAAATTCCATTGTCTCTATTCTTTGTGGACTTGGAGCCATCAGCAGGAGTCGAAAAAATTTATGACCTCAATAGATTATACTATACTAGTGTAAGAGTTGAAAAACCTTACACCAAGAAAGAAATAGTGCAGTGCCACAATTGTCAGGCATATGGTCATACTAGAAGTTATTGTCACCACATACCACGCTGTGTGAAATGCGGTGAACAACATAAGTCAGAAGAATGTACAAGACCAAGATCAACACCCGCTGTTTGTGCTCTGTGCCTCAAGGACCACCCGGCTAGCTACAAGGGATGTCAAATCTACAAGAACCTCAAAAGCAGATACCAAAAACCTCAGAATCTGGATGAAACAGCTGAACCGATCAGAAGCAGAAGACAACCTTCAAAAACAATTGATTCCAATGTTACATTTGCCCATCTACTTGGAGGTGGGAACCAGAACAAAGAGGCCGAGGCCCTGCCGGAACAACGCACACTTCAAAATCCTCAAACCGTTCCACAACAAGCTATTCCTCAAAATTTACCCAACCCTCAAAAACCTCATCCGCATCAAATTTCTCATATTCCTCCTCCATCAAATGTCTCAGACCTTACAAGTTTGATGACATCCTTCATCACTGAAATCAAATCCCTCGTTATGCCGCTAATATCACTACTTACTAATCTTGTTTCAAACTTAATCCCTTCCTTAAAAAATCCTTAAATGACTTCACCTAACTCCTTATCCATTCTCCTATGGAATGCGAATGGTGTTAGAAATCATACTGACGAACTTACAGCTTTATTGCAAGACAAAAACGTTGACGTAGCACTTATTACTGAAACTAGACTAACCACTAAACAGTTCTTCAAAATACCTCAATACGTAACATACCGTACGGACCACCCAGACGGCAAAGCCCATGCCGGTACTGCTGTCATTGTGCACCAGTCCCTCTCTCATCACTTACTCCCACTTCCTACCTATGATTTCCTACAAACCACAGCCATAGTAATCAAAACTTTTTCCTTTCCGGTAACCCTTACATCAGCATATTGCCCTCCCAAACACTCCATTTCCAACACAGAATTTGTATCCTTTCTAAATTCCTTAGGAAATCATTTCATTCTGGGTGCAGACTTAAATGCCAAGCATCAACAGTGGGGTTCGAGAACCACGAATTCTCGTGGACGAAATTTGCTGTCTGCACTCAACTTCCGTCATTTCAATCTCCTACCTCCTGATTCCCCTACCTACTGGCCAACCGATCCCAACCGTAATCCTGACATCCTTGACTTCTTCATTCACAGCGGATTAGGCTCCCTCAACTTATCTGTAACTCGACTTGATGAACTATCCTCAGACCATAGTCCACTGATCCTAAAAGTATCTCTCACTCCAATTCCAAAACCCATTCCACCATCATTCATCCGAGGCCCTGTCAACTGGAACCTTTTCCGCCAAATCCTGACCGATAATATTGACCTCAGAGTAACCCTTAAAACCCCAGATGACCTAGATAATTCCGTCTATTCCTTTACCACCTCCATCCAACAAGCTGTCTGGACTGCTTCCTCTCCTAAACACTCCAATATAAATCAAGACCTCACTCCTCACCAAAACCATTTGCCTCAACACCTTACAGACCTAATCCATGCAAAACGCCGTGCCAGATCATTATGGCAGCGCACCCGACACCCAACAGATCGCCGCTCCTATAACTTCTATTGTAGACAATTGAAGCAGGAGTTGGCGATCTTCCGTTCCCAGTCCTTTAATTCCTACCTCTCCTCTCTGTCAGCTAGTGACAATTCCCTGTGGAATGTCACGAAGAAGATTTTAAAATCCCATCAAGTTTCCCATCCTCTCCGGCGTGGTGATGACTCCTGGGCTGCGTCTGATGAAGATAAAGCCGAGGAATTCGCCACACACCTCTCCAAAGTATTCACTCCTCACCCGGAATCCCAAAGCAATCATACCGCAGCAGTACAAGACTTCCTTTTGTCACCAATACCTCTTTCCCTACCTCCTAAAGCTATTAATCCCTCTGAGGTTAAATAACTTCTCCAGAAACTGACCCTCCGTAAATCTCCTGGACATGATCTCCTTACCCCCCAGATCCTCCCTCAACTTCCGCAGAAAGCTATTATATTCCTAACCTATATCTACAACTGCATCCTACGCACCACCTATTTTCCTCTCTTGTGGAAACATTCCACAATCATTCTCTTCCTAAAACCAGGTAAACCTTCCAGCAACACTTCATCTTACAGACCTATTAGTCTACTCCCCATCCTCTCAAAAGTCTTTGAAAAACTCCTTCTAAAACGAATCCTGCCTATATTAGAATCACAAAATCTTCCTTCCCATCAGTTTGGTTTCCGTGCTCATCATTCCACTGTTCAACAAGGACTCCGAGTTGTAGACCATATTTCCTCAGCCCTTGAATGCAAAGAGTATTGTTCTGGTGCGTTTCTGGACATAGCGCAAGCTTTTGACCGGGTATGGCACACCGGATTATTCTTCAAGCTTAAAACGCATTTACCCCAGTCTCTATACCGCTCCTTCCGAGTTCGCTGTGGTGTAGAATTTTCTAACTTTTATCCCATTGAGGCCGGTGTTCCTCAAGGCAGCGTCTTGGGACCCGTCCTCTACATCCTTTACACTGCTGATATTCCTAATCATCCTGACACCTTTCTGGCAACTTTTGCAGATGACACCGCAATCCTATCATCCAATTCCGATCCTGAAATAGCATCCTTAATTCTGCAAAGACACCTTTGTCTTATCGAGGACTGGTGTAATGCTTGGCGTATTAAGGTTAATGAATGCAAATGCACCCACGTCACCTTCACCCTTCGACGCAAATCCTGTCCAATGGTTCATTTCAATTCCATACCGCTTCCTTCCTCAGACACAGTCCGGTATCTTGGCTTACTACTAGACAAAAGATTGACGTGGAACCCACATACAAGACTTAAACGAAAAGAACTCAACAAACGATTCGGACAGTTATACAGACTTCTAAACAGAAAATCTAAATTTACAGTTGACAACAAATTATTACTTTACAAGACAATACTGAAGCCAATCTGGACCTACGGACTTGAACTGTGGGGGACAGCTAAACGTTCTAACATCAAACGCATTCAATCCTTTCAATCCAAAGTCCTGCGAATAATAGTAAATGCTCCTTATTATGTATCCAACTATACCTTGCACCATGACCTTAATGTTCCATTTATTTCAGACCTGATTCCATCTAAATTTTCCAAATTCCACCAGAACCTCATTCATCATCCTAATCCTCTAGCACAATCCCTATCCAGCTCCACTGATCCATACAACCCTCCTAGAAGGTTGAAACGGCAGTGGCCCCGAGACATATTGTAAACATCAATTCTGGAGTTCTGACACTGGTCAGATTCTCCTCTCATGTGCGGTGTGATTGTGGCTGTGGCGCCCTCATTTAGCTTCCGCTGGCTCTCACCAGTGATGCGGCTGAGAGGGAGGCGCTGGGATCCTTTGGGCTCTGCTTGTCCTTCCACAAGTGGGGGGACAAGCCCCGTTCGGGGTTCCCGAGCTGATTGTAAATATTGTACATAGGTATAAATGAGACATGTTTTGTTTATTGATTTGTTAACTTCATTTATTTGTATTTATTTTGTCTATAAATTTTGTTATTGTATACGTTTATTTATTTTGATTTTATTTTATGTAATTTGACTTTCCTTTTATTTATATTGTATGAATGAGATCCTGTAGCACTATTATTATTGTCTATTATGACAAATTGTAATATATACGAATAAAAAAAAAAAAAATTATGACCGCACCCCCAACCATCTTCCTCATCTAATTTCTCTACGGTCAACAAAACTCCATCATTATGAAACTCTGAAACCAGTTACTAGATGTCATTTTCGACTGAGCATACTCTGAATTTGTGTTATTCTGCTCCAGATGTTTTTGGAATAACGAGTAAATGAGGAATAACTTTTGATTAGATGTTATAAGATGACGGACAACGTAATTTTTGAAAAGGATCTGTACTAGATTTGCAATCCTCAAAAATGGACCTAGTTATCCTTTATCATCAAACGTTTACTATATTCGGTAACCGGATACGATTAAAGTAAATATTTTCACGTCATCGGTTCAGTTCAGTATCATTTCTTCACCTCGTGCCAGACAAGTAATGTGATATGATATGGTGATATATATATATAGAAGTGAAAGTAAAAAACAGCTAAATACAATGTAAATATCAATTCCTACCTTAAGACATATATTCCCTCTAAGACAGCGGTCAGTAGAAGGGCTTATTGCTAGTAAATAGATTATTGGGTGTGTTTTGGCGAGAGATAATGTCCGAAGGGAGAAGGTGATGTAGTGCGGCCATTACCAGGCTCCGACCTTTCTTATCTTTCTTTACTGCCTTCTTCAGGGGCCATCCCTCTCCCGGTTATAGACGGCCGAGGCTCTTGGCCCAGTGGTTACACTTTACCCCAACTCTCAGAAGTATTTTATTGATATATGTGTAACTTGTGTGGCAAACCAGCAACTCAATATTTTGGAGTAGTTTCACAATATTGCCTCAGAAAACATGAACAATTCATTCGAAATAGCTTCAATTTGATATGAAATTGTTAAATGACAATTATTAATATTAAGAGCTTAATATAAATATAAATTTTCAAAATTATTTTGCCAACGACATTTTAATTAAATCATCTTGACTTTTTTTTTGCAAAAAACTACATTTCCTTTTTTTCTCAATTTTTACTTTCACATAACCTATGCATGAAATATTTTTGAATTCCAGGTTTCAACGTAAATACACGTCCTAAGGTCCCTTGAGTCCAAAATACTAACTCGTCCGAAAATAATGTGTGTGGAAGGTGTAGCTTAAAAACACTTTGCACCATGGATTTTGAATATTTTTAGGATTTTCTCAAAAGCGGCTCGACGATTTTGGTCAAACTCGTTATATCAATGTTAATTTAAATGGTCTTTAATATTATGCAGGTTCAATTCTGATTGGAATAGGCCTGACAGGGATTACATGCCGATATTTTTAATTTTCTTTCTCTGAAGTAATTTTAATTATGTAAATTCGAAAAAAATTAACCATGCTATCTTATTGGTATTGATAAAAAACGAATAAATGTTAATGAGTAAATGCTAAATATTTTATGAAAAAATTTTATATTAAATTAATACCCACACCACATTAAATACACCTTTTTGCGAAAATTGGTAATTGGGACTCAGGAGACTAAAAAAAAAAAAACAAGAAAAAAAAAAAAAACCTGTACCACTACAACCCATGAAGAGTTTTGGGCTCAGTACATGTAGAGATTCGTACTGTTTCTAGGCCAACGACCGACCAATGACGTGATTCGGCCAAGATCACGCTCAACCGCCAGGTTTTTCCCCTTTTTTGGGTACCCACTTTATGGGGGCTGGGTGTGCCCCAGGAGGGTCTCTCCATGCCCCAGGATCGCCCCCTCCACCTCCGGCTAAAATAACAGAATAAATAATATTCCACCAGAGACGGGATTCGAACCCAGGACATATTTCACAATATTTCCGATGAAAACTGGAATTAGAAAATTTTCACGAACCCATTTCTTCTCTTTACTATACATGTAAGTGAAATTAATAATAGTATATTTTTTTAAAAATATTACTTATATATCGCGATATCCCTGGAAACTTCCTAGACCCTAGTGGTAGCCGACAGGAGTATTAGCCCTGGCCTAGAGATAGGCATACTTATGATAAAGGTTTAGGACGCTGGACCGCCGACCCCGGGCACTTTCTATATCAGCTTCGCTTCCCAAAAAATAGTATTTCTTTGAAAAAAAGAGGGGAGAGAAGTGACGAGGGTGTTCCATCCACAAGAGAGAAGGTCAATCGGATTCTATCCTCAAGAAGTTGAAGTCCAGCAAGAGAAGAGAGGGGTTTTATCCTCAAGACGAGGTGGGTCGGTTACCTTCTCGAAAAAGAGAAGTCCATCGGGGGTAAGAGAGGAGCTGGAGGATGAAGCCAAAAAGGGACGCCTAAGACTGATCCTACCTTCGCCAACCAACTAACTGTTTTAAAAGTATTTCTTGTTTGTAATATTGAATGGCAGAACTAGTAGCAACGAATCCCTCAGTATTCTCAGGCATAGTTCTAAACATTATGTTAATAAACTGTAATTTTAAGTACTAATACCATTTATTGAAACTTGTTTACTTTAATATTCCCCTGCATGCACCTACTGGGATCGGTAAACACTATACCTTTGGAAGGGAACTCCAATTGTTCCAAAAAGTATAGTATATAAATACATTAAATATATTAATTAAAGCTGGTTTAAAGGTACCGCTGCCTTAAAAACGCAGCCGGTCAAAAACATAGCAATTATTTATTCGATTATATCAGCCATTATAAGATATAATGGGCTAAAAATATAACATTCATCAAACATTTCTCTCTAAATATTACTCAAACCTATACTAATCAAAAATAAGTTTTATTTTGCGGATGAGTTCATAACATTGAAATTGTTCAATAACAAAGTTTCTAATAATTGATAATCACAATAAGAGAATAGAAGGACTCCTCAAGACAGACGCAATCTGTCTCGCTTTGAAAGGATAATAAAAAAAGACATGAAAAATGATATTTTCAGCGAATCCTTAATTTCCTGATTTCTAATCCTGAAGTAGTGAGTAATTAAATTAAAAATCAGTTAATGCCTTATTTCGCCGAGCTCCTAAAAAACAAAAAAAAAAGGGTTAGGACATTACGGAGATTAAACAAGTCTTTTCTTCGAGGGAGGAGGGACTTTAAATTGCATTAAACTCTTTCCCCGGGGAGAGCTTTATAAATTTATTAAAGGTGCCTTAGCCTTCGCCAATAACCATCGACAGTCCAAATTAAAAGGGTTAAAGTCTTAATGTTACCATCTCATGACTTTATCGATCAACAACTAATTACGAGTTTCTTCAATTTTTATAAAAATTATTATTTTCTTCTAATTAGTATAACTTGCCATAAATACTGTTACAAAACTTGAACTTTGTTCACATCCTTTGGTATTATTCAGATAATCCTCACCTCTATCATATTATTTTCTTTACATGTCATGTATAATAATCCCAATTAGTTTGTATATATCTTCCGCTCAGTTAACATCGAGTGGGGTGATAAAGAACGCCGACAAACTGTGGTTGCCTTACGAAAAGTTAAAACGCTGCAAATGATTACACAATGGTTTATATAGCTGTTTACAGGCAATTAAGTAATTAAAAACAATAATTCCAAGGTTAATATCATTACACTATTATGTCACATCGCTGATTTCAAAACGCAATATCTCAGCTAGTTGTTAACCAATTTCAATTATTCTTTTTTCGTTTTGTCAAAAATTTAATCCTTTATCAAATATAAATACAATTAGCCAGTAATATTATTATTTGTATTTATTTATTAATTAGGAGAAACGGATTTTATTTTTAATTTGTTATTCGGATTCTACGCATCTTGAAACGTAAGCTCTCAAATTTTGAGGGAGGAATTTTTTTTATTGGAAATAATAAACCAAAAGCATTTATACAGGACTGTGTTACTATTTCCTTTTCTTTTCTTTCGATTTTCATTCAAATAAAATTTCCTGATTCCAGAAAACCTCACAATTTATCTTTATCATCAATAATAACCGAGTTATCATGGAATCACATCTCTTATAAGTCGTGGATTTAAAAAAGGTGATTTTTTTTTCTTTGCACTTTGTTCACTCGCATTGTCTTGATCTCAAACATCTTTTCGATTTTTCTTATCTTCAATTATAACCGATTTTTGGTGGAATTACATCTATTATAATTTGTTACTTGAATATACATGAGTTTTATTTTAGTTTTTTTATTTATTGCGCTTTACTGATTCTAAAATTCTATACATACCTTTCTCTATCGTCAAAAATAACTTAGTTATGAGCGTATTTATGTGTAAAATTTCAATTTTTTCTTTTCTTTTTTCTCTTGTATATAATTATTTGGGTTAAAAAACACTAATAAATTTTTACTCCATCTTCAAAAATAACTGTGTTATTGAATTAAATAACTTTTAATCGGCCGCCATTTTAAAAATAACCAGCTGATATCAACGTCTAGGTGTTAGGATCATCGTTGCATGGCCTAGTATTTTTGTGGTGAATTACAAAAAAATTGGTCCAGTAATTTCGGAGAAATGCCGCGGACGGCGGACAGACGGATTTTTTTATTTATTCGTTATTCGGAGTTTAGGTATCTTGAAACGTAAGCTCTCAAAGTTTGAGGGAAGAAATATTTTTTTTTGGTCGATTACAAAGGCTTATTATTGAAAATAATAAACCAAAATGTAGCTTAGAGTTTTTCGACAATTTGAAACTTATAGGCGTTTATGACCCCCGGGTTTTACGCCTCAAAGCCCCAAACAACAACAACAACAACCTTTGGGTACCAGCCGTATGTTCGTTTACCGCACTATAAATGGATATAATGAGACTCTATCTGTATGTGACAGACTTCGACCGGGTCGTCCCCGCACTGTGAGAACGGCAAATATGGTGGGAGAAGAGGCTGCTCGAATCAGAAGAGATCCCATTCGTAAATAAGAAATCATGTCTCGGGAAATAGGAATCTTTGTCAGCTCACTGTCTCGCATAACAAAAAGTGACCTTAGGATTGGTGAATTTCGAAGAATGACAGGACAAAAGCTAAGCACTTTCCTAAAACAAATTCGAGCTAGATAGATGCAAAGTGCTACTTGGCCGTTACATTAATGGTCTTCATCGAAAAATTTTGCTTAGCGATGAGAAAATGTTTACAATCCAAGGAAAATTTAATCGCCAAAATGATCGTATGTACGCACACAGCTCTAAAGAAGCCCGGGAAGTCATTAGAAGAGTGGAAATACATCATCACCCTTTCTCAGTGATAATTTGGTGAGGAGTTTGCTTTAATGGCTCCAGAAAGCTCTATTGAAAAACGCTCAAAACTATTATTAAGATATTTTGGAACCTGTTGTCAAGCCTCTAAATTATGCTCTGTTTGCTGAAAGTCATTAGGTTTTCCATTAGGATTCCGCTCCAGCTCATAAGGTCAGTTCAACTCAGCAGTGGCTACAAAAGAACATTCCAGGGCTTATCTCTGGCTTGAATTGGCCTTCAGAAAACACTGATCTCAACCCACTAGATTACCGGCTTTGTTCTGAGCTGTAGGCCACGCCACATGCCACAAAGCACATCCTAACTTGGAAAAGCTCAAACAATCTCAAAAAAAGATGTGAGCAGTTGAGTGCTTTTCTCAAGAAGTGCTGCGTGCTGCTATTGATGACTGGCCACGGAGATTAAATGCCTGTTTCAAGGAAAAAGGGGAGCATTCTGAATAATTTATTTTTTGTTTCAAGTCTATATAAATAAACATTTAATTTTATAATAAAGTTTTTGAAAATGTTAATTTTTCTGTTGAAATCTGTATATATTTTATTGTAACAATAATCTTGACAGGACTGGGTATATTTATTGTCAACTATTCAATTCTTTATGATGTTTTTTTTTTCCGTTCGTTTATTCATTTAACGTCACGTTATGCTACTGTGGCTAATCCCGCAATGATAAATTTTGCCTATCCTGTTTTACGAGATCCTTTTTACGAAAATCCGTCATATCATATACTCTGGACCACCTTCTTACTTTCCTAGGGTCATCTCCTAGGTTTGAACCGGCGATCTTGGGCATAGAAGGCTGCTTTGCAAGCCACTACCCCACTACCCCTTTTTATTTTTCCCGGTGCTCAAATAAAACATCGAGATCTAATTTATTTATATTATAGAGTTTGAGAGAGAAAAGCTTTATTTAAAACAAAATAAAACATTGCTGTCCAAATATATTGGATAGCACAGCTTACTATTATATTATATGAACATTTTTATTTTAGATTATACTGAAATAAAAACGTATTTACAAATAATTACAGGATAGCTCTGCCCTCTTTGCCAGAGGTTCCAGTCTGTCCGGGGCTAATATCAAGATCCAGGTCTAGTCTCTTAAATTGGGAGAAAATAAGGTGTTTGAGGGAATTCATTGTTTTCGTTGTTTTAATTTTAAGGGCAAAAAACAGCTTATGGCCTATCGCCTTCACATCTTTACAACAATAACAATACAAAAAGAAAACGATTTACCAAAATGAAGATAGAAAATAAAATAAAATATCAGTATAACATAGATAAATAAAAAAATGAAATGAAATATGAAATGAAGTATGATAAAAAACAAGTAACAATAATAAATAAAAGTTTATTTTATCTTTTATTTATTATTGTTACTTTTTTTGCATGAATATAACATAAAAATACAAAAATAAAATAAAGGAAGGAAAAAATAAATAAAATAAAATAAAGAATAATAATAATTTAAAAATTGAATAAATAAAATTAAATTTTTAAGTTTTAAATTTTTAAATTAAAAGTTTTATTTGCTGAAACAAACGAATATTCTTTATAAATTTAATAGAACTGTTGATAGTTGCTTCATTATCGCCCAAGGCCTCACAGACCTGGCGTGGTACGGCACATTTTTTAATTTCTCTCCAGTACCGTGGACAGTCCTCTAAAATATGACTCACCGTGAGAGTCACTTTACAGAGATTACGTTGAGGCGGATTTTTTCTTGTGATGAGATACTCATGGATGAGACGGCAGTGGCCCAGGAGCTGACAGTGGGTTTGATGTCTTTAGGTTTGTTATTTCCCAATATATCCCAGGTCAGCTGCCATTCAATTAAGATTTTTGCCTTTGGTGGTTTAAATAACTCGGTGGGTCATACGAGGATCATTTCCACTAACGAATGAGCCTCTGCTTCTGCTTTGTCAACTTGCTCGATTCCGGATATTCCAAAATGACTGGGGATCCAAAAGAATTTTTTTTTTTTTTTTTTTTTTTTTTTGAAGAATCCTCCAGCTACTTGATTCTATAGTGGACCTCCTGACCAATCGTCATCATCATCGATGGCGCTACACCTCGTGAAGAGTCAAGGCCTCCCTTAGTCTGAGCCGCCAGTCTTGTCTGTTTTGTGCTGTTGCTCTCCAATTTCTGATTCCCAGCTTGTTCCGCGCAACTTCCGCCACACAATCCTCCCACCGCAAACGAGGTCTGCCAACTTTTCTGGTCCCATAAATCTTTTCCTCGAGGAGTTTTTTGGGTATTTCATTACTGTCCATCCTAGCAACATGCCCGGCCCATCTCAGGCGCCCAGATTTTATAAAATGAACTACGTCTCGGTCGTCAAAGAGTCTCATGAGCTCTACATTTCTCCTCATTCTCCAGGTACCGTTCTCATACACTGGCCCCAGAGTTCTTCTTAAGATTTTCCTTTCGAATCTTAATAGGGAGGATTCTTGGGCTTTAGCCATCGTCCAGCACTCTGGCGAATATGTGAGAACTGGTCTAATCAATGTTTTATATATTCTCATCTTCGTTGTTCTGTAGAGAGAATTGCTCCTTAGATGTTTGAGAAGTCCGTAGTAGCACCTGTTGGCCGCTAAAATACGACGCTGTATCTCTGGTTGCTTATTATTTCCTGAGTTAGCTGTGTTCCGAGATAAATGAATTCCTCTACACAGTCAAAGCTGAAATCCCCTATTTTTACAACTCCTCCTACATGCTCTCCTGTGTTAGGATTGCAGATCATGTACTTTGTTTTCTTCTTATTCACCAGTAGTCCAAGTTTAGCAGCTTCTCTTTGGAGATTCATAAAGCCTGACCAATCGGATTTTCAAAAAATAGATTGGAAATGGCTCTGAGAGCACTAAGTGAGTCAGAGCAAACAATTATTGATCCATCTGGAGATGATATGGCTAGAAGGATAGATCTTTGGATAGCCGTCAACTCGGCGGTGAAAAAACTACAATTAGTATTCAGTTTGTACTTTGTGTGTATTTTGTCACCGTTGGAAAATTCGTTCATCGCCAAATCGCATTGTTGATCTAGTTGGTGTGTGGTTAAGAAGGGTAATCTTCTGAATTGTACAAGTTAATTCTCTATTGTTGAGAAATATCGTATTGGACGCCGATAACCGATAAAGGAAGGCCGCTGATCCAGCGATTGCCGAATATGGAAGGACAATAAAGACACGAGAGACAGCTATCGTCAAAAATGGGGAAGGATTAGAGAGTCATGGTCCGAATGGGATAATAAAACACATCCGCGGCTCCACCATCACCGTACTCCATCTCCTCTGGCTTCCATTCCAGCCTCTTTATAGCTCCATCTATACATGTGTCGTCTCCTGGGGGTAATTATTGTATATATCCTTCTCCAGGGGTATCTTATACTTACAATAATATTCGATTTTCCGGGGAATAATGCAGGATTACGGATATTCATTTTACTTTCACCTATATATGAAATATATCAGTGATTCCTAAATCGTGATCCCTAGGATCCACAGAAGATATCTAGGGGGCCATCAATGGATCATTTGGAAATAATTATGAATAAACGTAACGTAAAATATTTGTAAAATGTTGTCGACGTTAAAAACAAAACGAAACACCAATCATTATTGGTTTATTATTTTCAATAATGAACCTTTGTAATCGACCAAAGGAAAATAAAATAAAAAACCCTCCCCCCTAAAAAAATTGAGATTTTACGTTTCAAGATGCATAGAATCCGATTAACAAATGAAAGAAAATCCGTTTGTCCGCCGATAATCCTAGTCCATCGTAACACATAGACGCTGATATCAGCTGGTTATTTTTAAAATTACGGGCGATTAAAAGTGACTTAATTCAATAACTCAGTTATTTTTGAAGATAGAGATAAAAATAATCTGTGTTTTTTAACTGAAAAACCGCGAAGAGAAAACAGAAAAGAAAAAAAAAATGAAACTTCACCGATAAATACGCCCATAACTAAGTCATTTTTGAAGATGGAAAAAAATATGTAAAGAGTTTTAGAATCGGTAAAGTACGATAAAAATATGATAAAAAAAAAGAAAATTTAAAAAAAAATAAGGAAAAATGAAAATATCGAAATCTTGGTTACATATACGCTTGTAAATACGTTATTTTCGAAGATAGAGAAAAAAATCATTAGTGTTTTTTAACCAATAAACCGCGAATAATTATAAAAAATAGAAATAATAAAAGAAAAAAATTGAAATTCCATACGTTAAATAACTCAGTTATTTTTGAAGATGTAAAAAATATGTATAGCGTTTTAGAATCAGTAAATTCAGGAGTGCTGCCATTGTGTAGTTCTTCTTCAAAACTGATTCACGCCATTTATCTTTTGTCATTTACACATTTACTTGTTGTACTTTGAAGTACGTTTGTAAATTTCAATAAATGATGTTAAAAAAAAAAAAGAATCAGTAAATAAATAAATTAAAAAAATCCATATGTATACTCAAGTAGCAAATTATGTAATACCACCAAAAATCTGTTGTTATTGAAGATAAAGAAAAATCGAAAAGATTTTCGAGATCAAGACAACACGATGAACAAAGAGAAAAATGGTGTCACTCATAGCGTAGTTGCTAGCATAACAGCTTTCTACTCCAAAGGTCGCGGGTTCAAACCTGCGGGTGGCCCTAGGATTTTTTAATGGGAGTAAAAAATCCTTAGTTATGCCGTCCTTCGGAGGGGACGTTAAAAGGTGGTCCCGAGCCTGTGCGATGTCAGGTACTCGTTAAAGATCCCTATCCTAATAAAACATGGATAGGTAAAATTTAGGACTCCCACTGTAGCATCGTCCGATTAGCCATAGTAGCATAAAGTGACGTTAAACGAATAAACAAACAAACAACAAAGAGAAAAAAAAAATTTAAAAACATCTCATATGGTCTAGCCACAACTTATAAGAGATGTGATTCCCTAATAACTCGGTTATTATTGATGATAAAAATAAAATGTAAGGTTTTCTGGAATCATGAAATTTTATTTGAATGAAAATTGTAACGCAGTCCTGTATAAATGCTTTTGGTTTATTATTTTCAATAATGAACTTTTGCAATCGGCCAAAAAAAAAAAATTTCCTCCCAAAAAAAATTTGAAAGCTTAGACGCCTGAAATCCGAAATACGAAAAAAAAAAAAAATCGTTTCTTCTAATTAATAAACTAGTTATGTTTGTTTGTATGATTTTTATTTATTTGCCAACTTTGTATTTATCTCAATTGTAGGTTGTTATTTTATTTTATTGTACATATAAATGATTTTTTTTTCTATTTTATATAATTTGACTTTATCGTTATTTTCTGTATAAATTGTATGAATGTAGTCCTATATCTCTATTACTATTGTTCATTCTGAAACAGATTGTAATATTTCTCAATAAATAAATGTTATATGTCTAATTAATAAATAAATAAATACCAAACATTTTCTACAAAATGAAAAAATAATTATTTAAAGTGGTTAAAAACTAGCTGAGATATAACGTTTTGATATCAGTGATATGCCATTATCCTTTGAATTATTGCTTTTCATATTACTTAACAGCTATATGAACAGTTATACAATAATATTGTTGTTTGGAAATAATAATAATCCATTGTGTAATAATTTGCAGCGTTTTTCATTTCAAAGTATTTCATTAAAGAAACGGTCATATTCATTTTTTGATCTGTTAAAAGTTCAGTTTAAAGTAAAAATGTGGTGCCCACAACACACTACTTTCAATTATGATTAAATCATTTAACGTTGTTAAAATCAATTTAAACAAATTTAAATAATGTTAAAGTTCAAAAGAGTTTAAAAAATTACCTGCAGCAGGAAACATATGTTTTAGATTAAACAATATATAATTGTTTCGTACAACAATCACCAAATGCACTATTCGTCAGTTTCACCTTCCACAAATTAGTATATAAGAAAATATTTTTTCTAAAATATTTAACCTCCCAATAGTATATTAAACACCACTCTACTATAATATACTAAACATTACTATTCTTGAGTTTTGAGAAAATAAATTATTTAAAAAAATATGTTTGCTTATTTCTCATTTTTCGTTCAAAATGTATATTTTTATCAATGCTAATAAGATGAAATGTTTTATTTATTCGAACCTACAACATTAAAGATACTTTAATGGAGGAAAAATAAAAATATAGGCATTTAAGCCCTGTCAGACTATTTCAAACGGAGCACATTAAATTTTACACCGATATAGCGAGTCAAATCGAAAAGTTAGAGCCATTTTTGAGAAAATCGTAAAAATGTACAAAGTGTCTCTTCTGGTTCGCCGATCTATGTGAAAAAGTTGCTTTATCGTTTCGGGCGTATAGTTGTCTTAAATATGAAATTTCATTTCCGGACGATTTTTCGATTACATGCTGAACTTACCGCACTCGGACATCAGATCTTTTTGCGGAAGGAGCCTTAAACGTGTATTTCATATATAGATAAGCTAAAGCAAAAATTGAAAAAAATACTGTTTACGCATCACAAATAATATTTGTTGGGAAGAGGGGCGACTAACGCATTTGCTCGCAGCCTCAACCAGGCCGTTATGAGTCGCCGAATTTTGTAACTTTGATGAGGATAAATAAGTAAAATAATAATAGGGAGAACATAAACAAACTTATATTAATTAAAATAAAACAAAATACTTTTTATATATGTGCTCTAGTGGTGATTCCTTCTGTCCGTGATGACTTCCTTGCCTCTCCTGTCTGCGATGTTCCTTCTTTCCATTCTTGTGACTCCCACTCCTTGCAGCAGTTTTTTTTTACTATTTTCTGTGACTATTTGCTTCGATGACGTGCGATTTGAGAACAATTTGTCACCCTTTGCGACCACCGACTTAAACACAGTCCTCACCCGTCAGTGACACAATTAACTCTCCATGTCCCACAATGAACTCCGCCCAGCGGTCACTTAACAGCTGTTCAAAAATGCATAAAACAATTGACTGTCACGCTTGCACATTATGAATCACAATAATATAAACATACATATTGTTTATATTAGAAAAATATAACTACTTTAATTCCTAACAATATTGAAATCAACTACAACGAAAATATGATTATGAGATCCCTGACTGTACAGTCTCTTGAATTTCTCAGCATAATCAAAACCCCCTGAAGTTAATAACAAATTATAATGAACGGCCACTCTACAAACGTCCACTCACACCTCTATTTATTTAATAATACAATTTATGACGCTATAAAAGGAGGACGGCCCATTTGATGCGAGCGTATAATAGAAAGGGAGGCTATAATAGCAAAAAATATTCTAACGGAGGGGGCTCCGGCAATTGTACTCATGACACATTTGTCTGTATTAAGAGGTCCCCTCTGCTCCCTTAAACTTGTTAGAGGGGGAAATCAGTTCGCGTGAGTTCGCGGCGCTGTGGAGATTGGATTGACAAGCTATCGTTCTAATGGATTGGGGTGAGGCTGTCGATTTAATAGATATCTCCTATCTGTGCCTAGTTTGTTAGAGAATGGTTGCCAGTCCATCATACTTACTGTTGGCACGAAAAGGACTAATTTTATCATTTCGAAGGATATGCCCTATTTTAATATTTTAAGGACGTTTTTCATTGAAAGGATTCTTAACAATTGACATATCTTGTTTGTTCTTTTCGGAAATAAAAAATCAAACGAATTTTATCCACTTCCATTTTGAGCCAACAAAATACCACTTAAAGGTAGATAATTTCGGTTGAAGCTCATTCTTAAAAGCACCTCAACTAATCCTTTTTTAGAATATGTAAACATTGTTGAACAAGTAAACAAATTTTTTTTTTTTGTTTTTTTAACTCAATAGCTTTATTTGCACCCGTAAAATAAATACAATAAGCAAATGGGTTGTATTTCACAAATATGGCATGGTCAGGCATGAGGGAGACAGCACCCAATGGTGCATCCTTCTGGCATTAAGCACAACTATATTTTTAGGTCAAGAGGTCCTTCATCCAACTCATTTTCAGCCTACGCCGAGTAATGTTAGGTATATCTGTTGTAGTCATGTTTTGAACAAATTTATTAACGTGGCCATGTAGTTTGTCGTGAAACCGTTTAGAATTCAATCGTAGATGGTTTGATGTAGTTGGAATACGTAAGTCGGTATGTAGGGTATCGTTTGAGACATACGGTGGAGAGTTCGTTGCTAATCTTTAGAATGAAAGCTTTGTATTTTTTTAATGTGTGTCTTTTTTACTTGGTCTGTGAATTTGTCATGCCTAAGTCCATATAGGTTTTAGTAAATAAGTATATTCGTTGTGCTTCTGTCTAATGGTTAATTTAGAGTGTCTATGTAGTATCGAATATAATAGTCTGAGTCGAAAGTTTAGAGTTTGACGTTTTTTCTTGACGTGTGGGCCCCGTGTCAATCTGTTGTCAATAATAAGTCTTAAGTACGTTACTGTATTTGATTTCGGTAAAGGGTGATTGTCTATGTAAACTGAAGAGCAGGTTTCGCGTCTAAGTGTAAATGTAACATGTAGTGACTTGCCATGGTTAATTTTTAGTTTCCATTTCTTACACCAGTTTTGTACATTGTCTAAGTGGTGCTGTAAAGTCATACAGGCCTCTGTAGGATGAACAAGTAAACATGATTTTATAAACTAATAGAGGATTATATTGAAATATTGAAAAACGGTACCAACTTATTTTACAACCCAAAAAAATTGGTTCAAGAACATCACACAACAGCAGAAGCGTAGGTTGGCGACCATTCAGCGAACGGCTTTGCTACGAGTAACAAAGGCTTACCGTACTTTATCCCATGAGGCGGTTCAAATTCTTGCAGGAGAACCTCTCGACCTCCTCCTGCGTGAAGATTTAGTTAAAGATGCCTACAAGAGGTACGGCTCAGCAGGTCTCCCGGGGAACATCCAAATGAGGATTGCGGAGGACCCAAGGAAATGGAAGAGTGCAATCCGGGAACATACCATTGATGAGTGGGACCGGCGGTGGGTGACAACCTCAAAAGGTGCTACCTTAAAGAAATTCTTCCCCACGGTCCGATTGAAAGCCAAATGGATTGTTCCGGATTACTGGGTCTCGCAATTCCTCACTGGGCACGGGGATTTCCGAAGTAAGCTGCACAGTTTCGGAAAAGACGTAGATCCCCTGTGCCCCAGTTGTGGAGTCCCGGAGACTGCTGAGCACATCATTGTGGAATGTTCCGCGTTTGAGGCACTAAGGGACAAACTATTGAGGGAATGTGGGCTCTGGGTCCTCTCGGTGAGCGATTTCCCTCAGCTGGTGTCCGAACAAAATTATGAACAATTTATATCATTTATTCACGGGTAGAAAACATTAGTAGGCCCGGCAGCTTTTAACGTAGGTGGAACTGGACGGGATCGAGGAAGACCACCTCCGAGAGAAGAAGCAGGAGCTGAAGGGATGGTCATCGAGGAGAGACCAGATTGAAAAGCTGGGACAAGAAGAAAAACAGAAACTCAAGATTACTACTGGTAGCATCTCACTCATGGCTACCGACGCCCGTATTGCCATATGGCAAGACAGGAAGACCTAAATAAATAACCCAAAAAAATTATTCGGAAATAATAAACTATTGTGTAATAATTTGCAGAGATCAATTATTTTGTTTTTAAACTTATTACTAATACGAGGCATACTAGTATACCGTTTTCTTCAAACGGCGTAAACCAGATTTAAATATCGTTTTTACTTCATACTGGATAAATATGGTTCTGAAAACAAGAATTAATCTCTTTTATAACAATGTCGCGTTTTGATTTTATGACTGCTAACATGACGGGGGTTAAAAAAAATCTCTGAAACAGGGCTTGGATTGATTAAATATGCCGTTTGATATTCTCTATCCGCCGTTCGGGAACGACCATTACTCACAAGGCTAATTCGGGCCAAACGAGGAATATTTTCAGCCGGAGCTCTCATCAAACTTTTTACCCTCTCTCTCTCATACTCTCTCTGTCTCTCTCCCTCCCTCGAGCGAGTCCGAAAAATGCAATTTGAGCCGCAGCGCACGTCTGCTTTTTATGCAAATGTGCTGCGAGATCAATTGTGGAGCTGGAAGGGCAGTTGCGGATGGCTTGTAAAATAAGCACCTCCCTCCGCTCCTGCTGCTATCTGGCGGCCGCTAGGGGCAAAAAGTGTCCGGCTTTTTCAACCCCTCGCAGAGAGATCGTTCAGATATGGAGTAAAAATGCACTTTGAGCTCGGGAAAAGGGACATTTACAATTCAGATATCCGCTGGTCATTAATTTCCCAGATAGTAATCGGAAATAGATTGATCCTGGATTTTTTCTTGTTTTTTTTTTTTTTTTGTTTTTTTGTTCCATAGCCTCCCCCCCTCTCTTAAACGAATAATATCGACTGAATAGTATTGCGCATATGGTCGTAAAATTTTCTGCTCGAAATTTAAATAATTAGTGAATAGTACTTCCTTTCATTGGTTTGTTGTGAGAATTACACTTGATTTTGTCTATTCTTAATCAACCGTCCGCAGAATCAATTACTGTTTAAATGGGAAATGCAGTAATTTGTAGACAAACATATAAAAGATGTTACCTCCATTATTTATACCAATTTAATTATTTTTAAACAAATTTAGAAACGAAACTAAATTGTTAAAGAATTATTTACATTGGATTATAATAGAAACATGTGTTCTATTAAATAATCTATTTCATTATTATTTACGATAATCAGTTAGTTTCATCGGCTTTTCAACACTCTCCGTTAACTTTTACGATAGTGTGTATAAGATAATATTTTTTCTAAAATATTTAGCATTCCAACGGTATATTATAAATGTATATTACTGTTCTTGAGTTCAAAAACAAAAATCTGCATTAAAAAAATATTTTTGCACTTATCTCCTTTAGTTAGATACCGAAATCCTTCAACTTATATATGCACCTTTTTTTTTAGCAATACTGCTAACAAGATGATATGATCAATTTAATAAAAACTACAAAATTGAAGGTACTTCAGAGGTTTTATATACATAGATTTACATAGAATTATTTTAAAATGGCTGAATATACGATTCGAATAAATTAATGAATGAGGAACTAAAGGAGGAATTGGCAAAAATATTTTTGTCGGTAATTTTTTTCCCTTAACATAAGAATAGATCTATTGTATATTTAAGAAAACTATACGCCTAACCAGAAGAGCCACTTAAAACCATGCATATTGTACCTTTTTATGATTTTCTCAAAAACGGTTCCGAAGATTTTGATTAAACTCGCTATATTGATGTAAAATTACATGGTCTTTGATATCATGTAGGTTTCATTCTGATTGAAATAGTCTGACAGGGCTTAAATGCCGATATTTTAAATTTTCTTCCTCTAAACTACCTTTAATTTTGCACATTCCAAAAGATTAACCATATCATCTTAATGACATTGAGAAAGGACGGCTAAACATACAAGTTGAACGAATTTGATGACCAACTAAAGGATAAAAGGGCGAAACTATTTTTTACTTTTACTTACTATATATAGTAAGGGAAAGTATTGCGATCGTGAAAATTTTCTAATTCCAGTTTTTAAATACAATACACGTTTTAGGGTCCCCTGTCCAAATAACCAAGTCCTGCAAAAAGGTCGGTGTGTATGTGTGTGGTAACTCCCGGGCGGAAACGAAACGTCCCATGAAACTGAAATTTCATAGTTAAGAAAAATATACATCCGAGATGTTACAGAATCATTTTCATCAAATTCAGCTAACCAAAAGAGCCACTTTTTACCATGAATTTTGCACCTTTTTTCGATTTTCTCGAAAACGGTTCCGACGATTTTGATTTAACTCGTTATATCGATGTAAAATTTAATGGGCTTTAATATGATGTAGGTTTCATTCTGATTAAAATGGTCTGACAGGGCTAAAATGCCGATATTTTAAAATTTCTCCCTCTTATGTACCTTTAATAAAGTTTAGAAAACATATTATCTCATACTTACTAGCGTAAAAGTTAATGGAGAGTCGTGGAAAGCCGATAAAACTAACTGATTATTTTAGATGATTATATAACAGATTTTTTAATAAAACACATGCTTCTATAGAAATTCAATTTAATTAATTCTTTAATGGTTTCACTCATTTTTATCTCCTACTGTACTTGAAAATTCTTTAATCGATTCTAAAAACGGAGGTAAGTGAAATTCGTGTGTTGCGCGGACCAGTTTTTAATATGTTTTTTTGGTTTTTTGATAGTAAGAACAGTAATATAGACGTATAATAGACCATTGGAAAGCTAAAGATTTTATTTTTAAAAAATGTTATCTCATATACAAAAGTGTACAACATAATACTGTTACGGGCTACGGGGTGTGAGAAATGAACTACTCCAGTTTACAAATTACAAATATTTATTAAATACAGAATGTACAAATTCAAAGGGATTACTAACCACTATATTTACAATAATAATTGAAATACTAGCTTAACTACTAAACAGTATACTTATAAAATGAGGTATTCCTAACAAATAAACTACTTACAATCTGCTAGACTTATTCTAAAACTTACAACTATAAATTATATATTAACTAGTCTCCTAATTTCCCACCGACCGGTTATCACAATATTGACACACAGTTTCACTACACTGTCACACTGTCACGAACTGTTCACTGTCACTGTTGACTGATACATCCACTTGAGCAAGATCAAGACTGACTGACCCAGGCGTAGTGGACCGGTATTTGTACCACCACTGAATATTCTAGACACGTCAGGTAGAGGCCGGGCCGTTCTAGGTACTTCGAGGACCGTCCAGGTCCAGAAGTCTCTAGCCCCATCCGGGCCCCTCCAGGCGTGGTCCACCCGTCATTGTCTTGACCGTAGCAATACAAAAAGACGAAATGGGCATAAACATAATTGATTATTCTAGATAATAATTTCTATTGTTATGTTGTTTAATCTCAAACCCGATTTGATTCTTTAACACCAAGTCTAACGTTATTTAAAAGTTCATAAATTGATTTTAAAAACTGTGGTTAGTTAAGGTCGTGTGTTGCCCACACCGCATTTTTTTCTATATTAACGGCCTTCTTTTAGTAAACTTTATAACCTGTATCCTCAAAATATCCTACACTGGATAACATGGCTATATGATAATATTTCCTTTAGGTAAACACACAAATATTCCGAAATAAGAAAAGTGATCGATTGAAATCATAAATAAGGATATCATGTTGCTATCTCCGCTGTCAGTTGAGAACATGGGATCTATAAAGTTAGGACTTCAAGACGCGATACATGAAGAATAAACTTCTATATCTGAGCAACTTTTTCAATCTCCTAAGGCAGCTTTGTATAGCGCTCCTTTACTCGTCTCGGGATCTTTGAGAATAACAAATCCTGTATTCGTTTTATAAAAGGAGGTGGGGTGGAACAGTGTAATCGTAAAGTGTCTCCAGTAGTCTGCCAAGGAGAACTTAAAGAAAGTCCCAATCTATTCTGATCTCTTCTCTAGATAAAATTGTTGTTTCTACTTTTATTTATATACTTGTTTCTATAAGCTTATTATTGTACAAATTAAAACTAAATTCAAAAAAAATCTGATGCGAACAAAACACGACTTTCACTTATCTCTATAGTTAAAAGCAATTTTAGAAGTATTAAATAAACTTAAAGTTCAAGAAGTTTTAAAGAATTATGTTCATTTTCGTTGGAAACATGTGTTTTAGATTAAATAATATATTTATTTATTCATAGAAGTTTTGGCATTACAATGGTATTTTCTATCTGCTTATGAAATAAGAATATATGCTAACTATAGATGTAAGTAGTAAGTATCTCCATAAGATGGATTAAAAAACAAAAAACTATCAGTATATCAGGTCTCTTGACCAGCGCCTCGATAGTCTTCTGGGCTGATTATATGGGTTTGTGGCAGTTGATAGGTTTTGATTCAGCGGGTTTGAATTTAGGTTCAGTCTGTCGTGATATTTATTGTAGCGATCAGTGGCGATTTAGTGTCTCGTTAGATGCAGAAAAAATCTGGTGCGGGTAACACACGACTTTCACTTACCTCCATTTTTAAAATAAATGAAATTTACAAATACAGTTAGAGATAAAAATACGTGAAACTGTTAATGAATTAATTAAATTGAATTTATATAGAAACATGTGTTTTATTAAAAAATCTATTATATTATTATCTAAAATAATCAGTCATTTTTTTCTTCTTTTCATCACTCTCTATTAAATTTTAAAAGCTTGATTATAAGATAATATTTTTTATAAAATCTCAAGCTTTCCAACGGTATATCATACATGTATATTACTGCTCTTATGTTCAAAAAACAAAAAATTGCATTAAAAAAATATTTTTTCTGTTTTCTCTTTTAATTGGGTATCGAATTCATTTAATTTATATATTTACCTGTTTTTTTCTGTGGTAACAATATAATATAGTTATTTTTATAGAATCAACAAAATTAAAGGTACTTTAGAGAAAGAAAAAATATCGGCATTTAAGCCCTGTCAGACCATTTTAATCCGAATAAAACCTACATGATATTAAAGCCCATTAAATTTTACATCGATATAGCGAGTTTAATCAAAATCTTTGGAACAGTTTTTGAGAAAATCATAAAAAGGTACAACATGCATGGTATAAAGTGGCTCTTCTGCTTAGCTGATTTTGATGAAAAAGATTTTGTAACATCTCGGGCGTATAGTTGTCTTATATATGAAATTTCAGTTTCATAGGACTTTTCGTTTCCGCCCGGGAGTTAACACACACACACACACACACACACACACACACACACACACCTATTTGCGGGACTTGGTTATTTGGAAATACTTCCCCTTCACGATCGAAGTAAAAAGGGCATTTACAATTTTCCTAAGTAATTCTTATTGAAATGATTGAATGATTTTGATGTTTGACTTTTTTGCAGTTCCCCATAGCTCGATGCCATAAGTCCAAATAGGTTTTATTAGTACTTTATTAATAGTTAATTTGTTCGTCAATGATGATTTTGAATGTTTGTCTAGTTCTCTCGAAAGAAGTCCATATCGTTGATTCAGTTCTTTTCTTTTTTGTTTGAGGTGGTATGCCCATGTCAGTCGTTTGTCAAGGTAAAGGCCACCTTACATTACCTTTTACTATTTTGTAAACAAAATAACGGAATTTGTAAACGAGACAAGCGGTATATCATTAGAGGACACTGTAGGGCAGGATGTCATAGGTTTACGACGAAAAGTATAAAAGTAAAATCGATATTAGTCCATAAAAAAAAAAAAAAAAAAAGAATAATAACAGTAAAAATAAATAAATCAATAAAATTAAATAATAATAACAATAATAATATGGGTTTCATAAAGCTAAATAATAATATGTACAATAGAATGTCTTGTTTAAGCCTGGATTAGAGCCTGCGAGATGAAGTTGGAACTCCTGTGCTGTAGGCTACTGCACCTCTAAATGGTGGCAGCTGGAAGTAGTATTTGTTGCTGCAGTTTTTGATAAAACCATTTTTTTTAAATTATGATTATGACATGTATGTAATAAATTTAATCTGAAATTATTTTGTCATTTTGTAAATAAAATTAATTTTCTTCTTCACTCTTGTCCTTTTTACGTAAGCATGCAAGAACCCTTGCTAAACCCATAGTATAACATTAATGCAGAACAGATGACTAACAATTCCCTCAAAGACAGGCCGAGAAGGATGATGCGCATCCCCAGGGGATTAGGATGCGCACATGTGACCGCGACCTCAGATGCGGTCTCGCACGCAATAATAACCAATAATGGCGAGATTATACCCTGCGTATTATAATCTTATTGTCTTGTCATGACCGCCTGCTATGTAGCCCGCTATTAATTGCACATTTTTATTTTTTAAGTTAGCCGCACAGTTGTGGGGGATTTTCTCCTCTTTACCAACATTGTCACGAGATTAATAATGTTGGATGAATTATATTTTAGGCACGGAAAAAAAGACATAATGCCACCAATTAATTAGTTGGTTTATATTCCTTCCCAAAAAAATTTGTTACAGTAAACTTTAACGAGTCAACGTTTTGGGGGCCTTCCCCGTCATCACGGCTCAATTTTAATATATCTGATAATTTGTCAACAAAAATTCTTCATATTCTCTTCAAATGGTTGAAACTACCCTCATATATAAATTCATAATAAAAACAGGTTAAAAGGAAGATTGCAAAATTATATCAATTAATTAGTTGGTTTTTATTTCTTCCCAAAAAAGTTTATTACAGTAAGACATAATGCCTTTTTAAAAAGCACTATCTAGTATTTATATATTGTGTCGTAAAATAAGTTTGCAGCGTTTTTTATCGGTGATATCAATAAAAATAAAAAACACAGATTCTTGTAAATATTTTTAATCAACTATATATGACCCATTTTGATCTATTACATGTCTCCTCTTACATCATTTACGGACGCTGCTTTCACCCCAAGCCATCATCGCCAAAGACGCTCCAAATCTTGTTAACCTTCTGTGCAGCGAATTTTCTTTTTCGGAATGAAATATCATTGAATGAAATATTTTTCTCTTCCGTTTTGAACAAGCAAAATGCCCCTTAAGGATAATGAATATCGGTTGCAACTGGAGCATAAAAGCCCCTTGGCTAATCTTTTTTTTTAATATGTAGCCATTGTTGACCTACTAAACATGATTTTATTAACACAGGGAGGATTATTTACTTATCCCGCGACTAATATGAAGCAACTTAAAGGTTTTTTTTTTAGTTTTTTTGACTCAATAACTTTATTTGCATCTGTAAAAGAAACACAATAAGCAAATGGGTTGTATTTCACAAAAATGGAAAACATGGCATGGTTAGGCACGAGGGAGACAGCACACAGTGGTGCATCCTTCAGCAACTTAAAGGTTAGAATTTTTAAGCTATTATTCTCCCGATGGCTCTATAAAGATGTGACGTGGACGCTTACTTTGAAGGATTAAAAACTCCTTAAGGTTTTCGAGAATTAGGTTCAACCTGAAATATTTGAGTTGAGAGTTGAGGGCAGGGAGAAATTCAGAAGGTTACACAACGCGGAATTTCGAAGCTTGTATCCTGACAGTACGGTTGAGTTGAATGCATCACGGTGATTGAAATGGGAGTGTTAAGTTGTTGGACTCATTTAAGAACGAATTCCGAAAACTATTATGCGCTGAACCGACAAGTAGGTGTCCAAAAAGTGGTCCGAAACGTCTATGGGAGGACTGTGTTAAGTCTGGTCTTGGGGGCTTGTGCTTAAAAGGTGAACATTTGATGAAGATGCTTTTATTATGAGTGAGAGTACATTATTACTTATTATAAATAAAGTAATATTACGCTTATTAACGGGTAATGCTAGCCACTATGCCACGGGTGTTCCCAAAGCGGGGAGCGGCATAGTCTGGTGGTTAGAGCACTTGTCTACAGTACTCCGGATTCTGGGGTCGAATCCCGGTTGTGGCAGAATATTATTTATTCTGTTAATTTAGCCGAGGGCAGACAATAGGTTATGGAGGCAAACAAGACCCAGCCTTTATAAATTAACCCTTTTAGTACCTGGTGAAAAACGGACACCATTGTGAAGATAACGGGCAGACTTTAACAAATCTGGAACCAAACTTTTGGATAAACCGAACTACAAATCGTATTTACATGGTTAATTAAAACACGTATTCGGGACGAAATGGAGTATAGAGCAATGATAATGATTCTCCAAAATCAATTAAAAATAATATGAATAACACAATTATAAATAATTTAATTTTATGGTTTTAGTCTCTATTAACTGCGTGGCATACGAACTCTCAGATAAATATCATAAACAGTTCGACTTTGGACCTAGAAGAGTGTCTAGTGTTATTATGAATATATCATATTTATGATAGATATATCAGGGCATACTTTTGAACTCGTAGAAAAATTCAAGTATTTGGGCTCAATGATAACAAGAAAAAATGAAATCCAGGAAGAAATAAAGTCCCGGTTAAAGGTGGGAAATGCGTGTTATTATTCAGTTGCTAAGTTACTTAGCTCACGGCTTCTTTCTAAAAACTTAAATGTTAGAATTTATAAAACTATTATTTTGAGGGTGTATAGTCGACTGTAGAAACTATTATAGGTGGAATAGTCAGGAATCAGTCATTTTTGAAAAGTTTTTAATTTTGCCAACGTTTCGGCTCAAGCTTGTGAGCCATCATCAGGGCTACAAACATCAGAACAAAAGAGATACATATTAATATGATAATGAAAATTTTCTTCTGAATGTAGTGACAATGATAACATTTGAAATAAAACAGAAAATATACCAACATACTTAAATATTATAGATACAAATAATGATAATATGATACATAATCTGATGATGATAAGCATAACAAATTTTACAGAACTTTAGACTTTAATATAAAAGTAAAAAAAAACAACATATATATATAAACGTACCATTACTGAGTCATGTCCAAGCATAAACTGAGGAAAACCATAAACATAGGTAGTATGGGGAGGGGTTCAAGTAAAAACCCTGAAGGTTTTCCCCTCTAAGTGTAAATACTACAGCTTATCTTTGTTTTTAAAAAGTTTTACAAAATTATATAATGGAAAAAACAAAATAATATATCCGTATGTACAATAAGGTTGAACATTTTTAACAGAAAATTATAAACACTAGAATCTGAGGTTCAAAAAAATTAAAAAAGTCTTATCCTCTAGCTTTCCCCATCTCCGCTTAGTTTTAAAACACAGTAACAAATTAAAGAATCTATATTCAAAACTAAAAGATCCCATCCCTTTCCTACAAAAATCAAATTTAGTTTATCGTATTCCCTGCTCTTCCCCAAATTGTAATTCATGTTACATAGGCGAGACCAAAAACTATCTCAAAAAAAGAATTTATCAGCACAAATACACAATATCTACCCGTAACCCATTTTCCTCAAAATTATCCGAACACGCTATATCCCTTGACCATCATTTTGATTTTGATAACCCTGAAATCCTAGCCACCGTACCTAACTACAAAAAGCGACTCCTCTCCGAAGCTATATATATCCATATGGAAAAAGATCGAGTTCCCGTAAATCATAAAACTGACAAAGAGATAATTTCTCCCTCGTATGCTAACATTTTCCGTCTCCTTAAATTATAACTCTATCACTTTATTGTACAAATTGCTTGTGTAATGTATATTTTATTTATTTACTGTATATTTATCTTTTTGTTTACAACACCTCTGGTTCTTGTTTTTGTTATTTATTTATTTTATTTTGTTTTTTATTATATACCTCATGATCTTTTAAATACCTCAGATTCTAGTGTTTATAATTTTCTGTTAAAAATGTTCAACCTTATTGTACATACGGATATATTATTTTGTTTTTTCCATTATATAATTTTGTAAAACTTTTTAAAAACAAAGATAAGCTGTAGTATTTACACTTAGAGGGGAAAACCTTCAGGGTTTTTACATGAACCCCTCCCCATACTACCTATGTTTATGGTTTTCCTCAGTTTATGCTTGGACATGACTCAGTAATGGTACGTTTATATATATATATATGTTGTTTTTTTTTACTTTTATATTAAAGTCTAAAGTTCTGTAAAATTTGTTATGCTTATCATCATCAGATTATGTATCATATTATCATTATTTGTATCTATAATATTTAAGTATGTTGGTATATTTTCTGTTTTATTTCAAATGTTATCATTGTCACTACATTCAGAAGAAAATTTTCATTATCATATTAATATGTATCTCTTTTGTTCTGATGTTTGTAGCCCTGATGATGGCTCACAAGCTTGAGCCGAAACGTTGGCAAAATTAAAAACTTTTCAAAAATGACTGATTCCTGACTACTCCACCTATAATAAAACTATTATTCTTCCAACGGTTCTTTACGGATGTGAAACGTGGCCGATTACTTTGAGGGATGAACAACGACTTAAGATTTTCGAAAATAAGGTAATGCGTAAAATATTTGGTCCGAAGAGAGATGAGGGCACTGGGGAGTTTAAAAGGTTGCGCAACGCGGAATTGCGGAATTTGTATCCTGTGAATATAATTGAGTTAATATCGTCGCGGAGACTCAAATGGGCGAGTAAAATTGTTGGGCTCATTGAGGAACGGATTCCGAGAAAGTTGGTATTTGCTGATCCGCCTGGTCGGCGTCCGAAAGGTAGGCCGAAGCGGCGATGGGAGGATTGCGTTAAGGCTGATCTTGGTCTTGATCTAAGCGAACATTGGACGAATCTGTGCAGGCGAAGTTTGATGGTATCGGCAACGAACCTTCGGGTTCGTTAAGCCTATTATTATTGTTATTATAAATTTATTTAGGGATAAAGTTTTCTTGCAATGCAAAGAACAAGGTGCTATTACACGCACGACGATATATCGTCGATGGCACTTTTGGCATCTGTAGCAAACGAACATATATTGTCATCCGCCACTAAAAGGGTTAAGATTATAAAATAAATAAATATGTATATATAAAGTTTGCTCCTTTAATAAACTGGAAATTCATTGTATAGGAGAGAAAAAAAAACTCGTGAAGGCAAGTGATATAATAAAAATAAGACTTAATCTCATTACCGTTGCATACCCCACCTGCTCTGATATATAATACTACGCTACTCTCTGCCTCTAAGCACCTATTTGCTGTGTGTGTGGGCGCGAATCGCTGCTCCACTATGAGGAGTATTAACCTTTGTGTAATAATTTGCAGCATTTTTAAACATATAATTTTTTGATCATCAGAAAAAGAGAAAAAAAATAATGATGACTGATGTAGAGTCCATGGACCGGAAGACGCCAGAGAGGTTAGGATAAAGATAAATAACAAATGACTCTCCTTATCAAGGCAACATTTACATGGGATGTGGAAGGGGGAAAGTAAACCTTTTAAGTAAATGGTGGAGAGGGAAGTAGCCCAGAGCGTTCCATCACATTAGGAAGAGTGGAGGGGGAAGTTAGGAGGCAGTGGAGGGGGTAGTTAGAGGAGGTGGTGGGGGAACCATGTTACATTGACCGTGAGGGAATGATCCAGACTTTGATAGGAGTGCCCTTTAATCCCCATTCCATTAATATTTCATGCTCTCTCGCTGCTATATCCTGTCAGGGAACAAAGTTGCCTTATTTACTTTGTAGAAGGGTAGTAGCAAGACATCCTGCCCGCTCCTTAATCCAATAAGGAAATATAAAAAGGTCCTCCTTCCCTTTTATTGTTTCTTTTATTCCGTAAGACTCTTTCAATCCCATAAACAATATCTCGGATAAAAGGATAACAGTATCTTATTTCTGCAAGATTACTTATTAAGGATATTACTAGTTACCCTTGCTTCGCACAGTGTCTATAACCTGTGAGGATTGTCACTCTCACGAATGGTATCTAGCTCCTTTTTTGGTAACTAGGTGCTAAAATCTTGCTACCTTTTTGTTACACTGCGAAAGAACAAGTAGGTGAAAATTCGTGAGGGTTCGTTTGGTGTGATGAGCGACGTTATGACAAAAAAATATATATAGGTGAACGTAAACTCGACCCTGTGTCAAAATGAGCTGGTTTCTGAGCACTCAAAGGTTTGATTAAATAAAAATAGGGTAATATTAAAATTAAAAAATAAAGTGGACAGAAACAAAAATAACTAAAAGTTTAATTATAAAGTAGGAGGCTGATAATTAACTTCACCACTATTTTATTTAGTTGTGATCCACTACGTTTCGGCTATAATGCCATCTTCTGGTGCAAGAACAATTTTTACCTCAAGGTGAGTGGATACTTACACCCAGAAGCCTCATGTCTCAATTCTCCTTTAGTTTTATATCGATTTAGTTCAACTTATGTACAATATTTATCCGTTTTATATCTATGATAAAAAATATGATATGGAAATTTTTATAAAATCTACAAAATTTAGATATTTCAATTAGAAGTAAACCTCCATGTTTTGTGATCCCGGTAATTCATTATAACTTGTTTCCCATGAGTATTTCCAATGGATCATTGATAGTTCATGAATTTTGAGTGGACTGTATTTTTAAGGGTTTTTGAATATATAATAGCTTATTTTGACAATACTTGCTCTTTAATTGATAGTAACAACAAGAAATGATAATATAAAATTATGTTCAGTGTGGCAGTTTGAATGTTGTTATAATTTTGAATGTGTTGCATGCTTGTTTGAGCTCTTACTTGTGGTGTTGGCTGGTTCCAGGCCTATCATTCTACCTACTCAGTTTTCCTAGTGCTTCTAATCACACATTAAAATGTTGTACACTTTCATTGTCCTTACACTTTTAACTTAACTGCACTACATTCATTTCATGACTTGGGGATCATTTTATATGACTTCCACTTACTTGCCAACAAAATGGAGAGCCTAAAATGGAGGAGTCTCCCAATTATAATTCATAGTAATTTTAACTGTTAAATTATTACTATTTGAAGGAAGATCCTTATATTGCTAAATGTACTAACAATCAATGCCGTTTATGTTTTGATAATTATAAATAATTTTGTAGGTAAGTTCTTACATTGAGTCTTCAATACAAATTAAATCAATATTTATATCTGGTAATTTTATTTATTTATTTATTATTTTTTTATTGTACATCTGTTTTAGTCAAGTTGACATACAGAGGGAGTTGGCCTACTAACACTTCAATTACTAAAAGTACAACATTATAAAAATAAATAAAAATAAAAACATAAAAACATCTTAATAATAATAATAATAATAGGCTTACCGAACCCGAAGGTTCGATGCCGATACCACCAAACTTCGCCTGCACAGACTCGTCCAATGTTCACCGGTCAAGCCCAAGGCCCCCGAGATCAGCCTTAATGCAATCCTCCCATCGACGCTTCGGCCTACCCTTCGGACGCCTACCAGTCGGTTCAGCGAATACCAACTTTCTCGGAATCCGTTCCTCACTAAGCCCAACAACTTTACGCGCCCATTTGAGTCCCCGCGATGCTATCAACTCAATTATATTCACAGGGTACAAACTCCGCAATTCCGCGTTGTGCAACCTTCTAACCTTCAGTGGCCTCATTTCTCTTCGGACCAAATATTTTACGCAGTACCTTATTCTCGAAAACCTTAAGCCGTTGTTCATCCTTCAAAGTAAGCGGCCACGTTTCGCATCCGTAAAGAACCTTTGGAAAAATAATAGTTTTATAAATTCTAACCTTTAAGTTTTTAGACAGAAGCCGCGAGCTAAGTAATTTAGCAACTGAATAATAACACACATTTCCCACCTTTAACCGGGACTTTATTTCTTCCTGGATTTCATTTTTTCTTGTTATCATTGAACCTAAATACTTGAATTTCTCTACGTGTTCAAAAGTATGACCTGAAATATTAATATCTTCAAGATTGCTACCATTTCTGCAACTAATCATATATTTCGTCTTAACGGTATTTAATTCTAGACCTATCTCTTTACCGGTTTTTATTAACACACTTGTATTTAGTTGTATAGTTTCCGTGTCTTCACCTAGCAGTACCAAATCATCGGCATACCCCAAAACCGGAATCTTGTCACCCATATTTAAGCCTTTCTCGGTACACATCACCTTTTCTATAACATATTCTAAGGCTATATTAAACAAAACAGGTGAAAGGGAGTCACCCTGTTTCAAACCCGATCGCACCTCAAATCTCTCGGAGTAATTATGACCGATTCTAACTTTATGAAATGTTTCCGACAAACACATCTCTACTAGGTTTACTAACTTTTTAGGTATTCCCTGTTCAATCATGATGTTATATAGCTTCTGACGGTCTATGGAATCATAAGCCTTTTTAAAGTCTATATAAAGTTGATGGACTACACCGTTGTATTCCAACGTTTCCTCTAATACTTGACGTAAGGAAAATATTTGATCAATAGTCGAGCGATTCCGAGTAAAACCACATTGGTAGTCTCCGATAATTTCCTCAGCGTATTCCGTGATTCGAACTGATTTCTGATATTCATTAGACCGATAAAAAAAAAAAAAAAAAAAAAAAAATCATTCAATTTATTCTTGTCATCCGGCTCTGAAAAACTTAATAAATGAATTAACTGTTGTTCCTCATCGGCAAAGTGTGATATATATTTCTTTAAATATTTTCCTCTTATTTGCATGTAGGACGGGCAAATTAAAATACTATGGAATAAATTATAGGGTTTATTCAAAGTACAAATCTGCAGGAGGAATTGGATTCAAATTTAATTTTACTTCTATTTAGATAAATTATGGAGCATTTTTTATTAGCTAAGCGAACTTGAGCTACTAGTCTTAATTTGTTTATGTGTAAGCTGTAGGCAAGGTGTTGCTCGTGGGAAAATGACAGACTTGAGATCTTTCTGAACATGATATTATACTCACTGTTGAGTGCAAAATGTAAGTTCCTACTGAATAAATTATTCTCAAGAGAATCAATCAAATTATTGCGATTCTCCCTAAGCAGCTGGAGATCCTGAGATTGATAATTATGGTCCGCCCCAATCACTACTAGGTACTTTCTTAGCTCTGCCGCCCAGTTACAAGGCATTTTAAAGCTACTCAGCTCTAGCAGTCCTGAATAACATAATTTGGGTAATCGGTACTCTGGCATTTCCAACAAAGATTCCCACCAATTTAAGATCCGTTTAAAGATCTTAAGTTGAACTTGGCGCCTACCAGTTTCTATTCTCACGTATGAATCGGGAGTACATTTCTGGAAAATGTAATAACAATTTTAGGAATCTCAGTTGCCCTCTCTCTAGGACATGAGTATAATTTAAACCCCAAATTTCTGCCAAATAGAGAACCACACTCTCCGAGATGGAATCGTATAAAATGGATTTGGTTTTCCAGTCATCACTCTTGCACGATTTGAGCAGCGACATGGCCACGAGTATATCTGGTAATTGGAAAAAATAAATATAAAAAATTGAATACTAATTATATGCATTAGGAACTTACTGATTTATTGATATTCAAGTCCATTAAATTTTCATAGATATAGGGGGGATCAATATTGTTAAAACCGTTTGTGAGAAAATTGTAAAAAGTTGCAAAAAGCAGGGTATAAAGTAGTTCTTCGATTTTGATGAAAAAGTTGTTAGTTCTAAAATAAAATTTCAGTTTTATACAACTTATCGTTCTCGAGACACAGACTTTTTCGCGCGATTTGGTTATTTGGAATCAAGGGGACCCTAACAAGTATATATTCCTGTTGACAACATGAATTCGGAAATTATCACATTCGCAATACTGTCGCTTACTTTTTATTTCATATATAGGGCAATGCAAATAATAAATGTTTCAATCGATAAATAATTCGCAGTCAGATAGTTGGACGTTCACCCCACTGCTACGACAGTGGTCCAGGAAGCCTGCTACCTGACAGCCCAGATCGCTGCGGACAGACCCCAAATACCCCAAGAGCGATCACCGAGGAGGCGCTCACCATTAGCGGAGTCCCCTTGTGGTCTAACATCTGACGTCCGCATCTGCCTCCCCCGTGTCTAATGGTGTCCATGCTAAGCGATCCTGTCATTAAAATATCCTCCAGCCTTATCATTAGTTAGAGTTGCGATTAATTTAGGATTGATTTACTCCTTCCTTTATTAAATCTATATGAAAGACATTTTGATTTCTAGCCTGAGTCACTCATAGGACAATTTTTCAGTTTAAATTTCAGCATATACTGATACAAGACCTCAAAACAAGAAATTACTCTTAGATACCGTTTATTACAACACTTACTCGGCCAGTGATCAAAACTTCCTATTTAGTACCAACAAATGATTTATATAACAATTATGCTCACCGTTTTAGGCTACTTCAACACTTACTAGACAAACGGCCAAAGCTTCCTCTTAGCTACAGAGACTCATCTACAATCTGGACATAAGGAGTAGAACTAAGGGGCTCTACTAAACCATCAAATTCTTTCCGTATCCAATCGTTAAAATCCAAAATCCTTCGTAAAATCCTCAACGCTCCTTACTTTGTCACGAATAAACTCATACATAAAGACCTTAATATTCCCAATGTGACTGATTTGGCCCGGAATAGATATTAATCCTTTCATGACAAACTCCATTCTCACTCTAAAACATTAGTTTCAATAATGTCTTCCTCTGCAATTCCTGATGATCCTCCGAGGCGACTGAAAATGAGATGACCTCGAGAACTTCTAGTATATATATATATATATAACCATTTTCAGACCTGGAAGGAATTAATCCGGGTGGCGGTCATTAAATGAAACAACTAAATAGTTTCAACTATTTATTGTTTTCCAACGTTTCGACCCCCTTTGTGGGTCATCATCAGGGCGCATGGTGGGAGAATGGAAACTGGAAAAATTGAGTTTCCATTCTCCCACCATGCGTCCTGATGATGACCCACAAAGGGGGTCGAAACGTTGGCAAATAATAAATAGTTGAAACTTTTTAGTTGTTTCATTTAATGACCACCACCCGGACTAATTCCTTCCAGTAATTCTCAACGGTCAACTAATTACATCCACAATCATTTTCAGACCTATTTTGACCTATGGCATTGAGCTAGGGGTGCCACTAAACCATCAAATTCCTCTGGCATCCAATCCTTGCAATCCAAAATCCTACCAAAAATCCTCAATGCTCCTTATTTTGTTACTAATAAAATCATCCATAGAGACCTAAATATCCCACTAGTTGAAGTCTTAGCCCAAAATCGATAAACCTTCTTTAATTTCAGACTACCAGCCTACACAAACCCACTTGTCCGTAACCTCTCGTCTCCATCTCTTCCTTATAATCCTCCGAGGTGCCAGAAAAGAAGGTGACCTCGAGATTTGCTAATAAAATAAACGTTACAGTGTTACCTAAAATAATCAATGAAGTGCTTTCAGTGGACAGCTTCTTCACAAGGCTATTTCACGCCTATATTTGTAATTTTAGCGCTCTCACCTGTATATATTGTATGTAAAGTTGTGAAAATCAAAAAAATAATTAAAGAATAATGACCAGGACTGACTTAAAGACATTTTTACTTTCTCTGGCATATATATGAAATGTAATAATGGAAAGAATTGCGATCGTGAAATAGTTTAAATTCGAGTTTTCACTAGAAATACACGTTTTAGGGTGCCCGAGTACTGAAACTGAAATTTCATATTTCGGACAAGAAAATTCATACATTGTTACAGCAACTTTTTCACTAAAATGGACGAACGAGAAGAGCCACTTTATACCATATATCATGTCGGTTTCATTCTGATTGAAATAGTCTGACAGGGCTTAAATGTCGAAAATTTTAATATTCTTCCCCTAAAGTACCTTTAATTTTGTTGATTAAAAAAAACATATAATTTTGTTAACATTGATAAATTACGGGAAATGTGTAATTTGAACAAATTCGATATCCAACTAAAAGAGAAAAGGACAAAAACATTTTTTTTATACAATGTTTATGTTTTTGAATATGCGAAAAGCAATATACATATACAAACATGTAATAATTCAACATGTTTTGTAAAAATAAATAGCTTGTAACTAACAAGTAGAAACACAATATGATACTTATATACAAAATAGTAAATGTTAATGGAGAGTGATGAAAAGCCGATAACACTAATTAATTCTTGTAGATAATAATAAAGCAGATTATTTAATGAAAAACATGCTTCTATAGAAACTTAACGTAATTAATTATTCAACCTTTTTTCATCTCTGTATTTGAAAATACTGAAAGTGATTTTAACAGCGGAGGTAAGTGAAAGAGGTGTTTCTCGCGCATTCCAGATTTATTTTCAAATATAACGTTTTTTCATAGTTTCTGAAATTGATTTTGATAACCAAAGTAATTGATAGCCGTGTGTTGCCAGCACCAGATTTTGTATAAATGGTAATAGAAGAGAATTTTTGTTTATCGAGTAATATTACAATCAGTCCAATTTAGGACATTTTTCATAGTGATAACGTACAACATTCACTCGATATATACAAAACAATAAATTTATATAATAATAATACAATATACAAAACAAAGTCTATAAAATTCACTCATACCTATATACAATTCTCAAGCATACAGCACGTGAGTGGAGAATCAAGCCAATGCTAGAACTCCAACATAAATGTTACAAGAGGTCTCGAGGCCACTGCCGTTTCAACCTTCTAGGGGGATGGTAAGGGTGTGTGAAGCTGGATAAGGATTGAGCTAGCGGATTATGGTGATGGATAGGGTTCTCGTGGAATTTAGAGAAGTTTGATGGAATAAGGTCTAAAATAAATGGAATATTTAGGTCGCGGTGAAAGGTATGGTTGGATACATAATAAGGGGCAGTTAGGAGGACTTTGGATTGGAAGATTTGAATGCGTTTTATGTTAGAAAATTTGGCTGTCCCCCACAGTTCAAGTCCGTAGGTCCAGACAGGTTTGTATATTAGCAGTTTGTTTTTGATAGATAGTTTAGAATTTCTGTTCAGTAGTCTGTATAATTGCCCATATCGTCGTGTATAAATGGTAGGATTAAATGCAAAGATTCTCAGGTCATAATATCTTTATTGGCTACTCATGCTTAATTTTTTTTTTGTGCTGTTGATTTGAGTTGTGCATAATTTTACACACTAATATGTGATATGCAAATTGAAAACGGATCGATAACCATAAATATTTTTATCATGGAATTATTGCTTTTACGACTCTGAATTTTTGGACTTTGTGAGATTTGTAAACAGGCCAGATGGCTCGTTTACGGCATTCTAACACTTCGGGATGAAATGTAGCCGAAGAGAAACAAGATTATGGAAACTCGTAAAAAAAAAAAAAAATTGAAGAAACATGTAAACAGATTTCAGACCATTATACTTTTTATAGTCATCTTTATCTAGAGAAGGGGTAGATGGGGCATTTGTAAATTAATATTTAAATCGATTACATCATAACAGAAAGAGAGAGAGAGAGTGAGTGGAGATGAAATATGGATCTGCAATAAGCGATACAGAGAGGGCAGCACTGTTGCGAAGAGGTCGAAAGGGAGTTAATGAAAAGTTTGCTGACCTGATTGGATTAGTAAGAGGGCTATATATTGAATTAAGGAGAGATTAATAGCGGAGTAAGGATGATGGATGGGAGGGGATGCTAATGGTGCTGCCGCGCCACTACTGCGATAGGCTAGCGGGGGGGTGCTTGGGGTGTCCTGCCCCCCAGAGGAGCTCTTAATGGTCCGGAAAGGCGTTGCTGGCTGCTCATCTACCGGCGCCTCGTGAATCACTGCGCCAAATGTTGAGTAGGCTTTAAAGGATAGTTCAAGAGGGCTTAATGTAAACCATCGCTCTTCTTTATATCCTATCTTTTCTGATTGATGAACAGGATTTTTAAAAACCTTAGAATAATACTAATAATTTGTAAGGCAATAAATTAATTGAAGAGCTTAAGACAGACGAACCAGCAACACTGTCAATTTATATTCAAGGAAAATTGCCCATCACCACTGCTAAAATCATACAATCAGCTATTTCTTAACCGATTTCAATGTTCTTTTTTTTAAATTTCTTTTGGCGCACCCCACAAGATTTTTTTGTAGGCTGTGAGTGAGGCTGATCCAAATCGACATTTTAATTCGAGCATGTTCAGTTTAGAATATCCACAATAACTGAAATAAGCCTTCATTAAAATCACGAAATACCTAAGTCAATGGGGATTAAAAACAACACGGAAAAAAAAGAAGCAATAATATTTAAAAAACGTAGACCCAATCCCCTCCCCTACTATAAACTCGATGACGTAACAATAGACATTTTAAAACAAGTTTAATATTTTGGAGTCATCCTGGAATCATTTTTCAAGCATGATATTAACTATAAAATAAATAGTCTCCATAAATTATTATATAAAGTATACCCTACTGTAATAAAAATTCAATGTTATCACCAAACAAACAAGCTAATATTATATAAAACCATTATCAGGGCTATAATTACATAAGCATGCCAGCCTGGAGTCTTGCAAGCAAAAGAGATATAAAAACATTGCAAGTTTATATTGTGAGGTAAATGTATGTAGTTGGTGCTGTATGAATAGTGGAAAAAAACATTAAACATTACAAAAAACATAATTTTGTTATTAAAGACCACACTAGGCTTTAACATGCCAAGTAATAGATATTGAAGTACAACAAAATACGGAACTACAATTGATGGCGTTTTTTCTAGATATATATGTAAGTAAAATTCAATCAAAAGTATTTATTCCTTATTTTAGTTATCACAAACCTGAATCTCCTTTATAAATCGAAACGAAAATAAATAATTTTATTTGAATAGAATTTAAAAAATAACTTTATTTTGATTTTTTTTCTCATTTATCCTACTATCCCGATCTACACAATCTCTTTCTTCTCTCTACTCTCCTCTTTTTTTTTTTTTTTTTTTTTTTATTTAATGATCTTTTTTTCCTTCCGCTGTACTTTAGGCAGCACTGTACCAGCGTTCATTGCAATTTTTTATTTACATCTAATTTTCCTGTATTTAACCTTGGCTCGGTTATCAAAGTTGATGACCAAGCGGGCAGGACTGTACCACGTTGATCCAAAAAAAAATAATAATTGAACCAAAGCGAGGCATATTGTGCATTTATTTTAATTTGGGAATCCATTTCAGCTTTCAAAATACAACTGGGCTGTCCGCAACTGGAGGGCCACCAAACAGGGCTCAATTAATTTCTTAAGCCTCTCATTTACATTTCCATGCCCCGTTAGGAGTTGCACGGTCCAAAAGTCAGGCTGGAACCAGTCATTTTTTAGTCTATTTTGGTCAACCTTGCAGTTCCTCCCATATCCCATCTTCTCTGCCATTCAGTATAGATGATGTCCTCAACTCTGCCAGCCACATCTTCATATACTACCACTGGGGCATATAAAAGAGCTCGCTCCCACACTTGCCGGCAATCCTCTCTTAATTGTATACATCGCGATGGAGATCTACATCTTGAGGTCTATGGGCAACTGAACCGCAATCACCTGCAATGCCGCTGTCTTGTCACAAGGAGAAGAGCTCTCCTCTGTTCCTGCTCTAAGAACTTTCTCCCCGAAGAACCAAGGCATTGCCCTAAGCCGGCGCCGCATACAGTGCAACGGGTAAGAATGCAGCTTTGTAGAGAATCTCCCTGCAGCCATATTTTAGAATCCAAGTAATTCCTGCTATCGAGATTAGAGAGCTATAGCGGAGGATCATCTTGCTTTTCACCTCTTTCAGATGTTGAGTGACGCTACCTCCCTCGCCGATGAGGACTCTCAAATACTTTACCTCCTGCGATGGTTTCACAAAAATGTCTCCTTTCCTTATCCTTGGGAGGAAACCTACCATTCTACCTTTTAGGAATGGGAACCGGGACTTCTCTCGGTTAAGGGAAAGTTTCCTCTCGCCGAACCTATCCATGATCATTTTGGTTACCTCGGCGGCCCACTGCCAAATCATCCACATATGCAGTCGGTAATTACCCTGCTGCCCTTTGATCGACAAGAAGAGGATTCATATTAATGTTCCACGGTGGAAGGCCCGAAATCGATCCCTGGGCACAGCCGCGCTGAAACGTTTGTTTATTTCACAGTTTTATAATAAATTTCTAAAACGCTTTACATTTGTTTCTCTACCTTTAGAAATAACTGAGTTATGAAGATATTTTTTACATATGAAGGGTATTTTTTTTTTTTTACATAAAGCCAGAGCTAACTGAGTTATGGACCTATAGATATGTACAATTTCTTTTTTTTTCTATTCTTGTGTGTACAGTACACTGTATCTTGTTTTTTTAGTCCCGTTGAAATGTTGGTTAATTATTTTTTTTTTTTTTACTGTTTTTTAATCTTTTAGTACCTCCAACCGAATTATCCCATCCTTCATATTAAAAACATATAACACCAGGTTAACTACTTAATCTCCAATCTGCCTTGAAATAATTGATAGTAATGAAATGTCGAATAATATTTACCATACTTTTTAAAAATCATTCTTAAGCTGTTATTTTACTCATAAAATTAATAATTGTTCTCCTGTAAAAAAGTGAAGCTGTTCCTACTTACTTTTCCTTACGCAGAGGAATGATCCTTCAAGGAATGGAATTTCCATGACCCCCGACGACACCCTCAAAAATTGCTGAGGACAGAATCCTGACAAATCGTCGTAGGAAGGGGGAAGGAGGCAAGGATAAGATTAAGAGGCGCCCCAGGTGCGCCAGTCGAGGAATCATTCTCAGCTCTACTCTTCGCTAATGATGTCTTCTCTTCGGGAGGGAGGGGGAGGGGAGAACCAGAAGTGGAGGACTTCATGGAGTGTCAAGAGTTTTAACTAGAAAGGCGTCAAACATCTATTTGAATGTAGTTTAAGCAGAGCCGGATTAAGCCAAGAATGACTCCCAAGGAATGCAAATATAGGATCCTATCATCGCAAAATAATTACTAACGAGATACTTGTTTCCGTATATGAGACATCAGAAAACGAGGAATATACTCCTTGTGACTTTCAAGTAGTATACGAAACCTATATATATATATATATATATATATATATATATATATATATATATATATATATATATATATATACAGCTAGTTCGGCCCTAAATACTGTTCCAAAAGTTGAACTTGGTTTATCTCCTCGGGTATTATTTAGATAATCCTCAGCTCTATCGCATTATTTTCTTTACATGCCAAAATAATAATTCCAATTAGTTTGTATTTCTCTTTAGCTCAGTTAACATGGAATGGGGTGATAAAGAAAAAAGAATAGCTGTAGTCGCCTTACTCAAAGCGAAAAAATGTAGTTTAGAGATTCATAACAATTTGAAATCTTAGGGTATCAGATGTATGTTCGTGTTCCGCATTATAAATGGATATAATGACACCCTATCTGTATGTGACTGACCTCTACCTGGACGTCCCGGACGGAAAATCCAGTAGAGCAATTTGAATCAGAAGAAATTCCATTCGAAATTTCATGCCTAAGTAAATGGAAATCAGATCACTTTCTCGCATAGTAAAAGTGAATTTAGGATTGGTGAATCTTGGAGAACGACAGGACAAAGGCTAACCACCTTCTTAAAACAAATTACAGTGATTACATGCGAAGTGCTGTTTAGCCTTTAAACCAATTGTATTATCGAAAAATTTTGTTTAGCGATGAGAAAATGTTTACAATCCAATGATAATCGCAAAAATGATCGTGTGCCAAAAAGAACGCCAGGAAGTCATTAAAAGGGTGGAAAATAGCATAACTCTTTTTGGTGAGGAGTTTGCTTTGATGGAACCACAAAGCTTCATTTTTGTACAAAAACGCTCAAAACTATCGGGACAATATTTTGGAACCTGTTGTCAAGCCTCTAAATTATACTCTGTTTGCTGAAAGTCATCAGGATTTCCTTTAGGATTCCGCTCCAGCTCATATGGTCAGTTCAACTCAGCAGTGGCTGCAAAAGAACATTCCAGGACTTATCTCTGGCTCGGATTGGCCCTCAGGAAACTCTGATCCCAACCCACTAGATTACCAGCTTTGGTCCGAACTGGAGAGGATGCCATGCCAGAGATCACATCCTAACTTGGAAAGCCTCAAACGATCTCTGGTCTGAGCAGTTAAGCAAACCTCAAGAAGTGCTGTGTGCTGCTATTGATGACTGGCCACGGAGATTAAATGCCTGTGCTAATGCTATCAATAAATAAAATAAAATAAATATATATATATATATATATATATATATATATATATATATATATATATATTACTTTAACTTACCTATATATAATAAGGGAAAGTATTACGGCCATGAAAATTTCGATTCCAGTTTTCGCCTGAAAAATACACATTTTAGGATCCGCTGGTTCCAAATGACCAAATCCCACAAAAAGGTTTGGTAAGACTAGCTCGAAAACGATTAGACACTGCAGCATAAAGTGACGTTAAATGAACAAACAGTCATTAGAAGAGTAATATATATGTATCATTTACCGTTGGAAAGCTAAAGAGTTTAGACAAAATTTTATCTTATGTACAAAGTTGTAAAAAGTAATAGCATATAACTATATTATTGTTACAGATAATAATATAAAACATTATTTAATGAAACATATGTATATGTGAAAAATCAATTTAATTCATTATCATTTTTACTTTCACTCTTTTATATATTCAGAGAAAGTATTGTGATCATGAATATTTACCAATTCCATTTTTTTAATCTGTGTGCGTGTGTGTGTGTGTGTGTGTGTGTGTGTGTAAAACCCACAAAATAAAGAATGTAAGTATTTCACAATGTCTTGCAGAAGATTAAATTTTAATATTTCTAAAAATATTAGGACATTTCAAGAAACTATTGCTCTTCTTCTTTTTTTTTTCTTTTTTTTTATTGAGATATATTACAATTTGTTACAAAATGAACAATAATAATATTGATAAGAGACCACATTCATACTATATATACAGAAAATAATAATATAGTCAAATTATATAAAATAGAACATAAATAAATTCATATATATACAATAAAATAATAATAATTAATAAAAAACAAAACAAATCTAAACAAAAACCTATTATTGAGAGAAATAAAAAGTTGGCAAACAAACAAACATCTTACACACAATAATAACTATATACAATATATACAATTGCTAAAGGGACCCCAGCAAGCGCTTTTCCTTCCACTTGTGGAGGAAAAAGCGGAATCCAAGAGATCCCAGCGCCTCTATCTCAGCCGCGTCACTGGTCTGAGCCAGTCATTGCCAGCATTGCTCTTCTATCGCTAGATTTAAGATTTCCGGATCTCAGTAAAACTTCTTTATTTAATCAGCTTTAGGATGGTGCAAAATGACCTACCATCATAGGCCAATTCGTTTCACTCGTAGTCAAGTATTCGCTTCCTCAATATGACTAGACATTAACGAGACACATGTAAAGCACATATTTTCTTTTTGGTGCTTTTTTTTTTTTTTCAAATTATTGATTCAAGAACATTGCTTCAATGTTTCTCTACCATCTACAATAACCGAGATATCAGGGAGACACATCTCTTGATTAATCTTACATGGTCAAGTGGCTTGACCATGTAAGATTAATTATTTTTTCTCTTTGTTTATGGCGGTGTCTTTTCGATTTTTTTTTATATTCAATAATAATAATATCCGAGTTTCGGGAGAATTATTTCTATTACAATTGGTGACTTAAATATATAGATCAATTTAAAAAAAATAAAAAATTATTAGTATGTCTTCTTCCTCTCTCGCTACTTTCGTTAACTCACACAATATTTCTCTTTCATGAATTTTCACCTACCTCTTCCCTCCCTGTGTAGTGCGGCATTAATTTAAAAAGGGTGCGTGCTTAGAGTAACTAGTTCCTAAAAAAAGGCGCTATATAACGCTCATGAGAGAGACAATTGTCACAAGTTTTAGACGCTAGTTTTTTTAATATAAATACAACAAACCTTCCCAAAAAAATTGAAAGCTAATTTTCCGAATTGAGAATAATCTGTTTGTTTCCCCAAACAGTTTCCAGCTCATCGGAAAAACATCTTTTTCAAGCCTGACAAAAGTTCCGAGAAAGGCCTCCCTCAGGGAAAACAAAAAAAATGTCCCTAGAATAAAGGAGATATATAGGAGCGGTGGCGCATCCTGGCAGAGAACCCTCTAACTACAAGTTTTCCCTCTGTTTTTCCCGAAAGCAGAGACCGCAAGTTGCGAGGAGGAGATTTATCCCCTAGCGAGGGTGGTCCAAAGTGGTCCTAATTGATGGAAGTGCCACTTAGTTAGTGGCTGTCGCTCCACAATCCACTTAGGGTGGCTTTGACTCCAAGCGGTGGAGTGGGGTACGGACTCGTGTTACAGCTGTCGGCGTCTTCCCCTTCTGTGTAATGGATCGTGTTCCGTATTATGGAATGATACGTATTAAATTATTGTGAAACTAAACCTTGATAGTATTCGTAATAGTTGCAAACATCAAGTAGCGTTTTTGGTTTATTAATTTATTAGGGCAATGAGCGATGATCCTAAAACTTTGACGTTGACATCAGTTGGCTACTTTTAAAATGGCGGCCGATTAAAAGTTATTTAATTCAATTACTCAGTCATTTTTGAAGACAGAGAAAAAATTTATTAGTGTATATTAACCAAAAACCCGAGATAATTATTAGAAAAAGAAAAATTGAAATTTTACTCATAAACACGCTCATGACTCAATTATTTTTGAAGATACAGACAATTATGTACAGAGCTTTAAAATCATCAAAGTGCGATGAACAAAAAAAAAAAAAAAAAATTAAAAGTTGTTCCGTATATTAAAGTCACAAATTATAATAGATGTAATTCCACCAAAAATCGGTTATTATTGAAGGTAGAGAAAAATCAAAAAGATTTTCGAGATCAAGACGGACAAAGAAGAAAAAAATCTTATATGGTCAAGCCACAACTTATAAGAGATGTGATTCCCTGATAACTCGGTCATTTTTGATAATAGAGAAAAAATGTAAGATGTCCTGGAATCAGGAAATTTTATTTGAAAGAAAATCAAAGAAAATAATAACGCAGTCTTAGTATAAATGCTTTGCTTTATTATTTTTAATAATGAACCTTTGTAGAACATCAAAGTAAATGCGTTTCTCCTAATTAATAAATAAATAAATACTAGAAATTTATGTAGAATGAATGAAAATGAACAAGATGAAAAAAAAATCATTGAAATTGGTTCAGAACTAGCAGAGATATCCGTTATGAAAATATCAGTTGTGATATGCCATTTTCTTTTGAATTATTTATTGCTTTTTATATTAATTAATTGCTTATAAACAGCATTATAAACAATTATATCCTAATATTGTTATTTGAAAATAATAAACCATTGTGTAATAATTATAGATTAACATAACCATGATCTATTGTTTATCTCAGTCACGGAGAAATTGAGTTCTTTTTTATTTTAATTTTTGGATTAATGAAATTAGTTTGATCGGTATATTTGTTTATACCAAAGTATATGCTGTCTTTTCGCTTACTAAAGTTATTTTTGTCTATCACTTATCTTTCTCCTGAAATAAATAAAGTGATTGCTTATCGTATAAGTAGGAGATGTGACAAACGTTGCTCCCTCGAACCCATACAGACGAGACGACATCCGGGGTGACAATATATTTCAGGAGGATACAGGAGTAAACAGAGAGAGAGAGAGAGAGGATTTGAATATTAGAATGGAACTCTGTGGAGGGTGAGTGAGTGGCAATAGCCATCTGAGTGTCTTATGAAGGGAGGGGGCCGTTCCACCTTCCTATCCTTAAATCTTATCCTCAATCCTTTATCCTTTATCCTGCCAAGACAGGATTCTGTTTTCTTTCCTATACCCACCGCTCTGTTTATTTAATTGGATCTCCCTTTCTCCTCTCCCTCCTGCCTCCTGGAAGCTTGTTCCAGCCCACAATCGATATTTAATCAACAGCTGTTATGATCAGCTGATATTTATGGGGATTCGCATATGTTTCGGGAATTGAAAGAGGGAAAAATAAATTACGTTACTAAAATAATTTTAGGACTGTTGCTGTAATTTATATTGTCAATATATTTTGTTTTAATAGCTCACCATATAGCAAATGAAAATTTGGTGCTCGCAACGTACGACATTCATTAAACTAGTTATTTAAAATCAATTAAAGTGTTTCTAAATACAATCGTTTACAATATTTGTCACTTACCCAACTTTGAATATAAGACTAGCTGTTGCCCGCGACTTCGTCTGCGTCAATTTCTGTTATCCTGCTCGCAATTAAGAAGTTTTTAAAATAATATATTTTAAAGTTCTTCTGCGTAAATGATATTTTTAATTTTATTTTCTAGTGGCAGAAGTACATACTGATTTTCTCCGCAACCCGATCTTGACAATGCGACATATAGCTGGCCGTGTGAAAAGCAGTCTTGACGTAAATCGATTCCTACCTGTTTAAATTGTTTTGTTTTTTTTTTTTTTTTTTAAACTTTTAGTCCTGTTTAAATGTTTGCCTCTGTGGTTTTTTAATTGTTACGGAAAAGATAACTTAACGGGAATTTAAATTATTTTAAAATTAAAAGGTAAATCATTAGGAATCATTGGGATGCGAGGACAGTTTCTCCCGTTTTTTACTTTCACTTATCTATATATGGAATATATAGTAAGGTAAAGTATTGCGATCGCGAAAATTTTCGAATTTCAGTTTTCAAGGGAAATACACGTTTTAGGGTCAGTTAAGGTACAAAACCCTACATCCCTGAATCAGCACTTTCTCCGTCCTTCTAGTATTGTATAAATATCCCTCCTAGAGATGTAACCATTCATTCTAGCCACTCTAGCCATTCCAGTAGATCTAGTTAGTAGTTTAGTTCTTTGTAAATAATAATAGTGTAGTGCTTGTAACAGTTTGTTTTACCAATAAAGTTTTTTTAAGTTCATCGAGCGGTTAAGTTCTTTATCTGTCCCACAACAGATAAAGTCATTTACAAGTCCAAATGACCAAGTCCCACAGAAAGGTGTGTGTGTGTGGTAACTCCCGGGCGAAAACGAAAAGTGCTATGAAACTGAAATTTAATAATTAAGACAACTATACGCTCTAGATGTTACAGAATCTTTTTCATCAAATTCAGCTGACCGGAACATCTATTTTATACTACTTTACACCGTAAGGTGCATTTTGCACCTTTTTACGATTTACTCAAAAACGGCTGTAACGATTTTGACTAAACTCTATATATCGATGTTAAATTTGATGGGCTTTAATATGATGTAGGTTTCATTCTGATTGAAATAGTCTAACAGGGTTTAAATACCGATATTTTCATCCTCTAAAGTACCTTTAATTTTATAGATTTAAAAAAAAAAATTGAAGCAACGTCTTATTAGCATTCATAAATAACTGGTAAATATGCAAGTTGAGCGAATTTGATAAACAACTAAAGGAGAAAAGTACTAAAAAGCGTTTTTTAACACAATAATAGTAATATAGATGTATAATATACCGTTGGATAGCTAAAGATTTTAGAAAAAATATTATCTAATATACGGTATTTTAAAGGTTAATAGAGAGTGAACTAACTGATTGCTGTTGATAAAAATATAATAGATTATTTATTAAAACACATGTTTCTATTGAAATTTAAAAAAATTAATTCGTTAACAATTTATTTGTATCTTTAAATGTATTTAAAAATTCTTAAATTTATTTTCATAACGGAGGTAAGTGAAAGTCGTGTGTGAGCGCACCAGATTTTTCTTCTAAGAGTCTTCACTCCTATTGGTCGCAGCGTGATGTTTTGTAGACTAAAGTCATCCTCGATAAATGGATTGTCCAACAAAAAAAGAATTTTTTAACTCTAACAGTAGTTTCTGGTTAGCGCGTTCAAAACAAACTCTTCAGCTTTATAATAGATAATATTTTTTTTTTTAAATCTTTAGCTTTCTTACGGTATATTATACACTATGTTAGCGTGCTTATGTTTAAAAATACAAAAATTGCATTAAAACATATTTTTGTCCTTTTCTCTTCTTTAGTTGGAAACCGAATTCGTTCAACTTAAAATATTTGTCCGTTTATTTATCACCAAAAATTTATTTTGCATAAAAGATGGTATGGTTAATGTTTTCTAATCTACAAAAGTCAAAAATTTAAAATATCGTCATTTAAACCCACTAAGACTATTTCAATCAAAATGAAACTTACATGATATTAAAACCCGAGCTCTTCTAGTGCGTCGATTTTCATGATAAAGTTGATGTAACATCGCAGGCGTATAGTTGTCTTGAAATTGAAAGTTTAGTTTCGTACAACCTTTCTTTTTAGCGCTAGACACCACACACAGATGAAATACACAGTGAAAGTAAAATTGATGTCAAGAAAAATTAGTGCAGTAGTAATTAATTATCAAATGTAGGTTCCCATCCCCATTTTAAATCTTCATTTTGGCAAAATTCTAAAACTGACCAAATGACTTAATAAGTGAGATAAGTGAAAGACGTGTGTTAAATCTTAACCTTACTCATTATACTTAAGCTTACTAAATTTTATTTTAATGCAAAAGTTGATATAGCGGTTATTTAAAATACTTTAAGTTAAAAAAAATCCTCACACGAGACTAAAACGACAAGAGACTGCCCGTTGATACCGACTACTACAACACTTACTCGACAAACGTTCAAAACTTCCAATTCATTACAAAAAGCTCATTTATATTAATGTCATCAGACCCATCTGGACATACGGAATCGGGCTTTGGGGCTCTACTAAGCCATCTAATTCCTCCCGTATCTAATCCTTACAATCCAAAATCCTTCGCAAAATCCTAAATGCTCCTTATTTCGTCATAAATAAAATCATCCATAACGACCTTAATATCTCATTTGTTGCAGACCTTTCTCGTACCAGATATACCACTTTTAATTCCAAACTCCCAGCCCATATAAACCCTCTTGTCCGCAACCTATCAACCTCACATATTCCTGACAACCCTCCGAGGCGATTGAAAAGAAGTTGGCCTCGGGATCTACTTACTTAAACAAACATCGAAGTTCTACCGCTGGGTAGTTTCTTCACAAGCCTTTCACGCCCTTTACTCTAATTCAACAGTTTTACTTATTATATTTATGTTAATACACTTGTAAAATTCAATAAAATATGAATAAAAAAAAAAAAAGTTAAAAAAATATAATTTCATTGAAACAAATCATGAATAATAACATAAATAATTAATTGATCAACAAATAATATTGCAAAATTAACACTAGATTGAGTAATAAATGGCAAATGGTTCAAGTAATTAGTAATGTAGTAAAGAATTATACGTAATTATCGAAATGTCGAGTTATAAAAATTTATATTAATTAAGTCAACTTCCAAAGTATCTATCATTTTGTTTATTTTAAATAACTAGCCATCACACAATTATTAAGTTGATAATAGAAAACCTATTACGGGAAATGACGTAGTAATTTTTATAAATACAAAATTAGTAATTTTCAATACTTTAATTAATTAGTAATTTTTATAAATATAAAATTTGCGATTCATGGTTTCCGTGAACTATTAAACCACTTGACGGATTTTTATACGGTTTTCTCTACAATTTCTCTTTGATCATTCTTTCTTGAAGGTTTATGAGTAAAATACATTTCAATGTTTTTCTTTGGAAGTGAAAATTAAATTTTCTATAATAAAGAAATGAAAATATTATTTCTGATCTATGAGTATTGTAGTAATATAAACGTATTATATAGCAGTAGAAAGCGCAAGATTTTATTTAAGTTAATACGTAATAACATAAGTCGTTTAACTTAATAGAGTTTCTATAAGTGCATAAACTTATAAATAAATGTTATTTATAATGTTCTTAGGAGAGAGGTTATTATCATCAGTGTTACCACCGTACAATATCCTACAGGTTATATTCTTCCATACATAGAATTCGTACTAAAGTTGTTAAAATAAATGGAAAGTTCTCATAAATTCATTAACTATCATTGTTTATAATTATTTGTACTTTTACATAATTTTATGAAAACAGATGTTCCACTGTAAAATGCAGGGATCTCCCGTGGAAACTAAATTAAACCTTTAAAATATACTTTGAATAGTTCATTTTAAATGTAAAACAGTCATAAATCGAATATAATAAAATAAAACTTAAAGCACACCATATTTAAATTGCACCGGTGAGAAACATGGCCGGGTCTTTAGTATAAATATAATTTGAGAAGAAAATCAAGTAGATATTAGGACAAGGTGATTAGGCCGAGATCACGCTCAGTAAGCTGGATTTTTCGCAATTTCGGCTGCCCATTTTATTACTGGGTGAGCCATCCGGTTTGGCGACTACTAGCTTTAGTTTGACAGAAGTAAAACATGGAACTGTGCTCCAGTAAGGAAAAGCACAATGTTGGTTTACGAATGCGAAATGAAACAGTACATGGAATAAAATTTAACTGAATGAAGTATTACACAAGGATAAAATATGTTCAAACGGTTTGTACCGTAACAACTGCTTAAAGTCTACTCAAGCCTTATACGTCCGAAGAAGAAAAAAAAAACAGAAAGGAGAAGAAACGTTCTTATCAAAGGATCATTAATATCCCCGCGCTACTTGGATACAGCCGTTACGCGGCCATTATATCGAAACGACTCCTATTGTCCGACCTGTTATATAATCGATTCTTACCTGCATCGATACCTACATATATAGGAAGAGGTTAGGACTACCAACAAGTCGGCCCTGATTGCTCGCGCCGATCGTTAAGGAGAAGTCAATGAGAAGGGACATAGTGATAATGATGGGTGAAGCAGGCCGGCAAGCAGCTACAAAGGCGGTCGTTACCGAGCATTCAAAGTCCTCTCTGTGTGGTGGAGATCGTTAGGGGCTTCTCTTAGCGGATAACAAGAAGGTTAGGAGTGTGTCTGGGGAAGTTATATCGGTGTATCTAGTCTGTGCAGCTTTACAATAAAGCTCTGATATGAGTTTGAAAAATCCTTATAGTTTTCTTTAACGATTAGTCATCAAACGTATGTAAAATATGTACAAATGTTTTCATATGCGGATGATATAGATATTGTAGGACGGTCCAGCCAAGCGTGGTAGAATTCCTTACTCTAGAAGCAGCGGCGAAACTCACAGGGCTTGTTTATGCTGCTGTGGCTGATCTGACGAACCTACAGTGGGAACCCTAAATTTTGCCATTCCAGGTTAAATTAGGATAGAGATCTTTAGCGAGTACCTGAAATCGCACAGGCTCGGAACCACCTTTTTACGTTCCCTCCGAAGGACGGCATAACTAAGAATTTTTTATTCTCATTAAACAATCCTAGGTTCACCTGCAGGTTTGAACCCGCGAACTCTGGCTTCTATGTCAACGCAACATAAAGCTAACAGCTTTCTATAGCTGTTATGCCAATCACTTTTTTATGCAGAGGGTCACAGTCGCATCTTCCAAGGTTAATGAGATCTCTTGCAGAGGTAAAAGTGATCTTAAACGACAGCTCTCTAGGAGGTTATAGTGTCGACCACTCCGCGGTACTGCGCTGACATTTGGTCCCTTCGATATCTCAACAGAGGGAGGCAACTCAAATCAACTTATTTCTGGTCTAGATCTACGCCAAATTATATTTTTAGATTGGAAACAGGCCAACTTCCTCTCAGTGTCCTGGTTCTTAAAAGACTCATTCATTTTTTGGACCAAACTGTGCCTTATGCTTGAGGAAAGACTTGAATGCTTCAACCGGCATTAATTAAAATAATAATCCAAAATCAAGCGACATCAATTGACATAAACAGAACCCTGCATTCCAAATCTAACTAGCTCTACAGATCTATTGGTAATTTCAATTACAGAAATCCAGAACTATACTTACAATTACGCATTAACATCCAGAAGCAAAAACTATTCAGCCTCATTAGAGTCTCCAATCCAGAAGATTTCAAGATCCTCATCAATAATAGAACCTGCTCATGTATAAGCTAATGAACCCTGCAATAGAAGCAACATATTCCAAACTAACATCCTACATCACTTGTTACTCCACTGTCAGTCACTTCATGAAACCGGAGAAAAGTACATAAGGAGATATATATAGACAACTCAGTCTCATTAAGTGTAAAACAAATTTTGTTGATGAGTAATATTGACCATCTCAACAACCTTTATGCATTTTTGGATGAGGAAGATGGTTGGGGGTGCGGTCATAAATTAAAAACACACATTTAAAATAAGTGCTATTTTAATTATGTGCCGACGTTTCGGCCTACAAAATTTACTAAATAAAATGTAGAATAGAATAGAATTGAATCTGTAGAACAAAATTTATTTAAATTAACGAATGATTAGCTTTTTATTCGAATAACGAATAAACTGCTTTTTATCTATTATTTAAAGAACGAATAAATTGAAATTATCGATTATCATTTCATTCGTTATTCGAATGAAAATTCGAATAATTTAAATGGCAGCCTAAATAGAATTACCTAATTCTATATTGGGGTAAAACAATTCTAAATTTCCCACTATTTAGACGAGGTTTAGTACGAAAAATTAAAATTTCCATTCCCTTTTCCGGGGAATTCTTGTGACCAATTCAATTGATTTTCAACATTCCGACTATTTTGGGGCAGTTCGAAGATTAGCATACAATTTTTCTCCGAATTTCCATTCGCTTTTGCATGCGTATCTCTTTAACGGATTATCAATGTATGGTTATGAACGAGATCGGGTTACAGAATGCCTCGACAATTACGTGTTCACACAAGCAAGAGAGTAAGATGGGAGGTGGTGCTCGTCGTGGTAAAAGCACGTACTGCAGCACCCGGGAGGGAGGTTCCCCAACTGGTGGGGGGCGAACCCGCATCTACTAATTAGCAGAGAGGACTGGCTAGGAAGGAACTGTCCCGTGTGGTAGAAGCACAACAGCAGCGGAGAAAATTCCAATTATTAGTAATAGTACTATTACCAATAGTAATTAGGTGCACATGGGTAGAAGGCATGCACTCCAACCTATGAGGGTGATAGGAAGGAAACAGGAGAAAAGGTAGATGAAGGATGATATCTCAAACTTTGACCTAGGAAGACACCACCTGGTGGAAGTAGGTTGGTGATCTGAAGAGCTGAGCTGACTCTTTGTGATGTCAATCACAATGACTCTCACATTCGAAATGGTGAAAATCCATTGATTCATTCACAAGATTCAGCCGGAGAAAAATATGTAAATTCGGTGAAAAACTTTATGCTGCTTTACATTTTAGTCTACCTCAATAGTCGGAAAATTGTCAAAATGGTAAAAATCCATTGATCTGTTCACGTGATACGCTCGGAAAAGCGATTGGAAATTCGGGGGGAAACTGTATGCTGCTTTTATTAGTATGAGTCTCTTCCAAAATATTTGGAAAACTGTCGAAATGGTGGGAATTGATTGATTTGTTCACGAGATACTTTTTTAATAGGGAAGAAAACTTTTAGTTGCTTTTAGTATGAGTCTGCCTCAAAATAGTCGGAATATGTCAAAACGGTAGAAATCCATTGATCTGTTCGCGAGATACGCGAATAAAAATTCGGAATAAATACGATTATTTTTTTAGTATGAAAAGTGTTGACTTTAAGGAAATCCAATTACCTATATCACAAGATTTTCAAATGCAATTAAAACTTATTTAGATAATAGATAACGAATAATAAATAATGAATAAACCCTATTTTATTCGTTATTCGAATAACTAATAAATCATTCGAAAGTGACTAACGGATGATATATAATAAATACATTTTTATTCGTTATTTAGATAAACATTTATTTGAATAATGCCCTACACTTTTTTACATATTCATCGTTTTCGATATGAACAATTCCCCACACAATAGCTCAACAATGCTTTCAGGAGATTACGACATTTGATTCCCAGGAACCGTCTAGTCTTCCAGGAAAGAAAGAGGGCGATAGAAATGAAATCGCGCAACCAAAAAGGGAGGCGAAAACACAAAGAATCGCTAATAAAAGCGAAATGGAAAGCTATTAGTGGAGCGAGAGAGAGGACGAAGGCTATTGGAGGGAGGCATCGACAAATAACCGCCAATCCGGAAGGAGGTTCCATTGTCCTCGAAGCAGATTGGTCCTCACCCCACGGGAGACGGATGGCCATTCGTTAATACTGAAGGTCTTTGTCCGCTCTTCTCCGCCAATAGGATCTCCTTCCATTGTGCCCAATTAATAGACACTGCTGTCCCATAACACGTGTTGATATTTGTTGTGTGTCACCTTCCAATAGGGAAATTAGTCTTCGATTTCTTGAAAGAACTTTTAACATATCAAAACACTAAACTATAGACAAACAAAGTCATAACTATCGGATTGTTTAGAAAATAATACAGGATAGCAATTTTAAAAGAAAAAAATCTTATTATTACCAATCACTTATTAATCACAACAGTGTCCGTTATTTTTAGTATATATATTTCTGCCTGCGCGTTGGCCTCTTTTTAATATACTCTGAATAGAATTTGAAATCCTAATAAGAAAGCCTATTTTTTTAGTCTCTTTGATTAATAGTTTTTAATTTATTTTAAGTGTTCTAGGAGTCACTTTGCGTGTAGTGACTAGCATAACAGCCTTCTATGCCTAAGGTCGTGGGTTCAAACCCAAGGTGTCCCTTGGATTTTTTTTTTTTTTTAGCCTGTGCGATGTCAAGTACTCGTTAAAGATCCCTATTCTAATTAAATCTGGATAGGCAAAATTTAGCATAATAGTGAATTTGGAGCATAAAAGTGACCTTTAATGAACAAACAAAATGGTCTAGGTATCTAAAAAATGGTAATCAGCTGGCTATAGTCTCGGAAAATAGGACGGGTGGGATCGTTCTTTTGGAAACTCATTTTTTTTTTTTTTTTTTTTTTCTGTTTCGCGGTTGTTAAGAAACCCATCTTTTGAGGTTTTTTTTTTTCACCTTTCCAATCGTCTTGTGCTGCTCATCGATTTGCCAACATTGAGTTTTTACCATTCTACAAGTTCTGAAAGTTCTCGAACGTTCTTCTGTAATTTTCTTTAAAACTTAAGTTCACAGAACATCGTTATTAAGAAAAGGTTTACTAACGACATTTTAATGACTGTTTGGATGGCGCTCTCGTTAATAGAAATAAACGGTAACTAGGATACAATTCAAAACCTGCATAGTTGCACCGCTGTTTACCCACATAACCTACACCATATTCCTAAAAAGAGTTAGGAACTAGGAACTAGGAACTGCATTCGAAAAAATAAGAAAAACACCCGAGATCCGTAAACTTCCAGATGTACCAACAGTCGATTTGTAGTATGAAGACACATAAAATTCTTAGATTTATTAAAATATCTTAAAAACCCGTTAATTCAAACATTAACACCAGCGCCACAGCCGGTGAGATAACAAATATCGGTATATACATATTGTAAGGAATACCTCTCTACAAAGAACAAAAACCGGCTTGATGCATAAAGCCTTGAAACTCCCGACATGGACAGAATTTTAATGACTAACTCCGATAGAACTACCACAACTATGACAGAAATTTGTACACTTCCTCGGCATAGACAAAAAAAAAGTTACTGGACAAACTCAAAGAACTAGTTAGTCTTATTACTGGAGATCAAAGACATCTTTACTACTTGACTACTATTCCCTTCCATTCATGTTCATAAGAATACTCTTAAAATGCCTCAATGCATCAGAAGAGAAATCAAAGTTTTTAAGAGCACGCTAAAAATCAATCTTTATTCGTTTAATTTCACTAGTGAAGCTAATCGGACGATGCTACGGTAGGAGTCCTAAATTTTCCATATTGAGGTTTATGTAGGATAGGTATATTTTAACGAGTATCTGACATCGCACGTCTAGCTCCATCTTTCCACGTGCCGTCCGAAGGACGGGGTAATTAAGGATTTTTTCCTTTTACACTGCTGGAGACCATCACCGACTTACGAAAAAGTTGACTAGTAGAAACTATAAATTTTTGTTGGAAGATGGAATAAAAAACAACTAAGTATTGTCTAAAAATAGTTCATCTGATTTTTTCATTATGTGTTTACTTTGTCTTTTGGTAACGACAACTGTATCCTAAGGCCAAACTGGACGAACAACGGCTGTTATGCTAGCCAATACACCACAGGTAACCTCCGAACACGTATCCTATGGAAGTGAAAAATGGAAGAGATCTAGAAGACATATTTTTTCAAACTTATTTATTTATATAAGGTCTTTAACCACAAGGTTCATGCACTTCATCTTACAATATCCATTCGTAACTCGAGTAAAATTATATATTTAAAGCAAAAAATAGAAAAAGTACAATGAGGAAAGTGTCCTGTGATGATGTGATACGCCCAGTTTATACTTCACCCTATTACTTTCTCAGGAAGATATTTGCCAGCCGGGAAGTCATCGGAACCATTTGTCCACACTAAGCAGGAAGCCTTTAGCAGAGATGATGCCGAAGCGATAGGGTAATTGATGGTGAGGGATCTGCATATGGAACAAGAGGAGGAGTCAAGCTAGACACGTAGATAAGAAGGGGGCACGTGGCGGACACGTGACGGCCACGTGGCCACTCCCACTAACTGTCGTGTAATCCTCACTGATACACTGTTTACTACCTCCTTGCCCAGTGTGTTCATTCCTGCCTCGTTGGATATTCACTGATCCTCGTTAGCGAACGGCCGCTGTGTTGTCATTGATCTCGTTCAGATAGTGCCTGATAGTAGGGATGGTCCATTATGTTTATTCACACTAGCGGATAACTCGTGTCACTCTCTTGCTTTATTAGTCGATCCGTTAACAAAGCTAAAGAGACGAATTTGACGTCTATAGCAATAACAAACGAACCGAGAAAATCAAATATCATGACTAAAAATCACACAAAACAAAAATTGACTAAATGCAATGGAAATACAAATGCAACGAATGGAAAATAAAAGAAACTGCTGCGCTCAAAACCTTCTTTGTTAAATTCAATTTAAGATTTTTAAAACAAAGTTAGAGGTAAAAAAAAAATTGTTTGTTGTTTATTCATTTAACGTCACTTTATTCTGATGTAGCTAATAGGACGATGCTACAGTGGGAGTCCTAAATTTCGCATATCCAGGTTTAATTAGGATAGGGATCTTTATCGAGTGCCTGACATCGCACAGGCTCGGGACTATCTTTTTAAGTCTCCTCGGAAGGACGGCATAATTAAGGTTTGACCCGCGGCCTTGGGCACAGAAGGCTTTTATGATAGCCACTACATCACAGTTGACCTCATCTGCACTCGGTTGATTTGCTCGCTTGATGTTAAGAAATTATACTGTAAACTAGTAGTACTTACGAAAATTCTGTTCACAAAAATGGCAGCTTTGAGTTTCAATAGAGACATGTGTATTATTAAATAATCTATTTTATTATTATCTAAAAGAATCATTTAGTTTTATCGGCGTTTCATCACTCTCAATTAGTTTAAATTTCAATTATTATTATTTTAATTAATATAGTGTTATGTGATTTTGTCATAATTTACTGCCTGTAATTGGGTCTTGACCTGTTGGTAAATGATATAAAATAAAATAAAATAAGCGATGACTCTCCATTTAATTTTACTATAACATTTTTTTTTAAATCTTCAGTTTTCCAACGTATTATTCATCTATATTAAAAAATCTGGTGCGGGCAACACTCAACTTTCTCCTACCTCCGTTTGATAATTCGATTAAAGAATTTTCAAATAGATAAAAATGAGTGAAACCATCAAAAAATTAATTAAATTGAATTTCTATAGAAACATGTGCTTTATTAAATAATCTATTTTATTATTATCTAAAATAATCAGTTAGTTTAATCGGCTTTTCAACACTATTTCTAACTTTTACAAGTTTGTGTATAAAACAATATTTTTTCTAAAATCATAAGCTTTCCAACGGTATATTATAGATGTACATTACTGTTCATATGTTCAAAATAAAAAAATTGCATTGAAAAACTATTTTTTTTAGTTTTCTCCTTTAGTTGGATATCGAATTCGTTCAACTTATATATTTAACTGTTTTTTGTCAGTGGTACCAAGATAATATGGTTATTTTTATAGAATCTACAAAATGAAAGATACTTTAGAGGAAGAAAATCGTTAAATAGTATCGGCATTTAAGCCATGTCAGACTATTTCAAACATAATGAAACCTTATACTTTAAAGTTCATTAAATTTTACAACGAAATGGCTTGTTTAATTAAAATCGTTATAGAAAATCGTTTTTGAGAAAATCATAAAAAGATACAAAATGCATTGTATAAAGTAGAACTTCCGGTCCGCTGATTTTAATGAAAATGTTTTTGTATTTTTATCTCGGGCGTATAGTTAACCTAAATATAAAATTTCAGTTTCATAGGACTTTTCGTTTACGCGCTGGAGTTACCACCACACACACACCTTTTTTGCGGAACTTGGTTATTTGGACTCAGGAGACTCTAAAACGTGTATTTCCGTTGAAATTGGAATTCGAAAGATTTTCACGATCGCAATATCTTACCTTACTATATTTCATATATGGGTAAGTGAAAGTAAAAATAAAATATTTGTGATTGTTCTCCTGAAGTCGGGTATTAAATTCGTTCAACTTATATAATTACCCGTTCTTTATTAAAGCTAACAAGTTGATATGGATCATTTTTTGAATCGACAAAATTAAATGTAGTTTAGAGGAACAAAATTTATCACTTTTAATGATATTAAAGTTAACTTCGATATATCTAGTTTAATCAAAATCGTTTGAGTCGTTTTGAGAAAATCGAAAAAAAGGTACAAAAAAAACATTGTATAAAGTGGCTCTACTGGTTTGCCGATTTCGTTAAAAAAAAGTGCTCCTAATCTATGAAATTTCAGTTTTATGAAGCGGATTATCATTTTTGGAAATAAAAAATGATATTGTACTAGTCATAAATACTAGTTCATCCAACCATGATCCTAACACCTAGTAATTGATATCCGTCGTTAGTTATAAAATGGCGGCCAATTAAAAATGATTTAATTCAATATCTGAGTTATTTTTTGAAGATAGAGAAAATAGAGTATTGAGTTTTAGGAACAGTACATCACGACGAATAAAAAAATAAAAAGAAATAGAAAATTTAAAAAATTCGTTCGCAATAAATAATTCGTTTGTTCAACATTCAAATTAATAAATATTGATTCGATAGAAATTTAAATTTTCTTTAAAAAACGAAAAAAAAAATTATTAAAATCTGCTTAGAACTAGCAGAGATACAGCATTTTGAAATTAGCAGTGGTGATTGACCATTTTCCTTTGATTTATTTATTGCTTTTCATCTTAAGTAATTGGCTATTAACAGCTTTATAAACAGTTATACCCTAATATAGTAATTTGGAAATAAAAAACCTTTGTTTAAGTCCATTCGACCTGAACTTTATGAAACAAGAATTAAATCAGTAAAATAAATATATAAATACCGAATGAGCTCTCTCCTGAAGGACGAAGGATCATCATTATCAACTGTCCCATGGCGTAGCATTCAGGACTGCTATAGTAAATTATTTTTTAAATCCAAAGGACAGTGGGATTGGGTAGGATGACGGAGACCCATTGACTCCCGGAGCCCGATGGAAGGAGATGAAAGAGGTCCTCACAAAGACCCGTCCTTGGGAGCGAGGTCACCGGCGTATCCTTTCGTCATCCTTCATCCTCCATCCTAGGAGCCTCCTATCGCCATGATCTAGATCCACCATCTGCCCTTGGATAAGGTCCGTCATCAAACCTCCATAACTCCCTCCTCGTTTTATCATTATTTTCGCATAGCAATTGCCCTTCGAAGGAAATCCTTACCTTTCTACTGATAAGAGGGGATTGCGTTTTGAATCTAATATATTTACAATTGAATACAACGCTACATTAAGTATATTTTCTCTATATTTTAGAATATTTTTTTTCTTGTTAAAGGTGTTTATTAACACTATATATAATAATATATTTATTTGTTCGGAAATATTACAGTTTGTCGCTATGGGCAATAATAATATTGCTACATGATAACATTCATACTATATTTGTAATATAAACAAAAGAAAAGTCAAATTACATAAAATGAAACTAAAATCAATAAAGGTATATAATAACAAAATTTATAAATTAAATAAATACTAGGTTAACAAATAAATAAACAAAACATGAACACACTCATACTTCTATACAATATTTACAATTTGCTGGGGAACCCTGGACGGAGTCCGCCTCCCTCCCTTCCCCCACTTGTGGAGGACAAGCAGAATTCGGGGATCCCAGCGCCTCCCTTTCAGCCGCATCACTGGTCAGAGACAGCGGAAGTTGAGCAAAGATGTTAATTAAAATTCATAAACGAATTAAAAAATACATAAGTATCAATATCATCAAATAAATGATCAACAACAGAGCGGCGTGGTCTAATGGATAGATCATTTGTCTTCTGTTCTACGGGTCCCAGGTTCGAATCCCAGCTAAGGCAGAATTTTTTATTCTGATATTTCATCCATAGGGCGACCCTAGGGTATCGAGACCATCCTGGGGCATACTCAGCCCCTATTTCGTGGGTATCCAAAAACAGGGAAAAATCTGGCGGCCGAGTGTGATCTCGCCCTAATCACCTTCGTGAACGGCTGTTGGTCGTGAAACATTAGTACTGAACCGAAGACCCTTCATGCATTGTAGAGGAAAAGGTTTTTTTTTTACTTACCCTGTAAAAGTTGTACGAATGGAATCTATTATGACCTTCTTCCAGATTACTCCAAGAACTATTCTTCTCCTAGAGTACTTTATATATTTCTTTATTTCCTAAGTATTCTTATGAAATAGGCGTAGGGAGGAATAATGACCCTACCCTATAAAATACCCAGCAGATTACCAAGGGCCTACACGGCTTGTCGCGCCAGCGAAAAACCAACAACAAAGTATTCTTATGTAGATCTCGTTTTCTTCTTTCTTCTATTACGTTTCAATATCTTTCTCTGTCTATTTTATATTTAATTGATGGATAAATAAAGATAGTAATGTGGGATTACGTTGTAAAAAAATGTTGTTTTTTTAAATCTACATATCCACCCAATAATGGATTTGTGTGACCCATAGAGCTCTTATATAGATTGATTTTGCAGCAACACCAGAAATCTTCCTGTACGAAGGAACCACTTACATGAGTAGAGTAGTAAGTAATACCAATAGCAATATTTGAAAGTACAAATATAAATAGAAAATAACTCTTATTCTGAAAATTCTGTCTGTGAATAGCATGTTTAGCATATAATCCTTGGCCGTCAGTCACCCTTAGAAGAGTCGAACCCTGAGGATTATTCTAGGTAGTAGTAACAGGTAATGTAAAGGTCCAAGGATCCTAGGAAGTAATGCTACAGAGCAAACAAACAAACTGTAAAGTCCATGACAGTAGCTAAGAACTGGTATCAATGTCAGTTCTAATCCTACTTGACAGGACAGCCAGAAGCATTGTCACTTTTAGGACTCTACTGAATAACCCTGTCGATAGTCTCTTTAGGTAGTATGGCAACTCACAAAGTTTGTTTGTTATTTATTAAGATATATTACAATTTGTTTCAAAATGAACCATAGTAGTAGTGATATGAGATCACATTCTGACAGTATTTACAGCAAACAATGATAAAATCTAATTACATATAAATAAAAAAAATCATATTTATACAGAAGAAAAAACCACCTATAATTAAAATAAATACTAAGATCATACACACAATCATAACTATAAACAATAGTCTTGACAGGAATACCACAAGAATCGATACTTGCTCCTCTTCTATACATTGTATACACATATGACATACCACCAAATTCAACTATATTGACTGCTACTTACGCGGACTATACTATTGGGTTGTGTCACATGAAATGTCCGTTTTCAAGGTAAATGATTTTTATTGAAAATACGATATGAAAACAAGATATTTTTATTCGAAGTATTTACATTCTTTTTCTACACATTTTTCCCAACGTCACACTAACTTTTTTTATCCCCGAACTGAAAAAATCTGAGCTTGGAAGTGAAACAAAATCTGAAAATGCACTTTTAACTTGATCATCATTTTCAAAAAGTTTTCCTTTGACGAAGTTGTCTAAATTCCTGAACAGGTGGTAATATGTTGGAGACAAGTCAGGAGAATATGGTTCTTTCAATTCTTTTCCGTTCTTTCAATTTTTCCACGGTATGTTTTGAAACATGGGGTCTTGCTGCCGCTCAGTGTGATCATGAGGTACCATGTATCGAGTTTTTTTATTTCCCAATACACTTTAAATGTCTGGAAACGGTAGATGCACTTGCATTTAGTTGTGTTGAGAGTCCTTAAACTGTTTGGTAGGGGTTTCCTTCTACTGTATGTTTGAGGACATCGTTGTCTATTACGGACGGAGGTCTTCCTCGGAGCAAGTTTTCCAAGTCGGTATCCCCAGCTGAAAACTTTGCAAACCAACGGCGAATGCTCCGTTCATTAACACTCCCTCTCCCAAACGCCTTGCAAGTATTTCTAGCGGCCTCAGCTGCTGAATGACCGAGTTTAAACTCGTTCAAAAATATTACTCGAAAATCGCGTGTTTCCATGTTCATATTTATAGATATACTAAAAAGTGGGTAATTGATTGGGAAGCTAATGTTTATAATACAAAGGTAGAGGATTAGTAACTGTTTAATTTAAATATCTAAACATTCGGAAGAAAACAACCTGCAAAATCCTTTATGTATTTCAGAAACTATAAAAACGGACATTTCATGTGAAACAACCCAATGCAATTTCGTCATCGTACGATCCCATACTGGCTTCTCTGACTTAACAAAATCGCTTAATGCTCCTACAAAATCGGTGCTCTCTTTGGAAAATTCGATTAAATCATGACAAATCAAAATCTTGTATCGTTTAAACTACGAAAAAACACTTGCCCACCAATTTTTATCTGCGACAACCAAATTCCTCTGACCTATTCTGTACATTACCAAGGACTAACACTCGATCGATGGATGACTTGGGGAAAACATGTTGAGATGAAAAGAAAGACTCTCACCCAGCGACTGAAAGTACTATACTAGCTCTGTTCTATATAAATTATACACAAAGCTGAAAAATATACACAGAAATTGAATACATACACATAACTACTTAAATCCATATACAATTACACATCACAGATTTATGGATCACAAAAAAATACTTACATGCAAAAAATGCATTCATTTCAAAACAAACATTTTAAGACTCATAACGACAGCTCCTTGGTACGTGAACAACAACCAAAAGTTGACGAACACATACGAACACTATTCGCGTTTTCATGATATCTAAACAATAAACTTGTAAACGACATTTCAATAGCTGAGGCACATTGGGATAAGGCTACCAAGAAGCTCAGTGAGAGATCTCCTCCACCTAAATCAAAGCCTAGGAAGGGGTGCTCAATAGTTTTTCAATCGTTTTTTAGAATTTTTAAATACACTTAGAGATAAAAATAAATTGTTATAGAATTAATTAAATTGAATTTTATTAGAAACATGTGTTTTATTAAATAATCTATTATATTATTATCTATGACAATTAGTTAGTTTTATCACTCTTCATTAATTTTAGGTATATGATAATCAGTTTTCTAAAATCTATAGCTTTCCAACGGTATATTATACGTCTATATTACTGTTTTTATGTTCATAAAGAAGAAAATTGTATAAATAAATATTTTTGGTAGTTTCTCTTTCAGTTGTATATCGTATTCGTTAAAATTATAAATTTATCTTCTTTTTACCAGTACTAAATAGATGATATAGTTATTTTTATAGATCCTACAAAATTAGAGGCACTTTAGAGGAAGAAGATTTAAATTATCAGCATTTAAGCCCTGTCAGACTATTTCAGTTAAAATGAAACTTACATGATACTAAAACCTTAAATTTTACATCAATACAGGGAGTTTAATCAAAATCGTTAGAGCCGTTTTTGAGAAAATCGTAAAAAGGTGCTAAATGCATAGTATAAAGTGACTCTTCTTGTTAGCTTATTTTGTTGAAAAAGTTGCTGTAACACATTGGGTGTTTAGTTGTCTTAAATATGAAATTTCAGTCCGTACGACTTCGTTTTCGTGCAAGACTTTCACACAGATACCATTTCGTGAAACTTGGTCATTTGGACTCATGGGACCCTAAAAAGTGTATTTCCGGTGACAACTGAAATTCGAAAATTTTCAAGATTCCAATACTTTCCCTTACTATATATTTCATATATAATTAAGTAGAAGTAAGAATTATAAACAATGGTCCCTTTCATAATGTAAGTTGTAGGGAAAAATTAAAGCTATTCTCAGAATACAATATATGAAATACCATATTATTAGCGTTTCTGTTCCCATATCTATTATAGCACAATATCCCTAAACGTCTTCACCATTTCCCTTCAGTAGCCAGAATAAAAAAATATAAAAGAAAAAAACTTGTGAAGGAATTTCCGTGACGGACATAATGAAGAACATTATGGCGGGCGGGAAGGCCTAATCCCAATGACTGATGAGTTCCATTCATGTTCTCTCTATGAATGGGAGTCCCCGCTCTCTTTGTGCCACGCTGTGCCTCCGCCCTACCGTGTGCCTCCTGCTGTGAAGGCCACTGTGCCTATTGCTAATAACTTACATGCATGTCGGCAGTCTACGGCTCATTTAGGCAAACTATTAAGTTCTATAGAAAAATACTCGTGCTTCGCACCGGTGCAATTTGAAGGAGGTGTCATTTTATGTTTAAAAGAGCTATTGGGCAAAACTCTCGAAAAATGCAATTAGCGAGAAAATATGTTCATTTTATAACTTCTATTCATTATTATATTTAATAATCGGCAGAAATGAAAAACATAAATCAAAATAGGTCACGTTTATTTGTTTGTTATTTTGAAGTTTAGTCCAGATAACGGATAATTTGATTTTTCCCATATACAGAAAATTTGATTGCTATGTATGTATTCAAAACTATAAAGGTCAAAGGTTTCCTACCCTATTAGGTTCATAACTATGTAATATTTTAAATAAACACTTTAAAATACATTTCAAAGGTTTAATTTTGTTTCTTTAGGAATCCCATTTAGTTGGCAGTGAAACGTCCATTTTTCATATATTAGGATTAAATTTGAAATAATTAATAACAATGTTAGTTTATAGATTCATAACAACTTATTATATATGTTTACAGCTTAGTTACCAATCGGTACGTAATACTATTTCTAAAACTTTGCGTACTAAATAGAAGCTAATAACTTGCACAATCCTGTACATTTGATTATTATAACCTCCCTCTTTCCCAATAACATATGTTTATCAGTTTATGAGCTTAAAACTATGATATGGCTAATTTTTCGGATTATTCAGGTACTTTAGTTCAGGAAAATTCAAATATTCGGCATTTAAGCTCTGTCAATTTCAATCAGAATAGAACCTACATGATATTAAAGCTCATAAAAATTTTCATCGATATATAGTTTAACTAAAATCGTTTGATTCATTTTTGAGAAAATCTTAAAAAGGTGTAAAATGCATAATATAAAGTGGCTCTTCTGGTTAGCTTAATTTTATGAAAAGTTGCGGTAACATCTCGGTTGTATAGTTATCTTAAATATTAAATTTCAGTTTTGTACGACTTTCGTTTTCGTGCTAGACATACCAGACATACACATACTTTTTTGCGAGATTTGGTATTTGGACGCGGGGGACCCTAGAACGTTTATTTTTTTTGAAAACTGGAATTCGAAAATTTTCACGATCACAATACTTTCCCTTACTATATATAGTAAGTGAAAGTAAAATAATCTGTTGCTCGTATCCTCTTTCATTTAGCTCTGTTGTTAAAAACAACCCAATAAGCATTAAATAAAGTTACAGTTGAAACAAAGTTAGTTCTCATCATAAAGATAATTAATTTTCTAACAAGATGACACCTAAATCATCTGAACATGACCAGTATTAGCAAAATCCTGGCCTCCAGTTCAATTTAACTCCTTTTCTCTGACACAGTCCGTTATCTTGGCGCCCTTCTAGACAAAAGACTAACTTAGAACCCGCTTACTAACTAAACTTAAACAAGAACTTAACTGACGATTTGGCCAATTATACAGAATTTTAAACAGATAATCTCCACTTTCTATTGAAAACAAAGTTCTTAATTTAGTACAAGTCAGTACTGAAACCTATCTGGACCTACGGACTTGAACTTTGGAGGACAGGCAAATTTTCTAACACCAAACGCATTCAATCCAAAGCCCATCGAACAATAGGTAATGTTCCTTATTATGTCACCAACCTTACCTTACACCACGACCTTAATATTCCATTTATTTTAGACCTTCTCCATAAAAATTCTCTGAATTCCATCAGAACCTTATCCATCACCCCAATCCTCTAGCTCAATCTCAAAAAGAGGTTTCTAGTGACCCACTTATACAGCGAATTGAAGTGGCTCCTACCTTTCATACGTAGGCAATATTTCCTAGGAGCATTCCTTTACCAAACCATTAACTCTCAACATCTTCCATACATTTATAGTATCCAACAATTCATATCCTCAATTAACTTACTCGAAACTAGATCACGCCATTCTAACCTTTACATTCCTACCCATAAAACTAAATCTTTTGATAATTCGCTTTATTTCCGATCAGCAGCTCCCAGGGATTCACTAACTAATCATATTCGTCATGCGTCTTCCCTTCTCTAATGCAAATCCTTTATTTTCCAACACCTTCTAGCATCCCAAAGAGGCGCATACCTTTCATCTTGATGATGACCCACAATTTGGGTCGAAACATTGTCAAAACAATAAATAGTTTGGACTATTTCATTGTTTTTATTTCACTGATCCCCACTCGAACTAATTTTCTACTAAATAATTATTTATAATATAGAATATTCGACAACAGGTGTTCTGTCTATCTGAGAACTATACCGTTGTCTTTAGCATCGCACAAAGCAGTAGCGCAGAGTCCACCGCGCTTTCTACCCATAGAGAAGACTAAAGACCTGCGAGGTAACGACTGAAGACAATCAATCAAAGCGCAGGCTCTTCTCTTCCAGCGACCGCCAACAGCCCAAGCTCAAAGCTCAATGGCTAATGAGCCTGCTATTCAAGTCCCAGGTGGCGGTTGCAAGCTTCCGAACTGCAGTCAGTAGTGTCTGTGTTCAGAAGAATTTAGCGATAATTATATGTCATACAAGTTGACCCATAATCGTTGTTCTGTAATATAAATTATATCTAGTGAATATCGAATGTATAGTGAGTGTTTAGGAAACAGATCTGTAAGAGAAAGATAAATGGAGCGCGAAGATGAGCATAGGGAGTTGCAAATTATTACACAGAGGTTTATTATTTCCAAATAATTATATTAAGATATAGCGTGTGTGTCTATGGATAGCCAAAAAAACAACAAAATAAAATGTCCTACTATCTTAAATTCCTTTTTAATGTTTTATTAAATATACTATCATAAATGAGTTTTTATGTTTTATTCATTTAAGATCACTTAAAATGCAGCTATGGCTAACCAGACAATGCTACAGCGGGAGTCCTAAATTTTGCCTACCATGATTTAATTGGAATAGGAATCTTTAACGAGTATCTGACATCCCAAAGTCTTTTTCAAAGGACGGCTAAACTGAGGACTTTTTACATTCCTTAAAAAATGTTAAGGTCATGTGCCAGGTTTGAACACTCGAACTTAGGTTAGGAACTACACCACAGTTGACCCCAAAGTTAAAGTTGAAAATAGTTCACAGAATTATATTCAGTTTCATTGTAAACATATGTTTTAGATTAAATAATATAACAATGAGATCAGCTGTTTGGGACCCATGTGAAGCAGACGCACTTCAGGTCAGTCATACAGTTTTATTAATTTATAAGTGTTTTTCTGGAAAAAAATAGACATTATTTTGTGCTATTTGAACAATTTAAGGGTGCGTGTTCCATCACGAGAGTGAGAATTGGTATATCAATAAGAAATTGGGCGAATATACGCCTATAATAGGTGCTCAGAGCTTTTGGCTCTGTGGCGATGTCAGCTACCCCCATTATGTCCTCAGTTAACCCTAATGTCATGAAAATAACCAGTAATAGTAAAAAAGAAATGGAAAACAGGCAAACAACCAATAAAGTATCACCTAACCTTAAACCAACAGAGATCAGCTATGCCAAAGCCACCGCATCAGAAAAGTTTTCTAAGCGAGAAAACGCTATAATATTGCATACTGTTCCGGGCATAAAACAGAAAGAATACGTGATCAAAATCGCATCCCTAATCGATCCAAAATATATCCGATACACATCTAGAATTTCCAATTCCCGGTTCTGCATTCACTTCAGTAACAAAGAAGTAGTAGATAATATCATTAGGAATCATAAATCAATAGTGATTAACGACAAAGAAATTCACATAAAACGGCTAATCAATCCAGCAAAACGAATTATTATTTCTAACGCTTGCCCATCCATACCTCATGATACTATTGAAAATGAACTGAAAAAAATAGGATTGAGGTTAGTTTCACCAATGCACTTTCTCAGGGCCGGGTACCAAGACCCACGGTTGGCCCATGTTTTAAGCTTTCGAAGACAAGTCTACATCCCACCTGAGGACCTAACCAAACTCCCATCTTCACTGTTAATTAAACACGATAATGTACCTTACCGAATATTTTTAGGTGAAGACATTGTCACCTGTTTTATTTGCAAACAGCCAGGGCATATCTCTACCGATTGCCCAGAGTGTGAGAATGATATAGATATTTATGAACCCCAAAACAAAGAAAACGAGGCTACACTAATTAATTTCAATCCAGAAGTAATTAGTAGCGTCAGTGAACAAACAAATACCGATCGCTCGCTACTCGATACGCCTAATCATGTTTTACCCAGCACTGATAATATAGTAGAGGCCACGCTAGCCAGTAGCCATGACAACGCTAGCACTTCACCCGTGCCTAAGGCTGCCAGAGGCGGTACAGTGGAGCTGTTGTCTGGTAGTCATGACAACCAGCTTACTAGCGGTGGCGCCTTAGATAACCCTACTCAATCGACTGCTCTCAATAATTTAATATTACTACCTACCGTGGTATCCGGGGTCAAACGATGCCATTCTAGCTCTACCCCTTCTACTGTATCAACAACCGAATTGAACCTCACCATAGATTCCCAGGAAGACCCTGAAAATATTATCAATTTTGAAGACTACCCATTGATGACCCCCGTTCAACCCGTAGGTAAAAAATTGAAGAAAATAAAAAAAGCTGAAAAAATTAATTCTTCGGTTAACTTTGAAAGTGCTCGAAAGGCAATCGAAGGAAATAAAGAAAAGTACCCTATATCATTTGAAGACATGATCAAGTTAATCGACATATACCCCAATACTAAAAACATCAGTGAATTTGTCCAGGAATTCACTACTAATACAGAGGGTCTTAGGGGGATGCTAAAAGATACTAAAGCATTAATAACGGATCGAAGAACAAAACTTAAAATCACGAAACTTCTTAAAAAACAGTGGGAAGCAACAGATTTTATAAGTAACACAGATGATAGTACGGATAATTAATTGGTAACGATATCTGGTCTCTTGGAAACATTTTTATAAAATTTTACATTATGGTTAACAATTCAAATTCTTTTATTATACAGTGGAACTGTAATGGGTTTTACAAACACTTTGAATACTTTAAACTACTTTTAAATGAAGAGAAACCGCATTGCTGGTGTTTACAAGAAACCCATTTTTCACAAGCTCAGGTGGTAAAATTAAAAAATCACGATATTTACCGGAAAGACAGAACAGATTGTAAATCCGCTTGGGGCGGTGTAGCCATATTAGTTAATAAAAATGTATATTCAGAACCAATAAAAATTCATTCCGGTCTAGAAGTCGTGGCCGCAAAAATTTTTAAACCTGAACCCATTACAGTTTGCAATATTTATATCCCACCGAATCAAGATTTTACTGCAAATGACCTTCAAGTAATAGCAGATCAACTTCCAAGACCTGCCATCTTTGTTGGAGACCTAAACGGACACAACAAATTATGGGGCTCCTCATTATTCGACTATAGAAATAGAGGAAGTGAAATCGAGAAATTTATTGACTCTAATGATTTTTTGACTCTAATTAACGACGGTTCTCCAACTCATTTCTGTGGTGATGGCTCTCTTTCTGCCATCGATTTATCATTAACTGATGTCAGGCTGCTCCACAAAGTGCATTGGGAAGTAAAGGACATGTTGTATGGAAGCGACCACTTCCCAATCACTATAAAGTTTGATAGTAGTGCTGATTTCAAGACTGACAAAACCCCGAGATGGTCATTCAAAAGAGCCGACTGGGAAATGTTTTCTTCAATAATTGAAAGGGTGATAGAAAACAAGGGAAGCTCATCGATTGATGTAGAAGAACAAATTTCATTTCTTAATCTCACCATTCTAGAAGCCGCAAAGAAGAGTATCCCACACAAGACCGCATTCAATGATAGGCGCCTAGTCCCTTGGTGGAATGAGGAGTGCCGCATCGCGATAATGAACAAAAAGAAAGCTTTCAACAAATTCAAAAGAACAAAACAACCTGAAGATTTAATCAACTTCAAAAAACTTAGATGTAGAGCAAAGGAGGTATTAAGGGCAAGCAAAGAAAATTCATGGAAAAACTATGTTAGCTCCATTAATAGTAGCAGTTGCCTGCAAGAAGTCTGGAAAAAAGTGAATGCCATTCAAGGATCTAAAAAACGAGAGGCTATTCCTACAATCCAAACGGAAAATCAAACTATTACGGATCCATCAAAAATAGTTGAAGCCTTTGGAACACACTTCTCATCTATGTCGAAAACAGACAACTACACTACAGATTTCCAGCGGTATAAAATCGAACAGGAGAAAAATACTATCCAATTCCATACAAAAGATTCGGAAATTTATAATCATCCGTTCAGTTTATCAGAAATGCAAAACTCCTTAAGTACGTGCAAAGATAAATCTACTGCAGGACCCGATCAGATTCCATATTTATTTTTGAAAAAAATGCCCTCAAATGCAAAAATATTTTTACTATCTATTTATAATAGGATATGGTGCTCAGGATTTTTTTCCTGAAACGTGGAAGAACGCTACAGTTATCCCCATCAAGAAAAATCACAAAGGCATCAGTATCAATAACTATCGACCTATATCTCTCCTTTCATGTGTATCAAAACTGCTTGAAAAAATGGTTAATAATCGATTGACATATTATTTAGAAAAACGAAATTTTTTTTCAACTTCGCAGTACGGCTTTAGGAAAAACCGCTCAACCATTGACCAAATAATGAAGTTTGAATATGAAATACAGACCGCCTTCTCTAATACAGAACACTTGGTTGCTGTCTCGATTGATATCCAAAAAGCATACGACACTATGTGGAGATACAATGTCCTAAGCACTCTTTCAAAAGAAGGTCTCACGGGGAGTTTACTGATATTCATCAATAACTTCCTCAAAGAAAGAAAATTCAAGGTTAAAATTGGAACTAACCTTTCTCAAACGTTCCTCCAGGAGAACGGTACGCCGCAAGGATCCCCTCTGAGTGTAACTTTATTCCTAATAGCAATAAACAGCATAGCACAGACAACACCACCTGAAGTAAGATGTTCTTTGTTTGCTGACGATTTTACAATTTATATAAGAAACAAGTCGTTAGAGTATATTGAATGGAAGTTACAAAAAACATTGAAGAACCTTGAAGCATGGTCTAGGACCACAGGTTTTAATTTTTCAGACTCCAAAACAATAGCTGTACACTTTTGCAGAAAAACAAAATGTCAAACGCACCCGTCACTGTCACTTTTCAATCAACCCATTTCTTATGCCAGTACTATCAAATTCTTAGGCGTCTACTTTGACCAAAAACTAAACTGGTCTCAACACATTCGTCATATAAAACTAAAATGTCAAGCAGGCTTAAATTTACTCAAAGTACTGGCCAACACTCAGTGGGGATCTGATCGGCGAACGTTATTAACGATATACCGAGTCCTTTTCAGGCCCATAATTGACTATGGATCTGTCGGTTATGGCTCTGCTAGCGTTTCGACTTTGAGGTTATTGGATCCAATTCACAACCAAGCTCTTCGCCTCTGTGTCGGAGCATTCAGAACAACACCCGTCGAAAGCCTGTACGCGGAGAGTGGCGAACCCTCATTAGGAACAAGAAGGAAATACCTGCTACTAGCATACGTGGGCACGCTGATGTCAAGAAAAAAACTTATTGCTTCTGATTCCACGGAATATCCTATTACTAGCGAAGAGCCCCATGAATCGTGTAAATGTTTTCACAACAGATTTAGAAAACTGACTAATGATTTACAAATAATAATTCCAGAAATCTTTACAATGCCAAATAGTTTAGTACCGAATTGGGTGGAAATGGAGAACCAGATCGATTACAGTTTATCCGTATTTCCAAAGCTCACAACGCCTCAACATGTATACAACCAGCTGTATAAAGAGCGGGAAGAACTATATTCCGATTACAGCTTTTGGTTCACTGATGCTTCTAAATCTAATTCCGAAGTTGGTTGCGCTGTTCTTTTGGGCTCTAATTGTTGCGAAAATGTTCTACCAGAACCAAATAGTGTATACACTGGAGAGCTCTACTCGATCTGGAAAGCATTAAAAATCATAGTAAAACACGACCACCAACATCATCTGATTGTAACAGATTCTCTAAGTTCTCTAAAGTCAATAGAGAATAGGAACTCGAAAGAAGCTTTGGTTCAAAGGATCCAGATTCTCGAGGAAGAATGCAAAAGTATAAGAAAAACGATAAAATTTTTGTGGGTCCCGTCTCACTTGGGCATAGGAAGAAACGAGGACGCTGACCAAGCAGCTAATAATGCAAGGATGGGCTCTGGAAGGGAAGTGACACGTGTCAATAAGACTACTGCATCGGACTGGCGAAAATACGTCAAGAAAAGGATTTGTACTTCATGGGCTACCGAGTGGAGAAGAACGAATGAAAAATTAAGAAAAATTAAAGAGACTCCAGGGATATGGGAAACCTCAGAGAGGAAAAACCGGCGCGAAGAAGTGGTTCTGGCCAGAATAAGAAGCGGGCACACAGCCCTCACACACAGCTACCTACTGAGAGGACTGTACCCTCCGACCTGCAGGACTTGTGAAGCACCTTTGACGGTGGAGCACATCATCCTGCACTGTGAAGCCTTCCGCGGTGCAAGAACGGAGGGCGGAATTGACACCAAGCTGGAAATAGCTCTCGGTGACAGTGAAACGTGTGCTCAGAAATTACTCATGTTTTTGAAAAAAATCAAAGTCTTTAATCTCATTTAGAATATAATGTCCTTTGACCATACATTTACCATTATTGTGTTATAAATGATATTTTGTTAAAAATTCTATACTAAACAGAGAAAAACAAACAATTTTGTATATAGCTAATGACCCTTAATGGGTAGATGCTTTGTATAAATAAATAATAAATAAATAAATATAACAATATAAAATTAATAAGTAAAACAATCACCTATTTTATGTCCTATATGTAACTTTACATTACTTTCCACAATTTTGTATATAAGATCATTTTTTCCCTAAATCTTTAGCTTTGATATACTTGTATTTGGAAACAATCTGGTGCGGGCAACACACGACTTTCACTTACCTCGATTTTTAAAATCAATGAAAGAATTTTCAAATACAGTTAGAGATAAAAATACGTGAAACTATTAAGGAATTAATCAAATTGAATTTATATATAAACATGTGTTTTATTAAAAAATCTATTATATTATTATCTAAAATAATCAGTTAGTTTTATCTTCTTCTCATCACTCTCTATTAACTTCTAAAAGCTTGTGTATGAGATGATATTTTTTCTAAAATCTTTAGCTTTCCAACGGTATATCATACATGTATATTACTCCTCTTATGTTCAAAAACGAAAAATTTCATTAAAAATATTCCGTTCCCAGTCCTTTAATTCCTACCTCTCCTCTCTATCAGCTCGTGATAATTCCCTGTGGAATGTCACGAAAAAGATCCTAAAATACCATCATGTTTCCCATCCTCTCCGACGTGGTGATGACTCCTTGGCTGCGTCTGATGAAGATAAAGCCGAGGAATTCGCCACACACCTCTCCAAAGTATTCACTCCTCACCCGGAATCCCACATCAATCACACCGCAAAAGTGCAAGACTTTCTTATGTCACCGATTCCACTTTCTCTACCTCCTAAAGCTATTAATCCCTCTGAGGTCAAATATCTTCTCCAAAATCTGACTCTCCGTAAATCTCCTGGACACGATCTCCTTACTCCCCAGATCCTCCGACAACTTCCGCAGAAAGCTATTATATTCCTTACTTATATTTACAACTGCATCCTCCGCACCACCTATTTTCCTCTGTTATGGAAACATTCCACCATCATCCTTTTTTTAAAACCAGGTAAACCTTTCAACAACACTTCATCCTACAGGCCTATTAGTCTACTCTCCATCCTCTCAAAAATCTTCGAAAGGCTTCTTCTTAAACGTATCCTACCCATATTAGAATCTCAAAATCTTCCTTCCATCAGTTTGGATTCCGTCCTCAGCATTCCACAGTTCAACAGGGACTCCGAGTTGTAGACCATATTCCTCAGCTCTTGAATGCAAAGAGTATTGTTCTGGTGCGTTTCTGGACATTGCGCAAGCTTTTGACCGGGTATGGCACACTGGATTACTCTTCAAGCTGAAAACCCATTTACCCCAGTCTCTATACCTCATTCTCCGATCCTATCTCTCGAACCGTTCCTTCCGAGTTCGCTGTGGTGAAGAATTTTCTAACCTTTATCCTGTTGAGGCCGGTGTTCCTCAAGGCAGCGTCTTGGGACCCATCCTCTACATCCTTTACACTGCTGATATTCCTACACATCCTGATACCTTTCTGGCAACTTTTGCAGACGACACCGCCATCCTATCATCCAGTTCCAATCCTGAAACAGCATCCTTAAACCTTCAGAGACACCTTTTCCTTATCGAACACTGGTGTAATAACTGGCGTGTAAAGGTGAACGAAGCCAAATGTAAAAACATAACCTTTACTCTTGGACGAAAATCCTGTTCGCCAGTTTATTTCAACTCATTACCGATTCCTCTCTCAGATACAGTCCGGTATCTTGGCTTACTGTTAGACAAAAGATTGACTTGGAACCCACATACAAGACTTAAAAGACAAGAACCCAACCGACGATTCGGACAGTTATACCGACTACTTAACAGAAAATCTGAACTTACAGTTGACAACAAATTATTAATCTACAAGACAATACTGAAGCCCATCTGGACCTACGGACTTGAACTGTGGGGGACTGCTAAACGTTCTAACATCAAACGCATTCAATCCTTTCAATCCAAAGTCCTCCGTACAATAGTAAATGCTCCTTATTATGTCTCCAATTATACCTTGCACCACGACCTTAATGTTCCATTTATTTCAGACCTAATTCCATCCAAATTTTCCAAATTCCACCAGAACCTCATTCATCATCCTAATCCTTTAGCTCAATCCCTATCCAGCTCCACTCATCCATACAACCCACCTAGAAGGTTGAAACGGCAGTGGCCCCGCGACCTTTTGTAAATATATTGGAGTTCTAGCACTGGCTAGATTCTCCACTCAATGTGATGTATGTATGAGTGTGTGTATGTGTATATAGGTATAAGTGAATTATTGACTTTTGTATTGATTCATTATTGTGTATATATTTTATTGTAATTTTATGTTGTGTGAATATTGTATGAATGTAGTATGTTTGATGTCATTCAGCACTACTATTAATGTCCAATTTGGGACAGATTGTAAAATTTTCTCAATAAAAATTGTAAAAAATATATTTTTTCTGTTTTCTCCTTTAGTTGGGTATCGAATTTATTCAATTTATATATTTACCTGTTTTTCATCAGCGCTAACAAGATAATCTAGTTATTATTATTGAATCTAAAAAATTAAAGGTACTTTAGAGGAAGAAAATTTAAAATATCGGAATTTAAGCCCTGTCAGACCATTTTTATCCAATAAAACCTACATGATATTAAAGCCCATTTAATTTTACATCGATATAGCGAGTTTAATCAAAATCGTCGGAACCGTTTTTGAGAAAATCGAAAAAAGGTGCAAAATGCATGGTATAAAGTGCCTCTTCTGGTAAGCTCATTTTGATGAAAAAAGTTTTGTCACGTCTCGGGCGTATAGTTGTCTTAAATATGAAATTTCAGTTTCATAGGACTTACCGTTTCCGCCCGGGAGTTACCACACACACACAGACACACCACACACACACACAGACCTTTTTGCGGGACTTGGTTATTTGGACTCAGGGGACCCTAAAACGTGTATTTCCGTTGAAAACTGGAATTCGAAAATTTTCACGATCGCAATACTTTCCTTACTATATATAGTAAGTGAAAGTAAAAAAAAATCAGGTGTGGGGAACACGCGACTTTCACTTATTTGGGTTGTTAAAATCAATTAAAGAACTAATAAATAAAGTGTGGATGTAATTAGTTTCCATTCTCCCACATGCGCCCTGATGATGACCCACAAAGGGGGTCGAAACGTTGGCAAACACTAAATAGTTGAAACTATTTAGTTGTTTCATTTAATGACCGCCACCCGGACTAATTCCTTCCACTAACAAATAAAGTTGGAAAAAATTTAAAGAATTATATATACATAGTTTCGTTGGAAACATATGTTTTAAATTGAATGATATTTATTTTTTTTTTAAACATAATTTATTGAAATTTAAAACTGTACTTCAAGGCACAACAAGTAGATGTGACAAAAGATAAGTGGCGTGAAACAAACTGAACTAACCAATGGCAGCACTGAAAATATTAAAATATGAAAATTGTTTTCTACAAAAATCAGTTAGTTATATTCGCTTATTATCGCTTTTCATTGACTTTTACAATTTTGTGAACAACATATATACTATTTTTTCTAAAATCTTTAGCTTTCCAAAGGTATATTTATTATGCATCTATATCACTTTTCTTATGTTAAAAAAAAAAATGGCATTAAACATATGTTTGCTCTTTTCTACTATATCTGATTATCAAATTTATACAACTTATATGTTTACCAGATCCTATGGTTATTTTTTTAGAATATACAAAATTAAAAGTACATTAGAGGAAGAAAATTTAAAAAATCTGTATTTAAGCTCTGTCAGACTATTTCAATCAGAATGAAACCTACATGATATTAAAGCCCAATAAATTTTACATCGATTTAGCGAGTTAAATGAAAATCGTCGGAGCCGTTCTTGAGAAAATCCTAAAAAGGTGGAAAATGCATGGTATAAAGTGACTCTTCTTGTTAGCTGATTTTGATGAGGAAGTTGCTGTAACACCTTGGGTGTATAGTTATCTTAAATATGAAATTTCAGTTTCGTACGACTTTCGTTTTCGTGCTAGACTTAGCATACATACACATACCTTTTTTCGTGACTTGGTATTTGGTATTTGGGATCCTAATACGTGTATTTCCGGTGAAAACTGAAATTCGAAAACTTTCACGATCGCAATACTTTCCCTTACTTTATATTTAGTATATTGGTAAGTGAAAGTAAATGTAAATAGTAACAGTTATTGTTTTATTGTAACACTAGGTACTTATTGTCCTGTAAAACATGAAATAAAGCTATTATTATTATTGGAGAATGGCAAACGCTTTTTTAGAATGTGTATTATACAACATTTGAGTATTTAGAATGTTCTAGCTTCAAGAAAAATAAGTTTCCTGAAAATCCTTCAATGACTTCCAACACCAAGCCCTTTTGAGTTGTCAGTTCCCTTCGGCGTGAAATCAAAAATTAACACAGGTAGAGGAGAAGGGAGAGAGGGAGGGGGTAAGGACCCCGCTTCCAGAAATGTCCTTTGTGGTCCTAATCCTGGACAAAGGACCTCCGGTGCCGTGCAGTCTGCTCCGCCCTCCGAGAAATTTACACGTCCATTCATAACCTTCGCCGGGCCCATTCATGAATCCTCGGCCCATTCACAATTTGTAGCGTAGTACCGCGTGGCTTTGTATAGCTCTTCCCATTATACCTTCGGAGCTCGTTTATCTTCTCCTAGGCAGAGAGAGAGAATAAAAAAGAGATGGATGTTTATTTTTCCATTTGAAGCATTATTTCGGGGCGGAATTCGCAGCCACAGTCGGTGAGGTTATTAAGGTTAATAATCCTCAATGGGAAAGCGTTTGTCGCTTCATGGTGCAACTCCATTCTCATGATGGTGGCTCGCAGGCACCATAATAATTCACTAAATCTAATGTAACGGGGAAAACACACCAAATGGGGTCACCTGTGACGTAGTGCCAAGCAAAAGTGCCCAAGGTCGTGGGTTCAAACCCTGCATATGATATAAAGGTGTGAAAAATGTTTGGCTATGCGGTACCTAGGTGAGGGAAATGTTCTTAATCCTGTCTGATGTCAGGTACACCTACAAGATCTCAATACTAATTAATCTAGTAGCATCGTCCGATTAGCCATAGTATTATAAAATGACTTTAAATGAATAAGCAAAACTCACCTCATATTTTAAACCCAAGTTTCATTAAAAAAATCTGGTGTGGGCAACACACGACTTTTATTTACCTCCGTTTTTAAAATCGATTAAAGAATTTTCAAGAGCAGTAAGAGATAAAGATGGATGAAACCATTAAAGCATTAATTAAATGAAATTTCTATAAAAACATGAGATCAGTTTTCTCTTCTAAATCTGATCCTCGACATTTTAGAGCAAACTTTGTCGTTAGCAATTTTAAAGAACAATAAATTGCCTACATGTTTGGTATGTAACATGTTGGAAAATTCGGAACACCTACTGAGATACGTGGTTGTTAATATTGGCCAAATTGTCAAATAAAAAAATGTCAGAAAGTCGGCGGTTTAGCTTCAATAACTATTTAGGTGTGCAGTTTATTAAAAAATACATAAGAAATAATCTTTTAGAGCATTAAATTTCTATCAAGTTGGATGTATAACATTTTTAATTACTTCTAATTATAAGAACAAGAAATGTTTAAATAACATTTTTACTGAAAGTGCTCTGTTAATAAAAAAATAAAATAATCCGTTTTAATTAGATCTTCTAAACGTAATATTATCTTAAAACCATTATTGTGTATATTCTAGGAAAAGAAAAGCGTTTTTGCAACTAATAAGAACAATTTCCCAGTATATTACTTTTGTTTTGATGGATTGAAAAATAAAAAAACAACAACATTTTAATGATACACCAACAACTTTAAATAAAATATAAAGCATTTTTGTTAATTGTTTTTTTCTCTTTTTATTCTCAAATGTATTTGATGTGTATAATGTATCATTTTGAGCGAAAGGCTGCGTATCGTCAAACTCGTCTTCTTCCATGTTATATTTAATATTTGGTCTATTATCCAGGATTCGAATCCGCAATAAAGACAGACAATAGAACAAGTCCACCATTTTGCAGCTGCATTTTTACCATATTTCTTTTTGCATCCACAGGAAATCATATTATACGATAGGAATTGCGAACGACTTTGAGAACGTTCATTTCTGATGTAAGGATTAAGTGATTTCCTTGGAAACTGTTGGTCGTCACATCAATACTAGCAAAGGTAAAGTAGCCCTGGATCCGCTGATACTTTTCCACAGAATGATCATCGCTAAGCAGATGATTTGAAAAAATATTTGGAATATGAACTTTCTCCAACTTCATTGTCACTTTTCTCAGAGGAAGTCTTTCGATAAGGGATGAAATCAATATCTCTGTTTACTCTATTTTTACCTCATTGCCAAATGAAGCAATACTCAGAAAGGATGAAGTTGATGTAACTGATTCAGGCTTTCATCTACACAGAATACATTGGAATCCATCAACGAACGTTTTTCTGTCATTTTTAAGAATTATGTGACATATGTACTGCGAAATCTCGGCAATAATTTTGTGGTAGTCTTCGATGTATACTCCACTGAAGAAAATATAAGAAGTACAAAAAGCTCTGAAAGAGCTCGTCGTTCCAGGCTACAGTCTTGTTAAGTTATTTTTAATGGTGAAATTTTTCTACAGATGCCAAAGGAAAAGCTTTTAACAAATGAAAAGAACGAATCCAGATTTATATCACTGATTGTAAAAGAATTGGAGAGAGGTTTGGAATGAGAGAGGAGAATGGTTACCAAGCAAGGAACTGAATTGAGATATTTTAATATTTTAATTGTGAAAGAGAAGACATTGATATTTTTATTTTGGTGACGGCTATAGCGACAGATAGTGTGTATTTCTGCAAACCTGGAAGACGTGGCATAGCATATATATTCTACTCCACCAGACCTTTTAAATATAAACATCTAGTAGAAAACATTTTATTTATCCATGCTATTGAAGAAAAATTCCTAGTGTCTGTTTATGGTGGTTATATGAATACTTCTATAGATGAGTTGCGGTATCTTCGATTTGTTAAAGGTACAGAAAGTGCATTGACTCGTCTACCTCCAACATCTGATGCAGTTGAATTTCATGGTTATCTAACTTATCTGCAAGTAGAAATGTGAATAGAAAATGTGAAATACCCTTTAACTGGGACTAGAAAAATATTTTAGTGGTCTAACATCAGTGAGCATGATTATAGAACCAGCTACATCGACATTACTGAATATGATTTCCTGTGGATGCAAGGAGAAATGTGGTAAAAATGCAGCTGCAAAATGGTGGACTAGTTCTATTGTCTGTCTTTATTGCGGATTCGAATCCTGGATAATAGACCAAATATTAAATATAACATGGAAGAAGACGAGTTTGACGATACGCAGCCTTTCGCTCAAAATGATACATTATACACATCAAATACATTTGAGAATAAAAAGAGAAAAAAAAAATTAACAAAAATGCTTTATATTTTATTTAAAGTTGTTGGTGTATCATTAAAATGTTTTATTTTTTAATCCATCAAAACAAAAGTAATATACTGGGAAATTGTTCTTATTAGTTGCAAAAACGCTTTTCTTTTCCTAGAATATACACAATGATGGTTTTAAGATAATATTACGTTTAGAAGATCTAATTAAAACGGATTATTTTATTTTTTATTAACAGAGCACTTTCAGTAAAAACGTTATTTAAACATTTCTTGTTCTTATAATTAGAAGTAATTAAAAATGTTATACATCTAACTTGATAGAAATTTAATGCTCTAAAAGATTGTTTCTTATGTATTTTTAATAAACTGCACACCTAAATAGTTATTGGAGCTAAACCGCCGACTTTTCTGACATTTTGTGTTTTTTTGACAATTTGGCCAATATTGACAACCACGTATCTCAGTAAGTGTTCCGAATTGTCCAACATGTTACATACCAAACATGTAGGCAATTCATTGTTCTTTAAAATTACTGACGACAAAGTTTGCTCTAAAATGTCGAGGAACAGATTTAGAAGAGAAAAAACTGAAAAAAAGTACTTTTTGTTAGAGGTTTTTCAAAGATGGCGGAAAACGCACAAGTGTGAAAAGTGTGAAAACTTGGGTTTTTAATGAAGGGAGCAGTACAAACAACCGTGCCTAAAAATTAAATTTACCCCACCTTTTTCTAGCCAACCCCCTTTTTTGGTCTAATTCTACTGGGCTATTGGTTATCCGGTCTCAAGGGGCCCTAAAACGTTATAAAATTTCTGCTGAAAACTGGAATCCGAAAATTTTCAAGATCACAAAAAATCTCCTTACTACGTATATCTTTCATATATAGGTAAGTGAAAGTAAAAAGTGAAATAATGCCAAATAAAAGTATACACCCATATTATTTACATCAAAATAGTTTTTGTAAATTTACAATCCAGCCTTTACAATCATATTGTTGTATTTTAAAAAAAGAGTATTGTTTGATGTTATTGTCCTAGCCTTACTCCTCTCCTGCTACTTTCGTGAACTCTCACACGCTTTCACTTGCCTCTTCTCTTGCCGTGTAGCGGTGGTATTGTTGTTTGTTGTTTATTCGTTTAACGTCACTTGTATGCAACTATGGCTAATCGGACGATGCTACAATGGGAGTCCTAAATTTTGCCTATCCAGGTTTTATTAGGATAGGGATCTTTAACGAGTACCTGACATCGCACAGGCTCGGGACCACCTTTTAACGTCCCCTCCGAAGGACGGCGTAACTAAGGATTTTTTACTCCCATTAAAAAATCCTAGGACCACCTGCGGGTTTGAACCCGTGACCTTTAGCATGGGAGGCTGTTACGCTAGCCACCCAGCTACAAGTGATCCCAGCGGTGGTATTTATTGTTATTTTAACGAAAAATAGTTAGGTTCACATGAAAGTCTGAGTTATTTCCTGTGATTATTTCCCTTTTTCTCCGTTATCCTTTGTAAGTTATTGAGAGCTGAGATAACAAACATTCCGACGACCATTGAGAAGGATTTGACTTCCTGCCCTGACAGAAAGGAGCCCCGAAGGAAGAGAGAACCATGAATGGATGAGACAGGTGTGGGGTGTGCTAGCAGGTAGCTACGGCTAGGGATCTTCAATGGACCACAATGACTCAATCCTGTCATTGAAGCCTCGGCTTCTGTCGGGTCAATGGAGTCAATAGCTCATTATTAGCCTCATTCATAATTTAGCTTATTATTAAAATTATTTATCAATGAGTATTTCAGATAAATTATCAATGTAATGGTACGAGGCATGTTTTTTTAGTAAGTACCGTTTGGAATTAAAAAAAGACGTGGCAAGTTGAGTAGACGTGGGGTCGTTTTCTGCATGACAATACCCATCCACGTGACACTAATCGGACTAAAGATCTCATCAAATCATTAAAATGGGAAACTCTAGATCTTCCTCCATACAGCCCTGATCTGGCACTCAGCGACAACCATTTATTCCTACACTTGAAGAAACACCCGGGCGGTCGGCGTCTTCAAGAGGATAACGAAGTCAAAACATTTGTGATGCAGTGGTTAACAAGTCAGGCGGCAGAATTTTTTGAGGAGGGTATTCAAAAACTGGTGTCGCGTTATGACAAGTGCCTCAAAATTCATGGAAATTATGTAGAAAAGTAGATTAAGGTACAGGCTTTCATGTAAAAATAAAATTATTGCGATATCTTTGCACGTATTTTTTTTAATTCCAAAACGGTACTTACTTGAAAAACATTCCTCGTAGCTAAACAAAAGACAAGTGAACTTAAGAGAATAGGATTAGAGAGGAAAAATACGAATTCCAATGCATTCAGGTAAAATGGGTTTTGTGAATAGAAATAAGAATATATCCGTATTCAAAAATACGAATACTAATATATTCACTGAATACGAATACGAAAATGTATTCCACAGCTATGAAAACGAATACGGTTGTATTTAATACCATCAATTTAATACTTAAGGATTTTTTTCTAATACGGTTTCAATTACTCTTGCAAATACAAATATTTACATAAAACTTGTAGTAAGTTATTCTGAAGCATATGTTTCAATTGAATCTCTGTTTAATTCGTTAACTTTTTACAAGTCTAACTTCAACGTTTAAAATTAGTTACAGTTAAAGTTTTTTTTTTGTTTTTTTTAACACAAGTATCTATATATGTATCTATACATGTATCTATACATGTATCTATATATCAAAGCTAAATAGTTGATAAAAAATGTTATCCTATACAACGTTGTCCATGGCGATGTAAAATGAAGAATATGGCATAAACTTAAGTGATTACTGTACATAACAGTTTTATATTGTTATATTATTTAATGCAAAACATATGTTTCCTTCGAAACCGAATGTAATTCTTTGAAATTTTTTCAACTTTAACATTATTTAATAGTTCTTAAATTTAATTTAATCACCGAGGTACGTGAAAGTCTTGTGCTGCGCTCACAAGATTAGTTTTTCATGCATTACGTCTGAGCCAAGTGGCATTTTTTTTAATAAAATGCCAATCACAACAAAATTAAGAGACCTGTTAAATGATATTGACAAAAATATAACTCAATTCACCATTTTATATTTCAAAAATTTAGAGGAGAATATTTTTTGTTATATGACATTTTTCACTAGGACCTACTGGTCAGAAAAATGAAAAAAGTTATCAATTTACAAATCACTAAATATATTGGGATGCAAAATATGTTCGTAGCGTTTTTCAAATTTTCAATTTAATTCTCTGTGTTTATAAAATCATTTTTACTTGGTCAATAATTTTTACATATTCTAAAAAAGGATTAGTTAAAGTTCTTTTATGGATCAGTTTCAACCGAGATTCCTTATATTCACACGTTTAAAATGAAAGAGTACACAATTAATTTTCGACACTTAATATTTTTGTATTTACGAAAAGGAAAATCGCGTGTGTAAAAAGGGAAAGTGTGTATGGTGATGATGCCTTAGGAGAATGCATCTTTCCGTAAGTGTGCTGTGTGCTTGGTTCAGAACTGGAAAGTTTGACTTGAAAGGCGCAAAGCGCTTGGGTCGTCCTTCAACTATTCATGTTGATCGAGCTCAAAAAATTATCTCAAAGATAGCAACATGTAATAGATCTATATATGTTCTACATAATTGACGCTTTAATATCATGTAAGTTTCATTCTGATTGAAATAGTATGACAGGGCTTAAATGCCGATATATTCTTGATCTAAAGTACCTTTTATTCTGTAGATTCTATAAAAATAAAACTATATTATTTTGTTACTATTGATAATTAACAGCTAAATATGCAAGTTGAGCGAATTTGATAAACAACAAAAGGAGAAAACTAAAAAAATATTTATTAATGAATTTTTTTTTTAACATAAGAACAGTAATATACATGTATAATATACTGTAAGAAAGCCAACGATTTTAGAAAAAAAAATTAACTCATACACAAGCTTATAAAAGTTAATAAAGAGTGATGAAAAGCCGATAAAACTAACTGATTATAAGTTAGTTTGGACTCCGGACGTGAAGGATCTAAGGTACCAGCTAAGTTTAGCATTTTTTTTTTTTTTAGAAACAATTCTTTATTGAGCAATATTACAATCTGTCCAATTAAGGACATTTTTAATAGTGTTAACGTACAACATTCATACTACATACACACGATATATACAAAACAATAAATTTATATAATAATAATAATACAATATACATATATACAAACCAAATTAATAAAAATATATACAAAAGTCACTCATACCTATATACAATTCACAAGCATACAACACGTGAGTGGTGAATCTAGCCAATGCTAGAACTCCAATATACATGTTACAAGAGGTCTCGAGGCCACTGCCGTTTCAACCTTCTACGGGGGATGGTAAGGATGTGTGGTGCTGGATAAGGATTGAGCTAGGGGATTAGGGTGATGGATAAGGTTCTGATGGAATTTAGAGAATTTTAATGGTATAAGGTCTAAAATAAATGGAATATTTAGGTCGCGGTGTAAGGTATGGTTGGATACATAATAAGGAGCATTAACTATTGTTCGGAGGACTTTTGATTGGAAGGATTGATGGAGTTTTGTTGACCGTTGAGAAATTAGATGAGGAAGATGGTTGGGGTGCGGTCATAAATCAGAAACACACATTTAAAATAAGTGTTATTTTAATTATGTGCCGACGTTTCGGCCTACAATGTGGGCCTTCATCAGGGCTAAAAGAAACAAGATAACAACCAATGTAATTATAGACTTAATAATGCGTTAGGTATATAATAATAATATGACAGTAATAAATTTTGGGAACATAAATAAAATTAAATGTAAAATGATAATAAGATGACAATTATGAAGTATGGAAATAAGGTGACAGTTATAAGGTATGGAAATAAACAAAATTAAGATGATAGTTATAAAGTGTGGAAGTAAACATAATTGAGATGATAATATTGTAATGAGAATATATAAAGAGAGACTAAGCAAATTATGTTTACTGATTCGATTGTTAAAAAATAGCCAAAAGTTATTATTTCCATACTTTATAATTGTCATCTTATTATCATTTTACATTTAATTTTATTTATGTTTCCATAATTTATTACTGTCATATTATTATTATATACCTAACGCATTATTAAGTCTATAATTACATTGGTTGTTATCTTGTTTCTTTTAGCCCTGATGAAGGCCCACATTGTAGGCCGAAACGTCGGCACATAATTAAAATAACACTTATTTTAAATGTGTGTTTCTAATTTATGACCGCACCCCCTACTATCATCCTCATCTAATTTAGATTGAAAGGATTGAATGCGTTTGATGTTAGAAAATTTGGCTGTCCCCCACAGTTCAAGTCCGTAGGTCCAGATAGATTTCAGTACTGTCTTGTATATAAACAGTTTGTTCTCGATAGATAGTTTTGAATTTCTGTTCATTAGTCTGTATAATTGTAAAAAATCGTCGATTAAGTTCTTGTCGTTTAAGTCTAGTATGTGGAAGTTTAGCATTAAGTTATTTATCTATATACTACTTTCTCATATTTTATATTTTTCTCGTATTGTTTTTAGAATTAGAAGACTTTAGTTCCTTTATTTTTTGTATATTAGTTTCCTTATTTATTTATCTTTTTTATTATTCGATTTGTTATTTTTTTTTTAAATCTGTTTTATTACCTTTTGATTTCTTCGTTGTTGGGTTTCCTATATAATGGACGACCCTGACGAATCTAACAGCCCTTTGGCTAAAAGAAAAAGACCTTGGGGTAGAATAAAAAATCCTCCCGACAAAATTTCTTTGACAGAAAAAATTGATGTAACCCCCAAATTTCTCATAGTTAAACATACAGATGAGGAAGATTTTTAAAAAAGTATCCCCATTCTTTATTAATAAGTTAATTACAGGTATCATTGGGGAAGCTAAAAAACATTAAGTTGTTATTATTTTATTTTTTAATTATTTATCTTTTACTTATTTTAATTATTTATTTTTTCTTCTTATTCTTAATTCCACTTGAACTAAAAATAACCTCCTTTGAAGAATGAACCATAATAACTAACCATCGGGCGTTGATGACCTAGATGTTCTACGCCCTACAACAGAACAAACAAACAAACTAACTGATTATTTTATATAATAATATGAGTTTTTAATAAAATATATGTTTCTATATTTATTTAATTTAATTAATTATTTAATTGTTTCACTCATTATTATCTCTAACTGTATTTGAAAATTCTTTAATTGATTTCAAAACGGAGGTAAGTAAAAGTCGTGTGTTGCCCGGACAAGATTTTTTTTTTTTAATGTAGTAAAATAATGAGATATTGTAACAAGTTTTAATTTTCCCGCTCGGTTTCGTCCGCCCGGTGTTTTAAACTTGAGCCTACATATGGAAAGTACAGTGTCGCCGCCTAGGGAGTACCGTGGAGGTACCGGAATTTCGCGATCTTAGGCCATTCCGGTAGAAAGTCTCGTAACGTATCCATGTATGGAAGTACCGAGTTAGCAGGGAGCAGTATAAGGATATTTTTATTTAATTTTCTTCCGTCATATATATATTTAAAATATACCCAGCGTTGGTGTTACGAAGAATATGTTTTGCCGTATGCTTGTATGCCACAAAGGAAATAAAGTAGAAGATCGTAAATAATTTTATTTTCTAAGAACCTGGACCTTAATAGTTAACCATGTCACAAATCTATGGCGCCCGAGACCAGGACAAGGACAATTTTTTAAGTTAAGTGCTGACTTTAATGGTTATTTTTTTGTTAAAAGGAAATGAATAATACATTGGAAGAATTAAGTGACACTATTTGCATTGCAGTAATTCGCAAGCATGGTATTAGGTATAGTCAATTGCATCAACAAAGTTAAGACTTTTATGATTATCGTATCGAAGGAAAACATTTTATTTTTTTTTTATTTTAAAAATTGTAATATATTCCGTAAAACTTTATTGTATCGACAAAATATTTCTATATTGTTCTAATTAAGAAGAAAACATTTTATTTTTATTTTTATTTTAAAAATTGTAATATATTCCGTAAAACTTTATGGTATCGACAAAATATTTCTATATAGTTCTAATTAGGAAGGAAAACATTTAATTTTTTATGGTAATATATCTTCCGTAAAAGTTTCTTGTGTTATTTAATACAAAATATTTCTATATTGATTAAAATTTTTTATTTAAAAGTAACGTTTATTAAACTGTTTTAGTAAATTTAGACTGTTTTATTTTAATTAAAATCTCAAATTAAAAGGTTTCAAATTAGGATTTTATTTACTTGTATTTAATTAAGATTTAATAATTATGAATTTTGTGGTTGATAAGAATTATTATTATAATAACAATATTTTATTTTTTTTGTAAATAACTTTAGATAACAGAGAAAATAATTTTTTGTACAAAATAATTTTTTGTTTTTATAAGGCATCTTATTAATCAAAATTTAGATTAATTAGAGTTTGAGAATAACTGTTATTTGTCTCATTAATTTATTTCTTAAACTTTTGTTTTGATAGGTTCATATAAGTTTTAAGACTTTGTTTTCCTGTTATTCAACTTGTACCTTGAATTTGTAAAGGACGCTTACCGAGTTTAATTTAATTTAAATTATATTTTGTTTAATCTTTTTACAGGTTTTTATTTTAATTGCCTTAAAGTAGGAATTTATTTTATTTTATCTTAAAGGAAAATTTTCTCCTGGTTCTATTATCGGTTTCCAGAGTGCTAGTTTATTTCTGTTTTTAAATTTTTTACGTTTTGTTTGCTTTGCCATAATGGGTAATCCCGACGTCTTGATATCGGAACGGGAGGATATATTTGCTGCAGTTCAGAACATTTTTACTAAATCAAACTCCTTGAGTGTTGATACAGTAGTTGATTTTAAACCAGTTTATGATAGGCTGGTCAATTACGAGTCGCGTTTTGAAAAGATCCAGTCCAAAATCCGTGAATACAACTCAACCGTGACGGGTACTAAGGACAAGGTCGAAACCTCAGCTGTACAAAATTCATTTTTCGATTTAGTCGACACCACTAAAGCGAATTATTATAAATTAATTAAAACGTGTACTCCCACGGAAAAGAAACCTGATGTTTTTTCTACCCCTACTTACTCTGTTCCTCAGGAGCTACCAAGAATTGATTTACCGACATTCTCGGGGAAATTGGAAGACTGGAATGAGTTCTATTCTCTTTTTGATTCTATGGTTCATAGAGAGAAATCTTTATCGACCATAAGAAAATTCCATTATCTAAGAAGTAGTTTACGCGGGGAAGCTTTGTCCCTTATCTCGGGGTTCGCATTAGAGGAAAGTAATTATTCCCTAGCCTATGATGCGGTAGTTGCTCGTTATCAAAATAAAAGACGGCTAGCCCGATTTTACATTAAAAGAGTGTTGGATTTCACCCCTCTAAACAATTCGTCCGCAAATAATTTGCAAAGATTTTTATCCGAACATGAAAATAATTTTTCCGCCCTATCGGCTTTAGGCATCGAAGATATGGGGGACTTCATTAAACTTCATTTAGCCCTCACCAATTTAGACCCAGGGACCAGAAGATCGTTCGAAGAGCGGATAAAGTCGACTGAGATTCCCTCTTATAGGGACTTAATAAATTTCGTCACGGAACGATCTAGAATCTCCGAGATGATGGCTCAAGAAGGCCGAGCGGAAAAACCGAATGGAAAAGAGAAATCCCGATTTACGAATCCCACTACGAATAGGCAGTATAAGAAAGAATCCTCGGGAATATATAGTATTTTACCTTCGGGTTCCTCGGTGCCAACAGATTCTGACGCTTCTGCCGACAAATCAAATTGTAATCCCGAATTCGAACGAATGAAAACCGAGTCAGTTGGTTGTATGGAAAGGTTATCCCCATCGACCAAAGTACAATCCAGAAATAGTTCTGAATCAATCGTTGACAATAAAAACATCTCAAAAGACTTACAGCCGGCTCTAACAGCTAAGAAATTAAATTGCTGGAATTGTGGTGGACCACATGTATATTCCAGATGTTCGCTACCTCGTAAGTTGTTCTGCTATCGTTGTGGTAACCCAGGAGTTTCCATTCACGCCTGCCCTAAATGTACTCCGGGAAATGGGCGAGGGAATCGGAAGTGAGGGTCATTCCTATTCCTACAGTTTTAGCTGACCCACTAAATACCGTTCCGTATCGTATACCTTTTTGTACCGCTAAATCTGATCTCGTTTCCTCAAATGTCGCCTCGAATTCTTTAGAAAATTTTACCGTACCTCTTTATCCCGTATCGTTCCCTAAACAGCTTTACATGGTTTTCCAAATAGGAAAACAGTGCCGAAGAGAGTTGAATTACTTGGCCCTATTTGACCCTGGTTCAACCACCTCATTCGTTGGACCAGAAGGGATCAAAATTCTCCTTCAACTGGGTTATGTCGTTGAGGAAATTCCCGAGTTTAATATTTGTGTCGCTAATGGAAGTACCAGTATTGTGGATAAAATATTCTCTATTCCAATTACAGTTGGAGGTAGGTCGTACAACATAATACTGTATGCTTTAACATCACTTCCATTTATGTTTTTGTTTGGATTAGATTTTATAGTTAATTCTAATATGTGCATGAATTTTCGTGAAGCAACCTGGTGGTTTCAAGACGATCCTAGCCATAAGTTTTCGTTCCGTCAGGATGTTCCAATAGAGGGAAGGGAAACATCAATTTGTGGTATTAATTCACTCAGTTCCTCAGAAAAGTTAGATCTGGATAAGATAGTTAGTGAAGGTTTGCTAACTCTCCAAGATTCTCCGGGATTAACAACCCGTATAAGACATAAGATAGATGTTATGGGTGCTCAACCTATTAAGCAACGCTCCTACCACTACTCGCCTAAAGTTCTTGAGGCAATGTACCAGGAACTTGATCGGATGTTAGAAGAAGGCTTAGTTGAGCCTTGCCAATCTCCATGGTCATCTCCGGTAGTCATGGTTCGCAAGGGATCGGGTTACCGGTTCTGTATCGATTTTCGCAAGGTAAACGAAGTTACTTGTAAAGATTCATATCCCATGCCAAATATGACTTCTCTTTTAGACGGACTTAGACAAGCGAGATATCTGTCCAAATTTGACCTTAAGCAGGCATTTCTGCAAGTACCACTAGCTGACGAATCTAGTAAAGAGATTACAGCGTTTACAGTTCCGGGCAGAGGGTTATTTAGGTTTAAAGTTATGCCTTTTGGGCTAACCAATTCACCTGCTACCTTTCAGAGGTTAGCCGATGCCATATTTGGACCCGAACTATACCCGTACGTTGTAGTTTTCCTAGACGATATTTTGGTTTGCACGCCAACTTTTAAATTGCATTTAGACATGCTTCAGAAAGTATTTCGTCGACTTAAAGCTTCAGGGTTGCGTATTAATCCCGATAAATGCAAATTTGGTTGTAAAGAAGTTAGATACTTAGGGTATTTAGTTAATAGTGAAGGCCTGAGCGTTGATCCAGACAAAGTAAGTTCCATTACTTCGATCCCTCCACCCACCAATGTTGGGCAACTTAGAAGGTTCCTTGGAATGGCAGGGTGGTATCGCCGTTTTATAAAAGATTTTTCCGCGGTTGTCTCTCCCCTTACATCCTTGCTCAAACGCAAAGCTAAATGGATATGGTCAGAAGAGCAAGAAGCCTCTTTCAATGCTCTCAAGTCAGCACTGACTGAAGCACCAATATTAGCAAGGCCCGATTTCGAGCAGCCTTTTCAACTACAGACCGATGCCAGTGATACAGGTCTTGGAGCTGTCTTAACACAGATACAAGATGGCGAAGAAAGGGTTATCGCTTTTTGCTCACGTACCCTCAGTCCAGCTGAAAGAAATTATACCGTCACCGAAAAGGAATGCCTGGCAGTCCTGTTTGGTATCGAAAAGAATCGGCATTACTTGGAGGGATATTCCTTTACCGTTATAACGGACCATGCCAGTCTTAAGTGGCTTCTAAATTTGAAGAACCCTTCGGGTCGTTTGGCTAGATGGGCTCTTCGGTTACAACCGTATAATTACAAAGTGGAATACCGTAAGGGCAAACTGAATACAGTGGCCGATGCATTATCCAGAATTGCCGCAATAACTGTTTTATCTACAGGTATCGATCATGGCTCCTCTTCCAATGATATTTCGTCTTCGGGAACCCCTATATCGTCTGATGAATGGTACGATCAGAAATTTTACAGAGTCCAAAAGTTCCCAGAATTTCACCCTGGCTGGTTGATAAAGGACGGGCAGTTACTGTATCATCGGAAGAACTCTTTGAAAGGAGAGTTGGAGGACCCCAGTGAGGAGTGGAAAGTGGTTGTTCCAAGACACCTGCGGAGATCTATAATATATGATAATCATGATCTTCCTCAGTCTGGCCACTTAGGGATTGATAAGACGTTCTCGCGGGTTAGCAGACTATATTATTGGCCGGGTCTTTATTCGGATATAAGCCAATATGTGAGACAGTGTGAGTTGTGTCAAAAGGTAAAACCCAGAAATACACCACCTCGTGGATTGATGTACCCTCGCTATAACAAGCAGCCGTGGGAAATCGTTTCTGTCGACATTATGGGTCCCTATCCTAGAAGCACTAAAGGCAACGTTTATCTCCTAGTTTTCGTCGATTTATTTAGCCGATGGGTGGAATTGTGTCCCATTAGGAAAGCTACCTCTTCGGTTATAGTGTCGAAATTAAAGTCCCGAATATTATATAGGTATGGTGCACCTAGGAAATTAATTTCCGACAATGCAAAGAACTTTGTGAGTAATCTTGTTGATGAAGTAGCTAAGGAGTTCGGAATCAAGAGGGAGACTACTCCTCTTTATCACTCACAGGCAAATCCCACAGAACGGTCTAACCGTAATATAAAGCAACTTATCGTCACGTATCTTGGGAAAAAACACCAACGCTGGGACGAGAAGTTAGGAGAGATCCAATTTGCATTGAATTCCGCAGTTCAGGACTCGACCAAGTTCAGCCCTGCTTTCTTAAATTTCGGTAGAGAGCTAAGGCCTTTACACCAAGTTCTCGAGGGAGATATTCTAGCAGCTCGCGAAGAAGAACAGACTCGTTGGGCGGCAAAAGTGGCCAAATTGCCTGAAGTTCATCATGTCGCTGAGGAAAATTCTCTTAAAGCAAGCATAAATCAGAGTAGTCGTTATAATTTGAGACGCCGGAAAGATCGTTTCCATCCGGGAGATCAGGTTTTAAAAATGACTTTTCAGTTATCTTCAGCAGCAGATAAACTCGCAGCTAAACTTAACCCCAAGTATGAAGGCCCTTATACAGTTGTCTCAGTTACGGGTGGCGGGTCGTGTAAGCTAAGGGATCAGAATGGAAAGTTCGTAGGTTTATGGCATCCATCGAAGCTTAAGTTATTCCAAACCACCTGACGGACTTACCCGCTGGAGGGGAGTGTGTAACAAGTTTTAATTTTCCCGCTCGGTTTCGTCCGCCCGGTGTTTTAAACTTGAGCCTACATATGGAAAGTACAGTGTCGCCGCCTAGGGAGTACCGTGGAGGTACCGGAATTTCGCGATCTTAGGCCATTCCGGTAGAAAGTCTCGTAACGTATCCATGTATGGAAGTACCGAGTTAGCAGGGAGCAGTATAAGGATATTTTTATTTAATTTTCTTCCGTCATATATATATTTAAAATATACCCAGCGTTGGTGTTACGAAGAATATGTTTTGCCGTATGCTTGTATGCCACAAAGGAAATAAAGTAGAAGATCGTAAATAATTTTATTTTCTAAGAACCTGGACCTTAATAGTTAACCATGTCACAATATTATTACGAACCATCCGCCTGCTTCCAGTTACAGTCTGTTTGCTCGCCGTCAGGACCCAGCTCGCTGACTGATGGCGGCCGCTCCGGCGGCAACATCTGGGCATAAATTCGGCTCAGCGCTGATCGAGGGGGTGTACCTGAGGAAATCATTTATAAAAGGGAAAAGGGCGGATTTATTAGCATATAAAATGTCTGCTGTCAGCGGATGAGCGAGAGGATCCCTCAACGTGTTAGCAAATTCCCGCGCCTGACAAACGAGCAGCACTTCTCGCCGCCCCTAAATCCGGGCCCTGCTGTCGGTGAAAAATACCCCACTTTATTATTAATAGAAATTGTAGAAGGAGGGGGCGGGGCGGCATTAGCAGGAGCTGTATATACACAGCCATCAGTTTGTAGCATTAGCCTTCGTAAAAACTGCCTTCCAAGGGTGAGTATCCCCCTTTTAACTCTACCTTTCAGACCCGCATTTTCTCTTATTTCAGATTGTTTTTTTTTTTTATGAATGGAAAACATCTGGTGCGCTAATCAAACGCTTTCACTTACGCTTTCCCTACTTGAGATGAGATTTTTATATGTACAAAAAAACAAACAACCTGTAACACTACAACCCATGAAGGGTCATCGGCTCAGTGTATATAGAGTGTGCATATCGTACTATTTCTAGTTCAACGGCCGTGTAAGGAGGCGATTAGGCCTTGATCACACTCAGCCGCCATGTTTTTTCCCAATATTTTGGGTGCCCCTTTCATAGAGGCTGGTTTGCCCCAGGAGGTTCTGCATACCCAAGGATCGCCCGCCGACTGAATTAACAGAATAAATAATATTCCGCCATAGACGAGATTCGCACCCAGGACCCAGAGAGCAGTAGACTACTGTTCTATCCACTAGACCACGCCGCTCCCCTAATACTAAGAATATTAACTAATAATAGTTAATATTCTTATTAAGGGGCAGGATGGTCTAGTGGGTACAAAATACATTCATTTAAATTAAATGTAAACAAAACTAATTAGACAAAAGACTACAACTATCACCTGTAATCGAATTAAATTACACGTTGTTTAATAAATAGTAAAAGTACAAACAATATAACTGAACGAAAATAACACTTTTAAACATAAGTATAACCAAGTGTAACCTCCTTTTACTCATATGAATAAATATCTATTAAAACAGCTGATCCTTATCACTGACTAAGAAAGGTTGCTACCGTGTATGTAGCAAACTTTACATATATTTAATACTTTTTATTTGCAAAGGTATACCACAACAGGTTTTTAGGGTCACATTTAGCGTAGTGGCTAGCATAACAGCTTCCTATGTCCATGGTTGCGGGTTGAAATACTGGCCCAGGGATCTAAGCGCGAGCTCACAGCAATCATGTTATTTTTTTTTAATTGAAATTTACAACTGTATTTTGTAATACAACAAGTAAATGTGTTGGTAATGATAAAATACATGAAAAAAACATGAAGAGAAAATGCCCATTGGCATCACTCTACTAGGTACCTAAGCTAACTAGAAGGTCTCGAGGCCATCTTCTTTTCAGACGCCTCGGAGGATTGTCAGGAATTGAAGAGGAAGCAAGGATTGAAACTAGAGGATTAGAGTGGGAGTGGAGTTTGTCATGGACGGATTGATACCTGGTTCAAATCAGCAATATATGGGATGTTAAGGTCTTTATGGATGAGTTTATTTGTGACAAAGTAAGGAGCATTGAGGATTTTTCGAAGGATTTTGGATTGTAAGGATTGAATACGGGAAGAATTTGATGGTTTCGTAGAGCCCCAAAGCTCATTTCCGTAAGTCCAGATAGGCCTTATGATGGTGATATAGATGAGCCTTTTGTAGATAAGTGGAAGATTGGAGCGTCTGTCCAGTAAGACAACACACAAGTGTCATCAGCATAGGTAGAAAGGAAGGTGTTGGGATGGGTTGGTATATCAGCTGTATATACTGTGTAGAGGATGGGTCCTAGGATACTACCTTGAGGGACACCGGCAGAATCATGTTATTTAAAATATTTTGTTTCCAAAGGTTTCGAGGATTGATAATATATATAATTAATAGGATTTCTTTTGAAATTGCCTAAACACTGAAACGTTAAAAAAAATAAAGAGGTTATATTTTGAGTAAATGTGGATCAGTTTTAATATATGCAATGAAATTGAAAAATAATTTAACATAATGTGGCTAATCGCCCGATGTTACAGTAAGAATTTTAAATTTTGCCTATCTAGGTGTAATTAGGATAGAGATCTTTAACGAGTACCTGACTGCACGGGCTAAGGATCACCATTTTACGCCCCCTTCAAAGGACGGTATAGCCAAGGATGTTTTTCGCCCTTAAAATTTTTTAGGGTCATATGTCGGCCTTGGAAGGCTATCGCGCTAGCCACTACACCACATAGTAGCCCTATAATGATAAATTATGACATTAATAATCACCTTGACCTGATGAAAAGAAAACAAAATCTGCGACTCCATATCCCACACAATATTTTTACTCATTCCTCTCGATTTTTTTTTCCATTCGAAAGCAATTTCTCCTCCATCCTTTCGTTCCCTTATTTTTTCATTAAGCTTTATGGCCTCCACGTTCTGTTTTTATTCCCGGGCCAAACGCAAAAAAGGAACAAAAAAAAAGCGATTGAAACACTAAAAGCTATCGGAAATGTTTAATTGGAATTGTAAGGGTTTTATTATTGAGTTGATATGGCTGCCTGGTCATTTATAAGACCAACGATTGGTTTGGTTATTAATATCTGAAGTATATCAATCAAATAATTATTAAAATTCATTATATGATTTATTTAAAAGATGATCATATCCATAGAGGGATTATAACCCCCAAAATATCATAATTATTTTCTTATGCATTCTCCATAGTTAACCTTTTAAAAAATTGTCTCTATCTTCAGTATCTTTACTTTTCAAACTATGATTAAACTACTCAGAAACCAAACATAATTAGCACTAGGTTTACGGAACGTGTATTTTTGACGCCTTTCGATATTTATAAGGAAATTTAGAAAACCCGTTTGCATTTTTATTGTATCTGTTTTAAATGACGTTTATCCATTGATAATAATATATATTACACGAGGTAAATATATATTGAAGTATATTTTTTTTTCAAAAGAAATTCTCTATGTTGTATACCTACCTCTACGAATATGCGTTCGCGATCGTAATTCATACAAAATGTTGAATAAAGTTGCAAAAATCACACACACATATATATATATATATATATATATATATATATATATATATATATATATATATATATATATATATATATATATATATATATATATAAACGATGAATTCCCTTTTCCCTTGGTGATCAAATCACGCGTAACAGCTTGACCGATTTCGCTAATTCTTTTATTTATTTTTTGTGTTTATAACAGATTTCGTTAATTCTTTTTTTGTTGCATTTACAACAGTCAGAAAAAGGGTCTTAAGAAAGAAAAAAAGAGATAAGTTACTTTGGTCGTTTTTTAAATTAATTTTCTGAGGTAATATTTAGCTCTCTATATATTTATATAAAAATGAATCCCATTTCCCCTTGGTGACCGCATCACGCGTGAACAGCTTGATTGATTTCGTTAATTCTTTTTTTGTTGTATTTACAACAGTCAGAATAAGGGTCTTAAGAAAGAAAAATAGAGATTAGTTACTTTGGTCGTTTTTAAAAATTAATTTTCTAAGGTAATGTAACGTAACGACTGGATCGATTTCGCTAAGATATATAGCATTTCCAAGTCAATTGTAACCTTTTCCAAGTCAAATGTAACTTTTTCCAAGTCAAATGTAACCTTTTCCAAGTCAAATGTAACCCTTTCCATTTCAAATGTAACCTTTTCCAAGTCAAATGTAACCCTTTCCATTTCAAATGTCACCTTTTCCAAGTCAAATGTAACCCTTTCCAAGTCAAATGTCACCTTTTCCATTTCAAATGTTACCTTTTCCAAGTCAAATGTCACCTTTTTCTTCACTTCTAGCCTTAAATATTCCGTTTTATTTATTGAAAAATAATTAGTTTAATTAACATTATGACTTTTTTAATAATTTTGGCATATCATATCGGTATTTTTTATTGTTTTTTTTAGATATTTGATATCAAGTTCGGTTTTTTACTAGCTAATATTTAAAAAACTAATTATCGTCTATTTAGTTTTAAGATAGTTTTTGATTTTGAGTTTGTAGAGGGGAGGGGTAGTTTTTGTGAATAATTAATGTGTTTTCGGGTATTATAATTACGTTTTTCGAACTGTATTTTTTATCGCTCGCGTGCATGTTAACTCGCATTAACTTTTAATGTTTTTTATTGATATAGGGATTAATTAATGTGCTTTCGGATGGTTATGATTACGTTTTTTGAGCTGTATCTTTTATCGGTCATGCGTATTTCAACTCGCATTGACTTTTAATGTTTTTTATTGATATAGGGATTAATCAATATGTTTTCGGGTATTATAATTGTATTTTTTATCGCTCGCGTGCATGTTAACTCGCATTAACTTTTAATGTTTTTTATTGATATGGGATTAATTAATGTGCTTTCGGGTGGTTATGATTACGTTTTTTTAGCTGTATCTTTTATCGGTCATGCGTATTTCTACTCGCATTGACTTCTAATGTTTTTTATTGATATAGGGATTAATCAATGTGTTTTCGGGTATTATAATTACGTTTTTCGAACTGTATTTTTTATCGCTCGCGTGCATGTTAACTCGCATTAACTTTTAATGTTTTTTATTGATATAGGGATTAATTAATGTGCTTTCGGGTGGTTATGATTACGTTTTTTGAGCTGTATCTTTTATCGGTCATGCGTATTTCTACTCGCATTGACTTTTAATGTTTTTTATTGATATAGGGATTAATTATTTTGCTTTCGGGTGGTTATGATTACGTTTTTCCAGCTGTATTTTTTATCGCTCGCGCTTATTTTAACTAAAATCTACTTTTAAGGAGGTTGATAATTGTGTTTTCTGGTCCTATAATTACTTATTTTGAGTTTTATTTTGTCATGGCTCCCACGCATTTATCTCGAATTCACTTTTAATCTTTTTATTTTTATAGAGATCTATCCTTGTGTTTTCGCGGGGTTATGAAAATGTTTAAAAGGTTTTTTATTATCACTTGTGTGGATTTCTACTCGCCTTTATTTTTGATATTTGGATTGATTATTTTGTTTTTTGTTCTCATTATAACGTTGCTGAAATATACATCGTTTAGCTTTTTTTTTTTTCTTTTTTTTTTAACTAAATCTGTTGTAAAGGATCCGCTTCCTAACTTGGTCTTACAATTATTTGATAATTAAATTGAGGAATCGTTTATTCTATTTTCGGGTATTCTGATAACATTATTTGAACCAAATTTGTTATCGCTTTTACTCATTTTAAGTTACTGTTCCTATTTCATAAATAATCGATAGAGGGAACGTTTATAGTGTTTTCGGGAATACTAATAGAGTTTATGACATTTTTTTAGAGCTAGTGCACTTTTTAACTAAAATAAAAAGTGATCTAGAAGAATGCGCAATCGCGATGTAACGTCCAGATCAAAAATGTAATCAGATCCTGCAAAAACACAATAAATAATTTTTACATCAAATTATAACATAATACCTAATACCTACGGTCTGTAGAAATTCCCAAGCACATAAAAGAATAAAGTTTACAACACGTTATAAGAATCCCCTAAAACAAAAAAAAGACCACTGCAAACGCAAGTTGAAATACGCATAAGCGATAAAAGATACAGCTCAAAAAACGTAATCATAGCCTCCCCCCCCCCGAAAAAAAATTAATCCCTATATCAATAAAAAACATTAAAAGTTAATGCGAGTTGAAATACGCATGACCGATAAAAGATACAGCTCAAAAAACGTAATCATAACCACCCGAAAGCACATTAATTAATCCCTATATCAATAAAAAACATTAAAAGTTAATGCGAGTTAACATGCACGCGAGCGATAAAAAATACAGTTCGAAAAACGTAATTATAATACCCGAAAACACATTAATTATTCACAAAAACTACCCCTCCCCTCTACAAACTCAAAATCAAAAACTATCTTAAAACTAAATAGACGATAATTAGTTTTTTAAATATTAGCTAGTAAAAAACCGAACTTGATATCAAATATCTAAAAAAAACAATAAAAAATACCGATATGATATGCCAAAATTATTAAAAAAGTCATAATGTTAATTAAACTAATTATTTTTCAATAAATAAAACGGAATATTTAAGGCTAGAAGTGAAGAAAAAGGTGACATTTGACTTGGAAAAGGTAACATTTGAAATGGAAAAGGTGACATTTGACTTGGAAAGGGTTACATTTGACTTGGAAAAGGTGACATTTGAAATGGAAAGGGTTACATTTGACTTGGAAAAGGTTACATTTGACTTGGAAAAAGTTACATTTGACTTGGAAAAGGTTACAATTGACTTGGAAATGCTATATTTAAGTAGGGATTGCAATCCGGAAAACCGGATCCGGCATGATCATACGTTAACCGGATCCAGCAATAATATATTATAGCAATTTTGGGTCAAAAATAGTGCAGTTTAATAAAAAAAATTGGTACACATTTGGTGTACATGTGTGATGGTGTCGTTCGACGCCGAAATTACATCACGCCAACCATTCAGTTCAGCATCATTCGTTCGCCTCGCGCGAGACTATACAATAAGTTTTTGTTTTGTCGGTGCTTCCCCTAAATGTAAGTAAACAGATATAATTATCTTGGTATTATACGCGAGCTAAACCGTCCTGTAAGTTGGCTGTAGAGGAACTTCTGAAACAACTCTAACATTTTTTTAGGGTAATTGCTCACTCAAGTACTGATTCCCTCAACTATTAAGGCACTGGTTATAAATCTATTGAAGTCTATGAAGACTGAGCTACGTTACTGCTCACGTCTTCTCATACTTCACATTCTCAGATAGTTCAATTAATTTATTAAGTTGCTTTATAAAATCTAATATAATCCTTGCGTAATTAACTCAGGTGGGAATTGTGATAACAATAATTTTAAATTATTTGAGAATGCTAACAATCACAAACAAGCCTTATATTTATGATAGTCACCATCATATTTTGATGATTATGTCTGATGAATGACATAATTATCACAATAATGAGCTTGTATTATAAATGTAAATCTTCAAATTATTTTACTGACAATAGTTATTTTTCAAATAGTATGTAATTACTAATAACTTTAGTATATACGCATATTATCAAAAATCAATTTCGATTTTGGAAAAAGGGTGGTGGAAAATAAATATTTTTAATTTTCAGCAAATGGTAATCAATAGCCGACTGTTTTAGTAGCCATTAATGTTTTACTTGTTACTTAAACTACTAAACTAATTTGGGACCGGATTCGGCCGGACTGAAAATGACACCGGATTGAAATCCCTATATTTAAGACAGGGCATCGACAGTCGGGTCAGATAGTCTATAAATAAACAAATGTTGTTAGTCAATAATAATGAATGATCTCATTTCAGGACAATTAATAATGTAATTATAAGCTTTTTATTCGTCACAAATAAAATCATCCATAACGACCTTAATATTCCATTTGTTGCAGACCTATCACGTACCAGATATAGCACTTTCAGTTCCAAACTCCCAATCCACATAAACCTCCTTGTCCACGACTTATCAAACCCACAGATTCCTGATAACCCTCCGAGGCGATTGAAAAGATGGCCTCGGGATCTACTAACTTAAATAAACATTGAAGTACCTGCGCTGGGTAGTTTCATCACAAGTCTTTTCACGATCTTTATTTCAGCACTTTTGCTGGTTGTATTTATTGTATACACAATTATAAAATTCACTAAAATATTAATTAAAAAAAAAAAAAAATCTCTTTCCGCGAATTCCTTTGAAAATACGGATTGACGGATTTTGATACGGTTTCCATCATTTAGGGCATTCTTTTCTGAAGGCTAAAAAGTAAAATAAATTGAAATTTAACTTTTATTCAAACAGGCAAAATATCTCTCTTCTGTAACCAAGTCATCAAACAATTATACCTGAAATATAAGTAGTAACATAGACATATAATATACCGTTGGAAAGCGCAAGATTTTGGAAAATAAGATATGCAATACAATAAGTCAAACAAGTGAAAAGAAAGATGTTATAAGTGCATACACTTACGTACAAATGTTATCTGAAATTCTGTTTATGAGGGAGGTTATGGTGATTCATGGTCATCGTAGAGGTTATACACTTCATGCAGTAGACAAGATTTTAGAAAAATATATTATCTACCAAATCGTACGTAAGCTGCTAAAATAAAGGAAAAGTTTTTATAAACCAATACTGGTTATAATTATTTCTACTTTTAGATCATTTCACAAAAAAATAGTAGTTCCACTGTAAACTAAATGGGACTTACATTGAAATTAAATTAACTTTAACACATTAAAATGTATTTAGAGAAAGTACTTATGAAATTTAAAATTGTAAACCGAATAAAATAGGAACCGTTAAACATAAACAAATGTACTAAACCAATCTTTAATTTGTTGACCAATTTATGTTTCTAATTTTTGCCGATGATTAAGTATAAGATTTAATAGACGTGATATTGCTGAGTGAGCTGTAGATAAGACCTTTTGATATATTTTTTTTTTATTTTTATTTGTTTAAGATTTACATTTTTGTACAAATCAATTCAAATTATAAATATCTTAAATTGCCAATAATAATAATAATAATAGGCTTACCGAACCCGAAGGTTCGATGCCGATACCACCAAACTTCGCCTGCACAGACTCGTCCAATGTTCACCGGTCAAGCCCAAGCCCCCGAGATCAGCCTTAATGCAATCCTCCCATCGACGCTTCGGCCTACCTTTCGGACGCCTACCAGTCGGTTCAGCGAATACCAACTTTCTCGGAATCCGTTCCTCACTAAGCCCAACAACTTTACGCGCCCATTTGAGTCTCCGCGATGCTATCAACTCAATTATATTCACAGGGTACAAATTCCGCAATTCCGCGTTGTGCAACCTTCTAAACTCCCCAGTGGCCTTATCTCTCTTCGGACCAAATATTTTACGTAGCACCTTATTCTCGAAAACCTTAAGCCGTTGTTCATCCTTCAAAGTAAGCGGCCACGTTTCGCATCCGTAAAGAACCGTTGGAAGAATAATAGTTTTATAAGTTCTAACCTTTACGTTTTTAGACAGAAGCCGCGAGCTAAGCAATTTAGCAACCGAATAATAACACGCATTTCCCACCTTTAACCGGGACTTTATTTCATCCTGGATTTCATTTTTTCTTGTTATCATTGAACCTAAATACTTGAATTTCTCTACGTGTTCAAAAGTATGACCTGAAATATTAATATCATCAAGATCGCCACCATTTCTGCAACTAATCATATATTTCGTCTTATCGGTATTTAATTCGAGACCTATTTGTTTACCGGTTTTTATTAACACACTTGTATTTAGTTGTATAGTTTCTGTGTCTTCACCTAGTATTACCAAATCATCGGCATACCCCAAAACCGGAATCTTGTTACCCATATGTAAGCCTTTCTCGGTACTCATCACCTTTTCTATAACATATTCTAAGGCTATATTAAACAAAACAGGTGAAAGGGAGTCACCCTGTTTCAAACCCGATCGCACCTCAAATCTCTCGGAGTAATTATGACCGATTCTAACTTTATGAAATGTTTCCGACAAACACATCTCTACTAGGTTTACTAACTTTTTAGGTATCCCCTGTTCAATCATGATGTTATATAGCTTCTGACGGTCTATGGAATCATAAGCCTTTTTAAAATCTATATAAAGTTGATGGACTACACCGTTGTATTCCAGTTTCTTCACTAATATTTGACGTAAGGAAAATATTTGATCAATAGTCGAGCGATTCCGCCTAAAACCACACTGGTAGTCTCCGATAATTTCCTCATCGTATTCCGTGATTCGGCTAGTTAGTATTGACGAGAATATTTTATAGCATACTGGGAGAAGAGAGATCCCACGATAGTTGTTACAATCCGTCCTCGGTCCTTTTTTGTGAATCGGAATAAGTATTGATTCTTTCCATTCTTCGGGTATTTTTTTCATTTTCCCAGATCTTTTTAACTAAAACATGTAATTTGGAAACGCCCGCTTCTCCACACGCTTTGATTAATTCACTCGTGATATTATCATTTCCTGCAGCTTTATACCGTTTTAATTTTCCTATCGCCATTTCAACTTCCTCTTTACTCGGTGCGTCTACCCATGGTTCAGCGCTCTGGTATTCAGAGGGAGGAGATTGATTATTATTTTCCGTATTTAGAATGCCGTCAAAGTGTTGTTTAAATGTATTTAATATCTCAGTCGGATCCGCAATTATGTTGTTATTCGCATCTTTAACCCCATTCAATAGAGGTTCAAATCTTTTACGCGATTTGTTTATACCTTTGTACATCTCTCTTACGTTATTTTCGCTTCTGTGTTTTTCTATTTCTATTATTTTGCCTTTAAGATACTCTCTTTTCTTATTTTTTAAGAATTTTGAAGTTTCGTTTTTTACTAACCGAAAGTAAGCCACATTATTATCGCTTGGATTATTTAAGGAATTCAGTTTAGCGGTTTTTCTTTTTTCACACATATTTTGACAATCCCTGTCGAACCAAGGTTTGTTCTTTTTATTTTCGATTTTCCCAAGGCATAAGTTACCGACCTCTTCAATATTATCCCTGATCCCTTCCCACAATTTGTTTACATCTTCGTTTTCCTCGTCTGAAGATTCCAAAGCATCGAACCTATTTTTTACTTCTATCGCGAATTGTTTTCTAATTTCGGGGTTGTTCAATTTAACAACATCAAAATTCTCGGGATGAATATAGTTCGGTGTTCTCTTTTTTGTATTTAGTTTTTGTCGAAGTTTCGCGATTACTAATTCATGATCAGATCCGCATTCTGCACCACGATACGATCTCACGTTAATTATGCTACTTTGCCATCTGTTTTGTACTAAAATATGATCTATTTGATTACGAGTATGTCCATCCGGCGATGTCCACGTATACTTATGAATGTCCTTATGTTTAAACGTAGTACTTTTGATTATTAGGTTTTTCGAAATGGCAAAGTTTATTAGTCGGGTCCCATTATCATTACTATATTCGTGCAAACTTTCTTTACCGATTGTAGGACGATATACTTCTTCCCTTCCAACCTTTGCGTTTGCGTCACCTAGTATAATTTTAATGTAATTTCGCGGTAACTTATCGTAAACCGATTCTAGTTTATCATAAAATTCGCATTTTACTTCATCATCACTATCTTCGGTGGGAGAGTGAATGTTTATAAACGCGATTTTATACCAACGACCCTGAAATATAGCAACCGATATTCTTTCACTAAAGAACTGTACATCCCGTAATGCGGAAAGAAATTTATTCCTAATCAGAAACCCGGTACCTAAACAATAATTAACGCTCCCCCCGTACCAAATAGTATACTTTCCTTCTGTTAACGAACCCTCCCCTGGCCAGCGAACCTCTTGTAATGCAACGATATCTAAATGGTACCCCTTAACTTCATTCGCGACCGACTTTAACCCACCTGCCGTATTTATACTTCTAACGTTCCGCGTCCCTATTGTTAGATCTCTACTTTTCATCTTGCGCCTAGATTCCTCTGAAGCAGTCCCCACCCGGAGACCCGAACGGGGGACTAGTTTGCTTCCGGATAATGGGCGTTTTACCTCAGAGGAATCCATGACTGTTTGTGGTATTTTGTGAACTAAAATATGTGAGTAGGGCGTTCGAACCTACGTCACACCCTCCAGCAAGCCTGGAGGGCCGCTCTCATTGTTGGTCAGCGAGTCCATCGGACTTAGCCGGGAGGAGCTTCCGAGGAAATTCCACCGACCATCCCCACATCCGCCACCCGTGGGACGCTCCCCATACGCGGTAATGAGATCCGCGCGAGGTAAATTGCCAATAAATTAAATAAATTGCCAACATGAGTCTAGTTAATAATAAATGTCCATATATTCGGCTCTATAGAAAAAACTTGAAAAATAATAATAGTAAACTATTTAAATAATACATTTTATCATTTAATTGATATATAATAGAAAAACGACACTGAAATAAAACATAAAAAACAAACAAAAACAATTAACAACTTGAAAAACAAACTGAAAACATTCGCCGTAGAATGAAAAATGATAAACAGTTAACCTCAGATAACTAGACATTTAATTGGTGTGTGGGCCTTCACAGTTCAAGGTATCCAGGGTATTAAGACCTTTTGATATTATGTGGTATAATATTTCATTTTACAAATTTTACAGATTACTTAAGCGTTAATGTTGTAAACATAATTACTATTTTCAAGTAGCTAAATGCTACAGTGGTAAGCAAACATTTTTATTTGGAATATAATTAATAAGTGTTGACATCCACACAAATGAACATTCCAACAAACGTAAACAGTTTATTTTATAGAAGGGTATTTCAAGAAAAACCTAAATTCTTAGATATTTCCTTGACATGCAATAAAATCAACATCTACCATAACAATTGGCATTGAAAGCCTAAATATTTGAGTATCGGTTTTGATGATCCTTCGGCCATATTAATGACATCATCACCGGAACCCCATACCCTGGAGCGAGGATCAGCTGAGCAAATTGGCCTCCCGTTCCAGCAATTTTGAGGATTACCCCCGGAAATTGGCTGTTATCAAACCTATAGCGATTGATATTCAGTTAATAACCTCCATCGAGATAGCTACATTAATTAATTGTATTTAATTAGCCGAGCTCTCGTATGGCGTAGACTTTATGCATTATCACGGCTCCGAATGCTCTATGAATATGGATGCTGCGTACTGAGGCTGTGCCATAATGGGGAGCAGCAATTACCCTATCAAAACCAATTGAATTCTTTTATGAGCTAATTTACGTACGATTTATGACTTCTCATTGTGTTACTAACGTTTAACAAGCACATCACGAAAAAAATCTGGTGCGCGCAGCACACGACTTTCCCTTACCTCTGTTGTTAAAATCAATCTAAGAATTTTAAATACATTTAGTTATAGAAATAAATTGTTAAAAAATTAATTAAATTGAATTTCAATAGAAACATGTGTTTTATTAAATTATCTATTATCTATTGATCTACAGCAATCATCAGGAGTTAGTTTTCATCACTCTCAAGTAACCTTCCCGTGTATTAGATAACATTTTTACTTTCACTTACCTATATATGGGATATATAGTAAGTACTGCGATCGTGAAAATTTTCGAATTCCAGTTTTCAACGGAAATACGTTTTAGGGTCCCCTGAGTCCAAATGTCCAAGTCCCGCAAAACGGTCTGTCTGTGTGTAGTAAGTCCAGCTCAAAAACGAGAAGATCTATGAAACGGAAATTTCATATTTAAGACAACTATACGCCCGAGATGTAACTGCAACTTTTTTACCGAAAGCAGCTAACCAGAAAAGCCACTTTAAACCATGCATTTTGCACCTATTTACGATTTTCTCAAAAACAGTTCTAACGATTTTAATTAAACTCGCTATATCGATGTAAAATTGGACGGGCTTTAATATCATTTAGGTTTCATTCTTCCTCTAAAGCACCTTTAATTTTGTAGTTTTTAAGAAATTTACCATACATCTGATTCGCAAATCTAAAAAACTCGTAAATGTAATGTAAGTTGAACGAATTCGATAACCAAATAAAGGAGATAATTGCAAAAATATTTTTTTAATACTTTTTTTTTTTTTAACTTAGAACAGTAATATCCATGTATAATATACCGTTGGAATGCTATAGATTCTAAAAATATTATCATATATATACGATTGTAAATTTTAACGGGGAGTGATAAAAATCCGAAAATATAATGTATCAAATGAAGCCAGACAAATTGGACCACCTCTGTTCACTGTAAATTATTCTTAGGGGATTAAAATTATTTTTCATTCATTGATTAATTTTAAAATAGATAGATACAGAATAGTCTACATGAAATACCGTTCAAAGGGTAACTTCATCTCCTAAATTAATTCAGTACTTGGTCTGAAAAAGGAAATATTTCCGAGAGAATTAATATATAACGGATTATTGTATTACATTATGGGATAGCCCTAATCCATTAAGGAGCGGTGTATCGCCCTCTCCACTCCACTCATTGGAGTGACGCGCCAACCCCTGACATCCACCTGTCAACTGCTCCAATCGCCTTGAGTGCTCAAATCTCGGTGTCATCCTACATTCTTCCGCTGGTCTATCACAACAAGAGGGGACATGATAACCATTAAATATATCAGGGCATTATTTTATACTTCCTTCAACATTTCTAGATAACTTATACGAGTATTGTAGTTGTTATTATTTAGGGCGATCCTGCGTTAGGTAGATCATCCTAGAGCTCATAAAGCTACTGTGATTAAATAAATAATTTTTTAAAAAATGGGAAAAAGAACAGGAAGTTAGTGCTTATATTATCATTTCAACCTACTTGCAAGGTTGTAGGCCTAGAAACAGTACGGATACCAAGAGATAATTCAGTGACCTCAAGAGGTCACTTGTGGTGTAGTGGCTAGCATAACAGTCAACTATGTCGAAGGCCACGGGTTCAAACCCTGCATATACCCCTAGGACTTTTTAAAGAGTCCCTCGCAAAGGACATAAATTGGTTGTCCCGATCCTTTGAAAGTAATAAAAAATGGAAGGGTACTGTATGGTCGAAGGGAAGCAAGCAAAGGCACATAGGGAGTCTCCTGTTGTATAGTGGTTAAGGCAACAGCTTCCTTTGCCCGAAATCGTAGGTTCTAATCTAGCAGATGGCCCAAGGATTTTGTAAAGGGTCTAAGACATCTTTGATTTTGCCATCCTTAGGAAGGGTCTCGAGCCTGGGCGTTGTTGGTAATTGTAAAGATCCATTTCCTAATTTAACCTGGAAAGATACATACATATCAGTCTGGCCCGAGATAGCATCAAGGCAACACCTATCGCTCTTCTGCTCGTTACCTATATTATCTACAGAACTTTATTATTTATTTTTTAATAATATTTTTTCTTAATTCGTTCGTTCGTTATTGTAAATGTTTATCCGTTAAGCCGAGTGATAATAGGAAATAATCATTCACGAGAATCATCACGTCAAGGAAATCGTAGAAATTACAAGCAGCTTACGGCAGTCGGCAGTTAATCCCTAAACGTCTGAGGATTTAACAGCCAAGCACTAGTTCCCGTTTACAAACAGTCCAATTGTGAGTAAACAAATTTAAATAGACATTACTTTTATATACTCATTTTTTTTTTTTTTTTTTTTTCCTCGCTTTGAATCAAATATTTATTAAAATGGTTCAATGTACTATCTGTGAAAATGCGATCACTAGGGAAGACAAGGGAAATATCGGCTGTGGTAAATGTCGTGTTATTTTCCACGGCAGGTGTTGCAACCTTAATGAAAAAGAAATCGAAATTTTAAAATCGCAAAAAAAACCCTGGCTATGTAAGAAATGCGAGCAAGGAAAAAAGACGGCCCAAGGCAGGGAAAAATCGACGAGCCCTTCTAAAATCGCAGAACCTTCAATAGCGGACATACTGGCCGCTATGAACCGGCTCAGAACAGAGGTCAATGAGGACATCAAAAGCCTCAAATCATCAGTTGAAAAATATGGCGAGCTAAGCTTTGAACTCAATAACCGCCTCACTAATATAGAGAAACATCTGGAAAGTCAAAACAAACATCTTGAGGAGGTAACCATCGAGAATAAAGTTTTGAAATCCAGAATAAGCGAATTAGAGGTCCGCGTCAATAAAGCCGAGCAGGGCCTCCTCTGTAGGTCTTTAGAAATTAGAGGTATCCCAGTGCGCCCGGGAGAAACGCCTGCGGCCCTTGTGACCAGCGTAGCAGCGGGCCTGGGGATAAAAATCACAGCGGGGGACTTAGACTCGGTGGAGAGGCGCCGGCCAAAAAAGGATGACCCGAGACCGCCTTCTGTTATCGCCCGATTCGTGAGGCAATCGATGCGCGACGAACTGGTGAGAAATAGAAAAGTCAAGAGAGACTTCTCGACGCGAGATATAGGATGGCAGGAGAATGATGCTCACCGAATCTATCTCAGCGAGGAGATGTCTCCGATGAATAGACATCTATATTGGCTCGCCAGGCAGAAGAGGTTGGAGAAAAGAATTAAGTATGTATGGTTTGCTGGCGGTAGAGTGCGCTGCCGGAAGGAAGATGGACACCCTGTCATCTTTATCGACAAGGCCCAAGATCTGGACGTCTTCGGCTGACTCCTAGGCACCCGTCTACCTACTGGCTGTGACCCGGAATCGATTTTGGCATCCACTAATGTTTTCTCTTTCTCCCGAAATATTTATTTACCAATTATCTTTCTCTTAAGGTTATTTTGTTTTCTTATTCTACTTGATATGGAGTTTTCCTCCTTTTACTGTTTTCCTCCAAATGGACTTTATACTATTCTTATTTCATTCATTCATGTTTTTTTTAAAACTAGGTTTCGATCATCTCGTCGATTCCATAGCGTCTTCCCTTCACACGCTGTTTACTTTCCCACCTCCTTTCCGGTATGCCTAATGTCCTAACCACCTGTCATGTTAACGCCCAATCCTTGTCCGCTCATTTTGATGAATTCCTTCAATATTTCACTCACAACTTCTACCACATTATCGCAGTCACCGAAACATGGCTAAAGCCCTATATTCCTTCCTCTTCTGTTTTCCTCCCTAATTACTCCTTTCTCCGCCATGACCGGATTGGCCGGACTGGCGGAGGGGTGGGTCTGTATATCCATTGTAGCCTGAAATCCCGTATCCTAGATGTTTCTTTCAATTCCGATTCTCCTCATATCGAATTCCTTTTCGTCACAATCTCCTGTAACACTCGTCCTATCCTGTATGCTGTAGTATATCGCCCTCCTTTGGTCCCTTTTGATCCTTCCTTTGAATCTCTCCTTTACAAATATATTCCCAGGTACAATAACATCATAATTAGTGGTGATTTTAACACCAACCTCCTCATTGACTCCAGTGAAAAACTATATCTTGAAAACCTCTTCTTTTCTCTTCATCTATTTATCGTCCCATATGGCCCTACTCACCACCTCTCCAGATCCGACACCTGGCTAGACCTGCATGTCATCGATTCAGGACATAAACTTCTATCTGCATCCCAACTTCCGGTTCCGTTCTTATCATCCCATGACCTCATCCAGATAACATATGATTTCCAAACTCCAGTGTTCCTACCCAAAACTATATCTTTCCGTAACCTAGATAGTCTAACCCGAGAAAATATTTTACCCGACCTTGAATCCTTAAACTGGTATGAAATATATTCCTGCTCTTCCATCGATTCGATGGTAGACATCCTCACCTCCAATTTACTTAGTATCCTTGACTCCCATGCTCCTCTCAAAACCACTACCTTTCGTCGTCGACCTGCTCCTTGGATGTGTCAAGATATAAAAGATCTACAAAAAAGGCGTGAGGCAGCCCGTAGACGCTTTAGACGTACCAGACAGACAGATGACTACCAAACGTTTAGGGCACTCCGCAATCTGACACAGACAGCAATTAGGCAAGCGAAATCTAAATACTTTCACGATGCCCTCTCCTCAGCACCTGATTCCAAATCAAAATGGCAAATACTTCGAAAACTATCCCTCTGCAAATCCTCTTCCTCTGAAGTATTTCAGGTCTCACCCGATGAACTAAATTCATATTTCTCATCTGCTTCCACAAACGATTCTCCTCAACTTCCCTCCGACTCTCCGCTAGCTCCTTCATTTAATCCCGATAATTTTTATTTTTCCGATATCTCACCGACTGACCTCATTTCCTCGGTTATGAAATCCCACACCAATTCTATAGGATTTGATGGTGTACCTGTCAAATTAATAAAATTATGCCTTCCCGAAATCTTACCTATCCTACTCTACATATATAACTTTTCCCTCCAAAACTCCGTATTTCCTACCTCCTGGAAAAAAGCAATTGTACACCCTATTAATAAAACCTTTAACCCCACTTCCCCTAAAGATTATCGCCCTATTTCTATCCTCTCAAACCTTTCTAAACCACTCGAAAGAATAGTTCAATCTCAACTATCAAAGTTCCTCGAAAATTCCAAACTGCTTGATCCTCTCCAATCTGGTTTTCGTCCCGGCTTTTCCACTCAGTCCGCTCTCCTAAAAATTACCAGCGACATTCATACTGCTATGGACGAAAAAAAGTTGACTGTGCTCATACTTCTGGACTTTACAAAAGCTTTTGACTCTCTTGACCATTCTATCCTTTTTTCCAAACTAAAATCTTTATCATTTTCCAATAGCACAATCCGTTGGTTCCAGTCTTTCCTTTCCAACAGAACTCAAGCTGTTACCATTCCTAATTACCCTCTATCTTCCTTCTTAGCCCTTTCGGCAGGTGTGGCCCAGGGCTCAAGTATCTCCCCTCTCCTGTTCAATTCCTATATCAATGATCTTCCCAATTCAATCCTACACTGCTCCCATCATTTATATGCTGACGACTTTCAGATCTACCTATCTTTCCTTCCTTCTGAGTTATTAGTAGCATTCACCAAAATTCAGGAAGACCTTGAAAGAATCAGTGCCTGGGCAACCCAGAATAAACTAAAGTTAAATGCTATGAAAACTCAGGCCATCCTAATAGGTTCCAATTCCCTCCTCAGAGCCAATACTACATTTCCTAGTTTAATCCTAAACGATCACCCAATTACCTTCAGTTCCACTGTCAAAAACCTAGGTATTACCATAGACCAAACCCTTTCCTGGAAACCCCACATTGCTCAAATTTCCAGACGAACTATAAATACTCTTAAGTACTTCCATCGCTCCCGTCACCTCCTCCCACTTCCCACCCGTAAGATGTTGGTTTCCTCGCTTATTTTCCCCCACTTAGATTATTGCTGCGTGGTATATGGGGGCCTCTTGACTGTACTTGATGACAGACTCAAGCGGATTATGAATATGTTTATAAGATTTATCTTCGGTACCTTCAAGAGATCACCAGTAACCCACTTATACAGCGAATTGAAGTGGCTCCTACCTTCCATACGTAGACAATATTTTCTAGGGACATACCTCTACCAAGTCATTAAATCTCAACATCCTCCATATATTCACAATATCCTTCAATTCAAATCCTCAATTCACTCACTTGAAACCAGATCACGCCATTCTGACCTTTACATTCCTACCCATAGGACCAAATCTTTTGATAATTCCTTTTATATCCGCTCTGCATCTCTCTGGAATTCCCTACCTAATCATATTCGCCATGCTTCTTCCCTTCTCTCATTCAAATCCCATCTTTTCCTACACCTTTTAAGATCCCAAAGAGACGCTCACTAAATGTAAAATTGATAATTCACTATCTTACTTTCAACTTAAGATCATTTTATTTTAATTTTATCAGAATCCTAGAGTTATGGATTAATTCATTTATTTTATTTATTTTGAAATTGTTTAGCTCTATTATTTTATAGCAGATTTTTTTTTTTTTTTTTTTCTTTGGTTTATATTCCATATATTTTTTATATATCTATATAAATAGGTCTTATTTTTATTTTTTACACATTTGTAAATAAAATTTTATTTTATTGGTCTCTCGGCCAGACACATTGAAATGTATATTTACTGTACAACATTGTTATTCTTAAGGGACATAGTCCCAGAATAAAGTTATTTTATTATTATTATTGTTATATATATATATATATATATATATATATATATATATATATATATATATATATGTATATATATATATATATATATATATATATATATATATATATATGTATATATATATATATATATATATATATATATATATATATATATATGTATATATATATATGTATATATATATATATATATATATATATATATATAAATACGATATCTATCTAAAAATAGACAGTTTATTTCTGGAAACTTGTTGATCAAGAAGTGGTTGGAGGAGAGGAAGGATCAGAACTCCAGTGTGAATGAAGGAAGTATGGAAGAGAGAGAGAAAAAAAAAATTCAAAATGATTTAGTCGTGGTAGATTTGGCCTATAACGAAAAAAAAAAGAAAATAACCAGCTGATAAAATCATATTTGACAAATTGCTATTTGAATTATTAGGCAAAAGTAAAAAGACAAGCTTCCTACAAGAGTATGTTTCGACCAAAGGATTGTAACATATGATTGGCTACTATTTGTATTTGTCCCGCCTTTGCTTCGCACAAGTGCAATTTGAATGAGCTGTCATTTAGGTTAAAAAAATCTATATAACCGATTCAGAGTTTATCACTTTGGGAATATTAGTTCATCATAACAAAAACTGCAATTAGCAAGAAAATATGTTTATTTTATAACGTCTATTCATTATTATATTTAATCATCGGCAGAAGTGAAAAACATAAATCGAAGTTAATTAGGTTTGTTTGTTTGCCATTTTAAAGTAAAGCACATATAATGAAAAATTTATTTTTTTCATATAATGAAAACTTAATTGCTATGTATGTATTCTAAAACTATAGAAATAAGAAAGGTTCCTATTTAATTCAGTTTATTACTATTTTATATTTCAAATGAACTATTTAAATTACATGTTAAAAGTTATATTAAGGTGAATCCTATTTCGTTTACAGTGAAACATCTGTTTTCATGAAATTGTATTAAATTTTAATTAATTAAAAACGATGTTAGTTTATAGATTTATAATAAAATTACTGTTTATTTAAACGACATAGTCACAATTTGGTACGTAATATCGTTACTAAAATCTTGCGTAGTGAATAAAAGAATATAACTTGCATGATACTGTACAACGGTGGCAATATTTTAACTATTATAACCTCCCTCTTTCCCAATAACATATGTTCATAAGTTTATGGCCTTTCAAAAACTTGTACGATTTTGTTTTTTGCATATCAACTTTTCTAAAATCTTGCTCTTTCCAACGGTATATTATACGTCTATATTATTACTTATATTTCAGGAATACTTTTTTGATGACTTGATTTTCAGGAAATTTATTTTTTCTGTTTAAAGAATAGCTAAATTGCAACGTATTTTACTTATAAACCTTCAAGAAAGAATTCACTGAATGATGATGAAAACCGTATCAAAACCCGTCTTGTGGTTTAGAAGGAGTTTGCAGAAACCAAAATCCCTTTATCATTTTATATGTGCTGTAATACATACATTTTTTTGTGTTAGACACAAGAAACAATTTCTGATGAAAACTAAAAGAAATAGAAATCTAGATGGGATTAGAATATATAGCGTTGGTTATTCTTATATATAATAATAACAAGAAAACAATAATGTGGTTTGTAAAACTGCGTGATGCGCGCACCAGATTTTTGGCCCATCCATTATGGAGCGATTAAAAGATAACCCCGACTGAGATGGAGAAGAGAGCCGGAGGTAACGTGACCACTCCTAATTAATTAAAGGAGGTGCTCAACGGCGATGGTAATTTGCTCCAGGTTCGTTAACATAATCCCTGCTAACCTAATCCCCCCTAAAATAATCCATGCCAACATAATCCTCCAATTCCGGGACCACTCTTCAAGGCCGATCGGGGTCGAGGGTTGGGGTGCCGGGCTGAATTAATCGTCAAGATTCCAGGATCGGCAGGTTAGGAATACGAGATGTAAATGCAAATGTATCACTCCATTTTCTAGTATGAATGATATGATAACCAAAGTTTTCATATATATATATATATATATATATATATATATATATATAGGTGAAAGTATAAAATGACAATCAAGGTCAAAACCCATTTTGAACTGAATGTGACATTTTACCCAATTCAAATGCCATGAATAAGGTATCGTTGGTTTAAGAATTGCATGGAGGATGAGCAAACAGCATTTCCTGAAATTTATTTTTATACTTTTACCTGAAAACAAAAATCTGTTTATGTAAAACACTGGGCCGGTACTAACATGGCCCCTATCACGTGCCGACGCCAATTGCCAACAGGTTTTCGATAGAAAAATTTTAAGAAGGGAGGAATACCGACTCAGACACAATGCGGAACTGAACCAACTATATCAAGAGCCCTACGTGGTACAATTCATCAGAATTTTAAGACTGCGGCGGGCCGGTCATGTTGCGAGAATGGATGGTGACTCGGAAATATAAAAAACTATTATTCGGGTACGTGGATGGAAGGAGGAAAAGGGGGCGTCCACGACTAAGATGGGTGGAAGAGGTCGAGGAAGACGCGTATAAACTGGTAGGAACTAGAGCTTGGCGGGCCCTGGGTCGGGGCAGGGAAGAATTGAGGCGACAACTTGACGAAGACCCGACCGGGTTATGGAGCCCGTGATGATGATGACATGAACGTGTTAAACTACTTAAGGTTTCTTGAACTCAGTACATGTTGATAATAGCATTGTTTCTAGGCCAACGGCAGTGCAAGAAGGTGATTTGGTGTTAATCGCAGGATTTTATTATCAATTAAGGCTGGGAGGACTCCTTGTCCCACAATTATCTATTTTCTTATTATTTTTTTTTTTTAATTCATTTCAAAACTATTTTTGTAATGAATGTAAGATTTTACCACATCCATAGGCCATGAATTATGTATCGTTGATTTAAGAATGGTATGGAGAATAAGCGAATAGCATTTGCTGTTTAATTGTATTATATATATATATATATATATATATATATATATATATATATATACAAACATGCAAAACTATTTGAGGGTTCTTGAGGTCAGTACATGTAGATGTTAGCACTGTTTCGGGGCCAACAGCCATACAAGGTAATCATGGCTGTTATGTGCTACTAATGTCAACTGCAATGTTTTATCCTTAGTTTTCAGATATCCATTTTATATAGGACTCCTTGGTTATCCGACGGCTGATATAACAGAGTAGCCTATTTTCCTAACCTAGCAGTCCTTGCCTACATGTTTATCACGACATCGAACTATATTTCCATCATCTTAACTTAGTGTCTTAATTTTGATATGGCGAAAATCTATTTAAAAAAAAAAAAATTAGCAACAGTTTTGTACTGAATGCAAGATTGGGCACATTAAAAAACCATCAATTAGGTATCGTATGTTCAAGAATTTTAAGGAGGATAAGCCAACAGCATTTTCTGATATTTATTTACATAAATGAACCTGTACAACTATTTGAATGTTCTTTAATAATAAATAAATTCTTTATTATCCTGGGACATGTCCTTTTAGAATAAAATATAGAGGATGTATAAAATGTGCTTTGGAGTCTTATAGTAAATTAAATACATATAAAAAAGTTAATAATTACTGATATAAAATAGGCATATTTAAATGAGAAGAAAACCACACCAAAATTAAAAAAAAAAAAAAAAAGATCATTTGCAATTCTATTGAGCCTGGATATTCATTAAGTGATTAAATATGCGGGATTTGAAGGTTGAAAGAGAGTTGGAGTGACGGATGGAAGGAGGGATAGAAGTCCATATGATTAAGGATCGAATGAGAAAGGATCTGTCGAAATGTGCAGTCGGTGGGCCGTACTGTATAGATCTGAAGGCCTGGAGAGTGTAAAACGAGGATGGACAGAGGATTTGAATTGTAGGAGGTCAAAAATGAATGATGGACGGCGGGATTGGATAGCTTGGTAAAGGAATGACGCAAGGAAATACTTACGACGATTGGGGAAGGGTAAAGCCATTTTAACCCGCCATAAAATTGGGATACGGAGGTGTACCTAGGGACCCCGAAGATGAATCGGGCAATGCAATTAATTAAGCGTTTTATTTGTACCTCGAGATCCCTAGAAACGCCATCTTTATTTCAGCAAATGTAAATATTCGCTCTGTTTCTACATCAACGGACGTGCAAGAAGGTGATTAGCCGCTAATTTTAAACCCAGTTCTCGAGTATCCACTTCATAGAGACAGTGAGAGCCACTAAGAGGGTAGGGTCGCCATTATCATTTTTTTTTGTTTAAATAATTCTTCCCCCTCTCCTGCTACTTTCGTGAACACATACAATACTTGCTTTCACCTCACCTACATATACCCTGATTCTCACCGTGTATCGCTGCTTTAACGGATAAAACACTCCATATTAGCCCAGTCGCGACACTGTTGGGGTGGGGTGGGAAGGTGGAAGCCAAAACAAACACATTATCCCCAAGTTTTAAAAGGTTCCAGCCCTATGGCGTTAATGTGTTTTCGCCCAATTACTAAATCGGATTATGAGAAACGTGGGTTATAATGAGGGACAGCACATATGTCTCCGAGTTAGGGAACACAAGCCTTCCAGAGAGGCCTTGGATCCAGCCCAACATTACATTACACTTATTAGCTTACAGTGAGCCCTACATTGTATATCATCCTGTCTTATAGCAAGGGCTAATGCTATTTACATAGGGCCGTATTCTATCCCTTAACTTGGAGTATTATACTAATGTCTTCGATAATATATACTGCCGGATTTGAATATCGTCTCTCCTCTCTAGGCTAAAATACCGAGTACTAATGCTCTTATAATAATGACTAATATTATTTAAAACATTTGATTAAATAAAACGCTGCAAATTATTACACAATGGTTTATTATTTCCTAATAACTATATAATAATAATAATTATTATTATTCTTTATTCATTCTGGGGGAAGTCCCTTCAGAATGATATAACAGAAAATAAGAAGTGGAATTAAGACTGCATTAGTAAAAATGTACAAACAACATACAAAAAATGTATTTTAACATGAGAACCTTACAACTAAATACAAGTACGCTAATAAATACCTGTAAAGAAATAGGGTTTGAAATAAATACCGATTAGACAAAATATATGATCAGTAGCAGAAACGGTAGCGATCTTTGTGATATTGATGTATCAGGGCATACTTTTGAACACGTAGAGAAATTTAATTATTTAGGTTCAATGATAACTAGAAAAAATAAAACCCAATCTCGGTTAAAGGCGTGAAATTATTTATTTGCGAAATTACTTAGCTCGCGGCTTCTGTCTTAAAACCTAAAGGTTTGAATTCATAAAACTATTATTCTTCCGACGGTTCTTTACCGATGTGAAACGTAGCCGCTTAATTTGAAGGATAGACACCGTCTTAAGGTTTTCGAAAATAAGGTACTGCGTAAAATGTTTGGGCCAAAGAGAGATGAGGCCACCGATACCCTGTGAATATAATTGAGGTTATAGCATCGCGAAACTCAAATGGGCGAGTAAAGTTGTTGGGCTCAGTGAAGAACGGATTCCCAAAAAGTTGCTATTAGCTGAACCGACTGGTAGGCATTCGAAAGGTAGGCCGAATCGTCGATGGGAGAATTGCGTTAAGACTGATCTCGGGGGCTTGGGCTTGAACGGTGATCATTGTACGAGTGTGGAGGCAGTATTTGGTGGTATCGGCAGCGAACCTTCGGGTTCAGTAAACCTATTATTATTATTAAGATGAGAACAGAAAAATAAGATATAATAAGATTTTTTTTTTAAATAAGTAAAAATATACAGTAAAAAAAAAAAGAAAAGAAGGAAATTACAATTCTTAAGAATGTTAGCAAAATAATATACATATAATTTATTCTTACATCTTTGATAAAATAATCGTTTCAAATAATATTCGCTTTTGGATATACCCATGAAAATGATAAACTAAATAAATAAACGTATTTGTCTGCTTTGTTTTTAGATTTCTCCTGAAATTAGCATCTATATCGGATTATTTGGAAATTTAATTTATAGGAAATGGCTAAATAGGCGGGATTTAAATGTTGAAAGAGTTTGCGAGTCACGGATATTAGAGGGATGTAGATCTGATCAAGAACGATCTATACATAAGGGTATAAGTGTTTATATAGTTGTTTAAAGACAATTAACTAATATGAAAATCAATAAATAATTAAAAGAAAAGTAGCCAAAAATGGCCACAACTAATTTCAAAACGCTATATCTCTGCTATTTTTGAACCGATGACATTTTTTTATATTTATTTATTGATTTTTTTTTTTTTTTTTTTTTTTTTTTTTTTTTTTCTTACCCTCTGGTTTTATTTTCGAACAAAATACAAATACAAATATAATATGTATAGCTGTCAGATTTGTCCTTCTGTTACCCGGAGGTATTCTAAAGAGGATTGCTATATGCGCTGGATGCACTAGTAATCTTTCAAGGGCTTCTTCTAAGCCTTTATTTATCCATTGCAAAATAAAGGCTTAGAAGAAGCCCTTGAAAGATTACTAATTAATAAATTGCACGTATTTATTGATTATTTCGGACGACGGATTTTGTTTATTCTACGTATTCCTAAATTTTGAGAAAGGGCATTTTATTTATTTATTCTTTTACGACCAAAAAGGTTAACTATTGTAAATAATAAACTGGAAAAATTTATACTAGACTTCTTTAATATTTCCAATTTCTTTTGATTTTCGTTTAAATAAAATGTTTTAATTTCTTCATTACCTTTACTTTTTTTTCCATTCCCTTTAATGATTCTAAAATTCTTTAAATATTTTATCTATCTTCTAAAATAACTGAGTTATGGGCGTACATATGTTTCAATAATTTTCCCTTTCATAATTAACAACGATGTACTAATTCTAAAACTCTATAGATTTTTTTCCAACTTCTAGATTAACTTATTACTTGCGTATATATACCCCGGATTTCAATTATTTATTTTTCATAATTATTCGCCGTTCCTCAGTTAAAAAACCCTCATAATTTTTTCTTTCAGTTACTTATTTATAAAATATATATAGTAAGGGAAAGTATAGCGATCGTGAAAATTGTCGAATTCTAGTTTTCAAGGGAAATGCACATTTTAGGCTCCCCAAGTCCAAATGACCAAGTCCCGCAAAAAGGTAAGAGTGGTAAGTCTTATTTTGTGAAAATGAAAAGTCGTATGAAATTAAAATTTTATATTTAAGACTACGATACTCCCGAGATGTTACAGCAACTTTTTCATCAAAATCGGCTAACCAGAAGAGCAACTTTATACCATGCATTTTGCAACTGTTTACGTTTTTCTCAATAACGGCTCAAAAGATTTAGATTAAACTCGCTATATCGGTATATTTGAGATGCCACAAGGTGTTGGAAAAGGTAGGATTTGAATGAGAGAAGGGAAGAAGCATGTCGAATATGAGTAGGTATGGAATTCCAGAGGGCTGCAGGGCGGATATAAAAGGAGTGATCAAAATATTTATTTAGTTCAATGGGTGGTAATTTAAAGGTCGGAATGGCGGGATCTTGTTTCAAGAGGGTGGACTGAGGATTTGAATTTAAGGATACTGTGAATGTATGTAGGGTATTGGAAGTTTATGATTGATAAATTTATGATCCGAGAAAATATCGTATATCTCGAATATATATATATAATATATATATATATATATATATATATATATATATATATATATATATATATATATGAGAGGGCTCACGTTTCAAGATACGTGGTTTAAAGATTTAAAAAAATCAAAAGTCACAAATACCAGGTCATGCTACGATGGTCCTGACACCTAGACATTGTTATCAGCCGATTAGTTTTAAATCGGAGGCCGATTAAAAACGATTTAATTCAATTACTCAGTTATTTTTGAAGATCCAGGTTTAATTAGGATAGGGATCTTTAACCTGGCAGCGTACTGGGCTCTGGACCACCATTAATGGTCCCTTCGAATGACAGCATAGCCAAAGATTTTTTTTTTTACGATATTTAGATTTACGTATATACGTATATGTCAAACTTCTTCAATCAGAATGAAACCTACATTATATAAACTTTAATATCATGTAGGTTTCATTCTGATTGAAGAGGTTTGACAGGGCTAAATGCCGAATTTTAAATTTTCTTCCTCTAAAGTACCTTTAATTTGTAGATTATATAAAAATAACAATATCATTTTAGCATAGATGAAATATAATATACCGTTGGAAAGCTTCATTTTAGAAAATGTTGTCTTATACACGAAATTGTAAACGTTATCGAAGAGCGATGAAAAGCCAATAAAACTTATTGTTGTAGATACTAATATAACAGATTATTTAATAAAACACATGTTTCTATTGAAACTCAATGTAATTAATTCTTTAAAAATTTATTTTCATCTCTAACTGTATTTAAAAATTCTAAAATTGTCGAGTATGCTGATACGTCGAGTATACTCGTATAAGCTAAAATGGGGTCATATGTTGTGTATTGGCTAACATCACAGTCTCTTATGCCCAATATCGCATGTTCATGTGGACCTAGGATTTTTTTAAAGTGAGTAAAAAATCTTTGGCCGTCTATCGGCATTTAGCCCTGTCAAACCTCTTCAATCAGAATGAAACCTACATTATATTAAATTTTATATAATGTAGGTTTCATTCTGATTGAAGAAGTTTGACATATACGTAAATCTAAATATCGTAAAAAAAAAAAATCTTTGGCTATGCCGTCCTTCGAAGGGGCCATTAATGGTGGTCCAGAGCCCAGTACGCTGCCAGGTTAAAGATCCCTATCCTAATTAAACCTGGATCTTCAAAAATAACTGAGTAATTGAATTAAATCGTTTTTAATCGGCCTCCAATTTAAAACTAATCGGCTGATAACAATGTCTAGGTGTCAGGACCATCGTTGCATGACCTGGTATTTGTGAACTTTCAATTTTTTTTAATCTTTAAACCACGTATCTTGAAACGTGAGCCCTCAAATATATATATATATTCGAGATATACGATATTTTCTCGGATCATACATTTACCAAATCATAAACTTCCAACACTCTACATACATTCACAGTATCCTTCAATTTAAATCCTCAGTCCACCCTCTTGAAACAAGATCCCGCCATTCCGACCTTTACATTCCCACCCATAGAACTAAATAATTATTTTGATCACTCCTTTTATATCCGCCCTGCAGCCCTCTGGAATTCCCTACCTACTTATATTCGACATGCTTCTTCCCTTCTCTCATTCAAATCCTACCTTTTCCAACACCTTGTGGCATCCAAAATAGACACACAACAAATGTGAATTTGCAACTTATTATTATTTCACGGCTCTACAACCCGGTCACGGGTCTTGGCCTCCTCCAACCGCCTCCTCCAATCATCACACACTCGAGCCGATGCCATCCGACCATCTCAACCTTGGTCTTCCTCTTCATCTTATCCCATGGATCGGCTGCAATGAATTTGCAACTAAATTATCTTAATTTCAATGAAAGATATAATTATCTATTTTGTCCAAACCCTAGAGCAGTGGAATAATTAGTTTATTTTTTCGATTTCCTCAACCCTATTAGCTTTTAGGGGATTAATTTTCATTCTGTGTTTATTTATTTATTTACTTTTTTGTACATTTATTTATATAGGTTTTGGGTGACAGGGTGTCCGAGAAGGTTGATGCGCGGTGTTCGTTGCCCGGCCACCGGATAAACGAAAGTTAAAATTAAAGTAATGAAGAGTTCTAGTCTCGATGCCAGGAGGCTTTTATTTAATCCCTGCCCTCACCCTCTAGCTCTAGAAAACACCGTATTGCTTAAAATGGCGAGATAGGGAAGAAAAAATATATATATATATGGTATATAGGTTTTATTTGTGTTTTTTTTTATTTTTTCGCACATTTGTAAATAAAAATAATTTTTATTGGTTTCTCGGCTAGTGTTCTGTAAAACACTGTTATTCTTAGGGAACATATTCCCAGAATAATTTTTTAAAAATTATTACTTATATATATACTTATATAATATAATATATATATAAATATATATATATATATATATATATATATATACATATATATGTTGGATATAGATACAGCTGACACCTGCTTGCCCCCCCAGAGGGAAGAATGGCCACAGTGACCTATTAGCTGGGCGGATAATGACAGCTGGCAGCAGAAGATGGAAGACTATTGTCGTCTGAGGATGCTGGAGCGGCGACTGGAAAATTGTCCGCTCAATAGGGGTTTACCTGGGCTCTGCCGTCCGCTAAATTGATAAGGTCTCCATGAAAGGACCTTCATCTCTTCTCATATCCATATTTCCGAAAAGTGTGAAGAATTGAATGGCAGTTCTAATGTGACAGGGTTCAGACGGGTGAAAAGGAATTTCATTCGTTGGATTTCGGGAATAAGTAAAAAAAATTAAAAGTTTTTTTTATTTATTCTGGATTATAATATTAAGTCCAGAGCGGAAGTTAGAAGATCTTTATTATTTCTGTTGAATGTTAGTTAGTTTTCCTCTTGTGAAAAATCGTTCCGATGGTGGATCTTTATTCGTGCGGCTTTGGGCTTTACAATAAGGGAAAAATATCATATTTATTATTTTAGATTTGTTATTCATAAAGACTTATTTGTTTTATTCGTTTTTCCCGAGAAAATAGTCAACGGTTATGAGATTTAGCGGATGGGAATATTCTGTGGGGCCGAGAATGTTTGAATTTAGTGGAGCTGAGAGTGAAGTTCCTTTTTGGGGGTTTAAACTTTTTACACTACTATGAAATATATAGTAAGGGATATATTATAAGTATTGCGATCGTGAAAATTTCCAAATTCTAGTTTTCAACGAAAATACAGGTTTTACAGAGTCCATTGAGTTCAATTCAAATTAAACCCCTCCCTTCATTCCCCAAAAGTAAGGAAGTCTGGTGGAAATGCTTTGGGTTTATTATTTTCAATAATGAACATTTGAAATCGACCAAAAAAAAAGAAAAGTTATCTCCTTCCTCTCAAAAAATTTGAGAGCTTACCTTTCAAGACATGAAGAACCCGAAAAATGAATTAGAAAAAATCCATGTGACCAAATTAGTAAATAAATAAATGAATACCAATACCAATTAATAAAAATATATAATTGAATTGCCTACAAAAAAAAAATCTTTTAAATGGGTTAAAAGACAACAGAGACATAGATATGTTTTGAAGGCCATTTTCCTTTAATGATTTGCAGCAGTTTTTAAACGTCACTAACAGTTTTCGTAGACCACATTGGCGTGGTGTAAAGCATAACAGCTTTCTATGGCTAATAACGGGTTCAAAGGGAGTTAAAAACCCTTGTTTATGCCATCCTGCTGAAGGAGTGTAAAATAGTGATTCCATGCCTTTGCGTTGTTTGGTAATCATTAAAGATCCCTATTCTAATTAAACCTGGATAGGCGAAATTTAGGACTCCTTGTGTAGCTTAATTGAATAACCAAACTAATAAGATTTTTTTTTTTTTTTTTTTTTTTTTTTTTGAGTCCACCGATCGGACTAAATGAGGTCTTGTCGTAGGTGTGTTTTCTTTACTATTTTTATGATTTCTCTTTTAACTTCTCTTATGACCAATTATTTATTTCTCCTTCGGTTTCCACCTTGCATATATCAAGCCCCTTTACATATGATTGTCAATTTAATATTTAGCAGCTGCTATAAAGCATCGCTTTAATATATGACTTCAGCTAGGACCGATCCTGTCATGCTTAAGGTACTCCTAAGAGAAATATTGCCGATCCAACGGCCGTGCAGGGAGATTAGGTTTAGCACAGTGGCTGTAAGTTATTGTGGAGCGTAGAGCCATCGACGGCGCCATTATAAACTCCTAGGAGACAGCTGATATATATAGACACCATCCACTGCTAACAATATCTAGCTCTCCCGCCTAAATTAATAGGACCAAGCTGTAATTGCCGTTCGTTAGTGTCCCTATTGCGATTATCATCGGACCAACAGATATATTCCCGGAGTGACAAATGTCAGGTCGCTTAAACCTCTCTGTTGCATATATTGCTCTGATCTAGGAGTGTTTCTTATACCTCTGCTCTACAGTTCTGGATTCTGAAAGACCGTGATAGTGCAGTACTCAGTCGTCATAGATAACCAATATTTTACTTTCACTTATCTATGTATGAAATATTTAGTAAGGATTATTGCAATCGTGAACATTTTCAAACTCGAGTATTCAACGGAAATAGACGTTTTAGGGTCTCCAATGACGAGAGTCCAAATGACCAACTCCCGCAAAAAGGCATAGTGTGTGTTCGTGTTTGATAAGTCTAGCGCGAAAACTAAAGTCATATGAAACTGAAATTTCATATTTAAGACAACTATACGCCCTAGATGCTACACTTATATCTTCATCAAAATCAGCTAACCAGAAGAGCAACTTTATACTATGCATTTGGCAAATTTAACTCCCTACATTGATGTAAAATGTAATGGGCGGTAATATCATATGGGTTTCAGTCTGATTAAAATAGTCTGACAGGGCTTGACCGAAAGTGCTTTTTTACACCAAGGATGGACAAAAACTCAGAAAAATGTACTGTAGTCAATCACCCACTTGAAGTATTGAGTATACTTTTCACCAATTTGCCTCTGTCCATTTTGAGGTATATTAATAACTTATTTAGACCATGTTTTTTTTCATACTATCGATTATTTTAAACTAATGAGTATAGTACTTGTAATGTTTACTTTTACTTACCTAAATATAAAATATATAGTAAGAGAAAGTATTGTGATCGTGAAAATTTTCGAATTCCAGTTTTCAACTGAAATAAACAATTTAGGGTCTCCTGAATCCAAATGACCAAGTCCCGCAAATATGTGTGTGTGTCTAGTCTTGCTCGAAAAGGAATAGTTAAGAAGGCTTATAGTTAACTATTCCTCTTCGAGTAGACTTACCACACACACACCTTTTTGCGGTACTTGGTTTTTTGAACTGAGGAGACCCTAACACGTATATCCGTCGAAAACTGGACTTCGAAAATTTCCACGATCACAATACTTTCCCTTACTAAATACCTCATACATAGGTAATCGCCAATTTCTACTTTATACCATATATTTTGCGCCTTATTACGATGTTCTCAAAAACGGCTCTACCGATTTTGATTAAACTGGCTATATTGTTATAAGATTTAATGGACCTCAATATCTTGTAGATTTCATTCTGATTGAAATAGTACCTTTAGTTTTGTAGATTTAAAAAAAATAATCATTTCATCTTGTTCTTCTAGTGTCGCGACAGGCCGAGTAGGCTCGCGGTGTAATTAATCTCCTGGGTTGACGTTTCTTGATGCATTTTGTAGTGTAAAGTCGTCACCCCTACGCCTATTTTGTGAGTGGCCACCATTTGACTGACAGGTCTCACATACCCGGAGGAGAGGCTGTGAGTGAATCCCCATTTAATTACATCCTTATAAAAGCCCCGCCAGGACTGGGATTCGAACTCACAACCTCTAGCATGAGAGACTAGCGCGCTAGCCACTCAGCCACGGGCTTCTCATATCCACTTGTTAACATTGATAAATCAAGCTGGAGAGTTTGTATGTTTGTTTGAACGCGCTAATCTCAAAACCTACCGGTTCGAATTGAAATTTTTTTGTGTTGGATAGTCCATTCATCAAGGAAGGCTTTAGGATGTTATATAATCACGCGACCAATATGTGTGAAGAATCAGTGGAAAATGTCGAAAAAACGGGGAAAATTAACCTCGCACCCAATGCTTTCAAATGATATACCTTTTAATTTTAAAAGGATTTAATTTTCTTTAATTTAAGTTATCTTTTGCCGTAACAATTAATAAATCATAGGGGCAAACATTTAAACAAGTAGTAATCGATTTAGTCAAGACTGCTTTTCACACGACCAACTATATGTCGCGTTATCAAGATCGGGTTGCGGAAAAAATCAGTATATTCTTCTGCCACAAGAAAATAAAACTAGAAATGTTTTACGCAGAAGTACTTTAAAATATATTCTTTTAAAAACTTCTTAATCGTGATCAGAATAACAGAAATTGACGCAGACGAAGTCGCGGGCAACAGCTAGTAACAGATAAATGTGTAAATTGAACGAATTTGGCATCCAAAGGAGAAAAGATATAAAAATTTTGGAACAAATATTTTACGCAGTTTCTTATTTTCTAAAACATTAACGCGTTATTCATCCTTCAAAGTAAGCGGTTACGTTTCACATCCGTAGAGAACCGTCGAAAGAATAATAGTTTTATAAATTCTAACCTTCAAGTTTTTCTATAGAAGTTGCGAGCTAAGTGATTTCGCAACTGGATCATAACACCCATTTACCGCCTTTAATCGCGAGTCATCTTTAATTAAATCGTGACTTTAATTTTCATCAGGGTGCAAGATGAAAATTAAACCTGTATAAGCCTGTAAACAAAAAAAAAGCCCCCTGGAGATTTATCCTGAAATGCACAGTTAAGGAGCTAGAGTTGATATCCCTATGTTAGAATGGAAAATGTGTTCCAGGCATTATTAGCTTTTATCTTCTCAGGAATCGATTTTACGGCAAAATATCTGGAATTAAAGTCAAAGGTCATTAAATTCTACAAGGATTGGTTCCAAGCAATTAAACCCAGCCTCCATAGGCCCAAGGAGATAACTAAGGTGAAATCCTAAATAAAAGGTTTTTGGCCTATGATCAAACAGTAAAATCTAAACGTAATCACGGGGAGTGAAGTTATGAGAGATTTATTGTTTGAATGTTAAGACTTTAAGAGACACCATGACGCGCCGTGAGCACACAACTTAGTCAAGACATCTGAAAAAGTGTTCTTTAGATCTTAAAACAAAAAACAAATCCTACGACGGAACGAATACTAACTCATTTGCGTTTAAGTATATTAATTGGTATGAGTTATTTAGGCTATGATTAATTAATTAATACTAGTCAATTTTTATTATTAATTAATTTATCCGTTTATGCATTATTGATCTTGTATGGAAATTTTCTGGAAACACACTGCCATAATCTCTAAGTATTTTTTAATTTGACATCCTTAATTCACATCAAACCCGCAGAGAAACAATACTAAAGTGGGAGTCCTAAATTTTGCCTTTCCATGTTTAATAAGGATGGAGATATTATGATCCTGACATCGCAAATGCTCGGTACCACTAATTCACGTCCCTTTTATGGACGACACGACCAAGGATTTTTTACTCTCTTTAAAAAGTCCGTGGTCCACCAAGTGGGTTTTAACCCGCGATCTTGGGCCTATGAGGCTAGCCACTACACCCAGGTGAACTTTGAACGTTTTACTACGATTTTTTCAGTAATGATCTTCTCCAAGACACACACAAACAAAAACACATAACGGCTAAAGAAAAGGGAGGCTACAGGACAATATCTTGGATGAATTCCCCCAACGGTTTGATAATGTATAGCATGATTAGTTCTAGGTTTCATTTTACACCTCTCTGAGAGCTATTGTTGGACTATTACAACGCTTCGCCTCACGGACACACTCCTCACTCATTGATGGACTGTGTCAGAAGAAGCTCCTTGGTCATAAACTGTTAGGTTTGATTTAGTGCTGTGCTCACTAACCGGACAGCTGGTTCCTAGGTGGCAGCACTTTCGCTGATTTACGACCTCAGGCTTCTTTGTATCCTTGCTGCCCCGCTGGGGAAGGAAGTTCCTAGGAAACGGAAACAGTTCACCTATTTATACTTAGTTGGATAAAGGTAAAACTGATTTTTTTTTTCTTTTATGTCCGGTCTTCAATGGATCAAGGTAGCAATTTCCAAAGAGTAAAACGTTTTGAAGACCTTTTAAACTTGCTCTTATACACCTTTAATGTACTGTACTAACGTAACATCAAACAATACCCAAAAGGAATCAAATGTTCAATAATTATAATTTGCAGGTCTACATTTTATTTTCACCGACTGTTCGCGCTGTTTAAAAATAATCATTTTTTTTTTTTTTTGATTTATTTTAATTTAAATTTAATTAAGTTGAGCCGTGGACAAAGCACAGCTGTTTAATTTGTCTGTCTTTTCTTTTATCAAGCGTCAGTGTAAGTTAAGATTTTGTCCTGGTTGTACTTTTGTAGTCCGTGACGATATTTGTGGTGATATACGGTTCCCGGTCACGATAAAGGGACCCAATTTAAGAGTTTAGGTTCTCCTAAGTTTTACAAGATAAAATCTAGGAGCAGCTGGAGGAGACTGCCGAGCCAAAGCGGGCCCGTTCGAGAAGTCACGAAGCAGGTGACTAGGTAAGCTGTCTATCTTAAATTTCCTAGTAATACTACTTTTGAGATCTCTTATTCTGGGCAAAATCTAAATTTTAAGTTTTATAAATTTTTGTTTGTTATACAGTCCACAACCAGAGATTTAATTGGTACAAATAGTACAACCTACTAATATATGAAATATATACTAAGGGAAAGTATTGGGACGGTGAAAATTTTCTAATTCGAGTTTTCACCGGAAATACACGTTTCAGGATCCCCTGTGTCCAAGTGTCTTGTCCCACAAAAAGATCTGTACGTGGTAAGTAAAGTCCAAAAACGGAAAGTTTTATAAAACTGAAATTTTATATTTTAGGAGCGTGTATTTCTGGAATGTTGCAGCAACTGTTTCAACAAAATCAGATGTTCATTGACAAAGTAATGAGAACAAAGTGTTTTATCACTTTATTGATTTCACTAGTTAGCAAGTAAACTTAACTTTTTTAAAGGGGAGAAGTTAGTTCCAGGAACTGTCAAATAAACACTCAATTGAGTAAAAACTCAATTTATTTGTGCATACGTTTTCGGCCTAATTTTCAGGCCTTCTTCAGAGTGATTGAAGTAGTGAGATCACAACAATGACAAAATTGAACAATTTTGTTGTGATCCACTTAAGTTATTATTCATCCTTTCCTAAATATAAAACCGTAGATTTTATATTTTCTGGTGATACTTAACTGTTAAAGCCGTTTAAGCAGCTTCGCGCTGAAGACGTGTTGGGAAATTCATTCTAATTCATTATTTTTTAGATATCAAAACAAAGAATAAGATAGATATGCTTTATATTTGTTTTCCCTGCAACTCTTTACCTAAATAGTGAAAAAAGTTTAAAAAAAATTATCGAAAATGAATGGAAAACGAGACTTTAAGCGAGATAAGAGTGTATAAGAATAGAGACTTACCTTTGACTATTTTTCTTATATACCTTAGTCATAGTCCCATTTATTTTCAAAATCGTTTTTCGCGATGTTCACACGAAACTAATAAAATATTTTTGAGGCTAGTTTTAGCTGTTTTTATTGCTAAATATATGTATCGCCATTTACGGCTACTTCAACACTTACTGGACTAACGGTCATAGCTTCCTCTTAACTACAAAAGGCTCATCTACATGACCATCATAAGACCAATCTGGACTTACGGAGTAGAGATTTGGGGCTCTACTAAACCATCGAATTCCTCTCGTATCCAATCCTTACAATCCAAAATCCTTCGTAACATCCTCAATCCTCCATATTTTGTCACGAATATACTTATCCATAAAGACCTTAATGTTCCATATATTAATATATATATGAAATTAATGATTTAGCCCGAATCAGTATAATTCATTCCATGAAAAACTCCATTTCCACTCTAATCCACTGGTTTCCATTCTTTCTTCCTCTTCAATTCCTGACAATCCTTCGAGGCGTCTGAAAAGAAGATGGCCTCGAGACCGTGTAGTTTAGAATATTTTTAGAGTGCTACCAATAGGTGGTGTCTCTACGTGTATTTCATGTCAGTTTACCAATGTATATCACATTTACTTGATGTATTTTTATACAGTTGTAAATATCAATAAATATGTTTAAAAAAAATAATGTTCATCATTTAAAATCTATGACTTGGAATAGAAAAGTTCGTAAATAATTATTTTTTTTTTTATTTTTTTTTTTTTTTTACAAATGTATATTTTATATAGTTATGTTTGTTTGTATGATGTTTATTTTTTTGCCAACTTTTTATTTATCTCAATTATAGGTTGTTGTTTATTTTTTTTTATTTTGATTTATATTATTGTACATATAAATGATTTTTTTTTTCTATTTTATGTAATTTGACTTTATCGTTATTTTCTGTATATATTGTATGAATGTGGTCCTATATCTCTATTACTATTGTTCATTCTGAAACAAATTGTAATATTTCTCAATAAATAAATATTTAAAACTTTTTACAAATGTAACTTGTAACCTTGTGATCCTCTGCTTCTCTCTTCACCTGTTCATCGTCTCCTAAGCTCCAACCCTCCACAATCACCATTCCGACACTTGGCTTGACCTAAATATCATAGATTCCTCAAAACCCGAACCTTCGTCCGGTCCTTGATCATCCAAAACGAAGATTTACAAAGTGTTGGCAGCCCATAGACGTTTTGATTGAGCTGACAACAACCATTAGTGAAAAAAATAAGAAGTTTTTCGGTTTTTGTAAGAACCTCTATCTCTATCTATCTATCCATCTATCTAACTATTAGTCATACAGACACATTTTACTACTCAAATTAAAGGTGATTTAATTTTCTATATTAATGGTTATAAGAATTATCCTCATAGGATAAGCCGCTTCCATGATAGTAACCATAATTATTTTAGAAGAAAATTTGTTTGTTTGTTTATTTATTTAACGTTATTTAATGCTACTGTGGCTAGTCGAACGATGCTACAGTGTGAGTCCTAAATTTAACTATCCAGATTTAATTAGGATAGGGATCTTTAACGAGTACCTGACATCGCACAGGCTTGGGACCACCTTTTTACGTCCCCTCCGGAGCCGTAGGGTCCGGCATAACTAAGGGTTTTTTACTCTCATTAAAAAATCCTAGGACCACCTGCGGGTTTGAACCGGACCTTTGTATAGAAGCTGTTATGCTAGCATATAGCTACGGTTAAAGAAGAAAGTGATTTTTTTTTTTTTTTTGTGTGTGTGTTATACCTCTATATTGTTGAATATGAGACATAAAAATGCACTGATGATGACCACAATGGGGGTCGAAACGTTGGCAAACAATAAAATATTGAAACTATTCAGTTGTTTCATTTAATGACGACACCGGACTAATTCCTTCCATTAATTCTCAAACGGTAACTAATTATATCACGATTATCATCATAATGATTAAGCCGTTTCCATAATAGTAATGTAAGTATGTAAGAAAACAGTTATATTTTCGTGATATTCTCTTTTTGAATGTCCGCCATTATGTAATCCACCCGTTTCGAATTGGCAGACGGGTATTTTTTGCTTTACCATCATAGATACTTTGCATAGAACATACTAAAAATTTTGGTAAAATAGGTTGCATTTTTCGTTGCTGGCTCACGGGCTATAACTTATCAAATAATATTAAAGGTTGTTTTCCAAATGGTTTAATCAAAGCAATGCTTTTCAGAGGGAATGATTCCAGTCCATTACAGGAGAGGAGAATGTTTACAGTCAGCGGCCACACTGCTTCATCAAAACACACCGCCTCGGATTGAAACCATTGCAAGTTATCTATCGCTTCAATTGGGCGGTATACCATACCATATACCATCGGCCGCATTCTTCTAATTGATGTTTTCCCGACTACACTAGAATGTATTTACAATGTCAACCGGAGCTTCACATCCCTCACAATAAATCCAAATTAATCCTCCACTGTCACCTAAATCAATCGCCGTCGAAAACAGGACGGAAAAATATTCCTTGTGATCGATATACGACCGCCGGCGTAAATCAAAACCGGAACGGGTCAGCCGGGATTGTTTGTTGCCATGTAGTTCCGTCGGTCGCGATTAATTCAAAAGCGCCCTCTATAACGGCAGTTATCTTCCCTTATATCCAAACCGCTGATTTCCCAGTTCAAGAGGAGAGTATATTTTTATCAATCTGTCTGAAAGGAAAATATATCAAACGATATACCCTATAAGTAAGACTAAATAAAACTGATGTAATTACAATTAATAGCTATAACGGTATGACAGTGTTGCAGATTTCAGTAATCCAACTGAAAGAAAATCTGGTGCGCACAGCACACGACTTTCAATTACTTCAGTTGTCGAAATTAATTCAAGAATTTTTAAATAATTTTAGAGATAAAGATAGGTCAAAAAGGCGTTTTATTAAATAATCTATTGTAGGAGTGGCGCACAGTGGAAAATATGACTAATTTAGGGGGACGAAATTCTGAAACTTGTCCATATTTAACCTTTAAGGTCCCAGATTACGGAAAAATATATTTAAAAAATTATAAACAGTAATTATTTTTTTGACACGATTGGCGAACGCACAGTGGTCAAACATCAAATTTATTTGTTAACATCTAAAACCCGAACATTTTACGTTTGAATTCCCAGGATATGGGAAAAATAATACGACAAAGCTCTGACTTGGAGTTGTTGAAACCTGCTAATAGATGTATTTTATATATTTTTGGAAACTCTTCAAATTATAGATAGTAAAAGTTTGATTTTAAATGTTGTATGTAAAAAAAATTATGTATCATCCAAAACGCAAAAACTCTTTGTAATATATAAAGACTAGAAAGATTGATAAAACAAATCCTTGGGGTAACTTGGGCGTTATATAGTTTTTCGTAATTGAATAGGGGCTTACATTAACAAATTGCTAAATTAACTAACTCTACAGAAAGATTGCAATGTATATTCAATAACGAATTTGGAAATATAATGTCTTACCTGTCTCAACGATGTCCATTGTTAAATCAAAGCAAAAAGACTTTGCTCTAAACACACCTTGAACACAATAAATGGCCATCGAATAAAGATGATCCCACTGCCGGTTATTAGGCAGTTGTGTGAACATGAATGATTCAACTAATTTACTATTTATTTGTAAACACGGTATGGCTGGAAATATTAGTATTAAGGGTCTTGCCAACTAATAATAAAAAGGTGAAGCACTAGAAAATTCCAAACTTTTGTCCACTTTGGGCGTTAGCCACCAGTGGGTCACGTTTAACTATCCCGTTTGGCGACGTGCATCACAAGTGAGTCACTTCTTTTTAAAAAATGAGTTTATTTTATTATTTCTTAATATTATATGTCGTAGGATTTAACGAGTATAAGTGTTTATTTATTAAAATTTGTATAACTTTCAACATCTTTCCTCAAAGGATTCCTATTGGTTAATTTCACTTGATTACTCTTATTTAGGAATTTTATTTAGCTGTGCGTGATTTATTTCCATATTTTTATTCCCATAATATGACATAAGAATATAATATATAGTTTGTTTATTTATTTAACGTCACTTTATGCTACTATGGCTAATCGGACGATGCTACAGTGGGAGTCCTAAATTTTGCCTATCCAGGTTTTATTAGGATAGGGATCTTTAACGAGTACCTGACATCGCACAGGCTCGGGACCACCTTTTAACATCCCCTCCGAAGGACGGCGTAACTAAGAATTTTTTACTCCCATTAAAAAAACCTAGGACCACCTGCGGGTTTGAACTCGTGACCTTTAGCATGGGAGGCTGTTACGCTAGCCACCCAGCTACAAGTGATCCCTAATATATAGTAATAATAATATAAGAATCATTTTTAATAACAAATAATAATATAAAAATATATTTTTAAATATTTCCATAATTACTCCTTCAAGTCATATGTGTACTCGCATGTCAAAACTGTTACAATCTCGTATTTAGCGCGTTGGAAGCTTGCAACAGTGTCGCCCCGCTTCACGTGGAAAAAACGTATATATTTGTCCCGGCGTGAACGAATTAATCAAAATCGTTAGAGCTGATTTTGAGAAAAACTTAAAAAGGTGCAAAATGCATAGTACAAAGTGGCTCTTCTGGTCGGCCAGTCTTAAGTTCGAAGGGCTAATAATCTTGACATAATTGATCACTTCATCAAATTAATTAGCTGCTTGTTAAGAGTTTAAGAACCGCAAGAAATGAATTTTTGTAATAAGTATAATAGGAAGAAAATTTTAAAAATATTTCTAGATGTATGTTCGATGAGGTAGTGAACGATGCATCTGGCTCGTGGACTATAATATCTTTCCTCAATGTAACCATTAAAAAGGTAATAGCATTACGAACTCTAAACTCATTTTCGTTGAAAAGTAGACCCTAAGCTATTATGCTATAGGAATAGTCTATTTGAAGGATATTTGAAAGCTCTGGTGAGCTTAGTTCAAAAAGAAAACTACAGATATCCAATTTTCAGGTTGACTTGGTCCTTCATTTATCAATTTTATATAATAAAGACAAATATTCTTTTAGATTGGTCGAGAACTGGTTTCTGAATAGTGTAAAAATGATTTGTATCCTCAAATATTTATTTCCCCCAGTATAAATATTATGAACAACATAGAAGAAAGAGTGTGGTTTAGTGGGTAGAACATTTAGTCGACTCTTCTTCGGGTAAAAGGTTAAAGAATTAACTACATTAAGTTTCGACGAAATCCTGTGTTTTATTAAATAGTCTCTTATATTATCTGCAACGATCAATTAGTTTTATCGGCTTTTCACCATTCTCGATTAACTTCTACAATTTTGTGAATCAGATAATATTTTTTTCTAAAATCTTTTCAACGGCATATTATACATAATATATATATATATATATATATATATATATATATATATATATATATAATATATATATATATATTACTGTTTTTATGTTTGTTTGTTTATTTAAACGTCACTTTATGCTACTATGGCTAATCGGACGATGCTACAGTGGGAGTCCTAAATTTTTCCTATCCAGGTTTTATTAGGATAGGGATCTTTAACGAGTACCTGACAGCACAGATTTGGGACCGCCTTTTAACGTCCCCTCCGAAGAACGGCACTCAGTGGGGCAAGTGCGGAAAAAATTCGAATCTTCAAAATATTTGATTTTGATCATCTGGCTCGTGTTTCTGTTGTACATTAGCCACTGCATCTAGATATAGCACAAATTTCATCCAGACTAATGTTTAGCCCCATTTATTGAGGCTTAAAGTCAATATAGTGAAATTTTTGCTTGAATTTCACCTAACTTTCAGAGTTTGCTATATAACTGGGAAAAATAGTAAAATAATTCTAATGTTTAATTCCTGTTCTGGGATGTTTAAATATGCTACACATAAGACGAATTGGTCAAAAAAATATTTTTGATCACGTAACCAGACCAAAGTTACGAACTACCGTAAACATTTTGAAAAGGTGTGCAACAAAAAAAGCTCCGGCTTCCTCCGGGATGGGGAAGGTATTTTCTCAAAATATAAGTGTTCAAATAAAGATTAGAACAAAAATCATCTGCCTTTATCTGCCTATCCGATCATAACTCGCAAAGAAAAAGAAAATATTTTAGAGTAGCCCTTTGTTTGTTGCACTATTTTGTTTACCCAATTGGCTCAGATAATACATGTCCACACGTGAAAACACTTTTAATTAGAGTTCGGACGAGTTACTAAAAGTCTAAGTTGCGTCTAAAGTCTAGTTGCGTTGTCTAGCTATGAGCTCCATCAAAATTAAATACCGTGATTTGTGTAGGTGCTTGTGGGGTGGTACAAACTTCGACGTATTTCTTTGACGAAATCACTCTGAACTTGACGAGGAAAACATTTCTACAATGGTGACAGCTCTAAGTAAGAGTTTTTTGCCTCATTTAATTTTTAATTTTTTAAAATTATTACTGAACCGGGCGAGGTTCAGAAAAATATTCAGCAAGTGGATGGAAAATGAATATGTTTTTCACATACCGGACGACGAATCCAGCTTCTGGAGACTTCATATCCTTTTATAACGAACATGAGGCCCGAAGCAAAGAAAAACCATCTGGAAATCAGTGATGCAGCTAAGCAACTGTTAATATAATATCCTTGAATTTGAAATTGAAAGTTTCTTTTCAATTTGAGCAAGCTTTGACTTTGAATCTCTAGTTTAATTATTTACGAAATTCTCCAGTCTTTTAAACTTCCTTGAATTTTAATTCCTAAGTATTATTTAATTTCAATATACACTCAAAATACTTGTGTCAACTGGTTTTCATAAGTGCAACCTATTTCGAAAATTTCCGGCTTTAATTTTCTCATTGGTTATTTAATTTCTTCAAAATGTCAATAAATACCGTTGAACTTGATGTATTTTTTTATTCTGAGTCGAATGAGACCAGCCCCAAGGTTTTATGGTGGTCCGTTTTCGAGATATTGAATTTCCCCCCGCTTTTTGGCCATTCGGCACCAATCTGCGGCATACTGTTTTTATGTTAAAAAAACACAGCAAATATATAATGAAAAAAGCACTTTTCTCCTTTAGGATATCGGATTCATTCAACGTATATACTTTTTTGCTGTTTTTTATCAATGCAAACTAGACAATATTCATTCATTCATTCATTTTTTTCGAATCCATCGAAACAAATTCAAAATATCAGCATTTATGCCCTGTCCGACTATTTAAATCAGAATGAAACCTTAATATATTAAGGCCCGTTTTATTTTACATCGTTTAAGCGAGTTACGTCGAAATAGTTACAGACGTTTTTGCGAAAATCATTAAAAAAAGCGCAAGTTGAATAGTATAAAGAAACACTTTTGATTCGCAGATCTTGATAAGAAAGTTGCTAAAATGTCGCAGGCGAATAGTTGTCTTAAATAGGAAATATCAGTTTCCTACGATTTTTCGTTTTCTCGACTTACCACCCACACACGAACACAGACACACATAGTTACTCAGAACAGGATCACCTGCAGCAGGGTGGCTAGCATAACAGCCTTCTATGCCAAAGGTCACGAGTTTAAACCCGCAGGTGGTCCTAGTATTTTTTAATGATAGTAAAAATCCTTAGTATGCCGTCCTTCGGAGGATACTTGATTTTTTTTTATCGAGCCAGTGCCATGTCAGGTACTCGTTAAAGATCCCTGTCCAAATTAAAGCTGGATAGAAAAAAATTAGGACTCCCATTGTAGCATCGCCCGAATAGCTACAGTAGCAGTAGTAGTTAAATAAACAAACATTTCTCCAGATTTAAGGTCTGAAAATTATTCTGAGGTTGCCCATTTTAAAAAACGATATTCTGTAAATATTTGTAAAAGTACCTTTCGACCTTTTCCAATCCGAAATTTATTCAAATCTTTCACAAATAAAAAAAAAAAATCTCGAAAAAACCAATCACTCCGACTAAAAAAACAGAAGCAATTTGGAAGGTTGGATGAGCATGGTGGAAACTAATCCACCGCAGTTGATACCATTCGTTGCAGATTAGCCCGGCCCGGTCTAGCCTTTCCTCTCACTCGTCGTACTTTAAATAATTCATAAGCCAGTTACACATCGCAAAACCCGACAAAGGTAATCCCGCCAAAACTGTACTTGCTCCGGGATAGGGATCGCTCGGATTAAAAACCTCTTGTTTTTTCAAAAAGGTTTTGAAAAAATCGCCCGTTTCGTAATGGAACCTGTAAAAATCTGGACTAGAGGGATTAAGAGGGAATAGGATGCTAAAATGGGTCCAGACATTTCCGGATTAAAACGGATACGTGCTTCGTTCGTCACTTGAGCAGTACAGTACAAAACGCTAATCTCTTATTTCACGTAAATTATATTCTAAATACCCTCGCTGATTACCGAGAATATTAGACCTTCCAAAGGGATAATTAATTTTATAAAAACTAGTGCGCTCAAAACACGACTTTCACTTACCTACCTCCTTTTTTCAACATCAAGGTTTATTTTTAAAAGGTACTATATCCGCTTTACATAGAGAGGACCTCGAATGTGTCCCGCCTATTTTTATGAACTTTTTTTATGTAAAACTAGACATTAATATATTTGACTGTGCAAAATATTTGAGATAAAATCTCCCCAAGAATCGCGTAATAAATTCGGAAAGTTTGCGCGCGAAAAACACATTTTATTTAATATCTTTGGTTCTAATAAAGGTAAAAAAAAATAAGTTTGGTGTCAAAATTACCCTATTTTAATGTGTAATAATATAAATATTTAAGATTTTTGCTTGGTAATAATCCTAAAAAATATAAACAATATCGTTAAAACAGTACTTTTAATACAATTAAAAAAACCTTTACCTCTACAACCCATGAAGGGTCTTGTGCTCAGTACATATAGAGATTCGTACTGTTTCTAGGCCAACGGAGTGTGCTATGAGGTGATAAGTTCTTGACCATGCTCATCCGCCAGGTTAGCACCCACCTTTAGGCTGGGTCTGCCCCATGTTTCAAAACATACGAAGTTCTTCCGCACCCACCAAATTCTCCCGACTTGTCTCCAACAGATTACCACCTGTTCAGGAATTTAGACAACTTCGTCAAAGAAAAACTTTTTGAAAATGATGATCAAGTGAAAAGTGCGTTTTTCAGATTTTCTTTCACTTCAAAGCTCAGAGTTTTTTAGTTCGGGAATAAAAAAGTTGGTGTCACATTGGGAAAAATGTGTAGAAAAAGAAGGTAAATACTTCGAATAAAATTATCTTGTTTTCATGTCGTATTTTTAATAAAAATCATTTGATGAGCTTTGGCTCTTAGTATTTTGTTTGCTTGTTTATTCGTTTAACGTCTCTTTTATGCAACTATGGCTAATCGGACGATGCTACAGTGGGAGTCCTAAATTTTGCCTATCCAGGTTTTATTAGGATAGGGATCTTTAACGAGTACCTGACATCGCACAGGCTCGGGACCACCTTTTAACGTCCCCTCCGAAGGACAGCATAACTAAGGATTTTTTACTCCCATTAAAAAATCCTAGGACCACCTGCGGGTTTGAACCCGTGACCTTTGGCATGGGAGGCTGTTACGCTAGCCACCCAGCTACAAGTGATCCCTCTTAGTATTTTGCAGAGTCTAATGGTTTAATTTTTAGTTTTACCTAAAAAAATGACATTAAAATCGGTGAGGTATTTTTGTGATCCTCTCCTTGTTAGACAATTTTACATTTCAGGAAACGCTAAAATTTGTCATTAATTTATTATTGGACAAATTTACGCAATTTTTTTTTTTTTTTATTAAAACCTAAATTTGATTTTTTTATATGTCAATAACTTATTCATTCCAAATTATTGCATTTTGCCCATGAATTTTTAACTATAGTGCTTCTTCGGATGAAACGTGGATATAGTACTTTTATGATGTGGCAAATGAACCAATAAAAAGGCATAATTTGAAGAAACAATAAATTTATAGTAATATATCACAGAAGTTAGTTGCTTTTGTTGTATTACAAGAAATATAGTACATTTTGGAAGAAACTGAAACGAGAGGTTATCTGTTCGCGAAGGATATAGTTTGGAAAAAATGTTTTTAGGAAGTTTTGGAATTGCATGTTTATTAGATACAACGAAACCATTAGAATACAAATACGTCAAAATATCACTTTATTAAAAACTGCCTTTTAGTACCTTTTGGAAATCAACGACTCATTTATAACACTTTTAATTCGCCGATTTCGGCTTCTTCAACTATTGATTTATAAGTAATTATTATTTTAACAAAAAATATGAAGCTGAAAAAAGTTAAATGAAGAAATAAATGAAAATATATGCTAAAAGGCAAGTAAAAACACAAAAAAATCTAAAGAAACTAACTACAAAATTGTCGTACTCCATTTAGAACCACATAACTCTAATTTTAATTTATTACTGTAGAGTGCTGCCAATGGGCAGTTTCTCTTCACGTTTTCCATGTACATATTCTTTATCAGCATATTTACTTGATGTATTGTAGTATACAGTTGTAAATTTCAATAAAATATAATTTAAAAAAAAAAAATAATTTATTACTTTTATTTATTTTCTAAATGATAATGATTCAATTATTATACACTTAGAACAATTTATCAACCTCTACTAATTTAAGAAATTATTATTTTCTAAACTACTTGTTGGTATTTATTCAATTTTTCCAACAACTCAGATATTTTTAATCATAATTCTTGTAATAATAATAAACGATGTTTATTTTATAATAATAATAAATTAATATAATTATAAAAATCATTAAAATAAATTTATTTAAAGAAAAAAAAAAAGATTGTTTCCGCCCAGGATCGAACTGGGGACCTTCTGCGTGTTAGGCAGATGTGATAACCGCTACACCACGGAAACTTGCTTCAATTCGGCCTTTCTTTTCTTAATGAGCATCAAGTACCCACTTTCATCTATCCTTTTGTATTAATATATTTCTTTTCATTTAAAAAAATATAAATATGACTATTTAAATGAATGTTAAGGAACAGACAACTTCGAATTTCATATTTCATTTATTTCAAACTAAACTGACTTTATTTATCTCACTAAAACCATTATAATTATAGCAATTATATATTTATAACATTTAAATTTAATCATATTACCTGTTTTTATAAAGCCATTACATCATTATGGTAGTCAATATTTATTTTATTATTAATACTCTCCATTAATTACATTTAGCAAATAAATCATTTTGGCAAGTAAAATAGTTTTTCTTTAATTATAAAAAAAATCTGGTAAGTGGAACAAACGACTTTCACTTACCTCGCTTTTTGAAAAGAAGTTTTATATCAACTTAAAGTTTTATTGTTATACTCAAAAACACAAAAATGTTTCCCTTTTTCTCTTTTTGTTGGTTATCTAATTCATTTAACTTATTCATTTATCCGTTTTTCATCAATGCTAACAATTCACTTATTTTTTTTAAATCTATAAAATTTAATATACTTTTGTGGAAAAAAAATTAAAATATTGGCATTTAAGCCTATCAGAATATTTTTATTAGAATAAAACCCACATGAAAGTTAAAAAGAGCATTATGTTATTTAGATTGAAAATTTATTTTAGGTTGAATAATATACCAATCAAATTATTATCAACAAATTCGCTTTTCCCCCACTTTTCCATTACCTTATAAAACGTTGTATGTTAAATAAAATTGTTTACACAATCTTTAGCCAAATAAAAATATTTACAAAGATAGAAAGATCTAATAAATAGAATTCCAAACTTAAATTTTAAAGAAATGTAATAAGAGACAACGTGCACGCAAAAAAGTTAGAACAGAAGGTTATTTTAGGTTTTCGTGGATCTCTCAGCTGTTAATTTTGCATCAATCTGATCCAAGGAGGTTGTAATACTATTACAAACTCCTTGATCTGATCTTGTGCATTGGTTACAAACTAATTCTAAGAAAAATTTTATTTTAACATTATTTAAATTCTTAAAAATATTTTATTTCTATTGTTACTTTCACTTACATATATACAGTTAGAGAAAGTATTGCGATAATGGAAATTTACGAATTCCAGTTTTCAACCGAAATACACGTCGCGAGTCCGCTAAGACCAAATAACAAATTCTCGCAAAAAGGTCTCTGTGTGTGTGATATGTCTAACGCGAAAACGAAATATTTTACGAAACTGTAATATTATATTTGAGACAGCCTTGCGCCCTAGATGTTACTCAAAATCAAAATATTTCTCCAAAATCGGCTTACTGGCAGAGGTACTTATACCGTGCATTTTGTATCTTTTTACGATTTTCTCGAAAACGGCCTTAACGATTTTGGTTAAACTTACTAAATGAAAGTAAAATTTAATGGGTTTGAATATCATTATGTTTCATTGTGAAAGAAATAGCGTGACTGGGCGTAAATACAGATTTCTTTTATTTTTTTCTTAAAAGTACCTTAAATTTTGTAATTTCGAAAAACAATTGACCAAATCTCAGCATTTATAGAAAACAAATAAATATATAAATTAAACGAAAGAAAGAAAAAAGTTTTTCCGAACACAAGAAGAGTATAGACGTATAATATACTGCTGAAAAGCTAAAGAATTTAAAATACTGTTTAAAATAGTAAGAGAAAGTATTGTGATCCTGAAAATATTCGAATTCTAGTTTTCACCGGAAATACACGTTTTTGTGACCCTTATGTTCAAATGACTACGTCTGTGTGTCTTTGTGTGGGTGTCCCGTGAGTGTGTGGTAAGTCTAGCAAGTAAATGATAAGTCGTACAAAACTGAACTTTTATGGACTTTAATATCATTTAGGTTTTATCCTTATTGAAATAGTCTGACAGGGCTGAATTGCCGATATTTTCAAATTTATTGCCTGTTAAGTACTTTTTATTTTATAGATTCAGAAGAATTACCCATATCATCTTACTAGGATTGGTAAAAAGCGACTAACTATAAAAGTTGAACGAATTTAATAACTAACAAAAGGAGAAAATAATAATAGAGATCTATAATATACCGTTGGAAAAATTAAAATTAAAAAAAAAAAAATATTATTTTATACACAAAATTGTAAACTTTAATGGAGAGTGGTGAAAATCCATTAAAACTAACTAATTGTCGTAGATAATAACATTATAGATTGTTTAATAAAACACATGTTTCTATTGAAACTCAATGGTATTATGGTATTAATTGGTATAATGGTATTAATTCTATTGATTTATTTTGATCTCTGACTGTATTTAAAACTTCTTAAATTGATTTTGACAACGGATGTAAGTGAAAGTTGTTCGTTAAGCGCACCAGATTTTTTTCAAATGTTTTGTTTATTATTTCTTTAATTGATTTTAACAACCGAAGTAAGTGAAGGTCGTGTGTCGCCCGCATCTGATTATTTAGATTTTTTTAAATATACATGATTAAACCTTACTCTCTAACTCTTGATTCATTGAGTCCGGGGTATGTGAATATTCCCAGCGAAAGCTGAGGAAGTGTGAAATTCTAAAATAATAAAAATACTATAATTTTTTGGCGAGTAAATTTTGATTTTGGATTATGCCGGTTCGGGATCCCAAAGTTCATATAAGCACCCTTCAAGACGACAAAGGGAGGATAAGGAGAAGATCATGGGAGGGGAAATGGGAGCGTGAAGAGGTAGCCGCCCGTATAATTCCCAACAGTTGGCGATAAATCACAACTATCGACTCAGGAATTGACTTTCCTTTGTCGGGGTGTGAGGGCAATTAGGAGGAATTAGGACACCTGGCAGGTAACTGGGTCCAGCTGCTCCCTGTCATTGTGGAGGAACTGACTGAGCTCCATTGTAGGGGAGTGGTAGGGGCTCACCTGGGCGAGGTGGAAGGACGTCCAAGCTATCTACTGCTGGCGAAGTCAGGAAGTCACAGGGGGAATTTTTTTTTTTTTTAATATTTATTTATTGGAATTTACAACTGTATAATGGAATACAACAAGTAAATTTGAGTGAAATATAAAAAGGCATGAAACACATTCTAAACTAGAAGGTCTCGGGGCCACCTCATTTTGAGACGCCTCGGAGGATTTTCAGGAATTGAAGAGGAAGAGAGAATAGGGTGGAAATGGAGTTTGTCATGAAAGGAATTGCACCTAGATCGTGCCAAATCAGCAACATAAGGAACTTCAAGGTCTTAATGGATGAGTTTATTCTTGACGAAGTAAGGACAATTGAGGATTTTACGAAGGATTTTGGATTGTTGGGATTGGACACGAGAAGATTTCGATGGTTTAGTCGTGTCTCAGAGCTCTACTCTGTACAGGGGGAAATAGTATCCCAAATAGAGATTTTGCAATAATGCTGAATATAATTTTTACTTTCACTTACCTATATATGAAATATATGGTAAGGGAAAGTATTTCGATCCTGAAAATTTTCTAATTCCGTTTTTAACGAAAATACGCGTTTTATTGAGTCTAAACGACTAAGTTCCACCAAAAGGTCTGAGTATCCGTGTGTTTGTGGTAAGTTCAGCACGAAAACGAAAATTTTTGCAAAACTGAAAGTTCATATTTGATACAACTATATGCCCAAGATGTTACAGTAACTTTTTCATCAAAATCGGCTAACCAGAAGTGCCACTATGGATTTGGCAACTTTTTACGATTTATTAAAAAAAAACGGCTCTAACAACGATTTTGAATTAACTAGCTATATCACAATAATAGTCTGCCACTCCAAAGTGGATGGGAAGCCGTTTAAAAATTCAATTTTTAGGGACAAATTCTGACCCCTGTAACCAATGCACTGACATTATATCGGTGAGTATTAGACCTACGGATTTCTATTACTACTCAAATTAAAGCTAATTTTATGCCTCGTAAAGTAGTTAATTACCATTATATTGTTTAGAACAGCCGTTTCCATGAAAACAACCAAATTAATGAAAAATATTTTTTAAAACAAGTTTCTCGGTTTCCAGTTTTTTGCAAGAACCACATCTGTATAACTATTAGTCATAAAGACTTGTTTCACAACTCAAATTAAAATTGATTTAATTTTATACATTAATTAATTATAACGATTTACTTCATAGGATGAGCGATTTCAATGATAGTAATCATAATAATGTTAAAAAAGAGTTATATCTTTTTTTTTTTATTTGGTAAATTATTCTATTGGGAAGTTTCTCTACATGTGTTTTTCATGCCTCTTTATATTCCACTCAAATTTACTTGTTGTTTTCCATTATTCAATTATTGTAAATTCCAATAAATAAATATACAAAATATTTTTTGGTAATACCTCCATATCGTTGAATATTGAATATACAAATGTTTTTCCCCACTCAAATGTAAGCTTATTAAATACTTGATAATTACCTTTATAATGATTATCCTCATAGGATGAGCGATTTCCATGATAGTAACCAAAATAAAATTAGAAAAGAGTGATATTTCGTGATATCCTCTTTTTGAATGGCCGCCATTTTTTAATCCCCCCATTTTGAATTGATAGATGTGTATTTTTTTCTTTACCATGATAGATGTTTGGAAATAAAGAAAATTTTGTGAAATGGGATGGATTTTTCGTTGCTGGCTCACGGACTAAAGATGTTTCGGGGCCACTGCCGTTTCAAATTTCAAGAGGGATGATAAGGGCGTGCGGAGCTTATACTTCATTCATACTGATGAAGCTAGAGGATCGAGGTGATAAATAATATTCTGATCAAATTTAGAGAATTTGGATGGAATAAGGTGTAAAACAAATAAAATATTTAGGTCGTGGTGTAAGGAATGGTTTGCAACAAATTTTTTTTGCGGACCCCTTTTTCCAATTAATACATTAACAACGACTTCTAAATTTGAAAAATCGGGCATATGTAAATTCTTTATCCGGCTCCATCCAAATATCACGAAAGTCCTTGAAAAGGTAGTTTGAATTACTTACCCAAAAGGTACGATGTCCATATTTAATTTTGTTCCAAAGGATACTAAAACATTTACTTTCATCACGTAAAAAATATATGTCTATAAAAAGTTAATAATATATTATGTAAACAATTCTAGATTTCCATGCAAAAATAATCAAGAAAGAAATCATCTTCTTAATTTTAAGTTACATCCATGGCCGATTGTCAAGTTCATTGTTCATGTCGCTCTGTCTTTCTCACTGTGTAACAGACGATTATCGAGTTAATCAGCAGTCAGCCTTCGCAAAAGGTTTCCTCATTTGAACATTTTCACGTTACGCCTATAGACTTTGAGGTGAGTGGTTTTATTTTAATAGCCAGCTCACTGAGCTGTGTCATTTGTGCTAACTGACGTGGCAGTTAATCCCTACGATCTCTTATCAGCCAGCGCTTCAAGTCCACGGTCACGGCACTGGGAATCAGCCTGCCACCGTCCTGAGTTCGTATCCCGGACTAACTAAGAAATCTTTTTTTTTCTTTGAATATTTTTTAAAAATTTCTTTAAAATGTTTTTTTTTATTATTTGTATATAGTTATGTATATAATTTAATTTTTAAAGGGTTATTTAATTTTTATTACTAATATTTATAGGGTTTTTTTTTTTTTTTTTTTTTTTTTTTTTTTTTTTTTTTTTTTTTTCTTTTTCTTTTTTGTAGATATATTTTCATTTATTATTATTATATTTTTACATTAATAATTTAGTAGGAATTTTTTATATGTTTTGCAATATATAAACATTATGTCTGATGTGAATTCAGTGTTGGACACAGACAATGAGACTCCCTTTAGTGAAATTAGTGAGACTGATTCGCGGTACCTGAAAAGAAGGACGCGACAAAAACGCCACAGAAACGTTCTGCCAAATTCTGGGAGTAACTCGCCCAATAAGAAAAAAAATAAGAAAGCGAAGGCTAAACAAAACTGCACTCCAGAAAACCGAAGTACAACTTCAGCCAACACTCAACAAGCCGAAACTGCCTCAACATCTGTACCCTCCAGCAACAACGTTGCAGCCATCAATAACTCGTCGACAACATCCTCCACACCCCATGAATTCAATGAACCTGAGCCACCACCAGTGTATGTTAACAACATTCAAAATTTTTATAAGTTTGGCCAAGAAATATCTGCTCTTATTGGACAGACTAATTTCAAATGCTTCGCAAGACTAAAAGACGTGAAAATTAACACAACAACTAAAGATAATTATAAAACACTTGTCAATCATTTGAAAGAGAAACAATACGAATTTCATTGCTACCAGCTGAAAGAAGAGAAGCCATACCGAGTAGTTTTAAGGGGTCTTCACTACACCACCCCCATAGAGGCCATCAAAAAGGACTTAGAAGAACTAAGATTCAGTGTGCGACACGTCTCTTGTATTGTCCATCCCACAGAAAAATTTCCATTACCCTTATTCTTTGTAGATCTCGAGCCTGCATCCATCAACCCCGAAATATTTAAAGTTAACAGGCTTGTTTATTCTTGTATTAAATTCGAAGAGCCAAGACAGAAAGATGAGATAGTACAGTGTGCAAACTGTCAAAATCTTGGGCATACGAAGGGATACTGTCATCATCCAGCCAGATGTGTCAAATGCGCCGGCCCACATGCTTCTAGCACCTGTTTAAAGCCTCGGGACACCCCAGCGAAATGTGCACTGTGCAGTGAAGCTCATCCTGCTAGTTACAAAGGCTGCATCGTATACAAAAATTGGATGAGACAAAAAAACCTAAATATAGCCTCTAGAACCCCACTGGAGAGTTCAAGAACTGATAATGAAGCACCCGGCCCTTCGACCAAGACTACCCCGATGATCCGTCGAACTCCAGGAGCCAGCGTTTATCAACCGCCATCAAGTTCCAACACATCCACCTATTCTGCAATAGCCAACATACCTCTGCCCCGACCTCAGTCGCCTCAAACCTCCACATCACATCCTCAAACATCCCATCCTCAACCCCAGATCCCCTATTACTAGCCACAGACCTTAAAATCACAGCCTCAGAGAACTCAACCTAAACCTCAAAATTCCCATCCTCAGACGAAAATACCAATTAATGACCCAAAACCTGCTTCTCTGAGGGTAAAATTACCGCCACTAATCTCTCCACAGACCAATCCCCAACATCCACCTTCTTTAATGCCCACAGTTCAAGACCTTTCTCATTAGAAGCTCATGCTGAACCTCATCAACTCCCTCAGAGAAAAATCCTACCCACTCCGAGAGGAATAAATCCTTTATCCCTAGATACTCCTGCCTATCCCTATCAACCTCCAACTGATATAACATCTATTCTTTCATCCTTTCTTCTAGACCTCCAAAACACCATCAAACCACTCATCAATCTCCTTACAAATCTCCTATCACAGCTTCCTATTAATCTTCCAAGATGAAAAAGCAGACCCTAGCTATTTTCCTATGGAATTCCAATGGTCTGAATAATCACAAAAACGAACTAGACATCTTTCTTCACTACAATCACATTGACATTGCTCTGATTACTGAGACTCATTTCACAACTCATTCTCACTTTTACATACGGGACTACATTACTTACAGATCAAATCATCCAGATAACACATCCCATGCAGGCTCATGTATCCTTATTCACAAATCCTTACCCCACTCTCTGATTCCCTCCACTCCAACAGACACCATTCAGTCAACCTCTATCACCTTATCCTGCCACCCCTTTACCACAACGATCTCAGCTGTATACTGCCCTCCTGGTAATTCCTTATCCTATAATCACCTTGATACCTTATTCAGATCCTTTGGCCCGCGCTTCATTGCTGGTGGAGACTACAACGCCAAAGACCAACGGTGGGGATGTCGAACGTCCAATACTCGTGGCAGGATTCTTTCCCAGATCACTCACTCCAATAGCTATTCCGTCCTTTCACCCTCAGACCCTACTTATTGGCCAACATCGCTTAAAAAACGCCCTGATATACTTGATATATTCGTTACATCCCAAATACCTACAGTCCAAACCACGATAAGAACCTTAGATGACCTTTCCTCAGACCATAGTCCAGTTCTGCTTCTCATGCATTCCAATCCTGTTCCGAAACCTTCTTTTCCTTCACTGATTACTGGACATGTTAACTGGGACAATTTTCGACTTGACATGGAAAGCAACCTTGACTTGACAATTCCATTAAAAACCAAACAACACATTGACTCAGCCATTGAACAACTCACAAAAACAATTGAGACAGTTATCAAAAACAACACATCACACCCTACAAACAAAAACCCTCAAGACCTTAACAATAACTTGCCACGACATATCCGAATGCTTCTTAAAGAAAAACGACAAGCAAGGACTAAGTGGCATAAAACTAGGTACCCATCTGACAAAGCTCGTTACTCACAACTTACTAACAAATTAAAAAAAGAAATAAGAAAATTTAAAGTACAAACTTTACAGAACTTTACAGAAAACCTAAACACCTCTGATAAATCCTTATGGATAGCAACCAAAAAACTCCTTAAATTTAAAGCATTTAATCACCCGCTCCTCAATGAATCCAATAACTGGTCACGATCAGATCAAGAAAAGTCACAAATATTTGGTAAACACCTCTTCAATATTTTTAACCCTCATCCAGATATCCTAAATCCAACCCACATTGAACATGTTGAGGCAGAACTAGCTATCCCACTCCAAATGTCCCTTCCTCCTAAAGCCTTTCATCCTTCTGAAGTAATAAACATAATTAAAAAATTACCTTCCAAAAAAACTCCTGGCCATGATCTTATCACACCTCACATCCTAAAACAACTTCCTCGAAAAGCCGTCGTTTTCCTTACCTATATATACAATGCCACTCTCAGATCCACGTATTTTCCTACTGCTTGGAAACTTTCAATAGTAAAAATGATACAAAAACCCAATAAGCCTCCAGAACATCCGTCATCCTATCGTCCTATCTCCCTTTTGCCCATCATGGGCAAAATCCTAGAAAAACTCCTTCTAAAGCGTCTTTATCCTATCCTAGAAATGAATGATGTTATCCCTGACCACCAGTTTGGATTTCGAACATCTCATTCTACAATACAACAATGTCACCGCGTGGTGGATGTAGTGTCCTCCACATTGGAGCGCAGAATGTACTGCACTGGAGCCTTTCTTGATGTAGAACAAGCATTTGATCGAGTCTGGCACCAGGGACTGCTTTACAAACTCCGTCAATTCCTCACCTCTACATATTTCCTATTAATGCGTTCCTACCTTACTGGCAGAACCTTTAAGGTAAACCACAACTTTTCCTACTCATCCACATTTTCCCTATCTGCTGGAGTGCCTCAAGGTAGTATCTTAGGTCCTATCCTCTACTCCCTTTATACAGCTGACATTCCACTCCATCCTCGCACTGTCCTCAATACTTATGCTGATGACACGTGTGTTTTATCAGTCCATAATGATCCAACTACTGCATCCCAAACCCTTCAGTCCCACATCAAAGCCATTGAAGAATGGTGTCAAAATTGGAGGATTAAAATAAATCCCAACAAATCCCATCAAATCACCTTTACCCTTCGTCGCAAACCGATGACTTCCTGCCCTCCAGTATCCTTTAATAACATTACCCTTACTTCTGTAGAACAAATCCGATACCTAGGTCTCCACCTTGACAAGCGCCTTACTTGGAATCCTCACACAAGACTAAAACGACAAGAAACTGCTCGAAGATATCGATTACTACAACACTTACTAGACAAACGTTCAAAACTTCCAGCACATTACAAAAGACTCATCTACATCACAATTATCAGACCTATTTGGACATATGGAATCGAGCTTTGGGGCTCTACGAAACCATCTAATTCCTCCCGCATCCAGTCCTTACAATCCAAAATCCTTCGCAAAATCCTGAATGCTCCTTATTTTGTCACAAATCAAATCCTCCATAATGACCTAAACATCCCATTTGTTGCAGACATAGCCCGTGATAGATACTCCTCTTTCCATTCTAAACTCCCTGCCCATACAAACCCACTTGTCCGTAATTTATCTTCCTCAGATATCCCTGATAACCCTCCAAGGCGACTGAAAAGAAGGTGGCCTCGGGACCTACTGTATTAAAATAGTTAGTGAAGTGCTACCACTGGGTGGTTCTTTCTCAAGACATTTTCAAGACTTTTTATATTCATTCTACATATTTACTTATTGTATTCTTTAGTACAGTTGTAAATTACTATAAATAAATAAAAAAAAAAAAAAAAAAAAGTTACATCCGACTAACAGTAACTTTTTGGTCAATTACAGTTGGACTTGATCGTTCTATAAATAGTGGACTGAAGATTTAGTGTCCGAGATTTAAATAAATTATTAAAGATAATCCGAGATAGCATATGCTAGATCTAGGCTCTAAAAACGGATTACTATCCACGAAACCTGTACGCTGAGATTTACTAAAATTTAGAAATATAGTGAAGTAACTATTTTCCATCACATACCTCGCGAAATTTAATGTATGTGTGCAATGTGAGAGTGATTTCTGTAGTTGGACCAAGGCTTACGAAATGTATATCATTAAAGTAATTTAAAATAATTTTCCACCTGAGGACCCATCAGTTAGGAACCACTGGTGTAAGGTTAGGTTGCTGGGCGTAACAAGGAGCGTTTACTATTGTTCGGAGGATTTAGGCTGGAAAAGATTGAATGCGTTCAATGTTAGAAAAATTGGCTGTACCCCACAGTTCAAGTCCAGAATACCTTGAAAAGTAGCACTTTGTTTTCAATTCAAATCGTCGCTTAAGATATTGTCGTTTAAGTTTAGTATGTGGATTCCAAGTTAGTCTTTTGTCTAAAAGAAAGCCAAGATACCGGACTGTGTCAGAGAAAGGGAGCGGAATGGAGTTAAAGTGAACTGGAGGGCAGGATTGTCTTCGGAGCTTGAAGGTAACATGTTTACGTTTGGATTGGTTAAATTTAATACGACAATTGTTACACCAGTCTTCAATTAAAAAAAGGTGCCCATGGAGGTTTAAGGATGTTTATTTAACGTCACTTTATACTGCTACTAAAACTGAAATATCGCTAATTTGAAGTTTTACCAATAGATATAATTATAATTAAAAATCTATGTAATATTGCAAAATTTAGCAGGTTCATCACTGCCAGTACTACCTTTTATTTTATTCATGTAAAACTTACTACCACACCAACGAGGAATATCTTCACAACTAACTGCTTGAGATAGAGAGAAACACCGGAAATGTAAGGTGTAAATATCCCAAAGAGATAAGACTGGAGAGAATTTAAGGCGGTGAAAGAGTGGGGGATAAATCGACAGAGTAATAAACCGAAGCGCTATCTGTGAGTGTATGTAGATACTGTGGCAGTGCTGTCTTGATAGCCAGTGCCTCCTAGATAGCCGCTCCGCTGCCTTCTCGATACCTCTAATCGTCTCCTCCTCAACCCTTTTCCTTTATCTTACCTAACTCACTGCTAATAGTCATCGCTACTCACATCTTGCGGTCTTTCGGGGATTTTAGTTCAGATGGTTCCAAAAATGTTGGAATCCTCGCATAATTTGCCTTTAAGATGAAGTTCCTTTCGTTATAGAATTTTACATTTGAGCCTCAACAGAAATATCATTGCTTGCCTTGTTTTAATTTACTAATAATAAAAACCTAAGCTGATAAGCATATACAAGTACACACATCACATGAATTGTGTACTGCGCCCCACAGAACCGTAGCTTTCCTCAAATCTTTCATTATCCGACCCTTTTCTATATGAAACTCTACTCTCTCTGACATCCGTAATTCTATTGCCATCCTAACCTTTAAATCCCGTCTTGTCACTTTCTTCTTGTCCACTCAATTCCCTTAGAATTATGAATAAATCCAGTTTTCAACGCAAAATGTTTAAATATTACGCAAAAATCATAGAAGTGCTAAGTGCTATGTTATTGTTTGTTCAAATTACATAAGTCTAGTATATTTCTTTTCTTAGTCAGAGCTTTATACATAAACTTAAATTTTGTTGACTTTTATTCTCATTCATTTTTTTTTTTTCAATCTTAAGTATTAGTAGTAATATTAGAATCGCCTGTTATTACTTTCACTTAAGTAAGGGAAACTATTGCGACCGTGAAAATTTTCGAATTCCAGTTTTCAACGGAAATAAACGTTTTAGGGTCCCCCGAGTCCAAACAAGCAAGTCCCGCAAAAAGGTCTGTGTGTGTGGTCACTGCCGGTGGAAAACGAAAAGTCCTATGGAACCGAAATTTCATATTCAAGACAATTATACACCCAAGATGTTACAGAAACTTTTCCATAAAAATCAGCTGACCGGAAGATCTACTTTATACCGTACAGGTTTTATTCTGTTTGAAATAGTCTGACAGGGCTTAAATGCCGAAATTTTAAATTTTCTTCCTCTAAAGTAACTTTAATTTTGTAAATTAAAAAAAAATTGGTCCATCATCTTATAACCATAGATAAATAATGTCTAAATATGAAAGTTGAGGGATTTTGATTAAGAATTAAAGGAGAAAAGTGCAAACATATTTTTTTTTATGCAATTTTTGTGTTTTTGAATACAAGAATAGTAATATAGATGTATAATATACCGTTGGATAGCTAAAGATTTCAGAAAAAATGTTATCTAATATACGGATTTTAAAGTTAATGGAGAGTGATGAGAATTAGATAAAACTAACTGATTGTTGTAGATAAAAATACAATAGATTATTTAATAAAACACATGTTTCTATTGAAATTCAATTTAATTAATTATTTAACAATTTACTTGTATCTTTAAATGTATCTGAAAATTCTTAAATTGGTTAGTGAAAGTCGTGTGTTGCGCGGACCAGATTTTTTCACCATATTTTTCTTTTATTCCCTTTGTTATTTGTCATTTTTTTTTAACTATTATTTTTAACTGTATTTTTTATAATTACTATAAGGCACTCAAGTCCATATTTATTATAATCTGTATTATTCTTAAAGGGCATGACCCTGAATAAAATATCTGGTGAGCGCAACTGACTTTCACTTACCTCCGTTGTTAAAATCAATTTAAAAATTTTTAAAAACATTTAGAGATAAAAATAAGTTGCTAAAGAATTAATTACATTGAGTTTCGATTGAAACATGTGTTTTATTAAATAATCTATTTTATGATTATTTATATTACTAACGGAATCCCAAAGGCTCAGTTCGATCAACAAACACTGGGCCAAACTCCTTATAGAAGAAAAAAGAATACCATTAGATTTTTTTTTTTTTTTTTTTATAACTTTATTTCTTTATCCACACCTGTTTATACATACATATAACAATCAGTGGATTGTCTGTCAGAATTACAATAAAAAGTGGCATGTCAGGCATGAGGAAGATGACAATACCCAGTGGTATCTCTTCCGTTACCATTAGATTTGAAGAGGAAAGATGCTGTTGCACAGTTCCGAATGATTACTGGCCATGACTACCTCGCAAAACACTTGCATCGGATCGGAGTGGTAGAGTCTCCACTTTGCTGCCTTTGTCATGCAAATAATGAAATGGATGCAGCACATCTAGAAGTATGCCCCCGATTACAAAAAATAAGAGGTGAAACCCCATCCAGATCGGAGTGGTACTGGGCTGCCAGATCCCTTATGGCGGAAGTCGAAATGGGAAGGCATAATTAAAAAAAAAAAAAAAAAAAAATTATTATTTACAACAATCAGTTAGTTTTATTGGCTTCTCAACACTTTTGTTAACTTTTACAACTTACAAAATGTATATAGGATAAATAATAATTAAAAAAAAAAAAAATATATATATATATATATATATATATATATATATATATATATATGGATGATAATTAAATATCAGCATTCAAGCCGTATCAGACAGTTCAGAATGAAGAATCAGAATGAAATCCACACCACATTAAACCCACAACAGTGGCTGATTCGAAAACGACATAAAATTAATAAAAGTGACGTTAAACGAATCAAAACAATGAAACAAATGTTCGACAGATTTTTTGCGTACTGAAAACTACTGACTTCCGAATATTTCCGTTCATTTTATCATTTCTTAACCAATAATTTTATTCTAGGTTTGACCAGAGAAAAATCATGAAATAAAGTTTTAAATATTTATGACTATATCTATGTGTTTTTATTATTGAAAATTTGTTTCAATCAGTTGTAATATTAAAATCAACAATCAAATCTTACTCGAAAATGAAAAAAAATCCAATGCAAAAAAAAAAAAAGAAGAGGAAAACGTGCAGTAAGAAAATGTAATCTATTATTCCCCAATATATGGACGGGATAACTGTCCGGATTTGAAGCTGATACACGCAAGACAATAGAACGTGGAAAATCATAGAAATCTGATCTCTAATTATGAGTATCCATGGATACTAAATGCAATTCTTAATTCGAACTCGGTTTTTTTTTTAAATGGTTTTTACGATTGAGTTTAGTAAAAGTTGTGTGATCCGCGCACCAGTTTTTTTCCCCCTCAATTTTTGGTTTATTTTATATTATATATACACTTTAAAATCACAACAAATAACATCACAACGTCTTTAAAAGCAGAAATACTTTGCACCGCCTCTTAGATCTGGACACGATAAACACAATAGCATATTCCCTCCCATGTCAAGCTTCGATACAATTGATCTAGATATAGACTGCGCTAAGAGATTTGATATAGTATGGCGCCCTCGGTACATTTACATGACAATGATGGCTATACCTTTATGATGGTAGCTTGTCCTAGCAAGGGCGAGTACCAACAGGTACAAATGATCATTCCCATGAAGGGAGGAGAGATGACGAAGCAATAAATAAGATCAGGACCGGTACTGGTAATAATGTCACCGACGCCATTGTAATCCCCCCCTCTCCCACCACTTCTGCAACGTACAATCGATTCTTTCGATGTTTGCGGTCTCGTTTCTTATAAATCATATCGGTCGTTAGCGATAAAAGGGTTGTTTGGCGTTTGCGAAGTGCACGAGGCATTTATAATCCTGTAACAGCAAACGGGGGAGAAAAAAATCCCATTCGTTGAAGATCCAAACGATTATTCATCCTTGTAAAACTGTATGGAAGTATTTGTAGCGTATTATTATTGATATACAATAATATAATCTTACTTTACCATCGCTTATTTACAAGCATGCACCTAGTGTATGACGCGGGAAAAAAATCGTGTGCGAGCAGCACAAGACTTTCTCTTACCTCCTTTGTTAAAATCAATTTAAGAATTTTTAAATACGGTTAGAGATTAAAAATGTAAAAGCATTAATTATTTTGAGTTCCAATAGAAACATGTTTTATTAAATAAAATATTATATTATTATCCACAACAATCAGTTAATTTTGTTCCCTTTTCATCTCTCTCCATTACCTTTTACAACTTTGTGAATAAGATAATATTTTCCTAAAATCTTTAGCTTCCCAACGATATAATACACGTTTAATTACTCAGCTCGTGTCTTCTATCACGAAACTTAAAGGATAGAATTTATAAATTTATCATTCCCCAAACGGCTCTATACGGATTTGAAACTTTGTCGCTTACTTTGAAGCCGAATAACGCCTTTAGGTTTTCGAGAATAAGGTTCAACGTAAAATATTTGGTCCAAAGAAAGCTGAGGCCGTTGAAATTCAATGTAATTAATTCTTTGATCTTTATTCATCTCTAAGTGTATTAAAATATTCTGTTTGTTTATTTATTTAACGTCACTTTATGCTACTGTGGCTAATCGGACGATGCTACAGTGGGAGTCCTAAATTTTGCCTATTCAGGTTTTATTAGGATAGGAATTTTTAACGAGTACCTGACATCGCACAGGCTCGAGACCACCTTTTTACGTTCCCTTCGAAGGACGGCGTAATAAGGATTTTTTACTCCCATTAAAAAATCGTAGGAACACCTGCGGGTTTGAACCCATAATATTTGGCATATGAGGATGTTATGCTAGCCACCCAGCTACATGTGATCCCGTTTAAATATTCTTAAATTGGTTTTAACAACGGAGGTAAGTGAAAGTAGTGTGTTGCGCGTACCAGATTTGAAAAAATATATGTATAAATTAAAAAATACTACTTCAGAAGAGAATGTGATAAATCATTTCCTTTCTAGAATGGCCGGTGACCCTGAAAGAAAGAGGAGACAATAACGGAAAAAGAAAAGAAGATGGCGGAAGACAAAATGGAGAAGCGGAAGAAGAGAGATAGAGTCTATTGTCATCCTGAGGTTTTTGCAGAAGGGCAATCCATCAGGCAGTGGCTCCTGTATCGATTCCGGGTCCCCCTTTAATGATCTTCTGCCTCGTTCATCAACGTCCGTTCACGATGAAGACATAAACATTGCTTTTTCCACGACCGCTGATGAGATATTGAACCGCGGACATTATACCCTTAGCCACTTGGCCCGTCATTTTTCAAACTCTGCGGTCCCACACTCTTGGCTATATTGTTGTCTACCAACAATCGGCTCTCGTGTATTTTTTTACAACAATGGCTCCCCGATGACTGATGGCGTAAAAATGAATCGCATCGATGTAACATACATTATAAAAGACCGAAAGCATATCAAAATTTAATTTCGGCAAACGTTAGGAAAACGTGAGTTTTTATTTCTCTACAAAAAGGACCGTTGTTAATGCTTTGAGATCTGGGACGTTCCAGGGTACTCTTAACATTATTAATAATTATGAGGGTCGACTGTTTATAAATGCAGTGGACTGTATTTGAAAACAAGGGTTATAGTGTGGTATTAGGTTAAAAGGGGCGGGGCAGCTGAGCGGGTTAGAGCCTAGCAACACGAAGGAGCAAATACTTTAAAACCAAATAATTATGAGTTCGAGACTCGGTGCTGGGGGGCTTTTATTTCAGCATTTATCCCCTGCCCTCGCCCCTTGGCCCGAGAAATCCCATATAGCCTTCAAAGGCGAGGTAGGGGTGAACAAAAATAAAAACTAAAAACAAAAAGGTATTAGGTTACAATCTGTATTTAGAGCTAAAGGAAATATAATGATGATTGGGTTATTATAAATTTTGACTTAGATTAAATTATACGTATTGCTAAACATAAATGTCTGATGTACGTGTGGGGCGGTCTCTCCTCTTGGGTCATTTTACTGTTCCTGGGCCGGCCGGCGCCTACTTTCTACTCCTCCATGATGATGAGGATATCTTCTAAAAAAAATGATGCAGTTTCAATGTGGTTTGGATACATGTGCTGCCAAAAATTCTCTATTTTTTTTGTTTTCCAGAGGATTCTGGTCCAAGAGTGGGGTACCTCCAGATACACTTTTGAATTGAAATCAGCTAAGGGCAGTGTTTCCTTAACAAATCGCACACCTAAATTAATCGCAGGTGAACTACAATTTATGAATAAGTTTATAATACAAATTTGTTTGTTTGTTTATTTATTTAACGTCACTTTATGCTACTATGGCTAATCGGACGATGCTACAGTGGGAGTCCTAAATTTTGCCTATCCAGGTTTTATTAGGATAGAGTTCTTTAACGAGTACCTGACATCGCACAGGCTCGGGACCACCTTTTAACGTCCCCTCCGAAGGACGGCGTAACTAAGGATTTTTTACTCCCATTAAAAAATCCTAGGACCACCTGCGGGATTGAACCCGTCCATAATAAAAATTAAATTAAATGGTATGACTAGATTATGATTACATGGCAAAAATATTAATAGTTAAACCTTTTTATACTAACAAATCCTTTCTTAAAAAATATACAAATAGATAAAATAAAAACATTTAATCGGCATGCATAAACGGCTCTAAGTGCCGAGTACTGATACAGGGTGAAGTGACCAACGATTTTAATTTTAATTCAGGATTGAGACAAAGAGATCGCCTTTCGCCAATGCTCTTTAACCTGGCCTTGGAGAAAGTAATGGCGGAAGGAGGAGTACATGTTGGAGAAATGCACATAGAAGGACATCTACGAGCTCGTTCTTTCATTACAGCGGCAGGATCAATTGGCTTGCGGGAGAATATAGATAAACAAAATATAGTATTGTGAGCCGAAAACTACAGACGGAAGACAGCATAGGTGTCAAAAATATGATATTTCTAAAAGTAGACTCCTTTAAATACCTTGGATCGACGGTAACCTCCACCAACGACCAAATGAGCGAGATCGACCTATGAATAAAAAATTAATAATAGAACATTTTTCTCTATCTCTTCTATTCATAAATCTAAGAAGATCTCCAAACATCTAAAAATGAGGGTATACAGCACCATTATCAAACCAGTACTGATGTATGGCTGTGAAACATGGGCATTAACAGGTACCCTTGAGAGAGAATTTGAAAGGTTCGATAGAAAAGAGCAAGACGTAAGACAAAAGCAGAACTGATAGAGGAAACCAAACAGTCGATCAACAAATGACATAAGGGCAAAAAGGTTACGCTGGGGAGGACATCTGGTCAGAAGTGAACCATCCGGTCCTCTCTTCAAAACTATGAATGCGATGGTGGTCGGAACTAGGACGAGAGGAAGACCGAGAATGAGATGGGGCGACATAACCAAGAAGGACGCCATGGAATTCCACGCGGTGAACTGGAGGGCCATTGCTCAAGATAGAAAGAGGTGGAATAGGCTAATTATCGCGGTTATATATCTTCAAGGTCTGTAAAAGCCAAAAAAAAAAAAAATTAAAAAAATACGTCTAATAATGGTTCCAATTTTATTCGGTTTGTTACAAAAAAATTTGTCATAGGCAATTTTTCTACATTCATTTTAATGTATTAAAGTTAATTTAGTTTATTCCTTTGACAAATAAATTCATTATCTATCTATCTAAGTTAATTTAGTTTCCATTGGAGTCCCATTCGGTTCACGCGGAACTACTATTTTTATGAAATGATCTAAAAGTAGAAATAATTATGAGCAGTGTTAGTTTAAACATTTATTTATTTAACATTCCATTTATTTTAATAACTTACGTACGATGTGGTACATAATTTTTACTTTCACTTACTATATATATAAAGGGAAAGTATTGCGATCGTGAAAATTTTCGAATTCCAGTTTTCAACGAAAATACACATTTTAGGGTCCCCTGAGTCCAAATAACCAAGTCCCGCAAAAAGGTCTGTGCATGTTTGTGTGTGTGTGTGTGTGTGTGTGTGTGTGTGTGTGTGTGTGTGTGTGCTTACCAGAAGAGCAACTTTATACCATGCAATTTGCACCTTTTTTCGATTTTCTCAAAAACGGTTCCGACGATTTTGATTAAACTCACTAAATCGAAAAAAGGTGCAAATTGCATGGTATAAAGTGGCTCTTCTGGTAAGCTCATTTTGATGAAAAAGGTTTTGTAACGTCTCGGGCGTATATTTGTCTTAAATATGAAATTTCAGTTTCATAGGACTTACCGTTTCTGCCCGGGAGTTACCACACACACACAGACCTTTTTGCGGGACTTGGTTATTTGGACTCAGGGGACCCTAAAATGTGTATTTCCGTTGAAAACTGTAATTCGAAAATTTTCGAACGTTCGCAATACTTTCTCTTACTATATATTTCATATATAGGAAATGAAAGTAAAAATATATTTGCTCTTTTCTCCTTGATTTAGTTATCAAATCCTTTCAACATTGATTCATTATTTATCAATGCTTCAAAGATGATATGGCTATTTTTTTAAATCCTTACCACACACACAGACCTTTTTGCGGGACCCAAGGGACCCTAAAATGTGTATTTCCGTTGAAAACTGAAATTCGAAAATTTCCGCGATCGCAATATTTTCGCTAACTATACAATTCATATATAAGTTAGTGAACGTGAAATACGGTTGGGGTTTGACAACAAGCGCCGGTCCATTTGGAATTACCTGATAGAGAAGAGACAAAAAGCGCCTCGACCCTTTCTAAGATGAATAGCCTGGCGTTAACTTCATAAAGCTCCTAACTTATCCTAAGTATACACGAAATACCTCACCCTTCCTCTAATTGAAACAAACCTGTTCCTGGTTTCGAACGAAAGAGAGGAGAAAAAAACAAACATGGAGAGAGTGTTTGCGTTATTAAATTCCCTTTTAGGGTCGGGCAGCCACTGAAAACAGGAGGCCCTTAGGAGTAATTTATATCACCTTGGTCCGAATGGGGAGGGGGCGATTTGTTTTAGCACTTCGTCGGTGAAGGGGAGGGGGGGACCTTATTCGAAAACATCTGGTCATCCCTTCTCATACAAATAGATTGCATGGAAACTTGACCTTAAATAAATCAGCTGGTACAAGGTATGCTTTACAGCTGGCATTCTTTTTCCTCTTTTTTAAAGGGCCATATTTGATTATGTTTTCCCAGAAACTTCTTTTTTACTTTCACTTTCAAGTATATAAATGGATGAAAAAAAAACTTTATTCTGGGACAAGGACCTTTAAAAATAACATAAATGTTTGATAAAAATAAAAATTATAACTACCCAAATTACATTTTAAGAAAATAAAGAAAAAAAATAACGATTGAGATAAATATATACAATTATCTTTAAACGATCAAAAGAAAAAAAAAAAACTCTGGCAATTATTATAGCTTTTTCTAGTCTAATTCACATTTTTACTTAATATGAAATATATAGTAAGGGAAAGTATTTCGATCGGGGGATCACCTGTAGCACGGTGGTTAGCATATGCTTTCCAGCAGATGGCCCTATGGTTTTTTAATGGGAGTAAAAAATCCTTAGTTATGCCGTCCTTGGGAGGTACCGTAAAAAGGTGGTCCCGAGCTTGTGCCATGTCACACTACACGTTCAAGCCGGGGCGAATATCAACGTTTTTCCGCGTGAGACGGGACTAGGGATTGCAATCCGGAAAACCGGATCCGGTAATCCGGCGGATCCGGCATCATCATACGTTAACCGGATCCGATTATAGCAATTTTTGGCCAAAAATAGTGCAGTTTAATAAAAAAGTGCTTTAAATGCGTTACATTTGGTGTACATGTATGGTGGTGTCGTTCGACGCCAAATTGCATCACGTCATCAGTTCAGTCCAGCATCATTCGTTCGCCTTTCAGGAGACATTACATGGGCTTTTGTTTTTTCGGTGCTTCACCTAAATGTAAGTTAACAGATCTTATTATCTTGGATATACGCGAGCTATAGCATCCTATAAGTTGGCTGTAGTGGAGCTTCTGAAACAACTCTAACTTTTTTTTTAGAGAAATTGCTCACTCACGTACTGACTCCCTCAAGTGTTATGGTACTGCATTATATGAAAAACTGCTTACAAATCTATTGAAATCTAGGAACACTGAGCTACGTTACTGCTCACCTCTTCCCATTCTTCACTTTCCCTGATAGCTCAATTAATTTATTAAGTTACTTTATAAAACCTTATATAATTATCCTTGCTTAATTAACTCAGATGGGAATTGTGATAAAAATAATTTTAAATTATTTGAGAATGCTAGCAATCACAAACAAGTCTTATATTAATGATATACACAATCATATTTTGATGAATATGTATGATGAATGGCATAATTATCACAATAATGAGTTTGTATTAGAAGTATAAATCTTTAAATGATTCTACTGACAATATTTGTTTTGTTTTTAAATAGTATGTAAGTACTTATAACTTTAGTATATATTATCAAAAATCAATTTTGATTTTGGAAAAAGGGTGGTATGAAACAAATAGTCTTTATTTTCAGAAAATATTAATCAATAGCCGACTGTTTTAATAGCCATTAAAATTATACTAGTTACCTAAACTACTAAACTTTAATTTGTTTGCTCCAAATCTAATCCTAACATAACTTTTATTTTATAAACTTCCTATTATAAGTACAATTATACTTGAATAACATACTAACAGTTCATCTTGGACCGAAAAGTGAAAATCAACCTGATTTAGTCATACCATCCGGATCCGGCCGGGACTGTGTTAGCTGCTTACCTTCGTGGGGCGGGGCGACACTGCAGCAAGTTCCAACGTGTTTAATGCGAGATCACAATAGTTCCAGACTTCCAGCGCGCTAAATGGGAAATCGTAACAGTTTTGACATACACATATGACTTGAAGGAGTAATTATGGACAGTAATAATAATAATAATAATAATAGGCTTACCGAACCCGAAGGTTCGATGCCGATACCACCAAACTTCGCTTGCATAGACTCGTCCAATGTTCACCGGTCAAGCCCAAGCCCCCGAGATCAGCCTTAATGCAATCCTCCCATCGACGCCTCGGCCTACCTTTCGGACGCCTACCAGTCGGTTCAGCGAATACCAACTTTCTCGTAATCCGTTCCTCACTAAGCCCAACAACTTTACGCGCCCATTTGAGTCTCCGCGATGCTATCAACTCAATTATATTCACAGGATACAAACTCCGCAATTCCGCGTTATGCAACCTTCTAAACTCCCCAGTGGCCTCATCTCTCTTTGGACCAAATATTTTACGCAATACCTTATTTTCGAAAACCTTAAGCCGCTGTTCATCCTTTAAAGTAAGCGGCCACGTTTCACATCCGTAAAGAACCGTTGGAAGAATAATAGTTTTATAAATTCTAATCTTTAAGTTTTTAGATAGAAACCGCGAACTAAGTAACTTAGCAACTGAATAATAACACGCATTTCCCACCTTTAACCGGGACTTTATTTCTTCCTGGATTTCATTTTTTCTAGTTATAATTGAACCTAAATACTTGAATTTCTCTACGTGTTTCAAAGTATGACCTGATACATCAATATCACCAAGATCGACACCGTTTCTGCTACTAATCATATACTTCGTCTTATCGGTATTTAATTCGAGTCCTATTTCTTTACCGGTTTTTATTAACACACTTGTATTTAGTTGTATGGTTTCCGTGTCTTCACCTAGCAGTACCAGATCATCGGCATACCCCAAAACCGGAATCTTGTCACCCATATTTAAGCCTTTCTCGGTACACATCACCTTTTCTATGACATATTCTAAAGCTATATTAAATAACACAGGTGAAAGGGAGTCACCCTGTTTCAAACCCGATCGCACCTCAAATCTCTCGGAGTAATTATGACCGATTCTAACTTTATGGAATGTTTCCGACAAACACATCTCTACTAGGTTTACTAACTTTCTAGGTATTCCCTGTTCAATCATGATGTTATATAGCTTCTGACGGTCTATTGAATCATAAGCCTTTTTAAAATCGATATAAAGTTGATGGACTACACCGTTGTATTCCAATTTTTTCTCTAATATTTGACGTAAGGAAAATATTTGGTCAATAGTCGAGCGATTCCGCCTAAAACCACATTGGTAATCTCCGATAATTTCCTCAGCGTATTCAGTTATTCGACTAGTTAGAATTGACGAGAATATTTTATAGCATACTGGGAGAAGAGAGATCCCACGATAGTTGTTACAATCCGACCTCGGTCCTTTTTTGTGAATCGGAATAAGTATTGATTCTTTCCATTCTTCGGGCATTTTTTCAGTTTCCCAGATCTTTTTAACTAAAAAATGTATTTTGGAAACGCCCGCTTCTCCACACGCCTTGATTAATTCACTCGTGATATTATCATTTCCTGCGGCCTTATAACGTTTTAATTTTCCTATCGCCATTTCGACTTCCTCTTTACTCGGTGCGTCTATCCATGGTTCAGCGCTCTGATATTCAGAGAGAGGAGATTGATTATTATTTTCCGTATTTAAGATGCCGTCAAAGTGTTGTTTAAATTTATTTAATATCTCAGAAGGATCCGCAATTATATTGTTATTTGCATCTTTAACCGCATTCAATAGAGGTTCAAATCTTTTACGCGATTTGTTTATACCTTTGTACATCTCTCTTACGTTATTTTCGTTTCTGTGTTTTTCTATTTCTATTATTTTGCCTTTGCCGTGAACAAAATAAAAAAATGATTCCACCAGCGAACACGTCAGCTACCTCATTAGGATCTGAACCACAGCCAAGCACATCATCACAAGGAATAACTGATGAATCCCCGTTTTTTACACCGAATCCATTTCAAATCCTCCAAAATGAAAAAGAAACCATGGAATCTTCTCCTATACCCAGGGAACCACTACCTCCACCAATATTTGTTAAGAATATTAAAAATTTTAAACTTATGTGTGTGCGCATTTAAACAAAGTAACTGATCCTAATAGTTATTATTGTATAAGTAGAACCAATGATACTAAAATATCTCCGACTACTGCTGAAACCTACAGAAAGATTGTGAAATATCTGACTGAGACCAAAGCTGACTTTCATACTTATCAGCTGCGCCAGGAGAGAGCATTAAGGGTCGTAATCAGAAACCTACATTCCTCAACACCCGTTGAAGCTATCAAAGAAGAACTGACAGAACTAGGATTCCAAGTGAGGCAAGTCACCAACGTTCTAAAAGATAAAAGTCCACTACCTCTATTCTTCGTGGACTTGGAACCATCAGCAGGAGTCGAAAATATCTATGACCTCAGTAGACTCTACTATACCCGTGTAAAGGTTGAAAAACCTTACACAAAGAAAGACATTGTTCAGTGCCATAACTGTCAGGCATATGGTCATACCAGAAGTTATTGCCATCACATACCACGCTGTGTGAAATGCGGTGAACAGCATAAAACAGAAGAATGTACAAGATCAAGATCTACACCCGCTGTATGTGCTCTGTGCCTCAAGGACCACCCGGCTAACTACAAGGGATGTGAAATCTACAAGAAACTCCGAACCAGATACCAAAAACCTCAGGATACGAATGAAACAGCTGCACCAACCAGAAGCAGAAGAGAACCATCTAAACTTGTAAATTCTAACGTGTCATTTGCCCACTTGCTTGGAGGTGGAAACCAGAATCATGAAGTCGAGGCACTGCCGGAACAACGTTTTCCTCAACAATCTCAATCTATTGTACAACAATCTACTTCTCAAAGTTTACCTAATCTTCAAAAAACTCCTCAACATCAAATTCCTCATATCCCTTCACCATCAAACGTCACAGATCTTACCAGTCTAATGACATCGTTCATCTCCGAAATGAAATCTCTTGTTATGCCGCTTATATCACTCCTTACAAATCTAGTATCAAATTTAATCCCTGCCTTGAAAAATCCTTAAATGAATTCACCTAACTCCTTATCCATTCTCCTTTGGAATGCGAATGGTGTTAGAAATCATACTGACGAACTGACAGCGTTGTTGCAAGACAAAACAATCGATGTTGCACTTATAACTGAAACAAGACTAACCACTAAACAGTACTTCAAAATACCGCAGTATATGACATACCGTACTGACCACCCAGACGGCAAAGCCCATGCCGGTTCTGCTATCATTGTCCACCAATCCCTCTCTCATCATTTACTCCCACTTCCCACCTATGATTTCCTACAAGCCACAGCAATAGTAATCAAGACTTTTTCCTTTCCGGTAACCCTCACATCTGCATATTGCCCTCCTAAACATTCCATTTCCAATTCCGAATTTGTATCCATCCTGGATTCCTTAGGAAATTGCTTCATTCTGGGTGCAGACTTAAACGCCAAGCATCAGCAGTGGGGTTCCAGAACCACGAATTCTCGGGGACGAAATTTGCTGTCTGCACTCAACTCCCGAAATTTTAATATCCTGCCTCCTGACTCCCCTACCTACTGGCCAACCGATCCTAACCGCAATCCTGACATCCTCGACTTCTTTATCCACAGCGGATTAGGCTCCCTCAACTTGTCTGTAACTCGCCTTGATGAACTATCCTCAGACCATAGTCCACTGATCCTAAAAGTATCTCTCACTCCAATTCCAAAACCCATTCCACCATCATTCATCCGAGGCCCTGTCAACTGGAACCTTTTCCGCCAAATCCTAACCGATAATATTGACCTCAGAGTAACCCTCAAAACCCCAGATGACCTAGATAATTCCGTCTATTCCTTTACCACCGCCATCCAACAAGCTGTCTGGACTGCCTCCTCTCCTAAACACTCCAATATAAATCCTCACCAAAATCATTTTCCACAACATATTATAGACCTCATCCATACCAAACGCCGAGCAAGATCATTATGGCAGCGCACCCGACACCCAACAGATCGCCGCTCCTATAACTTCTATTGTAGACAATTGAAGAGGGAGTTGGCGACCTTCCGTTCCCAGTCCTTTAATTCCTACCTCTCCTCTCTATCAGCTCGTGATAATTCCCTGTGGAATATCACGAAAAAGATCCTAAAATACCATCAAGTTTCCCATCCTCTCCGACGTTGTGATGACTCCTGGGCTGCGTCTGATGAAGATAAAGCCGAGGAATTCGCCACACACCTCTCCAAAGTTTTCACTCCTCACCCGGAATCCCACGCCAATCACACCGCAACAGTGCAAGACTTTCTTATGTCACCAATTCCACTTTCCCTACCTCCTAAAGCTATTAATCCCTCTGAGGTCAAATATCTTCTCCAAAAACTGACCCTCCGTAAATCTCCTGGACACGATCTCCTTACTCCCCAGATCCTCCGACAACTTCCGCAGAAAGCTGTTATATTCCTTACTTATATTTACAACTGCATCCTACGCACCACCTATTTTCCTCTGTTATGGAAACATTCCACTATCATTCTTTTTCTAAAACCAGGCAAACCTTCCAACAACACTTCATCCTACAGGCCTATTAGTCTACTCCCCATCCTCTCAAAAATCTTCGAAAGGCTTCTTCTTAAACGTATCCTACCCATATTAGAATCTCAAAATCTTCCTTCCCATCAGTTTGGATTCCGTCCTCAGCATTCCACAGTTCAACAGGGGCTCCGAGTTGTAGACCATATTTCCTCAGCTCTTGAATGCAAAGAGTATTGTTCTGGTGCGTTTCTGGACATTTCGCAAGCTTTTGACCGGGTATGGCACACTGGATTACTCTTCAAGCTGAAAACCCATTTACCCCAGTCTCTATACCTCATTCTCCGATCCTATCTCTCAAACCGTTCCTTCCGCGTTCGCTGTGGTGTAGAATTTTCTAACCTTTATCCCGTTGAGGCCGGTGTTCCTCAAGGCAGCGTCTTGGGACCCGTCCTCTACATCCTTTACACTGCTGATATTCCTACACATCCTGATACCTTTCTGGCAACTTTTGCAGACGACACGGCCATCCTATCATCCAGTTCCAATCCTGAAACAGCATCCTTAAACCTGCAAAGACACCTTTCTCTTATCGAAGACTGGTGTAATGCTTGGCGCATTAAGGTGAACGAAGCCAAATGCAAACACGTAACCTTCACTCTTCGACGAAACTCCTGTCCGCCAGTTTACTTCAATTCCATTCCAATTCCTCCTTCAGATACAGTCCGGTATCTTGGCTTACTATTAGACAAAAGATTGACTTGGAACCCACATACAAGACTTAAAAGACAAGAACTCAACCGACGATTCGGACAGTTATACCGACTACTCAACAGAAAATCTGAACTTACAGCTGACAACAAATTATTAATCTACAAGACAATACTGAAGCCCATTTGGACCTACGGACTTGAACTGTGGGGGACAGCTAAACGTACTAACATCAAACGCATTCAATCCTTTCAATCCAAAGTCCTCCGTACAATAGTAAATGCTCCTTATTATGTCTCCAACTATACCTTGCACCACGACCTTAATGTTCCATTTATTTTAGACCTAATTCCATCCAAATTTTCCAAATTCCACCAGAACCTATTTCATCATCCTAATCCTCTAGCTCAATCCCTATCCAGCTCCACTCATCCATACAACCCACCTAGAAGGTTGAAACGGCAGTGGCCCCGCGACCTGTTGTAAATACATTGGAGTTCTAGCACTGGCTAGATTCTCCACTCAATGTGATGTACGTATGAGTGTGTGTATGTGTATATAGGTATAAGTGAATTCTTGACTATTGTATTGATTCATTATTGTGTATATATTTTATTGTAATTTTATTTCGTGTAAATATTGTATGAATGTAGTATGTATGATATCTTTCAGCACTACTATTAATGTCCAAATTGGGACAGATTGTAATTTTACTGAATAAAAATTGTTGTTGACTATATATTATTTTGCCTTTAAGATACTCTCTTTTCTTATTTTTTAAGAGTTTTGAAGTTTCGCTTTTTACTAACCGAAAGTAAGCCACATTATTATCGCTTGGATTATTTAAGGAATTCAGTTTAGCGGTTTTTCTTTTTTCGCACATATTTTGACAATCCCTGTCGAACCAAGGTTTGTTCTTTTTATTTTCGATTTTTCCAAGACATAAATTACCGACCTCTTTAATATTATCCCTGATCCCTTCCCATAGTTTGTTTACATCTTTGTGTTCCTCGTCTGAAGATTCCAAAGCTTCGAACCGATTTTTTACTTCTATCGCGAATTGTTTTCTAATTTCTAGGTTGTTCAATTTAACTAAATCAAAATTCTCGGGACGAATATAGTTCGGTGTTCTCTTTTTTGTATTTAGTTTTTGTCGAAGTTTCGCGATTACTAATTCATGATCAGAACCGCATTCTGCACCTCGATACGATCTCACGTTAATTATGCTACTTTGCCATCTGTTTTGTATTAAAACATGATCGATTTGATTCCGCGTTTGTCCATCCGGTGATGTCCACGTATACTTATGAATATCCTTACGTTTAAATGTAGTGTTTTTGATTACTAGGTTTTTCGAAATGGCAAAGTTTATTAGTCGGGTCCCATTATCATTACTATATTCGTGCAAACTTTCTTTACCGATTGTAGGACGATATACTTCTTCCCTTCCAACCTTTGCGTTCGCGTCGCCTAGTATTATCTTAATGTAATTTCGCGGTAACTTATCGTAAACCGACTCTAGTTTATCATAAAATTCGCATTTTACTTCATCATCACTGTCTTCGGTGGGAGAATGAATATTTATAAACGCGATTTTAAACCAACGCCCTTGAAATATAGCAACCGATATTCTTTCACTAAAGAACTGTACGTCCCGTAATGCGGAAAGAAATCTATTCCTAATCAGAAACCCGGTACCTAGACAATAATTAACGCTCCCCCCGTACCAAATAGTATACTTTCCTTCTGTTAACGAACCCTCCCCTGGCCAGCGAACCTCTTGTAATGCAACGATATCTACATGGTACCCCTTAACTTCATTCGCGACCGACTTTAACCCACCTGCCGTATTTAAACTTCTAACGTTCCACGTCCCTATTGTTAGATCTCTAATTTTCATCTTGCGCCATGATTCCCCTGAAGCAGTCCCCACCCGGAGACCCGAACGGGGGACTAGTTTACCTCCGGATAATGAGCGTTTTACCTCAGAGGAATCCATGACTTTTGGTGATATTTTGTGAACTAAAATATGTGAGTAGGGCGTTCGAACCTACGTCACACCCTCCAGCAAGCCTGGGGGGCCGCTCTCATTGTTGGTCAGCGAGTCCATCGGACTTAGCCGGAAGGAGCTTCCGAGGAAATTCCACCGACCATTCCCACATCCGCCACCCGTGGGACGCTCCCCATACGCGGTAATGAGATCCGCGCGAGGAATTATGGACAGTATTAAGAAAATATTCTGATATTATTAAAAAGGAATCTTATATTATAAAAAATGATTCTTATATTATTATTATTATTATATTATATTCTTACATCATATTATGGGAATAAAAATATTAAAAGAAATCAGGCAACAGCTGTATAATATTCTTAGAGAAGATTAATCAAGTGAAATTAAGCGATAAGAGTTCTTTGAGGATGTTGGAAGATATAAAATATTTAATAAATAAATCCTTATCCTTGTTAATTCCTACAACATATAATGATAAGAAAAACAAAATAAACCTATTTTCCCAAAACAAGTGACTCCCATTTGATGCACGTCGCGGATAATAAAGCGTGACCCACCGGTGGGTCACCCCGACCCACGGAACAGACAAGCATGACCCACCGCTGGGTCACCCCTGCGTAAACGTGTAAAGTATCATGTGTATGTGTTAAACAATACGGCGGGTTATAACAAAATATAGCGGGGTATAGCACACAATGAATATCTTATACTGAGCATGTTATTCCAGAAACTCAACGAATAAAAAAAAATTAACAGATTGTTAGTTCCCCTAGTGAACACACTTTTCGTTATGGAAGTGTTAAATCTCTGCCATTGGTTGTATTAATATCTTTCATTGGAAAAAAAAATAGACAAATCAGAGTCCATTAATAAAAATAGAAGTCCCTAAAACTGGCCCTAGGGCGGTCCCTAAGAGCTGTTGATGTTGCTTTGAAGGGAGATAGGAAAGGCAACAACTGCCTCCTAGTTAGTTCTGCTCCAGCTCAGATCAAGTCAGCCGTGAAACTTAATGAAAGCTTTATCGCCTGAGAAAACAACTGCCTCTTTGATTTTATTTATTTACTTTTCTGATTGTTTTCTTTCCTTTATTTCTAAACGATTTGAGATCAAATGTCATTGGTTACATTAGAAATAATATCATATGTATACTTTACTTCTCCTATCCTTTACTATGCAAATTTAATTTTGTTAATATTCAGGATTAATAAACAAAGCTATGCTGTACACAAGGGTTCTTCATAATAAAATATAAATACTTCAATGCTAACGAAGAATGTTGATTATTACATATTAATCTGGTTTATTATATCAGGTACTTAACACCTGAAGGGGTTACCTGTAGCATGGTGGTTAGCATGACAGCTTCCTATGCTATGGTTCAAACCCACAGGTGGTAGTAGTGATTACAAAAGGCATAACAAAAATGTTTTGTTTTGGAATTTTACTGAAAATCAGACGCAATACAGGATGTCCAAAAAATTATGATAAGTTACGGAGAGGTCCGGAGTCTGGGGTGGATGGTGACAGAGCTTCATATCGAAGCTCAAACGGTTTTTTTGACGTTATACATGAGCATGTAGTCAGGCATTGTTGTTTGTTTTTTTTCAACGTTACTTTATGCTACCGTGGCTAATCGGACGATGCTACAGTGGGAGTCCTAAATTTTGCTTATCCAGGGTTTTATTAGGACAGGGATCTTTAACTAGTACCTGACATCGCACAGGCTCGAGACCACCTTTTTTACGTTCCCTTCGAAGGACGGCGTAATAAGGATTATTTACTCCCATTAAAAAATCCCAGAACCACTTGCGGGTTTGAACCCGTGATCTTTGGCAGATAGGTATTGTTATGCAACTAAATGACTCTATTGTCTGATTGTTTATTCATTTAACGTGACTTTATGCTGCCAGTGGGACGATGCATCAGTAGGAGTCCTAAGTTTTGTCTATCCTGATTCAATTAAAGAGTACGGAGTAAGCTCGGGACCACCATTTTACGTCCCTATCGAAAGACGGCATTAACGTCATTACTTCCATCTGCCGGGATATGGCTCTATTATTGTAAATTTCTGATGCATTGCATTAATTTGGTTGACGGTTTTATCACTCAGCCTAACCTTATATAATACATCTATTTTAATAATCACATTTCCGGAAAAATATATGTATTAACCCGTAAAAATATGTCAGCTTCTCTTTCCTTCAGTTTGTATTATAATTCTACCATATTTCATATTCACCCATTTTCTATCAATCTTAACAAACAGAAATGGCTGAGTATTATGTTAATTATAAGATGCAGTTGGAAAGCTAATTTGTTTTTCTAAAAAAAATTATCTTACATAAAAGGATGTGGAACAATCTAAGACATATGTTTCCAACGAACAATAATCTAATATAAATAAAGAAAAAAAAATAAACCAAAAAGTTTCAGAAAAAAAACAAAAACAGATGTACCAAAAATATTTTGCTTATTATTTTCAATAATAAACCTTAGTAATCGGAAAAAAAAATTTACATCCCCCCCCCTCTCAAAATTTGAGGGCTTACGTTTCAAGATACATAGAACCCGAATTGTGAATAAAACAAATCCGATTTTCCGCCGTCATTTCTCCGTAACTACTGGACCAATTTTTGTGAAATTCGCCACAAAAATACTAGCGCATGCAACGATGATCCTAAAACCTAGACGTTGATATTATTATTTGGTTATTTTTAAAATGGGGGCCAATTAAAAGTGATTTAATTCAATAACTCAGTTATTTATGAAGGATAGAGAACAAAATTATTTGAGTTTTTAAACCAAAAAATCAGCGAATAGTTATAAAAAGGAGAAAAAAATTGAAATTTTACCTTATTTGATTATACCTTATTTTTTACGTATTTGAAAGTTTTTTTATTTTTCCATACGTGCGCCTATAACTAAGATATTTTTGAAGATTTTAAAAAAACCAAAAAAAAAAAACCAATATGCCCCACATCAGGAGAAGACTGAAAAGGTCATGGATGAGAGATCTTCTATAATCTTTTGAATTAAAACATGCCACGGAAGAGATACCACTGGGTATTGTCATCTTCCTCATGCCTGACATGCCACTTTTTATTTTAATAAATCTGACAGACAATCCACTGATTGTTATATGTATGTATAAACAGGTGTGGATAAAGAAATAAAGTTATAAAAAAAAAAAAGAAAAGAAAAATAGGCAGAGTTTTTTAGAATCAGTAAAGCAACAAAAACATTTTTGAAATCTTGCCTATATATACGCTTGTAACTCCAGTATTTTCGAAGATATGTAATTATTTTTTCTAACCCTTCACTACTAAACTGAACGTTGCGAATTATTACACACTAATTTACTACTTCCAAATAGCTACTTTATAAATACAATCAAGGTATATATCGTACATAACGTTATTTAGAACTTTCGATTACTAAAAAAAAAATTGAAAAGACATTGCATAAAATTTCGTTACTAGGAAATATTAACAAAAGAATAACGCAAAAAAAAAACAGGATATTATTTTTCTAGGCAACAGAATACACATAGATAAAACATTGTTGTAGCTGCAACTTAAAACCTCAGTTCAAATTGTAATTTATTAACGAAATGATCTCAAAGCTAGTGCATTAAAAGAAGAAGAAACAAACGATATTTAAAACACAAGTTTGAAGAATCTGTTATTCCGGTATATTATTATTTATTTATCATATTTTTTATTAATACTAAACACAAGTAAATAAAACAAAACATCGTTCAACAGGAAATTGAAACAAAAGAATTACTAAAAACAAAATATAAAATTTGTAGGCAACAGAATAAACTTCGAAGAACTTCTTTGTAGTTGGAGCGACTTAAAATTTCAGTTCAAATTGGAGTTAAGATCAAGAAGAAGCACCAAATGATATTCATAACACAAGTATGAAGAATCTGTTAATCCAGTATATTATTTCCACTTATCTATATATACGAAATATATAGTAAGGGAAAGTATTGCGATCGTGAAAATTTTCAAATTACAGTTATCAACGGAAATAAACGTTTTAGATCCCCTGAGTCCAAATCACCAAGTCCCGCAAAAAGGTTTGTGTGTGTGCGGTAACTCCCGACGAAAACGAAAAGTCCAATGAAACTGAAATTTCATCTTTAAGACAACTATACACCCGAGACGTTACAAAAGCTTTTTCATCAGAATCAGCTTACCGCAAGAGACACTTTATACCGTGAATTTTACACCTTTTTACGATTTTTTTAAAAACGGCTCTAACGATTTTGATTAAACTCGCTGTTAACGCCACTTATACCAGAATAATTATCTATTCTAAATTCCTCACATACTTTGAACAAATGTTTTTATCAGTATTCATTGATCAGGATAATAAGAGAAAAACATATGTTTTGTACAGTTGGAACAGAGTGAATCTAAAAAGTGTTATTATTACCTATTTGTTATTACCTAAACAGTTTATCTTTTACCTTGTTTTTTCATATTCACCTATTAAACCTATTACCATACTCATTTATTTGTTTAGTCCAATCACCAATTTATCTATTTGGGAATACATAGTTTGGTACAACAAGCAAGTCCTAGAATCAGCTAAGCCTTCACCCCGTAAGGAGATCCCTAAGAGACGCTGGCCCAACATTGTTGGGCCAGCGAGATGAAAAAACAAGGTAAAAGGATATAATGGTTAGGTAATAACAAACACAATAATGGAATATACACACACTTTTTTAACGCACTCCGATCCAACTGTTTTAAGAAACCATATGTCTTTTATCTTATTAGCCAAATCAATGAATACTTGATAAAAGTATTTTTTCAAAGTTTGTGAGGAATTTAGAATAAATAAATATACTGGTATAAGTGGCGTTGACACTCGCTATATCCATGTAAAATAAACGGGCTTTAATATTATGTAGGTTTCATTCATCAACCCTATCGCCTGATTAGCATTGCTAAGAAACCGGTAAAATATAAGTCGAACGAATTCGATATCTAACTAAACGAGAAAACTGCAAAATATTTTTTTAATGCAATTTTTTGTTTTGAACATAAGTACAGTAATATACATGTATGATACACCGTTGGAATGCTCAACGGTATATGCTTTCTTTATACATACTACTGTAAACGTTAATGGAGAGTGATGAAAGCCGATAAAACAAACTGATTGTCGTAGATAATAATATAATAGATTATTTAATAAAACAAATGTCTTTTTATCTATTTAAATCCAATTTAATTATTCTTTAAAATTTATTTTCGTTTTTGTTTGATTATAGCATTATCGATGAAGGTTTCATTCTGATTGAAATAGTCTAATAGGGCTTAAATGCCGATTTTTTCAAATTTCTTCTATAAAGTACTATATATGGTAGATTCGATAAAATTAACCATATCAACTCGTTAGTATTGATAAAAAAAAACAGGTAAACATTGAACGGATTCGATATCCAACTATAGGAGGAAACCGCAAAAATGTTCTTGGATGTAATTTTTTGTTTTTGAACATAAAAAACAGCAATATAAAGCACAATATACCGTTGGGAAAGCAAAGATTTTAGAAAAAATATTATCTTATATACGGCTTGTATAAAGTTAACGGATAGTAATGAATAGACCATAAAACTAATTGATTGATATAGATAATAATAAAGTAGATTATTTAATAAAACACATGTTTCTATAGAAATTCAATTTACTTAATTATTTATGAATTTTAATTTATTATAAGAACGTAATTTATTGTAAATGAAAGTAGTTTGTTGCCCAAACCAGATTAATTTAACCAATAGAGCGCGAATGCTTATAAAGAAGATACTGCTTGTGTTTCATTCAATAACTCAGTTTTTTTTATACACGTAGATTAAGAGAAATATTTATAGAGTTTTAGAATAAGTAAAGCGCGACAAACAAACAAAAATCTGGTGCGGGCAACCACAACTTTCACTTACCTCGTTGTAAAAAACGATTAAAAGAATTTTCAAATATAGTTAGAGATAAAAATTACTGAAACTACTAAAGAATCAATCAAAATTAATTTCAATAGAAATATGTGTTTTATAAAAACTTTGTTATATTATTATCTAAAACAATCAGTTAGTTTTTTTTTTCATCACTACATCATTCTCCGTTAACTTGTACGAGCTTGTGCATAAGAAAAATTTTTTTTTTTAATATTTACTTTCGAATGGTTTTATACATTATAACTGTTATAAGTTCAAAACCGCAAAAATTGCATTAATTTTTTTTTTTTAGTTTTCTCCTTTAGTTAGCTATCAATTCGTTCAACTTGTATATTTAGCTGTTTTTTTAGCGATGCTAAACAAATGATACAGTTATTTTTATATGAATCTACAAAATTAAAGGTGCTTTAGAGGAAGAAAATGTAAAATATCTGCATTTATGACCTGTCAGACTATTTTAATCAGAATAAAACCTACATGATATTAAAGCCCATTGAATATGACATCGATATAGCAAGTTTAATCAAATTCTTTAGAGCCGTTTTGAGAAAATCGTAAAAAGGTGCAAAATGCATAGTATAAAGTAACACCTCCAGTCAGCCGATTTCAGTAAGATATTTGCTGTAACATTTCAAGTGTATAGTTTTCTTAAATATGTAATTTCAGTTTTGATGGCCTTTTCATTTTTGACTAGACTTACAAATTTCAATAGGCATCCACCTATCTCCAATTCTAACCATAACCCCATATATAGAAATCTCATTCTCTCCAGCCCAGAGACCTATCTGACATATACAGCCAACATCACAAAAATAAGATCATTGAGCCAGTTAAGAATTTCGAGCCCAGAACGTACCACACTTTATGGAAAAACCAAACTGTTCATCTTCAAAGCACATGAAACCTGCACTTTCTGGTGGTCAGTTTATCTTGAACAGCCGGTTTCATGTCCTTCTCTACTGTGAAAAGCTCATAAAAGACAGAGAAAGATATTTACAACCATTTTTATCAGGATCCAGTGATGACCAAAAAATTCTTCAAATAGACAATATTGAAAAACTGAACAACATTTTCTGTTCACTAAGTCAGCATGTAATACCCTGGATACCTTGAACTGAAGTACACCAATTAAGTGTCTAGTTATCTAAGGTTAACTGTTTATTATTTTTCATTGTACGGCGAATGTTTTCAGTTTGTTTTTCAAGTTGTTAATTGTTTTTGTTTGATTTTTTATGTTTTATTTCAGTGTCGTTTTTCTATTATGTATCAATTAAATGATAAAATGTATTATTTAAATAGTTTACAATTATTATTTTTCAAGTTTTTCTCAAGAGCCGAATAAATGGACATTTATTATTAACTAGACTCATGTTGGCAATTGAAGAGATTTATAATTTGAATTGATTTGTACAAGAATGTAAATCTTAAACAAATAAATTCTATTCTATTCACTAGACTTACAATACACACACACCTTTTTTCGGGACTTGGTTATTTGGACCCTAAAACGTGTATTTCCAGTAAAAACTTCAGATCTAAAATTTTCACGATCGCAATACTTTCCCTTACCATATATTTCATACATAGGCAAGTAAAAGTAAAAGTGGAAAAACGAAAAAATTGAAATCTGGCCAATATATACCCTTGTAACTGCGTTATTTTCGAAGATGGATAAAAAAAAAAAAAAAGATGTTTCCTAAAAAATGTAAAAAGAGTCATTGAAATAGGTTCAGAACTAGCAGAGATATCGCGTTTTGAAATTACCAGTAGTGATTGATCATTTTTCTTAGAATTATTTATTGCTTTTCATATTAGTCAATTGCCTATAAACAGTTATATCCTGATATAGTAATTTTCAAATAATAACCGAGTGTGTATTAATTTGCGTCGTTTAAATAGTTCTTCAATTGACTTTAAAACCCGCAGTAAGTAAAAGGTGTGTGTTGCTCGCACCAGATTTTTTTTTTTTTTTGTTGGAATCAACAACACTGATAACATTTGATGCATCAAACTGATCTAATAGATATTGTTGTTTATTCGGGAGCATATCGATTTCGTTGACGAGATCGGAAGTTGACTGTAGGAAAAACACGTATATACACATAAATAGATACAGGAGTGTCGTGAAGATATATCGGCCGTCAAGAGAACTACGTTGGGATATAATATGATAGGAAACTTGTACCACGGCGATAAATCCAAAAGACCCGTGACTCCCCATTAACAATAACATACAGAGCTAGAGATATTTCATCATAGAGATATCGAACCGCTGATGTTGACATGATACATCGCTCCTGTGAGATTAGGGTGGCTTGTCATACCCAAGTCCCATCTTACCCAAGTCTGAAGGGGGACTCACTTCTTCAATCCCGTTCGGGACTCAAGAAGGGAAATGAAAATATTGGGACCCCTTTTTTTTTTTTTTTTTTACTTTCACTTACCTATATATGAAATATATAGTAAGGACAAGTATTGTGATTGTGAAAATTTTAGAATTCCAGTTTTCGACAGAAATACACGTTTTAGGGTCCTCTGAGTCCAAATGACCAAGTCCCACAAAAAGGTCTGTGTGTGTGTCCGTTGTAAGTCTAGCACGAAAACGTAAAGCCGTATAATACTGAAATTTTATATTTAAGACACCTATACGCCCGAGATGTTACAGCAACTGTTTGATAAATTCGACTGATGGGAAGTGCTACTTTATACCATGCATTTTTCACCTTTTTATAATGTTCTCAAAAAATGCTCTATCGAATTTAATTAAACTCTCTTTATTGATGTAAAATTAAATAGGCTTTAATGTGATGCAGGTTTTATTCTGATTGAAATAGTATGACCGGTCTGCAATGCCGATATTTTAAATTTTCTTCATCTAAAGTACCTTTAATTCTTTAGATTCTATAAAAATAACTATATTATCTTGTTAGCATTTATAAATAACAGCTAAATATGCATGTTGAGCGAATTTGAAAAACAACTAAAGGAGACATATTTTTTTGTTTTTTTTTTAACACAAGAATAGTAATACAGATGTATAATATGCCGTTGGATAGCTAATGATCTTAGGAAGAATATTATATGATATACGGAATTGTAAATGGTAATGGAGAGTGATGAAAAGCCGATAAAACTAACTGTTTCAGGTTCCCGAAAAGGGAAATTAATATTGACCGTGCTGCCCCCTGGCGGCTTGTCAAAGCACCAGAGCGCCCCAATTTTGTTTTTTTAACACAAGAACAGTAATAAAGACGTATAATATACCGTTGGAAAGAGAAAGACTTTAGAAAATATATTATCTTATACACAAGCTTGTAAAATTGAATAAAGAGTGATAAAAAGCCGATAAAACTAACTGATTATTTTAGGTAATAATATAATAGAGTTTTTAATTAAACACGTGTTTCTATATTAATTCAATTTAATAAATTATTTAATGGTTTCACTCATTTGTATCTCTAACTGTATTTGGAAATATTTTAATGGGAGTAAAAAATCCTTAGTTACGCCGTCCTTCGGAGGGGACGCTAAAAGGTTGTCCCGAGCCTGTGCGATGTCAGGTACTCGTTAAAGATCCCTGTCCTAATAAAACCTGGATAGGCAAAATTTAGGACTCCCACTGTAGCATCGTCCGATTAGCCATAGTAGCATAAAGTGACGTTAAATAAATATATATATATGTATTTGGAAATTCTTTAATCAATTTTAAAAACGGAGGTAAGTGAAAGTCGTGTGTTTCCCGCTCCTTTCCAGATTTTTCTTTTAGTTACCTATATATGAAATACAAGTAAGGAAAAGTATTGCGATTTTGAAAATTGTCGAATTCTAGTTTTCAATGGAAATACACGTTTTAGAGTTCCCTGAGTCCAAATGACCAAGTCCCGTAAAAAGGTCTGCGTGTGTGTAGTAACTCCAGAAACTAAAAGTCCTATGAAACTGGAATTTTATATTTGAGACAACTATACACCCGAGATGCTACAGAAACTTTTTCACTAAAATCTGCTGACCGTAAGTGCTACTTTATACTATGTATTTTGCACCTTTTTACGATGTTCTCAAACGGCTCCGAAGATTTTATTAAACTCGCTATATCGATGTAAAATTAAACGGGCTTTTATATCATGTAGGTTTTATTCTGATTCAAATAGTCTGACAGGCTTAAATATTTGCCGATATTTCAAATTTTCTTCTTTTAAAGTACCTTTAGTTTTGTAGTTTTTATGAAATTATATTTCAAAAGTTTAAATTAAGTTTCCATAGGAATCCTATATAACAACTTACTATTTATATCAACAAATTAGTTACAATTCAGTGCGTAATATTGTTTCTAAAATCTTGCATGCAGATCAGAAGAATATAACTTGCACGATCCTGTACAAAGGTATCCTCTTTTAACTATTATAACCTCCCTCTTTTCTAATAAAATATATTCTTAAGTTTATTTGCTTACAACAACTTTATATTATTACTTATACGACTTCTATAATAGCATACTAACTTTTCTAAAATCTTGCGCTTTCCAACGGTATATTATACCTCTGTATTACTATTTATATTGCAGGAATAATTTTTTTATGACTTGGTAACAGAAAATTTATTTTTCCCTTTTAAAGAAAATCTTAATTGCAATATATTTTACTTTTAAACCTTCAGGAAACAATGCTCTAAATTATAGTAAAAACTATATAAAAGTCCATCCAGAGGCTTAGAAGTTCGCGGAAACCAAAATTGCGTTTTTTTATATATTGAAATAATTTCAAACATCCACACTCAAATTGGATTTTTTTATATCACTCTCACTAATGATCCATACAGATGAAGGAAAACAGAATTTTTCTATTTTTCTATTATAGAATTTTAGCCACTAAATCACGATTTTTCCCCAGCTTGGTTTTTAAGAATTAAAATTATTAAATTGACGTAATAAAAGCTTACGGTAGGAAAGTAAAAATACCATATCATTTACAATATAACCAATAACATTTGTTCTCAAATTGTAAAGGAGAGAATCTGAAATCATCAGAGGTAAGTGAAACTCCTGTATTGCGCGCACCAGATTTTAACTTTGGTAATTCAGTACTTCAGATCCTAACTTATTACCTTCTAAGGAAAATAATTAAACATTACACTTGAAATGCTCTCAGAAGGAATAAAAATTCCAAGCACATTGAGATGAGTAACAGGAGGACAGCGAAGGGAAACCTTCATTTGATTTATTTTTGAAATAGTGCAGTTTAAGCAAGTATTAATTTCATATAAGCAAGTGAAAGTTTGAATTAGTTTTTCATGACTGTCCAAGGAGGCATAAATCAGAGAAGGAGGAAACCAGCTTGATCATAATTTAATAGAAAGGCTGGGCAACTTCGGGACATTAGCGGGCAGCTTCTGCCATCTAGTGGTCACTTTTGCAACTAAGGCCTAATATCAGTTTGATTTTTCTACTTCAGCAAGATGTTTAGAAAATAATTTTCGAGTCAGAAATGTTGCGTGACCGGGATATACAATAATATGAATATCAAAAGAAAAAAATACAATTTTTTTTTATTAATACTACTTTTCAATTGTGGGGACTAATATTATTTTCAAATCTAAAAAATTGAAACCTTCAAACTTCTTTATCACATAATATTTACCAAAGTTTTGGACATATATAAAAAATCTTCTGATGATCATTTTTAACTATAACCCTGAAGAATGGTCCCTCCCCATTTTCGATATAGTATAAATAAAGACAAAAAGCCCTTAAAATGTAAAAAGTGCACACAGCACACATTGAAATATTTTTATTTTTGTAAATAAAAATGAACCTTATAATACCTACGGGTGATAAAAGGTCCATTGCAATGTAATATATGTATATTTGGTATTTGTAGAAAATAATAAAATCAGAGGGTGAGAAAAAAAAAATTCTTTAGTTAATTTATATACAAGTATTTAATATGATTGTATATTGCATAGAATTTTTACTAGAAGATAATGTATATGTGTACCCATAAGTTTTACATTTTCAGAGTTTTAATCAAATATAAATCACAGTAACAAAATTATCAGAAACTTGAAAGAATTAAAAACCTATGAATGCGGATAGTTAATAATTACCACCACTACATTAAAATACCATCTTAGATGAGGAAGATGGTTGGGGTGTAGTCATCAAAAATATACACACTGATAAGTAATACCTATTGTAATTGTGTGCCGACATTTCGGCCTCTATCGTGTGCCTTCATCAGGGCTATAAGAAACAAGATGCAATTAGAAAATTAATAATAAGTTGGCTACAATAATATGATGACAGTAATACAATATGAAAACATATATCATACTATTATATATCCGAATCACATAACATTTTTAACTTGAAATTATTTTCTAAATACACCGTTTAAGGATAAGAAATTTAACTAACCCTTGGTTGTTATATATTTTAATATTCTGTTGGCTTGTTTAACTTCTGAAAATCAGTTAAAACGAACTGAATCAAATTTAAATTTATTTGTCTGAGGATTGGATTTCCTGACAATCAGGCTCAAAATATTTCTTAATTTCTAACTATAACTAAACTTACAAAAAGTGAATCAAATGCATGCAGGCCAATAATGAGGATCTTTTTTCTTGAGGCAGCAGCTATTAAACTCTTCCCTGTCCAAACCAACCTTTCTTTTCTTTCTCTTCTGTTCTTTAATTTGGTTGCCAGTTAACCACCATATTTTTCAGTTTTTTTACAATGGTGTTAATTCATTTTTGGTTCTGGTTTCTATTGTTGTAGATAATGTTCTTTTAAATAATCAATTTTTCTATTATACTATATATAGGTCTGTAGAAAAATTGTGGTTGATAAAATAAAATCTGTTCGATAAATATGGCAGTGGCTTTGGTCAGCAACAAAAATGGAGCTGCCATGTTTGCAACCAAACTTCCAAAATACCCAAAAAGTTTTTTGGGGAAAAAAATAGGTTGCTGTGCACTTTCTTGGGTAAATCACCTCATTGCACAGCTTTTGGTTAAGATAAAATACCTTCCATATACTTACTATTAAAACATGTCATATATTGTTTATCGGTTGGTTACTGTTAACCATATATAGATAGATAAATGTGTATTGTTTAAGTAATTGCTTTTTCAATTGAGTTGGATTATATCATTAAACTACAATAATTAAATCCTTTTTGACAAACATAATAACATAACAAAGAAAACAAAACAAATAGTTACAAATTATTCATAAGTGGACAGTGGATAATGTCAAAATTATCATAAATAAATATTTATATGTATTAATGCAAAGAAAAACAAACAAAAGAAAGTACTAAAAACAAATATAATTCTTGATATTAATAATTTTAAGTATTATTTTAAATTAATACAAACGAAAGCTTTTTAAATACAACGTGCATATATAATTGGAAAACATTAGGAGTAAATGTTTTACTCCAATTTTGTTTTTATTTTTAATAAAAATATAAACTAATGATTTTAACTGTATTATTACCTTCTCCTTCTTTTTTTCTATTTTCTTTTTAGTTATTAAGAACAGTTATGTTGTGATTTTTAGATAATAAAGATAATAAATTTTTGATCTTATACATAGATACAATAAAATAAAATGAAATTCTGATATAATGACATAATGTCGAACTATTATAGACTTATTTTAGTAAAGGCTGTTTAAAACAAAAATAGCTTTTGCAATTGGTCACTGTTGTTTTATATTTAAGGCATTTTCAACTGGAAGCAAGAAGTTATTTTGGACAATGAAGTCATGCAAATACTGCTGCCTGAGAGGTCTAAGTGCACTGCAAGTTGTACAAAACTGAAATTTTATATTTAAGACAACTATACTCCCGAGCTGTTATGTATAATATACTGTTGGAAAGCTAAAAACTTTAGAAAAAATATTATCTTATACATAAGCTTTTAAAAATTAATAAAGAGTGATGAAAAGCCGATAAAACTAACAGATTATTTTAAACAATAATATAATATAATTTTTTTTTAATAAAACACATGTTTCTATAGAAATTCAATTTAATTAATTCTTTATTAGATTCACTCATTTTTATCTCTAACTGTATTTGAAAATTTAATCGATTTTAACAACGGAGGTAAGTGAAAGTCGTGTGTTGCTCGCACCAGATTTTTTTTTCTTTCACGTAATAATTTAAAAACAATTAGTTTCAGACTTTATTTAATTAACTTAGGTTCTAGTTACAGGTATATGTTATTATAAAAAAAAAAAAAATAATATGAGAACAAATTTATTTTAATTACAATGGCATGTTCAAAATAATCTCATGAGATCATTTACAAAATAAATAAACCTTAGACTAATATTAAATTATTCTACATTTTTTTAACGATAAAGATTTCTTTTGATTTATCCTGTGCGTGCAGAAAAAACATCAGGAGGATTATCGACTTCTTCTGAAACTCTAGTAGAAAGTAATGAACGCATTTCGCAGGTTGCTAAGGATTTTAATTCGCCCTGAAAATTAATTATTTTGCAAAATTATTATTTTGAATCAATTATAGCAGTAAATAATATACTAAAAATGAAAGTATTTAATTATTTATAGGGTAAAAAAATATGTGTCAGAAGTGGGATTCGAACCCACGCCCTCATAGAGGACCAGAAGCCTCAGACCTGAATGACAGGCAAGGTGAACCTTGAGTCTGGCGCCTTAGACCGCTCGGCCATCCTGACAGCTGCTTTTGTGTGGCATTTTATAATACTTAGCTTAAAATATTTAAAGTCCAATTATATTAATTTTAAATAGTTCATTTAATAAGCTTAAAAACAATTTAAACAGCTTATTTTTAAAGACAGGCCTCAAAAATACTAAGTTTTTACATTAATTGTTTAGTATTATACTGAAACAATATTTTTAGTCAATTAAAATTTTACTATACTAATACATTCTTCAGTTTTATCTTGAACTTTCATCAATTATTTTTTTTAAACAAACTATTCCTTAGAGTGATTTTATCATTTTTAGGTTTATAATTTGATCCAATTTTACTCAACTTATATTCATTCAAGATTTAATCTTGAAACTTTGATTATTTTATTAAATTAATATCAATTCGTTTTCATTATTAAGAATGAAAAACCTCATTTTTTTTATTACAGAAATAACAACTAATTTAAGGAGTATACATTTTTTGAAATCTTTAAAATATTAGTAGAATGAAAACATTTAAAAATTTTTTTAATATTGTTATATATATTTTTAATGTTGAATACCTGTAGATGGACTGTTAGGCAGAAACATATTTCAATTTTAATAAAGCAGTTAAAAATAACGCAATCTAAATTGATTCAACAACAGTAATTTTAGCTAAAACTGCAAACTTGATGTTTGTATTTTCTGTTTTTATTGCTTCTTTCAATAAGAGAAGAATGTTTTATTATATTTTATTTTGTATTGTATTATATTTCTACTATTTGTATTTTCATTATAATTAATTAAATAATCATATCTTCACAGCTTATCTTCATTAAGAGAATGTTTTACCATAAAAAAAAGCATATTAGTATACACATCTTTTTCATTTGTTTTTCAATGAGCTGATTCAAAAGTTGCTGGAATGGATAAGCTAAGAAAAGAAACAATTAAATATAAAACTTTGAAAAATACAGGCAGTGATGATTCTAGTTTAGAACACAATCAAAGGATAAGATGAAAATAAACTTGAGTTATATATTTTTATTTTATCTGATGAGATTACTCATCAACTCATATCCACTCAGGGAATAGATGATAACCCGAGTGATTATATTGCATTCTCAGAAGTTTGATCATATAGCTTCAATAAAATTGATATTTGCTAGTGTTTGTAACATGGAAAAAAGTGTCTAAATATAGATATGTTTATAAATTAACCTCTAGAACCAACAATATTTTTTTACTTTGAACTATATATAGGAAATGCAAGTTAAGAGAAAGTATTCTGTTGCTGAAAATTTTCAAATTCTATTTTTCTTTCGAAATACACATTTTAGGTTCCTTCTGAATTTTCCACTTCTCATATAAACCCTATTGCCATCTGTCAGTTTCAGCATTAAATTTACGGATTATTGAATTTATTATTTAGAACCATTCATGGATTCTACATCCTTCACTTCAGGCTATATATTATTAATATTTAAATTATTAACATTTATTTTTTAGTTAAATAAGAACTTGTCAAATTCACTAGAACTATACATTCACATCAGATAAATTTCAACAATATCATAATAATTGGAAGAGGAAAATAGAAGAAAATTTATTACTAAAAAGATATCATAGATAAAAATCAAATTAAATGAAAACCACAGGTTTATCCTTGACACATGGAATGCTATTATGTAATAATAAATAATAAAGTATCCCCTCTTTCCATTTCCTGTTTTCAGAGATGCTTAATCTTTAGACTTTAATAGTCACTGACCAACCTTAGAAATAAATATATGTTAGTGGACAAGTCAATAAACATTCATACTTTTAGGTAAGTAAAATTAAATTATTTATATTAATTGTATTATAGCCAGTTATTTTTGAAATTGAAATATATGTTAATGATGTAAATATCAATAATTACATAGGCTGAAGAGAGGGGCATGGAATCATCAAAACATCACAAAGTAAAAATAAAAAATCAAATCACCTAAAAGCATTTCAATAGAACATAAAGTGCAAAGTCAATAACTTGAACTAATAAACAATTTTTACTTTCATATACTATAAATGGAATATATAGTAAGGGAAATTATTGCGATTGTGAAAATTTTCAAATTCCAGTTTTCAATGGAAATACATATTTTAGGGTTCCTTTAGTCCATATAACCAAGGCCCTGAAAGCTGAAAAGCTCTGTGTGGTAACTCTAGCACCTAAAGGCTTTTCATCAAAATCGGCTGATCGAAAGTACTACTTTATACCATGCATTTGGCACCTTTTTACAGCTTTTTCAAAAACGGCTCAAACAATTTGAATTAAACTCGCTATTTCAAAGTAAAATTTAATGGTCTTTAATATCATGTAGGTTTCATTCTGATCGAAATAACTAGATAAGGGTTAAATGTTGAATTTTTGTTTTTTCTTCCTTTAAAATACCTTTAATTTTGTAGATATATATTAAAATATATAGTCAAAATATTAACCACATAATCTTTTTAGCACTGATGAAGAACAGCTAAATATACAAATTAAAAAAATTTGATAACCAACTAAAGGCTAGAGGAGCAATAATATTTTTTAATTTAATTTTTGTTTTTTTGAACATAAGAACAGTAAAAGTAACAGTAAGTTTATTTAATAGTTCTTTAATTGATTTTATCAGCCGATGTAAGTGAAAGTGGTGTGTTGCCCTCTCTCCTCCTCCAGATTTTTGTTTTTTAGATAATGAGAACAGTAACATAGATGTATGATATACCTTGGAAAGCTAAAATTTTAAAAATAATATTACCTTACACAAAATTCTAAAAGGTATTGGAGAGTGATGAAAAGCGGATAAAACTAATTGATTGTAACCGAAAATAGTATAGTAGATTACTTAATGAAACACATGTTTCTATCAAAACTCAATGTAATTTCATCCTTAATTTTATTTAAAAGTTCTTAAATTGATTTTGTTGAAGGGAGGTAAGTGAATGTTGTGTGTTGAGCTCACGTTAAACAAAAACAAAAAAAGCTGCTGGGTTCGAACCCGTGACCTACGCTATAGAAAGGTGTTATGCTACCCACTAAACACCAGATGACCCCAATGTCTTTTATCAATTTATCGTTGTGTATGTTTTTTACTCTTCTTCAATATTTTATATAACTAAGTATTTTGGTCAAATATGTTGTCTGTTTTTTATTCATTATTCATTCATTATGCTGCTATGATTAAGGGAGAGTGATGTGATTGAGAGGGAGTTCTAAATTTTGCCAATCCAGGTTTAATTAGGATATTTTTAAATAGTACCTGACATCACACAGGCTAGGGAACACCATTTTACATTCCTTTCAAAGAACATCATAACCAAGGATTTTTCACTTTCCTTTTTAAGGATCCTAGAGCTATCTGCTGGGATAGAACATGATACATTTGCCATAGAAGGCTGTTAAGCAAGCCACTAAACATTACATGACCCTATATGACCCCTGTATTATACATTTTTTATGTTATTATTTTTTTCAAGTTTTTTTTTTAAATAGCTAAGGGTCAACCCACTTGAAATCGTCCAATTTTCATTAATTTTGCCTCTCGACATTTTTGATTTTTTGTCCAGTTATTCTCTATCGTTTCGTGAATATAAAACCATAAATAAATTTTTTTTTCGGGCAAATACTTTTAGTTTTGCAACCGTTTAAAGTCAGCTCCTTGTGCAAAAACATATGATGGGAAAATCTTACTATTTCCTGTAATTTTTTAGGTATCAAATTAAATCAAAAACTAACAATAAGATAAGGATATGCTTTGTATTTTTTGTCCCCCACAACTCATTGCCTAAATAGTGAAGAAAGTTATTAAAAAAATTCTCAAAAATAAATAATTAACGAGACAAAAGTATATAAAGAAAAAGAGACCCACTCTTAATTATTTTTTATTATATAGCTTAGTCACAGTCCTACTTGCTGTAAACATTTTATTCTTGAGAATATAGTCCTCTTTTGTATATGAATTTTCAAAATTTGTAGAACTTTACGATGTTTACACGGAAATATCTCAAAAGGGATAGAGTGGAAAACTATGAATCTAATAGAGATTACCTACCTATACGATGGGTTTAAGTGATATAAATTTGGTATTTGAGACTAAGCTGGTTCCTGAGTTATAAATTTTTTTAACTGTTAAAATAACAATTTCTTTAAAAAATATTAAATCCGGTAATTTTGCATATTTATGAACCAAACAAAAACTAGAATGATGAAAAGAGTATTTTATATAGTTTTGGCCCTTACAACACCTTACCTAAATAGTCAAGAAAATTGTTTTAAAAAAACACGAAAAGGGAGGTTAGAAATGTTTTTCATGCTTAATTATTTTTCCTTATATAGCCTTATCCTTGCACTACTTGTTTTATAAATTTTGATCGTGTAAGCTATACCCTTTTTTCAATTTAAATTTTCAAAGTAGGATTATTTTCCAGCTTAGTAATATTTATAGTAAAATATCTCAAAAAGGAATGAGTAAAAAATAATAAAACTCAAACAGATTATAACTTCATATGATAAGTACTATAGGATAAAATTTAGTGGCTTCAAGGTTTAATTAGGATAGGAATCTTAAAAAATTACCAGACACCACATAAGCTCTGAACCACCATTTTACTTCCTACCTGAAGGACAGATTAACCAAGGATTTTTTTATAAAGACATAGGGACATCTGCCGGATTCAAACCTGTGACCTTGGGTAAAGAAGGCACTTATGATAGCCACTACACCACAGATGACCCTAACATGTTGTCTATCTTGTTGTAACATACTTGTTATTCTTAAGGGACTAAGTACTTGAATAGAATTATTTTTCCATCTATCCATGTGATTTCTTTTTCGTATGACTCTTTTGTCTTTTAATTAGACTTACCACATTCATACAGATAGACACACACCAAGACCTTTAGGTGACTTGGTTGTTTCGACAGAGAGAATCTTAAAATGTGTATTTCTGTTAAGAATGAAATGTTTAGCACTGCCATAGATTCCCTTACTGTATAGTTGGGTAAGTAAAAGTAAGAACATTTTTAAGATCCATATAAAGAAAAGCCTTGAATTTAATAAAATGTTAATAAATGTAATAAACCATAAAACTCTTCGACAATCTGTAATAATTAACTTACTAATAACATTTGGCAGATTGCAGCAGCTGATTTAATAGACATCTGGCTACATTCAGACACCGCTCTTTTTCCTGCATTCCAGTCCCTTGAAAAGGTAACCTATAAAATATTGATGAAGTCAAATATTTATATATAATAAAAATAAATTTATAAAATTTATAGTTGTACTTACCTGTGCATAGGAATTCGATATTTCTTGAAAAAGAATAAATGTTACAAAAATAGCGGCATAGCTGGTCACTATTTTTCTGCTGTAAAAAAAAAAAAAAAAATTAGGAACATATATAAGCTTTCTGCACTAACCAACCCTCACAGAATCATCAGATTCACAAAGGAAATTGACCTATATTGACAGGAAAAATAAATTAAAAAAAAGATTTGATGGAAACATCAAAGAGGAAAAAAATACCTGTACCTCTACAACCCATGAAGGGTCTTGGGCTCAGTACATATAGAGATTCGTACTGTTTAATGGCCAACGGCAGTGCAATGAGGAGATTAGGCTGAGATCACCCTCAACCGTGATTTTTCTCATTGTTTTCTCCCATTTTTCGGGTACCCACTTTATAGAGGCTAGGTCTGCCTCAGAATGGTCTCCACACCTCAGGGTTGTCCTCCGGCTTTAATAGCAGAATAAATAATATTCTACCTCAGCGGGACTGAATATATAATATTCAAACCCAGGACTCAGAGAACAGTAGACTAGTGCACTATCCACTAGACCATGCCGCGCACTCTTAAAGAAGAAAAGACGGTTGAAATTTTTCAGTTAAATGAATAGGATAGGAAAAGACAGATTGTACGAGCACATAGAAGAGAGAAATAGACAGGCTAGAAATCAGATATAATGATGAAAATGATACATTGATGAAAGAAGGTCCTTGTGATGGAGAAGAATAAAAAAGAAGGAAGGAAGAAGAAGGACAGTAGAGTGGAGGTCGGGAATGGAAGAGATGGATAGGTTGTGGGCGAAGATGAAAGCTGAAGATGAATAGAAAGACTGAAGATCAGAGAAGAGACTCCCAAAACAGGAAGAAATTTATAAGAATACTAGGCAGAAAGAGAGTCTAGTGAAAAAGAAAAGAAGGAAGAAAGGAAGACAGGAAAATGAAAGAAGGATAATCAAAGTTTGAAGATAAAATAATAATGATTTGTGTCTCGGTGCCGGAAAGCTAAACTCTGTCAATTATCCCCAAGAAGGAATTTACCTCTCACCTTCCATTCCGGCAGAACCAGCTACACCTCTATGGAACATTAACGCGCCTAGTCCTCCTGAACTCATCGGAAAACAAGGACGACAGGTAAAATAATTGAAAAAGATCACTTAATGTTTAAGATAATAATTCTTCGAAGAATATTTGGAGGAGTACAGATCGATGGAAACTGGAGGCGGACAAATGCTGACATTTCCTCGATATTTAATGATCAAAATGTCGCTCTGAGGATAAAGATTGGAATAATAATCAGACGGGCTGGCCACGTGGCAATGAAGCAACTCCTACGATGTTCCTGACAGAAACAATATATGGCATAAGAAGAAGAAGAAGAGAGAGACCAAAACTAAGATGATCAGACGTTGTGGCAAGAGATTTAAGGAATGTCCTGAGAGTCAGGAGCTGGATTGTGGCAGCACAGATCAGAAATCACTGGAGGAAGTTGATGGAGAAGGCCAAGAGGAGGCACCGAGCTGTAGCGCCAAAATAGTAATATTAGTAATGATCCTCAGGATTCACACCCTGGCCCGAGAATACCCTAATATAGGCTACAAAGGCGAAAATAAAATAAGGTAGGAAAAGAGGTAGAAGATGAAGAGGATGTGGGGGGGAGGGGGAGGGGAGAACGAAAGAAAAGAAACAGCGACCAAGGATCAAAGAAGAGGGTTAACAAGGAAGGAAGAGAAATTTAGAAAGAAAGTTCGGTGCAGTATTAGATAAAGGAAGAAAAATGCTGGACAGAGAGGAATGAAAATATGAAGAGAGCGGGTTCACTTATAGCCTCTCCCCTCCCCCCCCCCGAGTATATGAGACCCGTCAGCCAAATGGTGACAACTCACAAAAATAGGGCGTAGGAAGTGATGACCCTACCCTACAAAAACTGCTGCATCGCGTAACGCGTATGTATTCTCCCAGCAGAATACACAACGCGGCCAAGGGTCTACACGGCCTGTCTGCGAAAAAAAACTGCCAAACGAAACAATATATGGCAGAGATGTTACAGCAGCTTTTTTCATCAAAATTGGGAAAACCGGATGTGCCAGTTTATAATTTCCATTTAACGTCATTTTACCATTTATCATAAATGGTAAAATCTTTTTATTAAACTCTCACTATTGATGTATAATTAAATTGGATTTAATATCATGTAGCTTTCATCCTCATTGAAATAGTTTAATAGGACTTGGAGGAGTCACCTGTGGTGAAGTGGCCGGCCTAACAGCCTTCAACCCGGCTGATGTCCCTTGGATTTTTTAAAGGGAGTAAAAAATCCTTGATTATGAAGTCCTTCGGAGGGGACGTTAAAAGGTGGTCCTGAGCCTGTGCGATGTGAGGTACTCGTTAAAGATCCCTATCTTAATTAAACCTGGACAGGCAAATTTAGGACTCCCACTGTTAGATAGTCTTTCAGCCACAGTAGCATAAAGTTACTTTAAATGAATAAACAACATATACAAAAGATCAAAAATAAACAAAATTGTTTAGTTATTAATTTATCGTCACTTTATGATACTGTAGCTTACCGAACGATGCTTCAGTGGAAGTCCCAGATATCGCATAAGCTCGGGACCACCATTTTACGTTATCGTTGGAAAGATAAATTAGTTTAAAAATAAATTTGAAAAAATAAAATAGCCTGTGCGATGTCAGGAACTCGTTAAAGATCCCTATCCTAATTAAACCAGAATAGGCAAAATTTAGCACCCCCACTGCAGCATCATCCGATTAGCCACCGTAGCATTAAGGGACGTTAAATAAATCGATTACATTAAATAATAATTTTGCTTTTAGAATGGCATGGGAAACAGATAAAACATTTTAGAACAAGAAATGTAATTTACCATTAGTTTACCTGAGCGGAAATTGAAAATTTTCATTTATTTAAAAAAGTAAGTGAAATATTATTTTCACAAAGGAATGAATAATGTGGATTATAAATTCATTTATAATGAGAAATACAACTATTGGACTATTAGACGTCTTACCCTTCCATGTCTGGATGTGGATGTGATGGCAAATTCCCTGGAGCCTTCCTTTATATATGCGACCCGGGCGCTCTCTTCAAAGGAAAAAACAAACAAGAAAAGGTGGGTGGGGGTGTTGAAGTTGATTGGAGTCGGGTCACATGAAAATCAAAACCAGAAATTGATTCTATTTGTTGACCGTACAGTCCTAAAGAACTCCTTGGCCGTTCTTTGAAGTCAGCACATTCAATATTGACTCTGGAATTTTCGTGTATTCGTTCTCTGACCAGATAGGTTTTCATTTTTTTGTTTTTTCTTTTCAAAATATATGTAGATATATATATATATATGTACAGTTAGAACCAAAATGATTCAAACACCTGTTATTAGAGAAATCAAATATTTAAAAAATCTGGTGCGCGCAAAATACGACTTTCACTTACCTCCGTTGTTAAAATCAATTTAAGGACTTTTTTTTTTTTTTTATTCTTTCATTGAAACTTACAACTGTACATAATACAAAAAGTGAATCAGCTATTAAGAGAAAATTAGCTTGAAAAAGCCTTGAGAAGAATCTACCCAGCGGTAGCACTTCAATGTTTATTTATTAGCAGGTCTCGAGGCCACCTTCTTTTCAGCCGCCTCGGGGGTTTTCGGGAATAGATTTAGATGAGAGGATACGGACAAGCAGGTTTGAGTGGGATATTAGTTTGGAATTAAAGGGGGTAAATCTAATCCTAGTTAAGTCTGGAACTAGTTGGATATTCAAGGTCTCTAAGGATGAGTTTATTGGTAACAAAGTAATGCTATGTTTTTAATCGGCTGCTATGCTAAGGCAGCTATACCTTCAAAAACTAGATTAATTGATATATTTAATAAATATGTAACTATATTTACAGAAACCATTGGATTTTTTTTTTCACCATTGGAGTGTTTACCAATCCCTTTATAGGTAAACAAGTTTCAATAAATTAAATTATTATTTAAATTAACTTAAACATATACAATTTATCTACACAATGTCTGAGAATACTGAGAGACATTACAGTTAACCTTGCCAAAGAATATTACAAACAAAGAAATATCTTTGAAACACTTAGCCGGCTGGCGAAGGTGGAATCAGTCTTATGCGCCCCTTCTAGGCTTCATCCTCCAGCTGCTCTCGACGGACCTCTTTTCTAGTGAACTCGACTCTTCTCTTGCTGGACTTCAACTGCCACTTCTTGAGGATGGAACATCCTCGTCACTTCTCTTCCCTCTTCTTTTCAAAAGTCCCATATTTTGGAAATTGCCGATCTCTTATCGGAAAAAGGGAAGCGGGGCTGTTATGGGAAGTGCCCAGTCCAGCCAAGTTGCTCTAGGTCTAGAAAGTTCTTGGGGTATCGCGGGCTGCCCATGAGAAATTTCAAGGGGAGGTACTACACGTCTTTTGAACTTTTGCCGACAAAGGCTTATTAACATTTACTTGATTAATATCCAAATTATTTAATAATGAACTTCCAACCCTCAGTATTCTCAATACATACATACAGTATGGAACGTCGAGGATTTTTCGAAGGATTTTGGATTGCAAGGATTGGATGCGGGAGGAGTTTGATGGTCTAGTGGACCCCGGAGCTAAATGCCATAAGTACAAATAGGTCTGATAATATTTGTGTAAATGTGTTTTTTGCAGTAAAGAGGGTGTATTGATCGTTTGAATCCATTTAATTGTTTAAAATTTCCGATTTTCAAGAAATATTACCGCCTCGACAATGGAGAGTAATATATGAGGGAATCTCAACTGGCTGGGCTGTGAGCTCATTACCTGACGATCCCTCCTTACTACTATCCATTGTCGCGGCGGCAATATTTCTTTGAGATCGGAAATTTCTGTTTCCGACTGCACCGTTGAATAGATTTCAAATCTGAAAAGTGCATTGGATTAAAGATTGTTTTTCTGCAATTGCGTCGAATCACACTTTTTTGAAAAATTAATAATAACGATTTTAGATTTGAACAGTTCAAGAAGGAAATGTTTAAATATTTTGAAAACTATTTTCCCAGATTCACCTCTTTACAACGAAAAAAATGAATATTTAAAAATAAAAATTGAACAACTATTTCATGAGATCGAGGGTCATAACAAAATCGGCCGAGGGTAGTGCCATTCTTGCCTCAGAAATAATTAATACCTTTTTAAAGGGGTTAAAATTTGAAAAGATGATTTCTCATATGTGTGAATCAACCGTATAAATTTGATTCTGATATACAGGGAAACAGATTTCACACGCTAATTCTGCTAGGCTCTTTTACAGAATAAAATAAAGATCTGAGACTAATAATAAATTTATTCGTTGTACATTAAAATATTTTATACAGTAACTGATTGTCTGAAAACAAAGTTTTACATTATTAAGTTACTCGTACCATAAATTACAATTAAAAATTAAGTAATTAACGTAGTTACAAGCGTATATATAAGCGAGATTTCAAATTTTTTTCATTTTTCCTTCTTTTTTTTTTCTGTTTATGCGCTATACTGATTATAAAACTCTATACGTACTTTTCTCTATCTTCAAAAATAATTGAGTTTGCGCTTATTTATGTGAAAAATATCAATTTTTTTCTATTCTTTTTTCTCTTTAATATACTTATTGAAAAACAATAATGAATTTTTTTTTCATCTTCGAAAATAACGTAGTTACAAGCGTATATATACGCGAGATTTCAATTTTCCAATTTTTTCTTTTCTTTTTCTCTTTTATATAATTATTGCGGTTTTTTTTTGGTTAAAAAACGATATAATTTTTTTTTTATCTTCGAAAATAAGTAGTACAAGAGTATATATAAGTGAGATTTATTTAATTTTTTTCTTTTCTTTTTTTTTTTTTTTTTCTTCTTTATTTTTTTTTGTTTCTTTTTTTATTTTTTATCGTGCTTTAATGATTCTAAAACTCTATACATACTTTTTTCATTTTTCCTTTTATTTTTATTTTTTTTTTTTTTTGTTTATCACGCTTTACGATTCTAAAACTCTATACATACTTTTCTCTATCATCAAAAATAATGAGTTGTGAGCGTATTTATGGAAAAAATATCAGTTTTTTTTTCTTTTTTTATATAATTAATCGCATTTTGTTGGTTAAAAAACACTGGTAAATTTGTTTTCTACCTTAAAAAATAACTGAGTTATAGAATCCTTTTAATCGGCCGCCATTTTAAAATCTAACCAGCTGATATTAACGTTTAGTGTTAGGATCATCGTTGAATGTATATTTTTGTGGCTAATTTCAAAAAAATTGGTACAGTAGTTGGGAGAAATGGCGGACGGGACAAACGGATTTTTTTTTTATTCGTTATTCGGATTCTACGCATCAGAAAACGTAAACCCTCAAATTTAGAGCAGGGTTATTTATTTTTTTTTTTTTTGGTCGATTAAGAGGTTGGTTATTGAAAATAATAAACCAAAAGTATTGAAGCATTAATTAATTAAATAAGTTTCGACGGGAATATATATTTTATGAACCCTTTTAGTGTTAGATGGCGATATTTCGTCGTTTGCTGCACTCGCACAAAAGTGACCAACAATCAATTTTTCAAGATATCAAGTAATTTATTCAAATACTCATAAACACAGCAAATAATGTTCATTATCTTATGCGAGATACTAAGCTTATTATTTTGGTTATGAAATGAAAAATTGTTGTTAAGAATTGAAATAGTCTTATGTTATATCTCTCCATTTGTAATTTTATTTGTTTTATTTTGTGATTCATTTGTGCAAGCGCGACAGTCAATTGTTTAATTAAATTTAAATCAGCTGTTAAGTGACCACGGGGCAGAGGGCATTCTGGGATGGAGAGAGAGAGAGTTAATGGATTCACTCGCGAGTGTAGACGGTGTTTAATTAAGTTGGTTGTCGCTGAATGTCGCATATTTTTCGTATAATCGCAACTCGCACGTCATCATAGAAGATTGTCTCAGAATTGTCGCATGGAGTTGGAGTCGCAGAAGGAAAGAAAGGAACATCGCAGACGGGAGAGGGAAGGAAGTCATCACGGACAGAAAGACCCACCCTTGCACACTATAAACAGTATTTGTTTTATTTTAATTAATATAAGCTTGTTCATGTTCTCTCTTTTATTATTTCATTTATTTACCCTCAACAAAATTGCACGGATCGGCAGATAATTCGGCGACTCATAATAAGACCGGGTTGAGGCTGCGAGCAAACGCGTTAGTCGCCCCTCTTCCCAACATTTGTGTTAAGATAATTTAAAATAATTTTCCAATTACCCATCGCGGAACTTTGGACATCGTCTGCGGATCACTCACTAGTTGGCAAGCAGCTCCTTAAATACGACATACAACCCATATAATTATGGATTATTTATTGTAAAATTATTTTAATGTTTATTTTTTTTTTAGTTGAAATATAACACTAATTTTAATTAATTAAATGTTTTCTTTTCAGTTACAAAACCTCTACGAATTTCTGCTTGGTCATGGATTTCAAGACTCCGATATCATTACTTCAGGAGTATTTGGTCAAGGATGGTATTTTACCATCTTACAAATTAATCCAGAATGGAAACGGAACCCACATAAACACTTTCATGTACAAAGTGGAAAGCCAAAAGTGTAAGTGCCATAGGCAAGGGTAGGTCTAAGAAAGAAGCGAAACAAGAAGCTGCCAAGTTATTGCTTCTTCAATTGGAAGGAAAGACGATATGGAGGGAGGAAATTCCTATAGTAACACCTCATTCCTCTAGGATGAAAGGGAATACACCTGGCATGACGATTTCGAAAGAGGAAATGCAGATAGTCCAACATCATACATATAATGTAAAGGGGAATATGATTGGCAAAACAATTTGGAAGGAAACAAATACCGATTATCTCGGACATAATCCATCTGTGAAAGGTAACCCCATTGGAGCTCTCCAGGAGTATTGTGTTGAAAAAACACTTTGGTTTCCTCGGTATCGTTTCATCGCTGATGACGGGGATTCGGACGTCCATAGATTTGCTGTGCGATGCACCGTCGCATCATATTCAGCCGTCGGCAGAGCCCCTACGAAGCAACAAGCCAAACACTTGGCTGCTCGACGTGTTTTGTCAATTTTAAGAAACCTTGAGGAGATGCCGCCAATCGGTCATCGAATACAGTCAAGGAGAAAAATCAACTTGTGCTTCAACTTGCAACAATCCAACGAAGTATATTTCCACCCAAAAGACAAGATAGACCGATTAGTTCTGGAAGTACATTAAAAAACCTTTTGACTTCTCCTTATCGTTCTAAAAACAAGATTATTCCTCGCTCCTCGGTGCTCACTTCCATGAAAAATGCTGATGAAGAAGAGATAGAAAGTATGGAAGATCCGGAAGCTCTGTTAAAGCCTTATTATGTATCAATTAGGTCACAGCTTCAAGTTTGAATTTTTGAATCCTAAGCTCTCCGATACTTACTTGTGTAACATCAGCGTAAAAGGGGTTACTATAAATTGCATCGGCACTGGAAAATCTAAGTTTGAAGCCAAGAAAAAACCGCTATAAACACCCTTAAAACATTGATAGTAATGTATAAATCGTAATTAAGAAAGTTTTTAAGGTTTTCGAAGTTCAGGCAATAAATGACATAACACACGACTTTCACTTATCTCCGTAGTCAAAATCAATTTAAGAATTTTTAAATACAGTTAGAGATGAATATATATTTTATATGTAGTAAGTGAAAGTAAAAAGGTTAAAGGAATTAATTACCTTCAGTTTCGATAGACACAGGTGTCTTATTAAATAATATATTATATGTTTATCTTCAACAATCAGTTAGAATTATCGGCTTTTCATTGCTCTGGATTAAATTTTACGATTTTTGTATAAGATAATATTTTTTCTAGGTCCTTTTAAAATAAAACGATATATTTTACACTCAAAGCTCCTTTATTTCTTTTTTCTCTCTCTCTACGTTTCGGCCTTTGCCATTTTCAAGGATCCTTTAGTCATTCCTTTATATTGCATAGATAAAAATATATTCTGTCACATTTTAAAATTATATACTATAGGCTGAACTAGCCTTGTCAGCTTGTTATTATCTACTTATAATGGCAAAGCCCGAAACGTATGAAGAGAGAAAAAAGAAATAAAGGAGTGTTGAGTGTAAAATGGATCGTTTGATTTAAAAAACCTAGAAATAGATTTATTCACTTTAAAAGATTGCAATTATATTAAAAATTAATAATATTTTTTCTAAAATCTTTAGCTTTCCGACGGTATGTTATGCATGTGCATTAAACTTCTTTAGATTTCATGCTATAAGCTTTCAAAAATCATATAGAAAATATTTTTATTTCTCGTTTCTTCCTGAGTTGATTTTATAATTCGTCCAACTTATATATTTACCAGTTTTTTATCAATACTTAAAAGATAATATGGTTAATTTTTGGAATGTACAACATTAAAGGTACTTCTTGTTCTTCGTTGTTTCCTTGAATGGTGATATCCGGAGCAGAGTTGTGACCTCTACTGTCTTCTTGAGGTCCTCCAGAACATCGTAGCTTGGTTGCCAACTCGGTGGGTTTGGCCAGATCCGCACCCTGATGTCCCCAAGCTGAGGGCACGTTTGCAAAATGTGCTCTGCAGCCTGGTCGCCAGTTCTGCACCCACAGAAAGAGCTTTCCCCAATGCAATTTTTTGCAGAGACGTGTCCCCATCCTGAGCATGAAGAGCACAACTTGTTCATTTTGTAGTAAGTATCATTAGTGTTGTAAAAGAAGGCTCGAAAATTTAAGGCACAGAGACTCGAGCCGTAGTCAAAAGGCTCTAGGCGTAAGAATCTTATGGCGAAAGACTTGAGTCTTATCTCAACTTTTATGAATAATCATTACAATTCCCTTGAAATGAGAACTAGTATTAAATTTACACTAATTTACATAAGCTTTTCCAGCTGTTTACGATCAATGGATTTTCACTATTTCCACAATTTTCCGACTATTTTGGGGTAGCCTGATACGATAATCACCATATAGTTTCCCGCCCCATTCCTCGAATTTTCATTTGCTTTTCCAGCTCTATCCGCGAACGAATCAATGGATTTTCAACTTTTCGACTATTTTGAGGTTGGATAAAACGAAAATCAGCATGTATTTTCCCCAAAATTTCCATTCGATTTTCCGAACTCTATTTCGTTAACGAATCAATGGATTTTGAAATTAAAACATTGAAAAAAGTTTATGCTAATTTTGGATCAGTCTACCCAAAAACGGTACAAAAATTGTTATGTAAAGAAAATCCATTAATCTATTGACAAGATACAGTCCGGAAAAAGGAATGAATGTTCTGAGGAAAAGTTTATTTTTTTCTTAATAGCCAACCTCAAAAAACCGTAGAAAATGTTCGACATAGTGAAAATCCTTTTAATTTGTCAATAAAATAGAACCGGAAAAAATGAAATTTGGGAAAAATACATGCTGATTTTTGTGTTAGTCTACACCAAAATAATCGCAAAATAGTCGAAATGGTGAAAATCCATTGATACGATCATGAGATAGAACCGGAAAAGCGAATGGAAATTTGGGGGGAAACTATATGGTAATTATCGTATTAGGCTACCGCAAAACAGTGAAAATCCATTGATCGTTAACAATATCCAGCCGAAAAATTGAATGAAAATTAGCGTAAAATTTAATGTTAATTCTCATTTCAAGGAAAATTTTGATGATGATTATCATACAGAAAAATTGTCTGGAATACTTTCGATTTAAGATAATGTATTAAGCTATCACAGTGATTCATAAAGGTTGAGTAAGACTCGAGTCGTGGAAGCTCGAGCCTTATAGCCTTATGGCTCAGCTATTTTACAACACTAAGTATCATACTCAGGGTCGCGATTCGGGTGAAGATCGTTCCATTTAGCATTTCCATATCACCTCCAGGAGGGTCTGGGTGCAGTTTGGTCGTGCGAATGCTGTTCCTTCCTTTGCAAGACGGTCGGCTACATCGTTTCTGTACAGACCGCAGTGCCCTGGTATCTATTGCAGGACCTTTCCACTATACTGCAATGGTAGCTTTTCAATTTTTCCCACATGCGCGTGAAGGCCTAGTTTCCATTTTGGCTTCGGGCATGTAGTACTGACGCAGCGTCCGACAGAAAGACTATTTAGGAGTTGGCATTTATGTTGAGCCGCCTCAGTATTTTGCTGCCCTCCACGATCGGCTCTTGTTCAGCCTTGAAATTCGCACATCTTGAGATAGTTGGAACGGCTTTGTCTAGGATGTTTCGGCTCGGAAATACTAAATGTACCCCAGCTCCACCATTCCCAATAGCACCCGCAACTAGATCCATCAGTGTACGCCCGGATCCATGAGGTAGAAGGGAACCTTTCGTTGAGCATCTTCAATGAGAGGGATCTCGTTGGCTGAGGCTCGAGAGGTTCCTTTCGCTTGATTCCTGGAACTGTGAGGTGTGTTTGGGGTTGTTAAAGGTACTTTAAATATCGGAATTTAAGCCCTGTCAGGCTATTTTAATCAAAATGAAACCTACATGATATTATTAAAGCCCATTAAATTTTACATCGATACAGCGAGTTTAATCAAAATCGTAAGAGCTGGTTTAGAGAAAATCTTAAAAAAGTGCAAAATATATTGCATGAAGTAGAACTACCGTCAGCCGATTTTTGTGAAAAAAGTTGTAACATCTCGGGCGTATAGTAGTCTTAAATGAGATATTTTAGTTTCGTACGAGATTTCGTTTTTGTGCTAGACATACCACTCACACACACAAACGGACGGACGTTTTTGCACCACTTTGTTGTTTGGGCTGAGGGCACCTTAAAATGTGTAATTCCGTTGAAAACTGGAATTCGAAAAATTTCACGAACGCAATACTTTCCCTTATTTTATATTTCATATTAAAAGCAAGAAAAGTAAAAAACGCTGTAAATTATTACACAATGGTTTATTATTTCTTTTTTTTTTTTTTTTTTTTTTTTTTTTTTTTTTTTTTTTTTTTTTTTCTTACCCTCTGGTTTTATTTTCGAACAAAATACAAATACAAATATAATATGTATAGCTGTCAGATTTGTCCTTCTGTTACCCGGAGGTATTCTAAAGAGGATTGCTATATGCGCTGGATGCACTAGTAATCTTTCAAGGGCTTCTTCTAAGCCTTTATTTATCCATTGCAAAATGGGAGGGACCATTCTTCAGGGTTTTGGCAATAAATTGAGTTCAGACATAGTCCGAACTCCTTCCCTCGGCGACAACGTCAACGAGAGGTAGTGATCCTTGCCACCTCCCAGGCTTGGGTGGTGGGGTGATATCAGAAAATAATGGATTAGCACAGGCCTTCAGCCCATCAAAAAATTTAATGTGCCTCCGGCTGATATATTCAGGCACTGTTGGCAATACTAATTCCTGATGAAGGATATGGTTTCTGGCCCTCTGTAAGTTGGTACCTCTGACAATCCGCCGAAGGATGGAGTTCTGGAACGTCTGTAATTGTTTGAGAGTGGACTTAAACAGATGCCGCATCAAGGGCGCACCATAGAGCATAGTCGGACGTATTATAGCCTTGTAGATCTGTAGTTTCAGCCTCAGTGAGAGCTGAGGTGACGTGAGTAGATGATTAAGTCTACAGCTCTTTCTCCTGGCCAGTTTGAGTCGTTCCCGTACGTGACTAGATAAGGTGAGGTGCCTATCTAGAGTGACGCCCAGGTAGAGGATTGAATTAGAGACTGGCAGTGTTTCTCCGTTCACTTTAAAATCAGTGGGCAAAGCGCTCTTCCCCTTCTGGAACGACATGACAATAGCATCTGTCTTCTTCGGGTTCACCCTAATGCCAATCTCCTTCAGCTCATCTACAATAGTGGTCGATGCTCCTTGTGCCAGGGTGAGAGCCCTTTTCGGTCTCATACTAGAAGCATAGATGCCAATGTCATCGGCGTAGGCTGCTACCAGTGCCATTGGGTGCTTCATTGAGATCACTTTTGCTGTAAAGATCACAAACAATAGTGGTCCCAATACAGAACCTTGAGGAACCCCACAAATGGTGTCCTTTGAAGTTGACAATTTATCGCCTACCCTTACGACGAAGGATCTCCCGCTTAAGTAGCTTCTGATCAATCGGCATAATGAAGCTGGAAAACGATAGTCTTCCAACTGGCGAAGCAGTAACTCGTGGGATACACAATCAAACGCCTGTGTGCAGTCCAGCGAGATGAACGCCGTGGCTTCATTGTTCTTCGTCATACGCTCTATGGTGTGCCTTTGAAGTTTCACTAAATGATGATCGCAGGCTACGCCTCGTGAGAACCCGGTCTGTTCTGGTGGAATGATGGACTCCTCACTGCAGTGCTCTAGCAGATGGTGATGGATCAGCCTCTCGAACACCTTGCTCATATGCGAAAGGAGACTGATAGGCCGATAATGCTCTGGTGATTCTCCATTCTTCCCAGGCTTAAGTAGCGGCACTATGATCGCTTGCTTCCAGTCATCGGGGAAGTATGAGATCCGCATACAGGAGTTAAAAATGTTTAATAAGAAGGCTTTACCCCTCCGAGGTAGCATCTTCAATAGTACATACGGAATATCATCCAGTCCCGAAGCCTTGTTACCCTTGGTGCGTCGTAGTACCGACTCAAGCTGTCCGAAGGTGGAGAATATCCTCTTTTCATTAGGGGACGTTGGTCTTCCCGCAGGTAGTGTGGGAGCATTTAACAGCCGATCATCTTCCCTCGCCTTATAAGAATCGGCCAAGAGTTCAGCCTGTTCCTCAGGGGATAATAGGGTGCCACCTGATGTAAGGTGTACACTCTTCCTCTTAGTGACGTGTGACCTCACAAGTCTCCAGAACTGACGATGATCATCATGAGTCCTACGGAGTTGCTCGTGCCATAGGAAAGTCTTCCATTCACGCATGAGGCTGGCTATCTGCCGGGTCATCGCATTGATGGCCGGTTTCAAGCCGTAGTCACAAGTTCGGTGGAAAATATTCCTCAGGTTGTTCCTTTGTGCAATGAGAGCAAGAATGTGGCTCGGTGGTTTCCTGAAGGCGTTTGGCTGAGGACTAAACCTTGGTATGGTAAGATTGGCTGATACATGGACGGTGGTGGTGATATCCGAGATCGCCTTCTGCACCTCTTTAACAGTTCTTAAGTACTGTATCTTTGGTAGGGTATCATCCACACTAGCCCTATATCCTTTCCAGTCGGCCTTGTGGAAGAGGAACTTGCTCGCGGGTGGTGTTGCTGGAGTTCCCTCAAAGGCATATAGCACAGGCCGGTGGTCCGACGGTCCGTATGGGAGCGCTAGGCACTCAGTAACAGTGTGAAGGTCCCTGGTCAGGAGTAGGTCAAGTGTGGATGTCCAGTCAGGTCGGGCCGCATGCCTAAAGGTGTGCACTCCGGGGTGGAAGACAGCCACCCTGGTCTTGGTGATATAGGTACCCATCGGATTGTTGCTACCGCACAGCCAGGCAGTGTGCCGGGCGTTGAAGTCCCCTAAGATGACAAACCGACTCTTATCCTGGGCGTGCTGCAGCAATAGCTTCATAGATGTTAATATAGCCTTGGGTCTCCTATAGACACAACAGAAAGTAAAACGTTGTTTTAATCGAACATCTACTGTGACTATATGAGTACCCTCTGTAGAAGCTACTGGGTTGGGTACCAACCTCGATGGGATATCTCCTCGAACCAGAATCACTACGGCCTCGTTAGCCCCGGGTTGACAAGCCTCCCGGTATGCAATATACCCCTGAAAATACAGTGAAGCAGAGGTGGGTAGTATAGTGTCGGTCAGCGCCACCACCGATGGCCGGTGCTGCTGCAGGAGGAGTTCTATTTCAGCCTTCTTCAGTAGTAGGCCTCGAATATTATAGGAAATAACTAAGTGCTCAGTCATAATGCTTAGCGATGATCTTCGTCAGCATCTTCATCATTTCTCGAACAGTTGCCATCATCTCTGCGAATTGGGCGTTGAATAGAGCATTGCTTGGATGTGCTTGTGTATTTAATGTGAATTGCGGTGTTGAGGAGTGAGCGGGTGCTGTCATTGGTTCAGCTTCTTCATGATGCGATGCTGGGGATGTTCTCTGTAGCTGCTGCTGCTGCTGTTGCTGCCCGGCGGGTCCGCCAAGTAGTTCAGTGAAAGCCAAGTTAGGGTTGACTAGCCTACTTGTCTTACTTGAAGGGGCTGCTACATTTATAATTGTCCTCTTCTCATCTGGATCAGTTCTTGCCGGCGGGGACACTCTTTGGAGGAGGCATGATGGGCTCCACTACAGTTGGCACATTTGATTGGTGCAAGTCGTGGGCAGCTTCTTTCTTCATGAGTTTGGGCGCACCGGGGGCATTTTACTGTCCTCCCGCAGTATTTCATGGTGTGCCCAAACTCTAAGCAGTTTCGACACTGTGCTGGGCATTTATCTTCTTTAAAGGGGGTTACCCTAAATCTAACCTGGTTCACATGGCGAAGAGCCTGTACATTTTCGATTTTTACCGTAGGCTCAGTGATGAGCAAGATGGCTTCAATCGGGTAGGTTACTTCTCCTTGTCGTTTGGTCAGGCGCTTGGCCATCACGAATCCTGGCAGCCTTTGTTTCACTTCAGTGGCGAACATATTTAAATCACTGTCAACATCGAAGCCATGAACCACAAACTTCTTTGTCCTCTTGGTGCCGCGAGGTGCATAGGTGTGGAATTGCACCTTATCATCACGACGGAATAGTTTTACCACGGCATAGTGATCGGCATCATTATCCAAGTATAACCTCGTCTCCTTTGCCGAGGTATTTGTAGTAAACTTTGTGATCTTCATTTCCAAGAGAGTCGCTCTGAGAATGGGTTGCGACAGTGGTGGCCTGATTATTACTGGTGGCGGTAACCTCTTCTTGGGCTGATCAATGCCTGACTGAGTGGGAGCAATTGGCGCAAACTGGTTAGAGACAGGTGTCGGTGGAGGCCCGGCGACTGTCCTCAGTTTTTGGGAATTTTTCTTTGAAACTTGGACAAATCCCGCTTCATCAGCTCCACTTGACGGGCGCTTCTCGCCTCTAGCCTCTTCCATTATCATGGCCGTCGAAGTCGATGGTTCACCCATATCGCTAGATGGCCGCGTATAGGGGCAAAAACTCTTGTCAGCGCTACGCTGCCCGATTGGCTGTTAAAGATTATTTCCACGGGATAAGTGTGGTCTTCAACAGCATAAGGCGCAAAGCTAAACAAGAGCTGACGTCAGAAAGTCTTCAAGCGGCAGTTCTTCTTACTTCTTCCACTGCTCGTCCCTGCTACTTAATGCTAAGCGATAAGGTTTTGTGGCTTGTTACCACACAAAAATAATATTCACGAGTATCAACTAAATACCAAATTGAAAATTGTGAATGGATCAATTGTGAATGTAATAACCAAGTAACCAAGTAAGTATATAATGATATAACAGTTTATAAAGCTGTAGATAGGCAATTAAGTAATATGAGAAGCAATAAATAAATCAAAGGAAAATGGTATATCACCTCTGCTAATTTCAAAACGATATATCTCTGCTAGTGCTTAATAAATTTCAATAATTCTTTTTTCGTTTTGTATAAAATTGAACTCTCTATCAAATAACACTAAAAGCAAAAACGTATTTGTGATATTTATTCATTTATTAATTAAGAGAAACGGATTTTTTTGTTGTTATTCGGGTTCTACGCTTCTTGAAACGTAAACCCTCAAATTTTGAAGGGGGTAATCTTTTTTTTCTTTTTTTTTTTGGTCTCTTACAAAGGTTAAATATTGAAAATGATAAACCAAAAAGAATAAAATAGAACTTAGAACTTCGGTAATTAATTTACATTCAAATAAGATTTCAATAACTGAAGTACAACTATTGTTATTGATACATTAATGCAACTTTCTTTATTCACAATCAGCAAATACAATTTAACCAATTTATACATATATACAAACACCCCTCCTGTAGACTAGCATCTAAACCCTGTGAGAATTGTCGTTATCACCAACGCTATCTATCCCCTTTTTTTTGTAACTAGATGCTCCTAAGCTTGCCCTATTTTTAAAGCTGCGCTACACTGCGAGAGAACAGATAACTAAAATTTCGTGAGATTTGGTGATAGTGAATTAAACACTCTCGCATACTTTCTACGTATAAATATTCAGTTACCGTATTTTCTATAAAAATTCATCATATTTTAACATTTATAATAAATAATGTTTAATTTCTTCAAAAAGAGTTTCTACATTAAAAAAGCATATTTTCATGGTGTGTATATTACACTTATTTGTTTTGATATAACATTCTCTTTTATATTTAAAAAAAAAATATTTTACGATATCATAGCATTTTTTAAAAAGTAATATTTCATGTTGTTATTCTAATTTATGTTTAAAAGCGCTGCAAATTATTACAGAATAGTTTATTATTTACACAAAACTATATTAGGGTTTAACTGTTTTTAAAACTTTTTAAAGGTAATTAACTACTTAACACGAAAAGCCATAAATAATTAAAGGGAAAATGGTCAATCACTACTGCTTATTTTAAAACGATATATCTCATCTATTCCTTAATCGATTTTAATAATTCATTTTTTGTTTTGTAGGAACTTCAATTCTCCATCGAATATTACTGACAATGATTTCTAATTAATAGTGGTGTACTGATTCTAAAACTCGTTTATCCGTCGCGGTGTTCTGATCTTAATCTCAATACAATTTTTTCCCCATCTTCAGAAATAACTGAGTTATAGGTTTATGAGTAAAATTTCAATTTTTTTTTCTTTTCTTTTTTCTCTTTTATATAATAATTATTCGCGGGTTTTCGGTTTAAAAAATACTAATAAATTTTTTCTCCATCTTCAAAAATAACTGAGTTATTGAATAAAATACTTTTGATCAGGAGCCATTTTAAAAATAAGCAGCTGATATTTAATAATAATGCCGTGGACGGCGGACCTACGAATTTTTTTTTATTCGCTATTTGTATTGTACGTATGTAAAAACGTAAGTCCTCAAATTTTAGAGGGGAAGGGTAACTTTTTTTTTTTTTCGTCGATTACAAAGGTTCATTATAGAAAATAATACACCAAAAATATGCCTTCCTCATCTCCTCCTACTTTCGTGAGATCTCACAATACCTCGCTCTCACGAATTTTCACCTACCTCTTCTCTCACTTTGTAGCGCGGACTTAATTTAAAAAAGAGGGCAAGCTTGAAGCACTTAGTTACCAAATTAGGCGCTAGGTACCGCTAGTGATAGCGACAATTGTCACAGGCTTTAGACGCTAGTATATTTCCTACCAGCCCCAGGCACAGCTGATGAAAGCGATTTTGATGAGACTTGCAGTTAATATTCAACAATTGACTAAAGTTCTTCTTGAGCTTCATCTTCTTTTCCCATATTTTCTTCAAAACTAAATTTGAGCATTTTGTCCATCATGTGTTCAGATATAATTCTTCTCAGGATCGGTTGATAATAATCGTATCTTAGCAGTTCAGGAGGTATTTTGTATTGCTTAGCTTTGTTCAAGAAATCATCGATCATTTCGTCGTGAAGTTTCGCCAATTTTCCAAGCTCAATTTGAAGTCTCTCCATTTTCTTTTCCCTTTTGATCATAGCTTGCTGAAAATTTATTGTAATTAATAAATGGTAAACATATATAAAAGAAATAATTACAAATATCAATAATTGATCATTGGAAGATATAGGGAGAAGATAACCCCCGCAGATAATAAGCACGCAACACACGACTTTGACTTATTTCTAAAATAACATATTAATAATATTCTGCTACAACCGGGATTCTATCTATCCATTAGAGCACGCCGCTCCCTAAGCTTTAATTTTTGAAAAATTAATCATTTCAATATCAATTTATTTTATTATTATAATTCATTCGATTAGACCATTTGGAGATGAGGATTGTAGACTACTTTGAAGCATATTTCAATTTTCTATTTGTTCTTCTTTCCCAAGAAGCGTTCATCTCTTCAGAAAACCGCTATTTTCGTTCTTCAGTCCACTTGGTTCCCGTTCTAACGTTTTTGTGTTCGACTTGGAAACAACCCTTCGTGTCCTTATCTCCAAATATTTCTCAGTTTGCTATTTTGTTCAATTTCGATTCCAACTAGTTCAAGATCTTCTTTTACTTTCTTAACCCACGTTATAGCCGTTATCATTTCAAACAGTTTGTGGGCTAATTTCTTAACGATCCTGTTTCCTCCCATCCTCCAAACGTACCCGAAATATTTTAATCTCCTCTTTCTAATGGTTTCATCTATCGGTTCATTGCTCCGGTAAATTTTGTTGTTGCTTGTTAATCTGTATTCTCCTTCACTGTTTTTGGCTGATCTCATAATTTTCCTTAGGATATTTCTCTCATTAGTCCAATTCTAGTTCCTAATCCTAGTTCATTCCAACAAGTCTTCTAGTTTTCTTTGTCCCAAAGTTAGCGCTACCGTTGCGTACAGCTTCCGGTTTTATTACTGTGTTGTGGTGTCTGAATTTACTGTTCCAAGATAGAGATTTTTTATTATGCGTTTGTCTGGTCCTTGCCAGTGCACTAAACATTTTATTTGCTCTTGATTTTATCGCCTATTTCCAGTGATAATTTCTCCAAACTATTTGAATTACTTAACTTTTTTGATTTTGTCATATTTTGTATTCTCAAACTTCCTTCCTAAGGTATCGCTTGTCATTAGTTCAGTTTTTTTTTTAATGAGATTTGTAATCTTTGTGCGATTTCCTTCAAGGAATGAATTTGTTCTGTTGCTTGTTGTTCACTTTCTTCGAAAATCGCTAAACCGTCAGCGAAAGCCAGACATTCGATATCTATTCCTCTGGTTACCAAAATCTTCAACTATGGATTACGTGCTCGTCAGCGTCATTTTGATCAGATTTTTAGTCTTCAGATCAACTCCAAATTCTTCTAAGGTGTTGTGTAGAGTTTCCCTATCGATTCAGTTTTTGTTTTTTTTTGTATTCCACAAACGCTCTTAGTCTTAATATCAATGTGAGGATCAGAATCATATTTATTTTATTGTTATTAATTTTTTTTTTTAATTTCGCTTACCTTTATGTGAAATATAAGCGAAAGTATTGTGATCATATAAATTTTCGAATTCAAGTTTTCAACGAGTATACGCGCTTTAGGATCCCATGAGTCCAAATAACCAAGTCATGTGAAAAGGTGTGTGGTATCTAGAGAGAAAACGAAAAGTCGTATGAAACTAAAATTTCATATTTTAGACAACTATACACTCGAGATGTTACAGAACGTTTTTCATCGAAATTGGCGAACTAGAAGAGCCACTTTATACCATACATTTTGTATCTTTTTACAATTTTCTCAAAACCGGCTCTTAAGATACAGATTAAACTGTGGTATCTAAGTAGTCTTTAATGGGCTTTAATAATAGCATGTAGGTTTCATTCTGAATAAAATAGTCTGGCAGGACTTACATGTCAAATATTTGAATTTTATTCCTCTAAAATACCTTTAATTTTGTAGATTCGGAAAAATTAACTATATCATCTTATTAGCATTGATAAAGCTTGTAAATATACAAGCTGAAAGAATTTGATAACTAACTATTAGAGAAAAGAGTAAAAATATTTTTAATGATGGAGTTTAGTTGACTATTGAGAATATTAGATGAGGAAGGTGGTTGGGGGTGCGGTCATCAAAAAAGACAAATTAACAAGTAGTACTTATTTTAATTGTGGGCCGATGTTTTGGCCTACATTGTGGGCCTTCATCAGGACTAAGAGAAACAAGATAACAATCAATGCAATTAGTTAGATACAATAATATGATGACAGTAATACAATATGGAAACAAACATAAATTTAATGTAAAATGATAATAAGATGACATTAAAAAAGTTTGGCAAACATAAAAATTAAGATGATAATATTTCAATAAGAATATTTGAATACTATAAAGAGAAACTAAGCAAATAATTAAATGTTAAAATAAGAATAATGTGTGAACAATTAAACTTTTAAATATGAACAATTTTGAAGTGATATTTGACGGCAGTATATAAAAAGAGCATAGGTAGTATATAAAAAGAACATAGTAATTAGAAACGATAAACAATAAGAAAACAAAATTTTTTAGGGATCACTTGTAGCTGGGTGGTTAGCGTAACAGCCTCCTATGCAAAAGGTCACGGGTTCAAACCCGCAGGTGGTCCTAGGATTTTATAATGGGGGTAAAAAATCCTTAGTTATGCCGTACTTCGGATGGGACGTTAAAAGGTGGTCCCGAGCCTGTGCGATGTCAGGTACTCATTAAAGATCCCTATCCTAATAAAACCTGGATAGGCAAAATTTAGGACTCCCACTGTAGCATCGTCCGATTAGCCATAGTAGCATAAAGTGACGTTAAATAAATAAACAAGCAAACAAACAAAATTTTTTAAGTAATGTAATATTAAACTAATAATCATGTGAGAGGATATACAAAGGAAAAAGATATGAATAGAGAAAGAGGGAGAAAGAAATAAGTTGTGAAAAGAAAACATAATCAATCATGTTCTCATGATAACCAATTTTCAAAGATAGCATGTTTATATTCTCTTTTCACTATTTATTTATTTCTCCCTCTTTCCCTATTCATATCTTTTTCCGTTATATATCCTCTCATATGTTTGTTAGTTTAATATTACATTACTTAAAAAAATATTTATTGTTATTGTTTCTTGTTTCTAATGACTATGTTCTTTTTATATACTACCTATGTTCTTTTCACATACTACAGTCAAATATCACTTCAAAAATTTAAAAGTTTAATTGTTCACATTTTCTTATTCTTTTAACATTTAATTATTTGCTCTTTATAGTCTTCAAATATTCTTATTGCTATATTATCATCTTAATTTTATATTTGCCATATTATATTAATGCCATCTTATTATCATTTTACATTTTATTTATGTTTGTTGCCATATTGTATTACTGTCATCATATTATTGTATCTGACTAATTGCATTGGTTGTTATCTTGTTTCTCTTAGCCCTGATGAAGGCCCACAATGTAGGCCGAAACTTTGACACACAATTAAAATAAGTACTACTTCATAATGTGTGTTTCTTTTTTATAACTGCACCCCCAACCATCTTCCTCATCTAACATATTTTTTAATGTAATTTATATATATATATATATATTGTAATATACCCATTTTTTATAATTATTGTAATTATTTATTTATTATTTATTATTGTATTAGGCAGGCTAACAATAAGATAAGAAGTAAAATTTAAATATCAGCTCCAATTTGATTGTATGTTTACAAACATAGCATCCATTTTGGATGCTAAGAAAAAGGTCCCTGGCAGGTAGAATAGGGTAAAAAAGGTACCTGAAGAGATACCTGGAGAGAATCAGTTTTCACTGGGAACTTGGGAGTGTGGAGCAGAATATGAAGAGGGACCTTGGTTAGCCTGCATATTGTTTGTGTTATGTTTGTAAGTGATTATTATAATTAAAAAGTTAAATAATAAAGATGTGCCTGATTGTCAAGAACCCATAATATACCCTGAGAGTAAAATGAATAATAATTAAGTAAATATTGTGTGAAATAATTTTTTATTAAAAGAATATTTTTTTTTAAAATAAGCATATTATAATATATATATATTTTTTAATAAGAACAGTAATATAGACTTATAATATATCATTGGAAAGCTAAAGACTTTAGAAAAAAATATTATCTTATACACAAAAATTTATAAGTTAATGGAGAGTGATGATAAGCGGATAAAACTAACTGATTGTTTCAGATAATTATAAAACGGATTATTTAATAAAACACATGTTTCTATTGACACTCAATGTAATTAATTTCCTAAACCTATTTTCATTTCTAACTTTATTCAGAAATTATTAAATTGATTTTATCAACAAGGTAAGTGAAAGACGTGTGTTGAATGCACTAGATTTTTTTTGTAATTTATACAATAAAAATATATGTTTTCTATGATATTTTTTTTTATATTTCCATTTTAAAAAATTACCTGTAATTTATTAGCAGCGTGGATTATTGTTTTCGGATCTACATTAGTTTTATGGATCAGTTGTGCTACTTGAATTTCTTTTCTTTCCATTTCCGATTCTAAAACTGAAATCTTCTTTTCCAAAACATTAACTCTTAAAGCATTCTTCTTCTGAATATTCAAAATAAGTGTTGAGTAATGTGCCTTCATCTCTTCTTTTTCAAACTCGAGCTGAAATTAATATCAACATTTTATTAGAAAAATAAATGTATTTTTCATTTAATAAATCCTATTTATAATAATTTTCACTAATTAATCCCAAACCCCTTCATGGGTTGTAGTGAGAGAGTTTTTTTAGGTTAAGAGAGATCTATCGGGTTGCAAAATAAGTTTGTAGCGTTTTTTACTGATGATTTCAATAAAAACATCAAATTCTAGTAAATATTTTTAACCAATCATATACGACCCATTTTGATCTATTACATGTTGCCATCTTTCAGGTAATTTTTTGAATTTGGTCATCATCAACAGTTGAGCACTTTCACTTTGCTCCTTCCAAGTTAAAATATCCGGTTCTAAACCGAGCACACCACTGACAGATGGTGCTTTCTCCTAATGCTTCGTTTTCCTATTCAGAAATAAAAAATCACTAAATGATGAAAAAAAATTTCTTTCTCTTCCGTTTGAGCAAGCAAAGTACCACTTAAAGATAAGGAATCTCGGTTGAAACTGATGCATAAAAGCACCTTGACTAATCCTTTTTTAGAATATGTAAACATTATTGACCAAGTAAACATGATTTTATAAAACACAGAGAGGATTAAATTGAAGTATTGAAAAACGCTACAAACTTATTTTACAACCCAAAACAATGTTGTATTAACTAGAATTAGAATTCCTCTCTCAGATACAGTCTGGTATCTTGGCCTACTATTAGACAAAAGATTGACATGGAACCCACATACAACACTTAAAAAACAAGAACTCAACCGACAATTCGGACAGCTATACCGACTACTCAACAGAAAATCTGAAATTACAGTTGACAACAAATTATTAATCTACAAGACAATACTGAAGCCTAACTGGACCTACGGACTTGAACTGTGGGGGACAGCTAAACGTTCTAATATCAAACGCATTCAATCATTTCAATCCAAAGTCCTTCGTACAATAGTAAATGCTCCTTATTATGTCTCAACTATACCTTGCATCAAGACCTTAATGTTCCATTTATTTCAAACATAATTCCATCCAAATTCCACCAAACCTCATTCATCATCCTAATCCTCTAGCTCAATCCCTATACAGCTCCACCCATCCATACAACTCACCTAGAAGGTTGAAACAGCAGTGGCCCCGCGACCTTTTGTAAATATGTATATATTTGAGTTTCTTCCACTCAATGTGATGTATGTATGATTGTGTGTATGTGTATATAGGTATGAGTGATTTCTTGACTTTATTGTATTGATTCATTATTGTATATATATTTTATTGTAATTTTATGCTGTGTAAATATTGTATGAATGTAGTATGTGTGGCATCTTTCACCACTACTATTGATGTCCAAATTGAGACAGATTGTAATTTTACTGTATAAAAATTGTTGTTGATTGATTGATACTAGAAACACCACTGCAAAATATTACACAATGGTTTATTGTTTCCAAATAACTATACTAGGATATATCTGTTCATAGCTACTAATCTTTTTGATTGTTCTCTATCTTCAATAATAACCGAGTTTCGGTGGAATTAATAATAATAATATATTTATTTATTCAGATATATAGCAGTTTGTTGCAATGAAGAATAATAATATTGCTACATGATAACATTCATACAATATTTACAATATAAACAAAAGAAAAGTCAAATTACATAAAATGAAACAATAATTAATAAAGGTATATAATAACAAAATTTATAAATTAAATAAATACTAGGTTAACAAATAAATAAAAACGAAACATGAACTCACTCATACTTGGTGGAATTACATCTATTATAATATGTGACTTGAATAAATGAACTTTTATTTTTTTTTTTTTTCTGTTTATCGCGCTTTACTGATTCTAAAACACTATACATGTTTTTCTCTATCATCACAAATAACTGAGTTATGGACGTATTTATGTGTTCAATTTCAATTTTTTTTTTTTATAATTATTCACGACTTTTTTGGTTAAAAAATACTAATAAAATTTGTCTCAAAAATAACTGAGTTAATCATTTTTAATTGGCCGCCATTTACAAAATAACCAGTTGATATCAAGATCTAGGTGTTAGGATCATCGTTGCATGCCCAAGTATGTTCGTGGTGAATTTCAAAATAACTGGTCCCGTAGTCTCATGATTTTTTTTTTAAGGTTATTCCGTTTCTACGTGTCTTGAAATGTAAGCTCTCAAATTTTGAGGAGGAAAGGGTAATTTTTTTTTTTGCCAATTACAAAGGTCATTATTGAAAATAATAAACCAAAAATTATTGATAAAAGAGCCTGCATATGCAACGGGTTGTCTGAAGTTATAAGTTCTAAGAATTGTAAATTCTACTTAGAGAATATGTGAAAGCTACCAACAAAAATGTATTGAGACTTTTTTGATTACTTGAAACTATTAAATAATTTGTTTTTTCTTTTAAAGTTGTTATTAAGCATTATTTTCCAGACAACCTAATGTTTATATAAACATATGCTTCATGTTTATGGGTTGCTTACCTTCTCAATTTCCATTTCGGACACATCTTTTTTTGTTGTGACATCATCGAATTCTTTCTGAAGAGTAGAAAACCTCCGGTGCATTTCCTGAAAAGTTCAATGTAACGTAATGTATAATGTACATTATATAATATTATTTGTTATACTATAATACAATTTTTTTTTAAATATGTTCCTATTACGAATAAAAAAAGGCATTATTAATTTTATAAAAAATCTAGTTCGCACAACACTCACAACTTTCACTTACACCACCTCCCTTCATCAAATCAATTTTAAAAGTGTTTAACAAATATAAAGTTGAAAAAAGAATTTGGAGAAGTTAGATGTGATTGCAGTCACACCAAGAAAACACAACAATAAGAAAAACATATTATATTTGTGAGCAGATGTTTCAGCTTAAATTGTGGCCATTCATCAAGCCAAAAAAAACAAGTTTGAAACATGCAACATGTCTGCAACATGGCCAACAGACAAAAGAAACATAAATAATTACTATTTACAATCATGGTTGAGTGTATATACAATAAATAAAGAAAAACAAGTTTCAGAAGATAATTGTGTTTAACGAAATGAAAAATAAATGAATTGATAACAGAGTTTGAATTTACTTTAAAAGAAGAAAAAAAAAGAAAAATTTTCCTGGGAAAATTCCCCTATATATCATATCAGCTTTGAGATAATATAGAACGTTTATCTGGCAAAGATTTAATGAAAAAAAAAAAAAATATATATATATATATTATATATATATATATATATATATATATATATATATATAATATATATACATTTAAAAAATAGTGCAACAATTAAACTAAAAGAAGCTCACTAAATTGAAAGGTTGAAATATGATATTCCATATGGTATATTTCATATACATAGGTAAGTGAAAGTAAAATAAAAATGATTTCTTAGTCCAATATCATAACTATTTTTAATACTATTATAACTTACAAACAAAGATGATTTATTTTTCTTATAGTCTTCTAATTGTTTTTCGAGCATTTGAGTACGTTCTTTTGCATCTTCTAGGGGCTTTACTAAAGTGTTGTTCTCCATTTTTAACTTTGCTATTATATTTTTTCAATTTTCCATTTTCTGATTTTAATTCCATTAGCTCTTCCTAAAAAAATTGAGTTTTTAACTTAAGTAGCGTTTAGGTTTTTCTTGGTCTTTTTACAGGCTTAAATTAAGTAATTAGAATTTTTAAAAACACTAATATATTAATATCCAAGTTTCAAAATTGGGTATGTATCGATTATATGGCCTTGGATGCTTAAATACAAAGAATAGAGCATCAATGTATTCAGAATTTCAGGGAGATACAGTTTTAATATTGTATTTAAAATGATTAATTTTTGGGCCAAGTTCTGAGAGTGGTCACCAAAAAACACACCAATAAGAAAAACTTATATTTTTTGCCGATGTTTCAACCTAAATTTTAGGCCTTCATCAGAGCTAAGAGAAAACAAGATAACAACCAATAAAAATAGTAATAATGATGGAGTTTTTTTGACCGTTGAGAAATTAGATGAGAAAATGGTTGGGGGGTGCAGTCATTAATATAAACACACATTAACAAGTGCTATTTTACACATAATTAAAATAACACTTGTTTTAATGTGTGTTTCTATTTAATGACCGCACCCCCAACTATCTTCCTCATCAACCAAGAATAGTAATAAATTAACAGTAGTAAAGGTTTTATTTTGACCATTCTGAACCAAGTATATGCAACTATGACCAGTAGGCGCCTTCATATAGGGGTCTCCTGTGGTGTAATGGCTAGCATAACAGCCTTGTATGACTAAGGTCGGGAGAGCAAACCCGGCAGATGTTTCTAGGAAGTTTTTTTTTTTATAGGGAGTAAAAAATCTTTGGTAATACCATCCTTTGGAGGGAACGTAAAATAGTGTTCCCTAGCCTGTGCGATGCCAGGTACTCGTCAAATATGTCTATCCTAATTAAACCTAGATGGCAAAATTTAAGACTACCACTGTTGCATCGTCACAGTAGCACAGTGGCGTTTTTCAAGAAAAAGCTGACATAGCTTGAATTCTAATTCTCAATTTATATAACTACTTTTCTAAATCGATATTTATACTGACCCTAGGAATGTTTAATGGAAGAAACAAATCCTTATTATGGGGCACCTGTAGTGTAATGGCTAGCATAACAGTCTTCTATGCCCAAAATAACAGGTTCAAATCTGGCAGGTGGCTCTAGGATTTTTTAATGGGAGTAAAAAATCCTCGGTAATGCGCACAGCACAGAGGGGATGTAAAAAGGTGGTCCAAAGCCTGTGCAATGCCAGACACTCGTCAAAGATCCCTATCCTAATTTAACCTAGATAAGCAAAATTAGGATACTGCTGTAGTATCATCCGAATAGCCACGGTAGCATAAAGTGACGTTATATAAATAGACTCACTTTCATATCTGAGATTAATGCTAAATTGTTGTCCGTTATTTCCTTATAGTAAGTTTTCATTTCCGCCAAGTCTTTCACATGGTTGGACTCTAAGGTGTGGATTACATCATTTTTGTTTTCGATTATTTGAGTGATTTCCATTTTGTTCTTTGTCTCATAGTAGGTTTTTATTTTTTGTAACCTTTTTTCTGCCTTTATTGACATCTCTTCAATTTTTTTCATAAACTCATCTCTTATACCAAAAAGTTCTTCTCCATGTTTCTGTAATCAATTTATTTTATAGATTTAAAAAAAACAAAAAAAATGTTTGATTAATTATAACAAATAGATTGCTAAAAGGCTATGAAGTGTTTTATATGTATAAGTAGGTTTCATATACCTTAAACTATTTTTTTGTATTTTTATAGTTATATGCAATTATTTGTATTTACATTAAAAAACAGAAGTACCTCTCTAACCCACGAAGAGTGTTGGTTTCAGGTATAACTCTTACATGCCTAGTGATATTATGGGAGAGATACTAAACTTCAAGTGGGACAAAAAAATTCATATGATCCATATTCCAATTCTCAGCAGTTATGGAAAAAAATCAAATTTTGAGATTGCTGCTGTAACCCATGGTTTTCATGAGAAAAGCTTAAATATATCTATATATATTTCATACATAAGTAAATGAAAGTAAAAAAGTTCTGGCCCCTCAGATATTAAAAAATTCAATTATTATTTTCTTTACATTTTGATTAGGTGAGATGTAAATGGCAATAATTATGATGTGTAGTCCATTTTTTGCTTCAAATTATCGACTCAGAGCTTACCTATACGAACGAATCACTCTTTTAATAACAATAATTATGTTTTTTTAATGTTTATAGTTTTTCCGTATATAATACACCACTAACTACACATAACAACCTCACAATATAAACTAAAAATGTAAACAAATATACTTATACTTATACAGGCGTTCCAACTAGGTGCCTTTTCAAGTCAGGCTGAGCTCCAGAGGGCACGGTCAAGCCAATCACCTCCTGAAGACCCGGCCCGCCATCTCCTCTTCCACTCCGCATATCCACCTACTCTAGGTCGACCTCGTTTCGCCTTCCGGTGGCTGCCAATCCAAAACTCGGTTTGGCATCGTTCGGTAGACATTCGTTTTTACATGCCGTACATCTTAGCCTTCGCAGTCCTTCGCTGGTTTACGGACCAGGAGCCTCCATCCTGTCCCTAACAACCTCATTTCTCATTCGTCCATCCTTGTGAACGTAGACATCTTCTCCAAAAGTCCATCTCCACAACTGGACTTTCGAGTAAGCTTCTAGACATTGTCCACGTTTCGAAGCGTAAGAAGGATGGTCTACGATGGCATAGTAGATCTTCCTCTTGTTTCCTTTAAAGAAGGTCATTCATAGAACAGGATGAGCATCCGCGTGGCTTTACGGGCTTGTTCTACCTTTCTCCTTACGTCGATTCGGAGCAAACAAATCGGAATCGGAACAAACAACTGATTGTTCAAATAATAATTATTATGAGCTTCGTTAATAGCTATTGAAATAACTATCAAATATTATAATAATTAATAATAACAAATATCACATATAAATTGAATGTAGTAAACACAGAAAAGCAGCTGACTGTACTTTTCGCTCGGTGAATTCGGCGTCCGAAGTTCACCTCAGAGCGTGACGGGTCAGGCTCACTAGCAGCGTACAAAAATCTGTGTGCGACGTGCAAGAAGTTTACTCTTCAAAAATAATAATTACAGTATTTTAATTAAATTAAGTATCTACATTCTATGATAATTTGGAGAATATTAAGTCGCGTAAAGAAGAGAATGCCTGTTTTTATTTAGTTGCGAAATTACTTGGCTTGTGGATCCTGTTAGGAAACTTAATGGTCAGAATTTATAAAATTGGGATGAGCTATTAGATCCCTTACAGGCAAAGAATCAGAAATCATCGAAGAGATGAAGACGTACAGGTTAGACATTCTAGGAATCAGTGAAGTACGAAGAAAAGGAGCTGGAGAGGTAGCGATGGACGACGGTCATAGGTTAATATTTTTCGGGGGTTGCTCCAGGAAATAGAGCTGCAGAGGGAGTCGGCATTATAATGAGGGATGAGCTATTCAAAAGAGTGGAAGAATGGGAGCCAGTGAACTCACGCCTTATTGCAGTCAATATTAATTTACGCACAGGAAACTGGACGTTAATACAAGTGTATGCTCCGACAAACGATGCAAAATATTGGATAAGGAAACAGTTTTATGCAGACCTTGAGCGTTTAGTGCCCAAAAATAAAAATAGTAACAGGAGCATCCTAATTATGGGAGACCTCAATGCGCGGATAGGCAATGACCACACGAGAACGCATGGTGTAATGGGCCCACATGGAGGAGAGAGAGTGAAGAATGATAGCGGCCAACGACTGATCGAGTTCTGTGTGGACAATAATATGTTATGGGGAATTCTTATTTTCCTCACAAGCCAGTGCACAAATCACCTTCTCAGCAGTGGAACGTAATGCAAATAGCATCATTGACTATTTTATATACGACGGGAAATCAGGAGGTTTTTCACTGATGTTAAGGTTATCAGAGGAGCAGAAATTGGTAGTGATCATATGCTACTGGTTGCCGATACGAGGATACTTAAGGAGCGCAAGACATAACCAAAAGAATACGCTAGGATTGAGGTAAAAAAGCTTCAGGACCCTCAGATAAGACAGAGGTATGAAGAGGAACTGAAAAGAAAACTTCAGGAATTGGATGCGGATGCTAGTTTGGATGATGTATGGAAACATATAAAGGAGAGTATCCTAGAGTCGGCTACATTGGTCTGCGGAGTCAAAGAATATATACAAAAGGTAAAAGGACTGCATGGTGGAGCGATGAATTAAAAGCATTGGTTAAGGAAAAGAAGGTAGCCTGGAAAAAATTATTGCACTGCCAAAACTGCGGAAAAATGGCGGGTCATATGTATTGACAGGAATAATACCAAAGAGGCCGTAAAAAACTGCAAAAGGAGATCTTGGGAAGAATTTGGAGAGAGATTGAACCAAGATCATGGTGAAAACATAAAGCTATTCTGGAAAAAAATCAAAGCACTGAGAGGCCGAACAGTCAAGGGAATCAGGAATATTAAGAATGAGCTAGGAGAAATGGTCTCAGAAGATAAAGGCATTCTAGAGGTATGGAGGAGACATTATGAAAAACAATTCATAAATAAATATGTGTGTCCTTTGGACAGTCAAGAAGGGCGCTGGAATGAAGCTGAGTTCGATGAGGTCATCGAGGAGGAAGAAGTTGAGCTAGCTATCGAAAAGATCAAGACAGGAAAAGCTCCAGGACGGGATACTATAGTTGGAGAGTTTGTTAAGTATGGTGGAATGGAGTTAATAAAGTCTCTCCAAATACTTTTTCAAAAAGCCTGGGATGAGAAAAAGATCCCTACAGAATGGGAATATAATGTGATAATTCCCATACATAAAAAAGGCAGCCAGGCTGAATGCTCCAACTACAGACCTATATGCCTGTCTCCAGTGGTATACAAGTTGTATACAACCATCCTGCATAATAGACTGAAACCTCTAGTTGAGCCGTTTATAGGAGAGGAGCAAGCTGGATTCAGGCCAGGACGTCAGACGCAGGACCATATATTCACCCTAAGGAATATTATACAAAAATCATGGGATCATGATAAAAATGTATACCTTGCCTTCCTAGACCTCCAAGGTGCATTTGACTCGGTCCCAAGAAACGAAATATGGGAAACACTAAGAGCCAAGAATGTTCCAAGAAGCCTGGTGGAAGCTATAAAATCCGTATACCAAGATCCAAAGGGTATAGTGAGACTGAATGGGCAAGAATCTGACCATTTTAGCATAGCTAGAGGGGTTAAACAAGGGGATAGCTTAAGCCATTGCTATTCACATTATATATGGATGAAATAGCTGCAATCTGCAAAAGGCGAACAGAAAGGACTTTCCTAGGGCGAAGGAATCTGCTTCCAGTCGTGATACAGCTTCTCCTGTATGCGGACGATATTGTCCTGATTGCAGATTCTGTAGAGAAATTGCAGCAAGCAGTTGACGAATGGAATGAAGAGCTCCGCAGGAAGGGCATGACCATCAGTACCAGCAAGAGTAAGATTTACAGGTTGGAAGGGTACAGGAAGATGTTTTGGTATACTGCAATGGAGAGGCGATGGAAGAGGTGTCAGATTTCACCTACCTCGGCACTGTTATGCATAGATCTGGGAAAGTAGACTCAGAAATAGTGAACAGGATAAGCAAGGCCAACGCTGTATACTACCAGATCTGCAATACAGTGATCGGGAAGAGAGAAGTCAGCAGAAATGTGAAACTGCACATCTTTAAGGCGGTGTACCTTCCTGTACTCCTTTATGGTGCAGAAAGCTGGGTGATGACTGGCAGACTGGAGAGCAAAATCATTGCTGCGGAGATGAGATTTCTCCGAAGAATCGCAGGGAGAACAAGACGGGACTGCATCCGCAATGATAGGATCAGAGAGGAGTTAGGAGTTCCCTCAATGAAGGATGTCCTGGAAACTCGGCAGCTCAAGTGGTTTGGACATGTTGTCCGGATGGAGGGACACAGAGATCCATTGAAAACCATGGACTATATTCCCATTGGTAAAAGACCCCGTGGCCGACCAAGAATGTCGTACCTGGAGTACGTAGACCGTTTGTGCAAGAAACGAAATAAAAATATTCGCCAAGCCAGAAATCTAGCATACAACAGGGAACATTGGCAATCCTGGCTAAACGCTCCCCTACGCTGAAAGGCACTACAGGGTGATGCAAAAGAAGAAGAAGAAGATTAGGTGAGATGTAAATGGCAATAATTATGATGTGTAGTCCATTTTTGGTTCAAATTTTGCGATTCATGGCTTACCTATACAAACGAATTACTCTTTATAATAACATTAATTATGTTTTTTAATGTTTAAAGTTCTTCTGTATATAATACACCACTAACTACACATACACTAACCTCACAATATAAACTAAAAATGTGACACAAATGATTGTTCAAATAATAATTATTATGAAGCATCGTTAATAACTATTGAAATAACTATCAAATATTTTATAATAATTAATAATAACAAATATCACATATAAATTGAATGTAGTAAACACAGAAAAGCAGCTGACTGTATCTTTTTCGCTCGGGTGAATTCGGCGGTCCTGAAGTTCACCTCAGAGCGTGAGGGTCAGGCTCACTAGCAGCGTACAAAAAATCTGTGTGCGGCGTGCCAAAAGAAGTTTACTCTTCAAAAATAATAATTATAGTATTTTAATTAAATTTAAGTATCTACATTCTATGATAATTAGGAGATATTAAGTCGCGTAAAAGAAGAGAAATGCGTGTTTTTATTCAGTTGCGAAATTACTTGGCTTGCGGATCCTGCTAGGAAACTTTATGGTCAGAATTAAAAAAAATATTACTATTCCGACGGTTCTACAGCAATGTGAAACGTGGTTGCTTACATTAAAGGATGAACAACTTCTTCAGGGTTTCGAGAATAAGATACTACGTGAAATATATGGTCCTAAAAAATATGAGACCACTGGGGAATTCATAAGGTTACACAACGCGAAATTACGGAGCTTGTACCCTATCAGTATAGTTCATTTGATTGCATAAAGGCGACTTAAATGGGTGTGTAAAGTTGTTAACCTCAGTGAAGACTAAGTAAAGAGTAAGTATGCAGTGAACAGACTGATAGGCGTCCGAGAGATAGATCGAAGCGTCAATGGGAGGAGATAGTGTAGTCTGATCTCGTAGATATCGACATCGAACATTCGGGTTCGCAAAGCCAATTCTATCATTATTATGATATTTAATTATTTACAACTTAATTTTCTTATGGGTCCTAAATCTTGTAAATAAATAAAAATAACATTAAAATTCATTAAATAAATAAATAAAACTATAATTAAATATTTTCAAACCTTCAAAACAGTTCTCAATTCTTCTTCATGAGACAGTTGTTCTTCGACTATTTGTTTTTTCAAATTTTCTTTTTCTTGAATAAGGATTGCTTCTTGCTTATGATATTCCTCTTGGGCTATTTTCAATGCTACCATGTTTTCTGCCTAAAATATGATTTTTACTTCTGTTTATGTGTCATAAAGGCCGCGATTGTACACAATGAGAGAAGAAGATGATGAAAATAAATGAAAGTAAGTGTTTCAAAGTGAGAGTTCTCAAAAGTAGTTGGAGAGAGGAAAGACATATATTTTGTTTTATAGTCGGATAAATTACATCAAATATTTCGTTTAAAAAATATCCTGTACCATGAAATTTTTTTTTTTTTAAATATAACATATCTAAATGATAAAATTATATCAAAACAAGCGATTCTAACATACACATTATGTTAACGTGTTTTCGCGGCCACAAAAACACAGCGATAGCAGAAAAAAGTACGTTATGAAAATGTGCGATGTCCTGATGTGAAGTTGGCAATAGTGACAAGTTCAACCAGCTTATAATAAATATAAAATGACCGCATAGTCAATAAAAATTTATCATTTTTTTTTTATTTTGTTGTAAATTATGTTTTTAATAATGTTTCTTGAAATAGTGTCTCTAATTTTTAAAAAACATTTTTTCATAATGTATATATAACAAATGTTTGTTTCCATATGATTTTAAGGAAAAATGTTTTTTCGTTTTAAATAATATTTAATGTTTGTTTGTGTATCCATTTAATATGACTTTATGCTACTGTTGCTAATTGAACAATGCTATTGTGGGAGTCCTAAATTTTGCCTATTCAGGTTTAATTAGGGATCTTTAAAGAGTACCTGACATCGCACAGGCTCTAAGAATATTTTACTCCCATTATAAAAATACCTAGGGCCATCTGCCACGTTTGAACCCGTAATATGGGGCACGGAAGGCTGTTATGCTAACCATTACACTACAGGTGACCCATAATATTTAATGAAAAGTAATACTTAATGTGATTATCCGACTATCTTTTTTTGTTTTTATTATGCCGTCCCCCTCTCCTACTACTTTCTTGAACCCACACAAGCACTCTGTATCACGCGTTTTCCTTTAAATCTTCTCTCACGATGTAGCGCAGCCTAAAAAATCAAATAATTTTAATCAACAAAAAATACCTTAATCTCGGTCAGTTTACATTGGTGCTCATAAACTAAATGTTTTATTTTTTCATTAAATGCTTTAATTTCAGCTTCATGTTTCTCATCCGCTTCCTCTAATTCCCTTTCCTTATTTCTGTAAATTATTTTATAAACTTTTATTAGGGTATGGGGATTTTAGATAATCAGAAAAATTGTAAATAATTATGGCTACTAACAAGTAAAACTTTGAACACCAGATGTTGGAAAAACTCCGGAAGTTTCATGAGGTTAAAACTACCAACGTTTTCGGCTATTTATCTTATTATGACTGTTTTTTTCTCTTACTTTCACTTACCTAGATATATTTGTTTATTTATTTAGCATCACTTTATACTGTTGTGGCTTATCGGACGATGATACTACAGTGGGAGTTCTAAATGTTGCCTATTCAAGTTTAATTAGGATAGGGATCTTCAAAGAGTACCTCACATCGCACAGGCTTGGGACCACCATTTTACATCCCCACCAAAGGATGGCATAACGAAAAACGCTACAAATTATTACCCCATAGTTTATTACTTCCAAATAACTTTTTTTTTTGTTCACCCCTACCTCGCCTATACGGGGTTTCTCGGGCCAGGGGGGAGATCGAGGGATAAATACTGAGATAAAGCCCCCAGCATCGAGACTCGAACGCGTAATTTTTTGGTTTAAAAATCATTGGTTCACTGTGGTTGTTTAACAACGCCCGTTCAAAGCAACGCGCGCTAACCTACTCGGTCATCCCGCCCCCTATTTCCAAATAACTATATTAGGGTATAGCTGTTAATTTTTTCGATTGTTAATCCATCTTCAATAATAACCGAGTTTTGGTGGTATTACATCTATTATAATTTGAGACTTGAATGTATAAATCAATTTTTTTTTCATTTTTTCTTCTTCTGTTTATCGCGCTTTACTGATTTAAAAACTTTAGATATTTTCTCTATCTTCAAAAATAACTGAGTTATGGGCGTATTTACGGCGTATTATTTATTTTTCCTCTTTTTGTACTAATACCCGTTGTTCCTACTGTTCCTAAAACTTTGCGCACTAAATGGAAGAATATAACCTGTACAACAGTGATTCACCCCTATCTCGCCTTTAGATGCTATACCTTTAACAATAAAAAATGTTCATAATTTTTTTATGACTTGATTTACAGAAAATTTATTTTTCCTGTTTAAGAAAAGCTAAATTGCAATGTATTTTACTTATGAACCTTCAGGAAATAATGCCATAAATTATGGTTAAAACCGTATAAAAACCCGTCTTGTGGTTTAGACGGAGTTAGTGGAAACCAAAATTGCGTTATCATTTTATACATATAGTAAATTGGTTTTAATTTCAATTAATACTAAATGTCAATACCTAATTTCAGCTTTGCTTTCATCTTGCTGCTGACGCGTTATTTCCCAAAAGGTCCTCAGTTTGTCCCTCTCGAGCTGGAAGAAATTCCTTTCCTCCCTCTCCCGTTCCAACTCGTCCTTTATCCTGATGGTGAACTTCTCCAGCTGTTCCCTGCTCATGTCCGCCATGGGCACTCCATCCACCACACCTCCTGATCCTTTCCCTCCCTTACTACTCTTACCTCCTTTCTTTTTCGGTCCCTATAGTAATGATAAATACAAGTGATTAGATATATCTATGAAGATAGAATAGAACAGAATAGAATTCAAAATTATTTTTGAGAGAAGTTGGTTCAGGGTGCAGCCAATATAACACACAATTAAGCGTAAACTTAATTTATTGGTGCCGACGTTTCGGCATAAATTATAGGCCTTCTTCAGGGTGATTGTGTGAGCTGAGAAGGCTTCACCGACAATGAAAATTATTTTTATTCTGGGACGAGGTCGCTTAAAAACAACAGATAAGTACAATTAAGATATACAATGTGTTTGGCCAAAAGACCAAAGGATCATAATTAATTCTTATTTACAATGATATTAGATAAATAAAAAAATCTGGTGAGGGCAACACACGACTTCCACTTATCCTGTTGTTTAAATCAATTTAACAACTAATAAATACAGTTCAAAAAGGTTTAAAGAATGATGTTTAGTTTTGTTGGAAAGATATGCTTTTTTAGATTGAATAATGTAACAATATAAAATTGTTACCTACATAGTTCATCAAATGAATAATGAAAACCTACAACAATCACTTAATTTTAATCACTATCCATTACATTTTACAACTTTGTGTATAAGATATTTTTTTTCTAAAATCTTCAACCTTCCAACCGTATATTATACCTATATTTTTATTATATTTAATAAAAACTATTATATTTAATTATTTCATTATAGTTAAGCACTATCAGACTATTTCAATCAGAATGAAACATCATTTTAATACATCACATTAAAGCCCATTAAATTTTATATCGATATAACGAGTTTAATCAAAATCGTTAGAACCGTTTTTGTGACTGTCGTTAAAAAGGTGAAAAATGCATATTTTAAAGGGGTTCTTCCGGTTGGCCGATTTTGATGGGAAAGTTTTAACATCTCAGGCATAGGCGCTCTAAAAATATGAAATTTAAGTTTTCTACAACTTAAACTTTTCGCGCTAGGCTTATCACATACACAGACCTTTACCTGGGACTTGGTTATTTTGACTCGGAGTCCCTGTATTTCGGAGACGTGTATTTCCATTGAATACTGTAATTCGAAAATTTTCATGATCCCAATACCTTCCCTTACTATGTATTTTATACATAGGTAAGTGGAAGTAATATCATGGGACATAGACAGATTTATTTTAAAGTTTCTATTACTAATGTTCCAATAACAAAGTTTTTTTCTAAAGAGCTATTAGTTCTGTATATAGGCGTATATTCAGTTTCTTTTATTTGTAAATAAAAAAATGATAGCTATAATATTTATATATTGGTTTTATTATAAATTAATATTTCGAGATTTTCTCAATTTCAAGATTTTGGGGTCCTCGATCAATTTTATAATACGGTTTTTAACATCAATTATTTTTCTTTTGAAAATAAGATCTTTGATTATTGTCCTCAAATATTTTCATATTGACCATTCATATATTCTCTCTTTTTTTTTTTTTTTACCATAAGAAAAAACAATACCCTCGATATTTTCATAATTACGTATTATTAAAATAAATCGTTTCAAGGTTGGGTTCATTTACATAAAGAAGAATTGTTCAGAACATATAATTACAATATAGCATTAGTGAGAACATAAGTATTTGAAAAAAACACATTATTATAATATTCGAAAACATTTGACACCAAATAATATTGTAATTTGATTTTTATTTTGTTATACAAAGACAATAGTTTTTGGTTATCTGGCAAGTGAGTGGCAATTTAAATCTCTTTAAATATTTATTAGGAGAAAAAGAACATATAAAGTAACAGTTGTAAAAAATATTTATTTATTTTAAAAGAAACATGAATTTCCAATATTTTTGACTCACACTGTAATTACTTAAATCTGAGAACGCAATTTTTAGGGTAGTATAAGTTTGTTATTTTAGGTCTACATTACCCCAACGAACCTCGGTATTTAAATTTTATGATTTTACTTTCACTTACCTATATATGAAACATATTGTAAGGCAAAATATTGCGGGCATGAAAATTTTGAATTCGTGTTTTCACCGGAAATACACCTTTTAGGGTCCCCTTGGTCCAACTGACCAAGTCCCGAAAAAAGGTCCGTGTGTGTGGTAACTAGTAAGTCTAGAGCGAAAACGAAATGAATGAAACTGAAATTTCATATTTAAAACAACTATGCGCCCGAGATGTTACAGCAACTTTTTTATTAAAGTCAGCTTAGAAGAATAGCCACTTTATACCGTGCCTTTTGCACCTTTTTACTATTTTCTCATAAACGGCTCTAACGATTTTTATTAAACTCACTATATCGATGTAAAATTAATGGGCTTCAATATCATATTAGTTTCATTCTGAATTAATTAGGCTAACGATAGTTGAAGAATGCCGATATTTTTAATTTTTTTTCCTCTAAAGTACTTTCAATTTGGTAGATTTTATGAAATTGGCCATATCATTTGATTAGCATTGCCGAAAAAACGGCTTAATATACAAGTTGAATGAATTAAATAATCAACTAAAGGAGAAAAGAACAAACATATTTTGTATGCAATTTTTGTGTTTTTGAGCATGAAAACGTAATTAGATGTGTAATATACTGTTGGAAAGCTAAAGACTTAAGAAAAAACCTTATCTTATACACAATACTGTAAAACTTAACGGAGAGTGATGAAAAGCCGATAAAACAAACTGATTGTCATAGATACTAATATAATAGATTATCTAATAAAACACATGTTTATATTAAAAATCATGTGAATAATTCTTAAACATTTTATTTTCGTTTAAATGTGTTTAAAAATTCTTAAATTGATATAAATAACGGAGGTAAGTGAAAATCGTGTGTTGTGCATACCAGATTTTTTAATTTTGATCTATAATACTTTTTTAAAAAGTCAGATTAATTTACGTACCATTTTTCGAAGTAAATTAACCGATTGTTGTCATACACACTGTTGTTCCGTTACTTAGGAAACGACAGTTACAGCTTATCGGCTTTCAAAATGATACACATCATAACTATCACCAAATTGTCGGGCGCCTGCGAAATGAAAAACTTTTGTTCAATAAAGCTATGCTGCGCATGCTCCTGATAGTTTGCTGATTTTATAGGAATAAACATATTTAATGCTTTACAGATAGTGCTATCAGTACTGTTAAATTGCAGTTTGTTTGGATCTACGAATAAATAATAAGTCCTTTTTTTATAGCAAACTTTTATTTTATTTAGTTTTATCGTGGTGTTAAACCCGATTGCGAATATGAAAACAGAAATTAATATTGGATTGTTGTTACTATCAGTTGTCAACAGGACAATGTCAATCATGTGATAGATTTCGATTCATTTGAATATGAGTCTTTGTTTTTATTTAAAGAATTTTAAATGGGGTTCAGATTCCTGGACTTAACAATACTCCATTTTTTGTGTTTTGGAATTAATCTAAAACAAGTCGGTAAGTTGAATTGAGGTTAGAATACACCTAGCTTACCCATGTTTGGATTTGGTTTGTTTATTATCTGTTGACAACATGTGGTTGATATTGAATAGTTATCCCTTCTTAGATAGTAATTTCGATTTTCAGTGAAGTTTTCTCTTTTATATTGCATGTAATGTGGATGAAAGTGTCAATATGGTGCTTGATAATTTAGACGTTTCACGCGGTGAACCGTTTATTCGAGTGTTCAAAAGTTTTATCTGAGAAACGCCAGAGCGATGAAAAAATAAAACATCTCCGTGTCACCGTTGATTTTATCAATAATCAGAGTAAAGTTTCAAAACAAGTTTTGAGCATACAAGTTAGTGATGATGAAGATCCATTTTATTTTTATTCTCTAGTTTTGACTGAGGAAGACTATCAAAGATTGAAACAACTTCAAGGACTTCTAGTTGATTTTGATAGTTTTCCAACTCAAGTCATCAGACTCCTCGAACAGTGTAAAGAGCAAGAATCGAATGACTCTAAATTTCTTCTTCTGCTTGAAGAAGACAAGAAAAATGGAGGAGATTTTCATCAAACATCATTGAAAATTGTGGAGACCAACAACTTTAAACACCTATGCCATTTAGTGTTGTATATTGAAGCAGGTAACGATAATGATATCAAAAAGTTAATGTTAAAAAAGATCGAATCTTTAAAAGAAAAGAATATGAAAGCTGAAAGATGCATTAGTGATTTAGAATCTCAATTATTTGCCAAAAGCAAGTGTTTGCAAAGTAAAGAACAAGAATTGCAGGAAATCAAGCATAAATGGAAAGAAGAAAGGTTAGCTTTCAAAGCAGAGAGCTCAAAAGAGCTTACTGAAGAAACTGAAAAATTGAGAAAATCGCAGTTGGAATGGCAGATTAAGTGGCAAAGGGAAAGGAATGAGTTAGAAGATAAATACCAAACCACTATCAAAGAGAAAGAATCAGAATTGTCTAGATTAAGGATTGAGAATCAAATTTTACAAGAAAAACGATCGCTTGCTGACTCAACTCTTATTGAACAAGCGAGACGGATAGAATCACTCGAAAAAGAAGTTTCATCCCTTCGAGGAGATGTAATGTCCTTAAGAAAACAGAATGCTAAATTGGACAGTGACTATCATGATAAAGAAAGGCAAGTTCACAGTTTAAAGACAAAACTAGCAGTCGCAGAACAAGAGTCAAAAGATATGGGTGTCATATTAAACAAACAGAAAGAACTGTTGAATTCTGCAAATGAACAGAAAAATCGACTAGAAGAAGTGATTAATGAAAAGGATAAAAACATCCAGCGTAAGCAAACCACAATTCAAAACCTCTCAGATGAACTAGTCAAAGCAAATGAAATCATAACAAAAATTCAGAAAGAATTGAGTCTGATTAATCAGAAATTAAAAGTGCGTACTGTTATTGCATTGGAGCAAGAAAAGGTAGTCGAGAACAGTCAAAAGAAAATTGCCAAGCTCGAAGAATCAATAATTTCTCAAGAAAGGAAGATTCAAGCCCTTCAAGAGACAGAAAAGTCACTAAAATCTTCACTTCGGGATATGAATTCAACAATTAGTGTGAAAGATAAAAAAATAAAAGAAAATGAGAGAATAATTGACTGGTTGAATCGAAGGCTTTCCGAGCAGAGTAAGTTAGTATACAGCCCTACTTCTGCAACTGTACAGAATGGTTTAATCGCTGGTCCGACATCAACTCCTTTCCCTCAGTTCAGAAACGGAGAAGTCAACATGTGTAATACTATTCCTTATTCCATCAAAACATCATCTTCAGTCGAAAACACTAATCAAGATTATCAGAAACAGCTAGATGATGTTGAAAATACTCCACCGTTTGTCAAAGTATCACCTCAGATTGATGTGAGAGAACCAACACCATCTTTGGAACAACTGAAAAATGACACCCCAAAATCTAGCGAACCAAATAAAAAGAAAACATCTGACACAGCTAAACACTTGGCGAAGAAAACTACCAGATCCGTTGGCTTCAAAAGGAGCACCTTACCTGAACCACAAATAACCACGGTTCCATCTTCTTATTTTCTTAAATAATCAAATGTACATATATTTTTGTATATACAGAACCTCGTTTAATTAATGTTATGAATTTTATATTGTAATATTTTATTATACCATAAATTTATTTATTTTATATAAATATATATTTTATATTCACATTATTTAAATTTAAGCCTTTATATTCACTATCCCACATTTTGACAATATTTAAAAACAAATTTATAAAAGTAGTTAATTTAAAAAAAAAAAAAAATAATAGCTACAATATGAATGATGATTAAGACATAGATTTCCAAAATATAATAAAGGAAATTTTTATTAGTTTTGTCGAAATCAGTCATACAATTTCATCTATAGGACGAGCAATCCCTTAAAAAAGTGATGTAGAAATTAAATTATTTTTTTAATCAGATACTAATTACACATTTAAATTTGTTCCAAATAATTCTATTTGGAACATTTCCTTTCATAACATAAAGATAATTTTATTAATATAGTAAAGAAACAATTCTAGATTTTAATGCAAATAAATTGATTTAACAATAAATTATTGAGTGTTTTTGCCCACCCTGTAAAATTGCCTATAATGAATGTATTGCCTTTTGGAAATCAATGTCTCAATTGTCTTATCATGGCTTGCTGTTTTTTCATTATATTAAATTTATAGTTTTAAAAAGATCAGTCATTAAATTTTTATCAAAGCTAGAATATCTTATTTTAGTCTAACAGTTTGATGTGTTAATCGATTGTGATTTACATCACATTTATAGACATTTTTAAGTGTGTTATATGTTTTTTGGCCAATCCCAAAATAAAGTAACTTATCTCATAATTTACGTTTCAGCCTCTAGGGTCATTTTCAAGTGTCTTAAAAAAAAATATTTTTATGATGTTAATATACATTTTATAATCTTTTCAATTTTCACATAGCTTTTTTGATTTATAGTGTGTTTTTTTTTTCATTTTAAAAAGGCTTACTTATCATGCATAATTAATTCATATACAATGTTCCAGCCCTTCATCAGCAGTGTTGGTTTTCACTCACTATCTCAAAATATAATTTTAATAAAAAATTTTTTTTTTAATTTATATTTAAATTATAATGATGGAGTTTTGTTGACCGTAGAGAAATTAGATGAGGAAGATGGTTGGGGGTGCGGTCATAAATTAAAAAACACACAATTAAAAATAAGCGTTATTTTAATTATGTGCCGACGTTTCGGCCTACAATGTGGGCCGTCATCCCTGATGAAGGCCCACATTGTAGGCCGAAACGTCGGCACATAATTAAAATAACGCTTATTTTTAATTGTGTGTTTTTTAATTTATGACCGCACCCCCAACCATCTTCCTCATCTATATTTAAATTAATTCATTATTTTTAAACGTTCTATTTAATATAATAATAGTTTTACCTACTTTATAGTTCATCAGCAATCATATAGGGCTTCCATGCACGACTGACTTGGGGTAGGGATGCAAAGCATTTTATATATTTATGTTATCTATTGAACTCGCATAAGAAGTATTTAAATTGTCGACATCGATTTGCTTGTTTGCTGCTTTCTCCAAATTTTTTTATATACATTAATATTATATAGATGTGATTATTCTTCTTTTGCATATTTTAACTTTGTTGTGTAAAACTGAAAAGAAAAATTAGGATTATGACGAGACATTATTAAGGTAATATTTATTTTAAAAATCTGGTGGGTGCAACATACAACTTTCACTTACTTCGACTGTTAAGGCAGCACTAAGTGTATTTCTTACCCTATTTCTAGGGTAAGAAATAGGGTATGTGTAGGTGAGGTGGAAGCAGGTCTTGTGAAAGTTCACGAAAGTAGCAGGAGAGGGAAAAGGCTTATTTAAAAAAAATAAATCTGGATAATGACATCAAATATAACTTTTATAAAAATCCTACATCATTAAATATTATTTTTTTTAAAAAGATAAAAAAACTGAATGATAAAGTTATATCAAAACAAACTAGTGTAATATACACATCATGAAACTCAACTTTAAAGTAATTAAACAGTTTTTATAATACAAGGTAAATAAAAATAAATGATGAAATAATATAGAAAATTGGGTAATTGAATATTTATTATAATATGTTGAAAGTATGTGAGAGTGTATGATAATTCACTTTCACCGAGTATCACAAATTTCATCTCACCTGCACCTACCTGAATTCTCACCAGGTAGCGCTGCATTTAAAATCAATTTGAGAACTATTCAATAAAATTAAATTTGAAAAAAGTTTTATGTTAATTTAAATAAAAAGTTTATTGAGTTTCGTTGAAAACATATGATTTAGATTAAATAATATAAAAATATTAAATTGTTACATATAATAATCAGTAATAAGTTTATGCCCTATTCGTCAGTTGACATTAATTTTTACTACTTTGTATACAAGATAATATTTTTCCGAGAATCTTTAGCTTTCCAAAGGTACTTTATACATCTATTTTACTGTTCTTTTGTTGAAAAAAACAAATATTACTTAAAAAAATAGTTTTGCTCTTTTCTCCTTTAGTTTGTTATCAAATTCATTTAACATATATATTTAGCCGTTTTTTATCAATCCTAATAAGATGATATTAATTTTTTTTAATCTACAAAATTAAAGGTGCTTTAGAGGAAGAAAATTTAAAATATCGGCATTTAAGCTCTGTCAGACTGTTTAAATCAGAATGAAACTAATATGATATTGAAGCCCATTAATTTGACATCGATATAGCGAGTTTAATCAAAATCCTTAGAGCCATTTATGAGAAAATCGTAAAAAGGTGCAAAAATCTCTTATAATATTATCTAAAACAATCAGTTAGTTTTATTGGCTTTTAATCACTCTTTATCAACTTTTACGAGCTTTTTTATTAGATAAAATTTTTTTCTAAAATCTTTAGCTTTCCAACAGTATATTGTATAATACTGTTATGTTAAAAAACACAAATATTGCATTAAACAATATTTTTGCTCTTTTCTCCTTTAGTTGGTTATCAAATTCGTTCAACTTGTATATTTAGCCGTTTTTTAGCAATGCTAATCTGATAAAATGGTAATTTTTTTAGAATGTACAAAATTATAGTTACTTTAGCATCCGAAAAGTTGACTCCTAATTGTTGCTTACTACGTAGCTCTACAGCCCTAGACGGGCCTTGGCTTCCTTGAAAATATTGCACCAATCCTCCCTGCACAACTCCTCTCCTCTTCCAGTTCCTCACACCGTGCACTTCTAAGTCCTTTTCAACATCCTGAATCTGTCTCGGAGGTCGTCGTCTTCTTCGGGTACCAAACATTTTTCCAAGCAGAATCCTTGAGCCATCCTTACTCATTACATGACACAGCCATTTGATTCTCCTAGCTCGTATGAAACGGACAATGTCATCTAATCCATACAGCTCATATAGTATTATATTCACCTTCTATCAACATAGGTCCATTTTCCTTTCGAAGATTCTCAAAGCTTTATTGAGGGAGAGCAAAGAGTCCAAGTTTCCGCTTATTGTTTATGTTTCTCTTTAAGTTCACAAGTAAATAACTCTACCTTGTATATCAAGACAAATCGTTTCTAGAAAAAGTGACTTACCATTTCACCATCTGAGTATAGACATATTTCTTAGTGTAGTCACTTGTTCTGTAAAATTTGATAAAAAAATATAAATATTTAAAAATCTTAAATTCTACTTATTTTTAGATTCTCTTGTAAATGTTGCCGATGTTTCGATATCAGTCGAGCTGATTGGACAGGACATATTTTTCGAAATTTTAGAACCTGAAGATTTGCGATATACTTACAGAACACGTCCTGCTAAAAATTTTGGACCATCCTTTGTAAGTAATTGAGATATGTATTTAAATTTTACACTTTTTTTTATGCATTATAAGTATAAAAAGAGAACCAAAATTATCTCTGCTTAGAATGCAAGTTTCATCGAAAGAAATATACGTTTAGTTCCTATTCAACCAGCTAATGGATGTGTTTGGCCTTCCAATGCCCATGAAATAAGAGGAAACATTGCTTTGATAGAAAGAGGGTAAATATTTTTAATAACCTTATGATTTTTTTATTTTAAGTATGGCTTAATACCACCAAGACTTTCATTTAAAACATTTATTAATAACTTATTGAGGGAGTCACCTGTGGTGTATTGGCTAGCACAACAGCCTGAAATGCCCGAGGCCACAGGTTCAAACCTTTTATTTTCAAAATACTTTAAGGGAGTAAATAATCAGTTATACCATGTTTAGGAGGAGACATAAAATGGAGCTTCATAACCTGTGCAATGCCAGGTACTCGTTAAAGCTCCCAACCATTATTAAACCTGGATACAAACAATTTAGGACTCCCACTGTAGCATCGTCTGATAAGTCACAGCAACATGAGGTGATGTTAAATTAATAAACAATTTATTGAAGCTTTCAGTGACAGATTTCAAATAGATTTTGGTGACTTTTGAGACATGTTTGTTTATTCATTTAACATGACTTTGGCTAATTGGACGGTGCTACAGCAGGAGTCCTGAACTTTTTCCTTTATTAGTAAAATTCCTAACTGAATTCCCTTTGAATATTAGGATAAGAATCTTTAAGGAGTAGACAGCACAGGCTCTGGAGCTCCATTTTACGCCCCCTCCTAAACATGGCATAACTGAGGATTTTTCACTCCCTTAAAAAATCCTCAGGTCATCTGCCGGGTTTGAATCTACGACATTAAGCATGGAAAGCTGTTATGCTAGCCACAACATGACAGATAACCCCTTTATTGTTCAATCACAACATGTCCTCTTATTCATATTTATGTCCTCTCCTAAACATGGCATAAACGAAGATTTTTCACTCCCTTAAAAAATCCTCAGGTCATCTGCCAGGTTTGAACCTACGACCTTCAGCATGGAAGGCTGTTATGCTAGCCACAATACAACAGATGACCCCTTTACTGTTTTCATATTCATGTTCTAAAATTGAAAAATAAAATACTATAATATACATACAATAATTACTATTGACATTACCATTACAAACAATTAACATAAGATTATATAATCCTTTATTTACACATTTATAAATTTATAAATTTATTTTACACACGAAAAGGACTGATTTTACTATTTCCAAGGATGGATATACCTGATTTTCATATTTTAAAGATGTTTTAATTATTTTTTTTATTTTAAGTTAAAGTCACCATTCTCGTTGAAAAGATTCTTAACAATTGACATTTATTATAACTAGGGTACGATTCAAAATGGAAGAGAACCACTGTTGTTGACCCAATTCTCCTTTAAAAAGGATGCGAATCAAAATAGTTTAGAGGTCACTAGGATCACCACACTAAAAAGGACACCTTTTAATATAGAAACTCTCTTCTCGATGCTATTATCGGTCCGAAATAGCATAATTCTAACTATATCAGGGTGGAAGGGTGGGTCATGCACAGTAATTAAAGAAATAATATATTGAGTAAACGATTTACAGGCATAATAATCTAGATATTTATTGTCCTAAAACCCCTCTCCTACCTGCTTATACATTTATTTATAAAAATAAAATAAATTACAATATACCAAAAACATGTACATAATATGCAATGATAAAGTTGAATTTTTAGAGTAAATAATTATTAGATATTAAAATTACTCTTCTGTTTTTTGCTATATTTTTATGTAGAATTAAAATATTTTTTTCATTTACTTCTCCAGGTATTGCTCTTTTTTAAGTAAAACTATCAGAGCCGAGGAAGCTGGTGCCAGAGCAGTGATAATAGCCGATAATAAAGAAAGCGATGAATACTTCACGGAGATGATTGATGACCTGACTGGTAGGAACACCAATATACCAGCAACGTTTCTTTTAGGAAAAAATGGGTATGAAAAAATATTTATTAAAGAAGATATTTTGTGTTTGACAGTCATTAAGAACAATGAAATAGTCTCAGCTCTTTGTTGCCAATGTTTCAACTCTTGTAGGTTTTGTGTATAAAAAAAAAAAAAAATAATAATACTAAAAAATAAAAGCATCATAACATTGGATATACTAATAAGTTCAAATAAAACATTACAAAAAAAGATTTGTATCATGAAAATTAAAGTAAACCCTATTGTTTCTGCATCGTTAAAATGTCACCGATCTCACCACGATTTCATAGTGCCAAAATTTCTCTTTCCTGATTCTCACCAAACATCTATCCTCTCATTGCAATTCCCCCAAATACTTAAATTGGTCCTCATTTCCCAATTTTTGTTTCTACCATTCTTTTATCATTCCTTCATTATTCCAGTCTTGGCGAATGATATTTTTAACCCCGCTTTTTTTGCTATTTCCTGTAATTCTTCTATTTGCCTTATTGCGTCTTGTTTACTTTCTGCCATAAGAGCCAAATCATCCGCCAACACAAAACATCTCGCCTTTACCCCATTGCTATCTAATCTCACCCCTTTTTTGTTTTGTTTCAAAACATTTTCAAAATTTTGTTCAATGTAATTTTAAAAAGAATTATATTGCGGATGTATGGTAACCTAACGGTTTTTACTTTTTTTTTTTTTTTTTTTGTCCTTTTTGAGTTTGCCTTAACAGTTTTTTTAAAAATTATGCACAAGAGAAAAACCCCCCACAAAATTAGTACAATATTTGTTTTAAAAGTAATATAAATGATGAAGTTATGTAAATTAAAAGAAGTAATATAAATGAAAAGAAAAAATATATAGTAAATAAATCATAACATTATATAAGCCAGTTTGAATAAATACAATAAAATAAAAAGGTTACGGTTTGAGGAGGTGAAAGATATTGGAATATGAGGGAGATATTATTTCTCTTTCGGTTTTATGTTTAAGAGGCTCCAAATCTTTTTCATATGAATGTATATGGCTTTTTGAGGAGTCGCTTTTTGTCATTGGGTACGGTAGCTAGGATGTCGGGGTTGTCAAAATCAAAATTATGGTATAAGAATATAGCATGCTCAGATAATTTTGAGGAATATGGGTTACTGATAATCTGTAATCTTTTAATTTCTTTGTCACTACATTCGTAATTTTTCATTGTCATATTGTAGTAATATATATCTCTTTTATTGTTCTGATGTTTGCAGCCCTGATGATATCTCACAAGTTTGAACTTAATCGTCACTAAAATAAAAATATGACTGACTTCCGATTATTTTTACCTATGTTAAAAAGAATTGGTAGCAACCCATCACCTTGTGTCAATCCAATTTTTATTTGAAAAGGTTCTCTTATTTCTTCCCTGAACTTAACTTTTTAGTGGGTATTAGCTAAAATCATTTTAATTAAATTCAGTGTTTTCGATCCAGCCTGTATTCTTCCAAAATTTTGAATACCATATCCACTGAATCATATGATTTTCAGAAATTCATGACATATTATATTATATATTACATAAATTCCCTTTCAATCTTGCCACATAATACCAAAGAATCAATTTCAACTTTAAAATCTGTTCTGGACATGAACACTTTTACCTGAACCCTCCTTGATATTCACCTGGCTTGTTCATCTCTTTATTAAAATCGTTTTTTGTCTTTTTACAGGTACGTCATTAGGAAAATATTGAATAAACTAAACATGAAGTATGCTTTAATCAACATCCCAGTAAACGTTACTTACGTGCCTTTGAATGAATGGAAACAGCCTCCATGGCTTACATGGTAAACACGACATCTACAGAATATTAGATCAATTAATAGTCAAGACTGTCTTGTTACTTAATTAGTAATAATTTAGTAATTAGAAAAAAGCACAATACAATTCTCTCTGTACATGATTGAAATTCCACATATAAAGACCTAAAGTTTTATTTTAAATTTATTATACCATTTTTAATGGCTTTGTACTATGTGTAAACTACTGTATGTTGTTATTGTTAATTATGTATAACATATTTTTTTGGTTTAGATTGTGAAATAATAATCTCTAAAATAAACTCTTATTGCTCAGTATGGCTTATTATTATCTTACATGGTATGCTAATTGATGTTATTCATGCTTGTCGGTTTTCATTTAAATTGACATTTAACTGTTTATCAATATTTGAAGAATCCAATAGTCCTTTAATACTAAATTTGGAAGGAATGGAAATTCTTATTTTCCAAAAGTACTATATCCATTTTAGGAGATTTTATTGGAACCGCAAATATCTCCCAATGTTCATATCATCAAACCAATTTTTTAGATTATTTTTGTATTAAATTCTAGATTTTTTTTTCCACTAAAAGACCTTGAAGACCACGCACCATTTCATAAATCCAATGCTTCAATGCTTCTCCCTCCCCTGCTTTCTCTTCTTCCATATGCTCCTCATGAGCTCTGCAGCTCTATGTTTCCTCTCCTCAGACCATGTTGTACCCTTCCCTTTCTGGAACGCTTTTTTCCCACAAGAACCTTCACTCCCTTGAGCGACCCTCTGTACTTATCTCTATCAAAACAATACCGATCTGTCAGCCCCACTTGTTCCATATCATCCCTAACTTGCTTGAAATATCCTGCTGAATTTTTTTACTCGATTCATTGAAAAATTCTATGGTTTAGTGTTTCAAGATTCATCCTCATCATAACCTCAGCCTTCCCACTCTAACATCAGTCTCTAAGTCTGTTACTTCCTTATAGAAATGTATATATTATTGGACCTCAACCTGTATCCTTCAGATGTTCTTTTGTGTCTTTAGATCCTTTTGAGAATTCGTCTTTCTATTTTCAGAAGCCCCTCTAGATGGGGAAGATACGAGGTTTCCGTTCCATAGAGTATCACTGGCTTGATGACCGTGTTATAATTTCATTGTAAGCCTTAATAGATATTTTCTTCTTGTTATAAAAATTGCATGTGGTAAAGTTTAATTCTCTATTTTGAGGACCCTTTCCTTAAACCCTTCTATCTCCGACCCATGATTTCTCCAAGGTTGTTAAATCTCTGAGTCACTATAATTGTTCTGTGTTTGGTTTCAACAGTTTTTTCAACGTTATTAAATTTTTCAGTAAAGTAAATAGAATATTGAGGATAATGATGATTTTATATAGAATGATTTTGGAATGATATATTGATGTGATTATATTTAAGTGATGTAACAATTCTTCTCTGGCGGCGTTGTATCGCTCAGGTGGAAGGCGTCTGGCTTTGGAGGTGACAGGTGCTCCCTTCGTCTCAATAAAATGCTTAATGGGATGTTTAGCCTCCTGTGGTACTGTAGATGGGCGAGTTATAGCTGGGTATTTGCGTAAAATCTCATAATACCACTCGCCGTAGGTACTGAATAAACGGAAGGTGTGTTGTTATGTTTGAGACTGCCCTTGGATGTGAGACCTGTCTTGGCGTCTACAAGCTGTCGCCCTTGAGATCGACCAGGATATGGTGAAAGAAGAGGAAGTCTGCTACGATGATCGGGTTGTTGACGTCGGCGATGATGAAAGACCACCGAAGGGGGCGACGAAGACCAACGTCAAGTATCTTCTTCACTTCACCGTAGATCTTTATCGGTGTACAGTTAGCAGCAAAAAGGATGAAATTGGCGGGTGTTTTACGATCTAGTTCCGTGCTGCAAAGACCGATATTGACGCTCCAGTGTCGACTTAATATCGTTCTCCGGTTGCCTTGTCCGCGACGAATAATCGGCGGTGGTTGATATCAGCGACGGAGTCCGTCTTCTCAGTCGCTGAGATTAGTTTCCCTTTTTCGATGGTTTCCAGCTGCAGGGTTGTTGGCATTTCTTAGCCTTCTCCCGGAAGTTGCGGTGGTAGTAGCATAGTTTACGACTTTTGCTACGCGATCGGTTCCATCCTTGGTCACGAGATGTCGATCTGCTCCTTCTTAAGTTAGCCATTTCGTTTTGGAGCTCATTTATTTGCTGGCTCAGCTTCTCCGATTTCTCCTCAAGTTGAGTTACGAAGGAAGAAGAACGAGTTTGCGCGGTGTGTGTGGTTACCTGGCTGACACTGGACTCATAGACCTCAGCTATGCGGTCGGCAATCTCTGCCAGCTTATCGAGGGATGTTTCCGAAGTTACAGCCAGTGTTGCTTGCATCCTTTCTGGTAGTGATTTCAGCCACATATTCCTAAATAATCCGGGGAAACAGAACTATCTGCCAGCCGTTTTAATTCATTTAAAAAGTGAGATGGCCGTTCTCCGTCGGTGAGGTGCTTGTCCTCCAATAAACACCTAATACGCTGATTTTCGGACTCGGCGTAAGTGGAAATAAGCCTTTCCTTAAGGGCTTTATATGGCTCTGTTGGTGGGTTTTTCACTAAGTCCGAAACTTGTTTTAGAATTTCAAATTCTAAATTCGCCACCACTATTTGGAATTTTATTCTTGAGCTTACGACTTTTGATGTGGTAAATACAGCATCGGCCTGGCAAAACCATAATTCTGGGTCCGCCCTCCAGAATGTAGTGATGCTAATATTAGTATGTGCACTAGCACTTACCTCTACATCTGCTGTTTTTTTATCCATCTTTTCGGTCATCACGTCGGGGCCACCACTTTGATGGATGTTGGAGAATAATAAAATAACAAAGTTCGAAAATAAAAGTTACTTTAATTAAATGAAAAAACTATTTCACACAATTAAAATGATAAAAAATAAAAAAAAAAACAAACTTCTTCTTGATAATAAATTAAATTTTAAAGGAATGTTTTACAAGTCTACACACACGAGATTTTTAGCTATATCACCACAAAACAACAAGGTACACACGATGCACAAAATGCAGGTAATTGGTTGTTACCTTAGTGTTGCAGGTAAAAAATCAATATTAATAATTAACTTTCCACCTGGCAACACTGAGGGACCTGAAAAACTGTCGTGCAACCTCCGTGTTTTGATTCATAGTGCAACCGTTACAGACCCATACTGACTTATGGCTGTGAATCCTGGGTGTTACGGAAAACAGATGAACAAAATATTGCTGTTTTCGAGCGAAGAATACTGAGAAGGATTTATGGGCCTATATGGAAAAATGGTCTTTGGAGAATTAGACACAGTCGAGACCTATATGAAAAGTATAAGGATCTCCCAGCGGTGAGATTTATAAAAAAATAAGCAGGCTTCGTTGTGCTGGTCACGTTCAAAGGATGGCAGATGATATTATCCCCAAGAGAATAATGAGCTATGCGCCGGTGGGCAAAAGGAAGAGAGGGAGACCCCGAATGAGATGGTTGGAAAGGATGAAGTGCAGCTGGGGGCGTCAAGCTGGTGGACGATGGCCAGGAATAGAGAAGAGTGGGGAAGGTTTCTTCTGGAGGCCAGGGCGCGAACTGGGCTGTAGCGCCGAGGATGTATGTATCAAGGTTTTATTAGGATAGGGGTCTTTAGCAAGTACCAGACATCCCACATGCTCAGGATCAATATTTTATGGCCCTCCCTCTACAAAGTTAAAATTATAATAAAATTACAAAATTAAAGGTACTTTAGAGGAAGAAAATTTAAAATATCAGCATTTAAACCCTGTCAGACTATTTTAATCAGAATGAAACCTACATCATATCAAAGTCCTTCAAATTTTACATTGATATAGCGAGTTTAATCAAAATCGTTAGAGCCGTTTTTGAGAAAATCGTAAAAAGGTGCAATATGCATGGTATAAAGTGGCTCTTCTGGTCAGCCAATTTTGATGAAAAAGTTTTTGTAACATCTTGGGAGTATAGTTGTCCAAATAATGAAATTTCAGTTTCATAGGACTTTTCGTTTCCGCCCGGGGGTTGCCACACACACAGACCTTTTTGCGGGACTTAGTTATTTGATCTCAGGTGACACTAAAACGTGTATTACATTGAAAACTGGAATTCAAAAATTTTCACGATCGCAATACTTTCCCTACTATATATAGTAAGTTGAAAGTAAAAAAGATCTTTAAAATAAGCAACATGGTAACAGACTTGAGATAACTTATGCACAGGCTTTTGAATTTAACAAAAAAAAACAAAAAAAAAAACAGTGTTGCCACTTTGCTATTTAAATTCAATTTAATTGTTTGAAATGTTATCAAACATTTTAATGCAGCATATTTGCTCATATGAAATTATTTTTATTCACCATTTTGAATTTTGATCAAAATATAAAAGTTATTTGTTTTAAATTTAATATTTTTACAATAGATTTGTGTCACCTGGTTCTATACATTTATATTTAAGGTTAGCTTTTTCTTCCGTTTGGGTACATCTGTTATTGTGTCCAACGACGCTCGTGTGTTTTGGTGTCTGGTTGAATAGTTTTCAGTTTACTTAAAACAAGAGAAATGAAGTTGACGGCACCTCTTAGAGGCCATGAATTCGGCAGCTTGGGAGTCTACGTGAGGGGTATTGTATCCTTCGTTGTTAGCCCTTTCCATCTAAAAGCATTCGATAATCCTATAGAGCGTGCACCGCAGATGTTGAAGAGGCTTTTGGATGGTTCTATACAAACAGTCCCTTGTAAGTAATAATAAATATTCTATTATATTTATTTACGATTGCGAAAATAAAGTTGTGATAATTATTTTTAGTTGCATTGATTGGATGGTATGTTCATGACTACGTGGAAAAGAAGTATGATCAAATGAATAGAAAAGATCCCAAAGATTACGAAAACGACACGTGAATGTACGTTGGAAATTTCAATGGAACAGGAATAACGTTGCTTTTGAGAATCTGTTTTATCAGCAATTGTTTTGTACTTTTTCATATTTGTAATGAGTATCATTTTTTGTTCAGAGTAAATTTCAATATAACAAATTATAACCTGTTCATTAGACTTTAAAATAAATAAAAATGTTACTGTTAAAAAGTTTAGCAATTATTAAAATACAAAACTAACCAAAACAAACAATTAAACACATAATAAGTAAAAGCATAATCTTGTTATCGCTGATAACGGGTAAATACAGAATTTTAACTAATTCGAATATTTTTTTTAATGCAATATTTTGTTTTGAACATAATAACAGTAATATGCATGTATAATATACCGTTGAAAAGCTGAATATTTTAGAAAAAATCTTATGTTACCGTATACACAACCTTGTAAAAGTTAATAAAGAGTGATTAAAATCCGATAAAACTTACTGATTATTTTAGATAATAACATAATAGATTTTTTTATAATATTCATGTTTCTATAGAAATTCAATTTAATTAGTTCTTTAATGGTTTTACTCATTTCTATCTCTAACTGTATTTGAAAATTCTTTAATTAATTTTAAAAAGGAGGTAGGTGAAAGTTGTGTGTTGCCCGCACCAGATTTTTTTGGTTCCAATACGTCTGAGACTATATATCAAGGAATCAGGCATTGGTTTAAGCACAGGAAATATCATATGTTTGCGCACGGAAAAGTGAAAATGTTGGAACACGCCCAAAATCAGTGATCAATCGAATTTCGAATGTTCGCAAATTCATGAATGTTGTTTAATGTCTGTTCCCACTTCGCCCTTGAGCAAAATTCTTAATTTGGAATGGTCACGAATCTCCAGCCAGTGTTGCAAACAAATTCTTTCCTTACTTTCTTACATAAATTATGCCACTTCAGGAGTGTTGTAATTAAAGTTGTTTTTTTTTTGTAATTTTCTTTAATAAAGGTATTGAAGCCAGCTTAAATAGATTGGTTTAATTAAGCTTTTTACTTTAACTTATTTATTAATGAAATATAAGGGAAAGTATTGCGATCGTTGAAAATTTCGAATTCGAGTTTTAACCGAAAATACACTTTTTATTGTTCACACCTGTTGCTATTCAGACGATGCTATAGTGGGATTTCTAATTTTAGCCTGACCTAGGGCTTAGATGGCTGTTATACCAGTCACTACACCACAGATGACCGCTTTATTGTTCTCATATTCATGTAATAAACTGTCTCTGTGTGGGTTAGTTATTTTAGCTCGAAAAATCTGGTGTCAATCAAATACGACTTACACTTACCTCCGTTTTTAAAACAATTTAAGTATTTTTAAATACTTCTACAGATGAAAATAAATTGTTAAAGAATTAATTACATTGAGTTTCAAGTAGAAACATGTGTTTTATTAAATAATCTGTTATGTTATTACCAACCACAATCATTTTATCGGCTTTTCATCACTCTTCGTTAAATTTTACAACTTTTGTGTAAAAGATAATATTTTGTCTAAATTATTTACCCTATCCAACGGTTCATTATACGTCCATATTACAGTTCTTATTTTTTTATAGTTTTTAAAACACAAAAATTGCTTACAAAAATATTTTGTTCCTTTTCCTTTAGTTGGATATCGGATTTTATTCAAAATATATATTTATCCGTGTTAAAAAGTTGATGGAATCTACAAAATAAAGATACTTACAGGAAGAAAATTTAAAATGTCGGCATGAAATTTCACTTTTATAATACGACTTTTCGTTTTTGAGCTAGACTCACACACTAACATTGATCCTTTTTGCGGGACTTGGTATTTGAACTGAGGAGACCCTAAAACGTGTTACTTCCGGTGAAAGCGAATTCGAAAATGTTAACGATCGCAATACATTACCTTACTGTGTATATTTCATACATAGGTAAGTGAAATTAAACCGAAAACCGCAAATAAAAGAAATGTTCTTCAGCAGCCATTTTGCGATATCTCATCATATTTTTCTAACGAGTTGACTCTCTGAAAGTTTCGTCTAGAGTTCAAGCTAAGAAATCTTTCTTTTGTATTAGGTGATAAGCGAATGACAGGAGCTCACTTTTAGTGTCATTCATTCTGTTATACAGTGCAGCCATCTACCGGTACTTGTTAGAAGTTGTGTTTCAGTTCTTCCTCTCGTGGTGCTGATGTCTTGCGGCTCTTTTTGAAACTATTTTTTTTTTTTATTGGATTTAGTTGTAAGTACTATTACACCATACGAACTATGGTTATATATAGTCTTAAATCAATTACTAATACTATATTTTCAGCTTTAGTTTATTTATTATTATTATTTTTATTGAATAGTTGACCATGTTTATATAAGAAAGGATGAAGAATGTTCTGATCAAACCCTCAGTATGGTCTACAACACTGATTTCACTATTTATTTTTTAAAGGTATTTTACTTTTCACTTACCATGACTCACCTATAGTAGGGTGGCTAGGATAACAGCCTTCTAAGGCCCAAAGGTCAGGATTCAAACCTGCAGGTGGTCCTTGGATTTTTTAATGGGAGTAAAAAATCTTTATTTATACCGTCCTTCGGAGGGGAAGTAAAAAGGTGGTCTTCGATCCTGTGCGATGTTAGATGCTCATTAAAGATCCCTATCCTCATTATAAACCTGTAGAGGCAAAATGTAGGACACCCATTGTAGCATCGTCCGACTAGCCACAGTAGCCTAAAGTGAAGTTAAATTAACAAACAAACAAACTTTCACTTACCTTTTATGAAATTTATGTAATGAAAAGTATTGCGATCGTGAAAATATGTCGTAGTTCCAGTTCTCAACGGAAATACACGTTTTAGGTTCTCCTGAGTCCAATTGACCAAGTCCGCCAAAAGGTCTGTGTCTGTGTGTGAGGGGGAGGGGAGGAGGAAGATGTAAGGCTAGTACGAAAACGAAAAGTCGTAAACACTGAAATTTCATATTTAAGACAATTATACGCCCAAGATGTTACAGCAGCTTTTTCATCGAAATCAGCTAACCAGAACAGCCACTTTATACCATGCATAAACAGCTCAAACAATTCTAATTAATCTCGCTATATCGATGTAAAATTTAACGGGCTTTAATATAGGTTACATTCTGATTGAAATAGTCCTAAAGACCGATATTTTAAATTTTGTTCCTCTAAAGTACCTTTAATTTTGTATATCATATAAAAATATTTTACAGTTTTAATATGATGAAAGTTGTTATATACTAAGATTGTTAATAATCATTTCTACTTTTAGATCATTTCACAAAAATAGTAGTTCCACTGTAAACTAAATGGGACTCCCAATGAAACCAAATTAACTTACATACATTAAAATGTATTAAGAAAACGGTTCATAAAAATATAAAACAGTAATACACCGAATAAAATCGGAACCGTTAATGATAAAAAAGCTGCAAATTATTACACAATGGTTTATTATTTCCAAATAACAATATTAGGGTATAACTGTTTATATATCTGTTGATAGGAAATTAAGTAATATGAAAAGCAATAATTCAAAGGATCATATCATATCACTACCGTTGATTTCAAAACGCAATAAATATCTAAGCTAGTTTTTAACCAATTTCAATGATTCTTTTTTCATTTGGTCGAAAATTTAATTCCTTATAAAATAGCACTAAAATAAAAAAAAAGGTATTCATTTATCTATTAATTAATTATAAAAAACGATATTTTTATTATTCTTTTTAATTTATTTTTTTAATCGTGCATTACTGATTCTAAAACTCTACATATAATTTTTTATTTTATTTTTTCTCTTTTGTATAATTATTCGTGTTCTTTTTGGTTAAAAAACACTAATAGATTTTTTCTCTATCTTCAAAAATAGCGGAGTCCAATTTAGGACATTTGACCGCCATTCTAAAACTAACCTGCTGATATCGATGTCTAGGTGTTTGGATTATCGTTGATGGACTAGTATTTTGTGGCAAATTTAAAAAAAATGGTCCAGTACTTCCGGAGAAATGCCGCGGACGGCGGACAGAAGGATTTTTTTTTTTTTATTCCTCATTCGGATTCTACGCATCTTGTAACGTAAGCCCTCAAATTTTGAGGGAGGGAGGGGGTTATTTTATTTATTTTGTTCGATTAAAAAGGTTCATTATTGAAAATAAACCAAAATAAATAAACTATAACGATTTTTGACCAAATTATGTTTTTACTTTCTGGCGATGATTAAATATAATAATGAATAATAATAATAGGCTTACCGAACCCGAAGGTTCGATGCCGATACCACCAAACTTCGCCTGCACAGACTCGTCCAATGTTCACCGGTCAAGCCCAAGCCCCCGAGATCAGCCTTAATGCAATCCTCCCATCGACGCTTCGGCCTACCTTTCGGACGCCTACCAGTCGGTTCAGCGAATACCAACTTTCTCGGAATCCGTTCCTCACTAAGCCCAACAACTTTACGCGCCCATTTGAGTCTCCGCGATGCTATCAACTCAATTATATTCACAGAGTACAAACTCCGCAATTCCGCGTTGTGCAACCTTCTAAACTCCCCAGTGGCCTCATCTCTCTTCGGACCAAATATTTTACGCAGTACCTTATTCTCGAAAACCTTAAGCCGTTGTTCATCCTTCAAAGTAAGCGGCCATGTTTCGCATCCGTAAAGAACCGTTGGAAGAATAATAGTTTTATAAATTCTAACCTTTAGGCAAGTTTAAGTTTTTAGGCAGAAGCCGCGAGCTAAGCAATTTAGCAACCGAATAATAACACGCATTTCCCACCTTTAACCGGGACTTTATTTCTTCTTGGATTTCATTTTTTCTTGTTATCATTGAACCTAAATACTTGAATTTCTCTACGTGTTCAAAAGTATGACCTGAAATATTAATATCATCAAGATCGCCACCATTTCTGCAACTAATCATATATTTCGTCTTATCGGTATTTAATTCCAGACCTATTTGTTTACCGGCTTTTATTAACACACTTGTATTTAGTTGTATAGTTTCCGTGTCTTCACCTAGTAGTACCAAATCATCGGCATACCCCAAAACCGGAATCTTGTCACCCATATTTAAGCCTTTCTCGGTACACATCACCTTTTCTATGACATACTCTAAGGCTATATTAAACAAAACAGGTGAAAGGGAGTCACCCTGTTTCAAACCCGATCGCACCTCAAATCTCTCGGAGTAATTATGACCGATTCTAACTTTATGAAATGTTTCCGACAAACACATCTCTACTAGGTTTACTAACTTTTTAGGTATCCCCTGTTCAATCATGATGTTATATAGCTTCTGACGGTCTATGGAATCATAAGCCTTTTTAAAATCTATATAAAGTTGATGGACTACACTGTTGTATTCCAGCTTCTTCTCTAATATTTGACTTAAGGAAAATATTTGATCAATAGTCGAGCGATTCCGCCTAAAACCACATTGGTAGTCTCCGATAATTTCCTCAGCGTATTCCTATGATTCGGCTAGTTAGTATTGACGAGAATATTTTATAGCATACTGGGAGAAGAGAGATCCCACGATAGTTGTTACAATCCGTCCTCGGTCCTTTTTTGTGAATCGGAATAAGTATTGATTCTTTCCATTCTTCGGGTATTTTTTCATTTTCCCAGATCTTTTTAACTAAAACATGTAATTTGGAAACGCCCGCTTCTCCACACGCTTTGATTAATTCACTCGTGATATTATCATTTCCTGCAGCTTTATACCGTTTTAATTTTCCTATAGCCATTTCAACTTCCTCTTTACTCGGTGCGTCTATCCATGGTTCAGCGCTCTGATATTCAGAGAGAGGAGATTGATTATTATTTTTCGTATTCAGAATGCCGTCAAAGTGTTGTTTAAATTTATTTAATATCTCAGTCGGATCCGCAATTATGTTGTTATTCGCATCTTTAACCCCATTCAATAGAGGTTTAAATCTTTTACGCGATTTGTTTATACCTTTGTACATCTCTCTTACGTTATTTTCGCTTCTGTGTTTTTCTATTTCTATTATTTTGCCTTTAAGATACTCTCTTTTCTTATTTTTTAAGAATTTTGAAGTTTCGTTTTTTACTAATCGAAAGTAAGCCACATTATTATCGCTTGGATTATTTAAGGAATTCAGTTTAGCGGTTTTTCTTTTTTCACACATATTTTGACAATCACTGTCGAACCAAGGTTTGTTCTTTTTATTTTCGATTTTCCCAAGACATAAGTTACCGACCTCTTTAATATTATCCCTGATCCCTTCCCATAATTTGTTTACATCTTCCTCGTCTGAAGATTCCAAAGCATCGAACCTATTTTTTACTTCTATCGCGAATTGTTTTATAATTTCGGGGTTGTTCAATTTAACAACATCAAAATTCTCGGGATGAATATAGTTCGGTGTTCTCTTTTTTGTATTTAGTTTTTGTCGAAGTTTCGCGATTACTAATTCATGATCAGATCCGCATTCTGCACCACGATACGATCTCACGTTAATTATGCTACTTTGCCATCTGTTTTGTACTAAAATATGATCTATTTGATTCCGAGTTTGTCCATCCGGCGATGTCCACGTATACTTATGAATGTCCTTATGTTTAAACGTAGTACTTTTGATTATTAGGTTTTTCGAAATGGCAAAGTTTATTAGTCGGGTCCCATTATCATTACTATATTTGTGCAAACTTTCTTTACCGATTGTAGGACGATATACTTCTTCCCTTCCAACCTTTGCGTTCGCGTCACCTAGTATTATTTTAATGTAATTTCGCGGTAAATTATCGTAAACCGACTCTAGTTTATCATAAAATTCGCATTTTACTTCATCATCACTATCCTCGGTGGGAGAATGAATGTTTATAAACGCGATTTTATACCAACGCCCTTGAAATATAGCAACCGATATTCTTTCACTAAAGAATTGTACATCCCGTAATGCGGAAAGAAATCTATTCCTAATCAGAAACCCGGTACCTAAACAATAATTAACGCTCCCCCCGTACCAAATAGTGTACTTTCCTTCTGTTAACGAACCCTCCCCTGGCCAGCGAACCTCTTGTAATGCAACGATATCTAAATGGTACCCCTTAACTTCATTCGCGACCGACTTTAACCCACCTGCCGTATTTAAACTTCTAACGTTCCACGTCCCTATTGTTAGATCTCTACTTTTCATCTTGCGCCTAGATTCCTCTGAAGCAGTCCCACCCGGAGACCCGAACGGGGGACTAGTTTTCTTCCGGATAATGGGCGTTTTACCTCAGAGGAATCCATGACTGTTTGTGGTATTTTGTGAACTAAAATATGTGAGTAGGGCGTTCGAACCTACGTCACACCCTCCAGCAAGCCTGGAGGGCCGCTCTCATTGTTGGTCAGCGAGTCCATCGGACTTAGCCGGGAGGAGCTTCCGAGGAAATTCCACCGACCATCCCCACATCCGCCACCCGTGGGACGCTCCCCATACGCGGTAATGAGATCCGCGCGAGGATAATAATGAATAGAGGTTATATAACAAACACAATTTTTTTTTCTAAGTGCACTATTCGTTACGAAGAAGTCATGATCCCATAGTAATAAACTTTTAATTGGTCAAACTGAAGTTTTTTAAACATAAATGTCACCACATTTAAATTGCATCAGTGTGAAGTCAGGGGCGGGTAGCTTGTATTTCATAATAGGTAACTTTATGGTCGCAGGTAACAATTTCCAAATAACAAACAATTGAACATTGCAGAAGTTTTAATTATATTTATTTTACCATGTTTAGAGACGGAATACCTGAAATTTAGTTTCTGTATCTCCTAATATCTACAGTAAAGTACGCTACGATTATCCAATACAAGATAAGTTGAGATCTGACATTAAATTTTTTTTTTTTTTTTTTAAATATGCTGAGTAATACATTAGACAGACTCCTAGAGTAAAAACTAAGGGCATCTTCCACTTACTGATACAACTCCATATCTCCAAGTCGAAGTCCTAGAATTCCTTCAGGAATGCCAGCTAATGAAATTCCATTGCTCCTCAATATGTCTTTATGTCCTCTGCCTCAATATATCTTTATGTTCTCTGTCCGTTATTACTAAAACTTCTGTTGTAAATCTACTTAAAACTTCTTAGATGCGGATAGAGTTTAAAAAATAAAATTGCATAGCATTACTCTTGCAAAGAAATGATTCCTAATATGGTCTTATGGATTTTTATGAAAATATTTTTGGTGAATGTAGGGATTTAAAAATTATAATAAACCAAAATTGAGGCTAAGCCAACACACATTTTATCTAATAATTCCATTAACTTTGTAATTAACTTTGTAAAAATTCTATCTTATTAAGCAAAAACAAACATACATATCTCTATATAAACTCCCCGTCAAAAGTATTGCAACACTTGAAAATATTAGAATTTGACAAAAAATTCTTTTCTTTTTTTATAATAAAGAATGGTTCTGAAGTCAATATTAAACAAGTTCTATTAAAATAAATTACAATATTTCTTCTGATAAACAAAAAAATTAGAAAACTTACTTTTTAAAATTTTCGATTTCGACTTTAACTTTTAAAATGTATTTTTGATTTATTTTTACTTTCACTTACTATATATAGTAAGGGGAAGTATTGCGATCGTGAAAATTTTCGAATTCCAGTTTTCAACGGAAATACACGTTTTAGGGTCCCCTGAGTCCAAATAACCATGTCTCGCAAAAAGGTCTGTGTGTGTGTGTGTGGTAACTCCCGGGCGGAAACGGTAAGTCCAATGAAACTGAAATTTCATATTTAAGACAACTATACGCCCGAGACGTGACAAAACTTTTTTCATCAAAATGAGCTTACCAGAAGAGGCACTTTATACCATGCATTTTGCACCTTTTTTCGATTTTCTCGAAAACGGTTCCGACGATTTTGATTAAACTCGCTATATCGATCTAAAATTTAATGGGCTTTAATATCATGTAGGTTTTATTCTGATTAAAATGGTCTGTCAGAGCTTAAATGCAGATATTTTAAATTTTCTTTCTCTAAAGTACCTTTAATTTTGTAGATTCAATAAAAATAACTATATTATCTTGTTAACGCTGATGAAAAACAGGTAAATATATAAATTGAATAAATTCGATTCCCAACTAAATGAGAAAACAGAAAAAATATATTTTTTAATGCAATTTTTCGTTTTTGAACATAAGAGCAGTAATATACATGTATGATATACCGTTGGGAAGCTAAAGATTTTAGAAAAAATATTATCTCATACACAAGCTTTTAAAAGTTAATAGAGAGTGATGAAATGAACATAAAACTAACTGATTATTTTATATAATAATATAATAGATTTTTTAAATAAAACACATGTTTCTATAGAAATTCAATTCAATTAATTCCTTAATAGTTTCGCGTATTTTAATCTCTAACTGTTTTTGAAAATTCTTTCATTGATTTTAAAAATGGAGGTAAGTGGAAGTCGTGTGTTGCCCGCTCCAGATTTTTTTCATTTCTGCCAGTGATTAAATATAACAACGAATAGACGTTATAAAGTAAGCATATTTTCTTCATAATTGCACTTTACTATACGATAAACTAAAACTCCAAAAGCTATAAACTCAGAGAGATTTTTTAAAACTTAAATGACACCTATTCAAATTGCACTCGTGCGAAGCAGGCGAGTCCATTAGTAAAAAGTAAATAGTTAAATGTTTCGAAGAAAAATATCCAAAAAAGTTATTTAACGGGTAAGATTTATATTTAACGGTAATCTATAATATTATTAAAGAGAGCAATTACCTAGCTTTATCCACTTTTCATAAATTTTCGTGACCTCTATAACTAAACATCTTTTCAACTTGTATATTTACCCGTTTTTACTATGCCAAAAGTCGCGGGTTCAAACCTGCGAGTGGCTCTCGGATTTTTTAATGGGAGTAAAAAATCCTTAGTTATGCCGTCCTTCAGAGGGGACGATAAAATGTGGTCCCGAGCCTGTGCGATGTCAGGTACTAGGGGTGGGCATAATCGAATGAAGATTATGGGATCATTCAATTATTTTAATCATTCGATTATTTAAATCATCGAAGTCCGATAATCCGATTATGACGATCATTTGATTATGCCCACCCCTATCAGGTACTCGTTAAAGATCCCTTTCCTAATACAACCTGGATAGGCAAAATTTAGGACTCCTCCCTGTAGCATCGTCCGATTAGCCATAGCAGCATATAAGTGACGTTAAACGAATAAACACACAAACCCGTTTTTACTTTCACTTCCTAAATATGGAATATATAATAAGAGTATAGTATTGCAAGCGTGAAAATTTTCAGTTTTCAACGAAAATACACGTTTTGGGGTTTCCTGAGTCCAAATAACCAAGTAACGAAAAAAAAGGTCTGTGTGTATGGGAGGAGGGGAGGGAGGTAAATGATAAGCCGTACACTACTAAAATTTCAATTTTAAGACAACCATAAGCCCGAGATGTAACAGCAACTTTTTCATCAAAATCAGCTAACGTAGAACGTAGCCACTTGATACAATACATTTTGCAAGTTTTTAAGATTTTCTCAAAAACAGCTCAAAAGATTTTGATTGATTAAACTCGCCATATCGGTCTAAAATTTAATGGGCTTTGATATAATGTAGGTTTTAGGTATTATTAAACATTCAATATATTTTACATATAAACCTTCAGGGAAGAATACCCTTAATGATGATGAAAACCGTATCAAAATCCTTGTGATTTAAAAGGAGATAGCGGAAACCGAAATCCCGTCATCATTTTAAATATATAGGGGTATCGTGAGGGAAAGTATTGCAATCGTGAAAATTATCTATCGTGAGTTTTAAAAGGCGACTGAATATAAAAGTTGAACGAATTAGATGACCAACTGAAGGAGAAAAAAATTTTTTTTTTAACGTATTTCACATTCACTTACCTATATATGAAATGTATAGTAAAGGAAAGTATTGCGATCATGAAGATTTTCTAATTTCAGTTTTCACCGGAAATCCGTTTTTAGGGTCCTCTGAGTATAAATGACCAAGTCCACAAAAAGGTCAGTGTGTTGTTAGTCTAGGTCGAAAACGATGGGCTGTATAAAACTGAAATTTCATACTTAAGAAGCGGATATGCCTGAGATGTTACAACAACTTGTTCAACAAAGTCGGCGAACGGTATAAAGAAGAGCCTTGCATACTATTTTAAATAAATACTTTGATTTTTCTCTTTTTAGGATTTTCTTAAAAACGTCTCTAACGATTTTGATTAACACTCGCTATATCCATGTAAAATTGAATGGGCTTTAACATCATATACGTTTCATTCTGATAAAAATAGACTTGACAGGGCTTAAATGCCGATATTTTCTTCCTCTTAAAGTATCTTGACTTTTATCGATTCTAAAAAATTAACCATATCATCTTCTTATCATTGATAAAAAATGGATAAATATACAAGTTGATCGAATTTAATAACAGACTAAAGGAGAACAGAGCAGAAATATTTGTTAAATGTAGTTTTTGGTATTTTGAACATAAGAACAGTAACATAGATGTGTAATATACCGTTGGAATGCTAAAGATTTCAGAAAAAAAAATGTGATATACAAAGTTGTAAGAAGTAATGTAAAGCATAAATAGGGCATAAACTTATTACTGATTATTTTAAGTAGCAATTTAATATTTTTATATTATTTAATCTGAATCATATGTTTTAAACGAAATTGAATAAACTTTTTATTTAAATTAACTTAAAACTTTTTTCAACTTCAAGTTTATTTAATAATTCTTAAATTGATTTTAACTGCCGAGATTCTTGTCCCGGTTGAACAGATCCTATACCTAGGATTGCACCCGGACAAACGTCTCACTTGGAACCCTCATACAAGACTGAAAAGACAAGAAACTGCTCGACGTTTTCGACTACTACAACACTTACTGGACAAACGCTCAAACCTTCCACTTAAGTACAAAAGACTCATCTACATGACTATCATAAGACCAATATGGACTTACGGAGTAGAGATTTGGGGCTCTACTAAACCATCAAATTCATCTCCTCTCCAACCCTTACAATCCAAAATCCTTCGAAAAATCCTCAATGCTCCTTATTTTGTCACAAATAAACTCATCCATAAAGACCTTAATATTCCCTTTGTTGCTGACTTGGCCCGAACCAGGTACCACTCCTTTCATGACAAACTCCATTCCCACTCTAACTCTCTAGTTTCAATCCTTGCTTTCTCTACAATCCCTGATAATCCTCCGAGGTGTCTGATCAGAATCTAGTTTCCCGAGACCTTCTAGTTTAGCAAAGTTGTTGGTGAGCTGCCAATGGGTAGTACCCCTACAAATGAATCGTGTCAACATATCTTGTACCACATTTACTAAATGTATTTTATTATGCAGTTGTAAATACCAATAAATTTATTAAACAAAAAAAAAAAAAACAAAAAAAAAACTGCCGAGGTAAGTGGAAGTCGTGTGTTTCGCGCACCAGATTTTTTAACGCTAACAATGATAAATTGTTCGTCATCAAAATTAAACGTAATTTAGAGGGTAAAATATCTGTACCTCTACAATCTACCTAGGGTCTTGGGCTCTGTTCCTGTAGACATTTCTAACTGTTTCTATAGTTCAAGTGCTTGGGCCGAAAAATGCGTATTATAAGGAGAAAATTTTCTACGGGATTTCCATATTTTAGCCAACATTTTTTTTTTCAGCCACCTCAAACTGGTCGGAATCAAAAATGGCGACCATCCAAAACGGTCCAAACCCAGAAATTGACCTCATTTTAACATTATAAAGATAAATATTACAGGAACCAAGCATTATACGAAAATACTGATTATAAAATAAATTAATAAACATTGAATAAGCTTCGATTCGAGAGCTGATAGACGTCTGTAGGTCTTATAGGTATCGAGATATCTTTGTCCATATAATAGTTTGTTTCTTAAACAGAGGAATTGACACATGTTCAAGTCGACCGAAGTGTGTAAACTGCTTAGGTCCACACCCTGCCTTTAGCAGAAACTGTCCTGTTTACGCAAAAGAGAAGGCAATCGAACAAATTCGAGAGACCGACAAGGTCTCCTACAAGAGGGCGGAGCAGATATATAAAAGATTCACTCCCCCTAAGCCTGATGTTTCATTCTCTCAGGCACTGAGAGCAGATCCCAATTCTAATTACGGGACTCCTCCTGAGGTCGCATCCCAAGTGGCTCGTGCTGCTGTTCCACCAGTCTCCGATGCTCCACCTCTGACTGCAAAGATGGGCTCGGCGACACCACCTAATGAGGCTGAATCCCTACTTCCATCGACAGTCCCTGAGCACACATTAACCAAGCAGCTGTCACAACTTGCAGGGCTTATAGACACTATCTCCTGCCGGTTGTTAGCACTGGAGCGGCACATATTACCAGGTGATACAATTCCAATTCAGCCGCCGCTTTCCGCAGGCACTATAACTCCCTCAGCGCAATACTCCCGAGACACCAGTTCATCCGCTGATGTAGTCCATACTCCGTCGTCCTGTGATCTTCACACTATGACTGAACCACCTCCTCGAAACATTTCAACTCGCAACCAGAGTGAAAAATCATCCGCCTCTTCCGCAGGTGGACATAGAAATCCTAAACGTCCAGCATCCCGATTATCGGCTGGTAATGATTCACCCAACTTTGAATCAAATCCTGGATCCTCTGCTTCGACGAAGCCGCCTCAGAATAAGCGGCAGACAAAGGTCGAAAAAAAGGCTCCTAGGACAAAAAATCTTTCTAATAAATGACAATATCCTCACATGAACTACGGTTTCTGCAATGGAATGTAAATGGGATTAAAGTAAGGAAACCTGACCTCGAAATACTCCTTCGTAATAGCAAAAGTGACGTTGTCTGTATACAGGAGACGCACTTGAAAACCTCAGAAATATTCAAGATAGCTGGGTACAGCGTAATGAGGAAAGATTTTACTACTGGACTGATAGCCTGCGGTGGTGTTTGCATTTTAATAAAAAATGATATTCCTTTCCTCCCGGTCCAAATCAACAGTAATCTCCAGGCAGTTGCCATTAGAATTCTGGCATGCCCATTGGCACTGACAGTCTGCTCCATTTACCTCCCTCCAGGAACTCACGTCACGATACAGCAGCTCGAACAGCTATGTCAACAGCTTCCATCGCCACTTCTTCTTCTAGGGGACTTTAATGCTCATAATCAAGCCTGGGGCAGTAAACTAAATGACATTCGATCTGAAACAATAATACAGATTATGGACACCCTTAGCCTTAACTTGCTTAATAACGGTAACCCCACTTATCAGTGTCCCCGATCTGGAGCCCAATCATGTATAGACTTGAGTCTATGTACTCCTAGCCTTCAGACTACTCTGTCATGGGAAGTACTTAATGACCCTCACGGCAGCGATCATTTCCCCGTATATATTCACACAGCTAGTAGAGTAGCCAACGTGGCGCGCCCAGGGTGCTGGCTGGTGAAGAAGGCTGATTGGTCGCTGTTCCAGGAGTCAGCTAAAATCTCTCAACTTGATGTGAACCTCGACGGGTGTAGAGCTTATAAGCAATTCGAGGCTGCATTACTTCGGGCCGCGGAAGTTGCCATCCCTTATCGAGAACCGAGCATGATCTCAATGCAGCCAGTCCCTTGGTGGACTGAGGAGTGCCGCTTGGCGGTACGCAAGAGAAAACAGGCCTTAAGGAAACTGTCTCACAAGCCCTCTCCACTCAACCTGGAAGCCTACAGAAATGCAAGGATTCATGCGCGTTACGTAATAAAAATGCAGAAAAAACGTGCCTGGATAAAATTTCTTGATAACATCAGTTCCAATACCCCTCTAGAACTGTTTTGGAACACGGTTAAGAAACTAAACGGCCGGTTAATACCTGGACCCCCTAAGTTGCTTCAAATCAACCAAGAGGTCGTGTCAGACCCTCAGAGGATAGCTGATGCACTTGGACAGCACTTCTACGACGTATCGGCCTCACAAAATTACCCCCTACACTTCCAGCGGCTCAAGAACGACCGTGAAACAACTCCGTGCAATATATCTATTCCCTCCAGACGCAGCACAAGTACGGCTATCAACCACCCCTTTTCGGAAGCTGAATTCCAGGTAGCACTAGCCTCGTGCAAAGAAGCATCCCCAGGGCCAGATGGCATTCACGCTAGTATGGTAACCAGCCTCTCAGCTAAGGACAAAATTGCACTCCTTCATATTTTTAATAAGCTCTTTCTAGGAGAGCAATTTCCACTATCATGGAAAGACGCTATCCTGATCCCGATTCACAAGAAAAATAAACCCCCCGATATTGCTTCTAGTTACAGACCCATCTCTTTGACCAGCATTCCATGTAAAATTTACGAAAGGCTAATAGCCAATCGATTGCAGTGGTACCTAGAAACCGAAAATATGCTACCAGCCTGGCAGAGTGGATTCCGTAAAGGACGAAGCACTCAAGACAATCTTGTATTCCTCTCCTCAGAAATACTTACAGCATTTGGAGAGCGCGAACGAGTGTTAGCTGTATTGCTTGACGTTGAAAAAGCCTTCGATCGAGTTTGGAGATGGCTCATCATCTCCTCTCTACAGAAGTGTGGTATTCATGGTCCTATTCTTTCCTTTATTCGGCATTACCTGCGAGACCGGTCGTTCAGAGTGCGTTGCGGAAATACAATGTCATCTCGTTTTGTTCAAGAGAATGGTGTTCCCCAAGGAGGTGTCCTTAGTCCTATTCTCTTTTGTTTAGCTTTCAATGGCGTCCTAGGTAATATTCACCCACCAGTTCAGGCACTGCTATTTGCGGATGACCTATTGCTTTGTGTTCGAGGCAAACAAATTACCGAACTCACCAAATCGATGCAGTCTGCGCTCCATACTGTGGAGAACTGGTGTTCAAACAACGGTTTTAAAATTTCCTCAGCCAAATCTACAGCAATCATCTTCGCAAAACGGGCAGCAAACATCTCTCAACCTTTATCTCTTTTAATAGACGGGCAAAGGATAAATGTAGTAGAAAAGATCAAGTACCTGGGGGTTACGTTTGACAGTCGTCTATCCTGGGGCCCGCACATCCGTGAGGTCAAAGCCTCTTGTATACGAGCACTCAACTTACTTCGGATGGTCACAAACACGGCTTGGGGGGGAGACCGTATGGCTATGCTAAGATTATTTAGAGTGGTTCTACGGAATAGGGTCGAATACGGAGCATGTGCATACGGATCTGCCGATCCGACTCGTCTAAATGCGCTTAGAGTGATCGTTACTACGGGGCTGAGGACAGCCATCGGCGCGTTTCGTTCTAGCCCCATTATCAGTCTCTTCGGCGAAGCTGGGGAGTTGCCATCCCATTATCGCCGACAACAAATGGAGGTTAAATACTTCCTTAAAGTTCTCGCCAACCCTCATCACCCACTAAAACCTCAATTTCTTCTTTCTTTGCGGGAACGGCCGCTGGTGCCTACTCTTCCCTCTCGGGTCCATGACGCGATTCTGCCTTTCCGCCAGAGTTTGGAGCAGCTATACCCCATTGAGCCGTCCCCTATACCTCCCTGGTCCGTCCCTTCTATCCATTGTCAACTGTCTCTCACACGACTTCCAAAACTCACGACTCCACCAAAAGTATACCAGCAAGAATTTTTAGAGCTTATCCAAAGGTACCATAATGCTAATGTTTATTACACAGACGGCTCTCGGGGAGAACTAGGCGCTGGAGCTGCAGTTGTGAGTGAGGCCCAAGTTAACATGTTTGCCCTCCCTTCTATATCGAGTAGCTATACCGCCGAAGTAACTGCCATCCTCCAGTCCCTCCTTCTTCGCCAGCAATCTTCCTCTCAAGTAATCATATGCACCGATTCCCTCTCCACTCTCTCCTCTATCCGTAACATATATTCCTCTGACTACCTCATCCAAAGAATTCATACCACACTTGCATCCTTTTCCTCCCGGGTCAACATTGTTTTCTTCTGGGTTCCAGGACATTGTGGGATCTTGGGGAACGATCGGGCTGATTTAGCGGCACGTCATGCGGTTTCCGAGGGTCTTGAACTTCAAGGTGTGAGCCTGCCTGACCTTGTTACTTCAATTCGATCTAGCATATTGGGTTGCTGGCAGCGGGAGTGGGCGGCCCTCGGGAACAATAAGCTTCGCCTTATTCGGCCCCGCGTTGGCCCTTGGGGGTCCTCCTGCCGGCCGTCTCGACGCGAAGAGGTTTTGCTCGCGCGACTTCGTATAGGACACTCTAGGTTGACCCACGATTATCTCATGGCCCGTGGACATCCGCCTCTCTGTCGATCATGTCAGGTTCCTCTCTCAATACTCCACATCCTCTCAGAATGCCGACAATATACCGCTTCACGTATTCTTTTCAACCTCCCCACCGATCTGTCGCTTCTTCTCTCTGATTCCTCTCCTCATATAACTAACATCTTTCGCTTCCTAAAGTCAAACCATCTTTACTCTCAGATCTAAACTATACTCTCACTGTACTCCTATAATCATGTAACCTGTGTCTAACGGTGTAAAGGCGAACATGACCCTGGTGGTTGTCGCCTCGAAAAAAAACAAAAAAAACAGAGGAATTGATCTACTTTAAACAGTGTTCAGCCCGATATCTTAGAAATTGCCAATTTTATCAAACTACTCATAATAATAAAAATTAAACAGCGTCTAATAAGCTAATGAGTGGTGACAGGTAGGTAGGTCTTATAGGTACCGAGATATCTTCGTCTATGTAATACATTGGGTCTTAATTATAGGAATTGACCTCATTTTAACATTAGGAAGGTAAATGTTACAGGAACCACGCATTATACGAAAATACTTATTCAATGTCCATTAATGTATATTATAATGCGTATTATTGTATCATGGGTGGTTTCTGTGATATTCACCTTCATAAATAAGATCAATTCTCGTATCAAGGACACAATGTATTTCATGGACAAAGATACCTCTGTAGCTATAAGACCTACAGACGTCTATCAGGTCTGATATTAAAGCTTATTTAATGTCCATTAATTTATATTTGAAAAGACTGACCTGGAACCCACATACTCGACTTAAAAGACAAGAGCTCAACAGAAGATACGGACAGTTATATAGACTACTGAACAAAAGATGTACCAACCTATGTACTACTAAATTTTGGAACATCAAACGTATCCAATCCTTTCAGTCCAAAGTCCTTAGAACAATAGTCAATGCTCCCTATTATGTTACAATCAAGACCTTACATCATGACCTCAAGATCCCTTATGTCCTTGATCTCATTCCATCCAAATTCTCAACTTTCCATCAGAAACTTACTCTTCTTCCTAATCCCTTGGCACAATCTCTATTTTGTACCAACCTTCCTTACAGCCCTCCTCGTAGGTTGAGGCGGCAGTGGCCGAGAGATCTCTTATAGATACGCAATTGGAGTGCTGGCAATGGCCAACTTCTCCACTCATGCCTGAGAGTGTGTGGCTCTATCGCCCTCACTCAGTCTCCACTGACTAGACTGGTGACGCGGCTGACTGAGAGGCGCTGGGATCTCCTGACATTTTGCTTCGGCATCCATTTCTGGATGCAGAGGTTCGATTCGGAGTTCCCAGGGAAAGTATGTAAATATTGTATATAGGTATGAATGTGGCCAAGATTATAATTATTTTCTTTTATTTCATTTATTTTATTTTATTTTATTTTTATTTATTTATTTATTTTTTCATTTGTTATTGAGGTATTTTATTTTTTGTTTGTTTTACATTGTACATATGGAATGAATGACTTCTTTTATCTCTAATACTTATTGCCCAAGATAGTGGCAGATTGTATTACTTCTCAATAAAGCAATTTTAAAATAAAATTAATTTATTTTATGATGAGTATTTTCGTATAATGCTTAGTTTCTATAATATATATTTTTATTTTTTTTTAATCATTTATTGAAATCTACAACTGTATTAGTTAATAAATCAAGTAAATTAGCTAACAGAAACACGTGAAAAATACATGAAGAGTAAATGTCCATTGGCACTACTCACTGGGTAATCTAAACTAGAAGGTCTCGAGGCCATCTCCTTTTCAGATGCCTCGGAGGATTGTCAGGAATGGAAGAGGAAGCAAGGATTGAAACTTGTGGGTTATGATGGGAGTGGAGTTTTTCATGGAAGGATTGATACCTGCTCCGGGCCAAATCAGCAACATATGGTATACTAAGGTCTTTATGTATGAGTTTATTCGTGACAAAGTAAGGAGCCTTGAGGATATTCCGAAGGATTTTGTATTGTAAGGATTGAATACGGGAAGAATTTGATGGTTTAGTATAGCCCCAGATCTCAACTCCGTAAGTCCAGATAGGCCTTATGATGGTGATATAGATGAGCCTTTTGTAGATAAGTGAAAATTTAGAGCGTCAGTCAAGTAAGTGTTGAAGTAAGCGAAAGCGACGGGCAGTTTCTTGTCGTTTCAGTCTTGTGTGTGGATTCCATGTTAAACGTTTGTCAAGTAAGAGTCCTAGATAGCTAATCTGTTCAAGCGGAATATTATTAAAGGACACTTTGGTAATTTGGTGGGATTTTTCGGAATTGATTTTGATTCTCCAATTCTGACACCATACCTCAAGGTCTCTGATGTGGGATTGAAGAGTATATAATATTTACTTTTATAACGTGATAATGAAGTTAATTCCTGGATTTGGGCCGTTTTGGATGGCCGCCATTTTTTATTCCGGTCCATTTGAGCTGGCAGACAACAAAAAAGTTGGCTAAAATGTGAAAATCACATTGAAAATTTTCTTTTATAATTATAATACGCATTTTTCGGGCCCAGCTCTTAGGGCTTATCTATACTCCACGCGTTTTGGGCGGCTGAAGCGGTAGTGGGTTCCTTGAATTCAGTCTCGGATAGGCTTTATAGGAACCCGCTACCGCTCAAGTCGCCCAAAACGCGTGCAGTATAAACAAGCACTTAGACTACTAGGCCAACGGTCGAGCAAGGAGGTGGGCCGTGATCTCCATCACCAGTCGGTTTTTTTGTAATATCTAAGTAATCAACTTTATAGAGGCTGGGTGTGTCCCAAGAGAGTCACCCTTTAAAATATCAGAAGAAAAATTGTATTGTCACAACCGAGTTTCGAACTTCGAGTTCTAACTGAAGTTCCAAAGAACAGTGCTGTATCCTATTTTACAGAAGACATTTTATAAATTCGCCATTTATGAGATTTACAACTAAAGGAGACTATAAGTATAGTCTTATCAATAAGGAAATTTGTTTAGAATGGATGTTGTATAACCGTTTTATCACTGTTAGACGACCTTGGTTAAGATACGGTTTGTGTCCACTTCAACTGATTGGGAATGTCAATCTCTTCTGCTCTCATCATCCTTGATGTGGTAGGTCAAACTATCTGCTGCGCGAATCACACAATCTTCACTTATTTTCCTAAATATATTAGAGATTTAAATTTTAGATGGATATGTTTATTGAACGGAGGGGCGTGGGTGATGTCATGAAAAAAATCACAAAAGAAAATGTTATATTTTTTATCGACTTGTTGTAGACCATCATCACGGCTGAGAAAATAAGCAAGATAACAAGCAAAAAGAATTACAAATCACTGTTTAATCTATTTAAAAAAACAAAAAATTGAATCCCAGATTCCGAAGCTATATCGCAAAACTGCAACACACAACTTTCACTTACCTCCGTTGTTAAAATCAATTTATGTATTTTTTAATACATTTAGATATAAAAATAAATTTTTAAAGAATTAATTACATCGAATTTCAATAGAAACGTGTGTTTTATTGTGTTGTTGTCTATTATATTTTATCTACAACAATCAGTTAGTTTCATCGGCTTTTTATCACTCCTATTGACTTTTACAATTCCATGTATTAGATAATATTTTTTATTAAAATCTTCAGCTATCCAACGGTATATTATACATCTATACTACTATTATTGTGTTCAAAAACACAAAGAATGCATTTAAAAAAGTATTTTGTTCTTTTCCCCTTTAGTGGGATATCGAATTCGTTCAACTTCCATATTTAGCTGTTATTTGTCAATGCTAACAAGATGATCTGCCTAATTATTGGAAATCAACAAAATTAAAGGTACTTTGGAGGAAGAAAATTTAAAATATCGGCATTTAAGCCCTATCAGACTATTTCAATCAGAATCCTACATCATATTAAAACCTTTCAAATTTTACATGAGAGAGTTATATTAAAATCATTAAAGCCGTTTTTGATAAAATCGTACAAAGGTGCAAATTGCATGTGATAAAGTAAGACTTCCGGTCAGCCGATTTTAATGAAAAAGTTGCTGTTACATCTCGGGCGTATAGCTGTCTTAAATATAAAATTGAGGTTTTATAAAAATTTTAGTTTTGCGCTAGACCCACCACATACGGACACACAGAGACCTTTTTTGCGGGACTTGGTCATTTGGACTGAGGAGACCCTATTAAACGTGTATTTCCGTTGAAAACTGGAATTCGTAAATTTTCACGATCGCAATACTTTCCCTTACTATATATTTCATATACAAGTAAGTGAAAGTATAAAGGGAGCAAGCTTAGAGCACCCAGTTACTACAAAAAAAGGCTAGATGCCGTTCGTGAGAGCGACAATTTTTTGCAGGTTTTAGACGCTAGTACTGCAACCAGCCTACAACAGCAAGACTTAAGGAGTCTCAAGTACATGTTGAGGACTATCGAATGTGCATATGCGTGGCTATACGTCCGCCAGTTCAAGTAACTTGTCTATTGCCTCGTGCCCTAAACCGCATTACGGCTTCCAGTGTGAATCAGCCATCACTAGGTGAGGTTACATTGCGTGAGAATACTCGAACACTCGATGAGCTATATTGCGTCAGATGTATTAATCCTATCATGCCATCTGTAGTCTTTTGTTTAAAGGCAGTGACGATGTAAAATGTTTCATCTTGCAGTGTTAACTGCACCAAAACAGAAAGTAAAAATAACATCTATGGTGTGGGTTCATCATATAGTTTTCAACTAGCGACTCCCCCTTGCTTCACGCGTGTGCAATTTAAATGTAGTGTCATTTAAGTTTAAAAAACTTCAGTTTGACCAATTAAAAGTTTATTACTTTGGGATCATGACTTCTTCGTAACGAAAAATGCACTTGGCAAGAAAATAGTATTTTATTATATAACGTCTATTAATTCTTATATTTAATCATCGGGAGAAATTAAAAACTTAAATTATTCAACAAATCAAAAATTGTTTCAGTTTATTTGCTTATGTTAAACGATTCCTATTTTATTCGGTGTAGTAATATTTTAAATTTCATAAAAATAAAAAAAATTCTGAATACATTTAATGAATTAAAGTTAATCTTTTTTCCATGGATGCCCCATTTAGTTTACAGTAGAACTACTACTTTCTGTGAAATGATCTAAAAGTAGAAATAATTATTAAATATATTATTTTATAACAGCTTTTCCTTTATTTTAGCAACTTACCTACGAATTGATACATAATTTTTTTTACTAAAACTTTGACTACTGTATAAAGTTTATCACCTGTACGATCACCATAACCTCCCTAATCCACATTACATAACATTTCTATAACATCTTTGTATTAAATTGCCCGACTCATTCACTAAAAAACAGACAAAATTTTCCCTCGTTAAAAAATTTAAAACTATTTATGAAAAGAGCATCAATAAAAAACCGTATCCCAAAGGCTCGGATGATTGGATCAAAAATATTTCCTCTACCTCCGTTCCCACTAATGTTAATAATATTTTAAGCTTAGGTCCCAATTTTTCTACCCCTTCTTCTAACCCTTCTAAAATGATTCCCCAACTTATAACAGATCTAGAATATATTTATAAAGACGACATTTTCAAAATAACTGACGAAGACAAAGAAATTTCCCGGTTGCGGATTAGCAACATGATTTCCAACCACCTCCAACACCCCAAACCTCTTTCGTCACTTTCCCCTCTCTTCTTCAAAGATCTTTCCTTAACCCGCTCATTCCTCAAATCAAACGACCAAATTATAGTAACCAAAGCCGACAAAGGTAACGTAACAGTTATTATGGACAGAACTGAGTACGATGACAAAATAAATTCACTTCTATCAGACCTATCAACATATACACCCTCTACCCGTGACCCAACCCGTCCTCTCATGATAAAATTTAACCAACATATCAAAAATCTCTTCGATAATAAATTCATTAATCTATCTACATACAGAAACCTAATCTCTTATAATTCCTTACCCCCACGTCTGTATGGCCTTCCGAAAATTCACAAACCAGGTAATCCACTCCGTCCCATTATTTCAAACATCAATGCACCTTCCTCCAAACTCAGTAAATTTCTTCTACCGTCACTAAAAATACTCAGCCGTACAAACTCCTACGACATTACAAACTCTCTTTACCTCCGACAACAATTATTATCACTTCAAATCCCCCCTAACTACATTTTAACATCTTTTGACGCCGAAAGCTTATTCACTAATATTCCCATTGACAAAGTTCTCCATTTAGTTAAAAAACACTGGACCATTATCGAACCTCACACCACGCTAAATCTTTCTACTTACTTACAATCACTGGAACTTTGCTGCAAAACAGGATACCTCACTTTTAAGGGAAAATTTTACAATCAGGTCTCTGGACTAGCAATGGGAAACTGCCTAGCTCCGCATCTCTCTAATATTGTTCTCAATGACCTCCTGGATTTCATAACCAAAATTTATAAAAACGATATCTTTTTCATTAAGAAATATGTTGACGACCTCCTCCTAATAATAAACCCTGAAAAAATCCCAGATATCCTTAAATCCTTTAATTCCTACGATCCACGCCTCCGTTTTACAGTAGAAAAAGAAAACAACTCAACAATTCCCTTTCTAGACTTACTGATAATAAGAAATACGGACGGTTCTATTTCCACTGATTGGTACACAAAATCCACCTATTCCGGTAGACTCCTCAATTTCTTCTCCCAGCACCCATACCATCAAAAAATTAATGTTGCCCAAAATCTCGTCCACCGTTGCCTCTCCTTGTCTGATCCACAGTACCATCCTACCAATATCCAGCGCATTAAAAAGATCCTTACCCTAAACAGCTTCCCACTTAATATCATTAAAAAACTCATAAACTCATACAACAACGTAAAAACGACCATTACTCCCCCTACAATACAAGACCAAAATTCACCCACAATATTTCAATATAGATCCCTACCGTATATTCCACACCTGTCTGAAAATATTAAAAAATCCTTTAAATCTTCCTTACCCTCCCTAAAGCTAGGATTAAAGACCCAGAACAAACTTTCCCACCTTTTCACTAATACTAAAGACCCGATAAATCCTCTCTACCGCTCAAATATTGTGTATAAAATACCTTGTTTAGATTGCGACGTGTCCTATGTGGGTGAAACAAAAAACTACTTAAAAACCCGCATATCTCAACATAAATCCTCCATATCCTCTCGAAACCTTCTAGCCTCAAAACTCTCCGAACACTCCATAACTTTTAATCATTCATTTAACTTTCAAGATTGTTCCATTTTAGATTCTGTTCCCAACCATAAAAAAAGACTCATCGCTGAATCCGTCCACATCCATCTCCAATCTAATCCTGTCAATCATAAAACTGATAAACAGTGCATCTCCTCCACCTACAGCCATATATTAAACTCTCTTAAGTAATACAGCTTCCCATGTCCATCCCACTGTATACCTTTTGTTTATTTATTGGTTTATTTTTTACTTATTTATGTATACATTTATTTTATATATGTATCTATTTCATTTGTTTCTGCACTTAATAAATTCTTAATTGTTTTACAATTCAATTTATTCCTATTTGTAATTTTTTAACGAGGGAAAATTTTGTCTGTTTTTTAGTGAATGCAAAAATTGTTTGAATACTTGTAGTCAGTTTGTCCATGTTGTGGTCGCCTATAATAGGATGTAAAGAGGAATTTAAGGAGCGGATATTGTCGTTGATGAGGTCTATTTGTTGTATGGTTTCCCTAATTTTTAAGTTAAGTAACGTTCTCTTGTATTTCTCCAATGAGTGAGTCAATTTAGAAGTAAGGGAGTTTGACAAAGGGACTTGACTAATGCAGTTCTCAATAAATTTTGGAGAAACAGAATGGGTTCGACATTTTAATAAAAAAATTCTTTGTTCAGTTTTTTTGGCCAGTCGTTTGTGAAGGTTGCAGAGATTGTTAAAAGTTTGTCTGTTTTGGGGGAAACGCGATTTTAGTGAAGAGAAAATATGATGTTGGTCATTATTCGGATTTCCTGAAGAAAGGTGGGAAGAGGATATATCTTGAGTTTGGGAGAAAGATGTATTTATTTTTTACTTATTTATGTATACATTTATTTTATATATGTATCTATTTCATTTGTTTCTGCACTTAATAAATTCTTAATTGTTTTACAATTCAATTTATTCCTATTTGTAATTATTTTACTATTTTGTATCAACTATATGATCTGTCAATGATTGTTACTTATTATTATTTTTTTGTCATAATATTTTCACTTGGTTAATTTTAATGTCTTAATATATGTACAATAATTATTAAAACGTTGGTTGGGAGGTAGTCAGTTTTACTATATATAGTTTATACATTATTATTCTTACTATTGTATTATATTGTTTTTACTTCAACAATCTTGTTAAAACATCTTCTAATACCGTTATGATGTTATTAATATTGTAGGTTTAATCTGAACACTTCCTTTTATGTTAATATTACAATTTTACTCATTGTTGTCAGATCCCGTCTAGAAATATGGTACGTATTTTCCATTTTACCCAACCTTTTGTACGTACTTTCCTATCTACCTGCCTATATTCCTTATAACCAAATTGAACCTAGTTTCCACTCACCTACCAGACGGTACGTATCTCCACTGTACTCCATTTTGTTAATGGTTTTTATTTCATGTAATTTTTTCTTATATATTTGTACATTATCTTTAGTCATTATCTGGTCTGTATAGCTCTCATTAGTATACCTTTATCATTGTAATTTAATTAATTGATTCCTTACACATCTATTTTCTTTTATGTTATAATATTGACATTCTCTAGTGAAATTGTTAATTTTTTTTAAAATAGTATTTGTAATCTTATTTTAAATGTATCCTTTTTGTATCTTTTTAGCCCTGATGATGACCCACAATGGGGGTCGAAACGTTGGCAAACAATAAAATAGTTGAAACTATTCAGTTGTTTCATTTAATGACCGCCACCCGGACTAATTCCTTCAGTAATTCTCAACGGACAACTAATTATATCCACAATTTTCTAAAATTTCTATATTTCAGGAATAATTTTTTTATGTTTTGATCAAAGAAAAATTTTTTTCCCCTTTAAAGAAATGATAAAGTGTAATATATTTTAATTATAAACCTTCAGGAAAGAATGCCCTTGATGATGGTGAAAACCGTATCAAAATCCGTCCAGTGGTATAGAAGGAGTTAGCGGGACCAAAATTCCGTTATCATTTTTTATATATATAGAGATTAAAGTATTAACTAATTTGCAGGTTGTAAACAAAAGAAAAAGAAAAGGTATTTATCTTATTTCACTAATGAATTACAACATTTTTATGGATGTACATGGTAAAAGATCTGGCGTGGACAACACACGACATTCACTTGTCTTGGTTTGTTAAAATCAATTAAAGAACTATTCAATAAAGATTGAGTTTAAAAAGTTTAAAGGATTATATACAGTTTCGTTGGAAATATATGTTTTAAATTAAATCCCTTGAAGCCATCGATTATTATATAAAACATAATCTATTATTTTTCTTTCTCTTTCGGAGACGAATCATAAATTAATTGAAAAATCTATACATGGTCGTGAAATGAATATGAAGCAAGAGGTGGTTCGGCTGGGGAAAAAAATATAAGAAAATAGCGAAAAAAATATTTAATTTCCTAATTTTCGACCCGCGTTGTCTTCATCAGAGCTAAAAAACAAGATACAATGTAAGTGTTTCATAATAACAGATTATAACATAAAGAAATATTAATGTTGAGTAAAATTGATAAATAAAGAACATAAAAAGAAAATAATAACTAAAAAAGAAATAGTTAATTTATCAACATAAGAAATAAAATATATGTTGTTATGAAAGATAGATTTAGTTAACAAAAGTAGTAAATTAACATGCAGTGAATTGAAAGCCAGATGACAAACAAAATGATGAAATTGACACCTTTATTTTTACTTTTGTTCGCACACTTGACTGAAATGACAAGAAACTGCTCGCCGCTTTCGGTTACTTCAACACTTACCAGATAGACGTACAAAAGGCTCATCTATATCAGCATCATAAGGGCTATCTGGACGTACAGAGTTGAGCTTTGGGGCTCTACTAAACCATCAAATTCTTCCCGTCTTCAATCATTACAGTCCAAAATCCTCAACGCTCCATACTTACGTCACGAATAAGCGGATCCATAAAGACCTTAACATTCCCTATGTAGCTGATTTGATCTGGACCAGATATCAATCCATGAAAAACTCCACTCCCACTCTTCTTACCCACTAGTTTCAATCCTTGCTTCCTCTTCTATTCCTGACAATCCTCCGAGGCGTCTGAAAAGAAAATGACCTCGAGACCTTTTACGTGTAGTTTAGAATATTTTTAGTGCTGCCGATGGGTAGCTTCTTTACATGTCTTTTTCATGTCTATTTTCTTTTAGCCTTGATTTAAATGATTTTTTAAAATATATATATATATATATATATATATATATATATATATATATATATATATATATATACATATATATATATTTACTTTTAATTTTTTATTATAATATATTCTTCGGCATCTGGCTTTACCTTCACTTACATACTTCTGTTAACTATATTCATCTTTCATTTCTCGATTTACTTATCTTGATATATTAATTATTTAGTTTTTAGTCTTTATTACTTGATTTTTCTGTTTTTAATTTAGCAATTTTACACAGCTTTTAATTATATTATATCTTATTTTCTGTTAATATCAAACAGCTACTCTGTATCTTACATTTTAGCTCTGATGAAGACCCGCAGCTTGGGCAGAAACTTTGATTAAATAGTTGTTCCCAATTTTTTTTAATCTTTTTTTTTTTTTACCGCCACCTGAACCACCTCTTCCTTCGTAATCATAAATTTAGATAATCGATTATTGAACAAAATCGATATATCGTTCATAATTCAATAATTGCAATCTTCCTCCTTCGTCATAACATGTTTGTCTTTCTTGTAGTCATAATGGCGCAGCTGAAAAAGAAAACAAAAACAAGATGATTCCATCATGGTGATAAACAGATGACGTACATGGAATGGTGGTTTCATAACTCGTGTAGAAAATTAATTTTTGAAGTTTATGGAGTTCTAAGACGAGATATAAAAGAATGTATTTAATGTTAAATTTAAATGGTTAGATTAAAATCATCTGCCAAGTTGTTTTGTTTTAAGGGAACAAATAAAAAAACATTCCTGATGTACGTTTTAGCTACAGAGTTGGACTAGTTGATGTTCACTTACGTATGTATACAGAAAACATACAAAAAAACTTTTCCTTTACAACCCATGAAGGGTCTTAGTTGTGTACATCAAGGAATTCGTAACTGTTTCTCAGCCAACGACCGTGCAATGGGATGATGAGAACCTTAGCGACATAAACCTGCGAAAAATTGTAGCCTTCACGGCGGTCTCTAGCGACTTTTTTTATAACTAGGTGTTCCTAGGCAGCGCTACACAGTGACGAAAATTCGTGAGAGCGAGGTATTGTGAGAGTCCACAAAAGTAGCGGTAGAGGGGCAAGGCATAAATTTGTTTAATAAATTCAGACAATGACATTGAATATTGCTTTTTGAAAAATCCTATATCATTAAATGTTATTTTTAAAAAAGATAAACTAAACTAATTGATAATGTTATATCAAAAGAAACAAGTGTAATCTACACATCATGAAACATCTTTTGGTTTATTATTTTAAGTAATGAACATTTGTAATAGAACAAAAAAAAAAAAAAAAAACCCTCCTTCAAAATTTTGGGGTTACGTTTCAAATAATTGAATGAGAAAAACGCGTTTTTGGAGTTTATCAATTCTAAAGATGGGAAGTTCTGTTCCGAGAGAATAAAAAATTTCCATTCACGTTGACAGAAATTTATTGATAGTAGTGGGGAGTATTTAGATTAAATTAAACAGTTAGGGGAGCCCGTGGCTGAGTAGCTAACGCGCTAGTCTCTCATGCTACAGGTTGTGAGTTCGAATCCCAGTCCCGGCGGGGCTTTGGTAAGGATGTAATTAAATGGGGATTCACTCACAGCCTCTCCCCCGGGGGAGTGAGACCCGTCATCCAAATGGTGGCCACTCACAAAATTCGGCGTAGGGAGTGTGATGACCCTACCCTACAATTTACATCGCGAAACGCGAGTGTAATCTTCCAGGAGATTACACCGCGAGGCCCAGGGCCTGCACTGCCTGTCGCGCCACTGAAAAAAACCGGTTGTAAAACTTTTTTGTTTTCTTTTTAAACTACAATCCTGCATTATTTACCTCATAACTCAATATAATAAACAATGACCAATTGTTGTCTCGACATTGAAATAAATAAACAAATGATTAACCTACCACAACAGGGTTCAAACTGGGCACTCGAATATTGTCCAGTACGATATGAACTACTAATAAGGTTTAAAATTATGTCAATTTAAGTTATCCCCTCTCTCGCAAGGACTAAAAAAAAATGGTAAATAGTCAAGAATTTTTAAGAAGGTCTATGCATTAAATAAATAAATCAGTTTTTATAAGACTCTTGTTGGAAAATTCACGCACCTATTGCTAATTCCTCAAATTTACCCAGTATTCTTTTTTATTTATTTATCTTATCTGCTCCTGCATGGAACCTGATATTAAAAGCTAACAGTAATTTTAAATTAGAGATAATGAGATTATCGATTTGAAGTTTTAATCTCTGTGATTGACTTTTTTAATACCTTTTAAATTATTAAGTATAAATCCGTTGCCTGGTTTTGATTTATTTGTTTCTTGTACCATCGATTATTTTATTTCAATAAATGAAAATTATTAGACAACCGTTTTATTATTACAAAACTGTTAATGATTGGAGAATTTCTTTATAAAAAATAAAACAAAAGTCACACTGATCAGCTTTAAAAATATATGTATATATATATATATATATATATATATATATATATATATTTATTGAAATTTGCATTAATAGATTTAGTTAATGTGTGTAGAATATAAAACAAAGGCATGATACACACGAAGCGAAACTACCCATTGGTAGTTTTCCATAAAATATTCTAAACCAGAAAGTATCGCGGACATCTTATTTTCAGGCGCCTCGGAGGATTATCAGGAATCGAAGAGGAAGCAAGAATAGATACTAATGTGTTAGACAGGCAATGGAGTTTGTCATGAAAGGAATATTACCTGTTACAGGCCAAATCATTAACATTACGATTAAGTTCATTATAGATTAGTTTATTTGTGACAAAGTAGGGAGCGTTGAGAATTATAGATTGTAAGGATTGTATACGGGAAGATTCGATGGTTTAGAGCCCCAAAGCTCTATTGTGTAAGTCCAGATAGGCCTTATAGTCGTGAGTCAGCAAAGAAAAATGCAACCCATTTTACCAAATTTTTAGTATGCAAACCATCTATCATGGTAAAGCAAAATATATATGTCTGCGAACTCAAAACGAGTGGATTATAAAATGGCGGCCATTCAAAAAGGGAATATCACTCTTTTCTAACATAATTATGGTTACTATGATGGAAACGGCTTATCCTATGAGGATAACCGTTATAAAGTAAATTATCAAGTACGAGGCATGTTTTTTAAGTAAGTACCGTTTTGGAATTAAAAAAAGACGTGAAAATATATCGCAATAATTTTATTTTTACATGAAAGCCTGTACCTTGATCTGCTTGTCTACACAATTTCCATGAATCTTGAAGCACTTGTCATAACGCGGCACCAGGTTTTGAATACCCTCCTCAAAAAATTCTGCCGCCTGACTTGTTAACCACTGCATCACAAATGTTTTGACTTCGTTATCGTATTGAAGACGCCGACCGCCCAGTTGTTTCTTCAAGTGTAGGAACAATTGGTAGTCGCTGGGCACCAGATCAGGGTTGTATGGAGGATGATCTAGAGTTTCCCATTTAAATGATTTGATAAGATCTTTGGTCCGATTAGCCACATGTGGACGGGCATTGTCATGCAGCAAAACGATACCCTTACTCAACTTTTGTTCTGGATTGCACGAGCAGATTTTTCAATGTCTCACAATAAGACGCTGCATTGATTGTCTCATTACGAGGCAGAAACCCCACTAGCAATACTCCTTTTCTTTCCCAAAAAACTGTGCACATGATTTTTCGGGCATAAATTGTTTGCTTGAACTTCACTCTTTGGGTTATGATGAATGTTGCCATTCCATGGATTGTTGTTTTGATTCTGGTGTGACGTAGGCCACCCATGTTTCGTCACCAGTAAAAAATCTTCACCTCGATTGTAGTACCGCTCAAGAAATCCAATGCACTGCCTAAACGTTGGATTTTGTGCAAATCCGTCAACATTTTTGGAACCCTACGTGAACACAATTCCGGTAATTCAAGTTATCGCTCACAATGCGATACAAAACACTTCGAGAATATTGAGGAAAGCAGTCGGACAATGATGTGTAAAGCGTCTGTTTTGTTTCACCTTTTCGTCCACTTTCTGCACCAAATCTTCATTAACGACCGAAGGACACTCACTCCGTTCTTCATCATGCACATTTGTGCGGCCATCTTTAAATGCTCTCACCCATTTCCTTACCATTCCATCACTCATAATGTTTTGTCCGTAAACTTCAACGATCTCACGATGAATATCGATCGGTTTTACGCCTTTAGCACTAAGAAATCGTATAACAGCCCGTACTTTACCATCAACGGGACTCACGATTGTCGGAGGCATCTTAAACACTCAGCAAACAATGTATACAATGAAGAAGCTGACTGTAATGGCGTCAGTGCGTAGACAAGAGATGTAGGTAACCAGTGCGCGTGCGCGGAACGCCGACCGTAGCGCTGCGGTGGCGGAATCGCAAAACGGTGCTTACTTAAAAAACATGCATCATATTTAATAAGCTTTCATTTGAGTGGTAAAAGACATTTGTATGCCTAATATTCAAGAATATAGAGGTATTACAAAAAAAAAAAAAAAAAAATGTTTGCGGAAAACGGGATATCACCCTTTTCTAACATAATTATGGTTACTATCATGGAAACAGCTCATTCTATGAGGATAATAATTATATCAATTGGTGTAGAAAATTAAATCACCCTTAATTTGAGTTGTGAAACACGTCTGTATGACTAATAGTTATAGAGATATGGTTCTTACAAAAAAAAAAAGGAAACCTAGAAACTTCTTATTTTTATCATTATGTAATTAATTTTTTTTTTTTTTTTTACCCTTTTCCATGAATGGATGGCATTGGCATACACCATACAGCCATTTTATTAATTATTATAATTAATTTGGTTGATATATGGAAACGCGTGTTTCTAACAATATAATGATAATAAACTATATTACGAGGTCTAAAATTGGCTTTAATTTGAGTAGTAATTGAAATCCGTAGGACTAATACTCACCGACGTAATGTCAGTGCAACAGTTACATGAGTCAGAGTAGTCTCTAAAAATCCAATTTTGAAACACGTCTTTTTTATGGCAAACTAGCGTCGTTTGATTCGTATTATCGCCTAGTAATATGAGGTCAAAGAGAAAATTGTGGTCAAATTCAGAATTTTAGTAATAATAATTAGTTAGAAAAAAGTAATATCTCGTTTTTCGCCAAATTTTTTTTTTTTTTTTTAATACCTATATGTAGTTGAATATTAGACATACAAATGTCATTTACCGCTCAAATGAAAGGTTTTTAAATACTTGATAATTTACTTTATAACGATTATCTCCATAGGATGAGCGTTTTCCATGATAGCGACCATAATTATGTTAGAAAAGAGTGATATTCCCTTTTTGAATGACCGCCATTATGTAATTCACCCGTTTAAAATTGGCAGACGTATATTTTTTGCTTTTCTATGATTAATACTATGCATAAAACATACTCAAAATTTTAGTAAAATGGGTTGCATTTTTCGTTACTGGCTTACGGACTATTTATGACAGTGATGTAGACGAGCCTTTTGTAGTTAAGTGGAAGATTAGATGCGTTTGTCTAGGCTATTATGAAGTAACCGAAAATGGCGAGCAGGCACTAATAAGAGAACTATATTTATGTGCCGACATTCCGTACTAAATTTTAGATCTTCATTGGACTTTCCTTGGCTAAGGAAAAAAAACTAATAAAAATAACAAGGTAACAATAATGTACTGTTTGTTTAATCATTTAACGCCTTGTAGCTTATCCAGGTTTTATTAGGACAGTAATCTTTAACTGAAACAGCACAGGCTCGGAACCACCATTTACGTCGGGAGAGCGTTACAAAGGATTTTTTACTCCCATTAAAAATCCTAGGATCATCTGCAGGTTTGAACCCGTGACGTTGGGCATAGAAGGCTATTATGCCTCGCCTCTACACCCGGGTGAGCCCATCAATAATGTAATATGAGATGACTTTTGTTATGAAAATATTTAAAGATTATAGTTACATCATTATATACCACATTGAATCCATTGTGATAAGAGTTTTTTGTGAGTTGACATAATCAATTATTTTTTTATAATCAGTCTATTTTTTAAAACTTCCACTGACCCAAGTAATATTTTTTTGTGTTAGGCCTCATTCAGAAGCAGGTTATAGCATTCAAATATGTTTCAATAAATTAAAATTATCTCTTTGGACTATCATAGACCCATTCATAGAAACTAACATATTCTTTTTAAAGGTAAATTTGCAACAAAGGAGAAGATAATGCACGCCAAATGGAGAGTGACCTTTCCGTTGAGAGATGCGATTTCTAAATAAAAGGAAATGCTGATAGATAACCGGCCAAAAACAGCGGGGGCAAGGCTCTTAATTTTAAATTAATTTTAAATTTGAATTTAATTAATTTAATTTAATTTAATTTAATTTAAATTTAATTAAAATTTAAATTTAATTTTAAATTTAAATCTTAATTTTAAATTTGAGTGAAGATAAACTGATGTATTCCTTTTTCCTCCTATATTTTATTTTTTGAAATAGATATGTCTTTTGGCTGGAGGTCCAAGTTTTTTTTGTCCAACTTTTTTTTTTCACCCTCAAAAATGTAACACGTTTGATACGCTGTACAGTGGGAAAAAATAACGATTTAGTGCCCAAAATTCTACAATTCTCGATTAATATAGATAAGTTAATTTTTTTTGTTTTTCATTTATGACTATGGGATGTTCTTTATTAGTGAGTGTGAAAAAATTACTCTCGTTACATTTTTTAAAGTTACTGATTTCATACATTCTAATATACATATTATATTTTCTTAATTCTATTTAATAATTAAGGGAGTGGCGTGGTCTATTCGGTAGAGCGCTAGTCTACTGTGCTCCGGGTCCTGGGTTCGAACCGGCTGTGGCGGAATATTATTTATTCTGTTATTTCGGCCGGGGGGCGATCCTGGGGTATGGAGACCCTCCTGGGGCACACCCATCCTCTATAAAGTGGGTACCCAAAAATGGGGAAAAACCGTGGCGACTGAGCGTGATCTCACTGCACGGCCGTTGGTCTAGAAACAGTACGAATCTCTACATGTACTGAGCCCAAAACTTTTCATGGGTTGTAGTGGTACAGATTCTTTTTTTATTTAATAATTACTCATTAGGAATCATACATTATCACTCTTTATTATTCTCATAATTTGTACAGCTTTTTTTTATTTATCATCTGTTGTATTTAATATAATAATAATGCTACAGAGGGAGTTCCAGATTTTGCCTTTCCAGGTTTAGTTAGGATAGGGATCCTAACGAGTATCTGACATCGGACAGGTTCGGGACCACCATTTTACGCCCCCTTCCATGGAGGACATAACCAACGATTTTTTACTCCCTTATAAAAATCCTAGAGCCATCTACCTGGTTTGAATCCGCGACCTTGGGTAAAGAAGGCTGTTGTGCTTGCTACTATTTCTCAGGTGTCCTCCCCTTTTATTGGTTCTTTGGTTACTCATAACAAAAATGCCTAATTTAAGGTCCACTGAGTCCTCATATTCAAATATATCCATTGAAATTAGTCAGTGCAAGTGTTATACGTTATATAATGAAATCATGAATTTGCACATTATTACTAATTTCTCGAAATCAAATCAAACGAATTATATCAATATATAATTGATATAAAAATGTGAAACTCATATTATCAATTTATAATAAAATGGTCAATTATATCTTTCTGATTGATATAGACTGACAGGGCTTAAATATATATATATATATATATATATATATATATATATATATATATATATATATATATATATATATATGTATATTTTTAATTTCCTCTAAAGCTCATTTAATTTTGTTCATTTCAAATAAATAAACCCCTTTTATTGTTAGTAATAATAAATTAAAATAAGTATTTCCGTTGAAAATTTGGATTCGAAAAAAAATGTCTGGTTCTAAGCCAATTTCTAAATATAGGGATAGTGAAATGGATGTATAGTAACCTTTAGAAAGCTGAATGTTTTAGAAATAATGATTTCTAGCATAAAAAATCGTCGAAGATAATAAATGGAGAATGACGAAAATCGTTTAAACATGAGTGATTATCGTAGAAAATATTTTATATAGTAAAAAATAATCTATGAATATAAATTATAATATTAAATACAACTTATTGCATATTTTGTATACATTCTCCTTAATATTAAGCCCTGTACATCTATATTATTTTCCTTATGTTCGGGAAAAAGAAAAAAAATCTGGTGCGGGCAACACGCGACTTTCACTTACCTCCGTTGTTAAAATGGATTAATGAATTTTCAAACACAATAAAGAATTAATTAAATTTCAATTTCTATAGAAACATGTCTCTTGTTAAACAATCTATTATACTATTATCCAAAACAATCAGTTAGTTTTATCGGCTTTTCACCACTCACTTTGAGTATAAGATAATATTTTTTTTTAAATGTTTAGCTTTACAACGCTATATTGGTCGTTTCCTTCTTTAGTTGTATATCGAATTCGTTCAACTTATATATTTAGACATTTTTTATAAATGCTAAAAATGGTTAATTTTTTCGAATCTACCAAATTGAAGGTACTGTTTGTTTGTTTTGGTTTTAAGGCGTAAAACCCTAAGGTCATCAACGCCTAGACACTATATGCATATTCAACCTTTATAAGAAAGAACTATTAGGTAATGAGTGATTGAGAGAAAGAAATAAAAAAAAAAAAAATGAAATAAATAATATATAAATAAAAAAAAAAATAAAGAAAGAAAAAATATTTATTATTGAAGGTACTTATTGTACTTATTATACTTACAGGCCGTTATTGAAGGTACTTTATAGAATGAAAATTTAAACTATCGGCATTTAATCCCTGTCAGACTATTTCAATCAGAATGAAACCTACATCATATGAAATGCTATTTAAATGTTATATCATACAGCGAGTTAAATCAAAATTGTTAGAGCCGTTATTGAGAAAATCGTAAAAAGGTGCAAAAAAGATTGTAAAAAGTGGTTCTTCTTGCTCATCGATTTTTAAGAAAATGTTCCATAATCATCTAAGGTATGTGCGTTTCTAAAATTTGGATTTTTTGTTTCGTTCGACTTATTTTTTATTTTTTTACTTTTGTTGGTAATCAAATTAGTTCAACGTGTATATTTAGCAGTTTTTTTATCAACACTAATGAAATGATTTGGTTAACATTTTTGAATTAAAAAAAAACTTAAGGGTACTTTAGTGAGAGGCAATTTAAACTATCGGTATTTAAGCTCTTTCAGACTTTTCCAATCAGAATAAAACCCATATGAAATGAAAGTCCGTTGAATTTTACATCGATATAGAGAGTTTAATCAACATCGTTATTGAGAAAATCGTAAAAAGGTGTAAAATGCATTGTTAAAAGTGGTTCTTCTTGCTCGTCGATTTTTAAGAAAAAATTGCTTTATAATCTTAGGTATATACGTTTCTAAAATATGGCTTTTTAGTTTCGTACGACTTACTGTTTGGGAGCTAGGTTTCACACAACCTTTTTACGGGATTTGGTCATTTAGACCCGTGAAAAACGTATATTTCCGGTAGAAACTGGAATTCGAAAATTTCCACGATCACAATGTCTCGATCAATACTTAAGCTCTTAAGTGTTTTTTTTTTCCTTACTATATATTTCATCCATAGGTAACAGTAAGTTACAAATATTTTGCATACTCATTAATTAATTTGCATTTGCAGAAACATTACTAAAAAAAACTTGACCAAATATTAGGTAATTTTTTTTATTATTTAAATCAATTCAGATTGTCCTTGGCCTTGTCATTGTGTAGGTTTTTTTTTCGTGTAACTTTTCCTACTGTCTTAAATAAAATTTGTATTATCATTAGCTAATTTAAAGGATGATTGAAACTCTGTTATCATAAAAAAAAGGACGCCTGAAATCATGAAACAAAACATATATGTATCTAGTAAGTATTATATATAAATAAATATTTTTATTCTATCTTTGGCCTTGTAGTTAATGAGTATATAATTTGCATATTAAATAAATTAGCATTGAAATAATAAGTTTATTATTTTATTTTGGGAAAATATTTTTAATAAAAAGTGTACTAATGCCAAATATGAAATATGTAGTTCTATAATATTGTATTTTTGTGTGTGTGTATGTATATATATATATATATATATATATATATATATATATATATTTATATCTTCTATATATATAAAAATCTCGTGTTACAATGTTTGTTAGCGATAAACTCTGAAATTACTGAACCTACTTTGATCAAACTTCGTAAGTATATGTTATTTGGTCTAATTTAAAAGATAGGATAGGTTTTATTACTATTCTAAATGGTTGAAAAATAAAATTAGAAAGAAATAAAAAAGATAAAAAAAAAAAATCATATATATATTTAAGTAACAAATTATTATAGATTTAATTACACCAAAAGTCGATTATTATTGAAGATAGAGAAAAATCGAAACGATTTTCAAGATCAAGACAAAGCTTGAACCAATTGCAAAGAAAAAAAAAATTTTAATCATCTTATATGGTCAAGCCACAAGTTATAAGAGATGTGATTCCTTGGTTATTATTGCTGATAAAGATAAAATGTAAGGTTTTCTGGAATCATGAAATTTTATTTGAATGAAAATCGAAAGAAAAGAAAAGGAAATAGTAAACGCAGTCCTGTATAAATGCTTTTGGTTTATTATTTTCAATAATGAACCTTTGTAATCGACCAAAAAAATAAATAGTCCTCCCTCAAAATAAAAAAAAAAATCCGTTTCTCCTAATAAATAAACTTGCTTTTAGTGTCATTTGAATGAGAATTAAATTTCGGACCAAATGAAAAAAGAATCATTGAAATTGGTTAACAAGTAGCTTAGATATTGCGTTTTGAAATCAGTGGTAGTGTTATGATATGATGCTTTGAATTAGTTCTTTTCATATTACTTAATTGCCTATCAATAGCTATATAAACAGTTATACCCTAATATTGTTATTTGGAAATAATAAACCATTGTGTAATAATTTGCAGCGTTTTTTGGTTGGATCCGTCCTGAGTCCTCTTCATCCGAATTCCTTTTTTTTGTATTGCCCCAAAAATCTTCCTAAGAATTTTTTCGCTCTGATTTTACGTTATTTTTAATTTTGAAATGGCCATCGACTACCATAGTTTCGGATGCGTAGTTAGCTTTTGGAAGAATCACTGGTCTGTAATGCCTTAAGTTTGCACTTATGCATTTAAATTTAAAATTATTTTGAAGCACTTCGTAGTTCCCAAGTGCATCGGCCTGATGAATCTTGGTCAAGAGCAACAAGACATGAAAGCAGGAAGGAACCAACGTTAACGACCACTTTGTCCTTGGAAAGGCTAACTCGTTTGGTTCATCTTAATTAAGTTTAAAGGGGAAAAAAATATCTGGTATAGGCATCCAACAACTTTTACTTCCTAACAGCGCGTACTGATGATCTTTTATTTACTATTTCACATACATCTATCTATATATATATATATATATATATATATATATATATATATATATATATATATATATATATATATATATAAATGATCTCATTTTCCCTTGGTGATCGCGGCTTGACCGATTTCGCTAATTCTTTTTTTGTTTGTGTTTATTACAGTTATGATATGGATCTTATTAAAGAAAAAAAGAGAAAAGTTACTTTGGTAGTTAGCTTTTTTTTTAGTTTCCTAAGGTAATAATAGTCCCTCTATCTATCTATCTATCTATCTATCTCTCTCTCTCTCTCTCTCTCTCTCTCTCTCTATATATATATATATATATACATATATATATATATATATATATATATATATATATATATATATATATATATATATATATGAATCTCCTCACTAATAAATGACGTTTAAAGGGCTAGGCTGATTTCACTAAGACATAATTAAAAGAGGACATCGTCTGTCGGGTCAGCTAGTATCAAATCAATTTTAAACGTTTACGTTCCGATGAAATTTGTTTGTTTATTCATATAAGGTCATTGTACACTACCGTTGTTAATCGGACGATGCTACAGTGGGAATCCTAAATTTTGAATATCCAGTTTTAACTAGGAAAGGTATCTTAAACCAGTACATTACATTTCACAGGCTCATATATGAATCTCCTCACTAATAAATGACGTTTAAAGGGCTAGGCTGATTTCACTAAGACATAATTAAAAGAGGACATCGTCTGTCGGGTCAGCTAGTATCAAATCAATTTTAAACGTTTACGTTCCGATGAAATTTGTTTGTTTATTCATATAAGGTCATTGTACACTACCGTTGTTAATCGGACGATGCTACAGTGGGAATCCTAAATTTTGAATATCCAGTTTTAACTAGGAAAGGTATCTTAAACCAGTACATTACATTTCACAGGCTCATATATGAATCTCCTCACTAATAAATGACGTTTAAAGGGCTAGGCTGATTTCACTAAGACATAATTAAAAGAGGACATCGTCTGTCGGGTCAGCTAGTATCAAATCAATTTTAAACGTTTACGTTCCGATGAAATTTGTTTGTTTATTCATATAAGGTCATTGTACACTACCGTTGTTAATCGGACGATGCTACAGTGGGAATCCTAAATTTTGAATATCCAGTTTTAACTAGGAGAGGTATCTTAAACCAGTACATTACATTTCACAGGCTCGGGGCCACCATTTTACTTCACATCCGAAAGATCTATTTCTTGAATGTTTTAGTAAGATCTGCAGTATCTTGGTGTCTTAAATATTAAATTTTACTTTCGAAAGATTTATTTGAGCTGGTCTTTCACACATTATTTGACATAGCAGACCTTAAAATGTGTACAATTTTCATTATTGTAATTTTTCTCATATTATATATTTCATACATAGGTTAGTAAAAGTAAAAAAGCTCTCTTGGAGAATATTTTAATGACGTACCAAGGAATGATTCGGTATTTGTTAGTTTTGAAGTATAATTAAAATTTATTTTGTAAGAGTTATACGTCTGGTACGTTTCCTTCTTACACAGACCATTCATTGTATATCTACCGATTCATAATAATTTCGTGTATATTCCATTATCTTATTAACAATTATTAATTAGGAGTTTACATAAGTGGTATGTTGTTGTCTAGGAACTTAATAGAAAACAATTTATGGAAACAAGTTTAATTCTTTTTTTTCTTTTTTTTAATGTAAAATAGGGTTTAACAATGGTATAATGACCCATATATACACCAATATCTCTCTCTGTTGCTCTATCTGACACGTTTGGTTGATATTTTATTTTATTTTCTGTAACATCATAGCTTTTTAGCCGCAGCACTTTTACTATGGTCCGTATTATATTGAGTTTCACTTTTGATATAGTTTGGCTTAGGCAGGATCTATTCATTCTGTTTGTTTGTTCATTTATTTAATGTTACTTTATGCTGCTATGGCTAATCGGACGATGTGAGACGATGCTACAGTGAGAGTCATAAATTTTACCTAACCAGGTTTAATTAGAAACAGATACCTACAGATACACAGGTTCAGGACCACCATTTTACGTACCCTGCAAAGCACGGAATAACCAAGGATTTTTTCTCCCTTTAAAAAAGCTTAGGGTGACCATGGACATAGGGGCTGTTATGCTGTAAAATGTATACAAAGGGAATTTTTTTCTATTATGAATATTAAAATATGAAATAATCTATAAAATTAGAGGGTCACCTGTAGTGTAGTGGTTAGCTTGACAGCCATCAATGCCCATGATCGCGAGTTCATACCCGACAGATGGTTCTGTGATTTTTTAAAAGGGAATTAAAAATCCTTGGTTATGCCGTCCTTTAGAGAGGACGTAAAATGGTGGTACCGAACCTGTGTAATGTCGGGTAATCGTTAAAGATACCTGATTCTAATTAAACCTGAATAAGCAAAATTTAGGACTCCCACTGTAGCCTCACCAGGTTAATCACAGTAGCGTAAAAGTGACGTTAAATGAATAATAAACTAACTTGAATCAAAATAAACATAGTCTATAAACTTATGACTTAAAAATATCTAAAGTAGGTAGAAAAATAATCGGGAGTCAGTATTTTTTAATTTTTCCGACGTTTCGGCTCAAACTTGTGAGCCATCATTATGGCTCAGTTTATGCTTCAGTTTTATGCATCAGTTTATGCTTGACATGGCTCAGTAATGCCTGATGATGGCTCACAAGTTTGAGCCGAAACGTCGGCAAAATTAAAATATTAAAAAATACTGACTCCCGATTATTTTTCTACTTACGATAATTTCTAAAGTCGACTATACATCCTCAATCAAAATATTTGTGCTATTCCTTACAGACATTACCTTTTAACGTCCCATCTGAAAGACGGCATAACTAAGGATTTTTTACTCCCATTAAAAAATCCTAGGAACACCTGCGGGTTTGAACCCGAGGTGACTTTTGGCATAGGAGGCTGAATGGTTTAAAAAAATATAATTATAATGAAAAATCGAGAGATTTCATTATTATTTCTAAACCTTAAATTTTAGTTACACATTGCTGACGAAAATCAAACTTCCTTTTAGGCAATAGTTAGATGAACGTAAATAAATAGCTACATACATTCATCCATGATAGTCTAGAACCTAATATTATAGTAGCTAAACATATATTGTGCAGCATATTTATTAAGACTTTAAGTTTTTTATTTCATATTATTTTTATACGTTTAATAAGGTAACTTTTCAATGACGTTAAAATTGGTGATTCTTATTATTCGAGAATATAACATTGACAAATTAACAATATCAGCTGGTGTTGAATACAGTAGGTTAAATTTTTTTTTTTTTAATTAAATTAGTATACAAATAATATATTTAATATTATAGTCAAAAATCAAAATTTCCTAATGAAAATTCGAAACGCATGAAGTTTTGGAACAAGAAGTATGTCACGCAGGATATGGAAAGTTAACTAAATATGTAAAATGACATATACTTTTTATGGATTAATATGTTTTGAGTTTTTCGTATCAAAATAAATATATATAAAATTGTGCAGTACTACAGTACAGTACCTGGAAACTGATTTGGATTGTTAACCTTTGAAAGAACTGTTGAAATATCCTTTTATCTATTGTGATCGATTTTGTATTTTTGGAATGCTAAAGGTGGGGATTCTTATCAGTTTTTTGTCCTTTATTTTTTCGCTCCTCTTTCAACGTTATCGCAAAACCACTACCAGTTAAGCTTGAAATGTCAATAGTGACGGTTCGAAAACTCTCATAGTCGACCATTCACTTATAAGCTGAGGCATGATAATTAATATTAACTTAGTATGAGTTTCTAAAACTTCTGTTATTTATGGAACGGTATTGGAAATAGAGTGGATTTATTATTTTTAGAGAAGAGGAAAAAACAAACAAACCGATATAACCTCGCACAAGAAGGTGTGTCTTTAGGCAAGGTTATAAGAACTGTCACGTGATCTGTCAGCTGTTCTAGTCGATATGGATGTGCCCTGTTACTGTAAGTTGTTTCGACCAATACAAAGTTTTAAATCGAATTGTTTAGGGTTTACTTAGCCTGAAGTTGCCTCATCGAAAGTGTCCGGACTCGTCCAAAACCCTATTATTTAATTGAAATGATAGCTCTGAGCTTTCCTAGGGGTAGAAGCAAAACTTCAACAAGAAGGAAATACAATGAGTGTAGACTTGCAAGATCCTGGTTATGTGAGGACGATAGAATGGGAGATGATGGACAAGACCAAGTTCTTTCCACTTAGTATGCTTAGTTCGTTTTCTGTTAGATGCAGTTTGTACCCTTTAACTTTAATAAAAACAAGACTTCAAGTCCAGAAGCATGATAGTATGTACAGCGGTAAGTTTTCAATTTTTTTAAATTTCCAAATCATTAGTTATTTTCAGCTCACTTATATAATACATTCGTTTTAGGCTTGATCGACGCAGGATGTAAGATCTATAAAAAAGAAGGTTTTTCAGGATTGTATAGAGGATTTTGGGTTAGTTCAGTACAAATAATATCGGGTGTAGCTTACATAGCGACTTACGAGAGTACTAGGCACTTCCTTAAGCAACATGATGTTTCTCCGACTGTACGAGCATTAACTGGTGGAGCAGTTGCTTCTCTAGTCGGGCAAACTATAATTGTTCCATTCGATGTGATTTCGCAACACCTTATGTTTTTGGGCATTGCTGACTATCGAGATGGTGGAAAGGTAATTAACTTGATTTTAACATAAAATTAGAAGCCGCGCTACACAACGATTGGGACAGGCATGTGAAGTAAGTGAAAGCACGATAATGATAGCTGGAGAGCTTAATGATAACATCAGATATTACTTTTTTGAAAAGACCTTATTGATAAAATTATATCAAAACAAACAGTTTGAATACACACATTATGAAAACATATATTAAAAGTTTAGAAACACAATTTTAAGAAATAAAACTTTATATATAATAAATGATAAAGTTATAAATAAAATAGGGTTAGTTCATAACACTTTCAGCTTTCACTTGCCTTTATCTATTGTTGTTTAGCATGGCCTAAACTTCACATAATGCCTAAAATTCACACTATTATGTTATATATTATAGGTTGTGTTGAGTTCTTTGGGTTTGACGATTGATCCTACAAGGTCTAAATTTCGCACTACCATAGATATAGCACAAATTATTTACCAAACAGATGGTCTTAAAGGATTCTATCGAGGATATTTTGCTTCAGTTTGTACATACGTTCCTAATAGCGCCCTGTGGTGGAGTTTTTACCAACTATATCAAGGTATGGCAATTTATAAATGTTTTATATTTTTTGTATATATATAATATTTATTTATCAAAAATATTTTATTTTTATGTAATATTTTTTTAGACGAGTTGGCCAAATTGTTTCCTTCAAATTTTTCTCATTTACTTATCCAATGTATTGCTGGGACACTTGGTGGTTTCACTACTACATTCATTACAAATCCTATGGACACCATAAGAGCACGTCTCCAGGTAATTAAAATATATTAAAATTTTTATTTATTTAAATTTATGTAGCATTTTTAAAGTTTATTTAACACCTAATTTTGATGGATAATCCTTTGTATCTTTATTATAATTTATGAATGAGCAATAAGATATTATTATAAACAATGTCTGTATAATTTTATAATGAAAAGAAAAGTTTTAGTCATCTCAGTTGTGCAATATGTCATTGTTTGACTGCATGATGCTATTTCATTATTTAATAATTCAATTTTATATTTCAATGATCATATATTCTAGTTTTATCTAAGATTATCCTGAAAACTAAATGAAAAACAATTTTAATATAAATATAAATTTTATTCTTATAATCAGCTGATTAAGTGCATGGAGTTGAATTTCTGTATGTATTTTATTGATTTATTTTTTTTAGAAGGTTGAATACTTTTCATTTATTTATATTATGCTTTTGTTTATTGCTTTTTTTTTTTTAATGCTTATGATTCAGTTTAAATATGATTAAATTTATGTTTAAATGAAACTATGAGTATATAATAGTCGTGTTGTTTATGAGTAATTTTAAATTGTCCTTGTGCAATAAAAAAAAAAAAAAAGTAATCTCATTCAAAGATTACATATTTCGAAGAATTCTTAATTTTATTATTTATTCAATTTTCTGTTTATTCATTTAATTTTGATTGATAATGCTCTATCTTTATTATAATATATGAATAAGCTACAAAATATTATTAAATAATCAAAAATAATAGATAATTTTATAATGAAAAGTAAAGATTCATTCATCTTAGTTGTGCAATATGTCATGCTTGGTTTTATAATATTATTTTATTATTTATTAATTTAATTTTGAAATTAAAATTATCATAAATATTAGTTTTATCTAAGACTATCTTGAAAAATAAATGGAATACAATTTTAATATACGTATAAATTTTATTCATCTAATATTCAATATTAGCATCTAATTAAGTGTATGAAATTGAATTTCTGTGTGGGTTTTATTGATTTATTATCTTAGAAGTTAAATGCTCATATTTTTATTTTATTTTTTATTTAATACTTTGGATTTAGCTTATTAAATATGATTAATTACACGTTTTGTGTATAAATGAAACTATGTGTATATTACAGTTGTGTTGTTTATGGGTAATTTAAAATTATTCTTGATTATTAAAAAATATTTAATCTCTTTAAAAAATTCACAATATATATTAGTATTAGTTTGAACTGAAATATTTTTTTAATTAAGAAGTAATCATCAAGCAAAAAAAAAAAAAAAATAGAGAGAAAAAGTCAGGTATTTTTTTTTTAACCTGAAAAAGATGAGTGGTATTTAGTAGCATTGGAGCTATACTAATCAATTACATCATCTGACAATTAAAGTTGTTCATGATTATTGAATAAATAATTAAGTTATATTATAAGTATAACTTAACTCAATAATAATAAATAATTAACTCAAGCCAAAGGAATGATAACAAATTATTAATGAGTTTTATTAACTTAAATAGGATATTTTTATTATTAATAAATGGCTGTGCCAATACTTTTTTGGCTTACATTTTTACAATTTATTTTCCTCATTCATTTCTACCTTAATTATTTCAAAATTATTTTGGCTATATCAATGGTTTTTTATGTCTATTCAAAAATAAAATTTATTTCCCACTAATAAGTTACATACTTTTAGAATTAAATGGAAAAAACAGGGTATGCCAATAATTTTTTTACCTGCTGTACATATACTGTTGAAATGCTAAAGTTTTTAGAAAAAATATTATCGTATGCATACTATTGTAAAATTTAATGGAGAGTAATGAAAAGCCGATAAAACAAACTGTTTGTCGTAGATGATAATATAATAGGTTATTTAATAAAACACATGTTTCTTTTAAAATCCAATGTTAATAATTCTTTGATAATTTATTTTTTATTCTAAATTTGTTTTATAATTCTCAAATTGATATCAATAAAAATAAGAAAGTAAAAGTAGTTTAGGGAACAAAAAATGCCATAAAAAAGTAAATTATATTGATTAATGTATGAAGTTATTAATAGGTTGACTAAATGGAAATTTTGAGTAAAATTTGTTCTACATTGTTTTGATTCATTTTTTAAATTAATATATTTACTATATTGCGGATGTAAGGTCGACTGTTGAAATTATCATAGGTAGAAATAATCAGGAGTCAGTAGTTTAAAAATATTTTAATTTTGCCTATGTTTCAGCTCAAACTTGTGAGCCATAATCTGGGCATCAGTGAGCCATGTCAAACAAAGATTTTATGCTTGACATGGCATGATTCCCTAATGATGGCTCACATCTTTGAGCCGAAACGTCAGCAAAATTAAAATATTTTTAAACTACTGACTCCCGATTATTTTTACCTATGGTCTTGATTTAGTTTTTAATTTGATTTAAGGTTTTAATAATATGATAATTTGATTTTAAATTTATTTTTCAGGTTCAAAGGACCAATTCTATACTGAACACTTTCCGTTGCCTCTGGTTAGAAGAAGGTATTTGGATGTTTTCGAAAGGATTGTCAGCAAGGCTTGTTCAATCGGTTTGTTTTAGCTTTTCCATCATACTTGGATACGAAACTATCAAAAGAGTATCGGTACGGCAAGAATTCAAGGACAGAGTGAAATGGTAATAAACAAAAATATGGTTTAAGTTTGCAAATGTTAATTTAAGACGTCTTTTGTAGAGAAGGACCAATGATTTAAAATTAAATAAACAACAAACGGGTGGTGCTTGATTTTTAATTTTCAGGGAAAAAACTTAATGGCTGATGATTATTTATTTAATTTATTTACGAATGTGACAGATCTGACTTGTTAAAAAAAAAAATTGAAAACTCAGATCCCTAACTCAATAATGATAATTGTTAAAGATGGGTGCTTTTGTTTGAAATATAACCTGATTATATATGAAGGTTAAATGTTGTTTTTAGAAACGTAAACAATCCTTATGACGATTTGTTGTTTGGAACAAATCAATCGATAAAAAATAGAAATAGTTATAATGAACAAAATACAGATGTTTTTGGATAATATTAGAATTACTCACAGTTTTATTTAACATGTTAAATGGTTGCAATGCTTAATAGATTAGATAGCGCCATCTGTATTAAGGTTTACTTTAATTTAATTAAACCTTAAATTAAACCATTAATTTAATTTAACTTTATTTTAATTTAGTTATCCCCATTTATGAAACACATTTCTTGTCATTTGATTATTTATTATTTTAATAGTAAAGTGAAACATACTGTTGGGAGAAGTGATGAGTTATATGTATATATATAATCTATTAAATAGGCCAGCCTTGGTACACATAAAAGAATAAATAACATGTTATTGTGATTAGCAGGCTTGGTCTATTTTTTTAATTTATTCATTTTACTTATCATGCTTAAAAAAGTTAGTAAAGAAATACATAACCTTACCAAGGCTTATCAGAGCCAGGAACAATATGGCAGTCGTTTAAAAGAGTAGCGCTGTTATCTGTTATTTGAGTGCTATTGTATAAACTCAACTAACACAATTTAACATGCTAAATCTAAGACTGTGAGTGTATCAAAAATGTTTACCTATACAGTAGAACCTCACTGATCCGATCAGGATAAGGACAGAGGATATGTCGGTTATAAGGTTAGATTAACCAGAGATGAAAAAAAATTAAGTATTTTTTTCTAAAATAAATTAAAAAACAATTATAATATTTATTTTATATCATTTTACATCTTGTATCAGATGTGTATATACTTTAGGTTTATGATATATCATAGTTATATGACATAGTTTATTTATGTGTATAGAATTCTTTAAAATTTAATATTTTAGTACAAATAAAGTATAATTTTTTTTTTATTATTCTCACACAATCTGGATTTCTGAGGATCTTGTTTATCTATCTCGACATCTCTTAAACATCAATGGTATAATAGCTGTATGTTCTTTGGTATCTAAGAATGCAATCTAAAAATTAATCTATTAAAGGATATCACAAATTTTTATTATTGAATTATCGTTATTTGAAAAAAAATTCATAGTTAACTCGCTGTTGTATATGGATTACTCACTGGAGTATATAGTGGTACCGAAGGATAATCTAATGGTGTCAGACGAGTATAAGACTTATTAGTGAGGTTCTTTTGTGTTAGCTGAAAATATTAATATCTCTTAATGGATGAAATGGTACCAGTTTGCGGTGGTCAATGAAAGATAAAATTAAATGAATTAGTGGAAAATATTACGTCAAATGAACATTTGTAGGTCCATATCTGGGCTGTAAGTTACAAGATCCAATAAAATGAGTGTTGATAATTTAAGATGAAGTTTAAGAATATAATAGTAAATTAGAGGCTGTTACACTGCTTTATCAATTTATTAAATAATGCACAAAATTTTGCCTAATACTCCATCTTTAGGTGCCAAACAATTTTTGTCCATATAGTATTTAGGTAATTCCTCAATAATTGAGACATGAATTTTCACTTTTGAATTATCACGTATTAAAGATAAAAATTATTTGGTCCTTGAAGATGGCTTATTAGCTAAAACCTTGTATATTTATAAATAAAGTGGTACCTTTATTTATTAACAACCTCTTAATTTATTATGAAGATATAATTACTTATATAAATGATCAAGGGTGATTTTATCCTTTTTTCCGAAGAAGATACTTATATACTTATCCAGGAACTTTTTATTCCATTCCCTGAGAGTAATATAAACCTTTTCTATATTCTTGATTTCCTTGCACTGCTTATTTCACCATTTCTTTAATGATCAATCTTCCATACATGTCTTAGTAAATTTTAATTGAATAATTTTAGGGGAAAAAATTTAGATAAGTATTTATATTTAATTTATTGTAATTCCATCTTATCTTTAGATGTATCATATAATTTATTTATTATGTTGGGAGTCCTCTGGGGGATAGAGCACTAGATTACTGTTCTACAGATCCCGGGTTTGAACCCCCGATGTGGAAGAATAGTAATTCCATTATTTCAACCGTGGGGCTACCATGTGCTGATTTCAAGAACTTTCATGGGCTGTAAGGGTATAGTTTTTTTTTGTTTTTTTTAAGCATTATTTTTCAATTTATCATTTTATTTCATTCATGAAATACTTTTCAGCCCAAAATTCTTAAAAACACTTGTTCTGCTTTAAATAGTTTTAATTAATTTTGATAATCATATATTGACCACCAACTGAACCATTTTATCGTTTATTATATACAAACAGACAACCATTAAATATTTTACCTATTGTTTAGTCTCGGTGGATCTCATGTGGTCTCTTGACTTGGCATTTACTACAAAATATTCAGGCTTTTATATTTTTATTTTTATTTTAACTTATCCAAAGCTAAAAACATTTATTTATTTTTTTTAATAAAGGATATCAAATAATTAAAAAAAAAATACATTAAAATAAATTAATTTTTAATATACATCATACATTTTTAATATACATACATTAATTTTTAATATACACTATTTCCTACATTTTAAATAGTTACAACTATTTAATTTTAAATATTTATCTGATGTATTATTTTCTAAATTAGAAAAATTCTTAGCATTGTTTTCGACTACAATCGTAAGTTAATGCTCTGGAGTAAAATAATATGGAGTGAGGGAGGTTTATTTATTAAATATTATTTCTTCTGTTTTAGTATTTAAAAAAAAAAAAATTTAATCAAGATGAATTTCTTTTAATGGTTGTAAAATAAAATATGCACTTGTGTTTTGTTTTTGTTTTTTTTTACAAATCATAACAAAGAGTTATAAAATTTTAAATGTTTACTAACTGATTAAATATATATATATATATATATATATATATATATATATATATATATATATATATATATATATATATATATATATATATATTGTGCACGTTAGAACTCATCGCTGTTAGGCTTTTTGTAAAAGTTGTTATTGCATGTTATAAAATATCTCATTATTCTTTATTGAAACAAAAAAAAAAAAATATTATTATTTCTTTGTTGGTATTTTTGAACATGATAAAAGTGCTTCCAAATTATATAAATACAAAATTACAAAGAACCATTATCTAGTTATAGAAAAAAAAAAACTGTTGTGAGTAGAATTTTTTAATTTTTAAATTATAAAATAACATAAATAAAAAGAAAAAAAAACATTCAGAAATGTTTTTATGTGTATTTTATATGTGGTATGGCTATTAAAAAAAAAAAAATAAATAAAAAAAATAAAATAAAAAAAATAAATAAATATTTTAGATCATGTATTGTATGTATAGGAATTATTAAGAATACATTGGGAAATATGGTGAACGACATAATATTATAAGTCATGAAACTTTTTTTTTTTTTAATTTTATTATTGTGCTTAAGTTGAATTCATTATCTATTTTTTTTTTTTTTTTTTTTTTAAAGTCTCCATTATCAAATTTTATCATAAATATTCGTTTAATATTTTAAATAACATACAAACCACTGGACAGAAATATTTTTTAATAATTAAGTCAAATCATAATGTTAATTATTATTTTATTTTATTTTTTCAATTTCTGATAATGATTTGCTAGGAATAATTAATATTTTTATTAAACTCATTTTGATATATACCTATTTATCTATTTTTAGGTTACTCAATAGATATATTTTATAATATTGTGCTCAAATATTGGTAAATGTAATTATTTAAATATAATAAACAATAACTTTGTAAAGTATTTACACCTGGGAATACCCAATACTTGACTAATATTTGAAAAATTAGAAATTAATACCCGAATCGGTAGTATTGGTTTACACAGAATAAAAATAAGAATATTAATTTAAAGTTTGTACGCCCCTATGGCCAATCTCTTACATACATTAATGATCCACTATTATTCTATCATCTTAATCTTTTTGGAGCTAAAATAAAATGAACACAACAAATTAATAGACCAAAAAGTCATAGACTGGTTAACTTTAATGCTCCTACGATTTGCGAAATAAATCTGTTTTTTTTTAATAGCCATACCATTCATTACTCATTAATTTTGATTTATTTTTCTCATCTCAATTTTTTTTCTCCACACATAAATGTAGCCATTCTCAGACTCAAACTAAAACTTAGCAAAACTAATTTTAATGTAGAAATAGAATGGCCTAGTCATAATATATTGTATGTGTATAGAATAATAACGGCTAGATAAAAATACTTAAAGCCGTAATAAAACTGGTGATAGTGCAAAAATGTAATGTTAACGTCTCATTCTGTTCAATATGTTGTGTTTTGGTACGAATGTTAAATGTGCTTTTTGAAAAAAGTGACACGTTATCTCTTTGGATATAATTTATTTAAGAGTTTTATCCTAGTTTAGATGTGTCGTTGTTGATTTTTTTTTTAATATAAATAATGTACATATTAGTTTAATGTAGATTTAATTAACTTACAAAAATATTTTTTGGCAATTTTTTTTTTTTTTTTTTTTTTTTTTTATAGATTACTATTATTATGATAATTTTTATAAACAAAAATTGATTTTGTTAGACATAATCCATTTTTTTTTTAGTAATATGTAAATTATAAAAAAAAATGTAATATAGTTGAGTTTTAATTTATATAAAAATATAAAATTGTTATACCAAACAATAACCTAGTATCAATGTTTTTTAAATCCCTTTCTCGAGGCCTTTTTTTCACCATGAAATATCTAACTTTTTTGGGGGAGAAACATGAATACCTATGTTTATATTGGGTTGTAAAACAAGTTCGTCGCGCTTTTTACTGGTGATTTTAATAAGAACTTTAGATTGTTTTAGATATTTGTAATCAGTTATATATTACCTATTACATATTGCCATCTTTCAGGCAATTTTTGGAATTCGGTCATCATCAAAAGTTGAAGGACGACCCGAGCACTTTCTTCCTGGTCAAAATTTCCAGTTCTTAACCGAGAAAACCACTTACAGACAGTGTTTTCTCCTAAGGCGTCATCGCCATACACACTGCTGATTTTGTTAGCCATCTGTGCAATGGATTTTTCTATTCCATTTTGAGCAAGCAAAATACCACTTAAAGATAAGGAATCTTGGTTTAAAATGATCCATAAAAACACCTTAATTAATCCTTTTTTAGAATACGTAAACATTATTGACCAAGTAAACATGATTTTATAAAACACAGAGAGGATTAAATTGAAATATTGAAAACGCTACGAACTGATTTTACAACCCAATAAAATCAAGGCTATAGCTGTTAGAAAAGGGAACAGTTTGAAAGTTAGTTTTGAAATATGAATTGTTGAAGATTTTCTATAAATCCATAAAACTGCGATGAAATGATTTTTGCTTGGAAAACAAAAAATGTTACAAGTTATTACACAATGGTTTTTGCTTTCTGAATAATTATGTTATGGTATTTCTATTTCTATTTCTATTTATAAGGTATTTCTATAGTCATATTTATAGCAATAAATTATTAAAAGAGATTAAGAAAGATAAACCAGCTAAAATGTCATTTTATATTCAATTGTTAATCAGAACTGCTTAGTTCAAAACGCTGTATCTCTGCCATTTCCTAACTGATTTCAAAGAATTTTTTTTCTGTTTGGAAGATAATTTAACTCTCTATTGATTATAATTTTTAAAATGTAAGACCTCAAATTTTGAGGGAGGTTTAGTATTTTTTTTTTTTTTTTATCTTTGCTGACAATTGAGAAGAATTCCTGACCTCCAACAAAGATGCCTCTCAAGCACTTCTAGAATACCTGGATGACATAGCTTGCTAGGAAGTGGAAAATAAACATTAATGTATCTAAGAGCCTGTTCGTCACATTCTCTCTCTAAAACATGTCTCTAGCCCTCAGATATTTTTCAATAATACTCCAGTATCGGTTTCCAACACAGTACGTTTATTTAACATCATTTTATGTTACTGTGGCTAATCGGATGATGCTACAGTGGGAGTCCTTAATTTTGCCAATTTAGGTTTAATTGGGATAGGGATCTTTGGGAACGACAACCAAATATTTTAAAAGCAGAGTGTGTCGCAAGGATCACCCCAAAATAAATCCCCTAAATTCCTGCTTTAATTTCCCTTTTCTAAGTCAAAGAATTTTGTCTCAGTAATGTGTTGTATATAAGTTGCTTTTGTATGTCATGTACATATATGTGTATTTCAGCATTTAAGAAATGTTAGAAAATTCAAACTTATGTTCAGCTCAGTTATGTATGATCAGTATATAGGTAATTCTCAGAAAAATTTCAAACATAGGTAACAAAAAAAAAGTTTGAAATAACTTATTTGAAAATTATTGTTTGAAAGAATTTTCAAAAAACTAGGATTTTTGTTTTTTTCTTTTAGCAATCCTTGAGGTTAACGAGCAACAAACGACTACTATAACATAAAATACTTCTGTTTTTCAAAAATGTTTTCTTTATATTAATTAAAAAATTTCTTCAATGTGTTTGAATTTTAAATGTAGTTCATTTAACTCAACTTTAAAGACTTATGTAATTTCTCAATGGTGGTGAAAGATGATACATCATCTGCTTCTCTACCTGACTGGAGCTTAAGAGCACAGGGTCAGCCAATAGAATGAAGGAAAGAGCATATAAATTAAAATCCACAGCTGGATGTTGATATCAGCTGATTGAATTTAAAATGGCAGCCAATTAAAAATTATTCAATTCAATAGCTGTTATTTTTGAAGAAAGAGAACAAATTGTATAGAATTTTAAATAAGTTAACTGCGATAAAAAAATAAATTAAAAAATGGTCTTCAAGAAAGACAGTTATTTACTTTTTTTCTGAGAATTACCATTATGAATTGTATTTTATAATAACGAAAAAGCGATACATACAGTATTGCATAGACTGTGGATGTGTTTAATTTTGTTTATATTGAATAGGTGAAACATTTAGCAGTATTTGTTGATACCATTGACTATGATTGGTGAAACTATTTTAAACTTGAAAAACCCCAAAATTTTAGAAATTTGAAATAAAATGCAAAAAGCTGAAGAGTATTTTAAAATACTCAAAATTAAAAAAATAAGACAAATATAAGAAAATATTTTAAATTGCTAACATATAAAAATATGAAAAATTTGATATTAAAAAACTTCTAGGTTTTATTCTAAACTTAAAATAAAACAGTTTAATCAAAGTTTTTTTGTTTTTTTTTGTTGTTGTAATAATTTGAGTTGCTAACATTTATAACATGATTGAGCTCATAACTGCCCACAAGCAGATTTGCTCACTTCTTAACTTGCAGATTTGAAGCTTTTGATCTCAACTAGTGTAGTTATTTGGAATGTGTGAAAATGAACATCTTTTAACCTGTAGGCTTTTAAACTAAACATTAATAATAACGAATGATTTTCCCTTCACTAACTCTATTTTACTAAGATGCTAGAACTTTAGATCATAGATCTGAAAAGTATGATTTCCATTTTTATATGGATGATCATTGATCATTCTGCTCCGAACATTCTACAATAAATGGAACAAAGATGAACCTTTAATGTGAAATTGTATGTGGAGTATTGGTGTGGAAAGAGGTGATTAGGCCGAGATCAAGCTCAGCTCTCGGTTTTTCCTCTCAATTTACCCACTTCATAGACATCGGACGAACACAAGGAGGGTTATTCCTACCCTGGGTTCGAACTTGGAAGCAGAAGATAAGTAGTTCAATACTCTACCACTGAACCACTCTGCCCTGTTATCAATGAATGAATGAAAATAATTTTTATTCCGGGACATTTAGTCCCTTAAGAATAATGAACAATAAACAGAATAAATACAGTTTGTCTGACTTCATTCAAGAATATAATTAACTGGCCAGCAAGTGATGAAATAGACAACAAAAAAAACCTGTATCTCTACAACTCATGAAGAGTGTTGGGTTCAGTTCATATACAGATTAGTACTGTTTCCAGACCAAATGGCTGTGTAAGGAGGTGATTAAGCTGAGATCATGCTCAGTTGCCAGGTTTCTTTCAGTACCCACTTTATGCCCCAGAGGAGTCTACATATCCCAAGGTCACTCCATCGCTGAAATAACAGAATACATAATTCTACCTCAGGCAGGGTTCGAAACTGAGACCTGGAGAACAATAGTCCAGTGCTCTGTCCACTAGACCTCGCAGCTCTCAATGAATTAGACAAAATAAAAAACAGTCAGTTGTTCACATGTGTGCGGAAGATAGAGGGATGATACTTGAAGGTCTTATTCATCCTGCTATCATACTTTGGATTTCCTTATCCATAAGGAAGGGAGATAGCAGTTTCAAAGTATGATAGCAGGGATGATACAGGACTTTTCAAAGGAAACAGTTCTAAGAGAGGTTATGTGTAAATTGCAGGTTGAGATGTTATGTTTAGGGTATGTATCAAAGAATGTGGAGTAGGAAGAAAGTCAAGAATATATGGAGGTTTTCTAGCTCTTAAGGGTTGGAATAAAATAGAAAAAGAGACAACTTGTAAAGGGTAAACTTTTTACTTTTGGTGAAGAGAAGCAAAAAATGTATCCATTCCTCAAAAATCTATATGTTCTCACTCATATTTTTTATATCTATTCAACTCATGCTACTTATAAAAAGGATCTGTATTTAGCACTTAGCACAGCATACAGGCTCTCTAAGTTAGGAACAAGATCTCACTCCCTGGGTTACCAGAGACATGGTAACTTGTTGAGAAGGATTGATGAAGATTCGGTGCTTGCTATGCACTCTGATCTTCAGGTCAAGAAATATATGGGCACACTTTTACTGTGTAGGGATTACTAGAACTAGCTCACACAGGGCTGTGCAATGGAGTCAAGTGTTACACAGACGGGTCTCTAAAGGAATTAGGTTTAGGGACGGGAATATGGAGAATGTATAAACCCAGAAAGGGAATCTCCATTTCTCTCTAGGCAAACATTCATCAGTCTTTCAGTCTAAAGTAATGGCGATAAATATCTGTGCTCAAACCCTAATTTTAGAAGGGATTAGAGACAGATTTATAACTACCCATATTGATAGCCAATCTGCTATTGGAGCTGTGGGTAGCTACACGACTCACTCTCCAAAGTAGTAAAAGAGTGTAAAGGAAATCTCAACACACTTTTCTTGCAAAATAAGGCCCGAGTTCATTGGGTGCCCACTCAGGCATTTTAGGCAACGAGAGAGCAGATAGCTTAGAAAGAGGAGTTCCGCTCAGATACCCTCCACACCCGAGCCAGTTTGTGGAATAAGCCTCAGCTACGCATAAGGTCTGATCAAGGCAGCAGCTGGCGAGATCCAGGCTATACTGGAAAGCAGTATCATTCTAAAATGTTCTTGGAAGGACTCTGCAAAGAGAGAAGCTGTACTCTCCCTTCGATGGACAGGATAACTCTGAGGAGGGTGAAAGGTCTATATACAGAGACTATATACAGGACTAAATACTAACCCTCCTCAATATGGGTTAGTAGTCTCAACGACTTGCACAAGTCTGCAAGAAGGAAGATGAAACTGATTATCATGTGATATTTAGTTGTGAAGAGATAGCTAAAATACAGTTTTACCACTTTGGCAATGACTGTACTTCAGATCCTTCAGCTGTGTGAGGATCAATCCTTACAGTTTGGTCAGATTCAGGAAAAGGCGATAGGCCTGTATTAAAAGGTTAATGGACGGCCCACAATAAGCTTATTTGAGAGAGGCTAAAATGCAAGTAAACAAGCCAGAGAATAAAAGTTTATGAAACAATACAAAAAACTACTGTTCATAAAAACAATAATAAAATAAAAAGTTTATTTGTGTATATACAAACAAGACTAAAGGGATCACTTGTAGCTGGGTGGCTAGCGTAACAGCCTCCCATGCCAAAGGTCACGGGTTCAAACCCGCAGGTGGTCCTAGGATTTTTTAATGGGAGTAAAAAATCCTTAGTTACGCCGTCCTTCGGAGGGGACGTTAAAAGGTGGTCCCGAGCCTGTGCGATGTCAGGTACTCGTTAAAGATCCCTATCCTAATAAAACCTGGATAGGCAAAATTTAGGAGTCCCACTGTAGCATCGTCCGATTAGCCATTGTAGCATAAAATGACGTTAAATATATAAATAAATAAATAAACAAGACTAAAAGGTTTTATAAAACATTGTAACAAAAGAAGTTTTATAACTTCCTATAGATTCACCAATTCAGTCTGAAACATAAACTGTGTCCCCACACTTGAAAAAGAGCAGTAGATTGGTCACTCATGAACTCACTCCTCAGGAATCAGCTCACACTTCATCTTAAACCAAAGAAAAGTGTAAAGAATTTACTGGCATAATCTGAATGTGAGAAATAGTCATAGATCAGTATAAAACTGTTTTTCTGATTGTTGAAGGTGAAAATTAAAAAAAAAAATATTGTGCTTTGTGTTTTTTACTTTCACTTACCTATATATGAAATATATAGTTAGGAAAATTATTGCGATTCTGAAAATTTTTGAATTCCCGTTTTCAACGGAAATCCACGTTTTAGAGTCTCCTGAGTCCAAATGTACAAGTCCCAAAAAAAGGTCTGTGTGTCCGTGTGTGTGGTAAGTCTAGGGCAAAAACGATAAGGCGTAAGAAACTGAAATTTCATATTTTAGACAACTATTCGCCTGAGATGTTACAGTAACTTTTTCATCAAAATCGGCTAATCAAAAAAACCAGTTTATACCACGCATTTTGCATTTTTTTATGATTTTCTCAACGATTTAATTAAACTCCCTATAATGATGTAAAAGTTATTGGGCTTTAATTTCAGATAGATTTCATAATGATTGAAATAGTCTGAAAGGGCTTAAGTGCCAATATTTTAAATTTTCTTCCTCTAAACTGCCATTAATTTTATACATTCCAAAAGATTAACCATATCATCCTAATGACATTGATGAAGGACGGCTAAATATACAAAATGGACGAATTTGATGACCAAATAAAGGATAAAAGAGATAAACTATTTTTAACACATTTTTTTTTTTTTTTTATATTAAGAACAGCAAAAATAATTATTCTGTCACACTTGGGGTCTAATCCGGGACCCTTCCAGAGTAGAAAGATAGTCTTTAGCTCTATCTTTTAGTCTTTTTTCTAGTGCAATAATAATTTATAAATTGTTAAATTTATAGATGATGAAGACCTGAAGATGCAATACAACTCAGAAACGTTTATGTTTAATGAAGATTACAAAACATTTGTTTTGAGTCATAATATTGTCAATAAATACAATTTTTAAATAAAGTTTAATTTTCAACTATATCTTATAGTATATAGATTATCATAAAAGTAAAAAGTTCTGGATGGAATTGACAAAGTCATAAATAAAGTAATAATATTACTAAGTAGAGAAATTATCAAAACAAAAATTAATACGCTTATATGGTTCTGTAAAATTATACATCCATAAAGACAAAAGGAAAAGAAAGTGTTATTAATTGAGCTGTTTATCTTGAAAGTGACCTAAGTCCATTTGAACTTAAATTATGAGATTTATTATCAATAAGGTCGTAAAGGCAGTGAGTGACAAAGGTAATTTAGCCCACTCGACTCGACCATCATGGGTTATAGTGGTTTAGGTTTTTTTATTTTATAATTAATGAAAAAATAATTTAATGATAAAAACACAAAGACTAACCTCATGCGAAAAACCGAAATCTTTCGAATATTGCATCTCCAATTTTAATAAAATGCCACTTATCTTCTTCATACGCTTTAGATCCTTCAATGACAAAGTTCGGCCTGAAATTTAAAACTTTTGCATTGTCTTTGTCACTTAATATTGAGTTTCATTCTTCAACAGAAGCTTCACCTAGCATGTTATAGCTACTCAGATCCGATTAAGCACCTTGGAAATAATAGATTCTTATAATTAAGATATTTCAATGAAAATTATCAATACCATTCTTGTGAAATCGAAAATTCCTTTTAATTATAAATTATTGTGTAGTATAAATACCCCATGCTTTAATTTTAGACTTCAAAGTCAATGGAGGAATTTTCGTTATTTAAAAAACCTGACTGCTGCGCGTGATCTAGGTTTAATCACCTTATCGCCTAGGAACGAATCATTATATGTGATTTTATATGAATCCAACACTCTTCATGGGTTATAATGGTGCAGGTTTTGTTTGTTTAACATCACTTTATAATACTGTGGGGAACGGCATGGTCTAGTGGATAGAGCGCTCGTCTACTGTTCTCCAGGTCCTCAGTTCGAATCCTGTCAGGCAGAATATTATTTATTCTGTTAATTCAGTCGGTGGGCGACCCTAGGGTATGGAGACCCTCCTGGGGAAGACCCAGCCTCTTTAAAGTGGGTATCCAAAGCCATGGAGCGACCCTGGGGTGTGGAGACTCTCCTGAGACTCATCCAGCATCCATTAAGTTGGTGCCCAAAAATGAGGGAAAACCTGGTGGCTGAGCATGATCTCTCAGCTGCTGAGCAATGAGCCCAAGACCCTTCATGGGTTGTAGAAGGTACAGGTTTGTTTTTTTATACGACTGTGGCTAATCAGACGATACTAGTGGAAGTAATAAATTTTACCTAGTTAGGTTCAATTATGAGAAGGATCTTTAATGAGTACCTGGCATCACACAGGCTTAGGACCACCATTTACCACGGACGCCATCATCAAGAATTTTTTACATTAAATCAAAAATCCTTGAACTATTTGCAAAGTTTGACCCTTGGCTATTATGCCTACTACTACACCACAGATTAGCCCAGGTGCAGAGTTTATTTTAGGTTTATTCTGCTGAATAATTATATATTTTAATTTTGCAGACGTTTCGGCTGAAGCATGTGGGCCATCTGTGAGCCATGTCAAGCATAAACTATGTAAACAGTTGCCTGAAACATGCCTTGATGATAGCTAACATCCTTGAGCCAGAACGTCGGCAAAATTAAAATATTTATTACACGACTGACTACCGATTATTTCTACCTATGATGATTTCAAAAGTTGACCATACATCCTCAGTATAATTATATATTTTGAGACATATTCCCAGATAGAGTTCCCCATCGATCTAGCCCCCCACAGTACAGGGAACTTCCTAGACCCCAACTATTAGCCGACAAGAGTTTTAAGGGTGGACAAAGGCTGGACCGCCGACTTCAGGCACTTCCTATATCAGCCCTGCCTTACCACTGATAGGAAATTGGCAATTTCCAAAATATGCTATGTTTGAAAAGAAGAGGGGATAGAGGTGACGAGGGTGAGAATCAAACAGAAGAGGCCAGTCACATTGGAGGGACAGAAAAGTTCATTCCATCGAGAGAAGTCTTGTCAAGGGTCGGAATGAGCAGATGCTTGGGAATGAATCAAGAAGGTATGCCTGAGACAAATTCCATCTTCGCTAGCCGACTAAAGTGTTCTAAGGTAACTTTATATAAGGTATAAGGTACTAAAAGACATTTTTTTCAAAATTGATTTGTTTACATATTTGTATTCTTATCATTTAGTTTTATCTAAATCTTCTATTTGATTTTATCCAATGAACACTCAATTCCTTCAAAAACACGATTTATTAATGCGATTATTTTCTAAAGGATTACACATTTAGTTTCTTTCCATATAGTACTAAAAAATTTTATTCCATAACTTTAATATAGTGTTATTCCTCATCACCGGCTCTACAATCCAGTGGGGTCCGGGCCACATCAAGGCGTCGCCTCCACTCCTCTCTCTATCTTGCACAAGAGTCCGCCAAGCATCTGTCCCAATGATACTGCCTGCATCTCTCGCAACCTTGTCCGCCCATCTAAGCGTTGGTCTTCTTGCCATTGATATAGCCAAAGAGAAGTCTCTTTTGAATAGCCCTGTCCTCCATCCTAGCCACATGCCCAGCCCATCTCAACCTTGAAATTCTTATAAACTGTACCACAGGTCATAAGAGACTTAGGGCTACAGGTGACAGGTACATCATTTTGACTAAATCCACTCAACTTTTAGCCTATCCAGACGATAGATATAGTGGCCAGATCACAAAGGGATTTGGGGCAGGCTTTTCTCGATTTAGAGAATTCAGGACACCGCATGGAGCTTCAGGTGAACCAATCAAAGACCAAATTCATGACAGCTAATCCTTCGAAGCCATCAGAACCCTCCATCACCATTGGTACAGACACGTTTGAAAGTGACGATGGTTTTGTTCTCTTGGTTCTCTGGTTAAAGCATATAATGCTTCAAGTACTGAAGTACAAAGAAGAATTTTGACTGCCAATAAGTGCTACTTCGGTTTGGCAAAATTACTTAGATCTCGCCTGCTATCAAGATAAACCAAGGCCACGCTTTATAAAACTATAATTAGACCTGTATAAACGTATGGCTCAGAAACTTGGCCTTTGTCTATATCAGATGCCAAAAGAAAAAAAAAAAAAGTTCTAGATTCTAATGCGAAAAGAATCAAATGAGTTAGTTTAATAATTTAGTAATGAGAGATATTGTGTTTCCTGTTAAATTTCCTAGAATGAATATAGTACCTTTTGGAAATAAATGTCTCAATTATTTATTATACAATATACTATTTTTACATCATCATCTTACCGTATACTTATTTTTGGTGCTTTTGATGACTTCGGACTCTAGTTTATGATAGGAAATATTCCTCCTCCAACCATCTTTAACAGGAAAATAGCCAAGTCTGTACTCATAGTCACTACTACTGCCTGCTTCTGACACCCACTTAGCAGCTTTGTCACCACAGTCATTGAAACATAACTTCTTATTTCTCCACATTCTAAAAAAAAATAATGGCAGGTTAGTAGATATTGGCAGGTAACTTTCAAAATATTTTATTTTCAACAACTTAATTTTTATTTCAACATATTTCTTATTTTATTATTATTTTAATCCATATAAAATTAAGAAATATGAACCATTTAATCTAACAATTTTTTATTAATGTAATATTTTATATCATAGTTTTTTTAAGTTTAATCCCTTACTATAGTATAGGACTTTAAATTGAGTAAAATTAAATTACATAAAGTAACGTTCCAGTTTATTTAAAAAAAGCAAAAAAAAACCAACCACCTATACCTCTACAACCCATGAATATATATATCATCAGAAAGTTCAAGATTTTTTAAAATAATGTTAAATAATAATTTGACAAATCTTGTCATGGAATCGAATTTTTAATCATTAAAAACCCATAAATAACTTTACTAAACTTCCCTTACTTACCTACTCAAAAGATATTTCCCTTAATTACTGCACTAATATTATTTATCATACACCTTCTACTTCTTCCAGTATATCAACTTAAGATTATGCTTATCAATGTTATACTTTTCTTTTATTTCATGAGAAAAGATGGTTCTCAAGGAAGCTGTATAGGTATTGTAGAAAGTTTTACTACTAAAGGGAAATATTTAAAATTTAATGAAGTAGGAAAGTTGTATGATGTATACAACTGATTTTTTCTGTTTCGGTCTGTTTCCTTTTATTAATATTTCTAAAAACATAATTACATAAGTTTGTTTTGGCTTTAAGGTGTAAAACCTTAAGATCATCAATGCCTGTGAATTAAATAAGTATTTCATAACTTAGGGAGAGGTGTGGTCTAGTGGATAGGGGAAGGGACCCTAGGGTATGGAGACCGTCCTGGGACAGACCCAGCCTCTTTAAAGTGGGTACCCAAATTGGTGAAAAAACCTGGAGGCTGAGTGTGATCAAGGCCTAATCACCTGTGTATGGCCGTTGGCCTAGAAACAGTATGAATCTATATGTACTGAGCCCAAGTGGTACAGTTTTTTCTTTTTTTTTTCATAACTTAAAAATGAAATCATTATTAAATAACATTGCATTTTTATGTTGTATGAACTAATTTACCTAGATATTTGTGTTACATGAGGAATGTGGCATGCTACCAGTTGAGACAGCAACAAGAATTGCTATGTTTTTATTTATAAGAAAAACCTAAGATATTTATAAAAATTCTGTATGACTACCACTACATGAAGGGTCATTTACTATTTAGAAAGATCCATACTGTTTATAATACATATATATATATATATATATATATATATATATATATATATATATATATATGTAGAATAAAAATATTATAATAATAAGAAATCCTAGTAATAAATGGTTCATTCTTAATCTATATTGATTCAACTTATAATTTGTTAAAATGAATTATGTAAAAAAAAAGAAGACTAAAACAGGCAAATAAAAAAACTAGCAAAAGGGTATAAGACATGCGTGATCAATTTATCATCACTTTTATCAGACAAAGTGATTTCTAAACTTTCTTTTTCAGGTTATGAAAATATGGCAATCTTGTCGTCCTTCGGTACCATGTTCATCACCAACATTTTGGTATTGTGCTTGCCACTCAAAAACACCATTGTTTGAACGTTGAAAATGATAAAGGTTCTGTTAACAAAACAAAAAGTGCAATGATTTTTAAATTATAGAAATGTAACAAAGTTATATTGTGTGTATATAGTGTTTGAATTTCTAATATGTATGTAGTCCATCTTTAGTAATTATTATTAATATTATTTAAATGTTTTTGTTGATTTTATAATATATACCTCAATATTTATACAGCCTGGTGTTTATTACTCCTAGTTAGTCCTAGTCTTTGGAAAGGCCACTCCTATATTATTTTAACTTCTTAAAAAATAATCCTGAGAAAATCTTCAGTAAGTATGCAGCAGTTTCTCAATATTAAAAGAGGAGGTTCACTAGAATATTCTTCATAAATATCAAAACTAAAATATACTTCTTTCCATTTTATGAATTTACTGCAATGGCTATTTTGATTGTATGCATTGTCATTTATCATGTCTTGTTGAGGGTTTATCCCAGGCTCTAGCTAATTTTTCGGTATATAAATGTATTCACGATACATTTATTTTATAAATATACCATTCATATAGTCATTAATGTTTCACTGTTCACATACTGTTATCTATGAACAGTTTAAAGATATTAAAGAATAACAGAACTTGAATATGTACATTAGTTACCTTCAAATCGATTGATCCATTTTCATTAAGATGTGCTCCCAGGTATTTGAAGCTTTCTACATGTTTGAGGATTTTTTCTTCGACTCTAATGACACACATATTTCTCCTTGGCTTCTTCCCAACCCTCATCACTTTCGTTTTCGTGGGGTTAGTGACAATATAATCTTCAGTTCTTATTTTAATTTATTAACATTGTACAGAAGATTTCTGTCAGCATATAAGAAAATAACAATATCATCAGCGAATGAAAGTAATGATCAGGTTGGCATATTCCAGATGGAATTTTCCAAGAAAAAATACATAGATTTAATCTCCCTCTTTATGCCTCAGGAGCGGCATGGTGTAGTGGATAGAGCGCTAATCTGCTGTCCTCTGGGTATGTTACCATTCTCAGGCCCATCTGGACATATGGAATCAAGCTTTGGGGCTCTACTAAACCATCTAATTCCTCCCGCATTCAATCCTTAATCTTTGCAAAATCCTGAATGCTCCTTATTTCATCACAAATAAAATCATCAATGACGTTAATATCCCATTTGCCACAGACTTATCCCAATATAGATATACTCTCTTAATTCAAACTCCAAACGCACACACAAATCCACTTATCTACAACTTGTCATTCTCAGCTGTTCTTGACAACCCTCCTAGACCTCGAGACTTACTATCTTAAATTATCATTGAAGTGCTACTGCTGGGTAGTTTCTTCACAAGGCATTTTCATGCCCTTAAATGTAAATTAGCCCCGTTGCTTATAGTAAATATCAATCAAATATATTTTTTAGAAAATCCTGTACCTCCACAACCCAGTAGGATCTTGGGTTCAGTATATATAGAGCTTACACTGTTTCACGGCCAATGGCCATTTAAGGAGGTGGTTAAGCCTTAATCACGCTCATTTTAGGCATCCACTTTATTGAGGCTGAGTGTACCCCAGCTTTGATAATGTCTCAATAGATTTATATATTGTCTATTCTACCACAAAAACCATGTTGTTGCCTTTATGTGCCTAGCACGCAACATAATTTTAATTTCAGCTTTCAAGAAATATAAATTAACAATTTGTCTGAACACGTATTTACTTCAAAACTATTATGCCGGTTTCATTAAAATACATCACCAACATTACAGGGCACTCCACAAAGACCCTTGGAACATAGTTAACATCAGCCATTTGGTTTCAAAATGTCAGCTGTTATGATATGTAATACCTCCATTACTTTATTTCCCTTCGTCGTAAATCTATGACTTCCTGCCCTACAGTATCCTTTAACAACACTCAACTAGTTCCTGTTGAACAGATCAGATATCTAGGACTCCATCTCTTCCTCTCGTATCCAATCCTTACAATCCAAAACCTCAACGCTCCTTACTTTGTCACGAATAAATTAATCCACAAAGACCTTGATGTTCCCTATGTTACTGTTTTGGCCCGAACCAGGTATGAATCCTTCCATGCAAAACTCCATTTCCACTCTAACCAACTAGTTTTACTTTCACTTACTATATATAGTAAGGGAAAGTATTACGATAGTGAAAATTTTCAAATTCCATTTTTCAACAGAAATACACGTTTTAGGGTCCCCTGAGTCCAAATAACGAAGTCCGGCAAAAAGGCCTGTGTGTGTGTGTTGTGGTAACTCCTGGGCAGAAACAAAAAGTCCTATGAAACTGAAATTTCATAATTAAGACAACTATACGCCCGAGACATTACAAAATCGTTTTCATGAAAATCAGCTTACCAGAAGAACCACTTTATACTATGCATTTTGCACCTTTTTACGATTTTCTCTAAAACGGTTCCGACGATTTTGTTTAAACTCGCTATATCAATGTAAAATTCAATAGGCTATAATATCATGTAGGTTTCATTCTGATTAAAACAGTCTGGCAGGGCTTGAATGCCGATATTTTAAATTTTCTTCTAAAGTACATTTAATTTTGTATATTCTATAAAAATAACAATATTATCTTGTTAGTATTGATAAATAAGAGCTAAATATGCATGTTGAGCGAATCTGAAAAACAACTAAAGGAGAAAACTGAAAAAATATATTTTTAATGTAATTTTTTGTTTTTGAAAATAAGAACAGTATTATACATGTATGATATACCGTTGGAAAGCTTGAGATTTTAGAAAAAATATTATCTCAGACACAAGCTTTTAAAAGTTAATAGAGAGTGATGAAAAGCCGATAAAACTAAGTGATTGTTTTAGATAATAATATAATAGATTTTTTTAATAAAACACGTTTCTAAAGAAATTCCATTTAATTAATTCTTTAATGGTTTCACTCATTTTTATCTCTAACTGTATTTAAAAATTCTTTAATTGATTTTAAAAATGGAGGTAAGTAAAAGCCGTGTGTTGCCCGCACCAGATTTTATATCCTTGCTTCCTCTTCGATCCCTGCATCTGATGGCCTCTTGACCTTGTTTAGATTGACTACTAGAGTGCTGCCAGTCTCTCTTCATGTTTATTCATCTATTTTTCATTACCAGTATATTTACTTGTTATATTACAAAATACAGTTGTAAATTTCAATAAAAATATTTTTAAAAAACTTTATTATGTATAAAGATAGATAAAAAATATAAAGTGTTTTGAAATCAGTGCTGTGCTGGGCAGTGTAACTTGCTCCAATTCTGATTCCATTTTATGATCAAACCAAGGAAACACTTAATTCTATTAAAAAACTGGAATAATATAACAAAAAAATTAATATATCAAAGTGGCCATGATTGACAAAATATTAATAATAATTTAATTAATTCTTGTCACAAAATTAATCAAAATCAGTGCAATGTATACAAATTTGTATAATCAGAGTTAAATGCACGTTACTATCAATATTGTGATGGAACTGTTTTAAATCATAAGAATACAATTTTGTTGTAACTGTTTAAAATATGTAATTTGAAATAATGGACTAGTTTTAAAGATTAAAGGATTTTTCATTAATTTCATATGCATATATATTTATTAGTAAAAAATATATAAAATTATTATTCTGTGTATTATTACATAGTAATAAAATACTACAGTAAACAACTACAAAAAGAAACAACAATTTTATTTGCTTATACACAAATAAGAAAAAAACTAAGCTTGAACTTTTAAAAAGTTTTATAAATTTATGATTCACTTCAGTCTGAAACATAAACTGTGTCCCCACACTTCACCTTTCCACCTTGATACAGTCCTGCATTTAGGCCCAACACTGGAGTATGGGCATCGATTCTGTCCTCACCAAGCATCTTCAGTGTCCTGTATCTAAAAACACAAAATGGATAAGTAAAATTCAATTGTCATGAATAACAGCTGAGGAGGCCAAGACCCACCAAGGGTTGTAGAGCCACGCAGATAGATAGACAGATAAATATAATTATGAATAGAATAATTGGAACTTGTCACTTCTCTTTTTTTATTTCTTTTAACACAAATAAAACTTTAATGACGTTTCGAGGTATTTTTTTCGCCTCATCTTCAGATTATTCAATAAAAATCTAAAATACAATTCAATATTATAAACATATCTAAAGCAATAACAAATAATATTCAAATTTTCAATTCAATTATCAATATTATATTCTAAAATTTTATATCAATTACTATTATAGAAGAGTAATTTAGGATATGATTATATCAATTGGAACAATCTCTTCTAATTATGTTTATATATATTTATTTAACAAAACATGTCAAAAATAATTCTTATTACGTTTCGAGGTACCCTATGCCTCATCTTCAGATTTTCAATATTATCTAAAAGATAATTGAATAAATATTATAACTAATTATATATACATTAAGAACATATTATCTATAAATTAGAAACACTTTATCATTTAAACTATTTACATTCTGTTTATTATTATATATATACTTACATTTATTTCCATATTGTATCTCAATATAGGTCATTTAATATTATAATTTATTCATATTAAGTTCATATATATGAATAGTAATTCTATCAAATTCTAACTTTTCACTATCACATATTAATTTTTCCTGTGCACTTGCAACTATCAATACATACATGATAGTTGCAAGTGCACAGGAAAAATTAATATGTGATAGTGAAAAGTTAGAATTTGATAGAATTACTATTCATATATATGAACTTAATATGAATAAGTTATAATATTAAATGACCTATATTGAGATACAATATGGAAATAAATGTAAGTATATATATAATAATAAACAGAATGTAAATTATTTTTGACAAGTTTTGATAAATAAATATATATAAACATAATTAGAAGAGAATGTTCCAATTGATATAATCATATTCTAAAATTTGTTTCTAAACTAACTGTATTTAAATTGTACTGTCAAATATATTTGTCATAATATCATGATCTCTTTATTTATATAAAAATAATTTCGTCAATGATTGTTAACATTTTTTTAATACGGTCATTATGATAAAATAAATAAAAATATTTAAAAAAAAGAGAAGAGAAAGTTCCAATTATTCTTTGTTCTATTATTCTTATTCTTTATTTTGTAGGAAATAAAATTCACTATGACATAGCACTAAGGTTTTCTTTTCTTTTATTTTTTTATTATTAATTAGAACAAACGGATTTATTTTATTCATTATTCGGGTTCTACGTATCTTGAAATGTAAGCCCTCAAAATTCAATTTTTATATTTTCTCATTTCCCTTATTTATAATTATTAGCGGTTTTTTATTCAAAAACACTAATAATTTTTTCCCCTATATTCGAACATTACGGAGCTACCAACATATCTATATGGAAGATTTCAATTTTTTACTTCTTTTTTATATATATATATATATATTCGTGGTTTTGTTTAAAAACACTAATACAATTTTTCTTCATCTTCAAAAATAACTGAGTTATTGAATTAAATGACTTTTAATCGGCCGCCATTTAAAAAATTACCAGCTGATATCAACGTCTAGGTGTTAAGATCATTTTTGTGGCAAATTTCAAATTTTTGAAATAAGTATAATAAATAAATTATAGCAGTTTATTGCATTAAAACTCACTTTCTCAATGTGCTTATTGGTTCATTATTTTCATTCTTCACCCCAGTATCACAATCTATTGTTGTAAAAACACACCTGTAAACAATTATTACAAACATTAGTAATTTAGTAGTTGTAGGGCAAATCAAATCATTTGATTCAACAAGAAAATACATTAAATGCTCATAATTAATCATTAACTTAATGTTTATTAATTTAACATCACTTCAAGCTACTGTGGCTAATCATACGATGCTGCAGAGGGAGTCCTGAATTTCGTCTGTTTTAATTAGTATAGGGATGTTCAACGAGAATCTGACATCGCACAGGCATGAAATATGATAATGACCACCATTTTACACCACCACCACACAACCAAGGATTTTTTACTCCCTTTAAAAAATCCTAATCCCATATGCTGGGTTTGAATTTACAATCTTGGGCATAGAAGGCTATTGTGCTAGACACTACACAACAGGCAACTTCCAAACTTTCTTGAAAAATGAACAACCCCAGAAAATTTAAAGGCAAAAATGGAAAGTTTCTCATAACTTCAAAATATTTAAACAAACAATTTGCTAAAAAGTATGCATAACAACAATATTTACAAACAAATATTGATCTGTCATGTAAAAAATTGAATACTCAAAAACAAGGAAATCTATTAATAAGATTAAGGAAGTTATTTTATTTAGCTTTATAAAACGATATTTTTCTTTAGTAGATAATTATCGAGGCACAAAATAAAATTTAGAGCAATCATTACTAAGACACAATGATTAATTATAATTGATTTGATCTTAGATCAACCTATTTCAAAACTTCTCCATTCTGAAACTAAGCATAAATCCTGAAACTATAAGACTTAGAATTAAGTTTATTAATGACCTGTTACATATAGGATCTCTGTTACAATGAACAGGAATTGTATATACACTTATAATTAACAGTGATTCAGGTCTTTTACATAAGCAATTAACATACATATATTTCTGATAATAATACTATCTGATGTTTACAAAAACATATGCTCATCAGAATGAAATAAAACGTCAACTATGAAATCAAAAATGAAAATAAATAAACATAAAGGGAAATTTAAATATTGATTATTATTTTTGCATAAACACTTCTGATTCTCTTATTTAAACTATATACATTAATGTGAAATGAGAATGGTTGACTATGTAAGTGAGAGAAGTTAGTTCAGGGTGCAGTCAAAAGTGTTCTTTATTATTATTATTATAAAGTGTTTTCACAATGCTATTCTTGCTCTACATGGATGAGGTGGCCACCATATGTAAAAGAAGAACGGAGAGGACCTTCCTGGGCCGTAGAAACCTTCGTCCAGTAGCGATTTAACTTCTCCTCTACGCGGACAACATTGTTCTTGTGGCGGACAACGTAGATAAATTACAGCAAGCGGTAACTGAATGGCATGAAGAGCTTAGCAGAAAAGGAATGAAAATAAATACCAGCAAAAGCAAGATTCTACAAGTGGGAATGCAAGCGAAAGATGTCCATGTATACTGTAACGGAGAGGAAATGGATGTGGTTACGGATTTCACCTACCTCGGCACAGTAATAGAAAAATCTGGAAAGAAGGCTCTGAAATATCAAATAGAATCATGAAGGCAAATGCAGTCTACTATCAGATATGCAATACTGTAGTAGAGAAGCGAGAGGTGGGTAGGGGTGTTAAGCTCCATATCTTCAAGTCAGTATATTGGCCTATACTACTATTTGGAGCTGAAAGCTGGATATTGACGGACCGGCAGGAGAGCAGAGTCACAGCTGCTGAAATGAAGTTTCTGCGAAGAATAGTGGGAAAGACGAGAAGAGATCGTGAAAGGAATGAGCGGATACGCCAGGAACTGGAGGTTGCGCCGTTAAAGGAAATTCTGCAAACCCGTCAGCTGAAGTGGTTCGGCCACGTTATTAGAATGGAGGATCACAGAGATCCTCTAAAAACCATGGATAACGTGCCAGATGGGAAAGGCCTCGGGGACAACCAAGGATGTCCTACCTGGAGTACGTCGACAGGCTTTGCAAAGGAAGAGGGAAAGATCTCCGCCAGGCCAGGAACCTAGCTGGGAATAGAGAGGATTGGAGCCGGTGGCTGAACGCTCCCCTATGCTGATACGGCACTACAGGGAGAAGCAAAAGAAGAAGTGTTCACAATTAAGATATAAACTTATTAAACTGGTGCCGACGTTTCAGCCTAAATTATAGGCCTTCTCCAGGGTTATAAAAAACCAAAGATAACAACCAGATGTAGAATACAAAATAAAGATGATAAGTAAAAGAAATAACAGAGGGGTCACCCATAGCATAGTTGCTAGCATAACAGCTTTCTATGCCAAAGGTCGCGTGTTCAAACCTGCATGTGCCCCAAGGATTTTTTAATGGGATTAAAAAATCCTTAGTTATGCCGTCCTTCGGTGGGAACGTTAAAAGGTGGTCCCGAACCTGTGCGATGTCAGGTACTCGTTAAAGATCCCTATCCTAATAAAACCTGGATAGGCAAAATTTAGGACTCCCACTGTAGCTTCGTCCGATTAGCCATAGTAGCATAAAGTGACGTTAAACGAATAAACAACAAGAAATAACAGATAATAAAACAACTGCACCCTGAACTAACTTTTCTCACTGTATACATTTTTTTTTCCACTGGCACAACAGGCCGTATAGGCCCTTGGCTTCATGGTGTAATCTCCTGGGAAAATATACTCACGATTCACGACGAGATTTTACAGGGTAGGTCATCGCTCCTTACGCCTATTTTTGTGAGTGGCCACCACTTGGCTGACGGGTCTCACATACCTGGGGGAGAGGCTGTGAGTAAATCCCCATTTAATCATATCCTTATAAAAGCCCCGCCGGGACTGGGATTTGAACTCAGAACCTCTAGCATGAGAGACTAGCGCACTAGGCACTCAGCCACGGGCTACCCCCACAATATACATTAAAGATTTTAATTACACAACATTTAAAGGACATTATTTAGAAATATTAATAAACCCTTCAAACATAATAATATAATGTTTTTAAACTTATAAGTATACCTCGTTTATTATTTCTAGTATTTTTCCCCTAATTGTTTCTTGTATTTTTCTTCTAATTTTTTGAAGTGAGTGATCTAAATTAATTTTTAATGATGTAGTTTAGTTGAACGTCGAGAAATTAGATGAGGAAGATGGTTGGGGGTGCGGTCATTAAAGAGAAACACACATTAAAACTTGGTGATATTTTAATTATGTGCCGACGTTTTGGCCTACATTGTGGGCCTTCATCAGGGCTAAAAGAAAAACATAACAGCCAATGTAATTATAGACTTAATAATACGTGAGGTATATAATAATAATAACTGTCATCTTATTATCATTTTACATTTAATTTTATGTTTGTTCCCATATTATATTACTGTCACCATATTATTATTATATACCTCACGTATTATTAAGTCTATAATTACATTGGTTGTTATCTTGTTTCTTTTAGCCCTGGTGAAGGCCCACAATGTAGGCCGAAACGTCAGCACATAATTAAAATATCACCAAGTTTTAATGTGTTTCTCTTTAATGACCGCACCCCCAACCATCTTCCTCATCTAAATTAATTTTTGTATTGAACTTATTAAATGCCCTACCTGTACTTACAATGAAAGATTTATTGAAGATTGATGTTTTATGTTTCGGTATAAGTAAAGTGTATTTATAGGCTTTATTATTTCTATTGTGATTGTCATGTAAAAACACCATATCGGAGTATAGATAGCTCAGGGTTTTAAAGGTTAATATTTTACAAGTAGTTGTTGATAGATTAAATATTCTTCTTAACCTAATCTTCTGTTTGTAGTAGGGTGTAATCTGTCGATCTATTGAGGTTTGCATAATGTAATGTACAGCTAAATTCTGGGCTCTTTGAAGTCTATTTAATAATGTTTCTGTGATGTCTGTATAGACCATACTTGCATAATTTATGTAAGGCATAACCATAGTGCTTATCAGGATAGAAGAAGAGGTAATTAGAAAGAAAGGAGAGACTTACAGAGATAATTACAAAAAATTAATAGGAGGAAATTCCAATTTGGATCTGCTGCTCAACTTCGATGAGTTGCTACAGTACACAGCATACCGCATCAATCCCGAAGACAATCTTAAAGAAGAAAAAAGATAGTTAAATGGATAAAAAAATGAATTAACCTTGTGCAAGGGCGAAATTTTTCAAATATGACGTCTCCAATTTTAATAAAATGCCAATTATCTTCTTCATATGGTTTAGCTCCTTGGATGACAAAGTTAGGCCTGAAATTTAGAATTCTTGCTTTGTCACCATCATTTAATCTTGTGTTTAATTCATCAAAGGAAGATTCATTTACCATGTTGTAGCTACTCAGATCAGAATAAGCACCCTGAAAATAAAATATTATTATACATTATATAATATAATCCATGGATAATAAAGAGAAATTTAAAATAAAATCCTTGTGTTTCTAATCAAACTTTATAATTCTGCTTTAATTATAATATATATATATATATATATATATATATATATATATATATATATATATATATATATATATATATATTTTAATTATATAATATATATATAAATATATATATAATTTTATATAATATATATATTATTTAAAACATTTTATTGGTATTTACAACTGTATTAACAAAAAAAAAAATACATCAAGTAAATGTGATGTGTTATATAATACAATGACATGATATACATGTAGAGCAGCTTTCCGTTGGAGGCACTCTAAAAATATTCTAAACTAGAAGGTCCTGGGACCATTTCCTTTTGAGGTGCCTCGGAGGATTATCCGGAATTGAAGAGGAAGGAAGTATTGAAACTAGTGGGTTAGAGTGAGAATGGCTTGTCATGAAAGGATTGGTACCTGGTCCAGGCCAAATCAGTAACATAGGGAACACTAAGGTCTTTATGGATAAGCTTATTCGTGACAAAGTAAGGAGCGTTGAGGATTTTACGAAGGATTTAGGATTGTAAGGATTGGATGCGGTAAGAATTTGATGGTTTAGTAGAGCCCCATAGCTCTACTCCGTAAGTCCAGATTGGTCTTATAATAGTCATGTAGATGAGCCTTTTGTAGTTCAGAGGAAGGTTTGACCGTTTGTCTAATAAGTGTTGAAGTAGCCTAAAGTGCCGAGCAATTACAATTTTTAAAATATAATATATATATATATATATAATATACTATAGTTTTGAAGTTAATTTTCTTTACTTACACAGCAAAAGCTCACCTTATAAGAGACCAACTGTTTGTTAACATGGATATTTAAAATTATTATTTTAATGTATAATATAAAAAATTCTAGTGCATGCAACACTCGACTTTGACTTACTTACCTCCATTGTTAAAACAATTAGGAATTTTTCAATATAATTAGAGATGAAAATAAATTGTTAAAGAATTAATTACATCAGGTTTCAATGGAAACATTTGTTTTATTAAATAATCTATTATATTATTATCTACATCAATAAATTAGTTTTATCGGCTTTTCATCAGTCTCCATAAACTTTTACAATTTTATGTATAAGACAGTATTTTTTCTAAAATCTTTAGCTTTCTAATGATATATTTAACATCTATATTACTGTTTCTATGTTCAAAAACACAAAATTTCCATTAGAAAACATTTTGGTTCTTTTCTCCTTTAGATGGATACTGAATTCTTTAACTTACATTTTTAACCGATTTATATGAATGCCGACAAGATATGGTTAATTTTTTTCAAATTTACAAAATTAAAGGTACTTTATTTAGAGGAAGAGAATTTAAACTATCGGCATTTAAGCTCAGTCATACTATTTCAATCAGAATGAAAACTACATAATATTAAAGACTGTTAAAGTTTACATCGATGTAATGAATTTAATCAAAATCGTTAGAGCCATTTTTGAGTAAATTGTAACAAGGTGCAAAATGTATGGTATAAAGTGGCTCTAATGGTCAGCTGATTTTGATGAAAATGTTGCTGTAACATCTCGGGCAGATAGGTGTCTTAAATATGAAATTTCAGTTCCATATGGCTTTTCGTTGTTGCACTAGACTTACCACACAGGGACAGACATACAGATCTTTTAGTATACTAATGAAAAGGCTTTACAGAACACATATTTTTTAATGTTGTTATAATTTTTAATAACTAAAATGTCTCCCATAAGGTAAAAAATAATTCTAGATTTCAAAGTAAAAATAATCAAGTAAATTAATTTGTTTAAAAAAAAAACTGAATACTTCCTAAATCATATAATGCCTATTCCAAATCAATGTATCAATTTTAATATGCACCTGACTAACAGAAACCTTTTGTTGTTGAAATAATGGGCTAAAGATTTAGTAACTGTGATTGAAAAATTGTTAAAGATAACCCAAGATAGTATATGCTAAAACTGACCAAAATCCGTTAAACATTGTTCTCAGGGAATTACCTAAATTCAGAATTACAACACCTATTAACTATCGTAAATAGGTACTACCAGGTACCCCACGTAATGGAGTCTGTACAATGCCTGAGTGATTCTTGTTATAATCCAAGGCTTTACATATTATTTTCATTAAGATAATTTATCAAAATTTTCCAGGACCTCTCGAACATGGAACCCCTGAGTCTATAATAAATGACTTGAAGTAATAGTTTTTTTTACATTGAGCTTATATTTTTTCATTATATATTGACAAGACAATATACTTTGAGAGAGGGTTATTTATTTATTTTTTGTTGGACGATTACAATGGTTCATCATTGAAAATAATAAACCAAAAGTACGATCAGCTGATTATATTAATTGTTAATATCAAGTTCCATACTGTATATTTGTTGTTAGTGTTTTTGAAGACTTCAAACTCCAGTTTACGATAGGAGATATCTCTCCTCCACCCTTCATTCACGGGAAAGTAGGCAAGTCTATATTCGGAGTCCTCGCCACCGACTGCTTCCGAGACCCATTTAGCAGCTTCGTCGCCACAGTCATTAATTTTTATTTTCTCATTTTTCCACATTCTAAAAAAACAGCAATAGTTATTGAAAGGTAATAAATATTCCTATTTACTTTTGTTATAGAATTTGCAATTATTTAAATAAATCAATTTAAAAAAACAGTTACTAATGGATACAAGACTTACGTGATCGTTTTATTGTCACTTTTATCAGGCAAAGTGAATTCCAAGTTCTTTTTTTCAGGATATGAAAAGACGACAGTCTTGTCATCCTTTGGTACTATGTTCATCGCCAGCATTCTTGGATTGTTCTTACCACTCAGAAATGTCATTGTTTCGGCTTTGTAAACCACAAATATTCTGTAAATAAAACATAATTTCAATTATAGCAATACAAAATTATATTTTTTGTATAAAGTGATCTTGTCTTTTGTTAGTGGTAATGGTGTATTTCCCATGCACTTCAATTTTGTTTAGTTGGGCTTCATTGAATAGGGCAGTGGAAAGGGGAGGGTCTAGATGTTTTATTGTGCCTTTGTGTAGTTTGATTGGTGCAGTATATTGAGGCATTTTTATGGAGTTTTTAAATTATTATAATAGAATTGAAATAAAATCATTATTATTATTATTTATTGGCTTAACATACAGCATAGCCCAACAATTGTTAGCAGGATTAATAATGACAAGTCGAATAAAAAATAATAAATGTGTAAATAAAATACAAAACAAAGTACGTGTGCACTTCATCTAGCCATGACAATGATAAAAGTCATGTTTTCTTCAGTAGAATGCTTCAAAGATTCAAATCCTTCATATACTTGGGATTCCAGAAAATAATGATAACAGCGTGGATGAGAAAATTCAAAGACTATCTTCTCTCAGCGAACCATACTTACTTTGCTCTTCAAAAATACATAAAAAGTTCTGCACTTTCGAAAATCTCCAAAACAAGAATCGATAAAATATTTATAAGACTGATAATTACCTAGAGCTCAGAATGTTGAACTATCTCTTAAGTGCTAGAGCAAGTTCTCCTTAGGTTCGGAAGGAAAGTGCTGGATCGAATGTTTGGAGGTGTATACTAAACAAGGCATGTGGAGGTGAAGGATGAATGTTGAACTAAATGCACAGTACAAGGAGGTAGATGATTCATCATTTATTATAGCAGGAAGGCTTCGCTGGGCTGGTCCTGTCGCAAGGATGGATCCCAATGAAATACCATCCTGAGCCATTTCTCAGGAGATGTATAGCACGAGGCGGGTTAGACAACTAGGAGGACTGCATGGCTCTAGGTTTTTGGTGCCGGGAGCTGGAAGACAGCAGCACAAAATAGACTGGTTGTCTATCATCAAGCAGGCTTTGCTCATCAGCTGGGTCACAACATTGTTAATAGCAGTATCATAACAGTATAATATAATGGGAAAAAATTAATTAAATAATTTCATTTTAGATAATTTTCAGGTTCCAGGTAATTATACATAAGTACATTTGGCTGTTCAATATCTCTAGAGCAGTAGCTCCCAAGAAAACATTTTCACGGACCCCTTCATGCAACCACTTCAATGGCAAGGACCTCCTAAATCCAAAAAATAATGTATGTATGTATGTGTGTGTGTATATATATATATATATATATATATATATATACATTTTTTTTTTTTTTTTTTTAATTGTAATGGTAAATGAATAATAAATGACAATTAGGGTTTTCAAATTAATAACTCGGAGTCTTGGCTAAGGTTAAAAAACTTATATTCAATTTCAAACATACTAAAATATAAAAACATAAACCTAAATTAACTTAAAAACTATTTAAATTTTAATATACCCTACGAGGCGTCTGAAAAGAAGATGGCCTCGACACCTTCTTGTTTAGATTGACGACTGGAGTGCTGCCAATGGGCAGTCTCTCTTCATGTTTTTTTATGTATTCTATCTTTACCAGCATATTTACTTGTTGTATTACAAAATACAGTTTTAAATTTCAATAAAAATTTTTTTTTATTTTTAATTTTAATATATTAACACATTTATAAATGATCTGATTTTTTTTTTTCTGTTGACTCTTCATCCTTATTCTTCAAAATGATGTCTTCAAATTCCTTAATTTCAACGTATTAGTGCACTAATTATCATGATAGCTTGAAATCATAAGTGATTTGATGGTTGGTGGCATAATCCATTCACGTGTCTCAATTGTCTGGCTTCATCCACGGCTCACAAGAGAAGAGAGCCCATTGCCGGAAAAAATGCCATATTCTTCCGCTCTATTGCGCATTTCGATTTTGTTTTCTCATTGGCAGATCACCTCGTGCTTTTTTGATCTTTCTCAATTTTTTTTTCTCATTGGCTGATCACCTCGCGCCTTCCTGCTCTTCCCTCCTAATTATTTCTGCCTACTTAATATATCACAGCATTCTATATTCACTTCTTAATGCAGAAGAGGGTAGTGCCATATAAAGAAGCAAGCCAAAGCTAGGCACTGAGCTTCAGGAATAGAGAAGGTAGAATCAGAATGGTGTAGCAGAGCATTATTAAGTTGACTTAAAATCGCAAAACATTGAATTAATAAAATTTCAAATCAATTCCAGATAGATATTTATTTAAATACTGATCGAGAAATCAAATATTGTCCATTATCTCATGCCAGGTTATATCTGTCCTTTAAGCTCATAATTTTCAAAATTTTGAAAAATGACCAATTTAATGATTGTGATTGTATAGTAACAGTCACTTGTCTGAGATCTCTAGTAATTATATCACTTAGAATGTTGATTTTTCCATTTTACTTTTGCTATTATTATTAAAGGTCAAGTCTTCACAAATATTTTATGCCTAAGTAATTTAAAATAATTTTCCAATGACACTAATTGAGAACCAATGCTCTAGACCATAAGTTATTAGATATTTATGTTATAATAGTATTTTCGTTCCTAATTAGCATTTTCAGATCAGAAAAATCAACCAACCATTCTTCTACAAAATTAGAAGCCACTAGCTTTTTAACTAGTGAAATTAAATTAAATTAAAGATTTAGCTCCCTAGTATCATAAACAACTAGTTTCAGCAAGAACTTTCCAAAAATGAAATAAAAACAAACCAATCATTTCTTATTTATCTGAATATTTGATCCTAAATTTTAAAAATAAAATTTTGTAGGTTAGAAAGATTTTGTTTTTATTTCAATGCTTACTTTATTCTACACATAAGGCTGAGTTAAGTACTTTTCACCCGAGAGATAATATTACAAAAGACAACGTAAAACTATTAAATTCTATACTACCTGTCTCTGAGTGGAAGTTTTCCATCCCCAACATTGTAACTTAATCCAATAGGGGTACATTCTGCTTCATCGATTTCTTTATACCTTCCAGATTTTATGGGGTAAATATACATTTTTGATAGTTTCCCGACTGCACGCCATTTCTTTCTTCTAGACAACATCCACGACATAACCAGACCAGTCGCTAGAACCAATCCTAGCCCAATGTATGTTGGAAGATGTGAAGAAGACATTTTCCTGTAAACAAAAATATAATTTATATATAAGGAATAAAAATTAGATTATTATGATTAGCTATGTAATGGAAAAGAATCTGCTTTGAAGTGGTAACACTGCCAAATTTATTTAACTATTAAACACATTCCAAGACTCAATCTTATCGGAGATACAAAGGGTTTAATGCAACAAGGGTTAATAAAAATGTTGATAAAAAGGGTTTGATACAAATGCTTTAATAAAACCAATTAAACAAGAACAAAATTGTATAATATTTTAAGGATCTTACTTAAAGTATTAAATAGCAGACTAAGAAGGAGGAGAGGAAGACCCCCAATTAGATGGAAAGATAGAGTGGTGAAGAGTATGGCTGGTAAGGGGGCTGTCCGAAGAGGACGCAATGGACCAACAGAGTTGGAATGACCAGCTGGGGCAAGAGTTTGCTTCAGGAAACCTTCATATTGAAGAAATTCCTGAAGAAAAATAGCAGTTTATTTATTGCATGATAATTTTTCTATTATAAATTTAACTTTTACCTTTTTTTTCCTGTTTTGCATAAGATCTCCTTCTTAGTGTTTACTTATTACTTATACTTTTAAGCTTTTCATCTATTTGTGTGTATAAACATATATGTTTTTTTTTTTTTTTTTTATATTACATAACTTTGATTTTAATTCAATTAACTTTAGAAGGAAGTTTTGTGCCAATCAACTCCAAAATTGTCCATGTCACAAAAGAAATAAGTATCTACAGCCTAATGTGATCACAGAGAATGTATTACAAATAGCAATTACTATATTTTCACCCAATGAACTAAATAAACAATGAAACTACATTACAAAAATATATTTAAAAAAAAAAAACATTTTTCACAAAATGCACCAACCTCAAGCTCAACAAAAATGCATAGGTAGGTAAATTATATAAACACCTGACTCATCAATGTATACATTATGTACTGAGTAAACATTTATCTGAATTATATAAAGAAGTGTTGACTCAATGATAAGCAAGAAAAAAAAAAAAAAAAAATGGTAACTCTTCACAAGAATATAAAATATTATAAAAAAAAAAAACTTTCCCATTAAATTACATTAAGAAATATGAAAGCTGATTATTTTTTTTAACTTTTCAATGAGAAATCTAGACCTAAATCTAAAATATTATACATGAAATGTTTATTTAAAAATTTTAACAATGTTTTTTTCATTAAATATCTCTAAATTTACAAAAATAAAAATATGCTTGTTAACTTTAAACAGCCAATATTTGTGGATTCCACTAAAGTTTAATTATTTTTATGTTAAAAAATAAGAAGGTTAGAGGGAAAAGAATAGTTTTACATCTTTCTTTGATTTTTTTTTTTTTTTATAATTAAATTATTTAAATCCTTGAATAATCTATGTCCCTATAAAAATATTAAAAAAATTAAATGTTTTAGAATACATAACTATCTAATAATAGATGAAATGATGATTACAAGTATAAAATTCTGATTAATATGCATTTCTAGTGTAATTGCTTATGCTAATAGAAAAAATATATATTGTTTTTTCTAGAGTAATTACATTCTTTTATTATACTCGTATTTAAAAATCAGGTAATAAAACCATTATTGTTGGAAGGAATCAAGAAAAATTTTTTGTCGAAAATGAGAGGGAAAATCAAGTGATATAGTGTTTTTTTTTTATTTGACAACTAATTAATATTATTAGTTATAATATAGGTGGAATAATCAGGAGTCAATCTTTTTCTAAACATTTTGGCAGTATCTATCATCAGGTTATAGTTTTGTTTGTGGTATGGTGCCAAGCTCAACTAACACTATAATCTTTGCAGAAGGGATCGAAACATCTTGCCTAAAGATAGTTTATATATCTGAAATGTTTTTAAAAATATTTTTAGTGGAGGAGTATCTGACAGCTGAATTTTATTTATTAAATTGATTCCGTTTGTTGCAAAATCTATAATTATTTCTTTATACTAATCTATAGCTTTATATTTTCTCTATATATATTTATATTCTACATAACGTACCTATATTTCAATATCTTTTACATCTAAGATATATTTTTATATCTATTTCTATATCTTTCTACAGTCGACTATACATCCTCAACAAAAGTCATAATCTGTATTTATTTAAAATCCTTTAAATTTTCTGACAAAATTTGTTTGTATTATAATCATTTTGTTTTATTTAAACCTATTGTCCGACTTCATATTGAAAAAAAAAAAAAAATCATTTAAAAAATGTGTTTGAAAAATCTAGTACATCCCAAAAGCTACTAAGTTCAAATTTAATTTATTTCCTTATCATACTTAAATAATGAAACAAAAAAAAAGTTATTAATATTGAAAATTATTTATTTATAAGCATTTAAACGTTCTGACAAAATTCCATTTTTTATCCCCAAAAGATTTATTTGCAAGATAAAACCGCTTGTTGGAGGAAAACAATAAACAGAGATACAATATTATAATTTTCGGAATGAAAACGGAATCAATACCTTTAATTTATACTGAAATAATAAACATCTTAAAATCACTTGAGCTATCATGTAAAGATTACTGCATCGATAATATTATTAGGCTAAACAAAAAAAATGCTTCTGGTCCAATACTGGTAAAATTTAATTCAATATATCTTAGAAATGAAATAATCAGGAAAAAAGGTATATTAAGGAAAAACGAAGATTTTAAACATATTGTTATTAAAGAAGATCTATCCCAGAACATTAGAGCAATTAGAAAGGAATTATTTCCGTTTCTAAAATTTCACAAAGAAAGAGGGGATAAAGCCGTTTACAGATACGATAAACTGTTGATCAATGGCAAATTATATTCGTTGGAAAATCTGAGAAATGAACCACAAAAAACAGGAAAACGACCGAGAAGTGAAGAGAAATCTCTTAAACCAAAAGAACTGAAAAATAGGAATGGTGTTAGTATTGCAACAATTAAAACAAAAGTGAAGCGTTATAGGAGCAATAGCTTAGATAATTTTTTCTTTAAAAAAAACTCTAACGTTCATAATCTAATTCCAAAAAAAATACAGGATAACGCAAGTGAAACAGAGGGCTGACAAAAAACCGAAATTGCCCACGGAAAACCTATTCGACAGACAGAGGAAATTTCAAATCAGGAAAACATCAATTATTGGACTACTAAAAATATCATCAGAATATGTACATTTAATACAAGAACTTTACTAGGAGAAGAAAGATGGATTGAATTAGAAAAGGCTCTAAACAATATTAATTGGGATGTAATCGGTCTATGTGAAATAAGAAGAAGAAATACCCAAATAATGGAAACAAAAACAGGAGAAATTTTTATGCATACATACTCTGAAAAAGGACAGTATGGTGTCGGTTTTATCATAAATAAAATATGGAAAAATAATGTTATCGAATTTAAAGAAATTAACTCAAGAATAGCTCTTTTGAAATTAAGGATAAATAAGGGAAAAGAATTGTTACTAATACAAATACACGCTCCTACTGCTAGATCTTCTAATATAGTCAAGGAATTATTTTATTCAGAATTAGTGTCAACGCTTACAACACATAGAAATAAGAAAAGCACGGTGGTAGTAATGGGTGACTGGAACGGAAGAGTTGGTCAGCGCTTAGAAGGGGAAGAGGCGATAATGGGAACATCTAACTACGGCTTCAGGAATGAAGGCGGCGAGATGATAATCGATTTTGCATACGGCCAGCAGTTAAAAATAGGAAATACTTATTTTAACAATAAACTAAAAAACAAATGGACATGGATGGCTCCAGACAAAAAAACCTATGAATATGATTACGTTTTAATAAACAGTTTAAGCTCAGTTAAGAATATAGAAGTTTTAACAAAATTTAATTTCAATTCAGATCATCGCCTTGTCAGAATATCATTAAATATTGACACGCTAAAGAAGGAAAGAAGATTTAAAAATAAGAAAAATAATTTCACAACCCTAAATAACATAGAAATTGAAATGTTTCAAGAAAAATTGATATCAAATTTAAATATAGAAGAACAAAACAAACTTCCAGATATCCAACAAAGATATAATAAAATAACAGATACCATAATTAACAGTGCAATAGAAGTAAAAAATAAAGTGGGTAAGAAAAAGGGCTATATAAATAAACTATCAGAAAATACGCTTTCTCTTTTAGAAAAAAGAAGAAAAATAAAAATAAACTCGGGGGAGGAGAGCGAAATCAGGCAGCTCAATCAAGAAATCAGGACTGAAATAAAAACAGACCTAAAAATATTCCGAGAAAGAAAAATTGTAGAAATTTTGGAAAACAACAAATCAACTAAACTATTAAGAAAAGAACTTAACCCAGGCAAACATTGGATCCTATCAATTAAAAACAAACAAGGACAAAGCACAACAAATAGACAAGAGATGATTTCAATAGCAACATCTTTCTACAAAAACCTGTACAAAGAAGAGCGTTCATCAAAATCATCTAAACAATATACTGGAAATAATGAAGAACCATATATTCTTAAATCAGAGGTAGAGAACGCTATAAATAAACTGAAAACAAGAAAGAGTCCAGGAGAAGACGGTATAACAAATGAAATGTTAAAAGCCGGAGGTAGCATCCTAGTCGAGGCGTTGTGCACAATATTTAACGAAGTACTGATTAAAGAGCTAGTCCCAGCACAATGGAAAAGATCTAAAATAATTCTTTTACACAAAAAAGGGGATAAAGAAGAAATTGGAAATTATCGACCCATATCTTTGATTTCGTCTATTGGTAAGCTATTCACAAAAATTTTAAACGATAGAATAAAGAAACAAATTGAATACTATTTAACAGTTGAACAGGCAGGATTCAGGAAGGGTTTCTCAACCATAGACCATCTTCACACTGTGAACCAGTTAATAGAAAAATCAAAAGAGTATAATATTACTCTGTATCTAGCATTTGTTGACTTCACAAAAGCTTTTGATAGCCTCAAGCATGACATATATTTTCAGCTTTGAAACACATAGGCGTAGCAGAAAAATACATTTCTATAATTACTGAACTATACAGTGATAACATCGCCTATGTTGAAACAGATATTAAAGGACCTATATTTCCTGTAAAAAAGGGAGTTAGGCAAGGCGACCCTCTCTCTCCAACTCTCTTTATAGCGGTCCTAGAATTCGCTCTTAGAAATTTGGAATGGCAAACCAAAGGAATTAATATCAACGGAAACAAATTAAATCATCTAAATTTTGCAGACGACACAGTGTTGATATCAAGTACCCAGGACGAGTTAATAGAAATACTGAAGGACTTGGAGAGAGTGTGTGGTCAGGTTGGTCTTGTGATGAATTTATCCAAAACTAAAATAATGACAAATTCAGAAAATATATCCAAAATAGAAAATGCTCTCGCAAAAATAGAATTAGTCAAAGACATCACTTACCTAGGACAGACCATTTCATTCGATAACCGCCTTTCCAAAGAAATTCAAAAACGGATTGCCTCTTGCTGGAAAAAATTGTGGGTCTTCAAAAACTTAATGAAAAGCTCCACCGAAATTAAATGGAAAAGGTTAGTATTCAATCCCTGCATTCTCCCAACTTTCACTTATGGAAGCCAGACATGGTCCCTCACTAAATCGCAGGAAAGAAGAATAAACGTCTGGCAAAGAAGAATGGAGAGGAGTATGACAAATGTAAATTTAAAGCATAAAATAAAAAATGCGACTCTGAGAGAGACCACTTTGGTAAGGGATGCTGTGGGTTGTATAAGGAAGCTGAAATGGGAATGGGCTGGGCATTTAATGCGAATAAAGGACCCCAGGTGGAGCAAGGCAATTACCGAATGGACACCTCTCGGAAAGCAACGTAAGCAAGGAGGGCAACTCAAAAGATGGTCGGACGAAATTAAGAAACAAGAAGGAATATCTTGGCATAGGAAAACAGAAGATCGAAAATATTGGGAATTAAAATGCCAAGATATTGAAAAACCAGCGGCGAACTCATAACCCAGAAGGTACGGCTGGTCACCGATCAAGACTATTCCTCCTTCAGGAGAGGCCTGCGCATTAGTATAAAACTATTTTATTTTTATTTATCTAAACATAAAAATTTTTATTTAATCAAGTTTTTTTTTTTGCAATTTTATTAGTAAATTTAAAAAGATGTTAGTAAATTTTATTTAAAAAAGTTGTATACACTATTTGGTCACATTGTTTCTTTTTACTTACATCAATCATTAAAAGTGTTTTAAAATAAATAAAAATATATATAAACTTTATGTACCATTAAAAAATTGTAAATATGTGTAAATAAAGGCTTATCTTATCTTATCTTACATCTAAGATATATTTTTATATCTATTTCTATATCTTTCTACAGTCGACTATACATCCTCAACAAAAGTCATAATCTGTATTTATTTAAAATCCTTTAAATTTTCTGACAAAATTTGTTTGTATTATAATCATTGTGTTTTATTTAAACCTATTGTCCGACTTCATATTGAAAAAAAAAAAAAATCATTTAAAAAATGTGTTTGAAAAATCTAGTACATCCCAAAAGCTACTAAGTTCAAATTTAATTTATTTCCTTATCATACTTAAATAATGAAACAAAAAAAAGTTATTAATATTGAAAATTATTTATTTATAAGCATTTAAATGTTCTGACAAAATTCCATTTTTTATCCCCAAAAGATTTATTTGCAATAAGGAGAAATTCTCTCTTCCAAAAGTTAAATCAGCCTTATTAACCATCATGGTGGGTTATACCGATGGGTGATGGATTTAAGTGTTTGGGGCTGATAGGTTTATATTGTAAGGTGGTCTGTCATAGAAATTTTTATAATATTCTGCAGCAGTATCTCAAGCTGTATGCAAGTCGATGTTCTTGTGGAGTTATTCATTTATCACATAGAATATAGTATCCACAATTTTTTGTAAACCTTTGGATGGCATAGACTGAATTCTCTGGGTGTTGGAGGTTTTGGCAGTTTTATAGCTCTATCCTGTATGTCCGTAAGAGTTTGATAAGTTCTTTGTAGTTAGTGATTTTGTTGTTCAAGGATAATTTTTACCATTGTTCAAGTAGCTTGGATAATAGTAAAAATAGTTTGTTCAACTGTTTTCTATGTACAGACTGTCGTTTCATGTCAGTCTTTTGTCAAAATAAAAGATATAAAAATATATCTTAGATGTAAAAGATATAGAAATATAGATACGTTATATAGAATATAAATATATAGAGAGAATATATAAAGATATAGATTAGTAAAAAGAAATAATTATAGATTTTGCAACAAAGGGAATCAATTTAATAAATAAAATTCAGCTGTTAGATACTCCTCCACTAAAAATATTTTTAAAAACATTTCAGATAAATAAACCATCTCTAGGCAAGATGTTTCGATCCCTTCTGCAAAGATTATAGTGTTAGTTGAGCTAGGCACCATACCACAAACAAAACTATAACCTGATGATAGATATTGCCAAAACATAGTTTTTAAATGATTTTTACAAATTAGAATATTTCAATTTTCATCTTTACAATGAACACTCAAATCATGTAACTAGGTTCAATGACATATTGATGAGGGATTTTCACTCTTATGTAAAATTTCCTTTAGTAGCTATTAGAAATCATTGCCTTAATTATTTACAATGAAACAGTAAAGTTAAAAAAAAAATCCATTAAATAAAAGTTAGATGAAGACAACATAAAACAAACGAATTCTTCTATCCATAACATTTATTTTAAAGTCTAGAAAATATTCTCATGGAGAGAGTTCATTGAGTGACATGATTTACACACCCAAAAGATGTTTTTTAAATAAACAAATTATTAAAAATATGTAAACATTTGAATTAAAGTCTATTTAATTAAAACTGCACATAGGTAATGTTCCAGAATAGAAAATATGACAGGCAAACACATTAAAGCACAATTTATAAGCAAATGTTAACACATACCTAGTTGCTGTCACAACAAAAATACAGATACTAAAATTTCCGGCGTTTATGTATTTAGTTTAATTATTAATGTTTTATCATTAGATAGTAAATATTACCTTGAAAATTACTATCAACCCCGGTGATAAAACGAGAGTTGTTCTCAACTGAGTTCAAGGTGGGGATGTCAGTTTCTGTAAGGATAAAAAACCTTGTTATATTACCTTCAATAAAAAGCGGCCGGTTTTACTGAAAACCGGGAAAAAACTTTAAATTTGAAACATTCTCCCATCAAAAAATTTCACTGTAAAGACTAAAGAGCTAAAATAACTTATTCCTTCTACGTTGCACTCAGGAGGCAAAGTGGTAATTCCCTCTTCCCCTGAAAAAATATCTCCGATAAATAATAAACACACGTTAGTTATTTAAAATACTACTACTAATAATAACAAGCTTTGCGACCCAAATGTTCTCTTCACAGATTTGTGAATGATGAATAGTGATCACCGTTCAAGCCCAAACCCCTGAGATCAGACCTGACACAATCCTCCCATCGACGTTTCGGCCAACCTCCCGGATGACTACCAGTCGGTTAAGCGCATACCAACTTTTTCGTAATTCGTTCTTTAGGTCGCCGCGATGCTATTGACTCAATCATACTACAAGCTCCGCAATTCCGTATTGTGTAATCTTTTTTCCTCAGAGGGCCTCATATCTCTTTGAACCAAATATTTCACGTAGAACCTATTATCCTTTAAAGTCAGTGTCCACGTTTCACATCTGTATGCAACCGTCGGAAGAATAGTATTTTTATAAATTATAATCTTTAAGTTTTTTTATAGAACCCGCGAGCTAAGTAATTTCACAACTGAATAATTAACGCATTTCCCGCGACTTTATTTCCTCCTGGACTTCGTTTTTTCTAGTTATCATGGAGCTTAAATTTCTCAACAAGTTCAAACGTATGTCCAGATATATCAATATCGCCAAGATTTTTTAATACTATTCCATTTTAAATAATACATTTGCTAAACACTTGAGCGTATCAATACCCTAAAGAGTTGGAGCTATTACACACAGACCTGCCGCTACCCGGTATTTTTATAGTTAATGTTTTGTGGGGAAGAGAACGGCGTGGTCTAGTTGATAGCTAACTAGTCTTCTGTTTCTCGGGTCCTGGAATACGGAATCCCGTCTGTAGAATAATAATAATGTATTTTATTATTTCAACCGTGGGGTGAACATGGAGTAGGGATTCTCTCGTTGGGTTCTCCCAGCTTCTCAGCTAGTGGTAACCGAGATTTGTGTCACTTGATTGTGCGTTGTATAGCAACACCTCGCTCATGCTCTTCAGTAAGTACAGGAAATAAGTTCGTTCATGTGAAGTGTGTAAACCCTAATGGAATATTTCTATCCTGAACTTCGCAATGGCGTACCCAGTGTAGTTTTGAATTTTCAAAACCAAGCAAGGGTCTTGATAATCTCAGAACAGCATACAAACTCCTTTTCATGTCATGTTGTAGTAATAACTGCATTCCCTTTTTAATGGAGATTAAATGAGATCACTTTAGTAGTTACCACAAATGAACGTAAGGTATAATAACTTAAGGTAAGGGATTAGTCTAGATTGTATACCTTTTCTAACCAGGATTACGCCATCTCAGGAAGACATCGTGGTGGGAACCTTTCGATAAGTACCATAGAAATACAGAGGCGACACGTTTTGTGAGCATAGTTCATGTCACTGTTATTTCAGAGCCATTTATTTGATTATTTATTGTTCCACATTCCCTCGCAAATTATGAAACACGGGTTGTGACAGCATTAACTCGTTGATTATTCCAGTAAGTGAAAGTTGCCAACAAACTTCTTTAAGGTAGCCCGTCTTCTATTTTGTTCCCTGTAAGAAGCATCTACTCTGTCTTCTATTCTTTCGACTGGCCTTTTAACGATTCTAAAATGGGCTAGTCCCTAGATAGGTTTGGGTAGTTGTTTAGTCATTTCTCTTTCGATTTTATGACAATCATGACTCAGGGGTACTCCGTACCTCCTCCCTAGATAGGTTACCTCCTCACTTAGGAAGTATTCGATCTCAGAGAGAGTTATAGCGTGCACCCTATTTGCCTTGTCTCTTTAAAGGATTACCCCTATACCCCTAGGATTACACCCTATTTGCCTTTCTGAGTTTTTGTAAAGACAATTTATTCGATTTTCTGACGGCACCACTCTTTGAGTTATGTTTAAAAACTCATTTAAATTTTTCTCCCTTAAAAAAAAAAAAAAAAAAAAAAAAAAAAAAAAAAAAAAAAAAAAAAAAAAAAAAATGAGCTTTGCTCGAAGAGTCAGAAGGCGCAGCATTATAGAATTAATATGGTAGAAGTTTGATTGTTTCCATTTCTGTTAGTTTTTGCTTTGTTCGGCTGAGCTTTGTCCTGCTGCAGCGTTTAACATTCTTCCTATTCACCAAAAGAGGGAGATACCTCTCCAAAACTTATATAACATACATTGCAGCTGTTCCGGATAAAGTTCAGATTGGACAGAACGTCCTCCTGAAACAAACTCTTAGTGGATCACACTTTCAAAATTCAAACTGCCTTTTACAGCTTGTTTTGCTGTTTTTGAATTAGGCTTGTTACAGTCCTACCATCAAGGTTTAGTTCCCGTTAAATTTCTCAAATCAGATATGTAGAGCCCATATTTCTTGATTAGTTTGACGCTATTTCAATCAAACTTAAAAATGTTAACATTTGTTTTTCCAACCATTCGCTAGCTATATTAGTGTTGGCAACACTGGTTGTAGAAAATTTTGTCGGGTAATTTTAATATTATATATCGTAAGGTGTGCTCATTCACGTTCGTTTTTTAGATCTGCCACGTCATGCGCAGTACATTTATTCGTTTTAGTGAAAAAAATATAAAGAGCATGATCTGTCAGATCTAAGGGAACGAACCTATTGGTTTATGATCAGGTTGAGCATGCGCAGTACACCTTTTCCGTTCCAAACCGAACGAAAAATATGGGGAAGTTCCAAACCTGTGTTATTCTTTGATTATTGAAAACTGATAATTTTTTTTTCCAAAATTAAATAAACTTACTTTTGGTCCAAGGATTTTTTAGTGGGACCAAAAAATCCTTAGTTATGCCGTCCTTCGGATGGGACGTTAAAAGGTGGTCCCGAGCCTGTGCGATGTCAGGTACTTGTAAAAGATCCCTATCCTAATAAAACCTGGATAGGCAAAATTTAGGACTCCCACTGTAGCATCGTTCGATTAGCTATAGTAGCATGAAGGGACGTTAAATAAAAAATAATAAAAATAAACTTACAGAAACCTTCTTATTTGTCATTTGTAATATATCTCAGTTGTATTTTTGTTTTTGTTTAATTAAAATTTTAATAATACATTTGATTGGTTGCAATCAGTATTTATTCAATTTTGATTTTATTTATTTATTTAGGCGCTAATCTGCTGTGTTCGAATCCTGACTGTGACAGAATATTATTTATTCTGTTGTTTCAGCCGTGAGGCGATCCTGGGATATGGAGACCCACCTGGGGCACACCCAGCCTCAATCAAGTGGGTATCCAAAATGGGAAAAAACCTGGCAGCTGAGCATAGTCTCGGCTGAATCACCTCATTGCCAGCCGTTGGCCTAGAAACAGTACGAATCTTTACATGTACTGAGCCCAAAACTCTTCATGGGTTGTAGTGGTACAGGTTTTTTTTTTATTTATTTATTTAGATGGAACAATTTAATTTTGTTTCCTTTTTTCTTATTGATAAACCTTTTAACAATAAATGTCAGTACTTTTATAGGTTTTTATTTATTCATTCAGTATTGATTTTTCTTTTCTTTTTTAACTTCAAATCAATCTTTAGCTTTAATAGTATTTTTTTTTAATCCAAAAGTTTTAACAAATTAATACTTTTTAAATATAAGTAATGAATAAATGTTTAATGGTTTATATTAAAAATCTATGCTTTCCTTTAATTCAACATAAATTTTCTTCCTTTCCAAAATTAAAAATATCAGGCCCTTAAAATAAAAATATTAATATTTGTATGTAAAAAAACAAACAAAACAACTATTTGTATGTGTTAGAAAAATGTTTATGCAACATGCATAAGAATATAGACGTAGAAAGATCAAATGGAATTAAATACTCTTCTGATTATGAAATTAAATGATAAGTTAAACTCTAAATGTTTAGGTATAATTTGAGGTGTATTTGCTGAACCCATCCATAAAGAAATATATATCTTCATAATAAGCAAAGGAAATTAATAAAAATATTCATTCCTACAAAGTGTATCATACCTATTTAAACATATTTATTTTATCGTACCAACTGTGGATCAAGATATGGTCCTGAGACCCTCCTGGGGCACACCCATCCTCTATAAAGTGTATGTTATTAATTACAATGAAACAATTGAGGGCTGAGCTCACTTTTGACTAAATCACTTTCTTGCATAATAGTTTGCCTTGAATTAGTACTTTCTTACATAGTACTGAACACAAGTCCTTTGGTACAAGTTAATTTAAAAAAAAAGGCATTTATGATTTTCTTTATTTAATTAATATGGAATTAAAAGTTTATCAAGTTTTTATACAATCTAAGAATCTTCTATTTAAGAAAGCACTTAAGTTTTTCTTCCGCAGTTGTGATATTGAACTCAATTAAACAACCTCCAGAGTTGTTATCACCATAGTCGGTGGTATCTGATAAAAATTAGATATAATTAACTATTACATTTACACTTAGATAACATTGGCTATAAACAACAATAAACATCAGTAATTCTAGTAGTATTACGCATATCCGTTTGTGGAAAAAAATATAGGTAAGTGTAAATATTTATTTATTAATTATATTTTAATGTATTTCTCTGGTGCATTGTTTCCTTTAAATTTAAAATTTCAAAGAAATCATATTATACATTATAAATATTTCCCACACTAAAAAAAACAATAATTTAAATCTTATTCAACAAATTTCTATGTTCTATATCTTCCTCTATGTAAATGTATTTCATCAATACTGTTTCATTGAGAACAATTAAGTGTTGTTTATTGGTATGACCTTTAGTACAGCTTATACAGAACATCAATAAAAAAGTGACAGGAGAATTTAGTTTTAAGATTTTATAAAACAAATTTAAACTAAAGATTTGGAGGACATTTTTCAGGTAAAATTTTGATTTTTCTTATCTACTTAATTTAACAAATTTAATTTATTAATAAATACATTAGAAGTGTTTGGATTTGGAAAAAGATCAATTGAAAAAATTTACATGCATTCATTTGAGTGATGCAAATTTATAAATAAATGCCCAAAAACAATTTGCAGTATACCCAATAAATTTAACAAACCAAATGCTAATGTATGTCAATATACAGTTTTTTATTTAAAATAACATTCTTTAGTAAAAATCTAAAGATATTAGAGTGAAAAACTTGGGATTAATATGCTTTATTTTAACCTCAGAGATGTTTTGTGAGATTTACATATATCCCAACATCAAGGTTAGTCTGATAACAGTTTTCAATTTATCTATCAGCTTTCATATTTACTGATGTAATTTTAGGAATTATTTGTTTATTTTTCTTGCTTATTGCAGAAGAAATACTAGATATATTTCAATTCAATATTTATGTAGTGGGTATGTCATATATAACTTGTTATATCAAAATGTCAAGCTTTATATTATAAAATTGCTCTTAAAATGCAAGGTCTAAACAGAAACTAGTTAATTATTGAACAAAGAATTTTTCTAATGAGGTTCATAATTGTTCCAACATTCTTAATTTGTTTTTGATATTTTTTGTAAATTTAATTGAATTTCATGAAGATTGTTTATATTCTATTATTATTCAACAGTCATTGCTCATTGTTAAAATTTATATCTTATTTTAAATATTACTTACCTATCTAGAAATTATAATAAGAAGAAGTATTGCGATTGTGAAAATTTTTTAATCCTTGTTTTCAATGGAAATACACCTTTTAAGTTACCTTGAAGTAAATAATTACATTTATTACATAGGTACTTGAAATAGCTTGTTTATTTATAGCTATGTTGAAATAGCTATATTCCTGGCATGTTACTGCAACTTTTTTTTTTTTTTAACAAAATCAGCTTAAAGAATATAATAAATTGTCTTTAATACAAAGACATTTTTGACCTTGTTAAAAAAGTTTGACAGAATATAAACACAAAAATTTCTTCCTCCATAGAATAATACATATTAATAATAATAAACAGGTACCAAAGTACATTCATTACAATATTGATATTTGGTCATATTTGTATTCTAATAATGTAGTCTAGCCGAAAATCTGCCATCCGATTTCATCTGAATAACACCTTAATCCTTTAAGACTGCTATTCAGAATTGCAATTATTTTCTAAAGGTACTAATTGTAAGTTTAATTTTTTTCTAAAGCATATTCTAATATTTCCTTCAATAATGTATAAATATTGTTGTTAATATCGTAAAAAATAATTCTCTATTTAATTTAGTAATTATGTAATAAATAATTTAATAAAAGATTTTGTACTTCCTGAAAAATTTTTGAGAATGGATATAGTACCTTTTGGCAATCAATTATTGAAACATTATTTATATTCAACTTATGGAATGGATAAAAATATTTTCTTAGCTGAGCAGCGACATTAGATATGATGTGCCCCAAGAAAAATTAATCAAAACAAATTTTACTAAATTAAAATTTATTTACTCAGGGTTAGGTCTCTGACAATCAGGCACAATTATTATATTTAATTTATAATTACAACTAGAACTTACAACAAAACTAATAAAATATTATGAAGACTAACAATCTTTCCTGATCATTTGGTCCTTCCTCTTCAACAGTCGGATCCCAACTAACCTTTTTTTTTATTCCTGCTTTTCTTAATCATCTAGCTATTTGTTTATTTATAGATACGTAATACCTTGTTTTTATATAGATATGTAATACCTTTTTTATATATAGATATGTAATACCTTTTTTATATATAGATATGTAATACCTTGTTTATATATACACTCACTCAAAAAAGTTCCGTACTTATCTCTATAATCAAATCTTAGTACAGTATAAAATTTACTTGGGCCTGGGAAACAGATTTCTTTTCAATATGAGCGTTTTGTGTGATTAGAGAGAGCTCATGGTTCGCAGGGCTTATCTATAAGAAAAATTGCATATCTGTTGGATAAGTCACATGCTACTGTACAGTATGTACTAAAAAGACATAGAGAGTTAAAATCTTTGGAAGATAGAACACGTGCTGAAAGACAGAAGATTGGAGAATCGCCAGAGGCGAGCCATCCTTGCTGAAGTCCTTGCAATCCTCACACTACCGACACCTCAATGGCCATCATAATAAATATGTACTATAGGATTCAAGTCCACCCAGAAACATTCAGAAATATTCTAAGAATGAGAGGATGCAGTGGTCGAGTTGCGAGAAGAAAGCGCTTCTTCAATAAGTTAAACTAGAAGAAGCAGCTATAATTTGCAAGGGAGTTTGTAAATAAACCCAAAAATTTCTGGGAACGGGTCATATTCACTTGGGAACCCAAATTTAATATTTTTAGGCCAGATGGAAAGTCAAAAGTGTGGAGGAAATCAACCTCAGTTTTCAAAACTAAGGATTTATTTATAGGTGTATGGAAACTATTTTGAGTAAGTATAGATATGTAATACCTATAGGTAAATACCTTGGTTATCTAGCATCCAAAATGGATACCATGTCAGTAAACAAACTTCCAAAATGGATGCCATGGTTGTAAACATCCAAATTGGAGCTGTCAATTCCAATTAAATTTTAATCCGATTGTTAGCCTGCCTAACTTAAAATTTTAATATTTCAATAACTAACTATTATATATTTATTTTTTATATATAAGTGGATATATTACAATAGGTCTGTAGTATATCATTTTAATTACAGAAAGTTGTTAACAATTAATGTCCTTGAAGGTGAAGAAGAGTGACTATAAACAAATAAACTTAAGTGATTGTTGTAGATAATGATTTGATTGTCTTATTATTTAATAAAAAATGAGTGTTTCTACTTAAACTAAATATAATCTGTTATAAGGGTAGTTAATGCAATATGTGATGCTCGCATCATATTTTTTAAATCTTTTATTCCTTGTAAAATCTGATTTCGATATTTATTTTATTTATTTATAGAGAAATGTCTTCAAATTTGTCAACATTAGGATTAGGATTAGGAATAGTCCTGGCAGCAGGTCTTGTTACGTCATGGATGCTGTCTAGAAGAAAAAAATGGCGTGCAGTCGGGAAACTGTCAAAAATATATATTTATCCCATAAAATCTGGAAGGTATAAAGAAATCGATGAAGCTGAATGCACTATACTCGGATTAAGTCACAATGCTGGTGATGGAAAACTTCCACTTAGAGACAGGTAGTATATTTTAGATTTTATTAGTTTCAAATTTTCTTTTGTATATTTGCTCCTTACGTAAAAATAGTCACCTTTTTAATAGAATAATATTAGATATAATATAATAGATAAAATTTAAGATTTTACTTGTTTTAAGTGTCTTTTATATTAGAGCATTGCCTCTCAAATGAAACATAATCAACCCAGGTTTGTATGTAAAAAAAAAAAAATCTGTACCTCTACAACCCATGAAGGATCTTTGGTTCCGTACTTCTAGAGATTCGTACTGTTTCATGGCCGACTGTACAAGGGGGTGATTAGGCCTAAATCACTCTTGGCCACCAGTTTTTTCCTCAATTTGGAAAACCCATTTTATATTGACTGCTTCTGGTCTCCGTACAGGAGGGTTGCTCCATGGCTGAAATTACAGAATAAATAATTCTGCCTCAGCTGGAATCGAACCTAGGACCAGGAGAACAGTAACCTAATGCTCTATCCAATAGCCCATGCCTTGATGTAAGATGGAATAAAATTAGGAATAAAATCACTTATTTATTATTATTACATTATTTTGAAGGAGTAATTACAATTACTTAACAAGTAGTTGAATATTACTACAGGAAAGTTTTTCTTTTACTAGTAATGAAAAGATTTTCTTTTTTTGTTCTTATTAACTCCTTCTAAACCACTTGATGGATTGTGATACGGTTTCACCATTATTTTATTAATTTGGGCATTCTTTCCTGAATGTTTATAAACACAATACATTGCAATTAAGTTTTTTCAAAAGGAAAAGTTATTTTTCTAATAATTTAGTCATCAAAAACATTTTTCTGAGTAGTGTAGACGTATAATATACTATTGGAAAGCACAAGAAAATTAGTATCAAGTTGCCCTTAATGCTAATTAAAACCCTGCATGCACTGTAGCATTGAAAACTATGTCTATTCCTTTCTAGCATCGCTTCCAAACCGAAACTGTTCTTATTTTGTAATGTAAAGTCATCAGTAAACATTGCACATAATGTCATTCCATACTTAATGTACATAATGACATTGGGATACACCTAGCGTCTATAAAGTGGGTACCCAAAAACAGGGAAAAACATGGTGGCTGAGTATGATCTCGGTATAATCACCTCATTATACGGCCATTGGCCTAGAAACAGTACAAATCTCTATATGCACTGAGCCCAAGACCCTCCAGTTGTTGTAGAGGTACAGGTTTCATTTTTTTAAACTGAAAAGTAATGTAAAAAATGGAAACAATATAATGCTACATTTTAACAATTGAACCATTATTGTACCTTTGTTTTATTTTCAGAGTTTTTGTTGTTTACAATCCTGAAAATATGATGTTTGTTTGTGCCAAGTTTAATATCAAAATGCTTCATATGGACATTGAACCAAAGGATGAAAAGACTATGGTACTTTTATATCCAGAAAAAAAGGGCTTAGAAATCACTTTGCCCGATAAAAATGATGATAAAATGATTACGTAAGTTTTAATTGATTTTATAATTATTTATATTTAATTTTTAATATTTATTTTATCAATAAAAATAAACCATTGCATTCCATCAAGCTTTTATTATTTATTAATGTAACATTACTT